>JARHVA010000208.1:2075000-3375000 GCA_037957365.1 Torreya grandis
ATAAAGCTAGTGAATCATAATCAAATTATGAAATTAGGTGATAAATTAAATCTAAAACAAAATTAGATTTTAAATAAGATATTGAACATCAAGATAAGAGGCATAAGGAAGCCACACAAAAATTATGAGTGGAAAGCATGACAGCAAATAATATCCCAAGTGGAAGGAAAAAAAAATATTATTTTATTATTAGAATAAGTACATTCTAAGAAGCAATCATGCAATACCAATAAGTAATAATGAAATATATAAAAAATAATATGATTCATTTACAAGCATAAACAACTAGTATGCAAAGATAACCAATAATACCATTGTATTTAGGTAAGTCATAATAATCATCAAAATATATATAGGTTGAGGAATTAGGAATATTGATAGAAAAATTACAGTGTTGAGGCACATATAAATTAAGGAATGATAAAACCACTAAAACATCATCTTTGTCATCTTCTTCTTCCAAAATAATATCCACTAATTAATCTTTATCATTATTTAACCCTAATTTGGATAAAAGTATTATCCTTCCTTGGGTAAAAGGGTTAAGAATATAGAAATGATAGGGCACTAAAGTGAATATAAGATCTATAATAAGATAATTAATGTGCTAAACTTAGATGTACCATATGCATAATTTATAAAATTGAGATAGGTTATTAATGGAAATTACAACTATGTTAGATATACAAATGACACAAAATAAAGTACTTATTTATTTCTAATGATAATACAGTGTTGGATCTATTATAGGTATAAATAAGGTAGGAAGATGGTTTTGGATCAATCATCAAATTCTAGATCTGGTACCTTTAGCTATCTAGATAGTTATATCAACTTAGGATAGTTACATTGATGCTAATGTCTGAGCTCGATGCTAGTGTCTTATATAGAATATGCACTTAAACAAGATGCGACCACCTAGATGCTTATGGGTTTGGCTTCAATTTCACTCTGGTGTATTCAGATCTGGGTCATGGATTGTTGCTCTTGGTGAAATGGTAAAACCATAGCTTTCCATCTTAAATGTGACCTTGGGAAAAAATGGGTTAGTGGGCACATGGTGTCACATTGACCCACAATGCACCTACTATAAAAAGGCATTACCTACATAGACAATACTCCAAAAGAGAGTCTCAGACTCATGTAGTTATCCACTACGTGTTGGCTTATGTGTGAATTATGTAATGTGTAAAGCAAGTACAATAGTGAACTATCTTGTAACTTGGAAAATATGACCTTATGACTACTCCTTTATTAATTTAAAACTATATCTGGGATGTTCCTTTGTCTAGTATCAAAATAGGGCATAATAGGAAAGCTTTTGGTAATTTGAATGTTTCTTGAGTGTTCTTTTGGTTTGATTACTAGGTGAGAAATGAATGAGGGTTGACATTATATTTATAACAATCCTATCAAGAGATAAATCACATAAAATCACTTAGGCTGGCCATTGTGATACATTTTATTTGTAAATTAGATGACTTTAGGGCACTAGACACTTGCATTGGGTGACAATAATGTTGGCATCACTGTTTGACCTAAACATTAGTTTTTAGGGAGAAGGAGAGTAGGCATAGGCTCATAGATTGCAGAGGTATAAGTACATTTTAAGCATTCTAGGTAAGTTGGGATGTATGTGTCATCAATAAAAGGCTGGTTAGAATAAGAGAGGCCAAGGGGCAAATGATAGATCAAATGCAAGGCTTGTAAAATCAAGGCATGTGTATAACTAAGAGGAACAACAGGGTCATGAGTTTTCCAAGTGTAAAAGACTAAGGTGATACATAATCATAAAATATCATCTACATTTGTCCCCCTTTAATCTAGTAATGAAATTGCTAGTTTAAAGGAAATAAATAAGTACCTAGGTGTGTATACATACCTTGTATTTATGTGAATTGAATGTGAATGCTTTGTTAGAGCTGGGTTTGAGTGTTTATTGGTGTTTGACCTACAACAAAGAGAATGTTACAGTTTATAATTAGTGCATATAATCGAGGTCAAAATTACTTGAAATAAATTTAAATTAAAGGAGAAAGGTTTAGGAGTAGACCTATGTGTCGATGTAACTGCCTTACATATTGACAAGTTGTTTTTGTAAAATATGTATGATTATAAGGCTCTAAAAATGAGTTTAGGTTACTATAGATAATTATTTAAAGTGCATATATCCAAGTATATATATATATATAGAGAGAGAGAGAGAGAATGAGAGAGATTAGAAGGTACATGAACACAAATTTGAATCAAAAGTGATTTTTCACCTGGTAGTTAAGGTTAGCTTAATAGTGTAACCCAATGATACTCAGAACCTGGTAAAATTTGATGATCTATTCCAAAATGAAAACTTGACAAGATTAAGTGATTTAATCATCCCAACCATACCAAAAGGTGAACCAACTATTACATTAAATTGTTTTGCTAAAGTCCATAAAGTCTACTATGTATTAGTACGTGTAATAGTTTTAGAATCTAAATTTGATTTGTATTTTTTAATATTAGGCACATGTTGCATAACATATGCACCTTATATTTGTCTCATGCTAAAACTCTATGTAAAAATAGTACCATGTATATAATTCTACCACAAATGTGTATCATAATCTTATAATTATTTATTTTGGCCAATTAAAAAAAATATGTAAGTGTGGATGACATGCTTCCAAAGCATGACTCCACAATGTATGGAGAACTTTTAAACTAATATAAGTATGAATGTAGAGGACATATTTCTAAAATGTGCCCCCACTGTAAACTGAAGATGTTAAAATCTACACAAGTGTGAATAACTACTTCCAAAGCATGCCTCCACTAAATATAAAATTGTGAATGTGTGGAATCCATGTCATCATGACACTCCTCCACTAAATCTACATACTGGTGTAAGTACCATATACTATGTGAGTGTAGAGAACATGCTTATTAATCATGTCCCTACTGTAGTCTGTAAAATGTGAAAAATGTGGAATTCATGTCACCATGACATGCCCCCACTAATATGCCCCCCTTTGAGGTGAGGGAAAAATATTACATGGTAATTAGATCACATCAAAAGGGTAAGATAACTGTAAATCTATGAATGTAATCATGTAGCATATAAAACGAAATATGTCTAGGTAAATGTAGCATTGAAGTGCATATAACCAATGTGATCACATGTAGGCCTAAGATGCATTATAAATATCATGGAAACATCTAGATAGTAACATTATAAGTTAAATAAGTAAATAATCACACACATAAGAGAACTCAAAAGTAATTCAAAAGGAAATGGTCAAAGGAGACCACAAATAAGGGGCATGTTTAAATGCCACAAAAACAAATGGACATGACTGAGTAAAATGTCCATAAAATCAAGGAATGACATATTAAAATGTCTAATTAGGAAAATATAGGCATAGGGGATGTATACAATGGATCATGTTCAAAATTTCAAAAAATAAAGGCAATAGCAAGGCAAAAAACTCAAGGAAGTGTGCAAAGGAAAAACATAAGAAAATAACATAAACATGTCATCATGGCCCATGCATTGAGTGTGTTTGCAAAAAATGTCAAGTATATAGCATATAAATTACCTTGTGAAATATATAAGCATGTATAAGGCATGTGTATGTACATATGTAATCTCAAACATGATAGTGTAGATTGATCATCAAATCATATAATATGTGTATATCAAGATCATAGAAGATGGATACCCTCAACATCCTGATGATGTGAGTAGAGGGAAGGACCAAAATCCATAAGTGTATTGTGTATTTGTGTATACCTATGTATGTGTATGTGGGATTAAATTATATTTTAGTCCTCAACATGAAACCAACACATAGATGCCAATGGGCCAATATAACATATAGGTACTGACAATGTTTTTGGATTTTTGAATGTTTTTTATTTTTTTAGTATTTTTGAAAGAGAGAATATCATCCTATGATCTCATTCAAAGGATGATCATAGGTATATCCCCATTTGGAACCTAGTACAAGAAACCAATTGTACTACCAAGGAGCATGTATAGGTACAATATTTTTCATTGTAGTATCTATGATACTCAGTGTTGTATATCGAGATTCTAGGGTCATGAAGTATCAATAAAAGGAATAGGGTTTATTATAACCCATCTCTATATATTTTATGTTTTATTTGGAATAAAAATAGTATGAACATGTTTATGTTCTTTGGATATTGAATGTGGTGCATAGAAGATGATGATTCCATGGAACCCACTATTTGTCTCTGATGTAAAGGTTTCTTAAGTACTGGCCACCTAGTAAAGGGGATTGGTTGTTGCTTACCATTTTATAGTGTATTAGCCTTAATAGGCTTGATAATTAACTGTCTAGGTATGAATTTCTCTTGTTTAATAAGATTCTCATATGGAATACCAAAAACTATTATTACTTGATTACCTAAATGCATTTAACACACCCATGCACTATAGAAGGTATTGATCAAAGAGTGTGTATCCAATATCATCCCAATAACATGTCAAAGAAACCTATATAAGGTATAGTTGATAAATTAGTAACCACATGTGTGGTACTGACTTGTAAAGATAGATCAATCTTACTAAGAACCTTCTGGGAGGTCCTATCGAATGCTTTGACTAATCCAATAGAGGGGTTTATATCATGATGAGCATAACCAAAATGTGTAAGTAATTACACGATGTAAACATTTTTGCTTGCACCATTATCAATCATAAACTATGGATGAGGTGTTTATCAATGCATGCTTGAATGAATAGAGATTCAGATAAGAGTCATCATCTTTAATTTCACTGTCACTAAAGGAAATGGTAGGTTTATGAACCATAAGAGGTATATGTAGTGTAAGTACCAATGACCCCATCTAGTGGGTGTTTGTAATATGATGGAGGATGATGTGTAATATATTCCATTTAAATTCTAGTTCCTTTTTGGAATGGTCTTGCAAAGGATTATTAATTATTTTTTGTTTATGGTGATAATTAGGTTATAAACTCGATTCTTTTGGAGGATCATCATATGTAACCTATTGGTCATTAATGAGGTCCTATTTCTTATTTTTAAGGTAAAAATATATTTTTAGAATGCCTATGGCCTTAGTGATAGTCACAATAATAATTTACATCATATCCTTTGGGTAGAGGTCTATTTACATCAAACTCTATAAGAAGAGGGAGAGATATAAAATAACACTCTAGTAACCATGGGAGTAATGAAGCAGGAGGCTCAGGTAAATGTGTAAACTATTTCCTTGATGCATAAGATAGGAAAAGCCAATTTTGCTCTTGTGCAACTATGTTAACCATGGTGGTTTTTTACTTTTTTATGCTCAAGAGGTTTTACCTTATAACTTGGTTTATTTGTAAATTTGGTACTAGATATAGATGCAACTAGTATATTTATTACATAATTGATCTTGTTCAATGACATAAGCTTTATTTTATGATCCTATACAACATGGCATAATCCACCAAACTATTGAAAGTTTTTAAAAATAATGGAATCATGTAAAGGAGAAAGGAAACTTTTCTTGAATATGTCTTGTAACTCTTTGTCTACCATAAGATTGGTCATTTTGGATAGTGTTATCTTATATCTCAAGGAATATTCATTGACTAGTTCATTAGTTCCTTGTTTGATCCTTGTAATTTGAGGATATTAAACCTTTTGGTAATTTTAATCTAAAAGTGTGCCAAAAAATAATCTACAAGAGATTTAAATGCTTCCATGGGTTGGAAAGGCAAGTCATAAAACTACCCGAAAGCATAGTCCTTGAGGCTCCTTGGAAATAATTTGGTCAAAAGTTTATCATGCAAAGCACAATAAGGCATGGTGTATAGAAGGTTTGATTATGTTGTTCTAGATCACGCTTACCATCATAAAAGGTGAACTTAGATGCAACAAATTTAGCTAGAATAGGGTGTAAAGAGATCTCAAGTGAAAAAGGGTTATGTAACACATCTTGTGAATCTATAGCATGTGAAGACTTTGAAGCCTTTTGTTCCATGTTTGTAATACTATCCTATAAGGTATTTATGACTTGAATAAGTGATTGAACTTTAGGACCTATGGGATTTTGATTAGCAATTTGAGAAGTCAGCAAAGGGGATGCAAACATGTTTTGAGTAGTAATAGGCATTGAAACCAATATTTATGTCCAAATAATGGGTAAATTCCTAATAGATGTATCTATAGTAGTTTTAGGGAACATATATTAGAACACATAATGTGCTCCCCTATTATATGTATTAAGTTGTATTTTGGGATGAGTTATAGTACCTTTTATGGATTCACCATTACTAGGTGAGGCATCCTTGGTTTTATCTTATTTACTTATTTCATCTTTTGTAACATACAAAAATGCATCTATTAAGCCCTTTTTATTGTTGAGATGAGTAAGCAATGCTTCTTCATCCTCCATTTAGAATCATATTTTTTAACTAACATTTTCCATTGCTTCACAAATGAAAAGTTTAAAATGTGAAACACAATGAAAAAATTAGAAAAAATCAAAGAATCCTAAATAGCATAGGTTTTGATGTTCAAAGATCAAGTTCACCAAATATTTAACCCTAATTTGGATAAGAGGTTTATCCTTACTTGGATAAAAAGGTTAACTATATATAAATGATAGGGCACAAGGGTGAATATCAAATCTACAATAGACCAATTAATGTGCTAAATAAGATATACCATATCCTGAATTTATAAAATTAAGATAGGTTATTAATTGAAAGTATAACTATGCTAGATATATAAATGACATAAAAGAAAGTACTTAGTTATTTTTTATGATAATAAAATTTTAGATCTACTATGGGAATAAAGTAGGTAAGAATATAGTTTTGGATCAATTATCAGATTCTAGATTTGGTACCTTTAACTCTCTGAATAGTTGTGTTAACCCGAGATAGTTGCATTGATGCTAATATCTAAGCTTGATGTTAGTGTAATATATGAAATATGTGTTTAAATAGGATGTGACCACCTATATTATTTTTGGTTTGTCTTCATCTTCACTTTAGTGCACTTAGATTTGGGTCATGGACTTTTTCTCTTGGTGAAATGGTAAAACCATAACTTTCCATCTTTAATGTGACCTTGGGGAAAAATGGGTTAGTCAGTACATAATATCGAACTAACCCACAATGAACCTGATATCAAATGATGTTTCCTATATATCCAATACCCTATAAGAGAGCCTCAAACTCAATTAGTTCTCCTTTATGTACTGGTTTGTGTGAGAATCATGCAATGTGTAAAATAAGTACAATAGTGACCTAGCTTATAACTTGGAAAATATGACCTTATGATTCATATTTTAGTAATTAGGACCTATAAATTGGATATTCCTTTAACTGCTATTAGAATAAGGTAGAATACTAAATATTTTGGTAACTTGAGTGCTCTTTTGGTTTGATTGCTTGGTGAGGAATGAATGAGACTTGATATTGTATTTATACCAATCCTATTAGGGGACAACTTACATAAAATCACTTAGGCTAACCATTGTGATGCATTTCATTTTAAATTTAGATGAATTTAGGGTAATGGACACTTATGTCAAGCCAAGATAGTAACATCAATGCTACTATTTGACCCAGATGTTAGTGTCTAGGGAGAATGAGAACATGCATAGGCTCAAAACTTGTAGAGGTATAAGATAAGTACATTTTCAGCATTCTAGACAAGATGGGTTGTATGTGTCATCAATATAAGGCTATTTAGACTAAGAGATATGCCAAGGGGCACAATATAGATTAGATTTAAGGCTTACAAAATCAAGGCATATTTAGAATTAATAGAAATAACCAAGGTCATGAGTTTTCCAAGTGTAAAAGATTGAGGTGCTACATAATCACAAAATATTGTCTACGCTCATTAATATTATCTTGAATAAAAAGATATTTTTGGAGGTCTTCTTATTTTTTAGCTACTAGAGGTTATGATAGGCACACTCTTATTGGGATTATCGGTGAAATATTGTAAATTAAGGAAAATATTGTATTATTGTAACTCTGAAGGAATGAAAGTCCCTTCTATATTATGAGGGGAGGTTCCATTTATTGAAAGTATAAAAATAATAAAATTAAAGTATATAAATTATGCATAATAAAAATCATGAAGGGAGTGTGTTGCTCTCAACCTTTAAATCAAAAATAAAAAGGAAGGGAAAATGAAGGGTCATGTATGAATAAGGAAACTCAAATACTATCCCCTGCATGATAGAAAATAACTCATATGTGATTTAACAATTCAAAAATGGAAACTTACATTAAAAAAATTAAACACAATAATCACATAGATCACAAAATATATTTTAAGGCAAAAAATTTTGGAAGATATCTTTGTACTTATTAATTAAAATGAACAAAAAGTTTATTCCCCTTTCCTTCCATTTTTTTTGAATGGCATCAAACAATACTTTAAAAAAATCCATTTCTCCTTTTTATAATTTTATGAGGGAATACACTGACCTTTCATATTATTATAACTATTCTTTTCAAGATTCCTACTCTAACTTTACACTTTAAGGATATTACAAAAAAAGATTATATGTACAAAAAAAATTAATTTTTTTTTCCAAAATAAATTTCCCTAGGGAAATACCTTTGCCTACTAATTCCATCATAAGTGAATTTTGTTTGATTGTAGTTTTTCTCTTTTCTTCAGGAAACTTAAACACTTTAAAATTATTCATGACATCCTCTATGATATATACTTAAGGGATCACTATGTTTTTTCAATGCACCAACCATCCATCAATGATCATGATCATGATGTTAGGATTTTAAGATAATTTTGGCAATCATTTGTTTAGTTCCTCTAATGTAGTATTAATCTCATTGAGATTATTAATTATAATGATGCTAAAATCACCTTGTATATACTTAATATTTTAAAATTTTATCAAATACTAATGATTTCTATCTTGGAGGAACCCATCGAGTCTCAATCTCTCTGAATGCATGCCCTGAGGGGTGCACTAGGATAGGGGTGGGAAAATTATTGGTACTTTATAGGATTATTATCCCTTATTGCCATGTATTACCAATCCAACCAGCTCCTAAAATATTACCTTAAGCTATTACTCCTCTCTTGCATACTCCTCTAGTATTTTATCACCCTCATTATAATTTTCCTAACTAAAAACCCCTTTTGATAGTTTACAGTACTAGGTCAACTGGGTTGACCTTGTATTCTTATTGATGAAACTCATTTAGGGTCTAAGTCAACTTGTGGCTGACCTAGCCCATGACCTAGTGTGTTTTTGTCAATAATGATACTAGTTTGATTGGGTTGACCCTATCGGTTGAAATTTTTGGAAGGGTTTAAGGTTAAATCTACCAATATATACAAGATCATTTCATCATTATTAGAGAGACATCAAGAGTTATTATTCATTTTTTTTAATTATAGTTTACTCTTCCACCATTATACTTGAGGAGTCTTAGCTTAGGGTTTTTACTTGGATAATCTAGTCTTGTGGAGAATTCTTAGATTCTTTTACCTTTCGTAGTGATCCTTACAAACCATAACAACCTCTTGTGAAGCCCCTTTGGCTAAGGGAAAGATTGAGTCTTGATGAGTTTATCTTTCAAGTAAGTATTTCTAACTTTGCTCCTCTCTTTAGTAGATAGAAGTATCATAAATATTAGATTTTGAATAATATTACTCTTCTTATCCATGCATTAGGGTCTTACCTATACATAGCTTAATTAGGATTCTCTTATGCATGTTTATTTTCATTTGTTTACTAAACCCTATATTGTGCCACAAGCTTTTGGTGAGCACCGAATTAGATTTCTTTTCTTTAATTGTTATTAGTATAGTGAATATGAAAACATAGGACTTATTTAGGTTTATTTCATGTTTTTTCTTGACTGGAGACTTTAGAACCCTCCCTAATGATATTATTTGTGATAAGAGATCCCCTAATTGGGTCCAAAGGATCCACATATTGGTCATGTTCCTGATTATCTAATGTATCCACAATTAGAAGTGTAAGTAGGATCTATCTTATCCAAGCTAATATTGATTTATAGATCTGATGTGTGTTTGATTGCATAAATTTTGGTGAACCCAATGTGAATCTAACCCTTACAAGTTTTTTTCACATTTTTCATTTCTATCATTTTATTTATTATTTATTTTATATTTGTGATATTAGGTCGATAGGGCTGACATAGTCACTAACTTTTGTGCATAGGTTTAACACATAGTCACATCAAAAATGACTATGTTCTTTGTATGTAGGTCTTCATCAAATACAAGCTACTAGGTTAAACAGGTTGACATAGTAATATTATTCAAATTCTAGACAACAAAATAGGTTGACATAGTATTCCAGATAGCTTTTAGAAAAAATACTAAGTTGACTAGGTCAGTATAGTCATCTTAAAAAGCTTCATCAAATATGGAATTGTAAAACTAGTTCAACCTAATCGACATAATTGACAGAATTTTTAAGTAATATTCAAGACACTTCAATAAGAATTTCATAATCTTCAGCATCTTCCAACCCACCAAGGTTCCTTTCTCTCTCTCTCTCTTTCATTTTAGTTCTTCATAAAAAATCTATGTTAAAAGTTTGCAATCTTTAAAATTACCATCATACAACAAAATAGGTCGACCTAATCGACCTAGTTCTATATTATATCTTTTATTTGCAAGACTAGGTTGACCCTATCAACATAGTTATTAAAAGACTCTTGTTTTAGCAATACAGTAACGACATTGTCAAGTCTATTTTATAATTTTTTCATACATTGTCATCTAAATTAAATCTATACTATGTTTAAAATTGGGAATTAACAACTATATGCTCGTAATTAATTCACACTTTCAATTTTAGTTGTTTTTATGCTTAGAATAGATCACATATTCTAATTAAGTGGTTTTTCACTATACTGTTTAGTTTCACTATTTTTATCTTTCTTTTACACACTACCAAATCACATAATTTTAAAATTTATTTAAAAATTTGTCTTTCCAAGGCCTACTTACTTGGATTTCATCACTAAGGGGGAAGCTGACTTGGTTTTTTGGCCAAGTATAAACATGTGGTTAATGGTATATATTGGCAAAGCACACAAGACCCTTATCATTGTGAAATTATGAAGTGATGGGGTAGGCCCCAATAACAAGATAATACTATTGCCAACACAAATCTCTTTCAGCCTAAATATCCTAAAACCATCCATAGAATGCTTTCTAGTTCCCTAGTTTTAGCAACCTTCCCTATCACACTTAAAATAACACTTTATAATCTAACAACATTAGGATATCCACTTAGTTAGCATTTACATTTTAGTTTATTTCTTTCTCTTTTTTTATTATATGTTGTATTTCAAAAACTTGCATTGGCCAGTGTTGGTGCAAGGTTTTGTGATATGCACCTCGAATAGATCATTCTCATTAACCTAATTGATTGTGTGTTTACTTCCATTTATTACTTTCAAAGTACATTGCAAATTTTTCCCCTATTTTTAGTATAGAGGCATTTTGTTCAACACATTCTCTTATAGATTATTTTTCCTTCCTACCTATAGTATTAGGTTGAGCCATTTGACTCTATATCATTTTTTTACCAGTTAGATTACAGTACTAAGTTAACCCAATCAACTTATACTCTTACTATTATCCTATCTATCTAACTCGGTTATTTGTTCTTCTTGCTTAGAATCCTCTTTATTTCCTCAAGCACCATATACCCTATCAAAATCTTCTTGGACAACCTGAATCCATTTAGATACTATATGGGGTTATCTTTTCTTCCTCTTTTCAGCTTATGGGGTATCTTACGATGCCTATCCACACATTTCTCTAACCTTTGATGTATCTTGTGATGCCCCTCCACATATTATTTTAGACTTGAGAATTTTGAGATGCCCATACCTACATCTAATTACCCATTGGGGCATCTTATGATGCCACTCTTATTATCCATTACATGCTACCTAACTGATTCAACTTCAATAAACCTTTTGAGACACATAGGCTTGTCTCTCACATGTTCATCCTTGATATAAATGTTAATGTCAATTCCTTCCCTTATTTTTCATACTTTATATATTATATCTATCTAACACTTTTTTCATGATACTTACATAGGTCTCTCCCTCTACAATAGTTTTTTACTTTCATAAATCTTAGTCCTTCTTTTTGGTCTTTTCCAACAAATTGTATATGTAATATAGTATCACAAAGAGGAATAGTGTAGGTAGAAGTAAAAGTGACCATAGACTAGAAAGGAGAGGGGCTTGGCTTGTAATCAATCATGCAAAAATGATTAATAAGATCAAGGGTGTACTTATTCTAACTCAAATGAATCCTTGAACTTGACTGAGAAATCTATAAACCAAAGAAAAAATGCAAAACACCAAGATCTGATATATGAAACTATGTTGAAAAATCCTATTGAAGAGCTTGAATTTGAGAAGAGCTACCTATAAAAAATATATTGTCAACATACAAAACTAGTATAATAATATCCTTTCCAACATGTTGGATATATATGGTAGGATCTTATTGGAAGTGAACAAAGCTAGTAGATTAAAAAATAAATTCATCTTATTACACCATAACTGAGGAGCCTATTTGAGACCATAGGGAAAATTTCATACTCGATAAATAAGAGAATAATCATAAACTAACCCATTAGGTTTCTCCATGTAGATTTCATATTGTAAATATCCATGTAAGAAGGCACTCTTTACATCCATTTGGTACACAAACCAACCCTATGATGTAGCAAGAGAATGTACAAAGCACACATAATCTATTTTGACAATAGGAGAAAAAGTCTTAGAGTAATTAATACCTTCAACTTATGATAAACCCTTTGCTATAAAACATGCATTATACTTATAAATGGACCCATCAATTGCATATTTGGTGTGGTATATCCACTCACACCTAACTAATTTTTTTCCTTTAGGAAGAGAGAGCAAATCCCAAGTATGGTTCTTCATCAAATAATAATACGCATATGTCATCACATCATCCCACTCTTGTACCCCATGATCCTATGAAAAATAATATAAATCCCCAAAAAACTATTGACAAAATTTTAGAACTTGTAAGAAGTGCATGATGATTTCTAGTAGGAGGAAGATCTTGTATGAAATACGTTGCCTCAAAAACCATAGTATGTGTCTACTTAGGCATAGTGGGAATATGATCCTCATCTAAGGCCACATCCATAACCTACTCAATGGCCTCCTAAATTGGATCCTCAAATAATGGATCCTCAAGATGAAGTGAAGAATCATCAATGGATGGAATCAAAGAAGAATAAGAATTCATAGAAGAAGACGAAGATAAATGAGAAGAGAACACTCATCAAATTGAACATGTGTTTGAAAAATGACATCATGAGTATCAGGATCCAAAAGTTAATAAGCTCTTATGTCCTCACAATACCCTATAAATATTAATTATTTACTCTTCTTATCCAAGGCTTTCTTTTATTATTTGGTACAAAATCCCAAGCATGGCTCTTGAAAACTCAAAAAAATGAGACATCAGGTTTAGTTCCAAACCAAAACTCCTCTAGAATCAAATGTTCAAGTGCTTTGTGTGGTTTTTGATTCTAAGTATAGTTTCCACAATTAACTACTTATGCCTAGTATACAATAGGTAAATCCAGAGGATGAATCATGTCATTAGCTATCTCCTTTAAAGTTAGGTTTTTCCTTTCTACTAGGCCATTCTATTATGGAGTATCAGGGAAAAAAAGTTGATGAATAATTCCATGAGCTACCAAAAAATTAAAAAAAACTCTTTGTTGAATTATTTCCCCCCATTATCAATGAAAATCTTATTTATACAACTAGAATATTGATTCTTGATTAAATATTTGAAGACTTTGAAGTGTGAAAAAGCTTCACTCTTGTACTTGAGAAAATAAACCCACGTATACCTCAAAAAATTATCAATAAAAATAATTTCATACTTATATAAATTGAATGGAGTAGGAAAAACTATCAATTCATTATGTACAAGCTCAAGAGATGAATAAGTTATCTTGGACATACCCTTAGGAAACTGATCTTGGTGTTGTTTCCATAATGCATAACCAAGGAAAATTTCATCAAGATAAAAAAACTCTACGAATACCATTAACCATACCATGAGTGTTAAAATCCTTCAAATATATATAATTAAGATGTCTAAATATCTCATGCCAAATCTTACTTTCAAAATCAACATGAGAAACCAAGCATGCCCCTATAGAATAAGTGTCATTAAAATCCTCAAAGTGACATAGTCAGTAATTATGATCAACAACACCTTTTGAAACAAGTGAATGAGGCTCCAATAAGGTTTGAATTTTATCCCCTTGTGGTGTGAAATGCACTATCTTTCCCTAACCAAAATGACAAATTTGATAAATAGAAAGCAAATTTATAGTGATGTTAGGAACATATAGTGCATTATTGATGCATCCACTAGCGAGTTGTATGTCACCTTTTCCCTTAACATAAATAAAGGAGGAATCTCAAACCTTAGTTTTGGAAGTGAAACTCAAACTAAGAGATATACAAAACTCCTTAGAAGAAGTTATGTGGTGAGAAACACTAGAAGTTATAACCCAACTATTTGTAATAGGTGACTGAGATCTCCTAACAACATTAAGTGTTTTTCCATTCTCTTTGGAAGGAGGTGGAGTGGATATAGTGATATTTTGTTTTATGATCTAATCCTCTAAGGATTTCATTCTCTTCCATCACCTAGTTTCTGCATGACCAATCCCCCCATAAAAGGAACATAAAAGGCTAGACTTTTTCTTGGATTTAGAAGACTCCTTGGGTTTATATTTATTATATTTGGGTTTAGTGGCACTTTGAGATGGAGAAGGAGTGGTTTTGGATTTAATTTTTGATTTTCCCTTACTCTTAGGATTAGATTGTTCTAATTCCTTTTGAGAGGTGTAATACTCAATGTTAGACAATTTGGATTCTTTCCTACTAAGTCTTTCACAAAACAACTCTAAATAAAGAATTTTGAATGTTACACCCAAGGCAACCATGCTAGATAAAAAGGTAGAAGAAAATATTTGTAATGGACCTTTCAACTTGGATAGAATTAGGTAAACACATTATTCATATTTATTATATCTTCTACTCCCGTTTAATTATTTCAACAAGTGTTTGAACTTAGTAAGATAGTCTATAATGGATGGAAAATCCTTAGGGTTGAGAGAAGTGATTTCTACTTCAAGTTAAATGGATCTCATGTGATCGACCTTACTAAATAAACACTTAAATTTTGCCCATTTTTTGAAAGGAGAGTCACATCCTTCCTAATGAAATAAAATACTATCACTTATATAAGTTCATATCAAACCCATACACTCATCAAATTTGCATTGGTACTAAATAATTCCATGTTCTCTAGTGAATGTTGGTTATGTTTCAATTATTAAGGCCCATAATATTTTATGTTTAATGATTATTTCCATTCTTAGTCTCCATGTGTGATAATTATATGTTGATAATGGCTCACATTGATCTAATGTAGAATAAAATTCCATTCTAAAATAATCACTAAATATCAAGAGAATAAAAAAAGGTGCTCAAATTGGCATCGAGACAACCTACCCCCCCCCCCCCCCAAAAAAAAAAAAAACATTTTTATTAGGCCCCCCAAAATTGACACTCTATAATTGAGTGTGTTTTACAAGATAAATGACACCAATAGATAGATCATTAAAAAAATAAACTTTTGAAAAAATGGCACTTGGTTTCAAGTTTTTGATTAAAATGTATAGTTATTATAAAGTTACTATCATAAATGGGTCAAATAAAAATGCACAAAATTAAGATGCTTGCAAAAAGTTTCAATTATTGGAGAAATTTTAAAATAAATGAGCTTGGGACTCAAGCCCCCACTTGTAGAAAATAAAAATTAATCCCCTTCCATGTGACCAAACCATATGACCAAGGGCTAAGGGTGAAGATGAGTGTTCCCCCCTTTTGATTGATTTTATTGATGTGGGTGTGACATCACCCCAAAAAACCTCTAAATTTCACATGATGAGTGCCACATCTTGCTTATTTAATTTTGAATTTATCTAACAAGTCCCTATGTGAAAAACTAATCATGCTCATAAACTAGGAGTTATGGTACCATGAAAAATTAGGTTGGCCAATGTCAATGGGTCTATGTTCCAAAATAAGGCCAAAAATCTAGAACTACACAAAAAAGGTTAGTAAAAGTCAAAATATAAAGCAAAATAGGTCAACCAAGACCATGTAAATCAATAGGTCGTAGGTTTAAGATAATGCATATTAACCAATATCCATGTAAAACCAAATAAAATGCTAGAATGCCAAACCTGCATAACATGCCAAAATGCCACACTTTCACACATAAACTCACATCTAGAAAGAATTATAAAATTTCTTCCAAATCCAAAAAAGACCCACTAGATTTTTGGAAAAATCCATTAAAACCTCAAAAAAATCTTCTTCAAGTAGAATATGGTACTTATATTTGTGAAACCCAAAAATTGTATTCAAACCCTCCAAAATGGTAAAAATGGCCTATCATAAACTAGGTCATGTTTATAGTTGATCCTAGGTTTTAACATCTTTTGATCTAATGGTGTTGTCCATTTTTCATCTAGATACAAAATCTTGTATCAAATTCACAAATGGATGGTTGTAACACCTATTTCTCTAATAACATGAAAGCAATAGAAAATAGATTACTCCAAGCTATATAAATCTCAAGTGTTAACAACAAAAAACATCACATGAAGGAGATGAATGCAACAAATTGATATGTTTAACAAAGAGCAACAATATCATATAATATCTCCATAAACTTATCAAGTACAATAAGAGTGCCTTTCATATATAAGCAAGGAAGATCAATGATAGTTTTAGGATGATAAGAGAAACCTAGGGATAAAAAACTAATATACTCAAATATTTAATATCCATACCTAACTAGGTGGGAAAACCTAAACAATGATTAAAAAAAAATCACATAGCAAACATGAGCTAAGGTAAATAACCTACTCTAATAAAGACTTAGCATAATTTATCTTCAAGATGTAACGACATGTCCTAAACATGGATCAAAGAGTTAGTGTGCTAAACTATGCTCTAAAAGGTGTTATTGTGACATGGTGGGCATTTCATTAAAAAAATAAATTACATTGGGAAGAGTATTTTGAAATGATGTGAGCTTGGTTCTAGGTGGCCTTTATGATCTTATAATAGTGACCATTTTTATAATAAGGATAGTGTATGAGTTGTATATACATAAGTGTGTACACAAATGTTTAGTCTAAGGTGTAGAAACAAAATATCAAGTGCACATATTCTATCATATGTTAGTACCTCTATTGAGCATATAGTACATGCATCAAGAGTGTAGACACAAAACCAAACATTGGTAGCAGGTTCAAAAATATTATATACAATCTTTTATTTTTTTATGATGAGAACCCAATGGTTTAGAAATTTCAACAAAACTTAAAATATGTTTATATGATGGATGTAAGGAAGACATACTTATTGCATAAAATCAAACTTCATAGGAATAATTAATACTATAACTACACAAAGTCATCAAAATTACCAAGTGTGTAAGGATAAACAAAAGTTCTTAATAAAATCTTGTATAATAATTCTAGACAACACAGAACATGCATAATTCAATGATAATGAAGAGGATTTAGATTTGAAAGGATTATTTGAACTAGATTAGGAGATAGATGATCCTAAAACCAACATTGTAGATATTAAAAAAGATACTGGACTCTATTTACAAGGGAGAGAAAACTATGAGACTCTAGTCCATAAGGACCTAGTAAAATGTATCAAGAACTAGTAAGCAAGGCAATTCAAGACATTGGTACAAACTCGGTATGAAACTTGTGACCATATGATAATACTAGATGCATCACTAGATTTTAGAGGCAATACAATTGTTGTGAGACTATTAAGATGCATTTCTCATGAAATTTTCAAAATTCAAGGGTGTATACCCTTTCTTAAGGGATATGTGTATTGACCTAAAGGAGTGTGTAAGGCCCATTAAGAAGTGGCTATATAGACCAAAATTTAATATAAATTTAAAAATTAAAGCAAAGATTGATTATATACAAGAAGCACGTATCATATATCCCATTGAAAAAGTATATTGGGTATGTTTCATTATAGTGTTGCCCAAAAATCATGAGAAAATAGAGTCTATGATGATTATAAAACACTAAATGATGCATGTGTCAATGATCCCTTTCCAACCGCATTCACCAGTGAAGTCCTAAAGTTAGTCATAGAACATGAATTTTTTACATTCATAAATGGTTTCAGTAGATATCATCAAATCCTTATCACAACATAAGATCATATGAATACCACCTTCATGACAGAGTGGGGATCATTTTTCTACAAGGTAATGTCATTTTGCCTAAAATTCCCTTGAAGCATTTTCTAGAGCAATGGTCACTAAATTTGAGGACTTCATACATGAATTTATATAGGTTTACCTATATGATTGGGTGGTGTTCTCTTTATTAAAATACCACCTTTCAAAGTTGTGACTTATGTTGGAAATATGTAGAGATTTGCACATTGCACTAAATTTTAATAAATGTTTGTTCTTTACACCATTTGGTATCCTTCTAGGACATGTAGTCTAAAATTATGGAATAAATGTGGATCCATCAAAACTTGTAGTGATTGTGGGACATAAAACTCTTGTAAATTCTTTGAAGGTATGATCATTCATGGGTCATACTAGGTAGTATCATAAGTTTATATGGGAATATGTTATGATATCAACACCACTAGAAACATTTTTACACATGGATACAAATTTTTAATGGACTATATAATGTTAGTCAACTTTCATTACTTAAATCAAATATTAGTCACAACTCTACTTCACTAACCAATATTGGATAAGTCTAGATGACCCTATCCACTTTACAAGTTGTAACCTTTCAGTGGTAAAAGCAAATTACACCAACATGAAATAGGAAGCTTTGGTTATAGCATTCATAACACAAAATTTTAGGGATTATCTATTGGCTATGCCATTTGAGTTCTTCACTGATCACCAAGCTCTATGATATTTATTGAACAAGCCAATGTTAGGAGGACTAAGATCAAAATGGTTGATGTTATTCCAATAATTTTAGTTTAATATCAATGTGAAAGCAAGTAGAGAAAATATGGGGCCATATCATCTCAATCACATACAAAATGGTGAAGAGGCAGATGATATACCAGATGAGCCACCAGATGCTCATTTATTTAGATTCACTATGATTCTAGAAAATCTAGAGTACATAGAAAACTTTATAAGCATGCCATTTTTCCTAAAAACTATGGAGAAAAGGATAAAAAGTAGTTAGTTACATGAGCTCTTTCATTCAACATTATCAATGGGTTCTTGTATAAAATTATTAAGGATGATGTTTTGTGAAGAGTAGCTTTGGATCATGAGAGGCCATAATTGTTAAAAGAAGCACATTAAAGAGTTATAAGAGGACATTTCATATGACAATATGCTGAAAGAAAAATATTACAGAGCTATATTTAGTCACATACTTTATTTTAGGATGCACATAGATTCATCAAACACTATAATGTATGTCAAAGATTAAACTAATTAACTCAGTGAGATGATATGCCTTTAAACCCAATGATGCTTATGCAACCATTTGAGAAATGAGGAATTGATTTTTTAGGGCCCATTAATCCCAAAAGTATGCATAGTAATATGAGATATATAATTAGTACCATTTATGACATTTAAAAAATGGGTAGAATCTATTTTGACACTAATTTACAGTGTTAAAGATGCAGCTAAATTCTTGTATGAAAATATCATCACCAGGTTTAGATGTCATATAAAGCTAATCAACAATAGAGAAACACAATTCCTAAAGAACACCGTAAAAACCCTGACTAAGGAGTTCATGATATCACAACATAAAATAATAGTTTATCATACTCAAGCAAATGTGTAGGTTAAAACATCAAATAAGGTTCTTGAAAAGATGCTCACAAAAATATGCAATGTTTAGAGGGATGACTGGGAGGATTATATACCTACAATTTATGGGCCTATAAAACTAACTAAAAATGTGTGATCAGATTTAATCTTTTTTATTTGGTATATGACATGGAAGTAGTGATTCCAATGGAATACATAGTTCCCAATTTGTGAGTCACACTAATAATGTGACTAGTTGATCAGGAGTCACTTCATGCATGATTAATAGATTTAACTAGAATGAAATAAAATAGACAAAGGGAAACTTTAACATAATAAATTAATAAAAATATAAAAAAATATTGGAATGATCATTATTTCTGGTCAAAGGAATTTCAAAAGGATCAAAAAGTCTTATTATATGATAGTAGGTTTAGAACACACCCTATGAAACTATGCATTCAATGGAAATTTCCATACATTATTCACAAAGTTTCACAAATCTGCCCAATAGTACTCAAATGCATTCAAGGAATTATTCTAATGGGGTGAGTAAATAGATGTAGGCTTTAACTATACTACCAATGATCTCTAGCAAATCATGAAGAATATGAGTGTGTGTTGAGTATCATTATGTAGTTAGGATTTTTAATTCTTACAATTTTGTTTATGTGTTATAAGTAGTAGTAGTAGATGTATATAATCAAAACTCTATATCATAGAAATTCATAGCATGTATCATAGTTAAAGTCACAAAATATGAAAAGGAAAATGCAAAAGTTGGTCAAAGTAAATCAAATGAATAACTTTGGGAATGACACAATGAAGAATAAGTATGGTAGATTGGTATGAAAATGGTAACTATCAAGGTAGTTAATGACTAATCACCTCAAATATTGTGGCATTTCAAAAATAAATAAATGTGTTTGACTGATTTAATGCACAATAAAATAAATTATTTAGAAGACAAAAGGTGACATGTCACATCCTTGAATGTCATTAATAGAAACATTGAATATAGGAATTCAAAAGGTAATGTCACATCATAATGTCCATTATAATTCAAATCAAAGAGTGTAACAAAGTGAAAAAAAATTAATGAATTAATATGAAATGTCATAAAATATTAGGGGAGGAAAATCTATATAAAGTAGGGGAAAATGGAAAATACACTTGTAATCTAGAGTGAACAAGAGTTTTTATAATCTAAGATTTAACTATCTAACTGAGCATATACATTGTGACACATACTACATAACATAGAAATAAATAGAGAGGCATGAAATTCTCGTGCCAATGTCCAATTCAATGAAGGAATAAATGGGTGTTTTGATCACTCTCAAATAAACCAAATGGTATGATACTAATTCATTCAATTTCATCAATGAAACAAACACTAGATGGTTCCCTAAATCACAAGTGGTCAATTCATAGTTAGGGGTCCTTGCCCTACCTAATAAGCTATGTGGATGAGATACAAAGCAATTGGTTTAGCTTCCAACATTTGGATAGCTTGATAAAGTGATGATGACTCTTTTGAGTCACTACAAAGAAGGGGATATCCATTTGTCTAAGTATATCATGATATACATCAATGTCACCACCATGGCATAGGTTATGTCTTACTTTAAAGGCAAAAACCATTAGCACCTTACAAAACAAAGATTTTTCCAATCCACTCTAAAATAAAGGAGACATATGCATGAGATTCTATAGGGATTTCCATTGATATATTGAATGACACCCTTGTGTGATTGTTAAATAAAGTGTATCATGAAGAGTTACTTGCAGACCATAAAGAGTGTATGAAAATAAATTGAGTCATTGACACCACACATCACATGATTAAACTAGGATTAAACTTTAATTGGCCATATTTGAAAATATTTGATCTTATTACCAACATAGATAAGGTTATCTTGAGCACATGATAGTCTTTTCAATATCAGTTTTTTGTACTTTTTTTTTGTTTCACCTAGTGAAAATCACTCAAAACCCCACATGCATCAAATCTTGACTACTAGCCTTAAAATTTCTTTCTGAACCTATTGGCTAAAAAAAGTGTACAACACTTTAATGCATGAAACACAGTCAATAGTGTAATGGGACAAAGTCCATCTTCTATTTTTAGGTAAAGTTACCTTTATTCAAAAGAAAAAAAAAACACAAATCTAACATATTCACAAATATACATACTAAATTCTTTGAAACAATATTTTCCAATATTAACTTACTTGGGATCTTCAAAAGTACCAATGTTGACTTTCTCATATTCAAAACAATCAAATATCTAAGGCTATACTTTCCCTTTTATGTATTTATCATGTTTGTCAAAAAAAATCTTTAAGGGAGACTAATCCTTTTAGAATTTTATTACCTTTAAGATGAATCACCTTTTAATTTCCACCAATGTCTATATTTTCAGATCCTTTCATAGTCTTGGTGGAAAATTCATCACTATCTTGACTCCCATATTGTTAAGCATGTGATTCTCTATAAGCATAAGTGCTTCTTTTGAAATATTAATTCCTAAAATTATCTACCTCTTCTAAGAAATAAATTATTTGTTCACCATTATTGAAAATGTACCAATGATCAGCATTATCAGGTATACTTGACCTAGACACGATTTCAATGGTGTATTTATCATGTTCAATTTTAGGGGGAGGAATCATAAGCGATGTTGAAAAAAAAAGTGTATTAGCCTTGGCATTATCTTTTCTTGTAACTGATGTAATTGAAAAAGAATCAAAATCATCAATACATTCCTAAACTCCATTCTTATAATGTTTCAAGCAATCATTGTTCACTTGATATTTATTTCTAACTTGCCTTATGATGAGTTCAACATCTTATTGTGATTTTAAGTTCCAAATTCACATTTCTTCTACTATATTTAATCTATGAGGTAAGGCGTCATATTCTCCAATGTTGTTTATACATTCAAACTATAATTTAAAATAAAAAGGGAAAACTTATTTTCTTATTGAAATAAGAATAACACCTACCCCAAAACCCACTGATGAACAACTTCCATTAAATTCAAGAAGCCAAATATCTATCACTATCTCAAACATCATCATATAATTACCTAGACCTACATCTTCATAAAGAATATCATCCCTTGGGTCTTCAAATTTTCATGTAGTAAGCTTAACTTTTGACTTAGGGTCTAACTTATGCTTAATGTCATTGACTAAAAATGTGGCATAGGATAAGTCCATCTAAATATCTCCATCTATTAATTTCAAACAAAATATTCATAACCACATTCCATATGTATTTAGAATGTCTGCCACTAGAATTGTCATATTAATCATTTTTTGTGGAAAGGAAACTGGGCCCACTAATGCATCTTTGATCTGACCGACTAGCAAAACTTATTTTGTATACATGGAAATCCACTGGCTAAAAGTCTTTATGCAAGTGAGACATAAATCATGAGAAAATTTGGTATGAATAATTTTTTTAGATGTTCATGTATCAATAATGCAATTACTCAACTTACAACCCTTTAAGAAAAGGGATATATAGAATAATTATTGCCTACCATAAGAAGTAGACACATACATAGCAGAGGTTAAAGGTTTAGTATTTTTAGGCATGGTTAGGATCCTTTTGAAGTTATATTTATTCATATTACCTAGACCTCCTTTAATGAATTGTTACAAATGATTTGACTGATTTGGATTTGATCTCAAATATTCAGCTTGAGACATCTAAATATTAAAAAATTGACATGATCTAATATGTCAAATGAGGTAATGTGTAATGAATATATGGTGTCAAAATCCTTAGGTGTTGAAGGTACCTTATTTTTTAAGTTTGCATTGGTATTCTAACTTTATTAATTCAAAGTGTGAGATGAGGTGGATGCCTTAGCTTTTGACTATTTTATTTTCACTTGAAAAGGTATATGAGAACCTCTAGGGAGTATTTTAGGGGTAAGTGACACCTTAAGAGAATTATTACTCACATATTTTCCATTTTGATTCACCTTATTAGCCTCTTTCTTCTTTTTGGCATATTCATTCAAGGTCTAAGATCTTGTAAACACTACATATGATTGACCATTCATATCTTCACATCATATTCAAAGAAATAATTACTAGAGTCACCACTAGGTTCATCAGTTTCATATTCTTGAAAATTTGGATCTTCTATTTCAATCTTATATTCATCATATACATAAATCTCATGTCATTAAAATGACATTGATTGGAGGAGACTCAATGGCTAACCTTGGATGAGGAGTGGATAACCTTGGCCAATTATTATTTGGCATGTAACTTCTCATAGGGATTTCCTATTGTAATTATGTTAATTACCTTTGAGGTAACTGCTTTTTTAAAGTGACAATGTCATTTAGATATCTTTTGAATCAACTATTCAGTGGATTCATGACTTGAAATTTCTCCTCTACATTTTAAAGAATTCCTTTGTAACGTACCATATATAACCATATCATCTTAAATTTGAGTAAAAAATGTTTGCATTCACTTTAGGTAAGGTTGTATATTTATTATCAAGAGAAAACCAACTTTTGGGAGTTGGGCATTGATGAAGAAACACTTTTAATTTTATTATGTAGGCTTAGCAGATTATAGAATTTTATTTAAAAACCTATAAATTTTAGACACAAAGTTATGTAAGGATTCATGAGCCTCCTTACTCATATAATTCAACTGAGCAATCAAATCAGAAGCATCCTTGACTAACTTGAGATGAGCTTCAAATTAGTTTTCATAGTGTTCTAGTTAGTAATATAACTTATGTCTAGATGATAAAACCAAGCAACAAATCCATCTATAAGAGTTTCCATGAATAATATTACCATGACATCCTCATGTTCAACCCATAAAACCACACATGTTGTAAATCATACAATGATGTGTTCATCTAGATGTCATTCATGTCACTAAAAAATTTGAGAAATTCTTACATGAGCCTCTTGGAAGTTCATGCCACCGCTTAAGAGCTAGTGGACCAATAACATTTCCCCCTAACATAGTCATCTTTTGAAAAACTACTATTTATGGTACACCGTTCTAGGAATAATAAGAGCTTGACTTGCCAAGGTACCTCTATATTATAGTTTTATGATCTTTAGACTCATAGGCAAACTTTTGGACTGTAAATCTTATTTTCTTCTTAGGATTCAACTAGAAATTGAGTCATTTTTACAAGTTATAGAAAGAATCAGATATACATTTAACTTTTATATCACTAGTGAAACATCTTCCCAACATAATGGTAGAAAAAATTCACTTCATGTATGTATTTGTGGGTTTCATAAATTAGTACAAATCATGTCCCACAATGGGTGCCAAAAATTATTGGCTAAAAAAAGTGTACAACACTTCAATGAATATATCACAATTAACAATGTAATGAGACAAAGTTCCTCTTATATTTATAATCAAAGCTACCTTTATTTATAATAAAATAACAACACAAACCTAACATATTCATAAATATACATACTAAATTCTTTGGAGGGTTTTCATATATATTAGAAAAGAAGTATGAGAAGGAGAGTGAGTTCAAAAGAAATGAAAAGATTAAAAATGAAAGAGGGAAAGAAAGAATGTAAATAAGTGAGAAAACATAGATTTCAATTATGTATTACATTTTTTAACCCAAGTTAAAATTACTATCAACTGATACTTTAATTAGTAAGATAATAAGGAAAATAATACTATGAATAAATGAATGTAAGAACATTCATCCAAAACTAAGGCCAAGCTTAAAGTACTACAATCACTTAGTGTTGAGAAGTGTTGTCATTGATGTCAAGGTTTATGTCATTGTTGTCAAGGCTGATGTCATCTATGTTAAGGTGCATCTAGTGAAGATGCATGGTGAGTGGTCTTTGAGGTATGAGCTTGTGTGCTTAATATGATAAGGAAGCCATGTAACTAGAAAGAATTTGAAGGAAACCTAATGTCTCTTCTATTGGTTGTTGTCATATTAAATTTTTTACAAATAGGTATGATAGTCAAATGATTATTGAAGCATGTTTGAGTACTAGTTATTGAGTACTAAGTGTCTTGATAAGCCTAGACTATATCCTGTAAGAAGGTGTGCAAAGTGAATTTTAGTTAAGTGAGTAAGCACAATCTTGTAAAAGGTTGTTTGGGATTGTGTGATAATGAAATTAAAGTATAGAATCTTTTATAAGTGTTTCAAGGTCATTTGTAAAGTTTTAAGTACTTAGTAAGCCTATTCATGGCACTAGTCATAGCATGAAGAGACCTTGTGAGAAGGAATGAGTATGATGGCTTGGTGAGATGAGTACACACAAGCATGAGTGTTTGTATTAAGTTTATTGAGGATGAATTTGAAGCATTGGATCACTCATGAGAGTCTCAGGGTGATCCTATAGGAGTAAGACCTACACATCAAGTCCACAACTAGACCACTTCTAAACCCTGCCTTACCTAATAAGGTATCTTGATCCATTTTCAAGGCATGTAAAGGATGTATGGTAGTTATTAAACATGAGTAAGGTGGTTTGAGTATGTGATAGTGGTGGAGAGTGCATGGAAAGAGGCATGAAGGTTATTTTTATGGGCTAATGTGGTTTGCAGGTCAATTTCTAAGTGAGCAAAGAGAGAGTGTCGCCTAATGAGGGGTCATAATCAGATTTCAAGGTGTTTGAGCTCTCTTAAGCATTTTTAGAGGTAAGGTATATTTTTTTAAGTTTTTTTTAATAGTTTGAGGTCATAATTTGAAGGACAAGGCATGAAAATTAGTTTTTAGGTCTCTCAAGTGCACATAATAAAAGGTTCTCTGCTTGAGAAAGTTTTTCTTGTGCTTATTAGCTCATCAAACCTCTTGTAGACACTTGAAAACTGCACATTGATAGTTTTTGATGTCATCTTGACCTATGGACCCCACCTAACCTACTAACACCTATTTATGACTTTATTATGTCAAAACACCCTCTGAACATATCACTTAAGTTAGGCCCATTTCACCCATTTACTCATGACCCCTTGACTATCATTGGTCAGGTAACTGTCAACGGTTGGCCCTAACTGTCAATGTTTATGGTCATAAAAATTTCCTTAAGATTTAAAATAATTTCCAAATTTGTTTGAGAATAACATCTTCCAAAATGGTAACTTGCTTTAAAACTAGCTTTTAAAAAACAAATGAAAACATGCATATTTATCCTCCCACCTTAGCAACTTTCCTTCAAAGCTTCCCTCACTAAGCAAGTTTTATGTTATAAATATAGGGATTCTAGGAGAGTTATGCATCTAAAAATTTGCATCCAGATTCTCTTGTTCTCTTTTTGTAGGCATCCAAGATTGTAAATCTCTATTCACATGACTTTTGAAGGTAGGAGTACTATTATGCTATTCAACTTAGTTTAGATTTCAACTATCATCCACTTGACATAATATAGGTATCTTTCCTTTGTTTTTGGTGTTTTCACTCTTTATCACAATTTACTATTTTGATCTGTTCACTTACACACTTACACATACCCTCAAAACCCTATTTCACCCTTTACTAATCAGCCACATCCCCTTACTTTCATTTTAGCCTTTTACCAATTCTCCCATATGTAATCATAAATGGTTACTATAACCTTCATCAGTTATAGCAATTATCTCCAGTCACATAACTATCATCGATCAGGAAAACTATCATTGGTCACCTTGACTGTCACCGATCACTATCAAAAAATAATAATAGTTTGTTATTTTAGCCTTCCCCACACCCTACCAAACCTTATTTTAGATTTTGACCTATTTATAGACCCTACTTAGACCCTCTTGACCTGACCTTGGTACATTTGTACATCATGCCATATCTTCTATCAAATAGGTACATTAATTTTTTTTTCATAATTACTTTCTTATCATTTTAATGAAAGTATATTTATTATATTATTTTCAACTTAATTATCTTATAAGTGGATTAACGGCCTCCTAGAAATCCTCGTGCTTCTTGGATCTAGCATACGCTAGGCAATCCACTCAACCTACCATCTAACAAATTTTATTCTAGTTTTCTTGTGATTTACAGGTTATCCTCCCTAGCCAAATAGGAGTTCCCACATTCATCTAGATCAATGCACACATTATATCAGGTATTCATCCACACACCCTAATACTATTTTCTTTTATCTACTTTCAAAACTAATAAATGAAGGAAATAAATTGAAACATTTTGGCATGCCTGGTGGGACACTGGTTCTCTTTCTTCCTTAATTTTTTTCTCATCAAATAAAATCATTTCTTTTTGGGCTTAAAAATCAACCATTTGCGTTCATTAATTGCTTACTAATTTTAGTTCACCTAGTAACTTAGGAGGCATATTAATCTTATCATAGTATTCACACTTGTTATCACACACAAAACCAAACCACAAAATAATTTACACAACCAAACAATACTTGAGACAAGGACTAACCAGGATTTCATCACCTAGTGGTAACCTTACCCCCTCCTAACTATCCCACTTGGATTTCACCACCAAGGGGAGAACCAACTGAGCTCTTTGGTTGAGTATAAACTCTAGACTCAGTATATCTTGGCTAAGCACCTAACACCCTTATCACTATAGGATTGTGAAATGAGGGGGTAGGCCCCAATACCCCACCACATACTAAATTTCAACACATATCTTCCTTTTCAGCACCTTAAAAACTTGAAACCGTCCATAGACTTCTTCTTTAGTACCCATTTTACAATCCAACCTCCCTTATCACACTCTTTAAGGCACAAGCCAAA
Source organism: Torreya grandis (assembly GCA_037957365.1). Classification (NCBI taxonomy): domain Eukaryota; kingdom Viridiplantae; phylum Streptophyta; class Pinopsida; order Cupressales; family Taxaceae; genus Torreya; species Torreya grandis. Next base: position 2,103,697 of record JARHVA010000208.1, read on the forward strand.
AGCAATTTAAAAGTAATCCTAAGGTTGAAATGCACTTTTTAGTGTATGTATTGATTTCTTTGAAATTACTTTGGGATTACTCTTTGTTTGAGGTGTGAGTATCGCAATAACATTCTATATTTTCTCATATGGTTTTAACCAGACAACAAGTGAGAAATCAAGACAACCAACCACCACCTTCTTCTTCATCCATGGATTATACCTTAGATGTTGATAAATCTCCTCATGCTTCACCTCACCATTCTCCTCCACCACCATCTCCTTTCATAATCCCAATCATAAATGAAAGAGATCTAGACTTTACTACCTTTCTTAACAATAATCCTGTTGCTTTGCAACATTATCTCAACACCTTGCCTCACCAACCCCCCTACTTTGGTTCCTTCTTTTGATTATTCTCTTAGCATGTCATCCCACCTCATGGTAGGTACCACTTCAACCCAACCATTGACTTAGGCCTCTTCCAACATCCCATCCACCCAAAATCAAACCAACCTTTCCCCTCCTAACTAAACACCTCCTGTCACACCCCATGTGGATTCAACCTTAAAACTAGTCACCTACACCCCATCTACTATGGAATTATCTTCCAATTTGGCTTCTATCTTCCCTTTTTTTGCAACTAATCCCTTGACCATAGTCCCACTTCAAAATCTAGTACCCTCCATACCTCAAAACCTTCCCCCAACCAGCACTAAGGTAACTACCCAACCTCAACCTTTCCAACTTCCTCCTACCTCAACCATACCAACCACATCCTTTCCTCAACAAGTGCCTATGACAACTTACCAATATATCCCTATCCCACAAGGTTACATAACACCCTCTACCCAACCTTTTATACCAAGCAGTTCTTATGTACCACCATCTCAACCACTTGGCACCACTTATCAATATGTGGCTTATTCAATAGCATCTACCACCTATTCATACATTATCATATGCCAACACCAACAAAATGTACCTCCTAATTATGTGTCTTCTCAACTCTAGCCTGATCTAATCAAAATGCTCATGGATAAAATGACTAGTTTAGAGTTATCCATCTTCCCATCAACCAATCTTTTATCTTATGACCAAATTTGTAACGATCCTATCCACCCCTTCTTGTCCATCCATGCTTATCCTTCTCAATGGTAATTACCCAAATTTTATAAAATCCAAGGTAAAGAGGATCCTCAGTAGCACTTAAGAGCTTTCTATCATGATTGCTACTTAATCACTTATGATGATGCTCTCCTCCTCTGAACCTTTCCCATGTCATTATCTAGGGTCACCCTTGATTGGTATAGTGCCCTTCCCACTCATTCTATCTTTTATTTCTCTCAATTGGCAAAAACCTTTTTATAACACTTTTCAGTAAACATATCTAAAAAGGTTTCCATTACCAACCTATATTCCATCAAAAAATTTGAGGATGAATCCATCGTTGATTTCATTATTAGATGGAGGGGCCTCATTAATCAACTCACTTTATCATTTTTTCAACCTGAATTAGTCAAATTATTCTCTCAAGGGTGTTCTAAACACATTACTCCAACTCTCCAAGTCCAAACCTTTAGGACCTTTGATGAAACATTCACTATGGCCCACAAATTAGAAAATTGTGTTGTCAATGAAGGGAAGTTGAAGCTTCAAAATAAAAATTCAAGTTTCAAATCCATTGAGTCATCCTCCACCAAAACCACAAACCCAACCATTCTAAATCAAAAGCATTATCACACTTAATTTTTCTCAAAACCGTGCCTCCTCTAACCATCAACCAAACACCTTGAACCAATAATCCTTTCAATCACCAAAATCATACCCAAAACTAGGCACCTTCAAAACCATTTACCCTGATTGGGGAATATTATGCATCAGTGTTAGAAATAATACTTAAATCCAATCTAATCCAACTTCTACCCATCAAGCCACCTCAATAATTTGATATTTCTCACCCCCTTCCTAGGTGGTACAATGAGAATGATCATTATGATTATCATCAAGTTGTTGGACATGATACCAATAGATGCAATACCTTTAAGAGCATTGTTTAGGACCTAATTGATAAAGGGGAGCTTGTGTTTGATAACCTAAATGCTCCTTCTAACCAATCTCTTGATATTTTTCAAAAACCAATCCCAAATCATCCACCTTTAACCCAACACCATGAAATCCAATCCAAATCCTCCAACTCACATGAGACACATGTAATTAATGTCATCAGTAATGTGCCCAATGCTGAAGAAGTATCACCTCTATCACTTCTTCAGCATTGGAGGAAGTAGCTACCCCTTCCATTTCCTTTTCCTAAATAAGTACCACCTATTTATTTAGATGCCTAAATGGAGGAAGTAGCTACCCCTTCCATTTCCTTGGATGAAACCACAGTTCTATCTACCCCTCCTATGATAGAAATACCCAAGGAGATAACCACTCCATCAACCATTTCATCCACTCCATCAAACTAAATAGAAGAACTAACTACTTATTTATAAATCCATACTAAGGAAGAAGCTATACCAACCCTACCACTTGAAACCATTACCCTTAGCACATGAATTACAAAATTATCCATAACTCCCTTGCAAACCATTTCCCAAGAGACCATACCCCTACTTACCTAGTCTTTACCTTTCAAACCTTCCACTAAGGATAGCAACATTAAAACCGCTCCTTCCACTTCCCCAAAGGGTTTGATCTTTGAAACTAATTATCATGGAATAGGACCTATTTATAAACCCTTTATCTAGTTGGTTTAAAGTTTGGAATTTACCTCCCAACCTAACTTTGATAGAGCCACCTTTTGGCATTAGCTTGGACTCCTATATCAAAATAAATCTGAACCTTATACTTCACTAGATTCCACTCTCGAGCTTGTTGCTACAACTCCACCAAATACCCCTCTTAAACTCACCATGAAACCATCTCAATTACCCCCACCTAAAATTGTCAAATCACCCTATTCTTCTTTCATCAAGCCAATCAAGAACTTGAGGATCCTTCCCATACCCAATCTTGTTCACCCTCCTTTGAGATTGGATTTAACTACATCAACCCAACCAAAACCTAATCTAATTAATCCCATTAAGAAGGAAGGATTGCCTAGACCATAACCTCGAGGAGAACCATACCAACTCCTTAACCTCTACCTTATATTTTAGGACCGCATCCCTATACCATTCCCATTAACTACTCTTCCTCCAAAAAATTATATCCCCTTTCTCCACCTATAACAACCCATCTCCTAGTTCATCATCATTCCTTAACAACCTTTCTCCATCCACTTTCCCATCTATTAAAACCTCATCATCTAAACTTCAAATTCTTAAACCAATTATAACTAATCCAATTCTTTCTGAACCACCAACCAAACCTCCTATCAAGAAGTATTTTCCCAATAAGGTTCCTACACTAGAAATACAAAATCCACCACCTCAAAAATATTTATAAAAATATTATACAACTATTTTACAAAGGCTCCTACAAGCTTCTTCCATTGGCTTACCACCAATTAATTCTTTTGACCCCACTCACCAAAAACTAACTTGGTTCAATGATAATCTAATTTGTCTTTACCATAGGACCCCTCGGCATGATATAGATAACTATAAATCTCTCCAAACTATTATTCATGGCCTTTTATAAGAGGATGATCTATTAGATGAACCTTATTTAAGCCCTGTGCCTCTTTTACCATCTATCCAATCTACCTACCAATCATCTACTTCTCTACTCCTACCAAGGAGTGAAATAGAGGAATCGAAGCAAGAAATTGGTCCCCTTATCCATACCATTCATATGGTGACTCAGTCTCAAGATCAATAAAAGGATAAGGGTAAAGTCATCCAACAAAATGAAAATGGAAAAGCCAAGGCCACCATTCCATGGTCTTACCCTTTAACTCCCCAACCAACCCATCAAACTCAAACAACTACATGCTCACCTTCATGCTCACAACTACCCAAGACCAAAGTCTTCATTTTGGGATCCCCTTCTTCTTCCAATGCATGTCCATTCTTCTATAAATTGGTGTTAAAATAAATTCACCAAATGCCAATTAAAATGAGTATTTATGACTTGGTTAACACCTCACCTCAACATCATCAAGCTTTAATCAAAGCATTATATTCTATAGAGGTTCAGCCAAATGATCCCCAACCTCTTGCACCTTTGATTGGAGCCATCCAACACACTACCATGGTCACCTTTCAAGAGTCTAAAATTCCACCATATCATAGTGAAGACCTTGATCCCCCTCTTTTTATCATAGCATCCATCAATCATACACATGTCAAAAGAGTTATGATTGATGAGGGAGCGAGTATCAATATCATCTCCTCCCATGCCTATGATCATCTATAACTACCTTAAAACATCATGTCAAAAATCTTGGTAATTCTTTGGTCATTCAATGATACCTTGGCCACCACTTTGGGAATAGTTTTTCTCCACATCCATTTGGGGCCTCAAACTATTTTATGTAGTAGAGGGTGAATTTATATATAATGTGTTACTTGTTCACCCTTGGATCCACACCATGGGATGCATCCCTTCTACCCTTCACTGATGTGTCAAATTTGAACATTCGGTATAATTCATTATAATCAAAGCTGATCCAAGTCCCTTTGCTTCTTTTAATATGACATATCAACCCAATGATGTCCTTATTCCACCTTCACCCTCTTTACAACCAACCTCTAGCTAAGCCACCACATCAACCCAAACTATCAACACTTATATCTTCAACAATGATGAAGCATCCACTAGTTCAACTATCCTTTCATCTCAAATCCCAATTTAACACCCCTTGCAATCCATGTTCTAGCATCTTACACTAGGGGAATATTGAATTTTAACTTTGGACGCTTTTCTTTCTCCCCATGAAATTGGGAATTTCCAAAATGATCCATCTTACGATCCCAATATTGGTACCCTTGTCCCCTTTGGCCTTCCCAACAATAAAACATATTTTGTATATGGGGGACTTGATAAACCACTTTTTATTCCTACCTCCATGCCTTGTATCCAGTCATTCACCTCTAACTTTTCTTATCTTAGCAACCTGACCTTTGCATAAACATACTTTCATCAGTGCACTTGGAAAGGGTTTGGTTTTGGCCTCTATAAACAAGGACCCCATGAACTTTTTGTTGTCAAAACCTAAAAACCTCATAAGTTCTTTGGATTAGGGTATGTTCCCCTAGAAGAGCCCAAATCACCAACATCAATCCCACCTCTCCCATTTGGAGAACCTCCAACCTCACCTCTCCCATTTTAGGAACTTCTACCCTTATCAACTTCACTTTTCCAATTTGAAGAACCTCTACCCTCACTAACTCCATTTGAGGACATCGACATCATCCCACCTAAATATTTTTTATCAACACTGTCAGTTTGGGTTCCCTAACTTATCAACAAGAAGGCCAAATGAAAACCATTCCTCTTATCCACCTTGAAATGATTACACATGACTCACCCACCATTAACACTATCTATCATCAAGATGACAATTTTATTCTTACCTATCTGGGTGTGGGGGACTCTTCTCTTCAAAAATCCATCCCTCTTGAAAACCAAACAATGCTAAATGAATCGACCATAGAATTTAATTTAGGCACTCAGGAGGACCCTCATATTATCAATAATGGCCAATCCTTAACCCTCAAGGAACAATGAGACTATCAATCTTTTCTTCATGACCATAGCATAGCATTTACTTGGTCTTTTCAAGATATGCCTAGCATTGACCCTTCCATTGCTCTTCATAACATCATTACCCATCTTGAAGTTAAGCCAGTTTGGAAAAAGCTTCACCATATGCACCCTCATATAGCTCTTCTCATCAAATAAGAACTTCAACACCTTCAACCCATTGACTATCCACAATGGGTCTCCAATATTGTTCTTATTACCAAACCCATTGGGGGACTCCACCTTTATGTGGATTTTCATGATCTTAACCTTGTATTCCCCAAAGATGACTTTCCCCTACATAACATAGACCAACTTGTCAACCTCACTACTAGCCATGAAATGATATCCCTTATGGATGGATTTTTAGGATACAACCAAATCTTGATCACCCCTCAAGATCAATATAAAACATCTTTTATCACCCCATGGGTAACTTTCTACTATCATGTCATGCCCTTTGGCCTAAAGAATGTGAGAGCCACTTATTAGTGGGCCATGACTTACATTTTTCATGACCTCATCCACAAAATAGTTGAGGATTATGTTGATGATCTACTTGGTAAATCCAAACACCACCAATATCACCTCATTGTTCTCACTATCATCTTTAAAAGACTTATACATTATCATGTCAGGCTCAACCCAAAGAAATGTATCTTTGGGGTGTTATCAGGAAAAATTTTGGGCTTTATTGTTTCCCTTCATTGAATATAAATAAACCCTATAAAAGCATGAGCCATTTTATAAATGCCTCCCCCTACTAACCTAAAACAACTTCATAGACTATAAGGCAAACTTAAGTCAATCCACCACTTTATCTCCCAACTATCTAATCATTGTCATCCTTTTCACCACCTCTTTAAAAAAGATACCTCCTTTAAATGGACCAAAGAGTGTCAATAGGCCTTTGATGCAATCAAGGAGTATCTTCTCTCTCCACCAATCCTTATTCCTCTAAAAGAGGATCAACCTTTTTATCTATACATATCTACCACAGATCATTCTCTGAGGGGCCATGCTCGCTCATCATGATGACCAAAATAAGGATCAAGTCATTTATTACATCATCCATACCCTTATTGACTATGAAACTCGATACACCCATCCGAAAAAACTTTGCCTTGTCTTCGTTTTTGTCACCTCTAAACTTTGTCACTATCTTCTTAACCACAAAACTTATGTCATTACTAACACTGATACCCTCAAGTATATACACTCTAAGCCATATCACAACCAACGTATGGCCAAGTGGCTCATGATGTTATCTAAGTTTTATCTTGAGTTTATTTTAATAAAGTCCATTAAAGGACAGGTGATTTTAGACTAACTAGCTGAAGCTCCTCTCCCTAATAATCAAACTCCATCTCTTACCTTTCTAGATGAATCTATAGCTATCCTTTCTTCAGAAGAACCCACCTACCAAAAGACTATGTATTTTGATGGATCTAAATGTCAAAATGGTGAAGGCACTAGCATAATCTTCATTCACCTTAACAGATAACCTCTTCCTCTTTATTTCAAAGTTGATTTTAAATGCATTAATATTATAGTTAAATATGAGGCCTTGGTCATAGGCCTCCAAACCGCTCTAGCTTTGGGAATCAAAACCATTAGCACCTTTAGAGACTCTCAACTCATCATTAACCAAGTTATAGGAGCCTATCAATGCAAAAATGATGTTATTTTGAAATATAAACAACTTATCAACAAAATTTTAGCATCATTTAACAATTATATCATCCAATCAGTCTCTCATTCTACCAACAAATTTGTAGACATAATGGCTTCCCTTGTGTCCCAAATTTCATATCAACTTGCCAATTCTAAAATATTTGTCACCATCCACTATTTCATCACACCATCCTACCTCAGTCTTGATCTTCCTACCATTTACCAAATAGAAACATCATCTTTTGACATTTGGTACAAATAAATCTTCAATTATCATAACATCAGTATCATCCCTTCATATCTTTCTAGAAATACTTGTAGAGATTTCATTCAAATCACCTCTTACTACCTAATATTATGGGTAATTCTTTATAAACAAGGCTTTAATATTTTCCTCCTTCATTTCCTTCATATAAATGAGGCTTCTCATGCCATCAAATAAGAACATGATGGCATCTATGGGGGGCACTTCAGTGATCTACCCATTACTAAATGTATCCTTTGCCTAGATTACTATTGGACCATACTCAATTAGGATTGTTATGACTATGTCAATAAATGCATCAAATGTCAACAACATGCTAACTTTCAACATGCACCTCCTCATGGTCTTCAAGTATTAACTAACTATTAGCCTTTTTCATAATGGGGTCTTGATCTTATCAAAGAAATCAATCCACATTCCTCACAATGACATCAATAAATCATCACCACTATGAAATATTTTTCCAAATGGGTAGAAACCATCCCACTAATCTCAATCAAAGCTAAAAAAATCATTGATTTTATCAACCACCACATCATTTGTCACTTTGGTGTTCCTCACAAAATCATCACTGATAATGGTAAATCCTTTAAAAACAAAAAAGTCCAAGATCTTTATGATGCTTTTGGTATCAACCCAAGCTTCTCCTCGCCTTATCATCCATAAGCCACTGGACAGGCTGAGGCTTCCAATAAAACACTCATCAAAATTCTCACTAAGGTAGTCAGTGCTTCAGGCAAGGATTGGTACCTTCATATCCCATTTTATTTATGGGCTTATTGTACTAGTATCCAAACTACTATGGGTGCTAAACCTTTTTCTCTTATCTTTGGATCCAAGGTGGTCTTATCTCTTGAAGTCCAAATTCCATCTCTCTGTATATCCTTACATGAGATTCTTTCTAAAAGTGACTATCGTCAAGAATATTTAGCATGCTTAGAACTTCTTGATGAATATCACCTTGTTGCCTTTAATCACCTTCATTTTCATCAAGACCATATCAAATTAGTGTACAACAAACATCTTAAAACACAATAATTCAACATGAGATATCTCATCCTTGAGGAAAACCAACATGTCACTAACATGGAAAAGATCAAGAAAGGCAAGTTTATTTTAACTAGTTAGGACCCTACATTGTAACCCATAAGTATGGATCAAGGGCTTATCACTTATCTTCTCTCGAAGGCAAGCCAGAACCTAAACCTATCAATGCCTCATATTTGCATCTCTTTCATTACTAAAACAAGGTTAAAATACACTTTTGTGTCACACTTAAGCTCATCCCTTGGTTCATTAACCTTCTTTTCTATCTCTTTTAAGATATATTAATTATATAAAATTGTGTGATTCATCTATCACAATAATAACCTAATCCTAAATATGGGTACCCCAACTCTACCCATAGCATGGTTCTCATGGATACTTTTCCTCTTTTAATATATAGAATCCCATGGTCAATTGTTTCTCAAAACCCCTTCCTCTAATGAACCTTCTATGTCTAGGTCATGCTTTTACATGGGTAGACCTTTTATACCTGAATAGACTTATCCATGCCTAATTTTAGTCTAAAATATATCCATACTTTAAAAATAAATAGCAGACTATTCCCTTGAAGGACAACTACCACATCAAATAAAAAGTTGTTTAAAGTACACTACTACCTCAAAGGATAGCTATGCCAAAATTAAATCTTATACCACTCCCTCGAAGGATGGATAAAACAAATATTCATTAGAATCTTCCCATATTGATTAGCTTTAGCAACTTATAATGCAAAAGTGATAAATCAAAATCCAAAATTAGTTAGTCGCAATCGGCTCTTAGGGTGAATGAATGTAGACTTCCCACATCAATCAGTCTACTTACTATCTAATTAAGCTACAATCAAATTTTATAGCACAAGTAGACTTCCCACATTGATCAGTCTACACATTATTATATGGAAATCAATGGCATGGACTAGTCTACTAGGGTTCTTTGGTCGCTTATGGAAAAGCCAATCACTCCACTACCCATAGATTCTGTTTTCCTCTACCCATTGGTTCACATCCATAAATATCACCTATATCCCTAATGAACTTAAGGGATTATGAGCTTACTTACAATGAAGTGGTCAAGATACCAATTTTCTCAATAAAACATGTTATTACGATGTGTTTGATAGGTTTTTGTTCACTAAGACATTCCAACTATGGATTCCTATTATTCAATTCTTGTTATTAGATCACTACCTACTTTCTTATCCAAAATGTGGACATGAACATTTCCTCTACCTATAACAACTCAACATCTATTAATCAAGAATTACATTCAGATTATCCCATAAACCTACTCATCAACATTACTATCATGCAAAAAAGTATCATCAATGTCCAAACAATCATACTCCTCATCAATCAAGTAATAAATCTTAAACAAAATCTATAATATATAATCAATAACATTACATCAAAATAAATATGCATAACTACATCATTATCAACACATCATCATATTACCATTATCATCTAAAAATAGCATCACTCATATTCAATATCTCATCAAGACATAGGAATCCATCTCATCCAAATATAAAACTAACAAAGCATCTCCATATATCTAAAACATCATATACATATATAAAAAATAAAAACATGTCTATACATGAAACACACGTCACTCATAATTACATCTTGCATCTTCAGTACGTAGGCTAGTATCAAAATTATAAACAAAAGTCTAGCATATATGTATCATGATCCTAGGGCACCACTGCCACTAGCCCCTGCTGCACCTATACCTACCCCTGGTGGGGGCTCTATCAGCTGAACGACTGCCATCACCCACTAAATTGGGGCCATAATCACTGCTCCACCTAATAATCTAGCTTGGTACTCTCCCCATCATGGTTCATTAGGACACTATGCTAACATAATTCCCTCATAATAATGTAACTCTTATATGGGCACTAGATACCTAGCTTGTGTCACAAAATTTGATGGCACCACCACTATCCCACATGTCTACCATAGAGTATCTCTCTCCTATGTCACCAATCCAAGCAAGGTCCTCACCTAATCCTGCTCTCTTGTCACCAACACAATCTACCCCTGTAAACTAGCCATTTAAACCTATAAGGTGGACACTTGACCCTGTAAAATGGTGACCTATGCTTGTGCCTAGTCTCTTTGTACTATCACTCCTCCTAGTTGGCCTTGAAGAGTGATAATCTATCCTTAAAGAATGGAAATCTACCCTTATAACATAGTAATTTGAGCCTATGTTTTTGCCAATGTCGTTGTTGCCTATGGATCCCCTTATGTTGGTACTTGTGCCAGGTCAACATCCATTAACCATTGATCCCCATCTCTAACACCAAAATCAATGACTATGTACCTCCCCTAAAACTAGGTAGGATAGTTAGTTATATAACCTACATCATCCCCATATCTTAGAGGGAACTCCTCATGATCAAGCTCCTCCTCCTATGCTTGTGGCTTTGGAAAATTAAACTCTACATCCTCCCTCCTCTATCATATATAATCCTGAGGGATACCCTATACCAGCCCAAACTAACATCACACCCACTCAAAGGGGATACACTCTATCTCACCATCTCACCTCCCATAGGCCCATATATAGCTCTATAAAGATAAGGTATGATACATGTACCCAACCCATATCATCTACATCTGATATGGTCTCCAAATAATGTCCCTAGGAACTAAACTCTCTAAGGCTCCTCTAAACTAATCAATATCTCTCAAACCACCACCAGCACCTTTCATGGCCCTATCTCTCTTCCATTGATAAAATCCAACCACATAATCTATCAAGTAAAATCCCTCTATCAAAAGGCCCAATGGTCTCAAAACCCATATGTGCTCATAGGCTCAATAGTGAAGTACAAATCCCACATTGATGCCATAATGCCTATGCACCCTAAACATCTATAACTCTATGTATATCTACACCAATAAAACCTAGGCCCACCCAAAAACAACTCTACCCAAACATAACTCCACCAAAACCCCCAACAACATGCCATGGTATCTCCCTCCAACAAAATCTAGTAATGCACAATATGTAACTGCTAACTACAATATAGTCATCAAATGTCTCTCTCCTAGAGCTCTTTAGTATAGTGGCATGATACTGAACCCTTTGGATTGGAACTATGCATCACCTCTATCATTTCCATACAACATCTCCATGCATTCATTAATATCATCCCCCTCTACATGGTAGATGGGATCACCATGAATGGGTAGATGTGTGATCTGGTGACCATCCTCTAACAAGATGCTCATCTCCCCTTTCGGTAACTAGAAAGTGTTAGTCATCACATCCCATCTCTCGATGAGGGTGACTATAATCATGGAATCTCTAGGTAAGCCTTGGTAGTGGTGCATCATTCCAAATTCCACCACCTCCATATGACATCAGTCCTCCATCGACATTGCATCCCTCACCTCTGCAAACATCTCAAGCACTTGATCTTGTAGTTGGATCTGCTTTCATGTCTACAACAACATATGTATCATAAATCAAATTAGGATCCTACCCTACTCCAATAACCTATACACATAACAACTATTTTTCTACTTGATTTCCTCTATACCCATATTTTCTAGTTGACCTAACCTTTTACTATCCTACCTAGACCCACATTTACCTCAAAATTGTTATATATCAGCTTTAACTCCTAAATCAACCAACGTACTATTCTCCCACCTTAAATAGCGCACACACCTAACCCAACTTTACCTATTTCCAACTTAGCCCAATTTTACCTATTTCCCTCCCCCCAACTCTACCTCCCATCCATCCAAACTCACCTTAACCTTCCATCCCAACTCACCTCTTATTTCATTCCTACACCAACTCTCCTCACCTCAACTAAATCTAACTCTTTCCCTAACCCAACTCATCAACTAGCCCTCCCAACTCCTCTCTCTAACCCAATGTATTGACCATAAATGGTTCTCCCCAACCATTGATAGTCCCCATGGGGATTTTTCACCTAGGGTCGATCACCACCAGTTGGGGACAACCACTGATAGTCATTGTTCGATAACTATCAATAGTATGGTTCAACCTCTTGACCTCCTCCTAAAAACCCTAACTACCTTTATAACACCCATAACTTACTCTCTCCACCCTTACACACAAAAAACTAAAAACCCTAGTGCCAAACCTCAAAACCCATAGTTCCCTAATTTAGCCTACTTAGTTATATTTTTACCATTTAATTCACATATTATAATTCACTTCCAATTTAAGATAGCCTACCTCAAATTTTTATCAATGGCATCACCTCAATCTACATCCTACAACTTGTCCCACAACACCTCAAACATCCATCTCGACCCCACCATCTCTCTCCACCACCAATCTCTTCTTGTCAACTCATTAATTCATTACACTACAAGACACTTTTCAACCACCACTCAGAGCACACAAATCACAAAGCTTCAATTTATAAATGAGGATAAATTAGGCCCTCATTGACCTTATATCTATGGTTTTAGGGTTTTGGCCTAACTATCAATGGTTGGATAACCATCAATGGTTGAACCTAACCATCAATGGTTCTAACACCCTTGATAGTGGACCCTAACCATCAATGGTTATCCAACCATCACCAGTTACCCTAATTTTTTATGGTTAGGGTTTAGCTTTCTCAATTTATTTTCTTTCCTTCTTGTCACCTCACCTAGACTTTTGACCTACCTCCACATGGGGCAACCCATTTCTTACCTCATCAAGAGACCCCTTCTACCAAACACCAAGAACTATATTGGACCTAAAGTCCATGTTGGATTAATTATCCATTCAACTATGTAGGCAATGTCCTCTTACCTTGTGCATTAGGAATTAGCTCAGCCAACCCCTACCCAACTAATAAACTAACCCATTTACCTTCACCTATCTTGACATTGGTACCAACCTCTCTACACACCTTGTGACACCTTTACTTTGGTCAAAATGACTACCTTGTTCAAATGTTCCATGATATAAATTTTTTATACATGCACTCTCTTGTGCACGACCTAAACTTTTGTGTTTTTCTTAGGAGCACTTCCTACCTTGGATACTTGAGCAAACACCCACCTTTTTTAAGACACCTAATGAGTGTGACCTAATCATCTATGTCCAACATTGGGGATTGGTTACCTTCTCACTTATCCTAAGACCTAACCTTATTGATCCCAACATGGTAATGTTAGTCTTTGTATGCTCTTAGCTCTCACACTTAGTTGTACTCTATTTATGATCTTGGTGGGTGGATTCACTAATAGTCTAGGCTTTTAGTGTAATGGTTCATTACATTTGGTATCAGAGCAACCACCTGTGTTTGAGTTGCAAAGCAAGTGGGTTACACTGACATTACAGTGTTCATCTGGGGCTCATACACGTAGTGGATCTCGTGTACGTGCGCAAAGCTAGCCTAGAGTCTGGGCTTCAAAAGTGTGGTGGGATGTTATGATCTTGGTGGGTAGATTCACTAATAGTCCACGCTTTTAGTGTAATGGTTCATTACATTGATGTTATGATCCTGGTGGGTAGATTCACTAATAGTTTGGGCTTTTGGTGTAATGGTTTGTTACATTTGGTATCAGAGCAACCACCCATGTTCAAGTCATAGAGTAGGTGGGTTACACCAGCATTGCAGTGTTCATTTGGGGCTCGTACACATAGTGGATCTCGTGTACGTGTGCAAAGCTAGCCTAGAGTTTATGCTTCAAAAGCATGGTGGGATGTTATGATCTTGGTGGGTAGATTCACTAATAATTTGAGCTTTTGGTGTAATGGTTTGTTATATTGATGTTATGATCTTGGTGGGTAGATTCACTAACAGTCTAGGCTTTTGGTGTAATGATTCATTACATTTAGTATCAAAGCAACCACCCATGTTCAAGTCATAGAGCAGGTGGGTTACGCCGGCATTATAGTGTTCATCTGGGGCTCATACACATAGTGGATCTCGTGTATGTGCACAAAGCCAGCCCAGAGTCTAGGCTTTAGAAGCATGGTGGGATGTTATGATCTTGGTGGGTGGATTCACTAATAGTTTGGGCTTTTGGTCTAACAGTTTGTTACATTTGATGTTATGATCCTGGTGGATGGATTCACTAATAGTCTGGGCTTTTGGTGTAACAGTTCATTACATTTGGTATCAGAGCAACCACCCATGTTCGAGTCACAGAGTAGGTGGGTTATGTCAGCATTTTAGTGTTTGTCTGGGGCTCGTACACATAGTGGTCTCATGTACGTGTGCAAAGCTAGCCTAGAGTCTAGGATTTGGAAGTGTGGTGGGATGTTATGATCTTGGTGGGTGGATTCACTAACAGTCTAAGATTTTGGTGTAATGGTTCATTACAGTGTGGTAGTGTCAACAAGATTGTGACTTCCATTTTACCTTTTGTTAAACCCTAACCCAATTCACCCATACCTCATTAACTCTTGGTTTGAGGGGGAACACCTCCTCCCTCCCACACATAGGGGAATTGAACCTAGACTTTGACCAATTGCCTATTTTTGTTTTGTAGCTTGCTTAAAGCTACATAACAAAAAGGGAAAAAATATAGACACTTGAAAACTGTACAATGATATTTTTTGATGTTGTCTTGACCTATGGACCCCACCTAACTTACTATCACCTATTATGACTTCATTATGTCAAAACACCCTCTAAACATATCACCGAAGTCAGGCCCTTTTCACCTATTTACTCATGACCCCTCAATCATCATCAGTTGAGTAACTTTCGACAGTTGGCCCTAATCATCAATGGTTGTGGTCATAAAACTTGCCTTAAGTTTTAAAAGCATTGTTAGCTTTGTTCAAGAATAGCATTCTCCAAAATGGAAACTTGCTTTAAAATTAGATTTTAAAGAACAAACAAAAATAGGCATCTTTATCCTCCTAACTTAGAAACTTTCCTTCAAAACTTCCCTCCTCACTTAGCAAGTTTTGTGCTATAAATATAGGGCTCTTAGGAGAGTTATGTATCTATAAATTTTCATCCATATTCTCTTGTTCTCTTTGTGTAGGCATCCAATACCGTGAATCTCTATCCACGTAATTTTGAAGATAGGAGTACTTTTATGTTGTTCAACTTTCTTCAAATTTCAACTATCATCCAGTTGACATCATACAGGTATCTTTCCTTTGTTTTTGGTGTTTTCACCCTTTATCACAATTTGTTGTTTTGATCTATTCACCTGCACACCCACACATACCCTAAAAACCCCTATTTCACCCTTTGCTAATCAACCACATCCCCTTACTTTCATTTTAGATTTTTACCCATTCTCTTATAGGTAACTGTAGATGGTTACTATATCCATCACCAATTATAGAAACCATTGCCATTCAGGACAACCATCATCAATCACCCTGACCACCACTGACCACTATCAGAAAATATATATATATATATATATATATATATATATATATATATATATATATATATATATATATATATATATATATATATATATATATATATATATATATATATTATCCTTCCCCACACCCTACCAAACCTTATTTTGGATTCTAACCTATCTGCAGACCCTACCCAAACCTTATGGACCTGACCTTGGTACATTTGTACATAATACCATATATTCTATCAAATAGGTACATTGTTTACTTTCTTGCATATTTACTTTCTTATCATTTGAATGCAAGTATATTTATTATATCATTTTTGACTTAATTATTTTATAAGTGGATTGACAAACTCTTAGAAAGCCTCATGATTATTTGATCTAGCATATGGTAGGAAATCCACTCAACCTACCATCTAAAAAAATTTATTCTAGTCTTGTTATGATTTGTAGGTTATCCTCCCTAGCCAAAGAGGAGTTCCCAAGTTAGCCAGTCGCTAATAGGCCTAATGTTGGAAATAGTGAGAAACCTAGATAGTAGTGAGAAGATGATTAGGAATGGGTTATCATGATAGAGTGATAAAATCAAGTGCATGGATATTTTTTTTTATACTAGTATGTCCTATTCATTATTGGTATAAATATTTAAATTCAAGTACAGTGGTGAAAATGATGAAGCCAAAATGGATTATCTGGCTCAGTGAGGTTTGTGTACAGTGAGGTCATAAGATTGGTCTGCAAGACCAATATTTATCATTTGATCATATTATATTTCTACATGATAATGGTATAATGATCACATAGGATCATCCATATGTATCAGTATTATTTTAAATTTGTCATACATGTGTTGAAGGGCAATGTCACCTTGAATGTGCTTTAAGGTAAACTAGAAATTCTAGGTAAGCAAGTTGCAGTGATGAGTTTGAGAATTTATTCCCTAAGTAAAAGTATCTAATTCATATGTTTTTGTTGTTTGTGACTTTAAAAATCCTATTCATTAGTTTTGAAATATTTTAATTCATTGTAAGAGGTTGGAATGTTGAAGCCAAAATGGCCTTTCTAGTTCTAGTTTGATTGTGTGTAGTGAGGTCAAAAGATTGGTCTATAAGACCAATATTTGACATTATACCTTGTGATATTTTTATTTAAGAGTGGTATAGATATGTCAAACCATATTTTTAAAGTGTCATTAGTCATCATAATTGATATTTTATGTGTTTAATATTAATTTGTTCATGACTAGGTTTTAGAGTGTTTTATCAGTTCTAAGTAAGCTATTTGCAGAGAAGTGTTTGAATCCTTTTTATTTAGTGAAATATAAATAACATGGTGATATTGTTAAGGTCATTAATTTTTTTTTCATTTGATTTAGTTTCATGGTTATGTGACTAAATTGTGTACATGCTTCAATTTTGTTTGGCAGACTTTTTGTAGGTTCACATGCCTAATTGTGAACAGTGCTACAAGGAGTGTTCATGAAGGGGTTGGAGATAAAAAGTGTCATGGACATAATATTACATTATTTTGGATATATTTGAGTTTAATATGATTTTTTTTAATTATTTTTGGATTTTTAGAGTGTTTCAAAGGGTAATGTGTACTAATGAAGGCCTAATTGAATTAGGTCTATTTAAGGCCTAAAAGAGGTTTTGATCTTGTAAGTTGTGGAAAACCTATTGTAATGATTTATTTATGTATGAAATGTGTTATAATATTTATTTAAATGGTAATAAATTATTAAAGTTAATATATCTAATTAATATGTATATGAGCAAGAGGCTTGTATATATATACAAGGTAGTTTTAGGCCTATTTGTGTGTGTAGAGTGTATGCAAATGAAATAGCACTTGGTAAGTAGAAAGAGGAATTGTAGAACATATGAAGAGTATATATAAACTATGATGAATATTTAACATATATTTTGTGTAAGAAAATCAAGTTCATATGACCTAATCAAGTCAAGGAGAGGGTTAGTTGAGCGAAGAAGTCTAGAAGATAGTTTGAGATGGGTAGAAGAGAGAGAAGAGATAAAGAAGGTGATCATCATATAATGTATGATAAATAAGGTGTTCTAAATTTTATCAAAGGTTTTAGGTGGCTTATTTTTTTATGATTCATTTAGGGGGTTGGTGTCTCCTTACAATTTGGTGCTTGTTAAAGCCTAGCTGAGTTGGTGCTTAGCTAGTTGTGGTTGGGGCTCCATGTGGAGTTGGTGCTTCACTAAATTATGATATTTTAACTTATAGGAATATATTTCATTTATATGTATTATTTATTTTAATTCCCCTTGATGATTTCCCACATATATGTTGTGTTGTCTTGTGTAATCTTGTTTCATGCTTGTATAGTTGATTACTTATGCAATATTTGATCTATATGTTGATATGATGGTTCATGAATAAGGAGGAATTGAAAGAAAGTTTTTAAGACACTGATTCACCCCCTCCCATCTTATTTATTGTTCTCCCAACATTTAGTATCAAATCAATCCTTTGAAGTAGGCTTAACAGTCTAAAGGAGATTATAGAAGCATGAATGGCTAGTCAACAAGCTTAAGGTGGTTTCTCTACCATTAAGGCTCTAT
The DNA here is from genome assembly GCA_037957365.1 of Torreya grandis. Lineage (NCBI taxonomy): Eukaryota > Viridiplantae > Streptophyta > Pinopsida > Cupressales > Taxaceae > Torreya > Torreya grandis. Next base: position 2,122,284 of record JARHVA010000208.1, read on the forward strand.
TATTGAATGGGACTAATTGTGATTTTTGAATCATCAAATTGAGTAATTATCTAATTTCAATGGGCCATGGTATATGTCAGTCATTTTTGGATGGATACACTTCACCTCCTACACCACCAATTAATGTAACAAATAATTAAGAAAGTGAGAGCAATTTCAAGGAAATGAATGTTATAGTATGTGGCCTATTAGAGGTAGATTTTTTAAATGTGATACACTAGTCAACCAATGTAATAAGGTATAATTTGAAGACTATCTATGAATGAAACACCAAGGTGAAGATGGATAAATTGTAGATTCATAGAAGGTAATTTGAAAGTCTAAGTATGAAGGAAGATGATAGCATCACATCCTACATGTTAAGGGTTGATGAAGTCATCAATGTCACTAAAGCATTAGGAGAAGAAGTGAAAGAGTCTAAAGTTAATCAAAAGGTGTTGAGATCACTAATTCCTAAGTTTGATTCTAAAGTGTCTACAGTAGAAGAGATGCAAGATTTGGACAAACTAGAGATAGATGGGCTTCATGGCATCTTGACTACCTATGAGATGAGAAAAAAATGAAGGAAGACCTCCCAAGAAGGAAGTAGCTTTAAAATTTTATAAGAATTCAAAATCCAAGAAGGTCATGGATGAGGTATGTTTAGATGTTGATGATGATGATGAATTGATAGCCATGTTTTCTATGATATTGAGGTTTGGATCTGGTAAGTATAAGGGTAAGTTGTCTTTCAAATATTTCAACTATGGTAAGATTGGTCACTTTGCATCTATGTCCTAACAAGGATAATACTAACCATGATGAAGAACATTATGAACATCATGGTGATGATAATAAGGTCTATAGGCTTGAAAAAAATAAGAAATATTTCAAGAAGTATGAAGGTAGAAAAGGGTCATTCAAGAATAAGAGAATTGTCTACCCCAAAGAAGCTAACTACTCATCTTATGTAAGTGATACAATTACATCTGATAATGATGATGATAGTAATGAATATGAACATGACAATAATGAAACCTTATTCATGACTATATAAATAGACAATGAGGGTTACTCAAATGAGAAAGGCTTTATGGATGATGAAGAATCAGATGAAGAAGAAGCTGAAGTAAACCTTGAGGCAAAATTGGTGTGTGTTATAGAAAATTTTAAAGTTCCACAGAAGGAAGAATGAAAAACTAAGATCATTAGTTAAGGACTATGAAGAGCAGATTGGTTTGTTTGAGGAGAGACTAAGTAGCACATCCAAAGAATATGATGAGACCATCAATCGATTGAAGAATAGATGGAGATAGTCACTGCAAAATTAAAATATAAATAGGAAGAATGCACTAGGTATGGAACTCAAATCAAATCCTTAAAATCTGAGTTAGATCAAGCATCTAGCAAGTTGAAGACTTTTATGAATTTTGAAAAGAGTATTGATGCTATAGATAGTATCTTGAGTCATTAGAAGTCTACAAGTGACAAGATAGGTCTTAGTTTCAAAGAATATCAATTTGAGGCATCAAAAGTAAATAAAAAGTCTAATGAAAACAAGAAGATCAACATGAAAATATCAATCAAACAACCTAATGTTATAAGGTATATTAATTCTTTCAACGGTTATTGTTTTACATGCAACTAGTTTGGTCATAAAGCAAGAGAGTGTAGAAGACCCTTCAAAAATAAATATACATGGGATTATGAAAGGAATAATCAATCAAGAGGTATGAATTAGGCTATATTTTTCATAATGTGAGACACATTGTAATATTCTATCCTAATAGAGGTAGAAGGCCATCAGGTCAAAACAAGAGATTTAAAGCCCCTAGAGTGAAAGAGAGAAGGCAATTGACTGTGTGGAAATCAAAGATAGCAAAGTTGAGTCATGATCATTATACAATCTCAATTGGACTCTTTTCTATGGTAGATCATACTTTAAATGACTAATCAACTCAGTAATGTTCATTATTAGCTCAAATTATTGACCACATGGATGATGAAGAGGTCAAGCCAAAGAAACTAATCAAACCTAAAAGGATCCTGAAAGATATTTAGTCTTGTGAGAGCATGTAAATATAATAATATCTTGATTTTGTGTTTTTTTAGTGCCCATGGATAAGGGTGACTCCATTAGGCTTCATGGAGACACTCTTAAGTTAGCAGAAGCATGATGGATGCTTGATTTGAAAGGGAGTTATTCAGGTTTCTCATAAGATCCAAGTTTAGTTGTTGACAAGCATAAAAGAGTTTCTGAGAGTAGTTTCCAAAGAGGAGAATGAGTTGTTTTATAAGTTACAATATGTATGACCCTTTTTCATTAATGTCAAAGGGGTACAAAGTTGAAGAAGGAAGATTGACCAGATTGGGGGAGATGAGAGTGGTCAGATTGAAAGAATGTTTTTCCATAAATGAAAAAGGGGGATTTTGTTGAGAAGTGTTGTCATTAATGTCAAGGTTGATATCATTGATGTCAAGGTTAATTTCATTGATGTCAAGGTACATCTGGTCAAGATGCATGGTGAGTGGTTTTTGAGGTATGATTTTGTGTGCTTAATATGATAAGGAAGCCATGTGACTAGAGAGAATTTGAAAGCAACCTAACGTTTATTATATTGGTTTTTGTCATCTTGAAGTTTTTATTGTTGTCACAAAGAGGTATGATGTTCAAGTGAGCATTGAAGCATGTTTAAGTACTAGTTCTTGAGTATAAAGTGTCTTGAGAAGCCTAGTCTAGATCCTATAAGAAGGTGTGCATAGTGAATTTGGTGAAGTGAGTAAGAAAAAGATTTTAAAAGGTTGCTTGGAATTTTTTGATCATGTAATTAAATTATATTTTCTTTTATAAGTGTTTTAAGGTCAGTTGTCAAGTTTCAAGTACTTAAAAATCTTAGTCATGACACAAGTCATAGCATGAAGAGACCTTATGAGAAGGAATGAGTATGATGGCTTGGTGAGATGATTACACACATACATGATTGGCTGTATGAGGTTGATTTATAATTAATTTGAAGCATTGGATCACTTTTGAGAGTCTCAAGGTGGGCCTATAGGGGTAGGACCTACATATTAAGTCTATAACTAGACTACTTCTAGACCCTACCATACCTAATAAGGTATATGGATCTATTGTCAAGGCATGTAAAGGATGTATGTAAATGATTAATCATGAGAGAGGTTTTTTTAATATGTGATATTTGTGGAGAGTGCATAAAAAGAGGTATGAAGGTCATTTTTAAGGCCTGATGTGGTTTGCAGGTCAAGGTCTAAGTGAGAAAAGAGAGATAATGTGGCCTAATCAAGGGTCATAATCATATTTTAATGTTTTTGAGATATTGTAAGAATTTTTAGAGGTAATTTATGTTCTTTTAAGTGTGTTCATATAGTTTGAAGGACAAGTCATGAAAAGTGGTTTTTAGGTCTCTCGAGTGCACAAAATGAAGGGTTATCTACTTGAAAAATGTTTTTATTATGCTCATTATCTCATAAAACCTCTACATGGGATCCTAAGCTACTTATGTTATATGGGGAAGGGTCCTGTCTAAAAATTCTAGGCATTTTTTGGATTGAGGGGCTATGTTTTATGAATGATTATTAAGAATGGAAATACGTCTTAACCCTCTTAAAACCCTAATAGTGACTTGATGTTTAATATATGATTAAAAAGTGATTATAATGGATTTTAATTCTTATATAAGTGTTTTTATCTTTTATTTAACTCTACCAAGTACATCCAAGTGGTGGTGGTTCTAGAGAGGAGATAGAAAATGTGAAGATACAGACTTATTTATGAAGAAGTAGTTGTAGTTGTAAAAATTTGTATTAGAAAAAGTTTAAAAATTGATTAAGTTTAAAGCTTGAGACTCATATTTTGTTTACTTGGTGTTTTTTGGATTTTTTATATTTCTCAAGTGTGCTAAACTAGTCATCCAATTTAGCCAATTGCTAACAATCCTAATGGTGAAAATAGTGAGAAACCTAGGCAGTAATGAGAAGATGATTAGGAATGGGTTATCATGATAGAGTGATGAAACAAATTATGTGTATATTTTTTTTGAGACTGGTATTTATTATTTATTCTTGGTATAAAGCTTTAAATTTAGGTACAATGGTTAAAATGATGAAGCCAAACTGGCTTGTCTAGTTTAGTGAGGTCTATGTACAGTGAGGTCATAAGATTAGTCTGCAAGACCAATATTTGTCATTTTACAATATTATATTTCTACCTTATAATGGTATAATTATCACATAGGATCATCCACGTGCATTATTATTCTTTTAAAGTGGTCATACAGGTGTTGAATGTCAATGTCACCATGACTAAGCTTAAGATAAACAGGCAATTTTGGGTAAGCAAGTTGCAGTGATGAGTTTGAAACTCTATTCCCTAAGTGGAAGAATCTAATGAATATTATGTTATTTTTTGTTAATTTAAAAATCATATTCATTATTTTTTAAATCTTGGAAGTTAGTATAAGATTTTGGAATGTTGAAGTCAAAATGGCTTGTCTGGTTCTAGTTTGATTGTGTGTAGTGAGGTTAAAATATCGGTCTACAAGACAAATATTTAACATTAGAACTTGTGATATTTTTATTTTAGATTGGTATGTATATTTAAAATGATATTTTTAAATTTTTATTGGTCGTGATAATTTTTCCTTAATTTGTTCATGACTAGGTTTTGGAGTGTTTTGGCAGTTCTAAGTGGGATATTTGCAGAGAAGTGTTTCAATCCTTTTGCCTTGAGTTTTTAAATATTAATCACATAGCGATGTTTATAAGGTCATAATTTTTTTTTCATGTGATTTATTTTCATGTTTATGTGACTAAATTGTGTACATGCTTCATTTTTTTGGCAAACTTTTTGTAGGTTCACAGGCATAATTGTGAATAGTGTTATAAGGAGTGTTCATGAAGGGATTGGAGATAAAAAGTGTAATAAACATAATATGACATTAGTGTGGTTATATTTTAGTGTAATATTAAGTTTTTATTCTATTTGTGTAGTTTTAAAGTGTTTCAAAGAGTTGAAAGGGTAACGTGTACTAATGAAGGCATAATTGAATTAGGTCTCTTTAAGGCCTAAAAGAGGTTTTGATATTGTAAGTTGTGGATGACCTATTATAATGATTTATTAATGTATTAAATATAGTATAAGACATATTTTAAGGTTAATATAATTATTAAATTATATATGGCTTACCAATAGGTATATGAGCAAGAGGCTTGTATAAATAAAAGGCAATTTTAGGCTTATTTGTGTGTGTAGAATGTATATGAATGAAATAGCACTTGGTAAGTATAATGAGGTCTTGTATACCATATTAAGAGTATATATAAACTATGATATATATTTCATAGAGGTTTTATGTATGCAAATCAAGTTCATATGATCTAATAAATTCAATAAGAGGGTTAGTTGAGCAAAGAAGTTTAGAAGATAATTTGAGAGGGGTAGAAGGGAGAGAAGAGATAAAGAAGGTGATCATCATATATCATATGAGAAACAAGGTGTTTTTAAGGTGATCAAATTTTTTAGGTGGATAATTTGGTGTTGATTCATCTAAGGGGTTGGATCCTCCTTTCAATTTGGTGCTTGTTAAAGCCTAGCTGAGTTGGTGCTTAGCTAGTTGGGTTTGGTGCTCCAGATCAATGGGTTTTATTCCCCTTGAGGGTTTCCCACATATATGATGTGTTTTCTTGTGTAATATTATTTTATTCTTGTATATTTGAGTTATTATACATTTCTTGATCTATATGTTTATATGATGGTTCATGAATAATGCGGAATTGAAATAAATTTTTTAAGACATTGATTCACCCCTCGCTTAGTGATTTTGCTTATAAAACTTAACTTTATTGATTATTTAGAAAAACATAAAGTTTTTTTCTTCTTCTCTTCTTTCCAAAATTTCTCATCTTGTAAAAAATTAGAAAAATTGATATACTTTTGAGAGTTATGCAACCCTTATATTTATAGGAAAGCCTATCCATAAATTCTAGGAATCCCACTCTAAAAATATAATTTGGTTGAACATTTTAAGGTGAATGTTGATTGGTCTAATTACATACAAAACTAAAAAATCCCCTGAACTAAAACCTATCCCCCAACCTATGAATAATTTCATCATAAAAAATAGTTCCAAGTTGTAAGTTAAGGTGTCTTCTTTATCACTTTCTCTTCATCTCCTTCCTTGTCATCCACTATGATAACTTTTGATTATATATCATGTTATTATTTATCCTCATATTACTCAAACTCATACAATATATTCTCCAACTTGTCATGATCTAGACCTTCAAAATGTTAATAAAGAATCTTGGTCTCTATTTTAAAATTGATCATTTGTTGAGGAAAACTTTTGAAATTATTCAAGTCTTTGTCCAACCTATCAAATGAGTTATAATAGTACACAAATATTTTCATTGATTTGTAACTAAAGGAAGAAGCAAGGTTGGTTTCTTGATCAAGAAATTATTTGAATGTTCTTATATATATTTCATAGGAATTTATTTCCCTTAAATTATAAAGTATGAACATGGTAGTTTATTAATTACTTAATAAATATCACAAGTAGGGTGATCTACCAAGAGTCTAGATTCCTTAAGCTTACACAATGATTCTTCTATAGTTTTGATCTGGTATCTTGTCAGCCCTAGAAATTCAAACTAATCTACTAAGTCTTCTTTAATAAATACTCCTTCATCAACCAAAATATCATCATCTACTCTTTCCAAGGTTTTCAAATGTGGTAACCAATTGTTTAACTTACCCAACTCTTTTTTGTATTCACACTCGTTCTTATAAGCATATTCTTTTCCTCTTCCATTATAGGGTAGATTTAAATAGTTGAAGATATCATTTTATTTCCTTGTTCCAACAAATTTTCAAATCATTATTCAATATCTCTCCACATGTTTCCTATTCTCTCAAAAAAATTAAGAGTCTTAGTATATGGAGTATAATCTTGAAGTCATGGTTGGGTTGGGTTAACTAGTCGTAGTATTAGAAATGTGAGTTGGTCAAATTTTTCCTTCAATTAGTCTTTTGTTATTTTATCATGATTGAATATATCATTAAAATAAATAATAACTATCTACACATCCTCTTCCAAACATTCATGAGTATCCTTACCCAGGTGGACACATGAAAACTAGTAATCCATAAATGTGATTTCATCTTTTGACTTTCCTAAAGGAAGAATAGAAAATTCAACATAACTCTCACCCTGATTGTCCATAAAAATACAAGAAACCTTTTTGGGTTTCTTTATAGCTTGAGGATGTGGGGGAATAAGAACACTAAAGTATATTTCCAATGGTAGCACCATCTTCTTTCTTTTTTTCACTATTGATCTTAGCCATTGGGTTGTTCTATTATCAGTTTCCTCCTGCATTGATGATGATCCTATCTATGCTTGTTATTCAACAACAAGAGTCTAATTCACCACTGGATCCATTTTTTCTTATGGATGTGGAGGAGGTGTGATTTCTACCTTAAAAGATTTCTAAGTGTCTAACTCTTCTTCCTAAATAACATGTAAATCTTCCACTACCTTAAAATAATTTTATGTTTTTTTTGGAGAGATTTTCCTTCCTAAAAAATAGACTCAATGGTCCATTTGGATAAGATCTAAGAAGGAGCCTCCAATGGTTTAATATAAGGGAAATAAGATGTTACTATTGATAAATATTCCTTAGGATCCAAGAATGGAGGATCTGCAATCATGAACTGTAATGTGGTGTTCTTGACCAACCCTTTCAAATGAACCAACTTTTTAGTTATTTCACTTAACATAGCTGATATCCCAAGAGTACCTTTCCCATTAGTTGAATTTTTAAATTTTAACATCAAAGGCCTCCTTTTAGGTTGAGGCAGGGGATTCTCAATTTATTCTAATATAACAACATTTATTGCATTTATAGAAGATGTTTCTTAATTTTATGTCTCCTTTTATTTTATTAGCTTGGGAGGAGGTATCTCTTAACTTATAATGATGGAGCAAGTCTATCATCTTTCACATCTAATCCTTTTATTTCAATCCATACCAAAGTTATCCTAAAGACTCCTTGAGTTTGATTCTCTAATGATGTTACTTCTACCTAACTCTAGTCAACCCTAGGGAGGGTGGAGTCTTGATGCCTTATGAGAAATAATTTTTGTATACACATAATATTCTCAAACTTTATCAATTACTAATGCTTTTTCTCTTGTAGGAACCCATCGAGTCTCAATCTCTTTGATGTTAGGTTGTGGAGCAAAAAGCTTCACCAGGATGTGAACAGGTGGAGTTGCGGAGGTTGCAGAGTTGCAGAACAAGTTGCAGGGCAACCGACATCAGTCTGATCAACCGACGTCAGTCATATTACAGTGTAGAAGAAACTGACGTCGATTATGAGTCGGCTGACATCGGTCAGGAAGGAGCTGACGACGGCAACCTATGTGTGCATGCGTTTTCATGCGGGTTCGAGAACCGGTCTATTTTTAGATAGTCAGTTTGCATGTAAAGACTTATTTTAGTCTTGGAGCTGCATTTCTAATTATTGTAATTAAGAATGTCTAATTATTGTATGCATGAGATCTATATAATAGACTCATGGGTTGTATTGTAAATTGTACTAGAGAGAGAGAGCAAGAGTACTAGATAGCCATTGTGCTTGTAGAGAGAGCAAGAGTAGCTCCTCCTAGTTCCAAAGGGGTGCTGAGTGTGTATGATCAGGGAGAGTTGCAGGTTGTGCAAGTTTTGGTAGAAGATCCACTGGGGTACTGGTTGAAGAATCATAAGGACTTGGTGAGGCAAGGACAAAGGTTCTTCAGTTTGTAGAGACATCTACATGGTAAGTAAGGTCTAGTGATTTACAGGTTGTTGCAAGAGCAGGGAGATCTACTTGGAGTACGGTTGTGTACTTGGTGTATTGGCAGCATTGTTACTAACTGGTGGAGGTGAACAACAACTTTGTGTTTGAGTTGATTATTGTGACCGTAGTTGAGAGAGTGAACTATTGAAGGAGAATTACTGGTGAGCCCTAAAAGTATGGCATCTCCTTTATTGTATTTTCTTCTGAATGAGTATTAATACAATTGGGTATTGTCTCTCATATTTTGTGTTGTTTCATATTTCTAGTTACTTATCATTCTGGTTAAATTTCGTGTTTAGTTGCTAATACAAAGGTAATCAAGTGTGCCCTTAGTGGGTAGTAGATCCTGACAATTGGTATTAGAGTAGGTGGATCAGGTTGGTAACAATCTTAACAAATTGGTATCAGAGGGTGGTTAAGTACACTAAAGGTGGTTAGAGTGTGTTAAGTGTTTTTTTGATTACAGGTCACTCTCAGGGGTTTCAAATTGACTGGGAGTATAGCAATGGTAGAAGAAAGTAAGCTACGAGTGGAGAAATTGAATAGCATGAATGGTCAATTACTGATTGATGGAAAGAAAGAGTAGGTAAAGAAAGATTGTTGGTTGGTAGAAGATCAACATGAAGAAAATGAAGAAGCAGATGTTGCAGGTGTTATTGCATAGGATGATCTGGATAAAGTAGAATCTTGGATTATAGATTCTGTTGCCTCTTTCCATGCAGCCTGAAATAGAGCATCTTTTCATGAGTATGTCTAGGGAGACTTTGGAGAGATTTATTTAGGGGTTGGTGAGCCTTGTCACATGGTTGGAAAAGGGGAAGTGAAGCTGAAATTGCAAATAGGTAACACACGGGTGTTGAATGAGGTCATGCAGGTACCAGTCTTGGAGATGAGTCTAATTTCTTTAGGAAAGTTGGGTGATGAGAGATGCACAGTAACTCTTATAGTGGATGCACTTGAATTAGATGGTGGTAAGAAAGTAGGTATCCTTTATCTATCTACTTATATTACTGATTCACCTTCTATTGCAGAGATGTGGCTTTGTAGGCTTTGTCACATATGTAAGAAGGGAATGAATGTTCTTAAGCGAAAGACAGATATCTTTGACAAACTTTAGAACTAGAAAGCCTTGGTGTTCATGGAGGAGATGACAGACAGAGATCAATTGAGGGGACTGAATTATTCTGAGCAAGGCTGTGTTAATTTGGATAGGGTTTTGATCCAAGGTGAGCTTGCAGGTAAAAAGTCATCACTCACAGGAGAACATAGTTACCAACATCAGTCAAGAGAAATTGACATCGAACAAATAGGTACCGACGTCGGTCATGTGTAGACCAGTAGAGTTAGTGGTGTCGGGTAGGTTCATATCGATGTCAATTAGGGGATACTGATGTCGGTAGTAAGGGTCAGTCACAGGGAATCGATGTTGATCAATTACAGATTGGGAGATGGCTGAGATCAGTCACTGGAATGGATGTTGGAGAGACAGCAAGCTATTAAGGAGTCTCAAATGCCCATGTGGAGGACTGAAAGGGTAAGTGAACCTCATATTCATTATTCACCTTCTTTATACTACCTATTGCTCACTAATGGTCAAGAACCAGGAAGACGTGAAGAGGCAATGCAAGTAGAATCTAAGAAACAGTGGGAGCATGGCATGAATTATTTGGAAGAGAACCAAACAGGAGATTTGGTAGAGTTGCTAGCTGAGATGAAAGCACTGATAGACGAATGGATTCTTAGGTCAAAGAAGAGAGTGGATGGACACGTGAGATGGAAGGCCAAGGTATATGGTCTTGAGCAGGCTGCAGGACAGTGGTACAGGTTTGACAGGTGTATGACAAAGCATGGCTTTGGTCAAGGTCAATGTAACCATTGTGTTTTCTTTACCAGGTTGGATAATGGTCGTAACATTATCCTATTACTGTATGTGGTGTGGTTGCTTGTTGCAGGGTCACACATGCAGGGATTTTTTGAGCTAAAGGTAAAGTTAGTTTAGAGGTATGTCATGAAGAATTTGGGAGCAGCAAAATTCTTTGGCATAAGAGACATGGAAGATCACAGGTTGATTTTGTCTCCAGAGGAAGCTGATGTGAAGAAGGTGTTGGTGAGGGTTAATTTATAGGATGCAGAATTGGTAAGCACACCAAGGGCTGGACAGTTCAAGCTGAGCATAGAACAGTGTCAGAAATCACATGAGGTCGAGTGTAGACCTAAGTTTTCCCAAGTAGTGGGAGTTGTCAGAAATTTTTGAGCCAATTCAAGGAAGGTGGATTCTCAGGTATCTGAGAGGGACTAGCAACAAGTTAACATGTTATGCAGGGTCAGGGACTTCACTACATGGGTTTGTAGGTTCGGATGTGGCAGGTTACTTGGATGACTGGTGGTGCACCACAGGTTGTGTGGTGGTTGGTCTTCAGGATTGAGCTTGAAGAGGGATACAAGCTAAAAAACAAATTAGATAGTGTACAGGTACAAGTATAGGTGTAGCTATTTATCTCCAAGTGGGAGATTGTTAGGTTGTGGAGCTAAAAGCTTCACCAAAATGCAAACAGATGGAGTTGTAGAGGTTGCAGAGTTGTAGAACAAGTTACAGGGCAACTGACGTCGGTCTGATCAATCAACGTTGGTCATATTACAATGCAAAAGCAACTGACATTGGTTATGAGTTGGCTGACATTGGTCAGGAAGGAGCCAACGACAACAACCTGTGTGTGCATGCATTTGCATGCGGGTTCGAGAACTGGTCTATTTTTGGACAGTCAGTTTGCATGTAAAGACTTATTTTAGTCTTGGAGCTGTATTTCTAATTATTGTAATTAAGAATGTCTAATTATTGTATGCATGAGATCTATATAATAGACTCATGGGTTGTATTGTAAATTGTACTAGAGAGAGAGAGCAAGAGTGCTAGATAGCCATTGTGCTTGTAGAGAGAGCAAGAGTAGCTCCTCCTAGTTCCAAAGGGGTGCTGAGTGTGTATGATTAGGGAGAGTTGTAGGTTGTGTAAGTTCTAGTAGAAGATCCACTGGGGTACTGGTTGAATGATCATAAGGACTTGGTGAGGTAAGGATAAGGGTTCTTCAGGTTGTAGAGACATCTACATGGTAAGTAAGGTCTGGTGATTTGCAGGTTGTTGCAAGAGTAGGGAGATCTACTTGGAGTATGGTTGTGTACTTGGTGTACTAGCATCATTGTTACTGACTGGTGGAGGTGAACAACAACTCTGTGTTTGAGTTGATTGTTGTGACCATAATTGAGAGAGTGAACTATTGAAGGAGAATTACTGGTGAGCCCTAAAAGTTTGGGAGCTCTATAGGTGTGGGAAGAAGAAGTGTGGCATCTTCTTTATTATATTTTCTTATGAATGAGTATTAATACAATTGGGTATTGTCTCTCATATTCTGTGTTGTTTCATATTTCTAGTTACTTATCATTCTGGTTAAATTTCATGTTTAGTTGCTAATACAAAGGTAATCAAGTGTGCCCTTACTGGGAAGTAGATCCTAACATTTGAGTGCATGCCTTAAAGGGTGCACTAGGAAAGGGATGGGTAGACCATTGATGCTTTGTAGGATTATTGTCCCCTATACCATCACTTGCAATCAACATAAACTTATCTTATACACTTCCCTAAGATTTGACACCTCATTTACACACTCCTCTGAGCAATTCACCACCTTACTTAACCCCTACCTAAGCCTAAAACCTTTTTTGACATTTACCAAACAATGTCAACCTAGGCTGACCCTATATTTATATTGATATTTACATATTATGGGTCTAAGTAAGCCTCCTAGATTTGGACCTAACTTATTTTTATCAATTAATGATACATATTCAAATTAGGTCAACATTATCATTTAAACTTTCAGAAAGGTTTAAGGTTAGATTAAGTTATATATAAAAATTCATTTTATCATTTATTAGAGAGAATATTATAAGAAGAATATTATATTACACATTTTTTTATCCACCATTCTACTTGAGGAACATCACTCAGGGTTTTAATACTTTATTTTGAGATTTAAATCTTATCTTGTGGATAAGTCTTTTGGATGCATAGAGAAGTTGTGTAGCCTAGAGATGACTTATCCTAGTTATCCTTACATACCACAACAACATCTTGTGAATTACCTTGGCCAAGAAAGAGATTGAGTCTCAGTGGGTTCATCTTCAAAGGTAAGTATTCATAATTTTGTTCCTCCTTTGTTAAAGTAGATATATTAGCATTTGTGCTTATCTCTCATGAATTAGGATTTTTTATACATTGACTTGAGTATAGATATTTTATAAATGTTTACTTTTTATGTTTATTACCCCCACTTTGTTCCACATGCTTTGATAAGCACTAGATTATATTTTGATTTACATTGCATATACTTTATGAATATGAAAACATAGGACCTAATTAAGGTTACTACATAGTGTTGCTTGACTAGAGGTCTTGGAACCCTCTCTAATGATATTATTGTGGTAAGAGATCCTTTGGTTAGGTCTAGTAGATCCATCTTGGTCATGACCTTGAATATCTAATGTATCAAAAAATGGAAGTGTAACTAAGACTTATCTTCTTTGAGTAAGGATAAATTTATAAGTCAGTTGCATTTTCCTTTGTATACATTTTGGTGAACCCGATGTGAATCAAACCCTTCTAGGTTTCTTTCACACATTCATTTTATCATCATATTATATATTTTCATTTTTTTAGTACTATATCGAACTTATCGATATAGTTCTAACATTTTGTATGCAGGTTTAACACATAATCACTCCAAAATGACTATTTTATGTCTATGTAGGTCTTCTCTAAATATACATGAGCCAAAATGACTTTTTTATGTCTATGTAGGTCTTTTTAGATAGAGGTGACTGGATCAATCATCTTGACACAATATTTTTATTTAGTTATAGGATTGCATACATAGTCGATCTAATTGACTTTATTTGTAGTTCTTATTTTTCAGCGTATAGGTTTACAAACATAGTTGAGGCAGTCGACTATGTTTGCATATTCTTTTCATCATATACGTTTTACATACATAGTCTATCCAATAAACTCTATTCATAGAATATTTACATTAACACTTGAGTAACACAACATAAAACTTTTAAACTAAGCATCTTCAAAACCACCAAGGTTCATTCTTACCTTCTCTATCATTTTAATTTTTCATTTGTAGTATTATTTTTCACAAGTTTGGAGTCTATAAAACTTTAATCCTACAACAAATTGGGTTGACTAACTTGACATAGTTTTATATTTTGTCCTCTCTCCAAAAGACATCATCAACTTATTTGACTGTGTTCTTCTAGAAATTCTTTCTGCAAAATAGTATAAAAACTATCAACTCTATTCTATATTTTTTGCATACAGTGTCACGTGAACAACCTTTGTACTCTTCACAGTCAAAGGAATTAGCCTATTATTACTATTAATTGGTTCACTTTTCATTTTAGTTATTTGCATGTTTATAATAACAAACATAGACTAATTAGTGTTTTTTCAATTTACTGATTTAGTCACATCATTTTTTTTCTTTTGCACACACTTTCAAATCACTTTATACTAAAAATCATTAAACATTTCTCTTCCCAAGGTCTACCTACTTGGATTTCATCACCAAGGGGGAAACCAATTTTTTTTTCTAGCCAATTATAAACACATAGTTGATGTTATACATAGGAAAAGCACCTAAAACCCTTATCAGTATGGTATTGTGAAGTAAGGGGATAGGCCACAATACCAAGCTAGTACCATCACCAATATAGATCCCTTTCAACCTAAACTATCTAAAACTATCCATAGATTTATTTCTAGGTCCTTTTTACAGCCAACTCCCCATCATATTAATTTTAAAATTTCTTATAACTTAAAAACATTTAGAAATGACCAAATAGTTAACATTTGCATCCAAGTTTGCTTATTGTTCTTTGATCATTGTATTTTGTATTGTAAAACTTGCATTAGTTAGTGATAGTGCAAGGTTCATGTTATGTGTTCTACTTAGATCAACCACATTGATCTAATTGCTTGTGTGCTTTACTTTATTTTCTTAGTTATTATCTTTTTTTAATAATCTTTGTTTTTAGAATACTGTCATCCTTGTAGACATAATCTCTTACCAACTGTTAGTCTTACTTACCTTCATTACATATTCATCCTTATTGACAGTGTATCTTTTTTGAATGTTTATTTTTTCCATCTACATTACATAGTAAACACACACAACTGTGTATCTTTCTAGCCTATTTTAGTTTTATCATCAACAACACATAGTTGAGTAGTTCAACTTTATCTTTTACATCCTATTCTATGGACATTTTTCATAGACTCTGTCAACCCAGTCAACTTTGTACCTATTAGTCGATACTATTCTATGTTTGGCTAACTTTGTCCCTATTTTTCCTCCTTGTTTCGTAATTTCATATTCTAACTTTAAACATCATGAAATCCCTTATCATAGTCTTTTTGGACAACCTAAATCCATTTAGATGCTATATGGGATGTTCTTTTTTTCATACCTTTCACTACTCAAGAGGATCCTCACTCCTGAATCAATTTTTCTCATCCATCATCTTGGTTTTAATATAGTTCAAATCACTCCAACAGATGAGATTGGTGGATCAGACCTTTTTCATACTTATTAAGATATTTTCCACCTTCAGACATCTTACCATACTATGGGAGAAATCGATACAATCCTAAAAATAACTCCATAGGAAACCTTTTTAACACCAATAACTCACCTCTTATAAATATACCACCTAGTAATCCTCCCCCTAATACTAATTTGGGGAATCCTCCAACCAACACTAATCCACCAATTGACACAACTCAAATTCCCACATAGATAGTGAAACAAATGAACATCATGCAAACATTTAACACCTCTCAAATGATGCAACTACAACATCATTTGATAAATATGTCCACTCATCCTCTCATTCTTCTTCCCCAAAATAATCAAAATTTTATCCCTCTACATCTTAAAGATGTCACATGAAATTTTATTCCCCAAACTATCATGTACATAAGATGCTTCAACACATTAAAAATGAGCCTTTAGCCCCTTTCATAGTATCTATTGATATTGGTAATATATATCCAACTATTAAATATGATGAGACTAAAGACACTACATATTTTCTCAAGGTATTTGATAATATTTATAAAGAGTGGATCCAAACTAATACCTTCACCACTACTAAACTTTTAGTTAAAAAATTTAGTGGCAATGTATTAGAATGGTATAACCAACTTCCACAACATTTTATATGGTAACTTGAGGATTTAGTCATTATTTTAGTTAAATAATTACAACATGATAATCTTCTCAAAAATTATCTTAGTCATTTCATCAATGCTAAGTAATCCCCTATCTAATCATCTCATGATTTTATCAAATGATGGAAATATTTATCTCGCAAAGCTAATCATAACATGACTGATGACAACTTGTTTAAAATTTTCATCATAGCCTTGACACCTTCCCTCTAATACAAGGTTCAAACTTTTGCTCCCCAAATTTTAAATGATGCTCTTGACCAAGATAAGTGTCAAGACTTCCTAATGAACAAGTTTGAACCAAACATTAAAACCATCAAAGGATCTTTCCAACATTTAACCAATGTAATAACCATAAATCCTCCTCAACCAAAGCCAACAATAGCCAAAGCGTAAAATCCCCAACCTTCCCATACATTTTTAATAGTGCAACAAATGAAACAACTTTTAGCACCTTATAAACCATTCATGTATCTTAATAATACCCCTAAATTATATAATCCTAACCAATTTTTTTGGTTTCATGTTGAAATAGGCCATTCCCATAAAATATGTCATGGGATTACAAAATTTACCATTTATTTTATGCTATGTGATTCATGCAATCATGATGACATGATTAAAATTCATCGTCATGATTATGTTAATGCTTATCAAAATAAATAAGCTTCTAAAAATTCTTCCTCTAACAATCTAAAAACTTTATCTACATCTAACCCTTAATAATTAAACAAGGATATTTATGTGATTGACATTGGTTATGATAAATAATATACCAATTCCTAATATGTGACTGTGGTTAAGGCCAATTATCAATGAAAACCCACCCACAAATATCCCATCACCAAACCAAAGAAACTTTCTTTAGAAGAAAAACTTATTAAAGACACTACTACCACTAACTTACCTTCAAAAACTAATGAGGACCCACTTCCTCACTTCAAACCTCCAACTACTTCACCTACTAAACATATTTTACCTTCTAAGACTCATGATGGTTCTTCCTCTTTGAAAACTCATTGAAATTTCTTAAAGGAGCTTAACTCTATGCCTTGAAAAAATCCTCTCATGGAATTATTTCACACTTCTCCCTATCATCATAAATTCATGATGCAATAACTCCAATAAATTAAAGAACCATCTTCTTTAGAAGAACAACAACCTTCTCATGATCCTCAAACAACTGATGTTCATACCATTAAAACTATATGTCCTTATTCAAAACCTTTCATAGAGTTCCTTGAAGAGGATATGATCAATGATGAAATTCTCTTTTGCATCAATGACCCACCTCTCTTTATAAAAATATCCATTAATACCACCCTTATTTACAAAGTATTAGTATACAAAGGGTTAAGAATTAATGTGACATCTATTTTGGCTCATTCAATAGCTTGGGTATAACAAAGATCATCTCAAGAAAATTCATTTAATATTTCATAGATCTGACAAGACCAATCAAAATCTGCTTGTTTGTATTTGGGTCCATCTTACTATTGGACCCGAACCTATACATACTAAGCTTGTGGTTCTAAATTTACCATTATCCTATAATATACTCCTAAGATGCCCATTGACTCATCGCATGAGGGTTATTGCCTCTTCTAAAAACCAATGTAAAAAGATTATTCATAATGGAAAATAGTATAAATATGTGGCCAATCCTAACCCATGGAGTATTCAATTCCTAATCTTAAATATCAGTATCAGATTCCCACCATTCCAAAAAATAATAGTATACCTTTACCTAAATTCATAAATAGGAATCTAGACTTACTAGTCACTCTTATCAATTTTGACAATGATGAGCCAAATGATTTGAAAAACATGTGCAATAAGACCAATTTACCTCCTTAAATTTTAGATTGGCTTCCTCCTTCTTTGTTACCTCATGATTGTACCATCCCTCTTATCGATGAGATCATTAATTTCCCCTTCATGTAATGTACATGAAGCATCTTATACAAAATATGATTTCAATTGTAATGATTATGGAGTGGCCAAGTTATTTCAAGACCTTTAAACATACCACTTCATAAATTTAGCAATCCAGGCATCTTACCTTAGGAATTTCTTTTAGAGACACAATCATGTACTATCTCTTCCACTTATGATGATAACTACGTTATGGCCTAAGATAAATCAAGAGACTTGGATGTTCAACACTAGAAGTAAACCTTAGCTAAAATACATGCTTTTAACCATGATGTTCATACTATTTCCATAGGTATTGAGTTAGAACCTGAAGGTCATATACCTCTAGTTAATTCTCCACTTCTTGATACTCCTTGGGTTGTTGAAAAAAAAATCTTACCTCTTGTAAATTCAGAATTTATAGAACATTATATATCTCTTACCCCACCAGTTATTCTACAATATCTTCTCCCTATAAATGATTCTAAAGATACACCTATTATCAATCTAATTGAATCTAATCAACCTTCCTCCATAGTTCCACCTACTCCCAAGATCACTCTCGACCCCAAGGCCATAGATGTATGCCAAATACATTCAAAATATGATCGCCATGGTAATAAAATTATTGATCTTGAAGTAGATGTGGAATATTATGGGCCTCTACCTAAGTTAATTAGTAACAAAGCCATACTTGAGTTGTTCCATGCCCAAAAACCTTAAATTCCTCAACAACATCACAAACTTGGGAATTTCAAGAGAGAGACCCCTCGTTTTAACAACTTCATTGCTAGAATAAATCATAACACCAATCTCATTTCCTCTCTTCCCAATACACCATATCATGTTCAAGATGTAAATGCTATGATCATTGAGGAAACCATGAGAATAGAATATGCCACACCCTCATGTCCTCAAGCTATAATAGTGTCTAGAGAACTTACACTAATTGAGTATGATAATTTTAGTCTATTCTTAGATAGATATTGTGATAATTTTTCTTAGTCATATGAAGACATGCTTGGAATAAACCCTAGTATCATTGTTCATAACATAATCACATACCTCAATGCCAAACCTGTTTGGTAAAAATGGTGGAAATCACATACCTCAATGCCAAACCCATTCAATAAAAATGGTGGAAATTTCCACCTAAAGTTTACACCCTATGTCATAAAGAAACTATCAAACTATTAGATTCTAAGTTTATTAAACCTGTGGACTATTTTTAATGGGTGTCAAAAATTATTCCCATTTACAAAAAATTTAACATGGTTATTTGCATCTACATCGACTTCCATAATCTCAACCTCACTTACCCCAAGGATAATTTTCCATTACCTTAGATAAATGCCATTATAGATTTCACTGTTGGATATTAAATGGTATCCCTCATGGATGGTTTCTTAGTCTATAATCAAATTCACATAGCCACCCAAGACCAACATAAGACAACATTCACTACAAAATGGGGCACCTATTACAATGTTAAGATTCCCTTCAGCCTTAAAAACATTAGAGCTACCTATCAGTGGGATATGACCCACATTTTTCATGATCTTATACATAATATTGTGGAAAACTATGTGCACAATATCATCACCAAATCTAAAAGTCAAAACCCCATCTCTTTGATCTAACCATCATCTTTGATTGACTCATCAAGTATAAAGTTAGACTCAACCCCTACAAATGTTTTTTTGGTGTTACATATGGTAAATTGATAGAGTTCTTAGTATCTCTTCATGGTATTGATGTTGATCTTGCTAAAATAAATGATATAGTTAACATGCCTATTCCTCACTCCATTCTATACATTCATACTTACCTTGGCAAGTTTAGGGAAATCCATTGTTTCATCCCCAAAATGGCTTATCACATTTACTCTATTAATTCCATACTTAATAAAGGTAATGATTTATAATGGACTAATATTTGTTATAAGGCATTTTAAAACATGAAAGAATCATTGCTTCATCTGCCTACCCTTTATCCACATTCCAATGACCATGCTTTTATTTTTTACACTTCTACACATGTATCAGTTGTAGCAATGCTTTCCCAACAAGATGATACTATAAGAGAGTATGTTATTTAATATATTATTCAATGCCTCATTGATTATTAAAAACATTATACCAAATTCAAACATTATTGCCTCACTATCTATTTTGTAGCTCAAAATTTTTATCACTACATGCTCTATCAAATAACTTATGTCATAGTTCATTTCAACCCACTTCATCAATTTTTATCCAAAGCATTTATGTCTAGATATAAAATTGGAAAGTGGATGGTTCTATTAATATAATTTTGCCTTTGTATCATAATACAAATATTTGTCAAAAGGAAAGTCATTACTGACCAGCTTGCAGTGACACCCATACTCGCTACCAATCATCTTCAAGATAGTCTCCTCAATGATAACATTCTCTATATTAAAGGTCTCAATCAAGATGTCTCTCTTAAATATTACTTCCATAACTTCACTTCTAATTTAGAAGCAAGTAATCAAGAAGATACATATGTCATTCACAATATTACTCAACCCAAATTAATTTTCTATGAACTTCTCTAAATCAACATCGATTTGCATGAAGACACCTCAACCTTACACTTTAATGATGCCAAATGTCTCGAAGGAGTTGGGGAAGGTTGAATTATAACTAGTCCTCATGGTAAAATAATCCCTTTGGCATTATGGTTCACCTTTGATGTCACTAATAACGTGGTAAAATATGAAGCATTAATCTTAGGCATGAGAGCAACACTTGACTTAGATATTCCATATTTTCATGCTTTAGGTGACTCCCAACTCATGTGTCATCAGATTAATGGTGATTACCAATGTAAAAGTGAAAATATTATCACTTTAAATCAAATGGATACTACCCTTTTTGAATATTTCACCTCTTTTACCATTGATCCCATTCCAAGAGATCAGAACTCTTTGCTAACTCTCTTTCTTCTTTGGGCTCTTTATTTCATCCACATCAAGTTCTTAGTGAATCCCAATTTCTTATTCAAATAAGAAAGTTCCCATATTCTATCCAATCATAGGATTCACTCATATTTCATATTGAGGTTCTCACCATTTGACAGAGCCCATTATATAAATACATTATCCAATTCCTCAAACATCAAACTTATCTTATGAACATAGATTCTCATGAAAATACTAGAATATGAAAACAATGTTTTAAATATGTCTTTTGATACAACACCCTCAATTATCATAATGCATAAAGTACCCTACTTCATTATGTAATGAAATAAGAGGTCCCTTCTCTCCTTGACCGATCACATGGGAGAATTTTTGGTGATCACTGTAGTGGACATGTTATAGCACATAAATGCCTACATTTTAGATACTTTTGGCCTACTCTTGAAAGGGATACTATTGATTTTGCTAAAAAGTGTAAACCTTGACAAATCTATGATAATATAATCCATTCGCCACCAGTTGATCTCCAAACTATGGAATCTCCTTGGCCATTTTCCATGTGGGGATTAGATCTCATTGGCAAACTACCTTAGTCACAAGATGGGCATGTTTTTATCATCATAGCTACTGAATATTTTATCAAATGAGTAGAAACCATGCCTATCATCAATGTCATGGGAAATAAAATTTCCAAATATGTCCTTAACCAAATAATTTATTAATTTGGAGTTCCATATACTATCATTTTCTATACTAGCAGCAATTTAAATAACAAGGATGTGAAGCAGTTATGTACTGAATTCAAAATATCTAAAAAAATTTTGACACCCTATCATCCATAATGTAATGGAAAAGCTAAGGCCACAAATAAAATTATTAATAAAATCCTTATAAATACCATCTATGACACCCGCATGGATTGGAATATCCATTTATATCCTACACTTTGGGCCTATCATACTAGCATTCATACTACCACTAGGGTAACACCATTCTCGCTAGTCTATGATTTTGAGTCTATCTTACTATTAGAATTTGAGTTTCCCTCCTTATGTATATCTCTTCATAGTATCATTCCTAAGGAGGAACTATGTGAAGCTCACCTTTATGTTCTTTATCTTCTTGATGAACACTATCTAGCCACTTTGCAACATAATCACCAATATAAAACTCGTATCGCCAAACAACATACCAAAAAGGTTAAAGCACTCACTTTCAATGTTGGTGATCTAGTCCTTAAATTAGACTATACCCATGAAAAATAAGTCAAATATGCCCAAAAATAGTGGGGATCTTATTTAGTGAAAGATATTATTGGTCCTAACACCTATCACCTCCAAACTAAGGAAGGCCATGTTTCAAAGAGCCCATTAATGTGCAATTCTTGAATAAATACTTTGTTTATATATTTCACTTCTTATCATATTTCTATGTGATATAATAATAACACTTTTTTAGGGTTTTTACATGGGCCTCACCCTCAACAACAATTTCTATTTACACAAACCTTAGTTCCTTACTTGGTCATTTGGTTTCCTTTTCTCATGACTTGCATTATAATACCATGGGTAGGACCCGATATTCCTCATGAATTCCTTTTAATTTTTATTGACTTGTTTTTTTCCAATGCTTTTTGCACCCTCTTGGGTTTTCATTTTGTGAGTTATAGTGTAATACCATGGATAAAACTAGGATCTCCTCATAAAATCACCATTTGTATTCCAAAAACACCTTTATTAAGCCAAGTGTCCCCTTTTTAGAATGTTAAGAAATGGTTACAAGTTTGTGATCCCATATTCTCAGCTTCAATTTTTGTTTTTTTAGATAAAACTTGCACAACAAACTATGTTAGCATGTTTCCCTACACTTACAATATTCTTGTGATAAGGAATCATTGTATCCCTTTTCACATTGTCACATTTTTTGAGATTTTGAAGTCATTCAAATTATTTCATGTTCTTTCCCATTGATTTCCTTCTCTTTCATTCTAATTTGGATAAAACAAGGTCAAAGCAAAGATAACACTTTTATTTCACATGAATAAACAAGACTCTTAGACACCATGTTCTCTAAGTTCTCTTTCTTAGAAACCAAGTCCAAAGTTTTCAAATGATAATCATTTTTAGCACCCATATTTCATTCTCCAAATCTGTATGGAGGATAAATAAAAAATCCATCCAAATTTAAAATCCAAATCATTTAAAACAAAAGGAAATGATCAAAAGGAAACATACAAAGTTAAAATTCAAAATCACACCAAAAGACATGATTTATATCACATCTTATATATCCAATAAAATATAAAACTCCACAATTGGCCTCATAATAGAGCTAAGGTCCATTGGGGTGTGGTAGGCCAATAGATTGGGATAGGAGAATTCAAAATAATTTATGGGTATACCTACTTTCTCATACAAGTACCTAATCTACATAGTATTCCAAGAGCTCTATAAGGGGTCCTAGGGAATGGGGAAAACATTATGGGAATGTTGGTCCATTTTAATTTTCATGAATAAGCCTTCATGGGATGGTATTCATACTTAATTTGGTGATCCAAGATTTTTGTGGATAGAAAAAGTTCTTCAAAGTCCTTAATGTCGAAAGTCCTCTTGTTATGACAAACCTAATATAAGTGTCTTGACTTCAATAAATAGTTTATCTCCTTTATTTTTCCTTCATTTCCTCCATCACCCATTTAATTTCTCCCCTTGACATGCAAGTTTGATTCTAAATTGTTTTCCCACTTATATATTCTTTCTTCTTCACATATTAAAAACCTGCAAGCATTACTTTGTTCTGATTTTATCTATCCTTAGAAGAAAATAATATGCTTCAGTGACTATGGATTACTTTCTTTACACCATTGCTTCAAATTTTTAGATTTGCCTTGATTTATTTGAAAAATTTCCATTGTTGTACATTCCTTTTTCTGGATAACTACGTTTGTTTCTATATTTTTTGTTGTGTTTTCCTTCCTTTTTCTAACAATTACATCCCTTGATATTTTTTAAGGACTTTTTACATTATTGAGTGAGGTTTTATTGTTATTTCTCACTCACTAATGTTTTTTTTCCCTTTTGATCACTTTTTTCATTTATGATTGAGTAAGGATTGTTACTACTCAATCATCAATGTTGTTTTACTATTTCTTGCCCATCTTTGCTTAAGTAAGGATTACTACTGATTTCACATTGATGCTTAATTACCATTTTTTTTACATGTATACATAGTTTAAATTGGTTTGTTTTCCTTTCTTACTTAAGGTTTACTTATTTGAGTCTTTTGGTCATTTAGTAGCCTTGGCTTTTTGGTTACCCGATTTACTTTAAATTTTAACTTGGTCATTTAGTCCTCACTTAGAATTTATCACCCCAACTTACCAAATTTCCAAGTACATCATGCCTACATAGTTTAGTTACCTTGGATTTATTATGTTTGTTAATTTTTGTTCTTCATTTTTATATCCTTGGGTTTGTCCAAAGCAATCTTTGTGCCTTCCAAGATCAGAATTACACACAATAGACAACCATTCAATGATAAAGGTAAGTCTAGGTACACATACATTACTTCAATTTTAATTATTTCATTTTTATTCATTTACTTTTACTTATTTTATGTTTTAAAATATTACAGTTTATTTGGCTTCAGCGTTGTGTGTTTCTATATTCTTTTCTCAAAGCACCATCTCATGTTGCATCTAGTGACACATGATATTCAACTGAGGCATATGTATACACATAATATTTTCAAAATTTATGAATTATTGATATTTTTTCTCTTATAGGTACCCATTGATTCTCAATATCTCTAAGTGAATGCCTTAAAGGGTGCATCAGAAAAGGGGTGGGTAGACCATTAGTGTTTTTTAGGATTGTTGTCCCATATATCATCACTTACAATCAACATAAACTTCTCCTATACACTTCCCTAATCTTTGACACCTCCCTTAAACACTCTTAAAAGTAATTAATAGCCTTACTTATCCCCTACCTAAGCCTAAATCCCTTTTTTACATTTAGTGAACAATGTTGGCTTGGGTCAACCCTGTATTCAAATTGATATTTGGACATTATGGGTATAGGTTAGCCTTAGCCGACCTAGACTAGGACCTAACTTATTTTTGTCAATTAATGATAAAGAGTCAAAATGGGCCAACCCTATTGGCTAAATTTTTTAAAAGGTTTAGGGTTAGATTCATCTATATATACACATTCATTTCATCATTTATTAGAGAGAAGAGAAGAAGAAGAATATTACATTGTGTATCTACTTATCCATCATTCTACTTGAGGAGAATTGCTTAGGGTTTCAATACTTTCTTTGGAGATATGGATTTTATCTTGTGGAGAAGTCTTTTAGATGCATAGAGAAGTTGTGTAACCTAGAATTGACTTACCTTATTATCCTTATATATCATAACAACCTCTTGAAAATCACTTTGGCCAAGGGAGAGATTAAGACTCGTTAGGTTCATCTTCAAAGGTAATTATTCCTAAATTTATTTCTCCTTTGTTAAATTAGATAGATTATCATTTTTACTTCTCTCTTGTGCATTAGGATTTCCTATACATTGACTTGAGTATATATTTTCTATGTATGTTTAATTTTTATGTTTATTATCCCCAATTTATGCCACAAGATTTTGTGAGTATTAAATTATATTTCACTTTGATTTTCATATATTTTGTGAATATGAAAACATAGGACCTATCTAGGGTTATTTCATAGTATTGCTTGACTAGAGGCTTTAAAACCCTCTCTAGTGATATTATTATGGTAAGAGATCCCTTAGTTAGGTCTAGTAGATCCATCTTGGTCATGACCCTGAATATCTAATATATCAACAAATTGAAGTGTAAGTAGAATTTATCTTCTCTAAGCTAGGATTATTCAATAAGTCAACTACATTTTCCTTTGTATACAATTTTCATCCACTACCTCACCATCATATTTGATATCTAGATCATCAAGGGTATCCCCTATATTTTAATTTTTACCTAATTTAGCATGAAGTAGGCATAATCAAGGAGTTTTACCTCCCTCTCATCATCACAATCCATCCAAAAGTCTTAATAATAAGGAATGTGTTTGAATGAAATGCTTAAATAACTCTTTATCACTCATCTTATATCAAATGTGAAATTACTGTGAAATGATCGAAGCATGACATGTGCCATGTTTAATTATACATATTTAGCCTTATTTAATGTGGCATAGGTGTACCTAAAAATAGTCATAGGAAAGTGAATATCTTCATAATTATCCTTTGAAACCAAAATATTGTGTGTCTCCATTATTTTTTGCACCAGTTCCATGAGTTCCTATCTATCATCCACAAACTTTAGGAGCATATAAGGGGAAGAACCACACTCACATACCCTAATGTAGGAGAAGGTAGGAAACTGTATAAAACATCCACCCCACCTTGAAATCTCTGTAGTAGCATCAATTGAGAAATGTTGACTATAAAGTTTTGCCTTGAACATATAAATGATGTAATGAAGAAAGGCATCGTTAACTTGATAGAAATGTTTATCACTCTCTCTCATCATCAATTAAGGATAATACTCATATATATATGAGGCAAACATTAGTCATATTGTGGTGAATCCACTATGGAATATCCTTCATAAAACTTCATAAATGAGGTATGACATCATATATAACTTATGGGTAGTGATCTCTCATAGTTATTTTTGAATTGAATCACTAATCAATTCATCCCAATTGATATATTATTTGTTGGCATGAATGACCAAGATATATTGAAACACCCATTCATTATAATCCCTCACCATGAGATTACTTACCACCCTATTTATAAGAGTACTAATGTCATTAATTTTGAGATTGCAATCTTGTTTGGAAATCACCTTAAGCCCTAGATGTCGAGGGTTTAGGTTTAGCAAGCCAATATTTATTTAAATATCTAAGACAATCATCCTTATTTTCTTCATGAAATTATTGGGAAAATTATGGGGTGATTTACATAAAAACCTCAAGGTATGGAATCTTCAACATCTCTTTAATCTACTTAAATTCAAGTCTCAAGATAACCCCTTCCCTGGGAGTATGAACTTCCCTTATATCTTTGTCATAATGACTTGCCATAGTCATGACAAGTTCTAGTTACTACACAAAGATAAAAAATGTAGTAACTTTAGGAATGCCAATATCATAATTGCTTTGGGTTTAATCATTCTTGAAAGAAGTATTTATTCTCCTCCAAAATTCCTCCATGTCAATGTGACCCAATTCTGTGTTAGTTATTTGGTCAATATTATAATCAATTTCAGATGGGGAGTAACCACTTGAAAGTGGTACTTCATTTCGATAGATTTTTCCTTTCCTTTTTTTTCTTAGGAGTTCCATAAATTTGATGACTACCATAGGTAAAAGAGAGTGGGGAGAAATAAATTAGGGTGTGAATGGGAGAAATAAAATTAAAATAATATAGGTGATGGGAGATGAGATAGAATTAGGAGATTTCAGTGCAATAAAGAATTTTTAGTGTCAGGAATTTAGGAACTGTGGTGTATGCATTGAAGTGTTATACATATATTTTAGCCAATAATTTTTGGTGTCCATCATGAGGCAGAATTTATACTAATTCATACAACCCAAAAATATATATATATAAAGTGAATTTTTTCTACCATTATCATATAAAGGAATTTTACTAGACCTAACAAAGCTAAAGAGATCTCTAACCCTTTATATGACTTGAAATAGTGACTTAGTTTCCAGTTGAATCTTGAGAAGAAAATAAGAGTTAGAGAGTCTATAAGTTTCCCTGGGAGTCCAAATATCACTTCAACCATTCATTTAGATATATAAAACTTGATAGATTCATGTATTATATGTCCTATTCATCATCCTACATGGGACACCAATATTGTGGCAGTCTAAAAAGAACGGTGAAATTTGCATCTGCATTGACTTCAAAAATTTAAACTAAATATCTCTTAAGAATAAATATCCCTTACCTATTATGGATCAAATACTTCAAGATATTACAATTAAAATAATTCTTTCTATTATTGATGTATTTTTAGGATATAATTAGGTTGAGGTTTCAGTTGAATATCAGCATAAGACAACCTTTACAACACCTTGGTAAACTTTCACCTACAAGAGAATGCCCTTAGGCGTTATCAATGCTAGATCCACATTCCAAAGGGATATGGATTTATTTTTTCATGATATTATTAATAATATCATATTTTTTAATTTATATGACCTCAAAGTATTTTATAAAATGCATGAGAATCATTATGATCATTTGATGAATATTTTTGATAAATGCTAGATCCATGGTATTTCATTTAATCCTAAGAAATTTGTGTTTGTGGTAACTAATGGAAATTTTCTTGGTCATATTATGTCTAGGAATGGGACTAAAATAAATCTTGAGAGAGATTAATCCATTTAAAATATAGTATTAACCAATCCATGTGAATGAAATTATAACCATTTAGCATGGTGTGGGACTCTATTAGCTGCAATTACCTACCTAATTAAACAAATTATGTAATTCAGTCAATTAAATGCATAAATGGGGTTAATCAACTCACAAAAACAAATATAAATAATAAACATTCATTCAATCTTGATTACTCATAAATAGGGTTTTGATTGAATAAATAAAATAATTATTTCAATCAGGTACATGATTTAGAATAATAGACTCATGTCAACATAATTGAAACTAGTTATTATGAATCAAGGCTTGATTGTCCCAAATTACATTATTGATTGAATTGATTGACTAATTATTTCAATTGGAAGCATAATTGGCATTAACCAATCCCTGTACACCCATTTACAAAAAATTAGCATGAATTGAGGCTCATTTGCACATGATTGTATGCCTAATTAAACTAGTTAAGTATGTGTGTTTAACCATAGTTTTTAATAAAATAATGAATTTATGTTATAATAATATGTGTAAAACTTGATAGATATCATAATGATAAAGATGTAGAATAATTAACAACTTTGGTTTTCAAAATTGATAAATATGAAAAACTGTTATTTTTGTAAAACAATAAGAAATTTACTTAGTTCAAATCAAGATTTCTTAAAACTATCATAGATATCGAGAAGTGGAAATCAAAAAAAATTATGACTATACATGTTCAAGATTATGAATAAAATGTAAAATTATTTTTGCACAAGTTTACATTAACTAGATAATAACATAATTCAGTCATGTTTGTCATTCACAGACTTGTCCCATTCGACTATGATTGATGACTAATAGGATAAAGTAAAAAATATATAATTTTGACATATAAAAAACAAAAAATAGAGTATGATAATACTATTGGATAGGTTCACACTCTCTAGATAGTAGCACAAGTTTATCTTATACATTTACCATGGACTTGTTTGCATTGATCGTGATGAATATCTAAGTTTTGTACCTTTTGCATCTATGTCTACTAAGTAGGCTAAGATATCACAATTTTGTTTATTCTATACATAATTTACTATTTGCCTTTTTTATTTGAAACCTAAGGGTATTTATAAAGTTTTAAACTTGGAAAAAAAAGAGTGAAAGTGTAATGGGTTGAGCTAACCCCAATCACCCCCTTGACGATTGACAGTTGCCTATGTATCTAATACTCCAAGGAGGGAAATCAAGCCCATGTAGTTATCCGACCTAAATTTATTATGTAATTGCGATCCTTGACTATGTGTATGCATATATAAATATGGATTTGATACTTGATAATGATGATTCTTGACTTTCTTTGAGATGCTTTAGACTTACCTTATGGCTACTCCTTATGAATGATCTTGAATTTGAAAAGAATATGGTATATTTTCTCAGTGTGAAATAGTGTGTATGCTAATAACCAAGTGGTATCCAAGTGGGGATAATGAATTACCTTTGATGTTTATTTATAGGAAAACTATTTGATAATTTCCTTTAGCAGACCTTATGAAACATGTAGGAAAATTTAAAAGATTTTTTTCAAATTTGAAAACTAGTTTTTATTTGGCACGGGATGTGACTACTATAGGTGGGTAGGTCCATAAAATCAGCCTTGTTCATATAGCATGTACATGCTCTAAAAATTAGGGACATATGTCCTTAGTTAGATATAGTTTGAGTGTGGTATGAATTAGTTTGATAATTTGACTTGGAAAATTATGTAGTGATAATGGGAAACAAAAGGTCAAGGTTGAATATAGATAAATGACTTAGAGGAATGGTGAATAAGAGTCATGTATTTGGGCATAATTCATGTGGTTTAGGATGTTTAAATAATTATCATTATCAAGTACCTATAACCAAATTTATGTGTCTACAATGTGCATCAATCAAGTATTCTATTAGTTCTAATCAAACCCATAGAATCTAATTGAGACTAATTAGCATGAATTGGGTATCAATTATACTCACCTTATTTAATGAATCAAGTAAATTGATCAATTAAATATGAAATTAGGTATAATATAGCCTTGAAAGATAAATTATAATTGACTAATATACATAGGGGCTCTATTAACTCCTATTATGCACATAATTTATCCAATTGACTAATTGGCTCAATCAGGCACATAGTTAAGGATAATCAAACCCAATAAATCTAATTGTAGTTCATTATCTCACATTAGGGATAAATTATCTATAATCAAAAGAATTATAGGTAACTATTGCACATTTGGGTTCAAGTATCCCTAATTATGTACATGATTAAACCAATAGAACAATTAGTTAAATCGAGCGTGAAATGGGAGCTAATTAAGTCAATTTAACTAAAACTTTATTGTAAAGCATTACATATAACACCTAATATGTACTTTTAAGATGTTTTTAATAAGTGTGTATGTGATTTTGTCTAATAATATCCTCTCAGATCTTCATATATCTAAGATATTTGATGTTTAAAAAAAACAAAATTACACAACTAGAATGCCTACAAATTTTAGTAATCAAACTTGATGACCCTAAAACCTAGAAAATGACTATTGTCTCACCTAAAGCTCATATCAAGCATAATAGTTAAACTTTGAAAACATTAGGTTTAATATTGAAATC
Organism: Torreya grandis; assembly: GCA_037957365.1. Lineage (NCBI taxonomy): Eukaryota > Viridiplantae > Streptophyta > Pinopsida > Cupressales > Taxaceae > Torreya > Torreya grandis. Next base: position 2,153,322 of record JARHVA010000208.1, read on the forward strand.
TTGAAAATGGCCAAGTACTAACCATTATATTTTTAAAAACTATGATCCATATTAAGGGGATTTAATCTATGGGACAACACACCAATTATTAAGAAATAGTGTATTGTAATAAAGCAAACACTTCTACACTTATTGATATAGATCTACCAGAGTATATTGCAAGATAATAAGAGAATTTCTAAAAATAAATTAATGTATGTGGAAGATATGTTTTAATCCACTTTGCATTACAATAAGGTAGACCCTTATGTTATAGCTAAATAAAACTAATGATATAAAATTTATTTGAAGCTAAACAAAGCTAATAATAGTAAATTGATCTAAAGCTAAGTAGTGTTAATATTAGTAAACTAATTTAAAGTAAAAATATATATAATAATATCCACTCAACAAGCATAATAATTTGAGAATGAATCTTAGTTAAAGATAAACAAAGCTAATAATAAAAAAATCTAGAAATCTTAGTAAAACTCCTAAGAAGAAGAGAATTACTAAAATAAGAATTTATAATCATAGCGATATGGAGTGTGCTACCTTGTGGGGATCATTATTTTCTAGGCATGCCATGATTCTAGAATAGTTTATCTTTCTTGAATGTTTGGCACATGATTTAGAATTTCACATAGCTTTATCTATGTATAGAGGATTTTCCAAGCTCTAAAAATTTTTAAGGCCTTCGAAAATGTCATTTATATTATGTAGATTTTTTTTAGAAAATTGTAATTTTATAAAAATAAATGATTACACTTATGTTATAGTCCTAAGTCATTTTCAAGATCATCCATTCCCATTTGGGAATAAATGGGCCCCATTATGTCTAGGTCTTTAACTGAATGTGTAAGTTTATGTTTAATTGAACTACTACTTAGCCACTTTCATTGGTGCACAAACTGACTCACCTTGATCACTTGATATAGGGAAATTTCTTTAATATTGGTTTGTTTTATCACTCTATCTATGGCCTAATAAATACTAAATGGAATTGAATAGTCAAGATATAAATATATGACCTAAAACTACTCGTAAAGATATGGAGTGTCCAAGAGAAGGAAAAAAAGGCTAAATTAATTCCACATTTAACACCATATACAAATAAAAATAACACAAGTTATCCATGATGTATGTAAGGTGTTAACACCGATCGCCTATATATTTCTCCATTTGGAAATGGTGTCTTAGGGATCAAGTCGATGGGATGTGTCACCTAGAAATGTAAGGGCATAATAATAGATGTAGTGAAGACATTTTTTATTTTTTAATATTTGTTCCACCTATTTTTATTGTATAGTCTGGTTCTATATAGCATCATGTCTAGTTGTAATGCCCTGATAAAATCTCTAGGGCATATTAGACATTAACACAAACATTCTACTATGACCAATCATGTACCTACATTAATTTCCACAAATAAGGACCATTTTATTCTTATAATGGACATCAGGAATACTATAGGATTGCTTTCCCAACATGATGATGAAACTACAAGTCTTAAACTGGTAGATTCCACATGTATGGATGCCCAAGAAAAAAATTCAAAATTTCTATGGGTTTTACCTTACACAACACATTTTATCTAAATCACTTCATTGTATATGGGAAAAAACATTGTTTACTAACATGAGTATCAATGCTTTGGTTCAACCATCTGATGCAGTATGGATGTGGGTGAGATGTTGATTTTAGACTCATTATTTGTATAGTTTCTATATTGATCAAAATTTTATCACTCCTATTATTTGTGTTAAATTATAGATATTTCCATTACTCTAAAATCTATGAATTAAAAATAAGTTCTTATTCCTCATATGATGATGCTGCAACTTATGTTGTACCAAAAGTGGAATATGGATAAGAATCCACAGTTTACCTATCTATGTTGATAAGATGACATAAGTGCTCATCCTCATTAGATACTTGTATCTAATAATATTCATGCACTTAATAAAAAAATCCTCTTAGAATGACATTTTTCTATGTTGTGGGTCAATCTACTATGGATCTCACACTATTTTATATTCTACTTCTGTGAGGGTTTCTCTATGATATTTCTTGTATAAAAACTTTAAATTGGAAACATTAAGTTTTTTAATTGCCATGGGGCCTCTTTGTTTTATTTCCTACTTTGATTTGCATCTATCAATTGATTGTGCCTACTTCAACAAATTTCCCTTTCTATTTGAAAATTTATTTAATCTTTACTACATATTACTATGTTACTCCCATCATTTCAATGGTTAGGACTCCCATCTCTATTTGGATATATAAATACATTTTTTTTTGGTTTGATTACTCTATGTTATTCAAAATCCTTGATGATGTGTTTTATTGATATAGAATGGAAACTATTTATGTTTTTAACCCTTTCTATGTTAATGGTAGTGGGAATAACCTAATAAATTCAAAATAAGCTATTGTAAAGTAGGCTAATAAAATAATTCAAATGTACAATATTATGATAAATATACTAAATTTGATAATATGCTAAATATAAAAAAGTATAATTCCAAACAATATTCTAAAAGTAGAAATGTGAAGTATAAATAACACTTAAATTATGAAATGATGTGCAAGAAGATCTAATAGGCACAAGTGTGGAAGAAGATAATATAATTATCCACCTTGATTTGTTATATATAAAAATTAGTGTTTTGTCAACTAGGACATTGCATCTAACTAAAAACACTAGAATTGACACTTATGTCATGATTTTGATGTTTTTATCCTAATAAAAATACATATCATCTTTCAAGTTATTAGTTCAGATCATGTGCATGATCCCCAAAATCAGTCTTTTGGTCAAAACCCTACATCTTCCAATTTAGGGCATGTCACCTTAAAAAATAGGGGTTATTGGGCTCTAGTGAAATCAATATGACCTCAAAATACCCCTCTATAAATTAGCATTTCCTACATATCCATATAATTTGAATATCGCCTCAAACCGATGTAGTTTTCCCCCTTATGTGGGCTTGTGTCTGAACAATTATGTAATATGTTATATGTAAGTGTATCTAGTGATTTATATTGTAACTTGGAAAATATATCTCATGGGATGCCCTTTTAATGTTTCATACATGTAAGAAGATTGCTAATATGATTAATTTATAAATAGGGAAGAATATGGCAGTATAGCTTAATTGTGTAAATTATTTTTGGCAGTGTATTGTGAGCTTGAGAGGTGGTTTCTAGATAGATAATGAATGGCCTTTGATTTATATTTCTACTGCACCTTTTTAAATAGTCTCATGGGAGGGTTAAATAATAAAAATAGGCTAACTTTTACATATCAAGGGATTCTTAATTTTGATAATTTGGAAGTAAGGGACACTAGCATCATTTTTGGGACACTAATGTCGACGCTAGTATCTTATGGAGCTAAAATTTGTTGAGGATCTGTAATTTTATGTGCATGATAAAAATTAGGTTTTATGTGTATTGTATGATACAAGTGATTTTTATCATCATAATGTTAGGTTTGGACTATAGGATAAGCAATTATGCATATTAACATGGTAAATATGAACCTTTCAGAGCGTGATGAGCCATGATTGGTATTTTCCAAGTGTACAAGACTACTATCTCATATAAAATCAAATTTTAGTATTTACATTATGTAATCTTGCTTAAATTGGTCCTATTTATGTCATCATAATTTCCACTACATGTGCTTCTCCTCATTGACACCTTTTAGAAAATACACATTTATAATGACATAAACAAATTCAATCCAAGAGGGTTATGTGATGACCATATATTTATCCTTTGCATCTACCTTAGACTACTCAAGGTGAGCCTCTCACCATTTTTGGACTTGGGATTCAAATTTTAGTAAAGGAAAAATAATTTTATTTGACCATGCGAAAGTATTTACAAAAAAATATGAATCTAATTTTATGATCCAATTTTTAAGGGTATCCATTGATAGTTTATCTTCAAACATCAAGATATAAAACCTACTTTTAACTTAAAGGGAGCAATTAAATGGGCCTTATTTTTGGAGCTATTGGTATTTACTAGATAATATTCACAAATTAAGTCATAATTTCAACCCTTTTCTTTTTCAAAGCCTCTTTGAGCATTGCCTTTACTAGGTCTCAGGAATGATTTGTTCCTTCTTCTACATCCATTTGTAGTTGTTTATGTATATTAGGTAGATAGTCAAGTGGATATTTTTTTTACAAGCCACACTTTGTTAGCCTAAACTTATTCGATGTTACATGTACGATCCAAATTTATCTATTACCATTGATATATTGATTATTTAATCTATGGGAAAACACACCATCATATCTATTAAATTGATACAAAATTGAAAGAGTAAAAATCAAAGCATTATTGCAAGATAATAAGAGAGTTTATACAAAGAAATTAGTCTATGCGAAAGAGATGTATGCTATCCACCCTATATTATAATAGGGTGCACCCTTGTATTATAGATAAAGAAAAAATAAAAATAAAAATTCTTTCAAGATCAAAAAATATAATATTATTAATTTACTTTAAAGCTAATACTAATAACTAATTTAAAGTTAAACAAACTTAATCATATCCAATCAATATGCATAATCATGTGAATATGAATCTTCTTTAAAGCTAAATATATCTAATAATAAAAAAATATAGCAGTCTTAGGAAGACTCCTAAAAAGAAGGGATCTACTAAAATAATAATTCCTTATAATATCCATTTAGAGTGGGCCAATTTTTTTAGGGTCATAACTTTTCTAGGTATCCTTTAATTCTAGAATAGTTTATTTTTCAAGAAATCTTGGCTTATGATCTAAAAGCTTACACAACTTTGGTTGTTCCTTGATTTTTTTGGGAGCTTCAAAAATGATTTAAAGGCCTCTAAAAATACCATTTATGTTTCCTTGAAAATTTTCATCAATTAATAATTTTCACAAAATAAACCATTACTATTATGTAGTACTTGAGATTCATTATCAATAATAATATTGTCAAGATCAAACTATCTCCGAAATGATAAATCTTAGAGTTCTAAAACCAGTTACTAACATGTATAAAGGCCCTAATTTATTATATTTACTAAAATAAATTAAAATCATACGAATATAAAAGTAATAATATAAACATAACTTATACATTGGAATTTATTTTATAAATATACAAATCATGGAATCTAATGTGTAATTGAACTGTCATATTGTAACTTGACTATAACAAATAAAACATGTACATGTTATAATGTGTGCACACTATACTTTTATAATTACTATACTACATTATAATATCATTGGTATTATTTTTTATGTACCACATATGTGTTTACTTCTTAATCACTTTTTAATCCATGAAATGGCCATTTTTGGACTTCAATGTACTACATGCTCTTAGCATGATTTCCACTACTTGATACATGATGGGGAATCAAGAACAACAACAGCTCTGATTCCACTTGTTAGGATCTTGCTCCTCAATAAGAGCACAATATGATTACGTTGTATTAGAAACTAAACATGCGGAATTAACCAGAAGCAATAAGTAACTAGAATTCACAAATGACACAGAATATGAGAGACAACACAATCTGTATTAATACTCATCCAAAAAAGAATACAATGAAGAGATGCCACACTCTTCCACACCTTTCAGGCTTCCCACACCAAGTGTATAGTAATTCTCCTCAAGATTTCACTCTCCTACCAAAAATGGTCCCAACACACAACTCAAACACAGAGTTGGTGTTCACCTCCAACCAGTCAGTAATAACCCTGCCAGTACACAAGTACTCAAAGTACTTCAAGTAGATCTCCCATAAGCTTGCAACAACCTACAACTCAAATGAACTTACTTACCATATAGATCTTCTCCATGAACTTGCAACAACCTACAATTCAAATGATCTTACTTACACATGTAGAACTTCTCCTTGATCTTGCAACAATCTGCAGATCACCCTATTCTTACAATTGGAAGGATCTACCTTCCCTTCCTCTATTTGCTCATAATACAATACATGCCAATGGGTCTATAAATAGATTCCACACTAAACAATAACTTAGACTTCTAATTTACAATAATTAGACACGTGGCTCAAGACTCAAAATAGCCTTTACATGCAAACACTCAGTTCAATGAACTAACTATTCATGCAACGAACAGTTTTGGAACCACCACAGGCGACTGATGTCGGTCCCTACCTGCCTGGAGTTGACCAACGTCATCCAACCTCCTATCGATGCCAGTTGCCATTCTGCACTGTAGATGACCGACATCAGTTGCACTGCCAACGCTGGTATCCCTAGAACTCAACAACCTCCTCCATGTCTGCATAGTTGAAGCTTTTAGCTCCACAACCTAACAATCTCCTACTTGGAGATAAATAGCTGCAACTGTACCTATACTTGTACATCATCTAGTTTTTTCCCTTGGCTTTGTATCCCTCTTTAAGATCACTCTTAAAGACCAACCACCACAAATCTTGTGGTGCACCTCCTGTCATCCAAATCACCTGCCACATCCGCATCTACAAACTCATGTAGAAAAGAACTTGACCCTACATAGCATGTGCACCTGCTGCTGGTCCCTATCAGATACCTAAGAATCCACTAAATTTCCCTCTAGTGCTTGTTTCCCAGATTGGCTCCAAACTTTCTAACAGCTCCCACTACTTGGGAAAACTCAAGTTTCGTACATACCATGCACTTAACCTCATTATGTGAATCATGACACTGTTCATAGAACTGTCCAACCATCGGCATGCTAACTGATCTCACACAATCATCTGGAGACAAAATCAACCTGTGACCTTCCATGTCTCTAGAACACACTCATGTCAAAGAATCTTATTGCTCCCAGATTCCTCATGACACACCTTTGAACTAGCTTTACCTTTAGTTCAGCAACTTCTTGTATGTGCAACCCTACAACAAGTACACAATACAGTAACAAGATAATGTAGCTAATATTATCCAACCTGGTAAAGAGAAACACAATGGTCAAATCTCCATTGTCATGCAGCTAACACAAGACCATATACCCTGGCCTTTTGTCTCACGTGTCCATTCCCACTCTTCTTTATCCTGAACATCCATTCATCTCTCAGTGCTTTCTTCCAGCTGGCAACTCCACCAAAAAACTCCCGTTTGGTTCTTCTCTAAGGAATCACATCCTTCATCCATGCCAAGCTCCCACTATTTCCTCGATCTACCTGCTTTGCTTCTTTAATAACTTCTTGGTTCTTGACCATCAATGAGCAACAAGTAGTGTAAAGAAGGGAAATGATGAATTTGAGGCTTACTTACCCTTTAAGTCCTCCATATGGGTGCTTGAGACTCCTTGATAGCTTGTTGTCTGCCCAAAATCAATCTTAGTGACTGATGCCAGTCACATCTCAATTTGCATCTGACCGACATCAGTTCCATGTGACTGCCTCATCACCAACATTAGTTTCCCTGACTGATGCCAGTGTTTATCTATCCAGAGTCACTGACATCAGGCTGCACATAGCCGACATCGGTCCCTATCTAGATGTCGACGTTGGTTTTCTACCCGACATCAGTCTCTATGTTTTACTTGTGAGTGATGACTTCTACCCGCGAGCTCCTTTTGGATCAAACCCTTATCCATATCAACCTTGCTCTGCTCAAAATTCTTCAGCCCCTTGCGCTGATTTTTGTTCGTCACCTTCTCCTTGAAAACCAAGGCTTTCCTATTCTTGTCATGAACATTGGATTTCTCAAGAAACGTCACTTTCTTCTTCTGCTTACAGAAATCTTGATCCATGCTTTTCAAATCTAAAAGCATACCCTTTGACTCAAGAACATGCATCCCCTTCTTATTCATGTGACCAAGCCTATTAAGCCACATCTTCAAATCTATAGCTAAAGTAGATAAACCAGAAGGAGAATCAGTAATACAAGTAGATAGATAAAGTTTACCTACTTTCTTACCTCTTACTACAACAAGTGCACCCTTGGTAACCTTCCAAGAGTCTGCTGTGAGAGTTACTATGCAACACTCATCACCAAACTTTCCAATAGAAATCAAGTTCCACTTCAGGATTGGGATATGCATGACCTCCTTTAACACCCATGTGTTGCCCATCTTCAATTTCAGCTTCACTTTCCCTTTGCCAACCATCTAACAAGGCTTACCATCCCCTAAATAAATTTCTCCAAAGTCTCCCTAGACATATTCATGAAAAAATTCCCTATTTGGGGATGCATGAAAAGAGGCACCAGAATCTAAAACCCAAGATTCTACTTTATCCAAAGAACATACTAGAGCATCTTGTGCAACAATACCTGCATCACCTGCTTCTTCATGTCCTTCATGTTAATCTTCACCCAACCAATAATCTCTCTTTAAGTGCCCTTGCTTTCCACATTTCTAGCAGGTTATTCTGCCATACCTGGACTTGGATCTCCTGCCTATCTTGGACCTTGATCTCCCATGCTCGATCTTCTCTCTTTGTCTTCCCCTACTTTCAACACTCAAAGCATTCCCTGATGATTCACCTGTGCTTTTCTTGCAAATTTCTTCATTCAAGATTACACTCACAACATCATCCACTTTTAAGATTTTTGAAGCAGACGCAGTATTACTAACTGCCATTACCAAACTCTCCCAACTTTTAGGTAATGAGCATAAGATTAAGAGAGCCTTAATTTCATCATCAAAAACAATATTGACTAAATTTAACTAGTTTACCAAACCATGGGAATCACTAAGATGACTATGAATAGATCCACCTTCCAACATTTGCAAATTAAATAATTGCTTCATAATAAATACCTTATTCGAAGCTAAGGGTTTGTCATATAAATTTGCCAAAGATTCCATCAACTCTACCATTGTCTTAGCCTGTGATAAGTTGGAAATCACAGACGATGCAAGGCTCAACCTTATAGATCCCAGAGCCTTCCGATCAAGAACCTCTCATTCTTCATCCTTCATATTTATGGGCTTGCATGCAACCCCACCCAATGATAAGTACAAATCTTTCTGATACAGATAATCTTCAATCTGCATCCTCCATAATTGATAGTTCTTGCCATTAAACTTCTCCATTCGTAGCTTACTTTCTTCTGCCATTGCTATACTCCCACTCAAACAGAAACCCCTGTGAGTAACCTATAATCAACACACACTAACCAGATCTAAAACACCTGTTAGTAAACCCAACCAAAAGCTCTGATAACAGTTGATGGGGAATCAAGAACAACAACAGCTCTGATTCCACTTGTCAGGATCTTGCTCCTCAATAAGAGCACAATATGATTACCTTGTATTAGCAACTAAACATGTGGAATTAACCAGAAGCAATAAGTAACTAGAATTCACAAATGACACAGAATATGAGAGACAACACAATCTATATTAATACTCATCCAGAAAAGAATATAATGAAGAGACGCCACACTCTTCCACACCTTTCAAGCTTCCCACACCAAGTGTACAGTAATTCTCCTCAAGAGTTCACTCTCCTACCAAAAATGGTCCCAACACACAACTCAAACACAGAGTTGGTGTTCACCTCCAACCAGTCAGTAATAACCCTGCCAGTACACAAGTACTCAAAGTACTTCAAGTAGATCTCCCATAAGCTTGCAACAACCTACAACTCAAATGATCTTACTTACCATGTAGATCTTCTCCATGAACTTGCAACAACCTGCAATTCAAATGATATTACTTACACATGTAGAACTTCTCCTTGATCTTGCAACAATCTACAGATCACCCTGTTCTTACAATTGGAAGGATCTACCTTGCCTTCCTCTATTTTCTCATAATACAATACATGCCAATGGGTCTATAAATAGATCCCACACTAAACAATAACTTAGACTTCTAATTTACAATAATTAGATACACAGCTCAAGACTCAAAATAGCCTTTACATGCAAACACTCAGTTTAATGAACTAACTATTCATGCAACGAACAGTTTTGGAACCACCACAGGCGACTGATGTCGGTCCCTACCTACCTAGAGTTGACCAACGTCGGCCAACCTCCTGTCGATGCCAGTTTCCATTTTGCACTGTAGATGACCGACATCAGTTGCGCTGCCAACGCCGGTATCCCTGGAACTCAGCAACCTCCTCCATGTCTGCATAGTTGAAGCTTTTAGCTCCACAACCTAACAATACACTTATCTTGTCTCTAATATACATTATATTTTCATTTTTTCTTGTTATGTTCCTTCAGAGTACATGTTATGTTTTCTATACTCCTACTTGAAATAATTAATATGTGTCTTCTCATATACTTGACGTATTTTCTCAAGATTGATGTGTATCCAATGTGTGTTATGTGTCTACTATGTGGTTTATATACTTTCATTGTTTTATATGCCTTCTATGTGCTTGGCATGACTCTATCATTTGAAATGTTTGTTATGTGCTCAGTCATATATTTGACATGTAATTTTCATGATTATCTTACTTATTCTAGACACCTAAATTTGGTAAAATTCTTATTATTGTAATGTTTTTAGTGACATTTCATGCATAAATCCATAAATTTAAATTAGGGTCTTATAGGCACTTACATGTGTGATTTTTTTCTTTTATTTCTTCTTTGTGTAATCTCTTTATCTTTTGTTTTTTTGTGCCTGTATATATATATATATATATATATATATATATATATATATATATATATATATATATATATATATATATATATTTGGCTCTTCATTGTTTGTTGTTCTTTTGTTGGGTTGGATTCAAAAACCCACTAAGATTGTCTCGTATAGATTCAGTGACCCTTTTAATATGTGCCCACCATTTTTGGGGGCCCTCAGACCCTTATTCATGTTCTTTTGATGTTTGGATATGTGTATGTTGGGTTTTTTTTCTTGTCTTTAGTCTACTTGCATGCCTATAGAATCCTAATTCAAATATGGGACATATATATATATATATATATATATATATATATATATATATATATATATATATATACAAAACTCATAGATACATTTCAAGGGAGAGACATAATCATAGAAATTCAAGATAAATCATCAAGTTTTCAAGTCTATGCATGCTCTGTAATATTTCTACATTTAATGACTTGAAATAAGGTTTAGCTACATTTTGTACCAAAAGAGGTATATGTGAATGTCCATGTAGTTTCACTTCACTTAGGGACGACGAGGAAATTCCTCACTTAAAATTTCACTCACACACATAAGAGAATTACAGTAACTCTATTTTCAATCATGCAGGATATATAGTTGTAACTCTTTAATAAGGTCATTTGATTTAGGTAACCTTGTAGTTTATACATTTCCTTTGTAATCATTTGTGTAAAATTGGGTTAATGAAATAAAGAGAAGACAATTAGATAATTTTTATTGAAAACTTAACAAATAAATCACAAAACTCTATATGAAATAAAACAATGCATCAACACCAAAAATCCATAATCATAAATAATGTTTGGTACAAATTTGGTGGCTAAAGCCATATTTGACAGTTATAGGCAATACATATTGGTGACTTGCCAAATATGCACTTTACAAATTTTATGGTAATAGATGAAGTGTTGTATCCATCTTTTAAAAAATTATAGTCATATTTGATAGATATTTTCACAATCACCCATATAATTTGATCTAGTTCCAAAAATTAAGAATAATACTCATGTGTGTCAAATTCCAACCCTCTTTTTTATTTAATTTATATTTTTTATCTTTATTAATTTCTTATTTTGTTTGTTCCTATTTTCAACATATGCTACACCTTTAGTTGCTAACATGTATTGGGCTATGTGTGGAAAACTTGTGCTAGCAATAACCTTTTATTTAATCATGTGATAATTTATATATCATCACATTGGTAGTAGTGTTGGCTTGTGGAATACCCATAACATTAGTAGAGTATATATAAGAGGTAGTTGTTAATATAATATCAACATATTATAATTTTATTTTCCTACTATAACGTTGTATAGTTTTCCCCCTTGAAGTAACTTAGTTTTATATTTTAAGTACTCTGATATACTATCAATATTTCAAGTGGATTTACTCTATCATGTTTTTGTTATTTTGATATACTATTTTTCTCTACTCTTGATATTTATATTTCCATCCAAAGCTGTGAATTTTTTTATCTATGTTGGCCAAAATGTTAGTGTTTCTTTTATTCCACTTTAACATAATATGTTCAATTACCATAATCCCATACACATGAACATAAACCCTATACACTAAGATCATCTATATTGGCATATCATACAATTAAATCCTTGTGCACTTAACTAAGGCACATAGAGAGATCACCAAGCCTCTGTTAGGCTACTTGGCAAAGGGGTGAACCCTAGGTTTTTCATGCTAGTAAATCTAAGAACTAATTAATGAATTCAATTAAATATGCCACATATGCTTAAATATTAAGTAATTAGATATAAAAATGATTCATAACTCATTTCATGATAGATTCATAGTATAACACAGATTTATATCATCTTCACTAATATACTCATATCATAGAAGTACAAGTAAATGTATAGACTCAATGAGATAGCATTACAATAACAAAACCAATAGACAACAACCTATAATATATGTAGCAATAATAAAAATACTTACCAACTTATTTATACATGTTCATACCACCCATTTATAATTACAAATAATTAATAGGCACCCATGCATGGCATAACTATTTTACTATAATTAGAGTCCATTATTAAAAATCAATTTACATTGACTTATACACAATGTTCGATATTTACCATCAAGTGTTATATTTTTGAAGTTAGTTTGGTTATCACATTCCCCATTTACTTGATCTAGTTAGGTTGGCCATGATCTCCACCTTTTGCACCCTAATATTTGTTCAACTGTCTTCCTAATTCTCATTGTAACAACCCCATTGGGGTCAACTAAAAATACGTGATTTTTTTAATTAAACACATATACCAAAAATATATTACACAAAGAAAATATATATAAACCATATGAAATACTCAAAGCATAATAATATCAATAATCATATTGCATCACATATCATTGATATCTAATATCATGAGAGCACATCATAATGTAAATATGTAAAGTACTTATATTAACTCAGCCATGACTGATAAAAGTATAGCCACCACTGTCAATGCATAATAATAAATAATTATATCTCTTCATGACATTATTCAATAATAAGTATAATACAATATAATATGCATATAAAATACAAGGCTCCCCCAGAGCATAGTTCCTAAATTTAAGTATCTATGGCAATCTCAAGGGTCATCTTGATATTACTATTGTGGGGAGGGAGAGCATCATTTGATAATTTTTCCACATCAATCATGGAGTAATGACACCCACATTAATCCCATTATGAAATGGACCTCCCTTCATGAATGAGTAGATAGTGATTATACACAAATCTAAAGAGATAATCAAGTACTCATGTGTTATATTATTTCTAGAACTAAACATGCAATGTATCATAAAAAATCATTCTATTACAAGATATCACACAAACATGTAAATCATACTCATAAAATGATAATGTATCACTAAAAATACTTTGGCTCAAAGTTTTATGAATAATAAATGATAAAGATCTATAAATCAATCAAATTTATATAAACCACTTGATTGGACTGCCTTCATCTATCATTGTGATACTAGTAATCTAGTTAAGTCCATCTCACTCCTTACTTTGTGTCAGAAATGTAGATTGGTCAAATACAATTCAACCACAAGATTCATTTAATTTACATCCAACTAGTAAACACATCATATAATGTTCTAAACATAGGAATAACCAAGGCATATACTTATTATGTCAAACATATGAATGACTCTTACATTATTTTCTATCCCATACTAGAAATAATGACTAAAATTTATACCACCCAAGTAGACACATATTTAATTATATATTTTCACTACCACAATTATTTCCCAACATACTACACCCTATGATAACCCATTTTAACATAGTCTAGTATTCTAAGACATAACCACTAGTTTTTCACAATCAATCATATAAAGTAGTCTTAAATACATGAAAATATAAGCTTATATTCAAGTAATTAGATATAATGAAGCAAGTCATAGTTCTCATATAACACAATAATATACTATCATAGCATTTTTTAAACTCTCAAGGGTTATATGCACACATACATAAAGTCCTACTAACTATCATAAAACATATTGTTCATAGTAATAACCAATACGTATACATTAATCAGTCAAACGTAGATGTGAGTCTAGATATAAAAATTACATTATGTACCATCTGGGTACAACATACAGTTATACTATAGTTCACAACTACATAAAAACACATAACCAAACTTATGATTTCAAGAATCAAATGACCTACATACATAATAAAATTAAGTATGGGATTATACCACATGGGTATACCATAAGTCTAAACTACATACTAACATTCAAATAAATATAACTTATAAACATGCATCGCAATGCACCATTTTATGTTGAATATAACTAAACATTTATACATATTAACACACTCATAATATGTGCCACACATAATTATTCAATATTGAATACATATAAATAACAATAAATCAATCTTTTGCAAAGAAATAGAGAACTCGTAAGCTCAATATACATTAATTTAAACATCTCATTCCATTTTATAGAAAACTATTTTAATATGGTTATAGTTTCGGTCCCTTAAACACTTGATGACTAGATAAAATCATACTCCTAGCTATAATCTTAGGCATATGACCCAACACATCCACTTACATTATGTACTTTTGTTGCACACTTAAATCCATGCATATGTATAACAAAATAAAACTCAACACACATGAAACATAGGATAATCAAAACTAGCATTTACTATACATTTTAAGGGTTTGAATGCATGCATTCATTAAGTTAATCATATGTAATTCTATTAATATAGTTGATACTCCACCTATGGGAATATAACCATAAAAAATACACCCCTATGTTCATATATACACTATTAGGTATATTAACACATTGTTGGAGGTACAATCACTGAGAGGGGGGGTGAATCAGTGATACAAGATATTTCATACTTAAATTTTAATCTTTTAAAACTCTTAATCAATGACCACAAGAATTCATAAAGCATATAATATTTTCATAACAATGAATAATAATGATGATGCAAGATCACACACATAACACAATATCTACATGGGAAACTCTCTTTAGGAATAAAACCCACTCTTAAGCTTGTAAACACATGGACTACTTGTCCTATATGATGATCACAAACAAGAGACATTTTAATGAAGCACCCACTTCATAAGGATCACCCACACCTAAGTATGAACAAGCACCCACTTTTTCTAGATGTTGAGTACCCACACAACACGTTATAAAATCAACAACTCTAAAACTCTCATTGCATTCAATATGATTAGAGAGATAATGTTTAACACTTCTCCTTTAAATATTTACACACATTCAAAATTGCTCATACAATCAATGCATCCAAATAACCCTTTTGGATCACTCTAGTCTTCTTCTCTCATCCTCAATCTACTCTGTACTTCATTCCATCCACTAAGCACATTATCTTTGATCTCTTTCCTTCATCTCTATCTTCTACTCTCTCAATTCATTAACATCAAGTATAGAAACCATTGCCTTGGTCTCTACACTTTATAGATTTTTCATGAATATCAACTTCTAGGTCATCCATAATACTTACCTTAACTATTAAGACATATAACATGCTAACACATAGCTCAATACCATCCTCACAGGTTAGCCATAGCATCCATGGGTCACACTTAAGTAGTTATTCCTTTCAATTAGGCCTAACAAGCCCTTATAGGTCTCATGGAGACTTATTACCCCTTTACCACTTCATTAAGAAAATTAAGAATATAAGATCACTTTCAAATACATCGGTGCACTCCATATGACCTCTAAGACATCTTTAGGTGATTATTCATGCCAAAACACTCTTCTACTAAAGCATAAATTATTTAAACAAAATTTTGTACACAATAACACCATGAGAGAACAAATAGTCACATTTAAAGCTCCATATCTATATTTTTACAAACATTCAAACATTTTAATAAAAAAATTTGAATGCACCTTGAATTCCTCTACAACTTTTCTTTTCACACCACCATGAAATTCATCCTGGATCAAAAGATATAGCTCAAAAACTACAAACTGGTTTTTCTTCATTAATTTGAAATTTTGAATTCCAATGGTCATTGTGTAGATACTAAACATTGAACACTTTGACATCATATCATGATCCCTGAAATCTTTGAACAAATATGTACCATCAATTTCCTCGAGAGTAGTTTGGTCTTTAACCTATAATGCTCATTGTTGATCTTAGATCCACGCTTCCATGATCATGTCACTTAGTAGCCCCACATGCCTTCTACGCACATTAACTATTTGACTCAATGTGATCCATTTATTTCCATCTGTATGAACACTCGCACATCATTGATCTTCTGTCAACTTAACAAGATTGAGACACATGTCACTAGCATGTGCCTTTTGAGCATCCTTTGACATATTGACTTCACATGCACCATTGGATCACTACTGATAAGATCATCCGCTCTATTAGATCATTATCTGATTAGATAAGTTACACACATTATATCTTTAATCCAATCAAATGTTCATCATATATCTTTGATATCACAAATTTGACTAAGTATGGGAACTTAGTAAATTTTGTCTAAGAATCCAGCTAATCACCTTAATAACTTTAGCTACGCTTAATGCCCAAACCTAAAATTTAAACCACATGATCACCTTTCATAAGGGAATCCATCCATGTATCAAACCATTCTTAAAAATTTCACATGTGTGAAATATTAGATCATCAAAGTGCATACTCAACCTTGTCTATCAAAATGACTACTTGATCTTAGACATTCAAATGACTATTCTAATGAATTTTGTTTACTTACATAAGCATTATAAGCACTCATAAAATCCCATAGGGTCTTTACAACATGTCCATAGCATCAATATCATCCATAAATTGCCTTATTAAGTGAAACACTCTTGAAATTGACAATCTAAGCACTTTATCATTAATGCACTAGTACCACATGTTTTCTTTGACATCAATGACAACCAAACATCAATGACTATGATCAACAATCTCCCCCTTTGTCCTTGATGGTAAAATAACCTCAAAATGACTTATTACTCATTTGAACTTCTTCATTTTGATCTTTCTCCCCCTTTGACATTAATGATAAAGGGTCTCTTCTTCAACATGCCAACAATAATTCCTTAACATCATGTATGCATTCAAATACTATTTAAGATGATCAAGATACTTACATACTTTCAAACATATGAATCAATTGTTCCCCTTTTGACATGCACCAATCTAAACTTAGACTTATCTGATCTTTAGACTTTACAAACTTCTCACAAAGCTTAAAAATCTCCCCCTAACATTGTGTTCCATCTTATGTCATTTATTCTTTGACATACACCAATCTGAACTTGGGATTTTTTAATCCTTGGCCCTGTATACCTATAGAATTCATAAGATCTCTTTGCTCATGCATGAAGATTCAATACCTTATCAAAATACATGACTTGGTTTGATCAAGTCATCATTTCAATCTTATTAAATTCACAATTATAGCAAACACCTTCACACTTCTATCATGGCTAAAGCATCTTCACATATGTTCCTCTTTACATCATGCACATATTCTTCAAGCCATTCAAGATAAATGAGTTAGCTACCCCTTATCCAAACACATATTTTCATATTATCAAATTGAAAATAACATGACTTTATATTGATTGGCATTTTGATCATTACCTAGAGCACACACACTTGCTTCCACACATGGAAGATGTCTCTTAAAAAGCATAGGTAAAGACACCCACTTTTAATAGAAGGACTAAATATCCTAAAACTTAGGAGAATCCCATATCTCCATGATCTTACCTAAACTGCACTCCTTCCTCATCTTTAGATTTACTTTGAATGAGATCTCAACCTTATTATTTCTGTTTATTGTTAGAAAGGGATGCTTGTCATTGCACTAAATGGTCGACCTGTTAACACCTGATACAAACACCAAATAAGTACCCACAAGAGGCTGTTAGTCCATGTCAAAAATGCCTAAGGGGGACACTAGTGATTATTCCAACAATCCCTCCTCAGTGTTACTTGAGGGGATTCGAATCCATGACCATGGCTCTGATACCAATTGTTAGAAAGGAATGCTTGACATTGTGCCAAATGGTCAACTTGTTAGCACCCGATATAAACACTAGATAAGTACCCATGGGAGGCTATTAGTCTATGTCATAAATACCTAAGGGGGACACTGGTGATTAGTCTAATAATTTCCTATTTGAGCCCATACAATTTTTTTATCAATTTACATACTTTGTGTTCGGCACCCACTTGTTCAAAACCTTGAGGTTGTTTCATATATACTTCTTCCTATAAATCACCATTTAAAAAAACACTTTTAACATCCAATTGATGTCCTTTCCAACCATTTTGTGTTGCTAAGGCAAGTACCATATGAATTGTGTGCCATTTGGTAGTTGGTGCAAATGTTTCCTCATATTCAATACCTTCTTGTTGCACATATCCTTTTGCAATAAGTCTTGCCTTATGTTTATCAATGGAGCCATCTGATTTATACTTAGTCCTATAAACCCATTTAAATCTGATGGGTTTAACATGTGGAGGAAGATCAACTAAAACCCATGTATTATTGCTAAATATCGAATCATACTCACATTTCATTGCCTATTGCCAAACATGTTCAGTAGATGCCTCCTCAAAAGTGGATGGCTCAGAGGAAGAAGTAGTAACAACCATAGCATAGTTTACCTATTTTTGAGAATTCTTGGGCCTTGTTAAACCAACTTCATCTACTTTCAAGTTATAAAAATTACTTTGAGCCCATTTTGGATACTTAGTTAAATTATTCAAATTAGGGACTCCGGAATTCTCATTATGTGCATCATTCGAAGGGGGACTTAGAGAATTTTCAACAATTTCTAAGTCATCAACCTGTGAACTTGTAGATGAAGGGGAGGAAAGTGAAGGAATTTGAGTCTCATACCATAACTTTGAAGAGTTATCCCCATTATTCAAACCCTTATCTCTTTTTGTATTTTTCCTCTCTAATCTATCGAGTTGAGAATCAATCTCTGCAGTGTTCATAGTCCCAAACTCATCAAATATTACATCTCGACTCACCATGAATTTACCTATATCCTATGCAAGCAAATGAAACCCCTTTTTATCTTTAGAATAACCAACAAAGATGCATTTTCAACTTCATGGTTCCAACTTAGTTTTGTGTTTAATAAGAACTAAAGCAAAACAAAGACATCCAAACACTTTCAAGTGTTTAACTTTTGGTCTAAACCCATACCATGCCTCATATGGAGTTTGTCCCAAAAGTGAAACTGTGGGGGGCTTGTTTCTCAAATACACTGTAGTTTCAATGGCTTCTACCCAAAACTTATCATCAAGTTGTTTATAATGCAACATGGCACGTGTTGCGCCCTCTAAAGTTCTATTCATCCATTTAGATACTCCATTTTTCTATGGATTATAAGCATTACTATATTGTCAATGAATGCCATGTTCTCGAAAATAATCTAAAAATTCATTTGAGGTATACTCACCTCTATTATCTAAATGAAGAGTGACCAAATTTGAACCTGTTTCTTTTTCGACTAAGTGTAACCAATTAACAAACTTAGTGAAAACTTCAGATTTGTTTTTCATAAAAAATACCCCAAGTCATCCTTGAAAAGTCATCAATAAAAAAGATAAAGTATCTACACCTACCAATGGATGACTTTTTCATGTCACATACATCACTATGAACTAACTACAAACACCTGTTAGCTCTCCAGGATGACTATTTAGGAAATTTTTCCTGATTTTGTTTGCCCAAAACACATGAATCACAAAGAATACTATCTTTGTGAAAAGTGGACAACCCATTCACCATACCATATCTCTACAAATCCACTAAATAGTGGATATTCAAATGTCCATAACGGAGATGCCATAACCATTGTGTAGACATAGTACATGTACCTGTGTCAACAACTGTTGCAAGTTCTATAGTGGGAGGAAGCACTTTACAATGCAATCTAACCAAGTTTCCATCTTCATATCCTATATACATTGTTTTATAATCATATTTCACTAAATTGATGTAAATGAGCCCATTTTCAAGCACAATTTGATAACCTTTATTTTGAATAGTTACCAAAGAAAGTAAGTGTTTCTTTAATGTGGGAACATACCAAACATCCTCTAAGTATTTTATTGACCCATTAGGAAGAATAATCTGAATAGATCCAAGTCCTAGTGGTGTATACATAGACTTATCTGCTAATGAAATTGGAGAGAGAGAAGCTTCTTTGAAAGACCAAAAGAAATTTCTCCTAAATGTCATGTGTTTGGTTACTCCTATGTCTAAAACCCATACATCTGTGAGCTCATCTCTAGCCTCATATTCAATATAATCAATGTGCCCCAAAGTAGTGAATGTGAATTCATGGGCAACATTATTGGATTCATCATAGTCATGATTAGCATACTGAGCAGAGTTAGACTTAGTCACTTTTTGTGGCCTCTGAATTTTATCAAAAGGAATCCTACATTGTGCAGCAATGTGACCAAATTTTCCACATCTATGACACTAAATGTTTGATCTACCTCAACCTCGGCCCCTATATGAGTTGTGACCACGTCCTCGATCACTTGTTTCATGTGATTGGTTAGATTGTTGGTTATTTGAATAACCCATACCTCTATTTTGATATATGCCTCCTCTATAACCTTGACCCCCTCTATAAATGTTTCCTCAATTGTTTTGATGCCCAGATGAAGATGAAATAGGCTTTGACTTTAAAACATGGGCTTCTTCAATTTTCTTAGATTTCTTGGGTAGAGAGAGGTCATATTGGATGAGTAACTTAGCTAACTTATCAAAGATGATGCCTGTGATCTTGTTAGAGACATGCAACATTTCAATAAAATTCCTATAGGACCCAAGTAGTCCTTTCAAAGCAGCAGTGACTATGAGGTCATCATCTAGTTTTTCAAACCTAGCCTTAGTGTACTCAGTAGTAATATTTTTCAACTTAGACATATATTCTTTCATATTCCCATCTTCATCTAATGACAAAGTAAATAGCTGCATATGAATATCTATCTTCTTATGCTTAGGTTTCTTATCATACAAATTTGACAATGTTTTCCATGCAGTGTAACTATGAGGAGAATTTTCAATATGAACATAAGTATCACAAGTACAACAACATTTAATGAGAGCTAAGGCCTTAGAATCACACAAATTGAATACATATAATTTAGCCTGTTTTATTGGCAATGTGGGATTTTCATTCTTGATAATATCCCATAACTCATTAAAAACTAGTGAATCCTCCATCAATCGTTTCCAATCAGAATAATTGGAAATTTTTAATCTATCACCATCTGAAAGAAAATTTTGAATTTTTGGAATCTTAAAATGAAAGAAAGTGTAGTAGAGAAAAGTGTGACAAAATACAAAAGATATTAAACAAATATCACACTCACTACATAAGACATTGCTTTTAAGGGGTTCTTCACTTAACCTCTGCATAGAGCAAAAAAGAAAAAAAAAATTATATGGATTTTGCAGTTAACCTCACCAAAAATCAATGATTACACCCTTATTTTGCCAAATTAAATCCTTATTCCACCAATTAAACCCTTATATCACCACAACAATGTAAAAAAAATAGAATTTAATTCCCCTTTTTTGATTTTTAAAACAACATTTATACAATAAATATGCTTTTCACAACTTTCAAGGCATACAAAAAGCAAATTAAAATGGAATATTCCTTTTACAAAATATATTCTAAAAAAACTTCTTCCAAAAAATAAGGGATTTGAACCCTTGACCCCCTCCTTTGCAAGCTTCTTATAAAATAACTTTAACCAATTGCTCTAAGAGCACTTTTAAAATATAATACTCAAAAACTTGTATTTATGTTGGCTTTTGTCTATGAGGGGAAATTTTAAAAATTACATATATGTAAATAAATCCAAAAATTTCCCCTTTTTAATCTTCTCTTCCAAGC
Source organism: Torreya grandis (assembly GCA_037957365.1). NCBI lineage: Eukaryota > Viridiplantae > Streptophyta > Pinopsida > Cupressales > Taxaceae > Torreya > Torreya grandis. Next base: position 2,175,389 of record JARHVA010000208.1, read on the forward strand.
TTTCTCACGTGGGACCTAGTCAATGCAAATTTTTTGATATCAAACTTTAGAAACATGAAAAAAATTATTTTCCTAAGTTTAAACCTACGCCATGTTTGCCTGGGACGCTATGGTAGCTCCTAGACTATTTTTTACACTTGTTCTCTCTCCTGGAGGCTGTACAAATCCATATAGGCAAGATAAAAAAGATTTTGGCTAAGTTTTAGCAATTTTTTTAGGTATTTATTGCTAGAAATAGCTTTAAATTACAGCTAGGGCATTGGAAGGCCGTACCATAGGCCGTACAAATCCAAAAAATGCTAGATTTTCCTTTTGAGGATTCAAACTAGGGGTTTTAACAAGATTTGTAGGTGTTTTTGGATTTAAGAGGGTTGAGAATGAATTGAATCAACAAATGGCAGCCATGGATGAAAAATACAGAGTTTTTTTTTACAATGCAAACAGGTCATACAAGTTCATTTTTACAAAAATATAATGAATTTAATAACATTTAAATGCTAAAAATTTCATTTTTAATTCCAGATGAGGAGTTTGAACACAATAAAATGGAGTATGAATGGCCAAAATGACTAGATGGTGGTATATGGGAAATACACAGGTTTAAATGTAAAAAATAATTGAAAAATTAAAATAATTTAATAATTTTTCAAATTTTTGACATTACATTTAAACAATAAAATATTTTCATTATATGGCATATCTTATTTCATGCTATTTGATTTCTTGTGAATTTGACTTTTCACCTTGCCTTCCTTTGAAATTCACCAATGCTCCCAAAACTCACCGTGTTGGACAAAACCATGCTCTGATACCATTGATAACTCCTTGAACAAATAGTTTGAACCTTATACCCGCTTAATGCGAGTACACAAGTATTTTATTAATTTTCAAAAAAACAAGTACATAAGGGTGCCTTTACTTCATTAACCCTTTTACATTGCAAACATACATTATATAGATTTTACCTATGACCGGTAAAACCAACTAATCCTATAACCAACTCTTTATGGGAAAACAACCCATAAGGTAGTTTTAATTAATAAACACAAAACATGAAAACTACCTAAAAACTAAAACTAGGTAACTTTATTTTATGGGGGTGTCTTTAATAAAAAGATGCATGCCCCATTAACAATTATTATTTATAAACCTACCAAAAATCTAACCTAATGTTAAGACTTTAGAACAAGTCCTAACATTTATCTCAAGATCCTGCTTGATTTCCTTGTCCATGTGGGTAGATAAGGTTTGTTCCTTGATACTTTAACTTGTTCCCTATATGTTATGGAAAACAATCCACTTTGAGGCTATTTTTAATTTACCTACTTAGGCCTCCATTCATTATGACTCCTCTTCATGACAGGATTGATAATTTTTGAAGTAGAATACTAATCATTCTTGCAGAACCTTCCTATGTGACCTCTCTCATGACATTTGAAACAAATTAGGTTTCTCAAATTATACATACCTTATGATTAAGATATATAATGATTCCTTGGAGTTTAATAAATTCATTCATATACCTGATCATTTGGTCTCCTGATGAAGATATTATAAAATTTTACAATATGATCAAACCCTTGACATTTGTAGCAAAAGATGGAATTCTTTCCTTGTGAACCTGTTGACTATCTTTAGTGATGATGTTCGTCATGCTTGCCATTTTCTTTCTCATAATTCCATGCAAATTCATTCCTTGAGGATATTTTACAATCTTTTGACCTATAACCAAACTGATTGCAAGAGTAACAATGACCATTGAAATTTTCATACCTTATAGCATTTGGTTGTCTCATTTGATTTGTCTTCATTATGTCAATACCTTCATTCCTTGACTAATGATTGATATTTAAAGCCTTTATCTTGTCTTGAGTTACATGCTCTTGTTCTTATTGTATCTAAGACTAGATCTATCACTAACATGCTTTTGACTACTTAAAATATTGTCAAGATCATTTGAGCTCTTTTTATAATTCAAAAATGACTTCACCTGGCAAGATGTCTTGTCTAACTCTAATTTTAATGACTAAATATGAATCACATACCTTAATCACTCATCTTCTTTAGATTTTAGGATTGTAGACATATTTTTTAATTAATTACTGAGATGCTTGATAGCAGCTTCATATTCCTTAGTGTCATCATTCATTCTTGCTTTAAACATGCTAAATTGCTCTTCATAGTCCTTGATTTGTGACATCATCTCTTTGTTATTTTTCTTCTCAATCTTTAATTCTTCAAGAGCATTCATAAATTCATCCTTATTATCTAAATCATCAGTTGTATCTTTTCTCATAGCTTGATTTAGTTTCATCTGCAAAGACTCTATCTCTGATTGATACAAGATACACTCTTCATCCTTACTCTTTATTTATTCATTAAGAGTACAAACCTAAGTTTCAGGTTTTTATGTAATCTCATCATGCTCTTTGACTTCATTATTCAACCTTCCTTCAAAAATTCCAATTTTCTCCTCATAGGATTTGATCAAGGAATCTTGTTTTTTGTTCTTTCTTTGTAGTAACTGAATTTCTTCCATAGTATCTAAATATTTATCTTCAAAAGTGACTTTCTCATCTTCTTCCTCTGAGCTATCTCTACCAAAGAAATATCTGCTTAAAGAACATTCACCTTCATCATCACTAAACACCATGAATAATGTCTCCATGTCCTCATTATAAAAATAAACATCACTATCAGATGTGTTTACTTCTTCTTATGTTGATGAGTTACTATCTTCTTCATGGTAAAGGCTCTTACTTCCTTTATATGATTCCTTCTTTCCATTTTTCTTATTGAAAAACTTTATGTTCTTATTAGGACCCTCAAATTTTTTGTGTTCATCCTCATGAGATTCCTTATGAGATTCTTTGAGTTCAAAATTGTTTGGACATTTATCTTTAAAATGACCAACTTTACCATATGAAAAACATTTAAAAGGAAGTTTTCCTTCATACTTACTTGATCCTACATTCAATCTTCTTACAATCATGGCTTCAAGTTGATCTTCATTAAGATCAAAATATTCAAGACTTAACTTTTTCTTCTTAGCTTCCTTGATCACCTTGAAGGTTGTTTCCTTATTAGGACGACTTTCCTCATCAACTCTCATCTCATAGGTAGTAAGGATGCCATTCAATTCATCCATCTTCAACTGAGTGAGATCATGACTTTCTTCGACAACAGAGACTTTTAAATCAAACTTGAGTGTAAGAGTCCTCAATACCTTATTTACTATAGTAGCTTCATCAATTACCTCTCCAAGACCTTTGATCAATGTATTGCCTCATTAACCTTAGAAGATAGGATGCCACAGTATCTTATTACTTCATTTTGAGACCTTCAAATTGCTTTTGATAGGTCTATAATTTATCATGTTTTACCTTTTAGTCTCCTTTATAGATAGTCTATAATTTGTCCCAAATTTCCTTGATAGACTTGCAATGGATCATTTTGGTGAACTCAGTCTCGAGTAGACCATAAATGATAGCATTCATAGCTCTAGAATTATTCTCACTCAACTTCTTGTTAGCAGCATTAATTGGAGGTGTAGTTGGTGTAGTGTAATCATCCATGATACATTACCAAATATCAAACCCTAGAGACATGATGTAAGTCCTCATCCTTGTACTCCAAAATGTATAATTTGACCCATTGAATAATGGTGCTTATTTTTTATATAAACCCTACATCTATTGAATTGTTATATTATACCTTCGATCACCTTCAAGTGGTTAAAATTTCAATGAAGGTCCTAATCTAATACCAATTATTGGAGGTATAATCATTAAGAGGTAGGGTGAATTAGTGATATAAGATATTTCAAACTTCAATTTTAATTCTTTCAAACTCTTAATCAATGATCACAAGCATTCATAAATCATACAAGATGTTCATAACAATGAATAATAAAGATGATTCAAGATCACACACATAACATAACATCTATGTGGGAAACCCTCTTGGAGAATAAAACCCACTCTCAAGCCTACAAAAACATGGACTACTTATCCTATAAGATGATCACAAATAAGAGACCTTTTAGTGAAGTATACACTTCAAAAAGAGCACCCACCCCTAAGTATGAAAAATCACCTACTTGTTCTAGATGTTGAGCACCCACACGACACCTTATGAAATCAATAATTCTAAAATTCTAATTGCATTCAATCTAATTGGAGAAATAGTGTATAACACTTCTCTTTCAACTCTTCACACTCACTCAAACTTTATCATATAAGTAATGCATCCAAACACCCATTTTGGATTACTCTAGGCTTCTCTTCTCATCCTCAATTTGTTCTGTACTTTAGTCCATCCACTGAGCACACTATCTTTGATCTCTCAATTCATTAATATCAACTCTATAAACTATTGCCTTAGTCTCCACTCTTTATAGACTCTTCATGAATATCAACTTCTAAGCCATCCATAATACTTATCTTAATCCTTAATACATCTAACATGCTAAGACATAGATCAATACCATCCTTATAGGTTGACCATAACATCCATGGATCACACTTAAACAGTTACGCCTTTCAATTAGGCTTAAATAGCCCTTATACGTCTCATGAAGACCTATTAACCCTTTTATCACTTCATTAAGCAAATTAATAACATAAGATCACTTTAAAATACAAGTGTCCACTCCATATGACCTCTAAGACATCTTCAGGTGATTACTCCTGCCAAAACACTCTTTTGCTAAAGCAAAAATTGTTTAAACAAAATTTTATACATAGTAACACCATAAATAAACAAATAGTCAATTTTTAAGATCCATTTATACACTTTTACAAACATTTATACCTTATAATAAACTTTTTTAGATTCATCTTGAAGTCCTCTATAACTTTTCTTTTTACACTACCATGAAATTCATCCTAAATTAAAAGATATAGCTCAAAAACTACAGACTAAATTTCCATCATTAATTTAAATTTTTGAATTCCAACAGTCACTGTGCAGATACTAAACATCAAAAAATTTGACATCATATCATGATCATTGACATATTTTAAAAAATATTCACCATCAATCTCCTCAGGAGTAGCCTAGTTTTTTAACTTGAAATGCTCATCATTTATCTTAAATCTATGCTTCCATGATCATGTCACTTGGTAGCCCCACATGCCTTCTACACACATTGACAATTTGACTCAATAAACTTAATTTATTTCCATCTGTATGAATACTCGTGCACCATTGATCTACAATCAACTTAACGAGATTGAGACACATGTCACTAATGCATTCCTTCTAAGCATCCTTTGACATATTGACTTCACGCATGCTATTGGATCACTACTAACAAGATCACCCACTCTGTTAGATAATTATTCATTTAGATAAATTACTCACCATTATATATTTGATCTGATTGAATTCTCTACGTAGATCTTCGATATCTTAAATTTGACTAAGTATGGGAACTTAATAAACTTTGTCTAAGAATCCAACTTTGCACCTTAATAACTTTAGCTACGCTCAATGTCCAGACCTGAAATTTGAACCATATGATCATATTTCATAGGGTAATCTATCCATATATCAAATTACTCTTGAAACCTTCACATGTGTGAAATATTGTCATCAAACTACATACTCAACCTTATCTGTCAATATGACTACTTGAGCTTAGACATTCAAATGACTGTTCTGATAAATTTGTTCACTTTCATAAGCATTCTAAGCACTCATAACATCCAATAGGATCTTTGAAATATGTTCATACCATCAATATCATCTATAAATTACCTTACTAAGTCAAACACTCTCTAAACCAATAATTTGATCACTTTGTCATTAATGCACTAGTACCACATGCTCTCTTTGACATCAATGATAACCAAACATCAATGACTATGATCAACACATCTATGTTTTTTCATTCAATAACCCATAATTTATTTTAATATTACTTTTACATCATGTGATTTTACTCACAAAATATATATGATAAGTTACACATATATATCATAATGAATACTTTGTTGGGTTTTCTATCCCTCTCATGTCTTATTAAACTCTTAAAATATTCTTGATATACTACCTCACACAACACCTACAGTTATACATATTATCAAATGAAAATTTATGAGATTATTATACCATTAAAAATAATGAGGAAGTTGACTATGTTTAAAAAGTTAACAATCATGCTTAGTCAATTTGAGGCTTTCATACGAGTTCCTATATATTTAAGTTATATATTAGATATACTCAAAGGCTTAACTAGACGATGCTAATTACTTATACCAAAATAAAACTACACCCAAAAACTCATAGCTGAATTATTAAATTTAGTGTCCTTTATCATATTAATATTCAATCTTAAGATTATGGTGACACCCCAACCAGTTATATCACACATGTTGTGAGAATATAGTTAAGCAATGTCAACAAAGAAATACACATATTGGAATAATAAACTATAGCCATTTTCAATATGTTTAGTTGATCCTCAAATTAACTCAATGCCACTATATTGTAATACTTAACACCACTCTTTCTTTTAGATACGGTGACTTCTAAACTAAGATATGTCAGTACTTATTAATAATTGAGTGGATCAAGTAATAACATTCCACGATTCAAGACATAAGGATAGAATAATATCAATGCTATATATTAGAGTTTAATATTGGAGTAGTTCAATGATTATTAGAACTTGATTTTTAGACTAGTTTAATGGTAATATGGGCCTATTATCACCATATCGTTAATATTTGAATTTAGTACTATAAGTCTAAAAACTAGTCATTATGTTATGTCATTCTAAAGTGGTAGATGTTCCCCTATATGGACCTTATATTATATTGTATATTCCATGATTCACATTAATAATAGAGAAAGATTAACTTCTTGAAAATTATAGATTTCATATAACTATAAATCCTTGTTTTGTGTTGCAAATCAATCTATTTATACACTAGGTAGACACCACTATATATTAATTATGCTAGGCATGTTGCAGATCTATAGATAGGGACTTATAAGGGTATGAATTCAATAAATATATATTGTTATAACCCCCAATGATCTCATACTATACATATTCTAATCATTGAATAAATAAAACATTCATACATTAATATATAGTGGTTATATACTATGCAGGGTACAAATTATATTATGTATAGTTGTCTTTCCCTATAATTTCATACTCATCATAATTATAAATTTACACAGTTGAATCCATAATTTAATTATATGCCACCCAACTCTATTAATTATTACAACTCTTTTTTATATGATGAGAGCTTAATTAAATAATTACTATGGCAAAAGGTAACGCCTAAGTGTTGGGTTATGGTGACGTCTCAGTCTATTGAAATATAGCGATGCCTAAGGGTGTTCAAGAATGATGTTTTACTCATACCTTTTAATTGCATGTCTTAGATCCATATTCATGAAAATATGTCTATAGGTTACAGCCAGTCCTAGTTTTATATGAAATTGAATAAGCTAAAGTAAAATAGACTAAGGTAAACATGCAGATCAGTTATTAAACACACAATTTTAATTCATTCAACACATTTTTCTTTCCTAAATATTAGGATATTTTGTATAGTTATGAAACTTAAAAACAACACCTACCTAGTATGATTGTCTGTCAATTCCCTCTGTGCCTTATTCCGTCTATGTTATGCCTCTCCTGTCTATTCCTTCCAATTCTATTTTTATATCCAAAACTCTTATGCTACTCCCTTTCTTAATTTTTTCTTTTCCTTATATGAATAGGCATAGTCTTTTTCTTTAAATATCTTTTTATTTCTTTATTCGTTTTGGTTATTTTCTAATATATTTAATTCTTTTTTAATTTCTAATTTTATTCTCTATATTTCCTTTTTTTATCATCTTTTTCTTTTTTTTCCTTTTTTATCTATTTTAACATAAAAAAGAGAAAATCTATAATTTAATAATTTAATTAATATCTCTTATTGTCACAAGTTTTAATAACAATTTTTACAATTAATAATTTCAAATTTTAATCTAATCATGCAATTAATATTTACACTAGTTTAAATGGTAAAACATACCAATTCATTAAGCTAAAAAACTATGTTAGCAAACCATAGATATCAACTTTTCAAAGCAAGTAGAAATAAACACACCTTGTGTAAACTATTTTTAATGCATTCTAGCATGTGCTAACTATTATAGTGTGTGTAAGGTTCTCACCAATTCTTTGTCATCTTTTGACATCTCCATCTACGTCACCCTCCTTGATGATTCTCTCCCTCCATCACACTTTGAGGGATGGGTTCTCCTCTACCAACTTCACAACAAATTAGGTAGTTAGACCATAATAGTGATAAAATATGTTCATCATAAAGTATAGTTTAAATGACAAATCAACATGATCATAAAGTAAACATATACTAAAGGCTAACTCATAGCAGTGTGACCATATAGCCTATGCAATATCTTATTGTCCCATAATAGCATATATCTCAAATCTTAGTCAAAATATAATCAAATCAGATGTGTCAAGTATAAATATCCATAGATAATCAAATGATTTGCTTAGCAAGGAATCAAGATGTAACATCCTTCCCCCTAAATCTAATCATCATTCTAGATGAATCTTATTCAAATATAAATTCTAAATTAAGAAACATTATTATTCAAAGAAATAACACAATATAAGGTATCAAATCAATTAAATAAATGTGAAATTACCTATAGAACCCACCAAAGTTCTCTCAAATAGTATTATTCTCATAGTATTGATCTCACAATATCTTGATCTATGACATTTCTATATTAGGAAAATAAGTTTTGCTAGTATCTCTTAGGTTGATTTTTTCTATCATGACCACCTGGGGTCCAAAAATACAAGACAAGCCTTTATAATATAAGACTGACCACTTTTATTATTTGAAGGGTTTCACATATCTTAGTGAAAGTTTCACTAACTTCTAAAAATACATGATATCATCATAAAATCCAAGAACAAATGGCTAGGGAGAGTTACACAAAACCTTCCATCCCCTCTACACATCCCTCTAATCCTAGAGAGTGTTTTTCTCATTCTAGAGAAAAGTGTTTAGGGAACCTAGCAAGAACGATGTGTACAAGTTAATACTATCACTACCCTATATAGATTATGATAAGTATAACATGTCAATACTGTCACTACTCCATAAAGCTCCTAACAAGTAAGATGATAAATAAGAACTAGAGATATTATATTTCTAATGTATACAAAATTAAGGAATAAATGTCCCATTGTATACATGTGTATGACCATACAACTAAATTTGACAAGTCTACCTATCAATCCTAGATTTTACAAGTCCATCTATCAAATTTGAACTTAGTAACTACCGATTCAATGTAAGACTAAGTAGGATCCAATCCTATCACTTAGTACTCACATTCCTAATTCACCACTCTTTCTTTAGGTCTCCACTACCTAATTATCTCCAAAAAGTGGAAAATGTTTATTGAATCATAGTTCTATACTAATATATCATAGAAAGAAATAATATGTGTTAAATAATTCTAGTTTTATCAACATACATATAATAGAAATCATACAATTAATCTATAATTGTATTAAGTTGCCACAAGCCAAACATAACTAGTATCATATTCACATCTCAACTTATACTTTTATATTCATGGTTAAGAGGAAATAATGTTAAATTAAAATAACATACAAAGTCCAAGAATCAAACCATCTTTACAACCTTATAAAGAAATGAGCAAGATAATATCTCCCTGCTTGCTAAGCTAATACAAAACAAGTCAAAACTTTATCTCAACCCCTAGATTGTCAATATGTTCCACACATCCTATACCCTACTCACTTATGATGAAAGGGACAAAAATAACTCTTCAAAACAACATGCTTTAATAAAAAAGAGAATAATATCAATCTAATCAAAGGTAAATAATAACATATTAATTATAATCAACTTATAATTATTAATCTAGAATTTAATATATAGTTCGATATTTGCCACTCCAAGTGGTCTAAAATCATAAGTTAGATAGAGTAGTGACTATAGAGAGTCATAAGTGAAAATTAGAGAACTATCATCTCAAAAACTCCTACATAACCTCACAAGGTAAAAATAAAACATTGAAACTCAAGTTTCCAAAATTGTTACATACTTAATAATTTTTTAATAGTAGTATCATAACCCACTTCCACAACTGGAAGGAAAAATAATACTAATGACAAAGGTGTATCAATTCATGAAATCCTTCAACTTCTCTCTCAAAAAGAAGTAAAAGACATTTATCCCATGAAATCCAAGGAATATGGTCAAAAAAACATTTTAGAAACAAGTTTCCATTTAAGACAACACTAAATCAACATCATGAAAATAAGATTCCTCTTAGGGCTTATAATGATGTCAAAGGAGAATGAGATAATAACAACTCACCTTTAAGATAACTAATAATGATGTCACTTCTTCCTAACCCACATAACTTAAGATTGAAAATCCATAAACAAACTCCTAACACAAAGTAATTTTCAACCTAAGATAGTAACACTCTACTACAAGAAAATTCCCACCATACTAGGTGGTACCAACTAAAAATAGTCTTATAATATTTTCCATTTCTAGGGTTAGTGAACATAAGACACAAAAACTAAAGCACATTTATATAAGTGAGAAGTATTTTATGCTTATTAAATACTCATAACATGAAACACAAATGGTTAAGGTGACTTGATTACCACGAAGGATGTAATCATACTCGAAGTGTTTGATCTAAGTGATTAATCTATGGTAGAAATATCATCATAACTCATGAACTATACTATGTACTCTTTTATTCAAACCTCATATACCACCATCACCATTGGGATACTCAAAAAGGTATGAGTATTCCTAAGGGTACAGACTCAATGTTCCCCCACACACATTTCATGAGTGTCTCATACTTACAATAGTCACCAAGCCATACAGGAAGACTCACCAAGTCTCAAAACTCCAATCATGGTATAACATGGTTTTGCACTGAGGCACTACAACTCCAAAATACCAGTGTAATACTTCATGTCACTAGGTCCACACTAAGAAACAGAAGGACACAAAAACACTAATGAACTTATTCGGTCCTAGATTTTGATCCACAGCTCTGATACCACATGTAACAACTCCGTTGGGGTCAATTAGAAATATATGATTTTTTTAATTAAACACATATACCAAAAATAGATTACACCATGAGAATATACAAAAACCATATGAAACAATCAAAGCATGATAATATCAATAAGCATATTACATCACATATTACTAATCTCCAATATCATGAGAGCTCATCATAATGCAAATATAGAAAGTAATTATATTAACTCAACCATGACTGATATAAGTCTACAACAACCATTGTTAATGTTTAATAAAAATTAATTACAACTCTTCATGACATTATTCAATAATAAGTACAATACAATATCATATACATATAAGATACAAGATACAAGGCTCCCCTAGATCATAGTACTCAACCTCAAGTATCTGTGGCAATCTCAAGTGTCAAGTTGATAAGTAATACTATTGTGGGGAGGGATAACATCATCCAAGTGCTTTTCCACACCAACCACAGACCAATGATCCCATGTACTAATTCCATAAATAAATGGCCCTCCCTTCATGGATGAGTAAATAATGACTACAAAAGAATTTAGAGAGACAAGCAAGTAATTGTGTGTTGTATGATTTATAAAATTAAACATACAGTGTATCATAGAAAACTATTGCATTCTAAGATATCACAAAAACATGTAAATCATACTCATGAAATTATAATGTCTCACTAAACATACTTTGTCCCAAAGTTTTATAAATAATAAATGATAACAATCTATAGATCAATCAAATTCATACATACCACTTGATCGAACTGCCTTCATCTATTATTGTGATATTAGTAAGTCAGTGAATTCCATCTCACTCCTTACTCCATATTATAAATTCATATTGGTCAAATACAATTCAATCATAAGGTTCATTTAATTTACATCTAACTATCGAACACATCATATAACATATTAAACATAATAATAACCAAGGTATACATTTATTTCGTCAAACATATGAATGAATCTTACATTATTTTTTGTCCCATAATAGAAATAATGACTATATTTTATACCACCTAGGTAGATACACATTTAACTACAGATTTTCACTACCACAATTAGTTCTCAAACATACTACACCCTATGATAACTCATATTACTATATTCTAGTATTCTAAGACAACCACTAGTTTTTCACAATCGATCATATAAAGCAATATTAAATACATGAAAATATAAGCTTCTATTCAATTAATTAGATATAATGAAGCAAGTCATAGTTTGTATGGAACAAAATAATATACTATCATAGCATTTGTTAAAATCTCAAGGGTTGTATGCATGCATGTATAAAGTCCTACTAACTATCATAAAACATAAAATTCATAGTAATAACCAACACGTATATGTTAATTAGTCAAATATAGATGTGAGTCTATATATAATAATTATAGTATGTACCGTCTGGGTACAACATACATTTACACTATAGTATTCTATGATATCACATACTATCATAGTTCAAAATTACATAAAAATGCATAACCAAAATTATGATTTCAAGAATCAAACGACCTACATACATACATAATAATAATCAAGTACAGGATTATACCACCTAAGTATACGCTAAGTTTAAATTGCATATTATCATTCAAATAAATGTAACTTATAAGCATGTATCATGATACACCATTACATGATAAATATAACCAAACATTTATATATATTAACACACTCATAATATGTACCATACATAAGTATTCAATATTGAATACATATAACTAACAACCAATCAATATTTTATATAGAAATTAAAAAACTCATAAGCCCATTATACATTCATTTAAACATCTCATTCTATTTTGTAGAAGATTGTTTTAATATGATTATAGTTTTTATCTTTGAGACATCTGATGACTAGATAAAAACATACTCCTAGCTATAATATTAGACATATGATCCAACACAGCCACTTACATTATGTACTTTTGTTGTATACTTAAATCCATGTGTAGGTATAGTAAAACAAAACTCAACACACATGAAACATAGGATAATCCAAACTAGCATTTGATATACATTTTAGGGGTTTGAATGCACACATTCATTAAGTTAATCATATGTAATTATTTTAATATAGTTAATACTCCATATATAGAATGATAACCATAAAAATACACCCCTATGTTCATATATACACTATTAGGTACATTAACACCTATGTTTTTGCATTCAGTAACCCATAATTTTTTAATGTTACTTTTACTCACAAATTATAAATGATAAGTTATTTGTACCTATCATAATCAATACTTTGTTGGGTTTTATATCCCTCCCATGTCTTATTAAACTCTTACAAGGTTCTTGATATACTACCTCACACAACACCTATAGTTATACATATTTCCAAATGAGAATTTATGAGATTATTCCACTGTTAAAAATACTGAGGAAGTTGACTATGTTTAAAAATTTAACAATCATGCTTAGTCAATTTGAGGATTTCGTACAAGTTCCTATGTATTTAATTTATATATTAGATGTACTCAAAGGTGTAACTAGATAATGTTAATTCCTTATACCAAAATATAGCTACACCCAAAAACTCATAGCCAGAATATTAAATTCAGCATCCCATATCATATTAATATTTAGTCTTAAGATTATGGTGGCACCCCAACCAGTTGTATCATACATGCTGTGAGAATATAATTGAGTGATATCAATAAATAAATACACAAACTAAAATAATAAACTACATCCATTTTCAATATGTTCAGTTGCTCCTCGAATTGACTCAATGCCACTATATTGTAATACTTAACACCACTCTTTCTTTTAGGTATGACATCTTCTAAACTAAGATATATTAGTATATATTAATAATTTAGTAGATCAAGTAATAACATTCCATGATTCAAGACATAATGATATCAAGACTAGATATTAGAGTTTAATATTGAAGCAGTTCAGTGATTATCAGAGCTTGATGTTTAGACTAGTTTAATGGTAATATGGATCAGTTATCACCATATTGTTAATATTTAAATATAGTACTATAATTCTAAAAACTAGTCGTTATGATATGTCATTCTAAAGTGGTAGATGTTCCCCTATATGGACCTTCTAATATATTATATATTCCATGATTCATAGTAATAACATAGCAAAAGAGACTTCTTAAAAATTATAGATTTCATATAACTATAATATTTGTTTTATGTCACAGATCAGTTTATTTATACACTAGGTCGATGCCACTATATATTAATTACACTAGGCATGGTGTAGATCTGTAGACAATGAATCATAAGGGTATGAATTCAATATATATATATATATATATATATATATATATATATATATATATACATGTATATATATATATATACATATATATATACATGTATATATATATATATATACATGTATATATATATATACATGTATGTATATATATATATATATATGTATATATATATATATATATATGTATATATATACATGTATATATATATGTATATATATATATATACATGTATATATATATATACATGTGTGTATATATATATATATATACACACACATGTATATATATGTATATATACATGTATATATATATATACACACACACACATATATATATACATATATATATATATGTATATATATGTGTGTGTGTGTGTATATATATATACATGTATATATATATATATATATATACATGTATATATATATATATATATACATATATATATATATATACATGTGTGTGTGTATATATATATACATGTATATATATATATATATACATGTGTGTGTGTGTATATATACATGTATATATATTAAATTCATACCCTTATGATTCACTGATATTATAACCTCCAACGATCTTATACTATACATATTCTAATCATTGAATAAATAAATCATTCATACATGTGTATACAACGGTTGCATATTGTACAAGTTACAAATTTTATTATGCATAGTTATCTTTTCTTAGAATTTTATACTCGTCATAATTATTAATTTCCACATTTTAATCCATAATTTAATTCAATGCCACCTAACTCTAGTAATTATTACAACTCTTTTTTATACACTGAGAGTTCAATTCAATAATTACTACGACATATGGTAATGCCTAAGTGTTGGGTTATGGTGACGTCTTATTATATTGAAATATATGATGCCTAAGGGTGTTAGAGCATGATGTTTTACTTAGACCTTTTGATTTCATGTCTTAGATCCATCATATTCATGCATATATGTATAAAAGGTATAGCCAGTCCCAGTTTTATATGAAAATGAATAAATTAAAGCAAAACAACTTAAGGTAAACATGTAGATCGGTTGTTAAACACATAATTTTAATTCATTCAACACATTTTCCCTTCCTGGATATTAAGATATTTTTCATAGTTATGAAAATTGAAAATAACACCTACCTGGTATGATTGTCTGTTAATTCCCATTGTACCTTCTTCCTTTTATGTTATGCCTCTCCCAACTGCTCCTTCCAATTCTCTTTTTATATCCAAAACACTTATGTTTCTCCCTTTCTTAATTTTTTATTTTCCTTATATGAATAGGTGTAGTCTTTTGCTTTAAATATTTTTTTATTATTTTTTTTAATTTTTCTAATATATTTAATTATTTTTTAATATTTTACTTTTAGTCTCGATATTTCCTTTTAGTTTTTATCATCTTTTTCTTTTTTTTTTTTTTGATCTATTTTAACATAAAATATATAATTTAATAATTTAATTAATATCTCTTACTGTCACAAGTTTTAATAATAGTTTTTACAATTAATAATTTCAAATTTTAATCTAATCATGCTATTACTATTTCCACTAGTTTAAATGGTAAAACGTACCAATTCATTAAGCTATAAAACTATGTTATAAAACCATAGATATCAACTTTTCAAAGTAAGTAGAAATAAACACACCCTAGGCAAACTATTTTTAATGCATTTTATCATGTGCTAACTAATGTGGTGTGTGCAAGACTTTTGCCAGTTCTCTATCATCTTTCAATGTCTCCATCTATGTCACCCTCTCAGATAATGCTTTCCCTTCGTCACACTCTAAGGGATAGGTTCTCATGCGCCAACCTACAACAAATTAGGGAGTTAGACCATAATAGTGATGATATACATTCATCATAAAATATAGATGAAATGATAAATCAATATGATCATAAACTAAACATATGCTCATAAAGTGAAATTATTATATGAAAACATCATAACAAGGTTTAAATGTCACCGCGGCACCCTACTCAGGGAAAAAATGGAAAAAATCCTAAGCCACGGTGGTGCCCTGCTCAAAGAAAAACTGGTCGAGGCCACTTCAATCATTGTCGACAAGTCAAAGCTAGTCGATGGTCTCGGCAGGAGTCACCCTACTGGTCTTAAATGCCTCTATATCGGGGGTGGATCTGCCCACACCGTGTTGGCACTAAGGGAGAATGGTGTGCTGGACACTGTGGGAATTGAGCGGTGGTCCTGTAAAGGAAAATTTTGATGGCTACCATTTGCAAGCAATTATTTCAACTTTGTGTTCTCGGGGTTGCTGGATCGAACCTAGGCACCTGCTCTATTCATTTTGGAGATGGGTCGCTGTTGTGCTAGTCTCATGAAGACATCGATTAAGGATGTCAGGGCTACAGGCAGTGCATTTTTAGGGTTTGAGGGCGTGGTGGTGCACGGCATTTTTCTTGACATGGCTATGGTCATCATTATTTCTGGATCTGATGGTGTTTCCATCACATTAAAGTGACAAAGAAAAAAAAGGTATTTTGTAGAATTTTAATGTCACAGAAAATGCTTGTGTGTCGTTATTGTTTATTGTAATGGCAACTTGCATTATTGGCTAGGGCAAAATGCTAAAGATAAATATTTTTAGCATTCTTTACCCTATGTTGTGAGTTCTTTGAGGTTTCAGGTCCTTCTAAAACTTGGTACTTTTATTAGACTATGTTTGTGGTTTCAGGTCCCTATAAAACCTAATTTTGATACTACTCTGTAATAGGTTCCAGGATTGCTTTTCCTGGTGGTTGTTAATGCTTTATCTTTCTTGATTCTATTAAAGGGTTTTGGGGTCCCTTCAAAACCTGCTTTTACCATAAGCTAAAACATATGCTTATGGCTAACTCATAGTAGTGTGACCATATAACTTAAGCAATATCCTAATGTCCCAGAATAGCATATATCTCAAATCTTATTCAAAATATAATCAAATTAGATGTGTCAACTATAAATATCTATGAATAGTCAAATAATTTGCTTAGTGAGGAATAAATATGTAACACTCATGCTCTACATTCTACACAGGTTCATGACTCAGTCTATGTCTTTTGAATTCTAGAGACTTCAACCCATGTTTTCCTCTCTATCTTTGTGTGATTCTTTGATCCACAGTAAAAACATGGGGTTCCCCTCCTCACACACACACCCAATCCTAACTTATATACGTTTCTCCATTATTCACCTATTGTGTGCATTCTCCTCCTGTTACTCCCATGCACATCCAAACTTTAACCAAAATTCAATGTTCAACATCACCTCACACATATATTGTTTTCAATCCTCAAATAATTAATTATGTTGAATCGAAAAAATTGAGAGCATTCGTGATTTATCTCTTCTTCAAAAAATGCTTTCATTTCAAGTGTGCCTTATATGTTTTCCACAACACTTATTAATTTTGTGCCCAATCCCTTTAAGGCTAGAGGTAATTCTTGGAGATCTTTAGCCTAATGTTTTTAATTATTAATCTTCTTAGTGGCTTCATTTATTTTTTCCTCAATAAATATTTACTCATAAATATTATTTAATTGAAGCTCTAAGAAGCGCCACTTGAACTCCTTCTTATTTGCACTTATTGTTCAACCCAATTCATCCACTTCTTGAAAAAAATTGTGCATTCCTCCTAATTTTTATTTTTACAAACTTGGACTAGAAATGTGCTCTCTATTCTTTTTCTTCTTTGTGGAGGCACATGTTTATTATGGTTTTTTACCATGATAAATTCAAAAATAGTTTTTTTACTATTGTTGTGCTTTTTAAGAACTTATTTAATGCATCCTCACAATTTTGCAATCACTCAGTAAATTTGATCTTGGTTTTATATATTTATTCCTGTGCATTTTTTATGCCTGTCTTTCTCTTCAAGAGTTAATCAATTATTATCTCCAATTTTTCCATGTGTTTGGCCTAAAATATGTTCAGTCCATCTAATAGGTTTGGTTATTCCTTCATGAACCATTCATATAACTTTAAGGATTTAAGCTCCATAAAAACTACCTCATGTTTTGTTGTTATGTGCTTCTCATGATCTTCCTTGAGTGTGATTTATATTGTGAAACAATTCTTTTCTTCATGTTATAACATGTTTGATACTTATGTTATTGTACACCTTTGTTGTTTTTAGGTTGTGTTGTTCATGAAATTTTTCTTAGTAACCTCTATAACTAACTTCACTAGAGAACTCTCCACTTGGATGCCACTCATGTTCATAGGATTTTTGAAAAATAAGTCTCACCTTTCACTATATTTTAGTGAAGGACCTAATCCCATAGCCAAGAGGACTTCAAATAATGGATCATCTATATATTTTCCTAGGGAAAATGACATTTGCTTATGGGTTATTGTTGTGGCATGGTTGGGCCTCATTTTTTTCCACATGTATATCTCTTCATCCCTCAAGCCACTCTAGACTCTGATGTGGATGGTATCCCCTTCTTATCATTCTTATTGTGAGGAGATCTCTTCTACCCATATTATTTTACCCTTTTCTAACCTTTTTCTTTATTCTTATTCATCGTTTGATTATTTTTTTATTAGCCTTCCCCACTAGGTTTATCTTATTAGGGCTTTGATATGGAGTCAATGTCTTTGAGATGTTGCATGACTGAATCAATTCTTTTGTAAATTATTATCTCCAAGTCTTGTGCATTATTTAGTTATATCCCATGTTCTTCTCCTTTTCACATTGTTCATGCTTTATGTATCCCTTTTTCTCTACTTATTGTTCTTGTTCACTGGCACAGTGGGAGTCTTGTGTTATCTCTTTTTATTGTCCCTTATCTTTAATAAAGGTTTGTACCTCTTTCCTTATTTCTTGTTGCACTTATTTTTCTTTCCCTAGTTTAATTCATGTCAATGCTATTGGGGTATTTTGTGGTACTTTACATTATTTCTCTTCAATTGTTCTAGTTTGCACATAAACTAGTGGATAAGTTAGCCTTATGTCAATGGGATTTGGCTACATGATCCATTATTTATTCTTATTTAGAGGCATATATTTTGACTCCATTTCCTCTGAGTCCTCTGGCATAGGAGATATTAGCCTTGAATTTTTATTATTTTTATAGGGGGAGGTGTGTAAACTTTTTGGATTTGACAAAGGTGGTAGTTGTATATCATCTTATGCTTATGCTTCTATGTTGATACTCTTTTTCTTTGGCTTTAGCATATAATATAATTTGTGTGTTTGACCCTCTATGATAAAATTTTGTTTTGGTTTGATGATTAACCCAATGTTATCTTCATCATCCTCTTCCTTTAATGTAGCCTCCGTATGGTGTACATATTTATCATGAAAGGTTTGGAGATTTGCATATATTATTGACACGTCCATTTTTATCTTTTGTGTATTAGTGATGCCATTCACTAAATCAACAAAGTATTTCACTATGAATTTGTATGGAAATTTTATCCAACCTAACATATTTTCATGGACAAACTTGATTTGTACCAAATAATAATGTTTCATCACAATAAACTTGGCATGATCTTTCAGCATCTTTGGTAATAGCCTTGGGATGCACCACTCATCCTTACTTTCTTCCTTTAGTTGTGAAAACCACCTATCCACTCTTTACTTATAATTGGTGGGTACTACCCCATGGTAAGTATAGATGTGATATTTTATCACCAGGGATTTTTGATGGAGGGGGTATGTCCATTGGCCTTCCTTGATGCCCTCAGGCACATAGATTTTATTAAATAAGAGGAAAATCAAAACCATGTTATATTTTTTATTTATCCTCAAACCTTTACACTTTATTTTTGCCTTTAATTTTTAAGTCTACCAAGAACTTATAGAAGTTTAATAGTGCCCCCTTATCCATCTCATGTGTTATATATAGAAAAAAAATTATCTATGCCCAACACCCTGATCAATATAACTTGGTGATTACCAAGCACATTAAAACTCTTGTGGCTCTATCTTTTATATTAAAAATGGTGAAAGTGAGCCATAATTTATTTTACTCAAGATCCTTGGCCATATTTTTGACCCCTTAGTATCATTTATCACCTCCTTGATTTCCATTCTTGATTTGACTAATCCATTCACTTTATGGATCAGGGTCAGTGTGATATTCGTTATTTAGCCAGTAAAGTAGAACCTAACTTCATGGATGCACAAGATCAAAAAGCACATCAATTTCTCATCCTTGCCAAAAAAAGGAGATCATGAAGTTAGATGAATTCAACTTTATCCAATTTCTTCTTGATAATTTCATCAAATATTGCATTCCCCTTGGGAGTCTTCTTTGTTATGTTGACCATGTAGTCATTCCTAAAATCGACCTCATTACCTCCTCTAGGGTGGTTTTAGTCCTCCACCTTACATCACTCAACTTTTAATTCCAATTATTTTATGCACATAATGCCCTTAATATATTGCATATTTGTAAAGCTCATCCTTCTTGGCCTAGGTTTGCCTTTTACTTGGGTTGTTCTTGGTGTATATTTTTTTTTCCTTCTTCTTAGGTGTGCTCTTCCTTTTCTTGTTTCTAATGTCTTATTTGTATCTTTGGCATTGGTTAAGACTTCCACTACTTATGCTCCAAATGTTTCTACCACTACTTCCTATACTTATTCTCTAATGATAGTTCATTTCTCCTCAACCTACATGTTACTTATTTCTTCTGCTACTTATTTCACAATAATCATTCTTGCATATGCACTCACATCAAAGATGAAGAGTTTATTCTTTGATAATTTGATATGTAATTTTAAATGGTTACCATTTTTTTAGTATCTTTTCCATGTGTAATCTTTCATTACATTCATGGGCATTATGTTTCCTTTCCTCTTTGTGCACTTCCTTACCATGTAATTTTTTCATATCAAATCAATCTCAACTCTTCACCTAACCTTGTCACTCTTCACATACCATGTCATGATTATTTTATTTTCTAGCACTTTGCACTCCCTACCCTGTACTAAATCCCATGTCCAATCCTCCATCATAATGAAAATATTTGTGCATAATACCCAATGTTTGAGAAAATATATTTTCATTCAAAGCACAACCCTTGAGATATAAACACATAGTACAAGATACTGATTATTATAAATAATAGCTACTAGATATTTTAATTTAACATAGGAATATCATTATGTTGCCTTACATAGAGTTTACTTGATCACCTAGCCTACTAGCATGCACAAAGGTTGCACCTATTTCTATTTAGGATACTAATTTAGTATTACTACCTTAAAAAAACATAAAACTAAACAAATCAACTTATATAACCTAATTGGCATACGTCTTATCCACCATTATCCTATTACATTCTATGAATGGTAGGGCTTAAGTTGACTACCATTAAAATTTCCATTAAGTAATTCACCATCTAAGGTACATGGCTTGTACACACCACTAATTATAATACCATGTATTACATATGGACCTAACCACTATATTTGAATCTTTTTGGGGTGCTTCAGGTGTAAAACACTCCATTCTAGCCACAACTGGCTTCTAAATGGACTTCAAATTGATTTCTACCAAACATTAAAAATTAAGCTTAGAAATCATTGAACATCCCAATTTCATCTATGCATCATTTATTAGTGCTCATAATTATGTTGAGGCATCCTTATTTTGGGTATTATCCCATATGCAATAATAACCTCTCACAGATTCATCCCCAATCACCTTGCAACCTAACAATTGGTAATTTGACCTTTGGACACATTAAGTGGGGCACTTGAAAAATTCCTAAAAGAGATAAAATGCTAAGAAAAATGAATCAATTAATTAAACTAAATTAAATTATTAGGTAATTAATCCATTTTCAATTAGTGAATATTTAAAAATAGAAATTCAAAATATCAAAATATCAAGCTTCTTCATCATTGCTTTTTTGAGTTGTCAAGCTCTCACAAAATATCTAACAAATATCAAAAATTTGAGCCATTCTTATTAATTTAAAATCATAATTACATGCCACCTCCTTAACTCAATTTGGGTTAGCCTCAACTCACCTAGGGTTATTTTTAACTCAAACATGCTTAATTATAACTTAACTCAACTTGGGTGAGAGTTAACTTTTGAGGCTTTAAATAGAAGGCCTCACCCATTGATCTTTAAGATCTTTTGGTGTAAAGATATTATGCTCAAATAAAATACAAAGCTTTACTAGTGCAATGTTATTATGACAAAAGACCTCCAAAAAACTTCATTGTAGTGTTATCATGCCAATTTCATAAGAGAACCAACATTACCAAGGTGCCAAGGAAAGGTGGAGTAAATGAACTTCATTGAAAAATATTTCTTGAGCACATAGCCAAGAAATTCAACTCAACAAGTGATTTTGGAGCTACAAGGAGGGTAAAAGGAATATTTATTTTATTTTCTAGTTGTGTTTTCATTATGTGCTTGTTACATATATTATCCCTAGTGTCTAGGCTAAAGGTGTTAGTGTTTAGTGTCTTTGTTTTGATTTGATTTTCTTGACTAACACTATACTAATCTCCACTCTTGGATTTATTTTTTTACATAATGGTAAATCTGGTGGGACCCACACCCCACAACACTCTTATAGCCACCTTTTAATAACCATTTTCATGTCAAATTTTTTGAATAAATCACCTAAAAAGTGAAGGAGTTTGATTCTCAATCGAGCCACAGGGATCAGTGATGATCAGATAAAATTAGCATCAATTACAAGGATTGACATCAATCAATAGGAATCAACCATGCTTTTTCTGTTAAAACCCCAGTTGAATTAGAAACCAGAAATGGTGTAAAAAATCAAGTTTTATTTATTCTTATTGTTTTTATTGGTGCTTAGCAAGGTGTTTATTATCTATTTAACCTTTTTCTTATAGGATTTTGAGTTTTAAATCATTTTATTTTTTACTATTTTTTGTCAAAAATATGTTTCTATTTTCTGTGGTTGCAATAATCAGTGATAATTACCCAGATTGGCACCGATCTCAAGAATTGATCATGATCCCTATGGATTAGCATTGATTTTGTATGTTTTTATTTTTATAAAACCTAAGGGCTAGAATTTAAATATCATTTTCTCATTTATCTTTTATATTCTAAGCAAGGACCCCCTAACACTTTTTTGCAAGACCCAAAGACCAAGAACAAAAATTTGTAACACTTTAATTCTTCAAATCACATTTATATTTGGTGTTTAAAAATTGATTACTTGCTTTGTTTTCATTTTTCAAAGTTCATAATCAAATAATGCCAAGGGAATTCGGGTAACTAAAAACTTGGTGCTCTAAAAATGAACTTAAACTTAGATTAAACACTCTTAAAAGTTTGCTTATTTATCATTTTTACTTTTTATTTGTTTTATTTTCATAAAATTGACTTAGCATGTATTTTCTCCATCCATCCCTTTTAGGGAACTTAGGTGACTAAAAATGATTTATCCTTTACTTTTTATCGCTTATTTCAAGTATAGAAGGAATGTCCCTAAGGACCTCTCCAAGATCCGAATGATTTGGGTGACCCTAAATGACCCTAAAGCCCTTTTATCTTTACTTTCTTGCATCTTGTCTTGTGGGAAGGATTTCATAGCCTCCCCATGAGTTCTCTAGGGAAGTGTTGACCCAAGAAGTCATCTCCTGACATTTTTTATGAAAAGGATAAGACATTTTCATAATAATCTAGTTAACATGGATCCAAATGATGTGTTATTCCCTAGTGTTAATCACACATATATAAGCATTTAGAACATGCAAAAATTATAGTTTTTATACAAACCCCACTTGTCATGGATATACTATCAATGCAGGGTGAGTAGCTCGATGTTCCATTTTGTCATATGAACTCTTGAGATAAGAAGGGGCCTAAAAACCCTACTTTTCATGTGTATTTAATTTTTTTGGATTAACAACATTATTTCCTCTTGAGAGTAATTATATAGATGGAATTTGATAGTACATATCCACTTTGTTAGTTTTTAGGATTATGTCAGCAAAGGTCCCTACAGCACCATAACATGATAATGACAAGGATAGCTATGAGATGCTTCATATGTGTATAATAGTTTATCATAAAATACAAGAAATTGGATAACAAAAATGTAAGATGCATTAATTATCCTACGTTATTGACTAATTTAAGAATAACCAATATTGTATAAAGTAAAATAATACATTCAGAATAGTTAAAATAAAAAGTAACCAAGACATTACACACAAGAGTGGATGAAAGAAACATAACAAGAAATTATATAGGTAACCATAATTAGATAATCTCTATTGATCTCTTTTAAAAGTGTAACCATCTTCTTCTTATAAACAACAGTATATATAGATGATTCTAATTTATGATTGTTCAACTTCTTGTCATACTTGGTGCCAAAATTGGAGTTTCTTCATATTCTAGATTATTACAACTCATGAATATAAGACAAAATAGGCTATATAACAACAAAATGAGTGCATAACACATGAATATTAGAAAAATATCATGTGCAGCTTTACAATACACATTCTTCTACCAATACTTTTCTAGACTTAAAATGTTATCTCATCCCAAGATAATGTCACAAGATCTCCAAGGATGCACAAGTTATAGGGAGCTAAAGAAATGGTTGGACCAATAAGAGTCATAGTAATCGCTCAAGGCATCATTTTTGGTTTTCATCTCTTGTGTACTACTTTGCCTCCCTTTTAGGTTTTCCACTAAGTAGTGTACCAACCTACCTCCCTTTATGGGTTTTCAATAGGTTGGTGTAACCAAGTGGATTCCATTTATAGGTTTTCATCCAACCTAGCCCTACATGTCTTACTAAATCTTCTCTAATAGAATTTTTTTTAAATTTACACTTTATGTAGTACTTAACTCAAAGGTGATGGCATGGATGTAGACAAAGGATGAATGGAAAGTCTTTGGACTGGGACTGAGTAGCCTTTCACTATGTGATGGAATGATAGATCTATAAAGGTGTTCTATAGGCAGGTGTATTCACAATTTGTGAAATTAAGCTAGTGAAAGGAGTTAGATCTATTTTATATGTGTTCTAATCTAGCATCATTTCTTATATCAAATGCAATAAGGTACACAATGGAGTTTGGTATCTGATGATCTTATTGAGTTATGCATCATCAATGATGCTCAATGTAGCCTTAGTGTTTGTGACCCTTATCTGAATCTCTCCACTTAGTTGGTTTGTCTTGTCTATATGTCTTTGATCTTGGAGGCCAACAAAAGAACTATGTAATAGTTGGTTTTGCCATTCTAGAAAGTTGTCATGCATATTATCCCTAGAATTTAATGATTATTGGAGTGTTCCATCCATATCCTCCATAGTTTTAATGTGGCTTTCCATGGTTTATTTAGTTGTGTCTGCCTTTGTAAACTTTGTGCTAGAACTGGCTAATGTAATATCTAACTACTACTTCCAATCAAACAAGTTACATGCAACCTGTTGGACTTGAAATGTGATAACATCAAGCATACCTTAGTATTCCTTTAGAAGAGTGATGAGTGTATCAACCTCAACCTTGACATCCTATCCCAATGTTCCCAATGCATGTATTTTCTACGTTGAGCACTAATCTCTTGTTAACTTAGAGACAAGTATCTTGAGTCTGCACTAGTCAGACATTACTTGGTCCCTGATTGCTCGAGTGACCAAATATTGACAAGTATCTTGGATGATTTTTTTAGATTCATGCAATCAAGTCTTTAACTCAATGTTCTCAACCTTAGTTTGATCAACCTCCTACTCTAGCAATGCAGCCTTTTGTATAATGGACTCCTAAAATGCTATAGTGCCCTCTAACTTCTTCGACAATGGTAACCTAGAAACATCTAATGATGCTTCCTACTAAAGTGAGAAGGTTGTCAAATTTCTTATGGTATATGAAGGATTATGTCATGGTAGGGTCATAATTAGAAGGGAAAAAGTGGTGCACCAAGCACCCATAGTTGGAATGTCTTAGAGCCAGATACCTCCCAAAGGTAAGGCTAATTGTTGCTCACTTGTTGCAATTATGGATTTATATTTTTCTTGCATTCATTGCTCTAACTCATCTTATTATTATTTTTCAATCACTTTTTTTTACTACATATTAAGATCTTCTTCAATATTTAGTTATTGCATAGCATCTCTATCATGTTTTCTCCTTGCTTCCTCTGCTACTTTTTGGTTTAGCTCCTCTTCCTCAACTATCTTTTTATGTTCTTGTTCCTTTAATTTTTTCTTTTCTTGTTCCTCTGTCTACTATTTCTATGCATGTTCTTCTTCCTTTTTCTACTCTTCAAGTAGAACAACCTTGTCTTATTTAGCCTTGACCTATGTTTATGCCTCTAGATCAGCTTGTACCTTGGTTACACACACTTATTCTTCCTATTCTTGAGTCTATTATTTACACAAGGCTTTAACTTCTTTCTTATTCATCATCTTGCTACTAGGAAAGAGTGGTATCTTCTAGATCCTTCTTTATTTATGCCTATGTGTCTTTGTATTGCTTGTCTTCTTTTTCCTTGGCCTTGACTATGAGTGTAACCTCTTTAGTCCTCTACTCTTCATCCATCTCTTTTTGGTGTGCCTCATGTGCCTACTTTGTTGCATTGGCAACTTATTATGCATTCATTACTTCTATAATATCATATGAGCATCGAGCTTTTATGTCATGGGCCTTTTGCTTAGCCTCAAATTCCTCATCTTAGTGATGTGCTTGATCATTTTGTTGTTGTTGGACTTGCTCTTTCTAACTCTTCTTTTCTTCTTGATGTACTCATCATTATTTTTTGCAAGCTACTTCTTCCCATGAATATTTTTACTCTTCAACTAAAGCTTGATTTGGTATCAGTTCTTTGATATCAGGGTCTTGTTATGTGGGCAGCAAATCACTTAGTTAGATAGTAAAGTTGTTTATAGATTTTTTTGACATCCCAAAGTAACTAATTTGTATTTGGTTGTGGTGAAGTTGAGAAAATAGAATTTTACACTTCATGCATAATAGATGCCCTATCAAATGTACATTCTTCAAGAGTAGGAGAAACCCTAACCTCTCATTGGGTTATGGGTCTACATACTAGAGTCTCATATAGACTGTCAGGTAGTGGATCAAATATGTCAATAATTATGAAAGTGGTGGAAGGTTGCTACTTGAAGAGTTTAATCATTCATTACATTTGTTCAGCATCTTCATGCACAGTGTTGACAAAGATGGATGTCGGGCATGGTGGTATTTCCACCCAAAGACTTGGAATAACTTTCTTACGTACTTGAATTATGTGCACTACCTTCTAGAAGAAGAAATATCTATCCTCCTCATTCTCATATAGGTTACCTACCATATATTTAAGCATTACCTAGTATATATCTTGCTCATTAGTCCCCATCTGAGGTAGGTCATAGGATTTTGTGATCTACGGTACCTTGGGGTCATCCAGCCAAGTTTTTATACTCGTCATCTTATGAATTGATAGAGTTGATGGTTGTTGTTTTATGGAGAGCTTTTAATTTATTTTCTATTTTTGTGAGGTTATAGCTTCTTATTATGCTTATATTAAAGGAAATATTGCATTAGGTGGTATGGTTTGAAGAGGTATTACATGCCTAGCTAATATGATTTTTGCTTAATGACCTCGGCCTATGTTATGGCCATGGTAACAAAATATGGTAGGGGTCCAAATGGTGATCTAGGTAGCTCATATATATGAACCAAGATGTTTTTTGGAAGTAAAGTGACAACAACATCTTGTCCCAAGTACTGCATGACATCTGATAGCACCCATGGTTATGTATAAATAAGCTCCAAACACTCCTCCCACCATTTCTTGAACTTGCCTTCATGATCTAGGGCACCATGCTTAGGTGTCCATATCAAATTATAAAATTGTTGCACTATCCATTATTCGATGTTTGCGTGCACCTCTCCTTCAAGGGACTTTCATTGAGTGAAACATAGCATAAAAATCAAAAACTGGTACTAAAAAGTCTATTTTAACGTCATGCAACACTTGTTGATATTCATAAGAATCTCTTATACAAAGTACTCAAGCTAGTTGAACTACTCATTATGGTGGATCATGTGGTGTGCAACATCAACCATTCCTTTGGGTATTTACTTTGTAGACTTGGTGGTCTACCAAAATTTGTGGTTATGCAGTCAACCAAGATGTGCACTAATTCATCTTTAATATCTTCAGTTTGGATTCTTTTGGACCCCCAAACATATACATTTCTAACTTCCTAAAGGATAAGAGGCATTCTTAACTTGTAGGGAGCAAGAAAATCACCTCGCATAGACATGCCCAAAGCTCTGGCCATTGCTTCAGTTTTGATTATGGTAGTAGTATCTGGGTTGATGTAAATGTTACCCTCATTGTAATGGCCAAGAAATATTTTCAAAATCTCCCTAAAATCATCGAAGCTAGGCATCCAAAGCAAGTGTTCAATGTTTGTGTTCTATAAATGATGTGGAGTTGCAAGAGAAAGTGGTTATGTAAAATCTATTGGATTTGATTAAAAAAATTGTTCTATAGCTTGAAGGTAATCAAATGGCTCTGGATCAGTATATTTAATTTGTTGAAGCATAAGATTGACACCCATTTCTTTCTTCTGAGCATCTATCAAATTTTTGATGAGCTACAAATGATCCATGGTATCTAAATACTAAAAATTAGAAACTTTTTACTCTTTGTGTTAGGTAAGTTGGCTCATCTCTAAAACTTTAGCTCATAAAATGTTTGTAGGAATGAAATGTAGCCTTAGTTTTCAACCTTGTGCCTTTATAGATTTTATGTATGTTAGTTTATGTATAAGTGTCAACTGAGCTATCTCTTTGATATCAATTTAAATGTTGATGTGGAAAATCTTATCTGATCCAGAAATAAATGTGGTTATTCATTAGCACATGCATTGACATATGCTATTATATTCTTTATTATCCATAATTGGGTACATATTGATCATGTTGACTGGCCACTAATTTGGTGAATATTAGATCAATCAAACCTAGGCTCTAACATTAACTACTTGAGATGATTGTTATATAACTAAGATCTCGGTTGATGTGACTTGACTATATATTTATCAAACTTAATTGCTTTATTTTGCCTCTATTGAAAACAAAAATGACACACCTAAATTCTTTTGTGTATGGGTGTTGCATGTTAACTTCTTATCATGGTTCCAAAAAATGGTGAAGAGATCATCTAACCTAAAAATACACACAAAAATAAACACACAAGAAAACATACAAAAATGGGAAAACCTAATATACTTGGTGATACTCAGTACCCACTATTTTAGCAAAAAAGATAAATTAATACTTTTGGTGATAGGGATTAAGCCTACATCCATTCACCCACCTTGGCAGAATGGTTCCCTATAAATCTCTCAAAATAATGGTTCCTTGCTATGATATTTTGTGTATAATGTAAGTCCATTTCCACCTAATCTATAATTTACCCATAAATTCTCTTAAGTGACTATCATATAACAAAACTAGTTGATCTTTGTGGAATTCCTTATGTCATGGGTTCTTATCATGCCATGATTTTGAACTCTACTTATGAACTTCTTGCATCCAAAATGTTCTACATTGATACTCATCCATCCGATTCAATTTGAAAATCTTGTTTGTGAGAGACTCATGATCCCCTAGTCTCATGATCATTACAATGTGCAAACTAGATACCAAATATTCCATAGGCATTACTACTTCAAGCCCATAGACCAATTGAAATGGATTAAAACTTATAGCCCTCTTATAATTCATTCGATAATCCTAAATAATTTTAGGATTGTAATTTTCCCAATCATCCCTCTTGACATTATAAATCTTTATCAACATATTGACCAACACTTTATTAGAAGCCTCAGCTTGTCCATTAGCATGTGGATGGTATGGTGTGTTTTTATGATGGGAAATCATGAATTCTTAAGTAAGAGATTTGATAGTATTGTTCAGGAAGTGTGTCCCTCAATCATTGATGAGCTTGAGGGGGCATACAAACCATGTGATAATATTCTTGTAAAGGAAATTTGTTGCATCCTTCACCCCATAGTTGGGTGTTACAGTAGATTTAACCCATTTGGTAAAGAAATTTGTCGTAGTGATAATATACTGAGCTTTGTTGCATTTACTCAGGGGATTGATAGTTCTTACAAAATCGATGTTCCACTATCCAAAAGGTCATTCAGCTAACAAATGTTGCAAGGTAATTTTTTCCTTATAGTATGGCTTACAATTTCATTTACATACATCACAATGTTGTGCTACTCTATGTGTATCCTTAAAAATATTCAGTCGCCATAATCTACTTTGTAATAGTTTCTATGCAATAGCTTCTCTAGCAAAATGACCTCTTATTATTCCTTGGTGTGTTTCCTATAAGATCAATGGGCGTTCATGTTCTAGAACTACCCTGTGTAGTACTTCATCCTTCCCTAAATAATACAAGAGCCTATTTATAATAGTATATGGCAAAGCTCAGGTGACAAACTACTTATTTTCTCTTTCTCAGTAGTGCATAGGGAACACCCTTTGTTCTAATAAATTAGCAATTTATTCAAAATTCTCAAGTATCACAAAAAGTTGAAATAGATGGGCATCAAGAGAATTTTCCTTTAGATCTTCTAGATCTTCCCTATTCATGATGTGACTAAGAGGATCTAGACCAACATTTTGTTTGCTTAGCTTGACATTGATACAAAATTAGAATTATTGAAAGAGCATCAACCATCTTGAAATTTGTCCTCCAAGCATAAGTTTATTGACTAGGTAGTGCAAATCTTTATGATCTATGAAAAATTCAAATGGTATCATAAGAATATAATGTCTGAATTTATGCAATGTGAACACTATAGCTAGTGTTACCCTTTCAGTTGTTGTGTGATTATTTTTTGTGTTAGATAACTTGCAACTTTTAAAATATATATCAGGTGGTCCAGTCCACCATTTCTTAGTTGTGCAAGCATAGCACCGACAGTAATACCAAAAGCATCAATGTGCACATGAAAGGGATTAATCTAATCTAGAAAGACTAAAATAGGTGAAATGACCAATCTCTACTTCAGTTCTTTGAAAGTTGTTTGACACTTAGATGTCCAAATAAACTATGTACCTTTGTGCAGTAAATACTCCAATGGGGAAGAAATGGTTGCATATCCCTTGATGAACTTTTGATAGTAACCTGTGTGGCCAAGAAAGGATCACACTTACATTAAGCTAACTAGTGGGGGTATAATAATAATGACTACAAATTTGGCATGGTCCAATAAAATCTCTTCATTGCATACCACATGACCTATCAAAACACCAAAATGTGTGAAAAATAATCACTTTTTCAAATTCAGGGCAATATGTAGCGCTTAGTAGTGTTCTAACATGAGGCACATCTTGGACAAGTGATATTTAAACAAAGATAAGACTACCTAATCATCTAGATATACTTCTAAGAATTCATGAATGAAATACTTAAAGGTAGTCACTAGTACTCTAGAAAAAATTGTAGATGCATTCTTGAGGCCAAAAGGCATTACCTTGTATGTAAAGGATCCCCATTCCATGGTAAAAGTTGTTTTAGCTCTATCTTCTTTTGTGATGGTTATTTGATGGTACCCACTAAATCCATCTGTGAAAGACTAAACTTCATGACATGTGACAAATTATAAAACTTTATCTATGAAGGGAATTGAAAATGGATCATTCACATGTGCATCATTCAAAATTTGATAGTCACCACATAATCTGATCTCCCCTATTTTTTTATGTTTCACTACCATGGGACTAACCCAATATACCTTCTCTATAGGATAGATTATACCTGATTCTTGAATTCTATCTAGTTCAACCTTCACTTTTAACTTCATGTTTGGATTCAACTTATACAATTTTTTCTTTATGGGTCGTGTGCACTCCTTGAGCTCAATATGCATTTACATAGGGAAGGATCTACTCCTCTGACTTCTAAAAATTTTGTGGGAAACACATCTTGATAATCTTACAAGAGTTGCATAGCTTCTAAAACATTAGATTCAGTCCAATAGTCACCCATATGTGCTAATTTAAGAATCTCATCACTTCTAATATTTTTCACATGATTTTTAATACATTTCTGATAAATCTTATACTTTTCCTCAGCAACATATTCTCACAACATTCTTTGCCCTTCTTACTTTGGAATTTGGATTTTATGTATCTTTTTTTCTTTAGTGGGTCCTATAACTAGATCTTTTAATGGTTATATTGGCCATTCAGGTTCAAATAAATCAATCAGATCAATGTCATCATCAATATCTAAATCTTCAATTTCCTCCTCTTCATCCTTTATTTGTTAACACAACTACATAAGAGATTGTTCTTCCATCTTGGCAACATTATATCTTCATAGTGTTGTATTCAGATCACAGGTTGCATTATTTTATGTAGTAGACTTTGTCATGGTGCTTAAATCCTATATGCACCCATGGAATAGGAAATGTTTGATTTTGATCAGTGTATTATGAACCACAAGATTCTCATCTTTAAACACAAAATTCTATATGAAGTCACTTTGCACCTGTGCCCAGTGCTTTGTCTCCCTCTTACGTTCTTGATGCATATACCAAGCTGATGGTAAAGGCACAAGTGTGTAATGAAATATATGAACCTAGTACTTGGGTGCCACACATTCTTTAGTCCAAACCTCAACACATTTATGAATATGAATTTTAGGGAACTCACCTTTTTGAAAATAAGGACAATTTCTTCTAATTTTTTATGGTAATTGAAATTTATTCATCATAAGTTTAAAGGCATCATCCCAATCGAGCTAATCATTTTTATGAACTATTCACCATGTCACTACAACTCCCTTCAAATCATAATTCAAGGCACTAATCTGTTGACTAATCATAAGCACATGAACTTATAAGCATAGACTGAATTGATTGATATCCTTGATTACATAGTATGAAGGAAGTTTTATTTTAATGGTGAAGACCATTCTCATAGGTCATATTTCATGATCACCATGAGCCCAGCTGCATAGATGTGTATCTGAGTCTTTGCTTATAGATGAATTTATTTCCCAAAGCAAGGTTCCTTCTCTAGTTAATTCTATATAATCTTGCATATGATCATCTGTTTGATAGAGAAAATAAATTTATGAATGAGCAAGTGATTTAGTAGATATGGATGCACAATATTTTATGACAAGCTAAGGTGCTAATGGCTAAGCAATTACTAGTTTAGGCTTCCATTATTTAGATGGATTCAATTGTTTAGTGAGTAAAGACTGCACCTAAGGTTTATTATTCCCATATAAAGAAATTGCACTCATATTTGTATAAAGATTTTAGGTTCTCCTCATAGTTTACCTTCATCTAGCTAGTTTCTTGTGCAACATAAGGAGATTCTAGTTTAGTTATAATGATGTAGGGTTTGTGCACTTTATTTAGAGGAATGACTACAACCTTACCTCCTTGTTGTGACTTTAACTAATTTGCATGGTATTGATAGTCATTCAACCATCATATGCCCATTTCTTGCCAATCAGTGAAGGATAATAAGTTGTTATTATCTTCATATCGATGACTTCAAAATCTCCTTGCAGGCTTAGTTCTACAAATTTGATCTCAATGTCTTCTAACAGCCAATGGGTTCGACTCTTCCATAGTCTACTAAAATCAAAGTCACTAGGCTATAACTGAGAACTCATCATCCAATCGCCTCCCATATAGACCTAGGGATCATGTTAATTATGCTACCAAAATCAAAGACAACATTTTGAATTTCATATCCTACAACTTTAATGTTAATTTACGCATCTACATCCCATGGCTTATTTGTTTTAACATACCAAAAAAAAAATTGTATTATGTTACCCTTGTTTTGCACATTCCAATAAATTATGTAGTATATTTGTAATGTTCTGGTAAATATCATCATTGTGTAGTGTACTTAGTAGCTTCAATAAATCTATCAGCATAGTAACAAATCCATCCTATCACATAATGTGCATAATTTGACCATACATTTGGGCATCTATTACTGCAACACCTCCTTCAGTAATGGCTTAGAGTTGAATATTCTTCAACATCTTCATAGCTTCATACATCAACCCCTTTTCTACAATTGGGTCTGGGTATTTTTCATGTTTTACTTTTTGTTTTCCTTGGTCTTAAGGTATTACGAGAGGAGGCAATCTTCTCTCTGCATGTTGGTGTCTCGTAACAACATTCAAAAATACATCCTCCTTAGGCTATGAATTCACCATGTTAACATTCCTGATAGCCTGTTATTTTTTTTGCTTTTCCAAAACAAGATAGTCTTTTGTCTTGTACTACTCATATACCCTACAATATGCATAGTAAGACTATATTTGGGGATTCAAAGGATAATTTTGTTTCACATGGTTATACTCTCCACATAAGTAACATTATAAAAAAGGGTGTTGGTAATGATTTCCTCTACCACCTTAATAACCCCCACTATATCCACCCCTAGATCCTCCTTTTTTTGACTAATAGCCTCCTCTATAACCTCTTGTTTCTATATTGTATTCTAGTTTTGATGTTATTGGGTATTATTTCCAATCCCATATTATTGTTTTGTAACTGGTGGAGTCTAACTAGTTTGTTATTGTTGCATCATTGTCAGATTTTAAGGTGTTGAGTATTGGTATTGTGGTGATGGTGGTGTCCAACCTGATAAAGGAGGAGTCCATCTAGCCAAACCTTGAGGTTGGTACTGAGGCAAATTGGGAGTCCATTATGGACCTATTTGGTTCAAACAACACTTATTGACCTATGGGCCTATAATTGTCTACTTTTCCAAGGACACTTATTGCAGAGTGATGGTGAATACACTCTTTGTAATATCTTCTTTGATACCCTATAAAGCCCCACCATTATTTTCATCATGATTGTGCATTTATAAAAATTACAATACAAAATTCATGGGATTTTTACATACTATTGTAGGAGATGGTACTGTGTTGTTGCATGCCCCACTATTCTATAGATTTCATAGAACTTTTATCTTAATATTTGGATAATAGTTCCTATGATGTCCTTCTTTCCCACACTCTATACACCAAAGACATAACTTAGGCTTATCTGCTTCATGATAATGTTTCATCCTCTTCATAAAATCTTGCATTTTATTTTCAATCTTAAAACCTGATATGGGAGCTTCCCCATAATCTTCAATTTACTCCACTCAAATAGCAGCAGCTCTAGCATCTGCCTTAGTAGCAAATTAAGTCTTCACTATAACAAACCTGATCCTAGAGTGTGGTCCTTCAACAAACCACATAGCTTTATCTTTATCTTCTAAGGTAAACTCCACTTTATTCATAAAATTTGATAACCTCAATCATAATCATAAACTAATTCTCCTAACTTTTAACTAATCTTCGTTAGGTATTGAATAATCTGACTTATACATTTGTTTATTTTAAATTATGTGATAAACCACTCTTTAACATGTTATAGAATTACCTGACTGATATTTATTGGTATATAAACTCAAGTGATCTTTTATCCAGTGCCTCAATTAGTTTTCAATTATTTATAGACTCATTAATAATACCTTTAGCTTGTCATTTCATCTCACATGTTAGTAAGTACTACTCAAGGTTCATAGACCCATAATATAGCGTCAAGTTTATAAATGCTCGTAAAGTACCCATATTATAAAATGGTGTTGAGGGGATCTACTCTGAAGCTATTACAGTGAGAGGCTACATTATATGTGATCTTGCCTATGCACTAAGAAGATTTACCTGTGCACTAGGAGAGTTTGTCTATGCAATCTACTTTTCTATATTTTTTTTTCTCTACTTGGTTTCAATGAACCCTATGGCCTTCAAAGCCTTAAAAATTGAGGTTGTTTCAATTTCAGTACCCCATCTATCCACTTATTCTAAAAATGGACCTTCTCAACTACTACATGCCTATCCTTCTGGTTAAAAACTTTTACTAGAATATAATAAATTGGGTTGTGGGAACATGTACTCTTTCAGTGAATGATTTTTTCCTAAAAATTCTTCTCTTTCCATGCTTGAACCTGCAACTTTGTCTTGCTTATTTGCTTAATACTTCATGTCCTTCTTCTAGTAATACCCATTCTTATAGTTTTGCACTACATATATCAACTAACTAATGTACCTCTACATTATTCTCATTTTCATCTTCAAACATCTCTTTTTCCTCTTTCTCTCTCTTCATCACTTCTTTCTTTCTATTGACATTCATCTTCTTATTTCATCTCATCTTTCTTCATTATTCATTATTCATCACTTTATTCCCATTTACTAATTCTTCCTACTCATTATTTAACTATTTTACTTCTAATCTTAACTCTAATCACATCTACTTGAGTATTTTTATGTTTACTCCATTTATTATATAGTCATAGCTCACATTCTGAATCCATACTCTTCATTTGACTCTTCTTCCCTTGTGTCTCCATTCTATATTTAGGTCTAAGACTTATCTACTCATCTGATCATCAGTCACTATAATGTCACTCACACCCCCATACACCCAAAGTGATTACTCCATATTGGTTGGAATAGGCACCATGACCTTCTCCACAACCAACATCTTCACTAGGATAGGTAGTCGCTATAAAATTTCCCTTGAATTCCTCTAATGAACAAATCCTTTGTATCTTCAAAAGATATGTATCCTCACACTGTAAACTCAATTATATATATATTGTAATAGCATCTGATGATATATTGCTCTTGTCCAATTAGTTTCTAATCTCTGTAACTGGTCTATCTTTCTTTTAGTCTAGATTATACTTTCTTGTGTCCTTAGTCTAAAGCAATAATATTCTAACCATGCTAACCACTTAGCTAGCAATTCAGGCAATTCACACTAGAATATTTCATAAATTTATCCATAAATATGCTCTTAAATGATCTCCTAAACTATAAGGCCAGTCCTTCTTGGTTATTCTTCTATGAAATTACATATCCTTTGGTCTAACCATATCTCAATATCTCTTTGCCCTAGTAACCATCTTAGCATAATTTTCCTCCAAAAAGAGTTTTCATGCTCACCACACCATTATTAGGAAAGGTTCATGAAGCATCAGAACATGTTAAGGATGAGGATAGCTATGAGATAATTCATGTGCATAGAATATTTTATCATAAAATATAGGAAATTATATGACAAAAATGTAAGATGCATTAATTATCATGTGTTCTTGAGCAATTTAAGAATAACTAGTATTGTATAAATTGAAATAATACATTCAAAATAGTTTATATAGAAATTAACCAAGACATTACACATGATAACAC
Source organism: Torreya grandis (assembly GCA_037957365.1). Taxonomy (NCBI): domain Eukaryota; kingdom Viridiplantae; phylum Streptophyta; class Pinopsida; order Cupressales; family Taxaceae; genus Torreya; species Torreya grandis. Next base: position 2,212,988 of record JARHVA010000208.1, read on the forward strand.
ATGAAAGGAACATAACAATAAATCATATAGCTAACCATAACCAGATAATCTCTTTTGATCTCTTTTCTAAAAGCAGAGCCCTCTTTTTCTTAAAAATAAAAATATATATAGATGATTCCAATTTATGATTGTTCATTTTCTTCTAGTACTTGGCACCAAAAGTGGAGTCTCTTCATATTCTATCTTATTACAACTCATGAATATAAGACAAAATAATATATACAATGACAAAATGAGTGCATAACACATGAATATCAGATAAATGTCTTGCACAACTTTATAATCCACATTATTTTACCAATAGATTAGGATGATACACCTACGTGTTTTTGTTGTTTTTCCTTTTTACTTCCTTTTGTTTTGTGTCAAAATTATTTGTTTATCATACCACATTTAGAAAAATTCATGTTTGCACATCACTCTTTTTCCTAAAGAGGTGTTATTTTGTTCATTTGACACCACATCTTTACCTTGGTCATTTTGCAAACAACCTTTTCCATTTTTAGTCCTAGATTAGAGTTGTTTGAAATACTTTTTATTAATATTGGAATTCAAATTTATCCATTCACTTGACCATTTATGTGATACATTTGACATTATATTTTGGATACATTTTAGACCATGTTTATCATTAACTATTTTAAATAATAGCTAAATTCTTAGACTAAGTTTTTAAACCAAGTTTGGACTATTTGCCTTTTTGCCAATTATTTCTTATAGTTTGTAAAACTCTAGACATATTTTTTCATAGAACATTAGTCATTGATATGGATATGTCTCATTACACTCGTAGTGGAGCCATGTATAATCTAGGTTACGATAGAGTGGTCATGAATGATAACTTTGTTCAAGACCCATATGGTGATGATGTAATTAGTGATAAGGATCCTTATCCTCCTTACACTACTCAATCTAGGAAACAAATTCAAGATCCATTAGCCCACTAATTGGTTAACACACATCCATATTCATAACAAGCCCAAGAGCAAACCGTGTAATATCTCGATAGCATACCATCAATTGTGGAATTGTGGAACCAATTTAACAATAATTGTATTACATTACTATGTCATTGACATATGATCCTTATTTTTTTATCATCACTTGATTGAAAATAAAGATGAAGTTTTAGTCAAAGCCAGAGAGGTAGTGGCCAATTTTACAATAGAATTCCCTCATAAAAGCTTACCTAGTCTAGTCAGAGTGACTCTAAATGTGCCTTATACCCAAAACATTAAACAAGCCTCTACTAGTTATCCTCAAGCACTCATATTGATGTCATATCAAGACCCAAATGTGCTTTTAAAATGAAAGGGTTCTTCATGGAGGACCACTTTATACAAATGCAACAAGCATATCAAACCTATTTGAATCTAATGCATAATTTTAATGTCATGGCCATGTCAAATGCTCTAATCATAAAGTTAGATCCTTCAACAGTAATGTTAATTGAGTTGATAGGTCAAGCTAATTTAGGTATAGACCCATTTTCACAAATCACTTTAGTCAATGACATGTACAATATCCCTTCTATTGAATATGTGGCTATAGATTCTACATTGAAAAATGTGCCAAACATAGTGGATAACATACAAATGTCTTCTAATCTAGGCCAAAGTGGTTTAAATGCACCAACAAATAGTCTATAATAATAAGTGCCTTTAATTATTACCAAAAGTGGTTTACAATAGTATGGGGTAGGAACTCCTACACCCTAACCACAATAAGTTACTTCTAATCCTCAACTAGAAGCTTTATCTAGTATGCAATAATAGGGATTGAGTAATCAAGCATCTGCTAGTGATTTGCCTCAACAACAAGTGATGAATGTTATTCCACCTCAACAGGTGGTCACTAATGTTCCATAATAATAGGCATAGTTTAATCTACCACCATAGTAGAGGCATAACACTACGCCACCTTAATAGGAGGCAAAAAATGTTCCACCTCAATAAGTAGTGATAAATGTACCTCTACAATTGTAGACCAATATACCTTTACAATCATAAACATTGTCTAATCAATAATGTATGTCTATTATTCAAAGACAAATGTTGAACACCCAATAAATGTCTAGTTTACAATAGATTTTTGTGCAATAAAGAGGTACCACTATCTAATAAGTACCCATCAAGTAGTAATTACCTTATATTCAGCACGTGCTGCAAATCTAAAGATAGGGCCTTGGTCATCAAACTCCCTTTATTCAACCATGTTTGACTAGTTGATAATAATTTCTTACTCAACCTTAGTAGGCATAGTACTTTACCCAAATCCATATCTTCCCATCCCAGCTCCAATTCCCTCAAAATGAAGGCCATATACCATATCTAAACCAGAATATAGCCCAACAACACATGCAATTTCAACTATCACATCCCAATATATGGATGCATATTCCTAGTTAGTTTACCCATCAAACAAACATTCTATAGCAAACCATACCTCCATTATACCATGGTTAAGATAATCCACCTTTGACCACCCAACCACCACCTCAGCCAAATATACCATCTAGTTTCTTGGCCTAATAACTATAATAAATGAAGGATGTGATTGTCACCATTCAAGTAGGAAAGCAGACCAAGAAATTCAAGTTAGATGAATGTTTCCATACCCTTTAAACATGGAGTATCTTTGTATACCATTTTCTTTAGGGTATAAAACACTAAAATTTGACAAGTACAAGGGTAAAGGAGACCCTAAGGCCCATTTGATATAGTTCTTTGTCACTTGCCAACTAGTGGATTATAGTGAAATTTACCTAATCCTTTCATTACCTTGAAGTATATCTAGATAGGCTTTGGAGAGGTTCCTCAAGTTGCAAAAAAAATAACTGATTTTGATGATCTCTCAGACAAGTTTGTGCATCACTTCTAAAATATTGAGAATGAGATTTCATTAGTAGATTTGACTTAGGCCAAATAAAAAGTTGCTGAAAAAATTGCTAGCTACCTACACAGATGGAAATCACTTGCTAGTCACTTCACCCATAGCTTACTAGATAAATAATTGGCCACTATGTTTACTAAAAATTTGCATAGTGAGATATTCTATCATTTAGAGCCTTAATGTGAGTATACATTCAAAGAGATTATTGAAAAAGGCTTACATATTGAAATATCTCTTATTAATAAAGGGATTATCAAGTTGATCTCTTCAAATCAAAACCAAGGCATGGGCCTAAGTCAAATTCCTAACCAAGTCCAACTGCAAGCATCATCACCTAGTTAAACTAGCAACTATGAAAAATCCAAGTAATACAATTGAAACAAGAAAATTGTTGGTAATGGATTAATTGACTTACATCATGTCTAAATAGTGTAAATGCCATCTTCTCAACCTATGATGCAAATACAATTTATTTTAAGCATGAAATATACTGAGAGGGGGGGTGAATCAGTTTATTATATATCTTTTACTTAATATGATTTCTTTTTTTAACCACTTAATCACACATTCAAGATATGCAATAAAACTAAAACAATAACATGCACCACACAAGAGAGAGAGAGAGAGACTAGATTTTTACGTGGAAATCCAAGTGGGAAAAACCACAGAGAATGATCTCAAGTATATGAATGCAAGTATATGAATGAGCATGAGCTCAAATTACAAATTTTTCAAGCACCAACTTGTAGGAGCACCAACCCCTTACAAATATTTGTGAGCACCAACCTATAGGAGCACCAACCCCTCTTGTTTATAAAACATAACTATCTCTCGATGTTGCTTACTCAACAAATGATACAACTCTACAATATCTCCTACTTTTCTCTCCTCTTTTCTTATATAAAATAATTACAAAACCATGAACTCTCTCACATATAACAAATGGTTTCTCAAGCCTATATTTATAGCTTTCCAAATGACCTTTGGCATTCACCATTTGTGACCCTTCAATCCTCATGGAAAATGGTGCCAAAATTGTGTGGCCCTTCATATCCTTGCATTTGAAAAGTCACATGGTGACCCTTCATAATCAAATGTGTCCTTTCCTCTTTTGTCTTTATCTAGGTTACCCTTCACAGTGTCTCTTCATGGAAAAATATACCATACCCTCTTTTGTCTCCACATGGTGACTCTTGGAATTCCTCAAGATGACTCTTCATGAGAAAATGCATCCCATTCCTCTTTTGTCTTTTCCACATGACTCTTTGACTTCTCCATAGACCCTCTTTTGACTTATATGCAACCAAAAATATATCCATTACTATTAAATAAATATTAACACACATTAGCCAAGATATAAATATTAAAAGCACCATTTAAACACACATTAGCCAAGATATAAATATTAAATGCAATGGGACCTTTAACACTAGTGCTAGACCTTTGACATTAATGATAATATTTCCAACAATCTAACCCTTTGTCATTGATGGCAACCTCAAACTAAAACTACCACATCCTAAAACTTGCACATACTACCATCTAAAAAACATACAGTAACTCCTCCTTACTATAGTAACATGTACCTATTCCATGTACCTATTTTTGCACCTGTTCCTCCACCTATACCTATACCTATTTTTGTTCTTATCCCCCTTTGACATCAATGGCAAAGGGCCTATCCTAGAGCTAACACTTAGCTCCCCCTCAACTGATGCCGATCCTCAATGGTAAGAAGTAAAAAAAATTACTCCCAACTTCTCTCATAGATACTCAAATGTGTCTTTTGTTAGTGTCTTTATGAAAATATCTATAATCTACTCTATCATAGTGATATATTCCATCTTAACCTGTTGATATACAACTTGCTCTCTCAAGAAGTGATATATAATGGGAATATGTTTTGTTCTTGAATGCATCACTATATTTTTAGAAATATTAATAGCACTTGTGTTGTCACAAAAAATAGAAATAGGTTCATCATATTTTACCTTGATATCTTCCAAAGTTTACTTCATCTAAATCACTTGAGTATAACACAACACCACTGTAATATATTCTGCTTCAGCTATAGAAAGTGATACTAAATTATGCTTTTTGCTTAGCCATGATACTAAGCTATCACTGAGGAAGAATGCTCCTTCACTTGTATTGTTTCTATTATCTAAGCAACTTGCCCAATCTGAATATGTATAAGCAACCAAAGTGAAATCTCTACCGTTGGGATACCACAATCCGTAATCTAATGTCCCCTTGATATATCTAAATATTCTCTTCATCAACTAAACATGACTATATTTTGGAGTTGATTGATAACTTGCAACCATACCTACTGCATGCATGATGTTTAGCCTTGATGTTGTCAAATATAAAAGACTGCCAATCATAGATCTATACAAATATTGATCTATAATAGGGGAATCTTCATCCTTGCTCACCTTATTTCTTATACTCATTGGTGTGGCAACTGGTGCACAATCCTCAAAACCAAATTTCTTCAACATTTCCTTGGCAAATTTACTTTGAGATATGAAAATTCCTTTATCTAACTGAAATATTTGCAATCCTAAGAAAAATGACAATTCTCCAAGCATAGACATCTCAAATTCTTTTTGCATATTATCATAAAATTATTTTGTCATCTTTTCAATGTTTCCTCCAAAAATGATGTCATTAACATACACCACAACAATAAATTGATTCTCACCTTCTATTTTGATGTAGAGATTACTGTCAACAAATCCTCTCTTGAAACCTTGATCCTACAGGTACTTATCAAGTCTTTCATACCAAGCTCTAAGAGCTTGTTTTAATCCATATAGTACTTTCTTCAATTTGTATACATGGCTACTAACATTTGAGAGAATAAATCCCTCAGACTACTCAATGTAGACCTCTTCTTTTAGATTCCCATTTAGGAAGGCAAATTTGATATCCATCTAAAACACTTTGAAATTTTTAAACACTACATATGCAAGAAACATTCTAATAGCCTCTAGTCTTACCACTAGTGCAAAAGATTCTTCAAAATCTATTCCCTCAATTTGAGTATATCCTTTACATACTAATCTTGCTTTATTTTTGGTCACTTCTCAATTTTTATTCAACTTATTTCTGTAAACCCATTTTGTTCCTATCACATTATGATCTTTTGGTCTAGGCACTAATTCCCAAGTATCATTCTCTTATATTTTATTTAATTCTTCATCCATTACCTTAACCTAATGCTTATCATGTCTAGCTTCTAAAAAAGTTCTAGGCTAAATTTTGGATAAAAAAGAGAAATTAACTTGTTCAGATTCACTTACCATCATTCTTTTGGTGTGAATTCTTGCATTTATGTCTATGATGATGTCACTTTCATTATGATTTCTTTGGACATATTTGGATGGGATTTTGGTGTCTTTTTTCTCCTTCTTCTCATCTTCAACTGATTCTTCAAAATCTTCCTCTTCAATGATTTCAAGAATGTCTACTAGATTATTGATTATTTGTCCTCCATCTTCTTCTATCCTAACACTTACACTTTCAACTATTTTCTTGGTTATTTTGTTATAACATTTATAAGTTTTAGTTTTGCAAGACAACCAATAAATATACCTTCATCTACTCTATATTCAAACTTACCCAGTTTTTCATTGGTTCTCTTTATGAAGCATCTACTATTAAAAACTCTAAAATAATCAACTATGGTTGGTTTGTCTTTCCATAGCTCATAAGGAGTCTTATCACTATTTACTCTCAATAATTCTCTATTCTGAATATGCATTATTATACCAACTACCTCTCTCTAATATTTATCTAGTATCTTGGATTCATTTAGCATTGTCCTTACCATCTCTTGAATTGTTTTGTTTCTCTATTCAACTACTCCATTTTGTTGTGGAGTTATGGATGCTAAATAATCTCTTTATTCCATGGTCTTCAAAAAATTCAATAAACTAATCTGACATGAATTCTCCTCCTCAATTTGATCTTAGGCACTTAATCTTCAAACTAGTTTCATTCTCAACTAATGTTTTGAACACTTTGAAATGTCTGAAAGCTTCTAATTTTATTTTTTAAACATTACCCAAGTCATACATGAAAAATAATCAATAAGTAACATGAAATATTTATCACCTTTAGTAATTTGAGTTCTCATAGGTCCACACAAATTAGTGTGAACAAGCTCTAACATCTGAGTGGTCAAGTACTCTTTTGTTTTGAACCACCTTCTAGCCTACTTCCCATGCTGACAAGGTTCACAAAACATGTTAGATGGCTTTGTAATCTTTAGAAAAATTTTAACTGCTTGATTTTTGTTGATTTTGACAAGATTATCAAAATTTATGTGTCTCATTCTCCTATTCCATAGCTAACTTTCTTCAATCTAACTCAAATAACATCTTTGACCTTCGATGTCTGATAACATATACAAATTATTGCCTGTTCTCTAAGCATCTGCAACCAATACATCTAAATCTTTTCTCCTAATTTCAAAACCTTCTACATAAAACTTTAGTGTGTTCCCCTAATCACACATTTGATTTAAACTCAAAATATTATGCTTAAGACATTCTACATACAAAACATTTTCAATTTTAGGTCTACCATTATCCAAACTTAGTGTACCTTTTCTAGCAATTCTAGTAGTAGTATTATCTTTGAATTTCATTATGCCACCATTGATCTTCTTCAAGGTTATGAACTTTCTCTTGTCTCCTATCATGTGCCCCAAACATCCACTATCAATAAACCATGGCTTTTCTTCATTTCTTACATGCAAAGCTGTCTAGACCAACATAGACTTTTTAGGTTGTTTCTTCTGCCATGAACCTATCTTAACTTTCTTCTTGATGAATGAAGCCTTGAAACTCTAGTCCTTCTTGACTGACTTGAACACATTTCTACAATACCAAGATATATGTCTAAAGTTATTGCACTTATAACATATTATGGCCTCTTCATTAAATCATGATAGAGGAACAAAAGAGTTGTGGCTTTAGCTTGACTTTGCATGAGTTTTCTTCTCCTTATTTCTGAAATTGTTAGCTTTTTTTCAACATTCTATTTTCTTATGACCATATCCATTACAATAAAAATAGGACCTATTTCTGTATCTCTGACCTGATTATATTTTGTAGCTCTGTTCCTTCCAGCCTTCTTTGTTTGAGATGTCCTTTGTATTCTTAAATTCTTCCTTCTTTATTTCCTCTTTTGTAAGAGCTTCAGCATTGCTCTTTTCTTTTTCTATATTAACCTTATCTGTGGCCTCCCCTTTCTCTTTTTCAAATTTGATTCTTGTCTTATCTGACATTGATCTTTGACTTTCTAATATCTTATTCAACGTATTAGTTCTATTCTCAAATTTTGAATCATTGGTTGCTCTATCATTGATTGATTTATTTGTTTTCTCAAGATCTAATTTTAAATAAGTAATTTCAATAACATACCTTTCACATTCTTCACTTACTTTTTATAACTGTGTCATTAGATCTTTTTCATTCTTCTTGGCTTCTTCAAAGTGTGCTTGTAGATCTTCAATTGTTTCCTTTGACTCCTTTTCATTTTTCTCAATTTGAAACTTCAATCTTCAATTCTTCTTCTCAAGAGATTTTAACTCTTTTAAGGCACAAATGAGTTCTCCTTCTAAATTCACTTCAACTTCATCCTATTCTTCTTCTTGATCATTTGTATTTTTGCTTGTGAAAGCATCTTCATGTATGGCCATGAATATAATCTCTTCTTCTTCTGAATCACTGACTCCACTATCTTCGATTGAGATAGGATCTTTAAAATACAAACTCTTCTTCTTGAATCCATTCTTGAATTTTCTTTTAAAATTCTTCTTGTATGTAGACTTTCCTTCTTCATTGTCACCATTACCCTTATCTAGGCACTTAGTTGTAAAATGTCTAATCTTTACACAATTAAAACATTTAAAAGGTAATTTTTCTTGATATTTACCTATGCCCTTTTTTAGCTTATGAATGAATAGAGCTCTATTGTCATCTTCATCATCACTAGAATTGTCACTTGATTCTTGAATCTTAGCCTTCTCTTAGCCTTCTCTTTCTTTGATGTCTTGAAAGTAGCTTCTCTCTTTGAGGGTTTCTTTTGTTTGATCTACATCTCATATGCCATCAGAATACCATGTAGCTCATCCATCTTTAGCTTGGCTAAACTCTTCATCTCTTCAATTACCAAAACTTTTGCATCATATCTTAATGGTAGAGATCTCAAAAAAAATTGTACCACAATTGATTCTTCTAACTTTTCTCTAAGACCTTAAATCTGATTAACTATTTGATCAACCTGTAAAAGATAACTTGTTATATTTTCTTCCTCTTCCATTTTCAGACTCTCAAACTATCTTATGAAAGTTTGAAGCTTAGCTTGCTGAACCTTTCCATCACCTTTGTAAATATTCTCAATTTTTACCCAAGTTTCATGAGCAAATTTACATTGCATAACTTTAAAAAAATTTGATTCACATAAAATAGCATTTAAAGCTTTAGAATTATTTTCACTTTCTTTCTTTTCTACCAGAGTAGTTACAAGTGTATTTGGCTCTTCATATTCCTCTACCACTACTTGTCAAATGTCAAATCCAAGGGCCATCAAATAAGTCCTCATCCTTATGCTCCAAAAATCATAATTTGTCCCATCAAACAAACGTGCTTTATTTATAGAAACACCTTCATGTGATCCATCCATCGTGCTTTCCCCAATCTACCTTCAAGCTATAAAATTTTTTCTAAAGGAACCTACTCTGATACTAATTATTTATCATGAAATATATTGAGCGGGGGTGAATCAATATATTATATATTTTTCCCTTAATCTTATTTATTTTATTTAACAACTTAATCACACATTCAAGATATGCAATAAAACTAAAACAATAACATGCACCACAAGAGAGAGAGAGAGAGAGAGACCAAATTTTTACATGGAAATCTAAAGTGGGAAAAACCATGGAGAATGATCTCAAGTATATGAATGAGCACCAACTCAAATTACAAAGTTTGCAAACACCAACTTGTAGGAGCACCAACCTCTTTATCAAGCACTAACGTAGTAACTATTTTTTAGCACCAACCCATAGGAGCACTAACCCCTCTTCTGTATAAAACACAACTATCTCTCAATGTTACTTACTCAACAAATGATAGAAATCTATAATATCTCATACTTTTCTCTCATTTTTTATTATATAAAACAATTACAAAACCATGCACTCTCTTTTATATAACAAATGGCTTCTCAAGCCTTTATTTATAGCTTTCCAAATGACCTTTGGCATTCACCATTTGTGACCCTTCAATCTTCATGGAAAATAGTGCCAAACTTGCATGACCCTTCATATCTTTGCATTTGAAAAGTCACATGGTGACCCTTCATAAGCAAATGCATCCTTTCCTCTTATATCTTTATATTGGTGACTTTTTGTATTCATCAAAGTGTTCTTTCATGGAAAAATGTGCCATACCCTCTGTTGTCTTCACATGGTGACTCTTGGGATTCCTCAAGATGACTCTTCATGAAAAAATGCATCCCATTCCTCTTTTATCTTTTCCCCATGACTCTTTAACTTTTCCATGGGCCCTCTTTTGACTTATATGCAACCAAAAATATATTCATTAATATTAAATAAAATTAACACACATTAGCCAAGATATCAATATTAAAAAAAAACACTTAAATGTAATGGGGCCTTTAACACCAATGCTAGACCTTTGACATCAATGATAATATTTCCAACAGTTTATTCTTAATTAACAGTCTATATAGCAAGCATAGCCTACATAGCAACCTAGACTGGCTCCTTAAATGCATTAACCACCACCTTTGTAAACCCCTCTTCTAAAAAGAATACCCACTCCTAGAGTCTTCAACAATCTTGGTGAACCTATCAAAGTAGTGTTTCATAAGCTAGCCATATATAATATGAGTAGTTGTCTAATTTTGAATCACTATCCTAAAGGTATTATGTATCTAGACTGGTACAAAGAACATGAGTTCTATGAATACCATCATTTTCATAGACATTCCATATGCCATTATGTGTAGTTGAAGCACCTCATTGAAAATATGTTGGAAAATGGTGAGATTCCATTGGATAATAGAGCATCATTATCTAATTGCAATATGGGTATCTACAAAAACCCTTTTCCATAGCATAACAATAATGCTAACAATCAATAATAGTAACAACAAAGACTAGAATAACAAAAACAATAATATCCACAATTATCATGAAAAAAATAGCAATATCAACAATAGTAATAATAACAACATCAACCAAATGGGAGGAACCAATGCCAAAAAGACCTCAACAACCAACAAGATTACCATGTGGTTACACATGACTATAATAAATTTGTATGTCATATTACATGAGGTCATGTTTTTACTATTACCATTAATCTTGGACCAAGTGCCAATAGACTAGGACCATTGCCAAACAATTTTAGTAAACCCACCTATGCCAATAATCCTTCCTTAATCTGGGACCATATCCAAGCAAACAACAAATATGGATTACTACTTTAGGACCTTATATCAATAATTCATCATTACCTAGTAACCACAGCGAAGTGCATTGGCAATTAAGACTTATCCTATCTATCCCATCTCCATCACCATCAAGTTACAATGGTCATATATCCAACTTGGATTATGTAATCACAACTAGGCATTTTAGTATTACCATACTAGGCCCATGACTTCTTGCATATGACCTTATCTAGCCTATTTGTTATCTAGGAGTAAGCCATTTACCATTGTTAAGGAAAAACCATATGACATTATGGAACATCTCCAAAAGACATCCACACAAATCTCCATTCTAGATTTATTACATACATCTATTATCCACAAGAATATCATAATAGAACTCTTAGGCTAATCCTAAGTTCCAAATGACATAACCCCAGACAAATTTCAAGCTTTGGTTGGACACCTAGTCCCAGGGCAACAATTGACCTTTGACCAAAGAAATATGTCATCCCTTGGCCCTTTCCATAATAACCCACTCTATGTTGAAGTTTTCATAACATGGCATAAATTCAAACTTGCCCTCATAGATAATGGATTGGGCTTGAATATTGTGTCTCTAAAGCTCATCAAACATCTAGGATATACAATAGCCAATCTACAGCCAGAAACAATTACTATCAAAGCCTATGATAATGAAGAATGAGAATCAGAAGGTAATATAAATTTGCTAGTTATCATTGGGACTTTGACCCATGATACACTTTGCCATGTATTCAACCTAGAATTATCATATAATTTACTTTTGGGTAGACCATGGATACATGAAATTCATACAATCCCTTTGAAATTGAACCAATGTCTCAAGTTCTCACACTCAGGCATGGAGGTCACTATCAATGGAGATTTGTATCCCTATGAACACTCAAAACATTTGGAGGCTGAGTAAAAAAGTTATAACTACCACTTTGGCCTAGACCCAGTACCCAATAAGGATAGAGATAAATAAATACTTGTTGAATTACGAGAGGCCAATTACATAGACATAGATAGCCTTGCCTCATATTCACATACTACTCCTTTTGTAATGTCTAATCATTTTACCATCTTAGAAAATGATCCAAGAGAGTATTTGACCTAGGACACATTCTACATTGCCAAGATTCCATAGAACCCCAAGTCCTATGGAAGACCTAGAGCTAGGCCACCTTACATGGAATGGAAACAAAAAGGAAAAGGCAAGATATATAGTCCCACAACTATTATTTTCACACCAGTGACTAGCCAAAAAGAGGACCCACTTGCCAATGATAAATCTTGGTTGTATAATGACAATTTGTATGATTGCTGCAAAAATGCCAAACACCCTATCCCTAACAAGATCATGAAAAACCAAGCCTATGAAGGTGGAGGCCATGGGCCAAATCAATAGGGCACTCTTGAGCTTATTTTTAGACTAGGTACAAAGGAACTTATGGTCTTGGATTTAAACTACCTAGGGGTAATCCCATGTATCTTATTCATGTTCTAACACCAACATCTAGTGATGATGATCTTGACAGTGAATCAAAATCTGATCATAGCTTTTATAAATACCTTTCTAGTACCAACATATTTGACCTTCATACCAGTTGTACCATTACCCCAGTAATCTGACATTTCACACTTCCTCTTTATCACCTTCAACTAATAGACTAGGAACAATAAGAATCCATAGTGCTTGTAGATGAGTTTGATAATGATGAGGCCTTTTAAAATTTTCTATGCCTAAGAGACAATGTTCCATTGGGAGACCACAAACAAGGGTCATCTATCAAACTAGATCTTGAAACCTATTTTGGAGAATGGGTGAATACCTTTATCCAAAAACATTGAATTCCCAAAGTGAAAATCTCTTTGAGGCACTTTTGGAATAGGGTAAAAGTAAAGAGAAAGCCCAGTCTTTTGTTGAAAACCTACTTTATGCACCATTAGATGGGGGTGTTCACTTTTCCTTAAATGATGATCTTGATTTTAGGTCTAAGGTCAATTCAACAAAACAACATGCCTTTGATCAAATTACCCAAGAATTTCCTATAGTATTTGTGACATGGCCATCTTTGCTATTAAGGGATTTAGCTTCATCTTTTTTAGGTAAGCTTGAGGAACTAGTCCAACTAGAGGTCTTTACCATTGTAGGATAATTCACATCATTACCAACCATTTTGGATAATGGCTTGACTCTCTTAGTATAAGATACTATAAAAATCAACATCGAGACTCTAGATGACCCAAAGTGGATCAAATTAGGTGCATCCCTCACTAAGGAGGAATGTGAAGATTTTACGTCCCTTCTAAGGAAATTTGTTAAGAAAATTGCATGGGACTATTCACACATGTCATGTTTAGACCCCACCTTGATTATACATCACCTTATTGTGCTTCCTAATGCCAGACTTTTGAAACAAAAATTATGCAAGATGCATCCTCATATTGATGTATTAGTAAATAAAGAGTTGGAAAAACTCTTGAAAGTAAGATGTATTAGACCTATTGACTATTCATAGTGGATTTATAATATTGGGCCTATTAGTAAAAAGCCAGAGGGGATCATAATCTATATTGATTTTAGAGATATCAATAAATCCTACCCTAATGATGACTTTCCTCTACCAAATATCGACATGATCATTGACTTCACAGTTGGGTATGAGATGTTTTCAATTATGGATGGATTTTTAGGATACAACCATATCTGGAATATATTAGAAGACCAATAAAAGATAGTGTTCACCACTCCATGGGGAACATTTTTTTATCAGGTTATGTCATTTGGCCTCAAAAATGTTGGGACCACATACCAAAGATTCATGATTATAATATTTCATGATATGATGCATGACATTATTGAAGTCTATGTTAATGAATATTGGGTAAATCAAATACCCCTAAAGATCATCTAGTTATGCTATGAATGATATTTGAGAGGATTCATGAGTACAAAGTTCAACTGAATCACAAGAAGCATATCTTTGGTGTCACCTCAAGCAAATTATTAGGATTCATTGTCTCTCACCAAAGCATTGAAGTTGATCCTATCAAGGTCAACACCATTATTGAGATGATACCACCTTCTAATTTGAAGAAGCTCTATAGTTTGTAGGGAAAAATCCAGTCTATTAGACACTTCATTTTGTAGTTGGCCAATAAATGCCATCCCTTAACTCACTTATTGAAGAAAGGTGTTACATTTATTTGGGATGAAGAATGCTAAAAATCCTTTTAGCACCTTAAGGATTATCTTGCCAATCCACCTATTTTATTACCACCAATGCTAGGAAAGCCATTTCTATTATACCTATCTACCATAGATAATGTCTTGGGGGCACTTTTATCTCAGCATGATGATATTAGGAAAGAGCATGTCGTGTGTTATCTATGTTATACACTAGTTGTATATGAACACAACTATATGCCAATATAAAAAGTTTATTTAATTATGGTATTTACAGTCTAGAAGTTATGGCATTGCATGTTTAATAATAAGACCATAGTTAATTCTAAAGTAGATCCACTCAAGTATCTACTATCTAATATAACTTTGCAAGGCCACATGGCTAAATGGATCATGATTCTGAGTAAGTTCAAGATTGAGTATGTAAACCAAAAAGATATAAAGGGACAAGTACTTGTAGATCAACTTACCAAATCTCCCCTTACAGATATCAAACCACACACTTTTCAATTCTTAGATGAATCCATCAAGACCATCATAGAAACACCTCCTCAAGAGTAACACTAGAAACTATAGTTTAATGGATCATTCACATCACATGGATCATGGGTAGACATATTGTTTATAACACCATAGGGGGATCTTATTCCCAAATCATTATGTATCATCTTTTTGTATACTAATAACATGGCTGAATATAAAGCACTAATTGCACAGCTTCATCAAGCAGTACAAAGGAATATTCATCATCTCATGATTTATGGTGATTTTTAGTAAATCATCAATTAGGTTACAAACCACTTTCAGACCAAAGATGAAAAGCTGGTGACATACAGGTCCATGGTGGAAACTCTTAAATATAATATCACTAACATATAGTTTGAACACATACCTAAGGCCAGTAACAGGATAGTGAATGCCATGGCCACCATTAGTTCTTTGATCTGCCAGATAGACAAGTCAAAAGCATATCAATTCCTTGCTGAAAATATTCTAGCACCTACTAATGAACCTTTGACCATTGCAATAATATGTGATATTGTTGGTCCCATATCTATTTGGTACTCAGAGCTTTATAATTACCTTCACAACCATATCATGCCACCAGCCCTATCACATAAACAATAAAATGCCTTTATACAACAATCCTCTTGATATCTCTTATTTATCCCAACCATTTATCATAGAAGCTTTGATGTAACTTTGCTTCATCATTTAACTTTGGTAGAATCCATATTAGCATTTAGGTAAGTTCATGAAGGAGTATGTGGATCCCACACCAGTGAGGTCATCCTTGCTAAAAATCTCCTATGTACTACTTACTATTGGCCAACTATAGAAGTAGATGTAGTTGTTTATGTTAAAAAGTGTGACACATGTCAAAGGCATGCCAATCTGACTCATGCCCCAAAAAAAACAATCAAACCAATGTTTACACCATGGTTATTTGTAACTTGGAGACTCGATCTCATTGGGAAGATTAACCCTACCTCTTATGATGGACATAAACACATCCTTAATGTTACTAAATATATCACTAAGTGGGTTAAAGTTATACCCCTCACTTATGTGACTATATAAGAGATTTCAAAATTCTTCTTTAACCATCTCATATGTTGCTATGGTATCCCATCTGATATTATATCTAATAATGGTAGATCATTTTAAAAATAAGGATGTCAAAGCACTCTATGTCGAGTACAATATCACCCAACATTTTTCCACTGCATATTACCCCCAAGGTAATGGCCAAGTAAAGGCATCTAATAAGACCATTATCAATATACTTAAAGATATTATCAATGATGTTGATTGCATTTGGCACTTGTAGATCTTTTGTGCCCTCTAGGCATATTGTACTATTACTATTTCTAATAGGAGCCACTCCATATTCCCTAGTCTATGGCACTAAGGCCATTCTTCCCATTGAGGTCGAGTTACCTTCTCTATGTATCTCATTGAAATATGTCTTGGATGATGAAGATTACATAGTAGCATGCCTGCAATAACTGGAGTTATTAGACTAAATATGCATGGTCATTATTAATAGTCTTCAACCATACTAAAACTAGTTATATGGTTAATACAACTGATAGGTCAAACACAGAGAGTTCAATCTTGGTGATCTTATCCTAAAAGAAAACTAGAAAAACAACATCACTAAGAAGAAGGGCAATTACAAACCCAATTGTATAGTCCTATATGTCATTATTGCCAATTATGGCTCTGGAGCATACAAGATCGCTACACTAGATGGAGATGAACTTGATGAGTTGATGAACATCATGCATCTCAAGCATTATTTTGCTTGAGAGACCTGAAGTATTATTTATGAGGCTTATTTACATTATAACATATTTTCATTTTCTTTATACCATACCATATACCACTCTACCATACCGTCACTATTGACCAAAGTTATTTTTACCCTCCCAACCCACACTTTTGACCTTGGTTCCACTCTATTGGTTCTTTGGGCACCTTCAATGAAGAGATTTAGATTAAGTTTTAGTAATTGATTCAGTATTCTAGATAGAGGCAATATCTTGGACCATTTTGACAGTGGTTTGGCAGTTACATCCTTCATTTGTTGTTTCATTTCATTATGAGTGTTATTGATTATAATTGCCTTAAGGTAAATTAGTGTCTCATATCATTATTCCCTAATTATAACCACCTCTAGCCAAATTAGGACCAACACCTTTACCATGACTTGCCACATCACCTTGTCATTCCTATTACTATACTATGTCATTTACCTAATTCATGAACTTATTGCTACCTAGTCAGATTCCTCCATTGTAAGGTAGAACTACAGTGACTTGAGGTCCTGAAAAGACTATGTAAGTAGTACTCAATTTACATAGAGGTCAGCTTAGTCATCCTTTACCATGATCTCACCATTTTTTGAGTGCCCTGTTAGGAATAAAACTAGAAATTGATGCAGAATAATTTCATAGAATCACAATAATAGATATAAATAGAGATGCATAAAGAATAGAAATAAACATGCAAAATAAGAAGACCAAATTTAATGTGGTTCACCTAATATGGGATACATCTACCAAGAAACACTTTCTCAAATTTTATTACAAGCCACTAGAGTACAATCACTCTCAGATCTGTCTTCATAATTGCAATGCACGAATATTGTTTGGAACTGCACTCAATAAACCCTCTTGAATTTGCACCTAAATTCACACACTCTATTCTTCCTTCTCAAACCTTAGTTCTCATGATGTATTACCTACAAAATATCCATCAATACATAATACATCAATAAAGTGGTATTACAAAATAATGGGTACCAAAACCATGGGCAGAATCAACCCAAAATGGTTTCCCAATAAAAGGGGTCCAAAATTTTTTTTGAAGGATACCACCCCTAAACCCTCATTAGTTGAGGGCTACCACCCTCAAAACCTTGCTTGGGGTATATCACGCCCAAACCCTTGATATTCAGGGCTTGTCACCCCTAAACCCTTGCTCGAGGACCGACTTGACCCCAAACCCTAGTGAGAATACATATAGAGTGTATAGTACATTTTAAATGTACAGTATTTGAAATATATTGTAATTTATAAATAGGCTCCAAAACACAATAATATCCCACTTGGAGATTGATTTTATTTGAGCAGGATTCTCAACCCTTCACTATGAACTATGAAGGCCAACTGAAACTAAACATATCTTTAGTTTCTCCCTTTTGACCACCTTGGTCATCATGTCTGTAGGATTTTGACTGGTATGAATCTTCTCCAACTTTAAATTCTCTTCCTCTAAAGTTATCCTAATGAAAATGTACCTCAATTGTATATGCTTCTTCCTAGAGTGGAAATCAAAGTTCTTTGTTATATGTATAGCATTATACCTATCACTATATAGCTTCCCTTCTTTTTGCTTATGCCCCAACTCTTCAAACAGCTACTATAACTAAATTATTTATTTTTTTACCTCTATGGTAGCAACATACTTAGACTTTTTGGGTAATAAAGCCACAATTTTTTGTAGTCATGAAATCCAACTCACTATTATGTCACCTATAATAAATATATATCATGTTTTACTCCTATTATCTAAATCTCTATCCATGTCTGAATCTACATAACCATGAAAAGTGGTGTCCAATCTACCATATCTTAAAAATATCCCCATGGTCCCTCTTAAATACTAAAGCATCCACTTTACTGCCTTCTCATATTCTCTACCTAGATCACTCATGTACCTACTTACTACTCCCACTGCATGGGAAATATTTAGCCTAGTGCACACCATGGCATACATCAAGCTACCAATAGCTGATGAGTAAGGTACATGTGACTTATGGATTCTCTCCTCCTCTATCTTGGGACATTGCTCCTTTGATAACTTGAAATGACCAGCCAAAGGAGTCCCAACCAGTTTAGCATCTTGCATACTAAACCTCTCCAAGACCTTTTTGATGTACTCTTTTTGGGATAAATTCATATTTCATTCCTTCCTATCCTGAGTTATTCTCATACCAAAGATCATTTTGATGCTCCCATATCCTTCATAGCAAAGGAATTACTAATTTTTTTCTTGAGTACCTTTATTTCCTGCATGTTCTTGCCTGCAACCAATATTTAATCCACATACAGACAAAGGATAATGTAATCACCATCATCAAATTTCTTGATATATATGTAATGGTCTAAATGACACCTAGAGTATCTTTATTCCATCATAAAACTATCAAATTTCATGTACCATTGTCGTGGAGCTTGTTTTAGGCCAGACAAGCTCTTCTTCAATTTGTACACCATGTTCTTCTTCTCGGGGACCTCATATCCCTATGGCTGCTCCATATACAAGTCCTTCAAATCATCATGAAGGAATGTAGTCTTCACATATAGCTGCTCTTAGTGCAATTTTTTTGTTTCCACTATCCCAAGAACAGTCCTAATAGAAGTCATCTTTACCACTAGGGAAAAAATCTCATTGAAATAAATTCCCTTCTTTTGTGCAAATCCCTTTACCACCAATCGAGCTTTGCACATTTTCTTGCCTCCATCTTATTTAAATCTATACACCCATTTTTTTGTAATACTCTCTTATCTTTAGGTGGGGTTACCAAATCCCAAGTCTAATTTTCCTTGAGAGACTGATACTCCTCATCCATAGCTAGCTCCCACTTCTTCCTGACATCTACCTGCATTGCTTCTTCAAAGCACTCTAACTCTCCATTTTTAGTGAGTAATAAATAATTAAGAGATGGAAAAAAAATTTAGGTTCCCTTCTTACCCTAGAATACTTTCTCACCATAGTAGTTTGGGGTTCTTATGGATTAGGTACCTGAACTAGTTGTTTAGACACTTTATCATTTGCAATGTCCTCTAGTACTTTGTACTCTTTTTTGGAATCCTATTTCTAATCCTAAAACTATTATTTATACATGATTTTTTCTTAAATACAAAATCCTTAGACCTAAAGATTTGCTTATCCTTAAGACTTCAAATCCAAAAACCAAATTCGTCCTCACCATAACCAATAAAGGTGCATTTTTTAGACTTAGCCTCTACTTGGTTCTATCATCCTTATCAATATGAACAAAGGATTCACAACCAAATATTCTAAAAAATGAATAATCAACCTTCTTACCAGACCAAGCTTCCTCATGTATGCCTCCATCCAAAGTAGATGAAGGACCTTTATTTATCAGATATATAGTTGTGTTTACTACTTCTACCCAAAACTGAAGAGGTAGTCCTGCATGCAACCTCATGCTCCTAGTTTGCTCTATGATAGTCATGTTCATCCTTTCTGACACTCCATTTTGCTATGGAGTTCTTAGAACTATCTTCTATCTATGAATTCCATTCCTTGAACAGTAATCAAAAAATGCATTACTGTAATATTCCCCACCATTACCTGACCTGAGACATTTTAACTTGAGACCTGTTTCATTCTCAACCAAGGCTTTCCATCTTTTAAATGTATCAAACACATCATATTTTCTCCTAATTCCATACATCCAAACTTTCCTAGTTTCATCATCAATAAAAGTGACATAATAATATGACCCACCAATAGAAAATACCTAAGTTGGCCCCCCTACATCTAAATGAACTAGCTCCAACTTAATCTCCTTCCTCGTAGGTCCAACTTTGAGAAACATTACCCTTTTATGTTTTCCATACACACAATATTCATAGAAATCTAAATTGGATCCTTTCAATTTAGGCAATTGATCTTTAAAAATTTGCATACCCTTTTGACTCATGTGATCGAGCCTATTATGCCACAAAATTACATATGTATCTGAAGCAACTAAATTACAATAATCAGTACTACTTGATAATTACAGGGTACCAACCTTCTTACCTCTTGCTACCATAAGATCACCCTTGGTCACCTTCCAAGAATCTTCTATAAATGTCACCATATAACTTTCACTACCTAGTTGTCCTATGGATACCAAAGTTCATCTCGACTTAGGCACATGCCTTACATCCTTCAGTAACCAAGTCTTCCCATTTTGCATCTTGATCTGAACACTTCCCTTTCATACTATGTTACAAGGCTCATCATCACTATGGTAAACATGTCAAAAATCCCCTTGAACATAATCAATAAAATACTACCTATATGGTGTAACATGAAAAGAAACCCCTAAATCTAAAACCCAAGACTCAACAATATTGTCAATGGAGAGAATTAATGCATCCTAACAAACATTACCAGTTTCCACATTCACCTCCTTGGTGTCTTCCCAATTTTTATTCTTGTTCTAAAGAGACCAACAATCCTTCTTCACATACCCAGTCTTTTCATAGTGCCAGCATACCATCTTGGCCCTTGATTTTGACCTTTCAAAGCCATTTGGCTTTCCATGATTTCCTTGTCCTCCAAAATTTTATCTCCCTCTACTTTCCACCACCAAAGCATCACCTAAAGTAAAAGTTTCCCTAGAGATTTTCCATCACATTTCCTCACTAAAGATTAATTCTATGACATCCTCAGACTTCAACTTGGCATTATTAGAGACCGAGATGCTCATAGCCATTACTAGGCTATTCCAACTCTCTGGTAAGGAACACAAAATAAGCAAATCCATAACTTCATCATCAAAATCTATTTTTATAGAATTCAACATACTCACAACCATATTAAATTCATTTAGATGATCAACAACTGAACCATTTTTAGACATCTTCATATTAAATAACTTTTTCATTAAAAATATTTTATTAGAAGTGGAGGGTTTCTCATATAACCTCCCTAATGCATTCATGATACCTCTTGTGGTCTTCTCCTGTGATATATTAAATGCGATCAAAGATGCAAGGCATAACCTAATGGCCCCAAGTGATTTTTTGTTAAGCAACTCCCAAGCCTCATCTATCATACTCATTGGTTACTTTACTTTTCCTCTCAGTGGAGCATAGAGGTCCTTCTGATAGAGGTAATTCTCCATCTACATCTTTCACAGACCAAAGTTCTATCCATTAAACTTTTCAACTTTTAATTTGTGATCATCATTCATAGCTCCCACTTGAACTAATAACCCTTCTTATAATTCAATACTTTAGCAAATACAACTTGAAGCTCTGATACCATTTTTTAGGAATAAAACCATAAATTGATGTGAAACATTTTCATAGAATCACAATAATAGATATAAATAGAGATGCATAAAGAACATATATAAACATGCACAATAAGAAGATTAGATTTAATGTGGTTCACCTAATGTGGGTTACATCCACGAAGAAACACTTGCTTAGATTTTATTACAAGCCATCAAAGTAAAATCACTCTCAAATCTATCTTCACAATTACAATGCACAAATATTATTTGGAGCTACGCTCAACAAACCCTCTTAAATTTACACCTGCATTCACACACTTTATTCTTCCTTCTCAAACCCTAATTCTCATGATGTATTACCTATAAAATATCCATCAATAAATAATACATCACCATTTTATAATTTGGACCGTTTAGTATCTCTTAATTCTCAATTGAGTTGAGATGCCTCAAAAATTCCAAAAACATTGATAAAAGATTAAGAAATTTCTAAAATCACAAAATCATGAAAATTGGCTTAGACTCTCCACGTGAGATATAAATCCATAAAAAAATTTAGGATGGGACATCTTATTTGTTTTGTTTATTTCTATACCACCTTGGTCTTTTTCCTCCCATTCTTGGGAGAACTACATTAGCCTGAGGTTCACACAAATTATGTAGATAGCACTTGGATACATGGGGTATCCCAAGTTAGCTCAGCTGCACCTTCCTTTATTTTTCATCACTTCTTTACCTTAAGGATTTTAGGACTCTTAGATATTTCATAAGTAACAACCTTTCATTTAGTTTTCCCATCCTTACTGGCCTTAGCCATACACTCTCAACATTTTATGAGTTTATAGTGCAAGTATTATGTATTTAATTTTGATATATTAATGACCACTCAACTTTATTTTACACTCTCACCATTTTATGATCAACTATTCCTAATGCTCTCTCCATTTTGTGAGATCATTCCCATTTTCCTTTACACATAAATCACATTTTCTTATCATTCATCTTCTTCTATCCCATATCCTAGGAGAACTACATTTAGCCTGAAGTTCATATTGGATCTTGTGTCCATAGAACTATAAAGACAATATCAACTTACCTAGTGCATTTAGAGTCATCTCAGTTTCCCCTTTCTTTTCTTCTATTCCCCCCATTTTATTTGTTTGTTTCATTGTCTCTTATAGCTTAGGGGCAATGTATATCATCTAGTTTGTGTCATTACTTCCCTATACCCTAGGGGTAACCTTGTGTCATTATCCTTGCATTATTATTCCTGTGTCATTACTGTCTAAATTAGGGACCACCTGTCGACAAGAGTAACACCTCTATTGTGCATGCATGAATAATTTGTTTTCTATTTGCATTAACATTTTGATTAACTATTATTTGTGTTTGTTTGATTTTATTTTGATTGTCTTATTTATTGTTTTTTTTTTGTATTTATTTCTTGGTGTTTGTTGAGTTGTTTTATTGGTGTTTTATTTTATTTGTTCATTTGTTTATTTTCCTATATATTTGTTTTCATTGGTGTGCCTTGACTTAGTATATATGCATTCATTGGGTGATTCTTTTCACATTATACTTAAGTCCATCCATATTCATATGTCAACATTGCCATCATGATTTTTATCATTGGTGCATTATTTTCACTTATCTATTAGATTGTGTGTAATTCCTTATGTATATAATGGCTAAGTTATCATGGTGTTTTATATCATGATGCATCTCATCATGTGTTATAATAAACATCAACTCAAGTAATCTTACAAGCAATGATGCCATAGTACTTCTCCTTGGTCACCTGATAAATTCATGATCTATCCAAATATTACCCAAATACAGAGTAATTAAATCATGAATGAATTTTAATCCTTGCTAGTTAGGATGTGCATCTCCATACTAGCAGGTTCCTCAAATTCATGTTTCTCCTTTGTACCAGATTATTCTTACATCATGAGTATAGATTCAATACGTAATACCCCTTTTCTACTTTTATATATTATCTTAAACTATAGGGCTAATGATTATAACCACCTTTGGGTAAATAATTGTGTTTCAAATCTGTATGTTAATGATTATAACTATCTATGGGCAAATCATTATTTATATCCAGCTAACTGGAGTATGTTTTCATTATACTAATGATTATAACTACCTTTGGGAAACTCATTATTTTTATCCACCCAACTAGGGTATTTTTCATTCTACTAATTATTATAATCATTTTGGGCAAATCATTATTTTTCACCTCACTATGCTGATGATTATAACTGCCTTCAAAAAAATCATCCCCTTTTATTGGCCCAACTGAGGCATCTCTTTATGCTAATAATTATAACCACCTTTGGTCAAATAAGTCTTTTCCACCCCCTTTACTTTTATGTCCCATCATTTCCTTCTTTTAGAGGGAATGGTCATCGACCTTATTTGTCACCCACTCCTTCAAGGGGGCATATAGAGCTCATTCATTGCCATTTGGGGCATTAAGAATTAATTACCTTTTCTTTATTTGAGAATATGTTACTGTGCCTATAGCTTGCAAGACATTCTCAATAATGACAAACTATGACACCCCATTTTTACCATAACTAGATTCTAACCAGACTTTAGACTAATTTCTACCAAACATTAAAAATTAAGCCTAGAAATCACTGAACATCCCAATTTCATCTATGCATAATTCATTGGTACTCAAAATTGTGTTGAGGCATCCTTATTTAAAGTATTATCTCGTACACAATAATAACCTCTAACATATTCATCCCCAATCACCTTGCAACCTAATAACTGATAATTAAGCCTTTGGACACATTAAGCAAGGCACTTGAACAATTCCTAAAAGAACTAAAATGCTAAGAAAAAAGAATCAACTAATTAAATCAAATTAAATGCATAGGTAATTAATCCATTTTTAATTAATAAATATATAAAAATGAAAATTCAAAAATTTAAAATATCAAGCTTCTTCATCATTGCTTTTGTAAGTTGTCAAGCTCTCACCAAATATCTAACAATATCTAAATATGTGAGGAATGCCTATTAATTTAAAATCATGATTACATGCCACCTCCTTAACTCAATTGAGGTTAGCCTCAACTAACCTATGGTTAGTTTGAACTCAACCATGCTTAATCCTAACCTAACTCAACTTGGGTGAGGGTTAACTTTGGAGGCTATAAATAGAAGGCCTCACCCATTGATCTTTAAGATATTTTAGTGTAAATTTATTATGCTCAAACATAATATAAAGTTTTTTAGTGTAATTTTATTATACCAAAATACCTCCAAAAATCTTCATTGTAGTGTTACTATGTCAATTTTATAAGCCAATATAATCCAACCAACATTACCAAGGTGCTAAGGAAAGGTAGAGCAATGGAGCTTCATTGACAAAGATTTACTAAGCACATAACCAACTAATCCAACTCAACAAGTAGTTTTAGAGTTAAAAGGAAGGTAAAAGGAAGATTTATTTTGTTTTTGAGTTGTGTTTTCATTATGTGCTTGTTACATATGCTCTCCCTAGTGTCTAGGCTAGAGGTATTAGTGTTTAATGTGTTTGTTTTGATTTGATTTTCTTGACTAGCACTATACTAATCTCCTCTCTTAGATTCCTTATTCACATTAGGTACTTAGAATCATACAACAAGACAAGGGCACATTTTTTAAACACTTTCTTCATTATGTGTTTGTCATGTAAAACTTTCAAGCATGCCTTAGCAATAATTTGGATCCAACATACAAGCGCACACTTCTCATCCAATTATATCAGCTCCTACAAGCATGCATCTAGTGATTTTTGATCATCTAGGCATCCTAACCACATGATTCATAATGGTGGGGCTTAAAACTCCATGGATAGTATTATCTCAGTATTGAACACCAATTGAAAAGGTGTAGTTTTGTTTGCATGCTTGTGAGTTATTCAGTAAGCCTACAAGGCTAATAAAATGTGATCATGTTAGTCTTTGTGCCCAATGCCACACATATTTGTCAATGTATTCCCCAAGATTTTATTAAAGGCATTTGTAGTCCTATTTACTTAAGGATGGTATAAGGTTATTTTATAATGGTAAATCATGAAGTTAGATAATAAGATGCGCATAATATCTTTGATGAATTAGTTACATCGGTTGTTGGTAAGGCTTAAAGGGCACCCATATGATTAATCACATTATCTCATGAGAAGCATGTCATAGTTGTTATTTTATAATTCTTAGTTGATGTTGATTTAGTCCACCTGGTGAAATAGTCAATTACAGTAATGATATAACGTGCACTAGTTTTTCACATATCAAGAAAAATCAATGTTAAAAATTCAATAACACATTTCTCAAAGGGATATGTTGACAGTGAAAATTATTACATCAACGAATGAACCCTTTTGCCTATCATGAAGATCAAGATGGAATCACACCAGTTTAATCATAGGGGATCTATGAAATAAAAATTAATCTTAAGATGTGTAGAGGGGTGTTTTAATAATTCTAGAAATAAGTCAACAAATCAAGCATTGAATAATACATCATTATATATTAAAAATCAAATTCTTCTTTCATTATAAAATTAAATCTATATTATCTAACCTATCCAATAAAGTAAAAAATAAGAAAATGACAATCTCTTTAAAAAAAATATCTATGACCTGCATAAGTTTCTTATTGATATCTCTCTTTATCTATTTTTTAATGTTACAAAGTCTAAAATAAATTGAAAGAAAGTAATGAAAGTAATCAAATGATAAATAAAATAAATGAAATTGAAAACCAAACAATGAAAAAAAGTGGAAATTATCATAATCACTTAATAACTATCAATTAAGAACTAAGAACTATCAAGAACCACACTAAGAAATAAAAACTATTTTTATGAATCTAATCAAAAAAAATTATTGAAATAAACTAAAATAACATAAAAAGAACAATAAAATATAAAGTAAATAAATAAATTTAAGATAACTACAGAAAAATAACCAATAAACTAATTAACTAAAAACTACACTAAAATGGTAGAAAAGGATTATATAAAACATTAAATGTAATTTAAATGAAACTAAATGAAAGAAAAAAATATATGAATCTAATATAAGACACCAATAAAGTAAACATAAACAAGAAACAAAATGCAAAGAAAACTAAAAATAAAGAAACCTACACTAAAATAAAAATAATACTATCTAAAATAGAACTAAAATCTAACTAAGCATAATTAAATCTAACTAGAATAAAAAGAAAATCTAACTAAAATGGAAATAAGTCTAACTAAAATATAAATAAATTTGTGTGAGACTTGAAACAAATATCATCTTATGGGTATAAAATTAACTTTATTGAGAAAAAATGGAATAAGTTTGATTGCAAACATAATCTTCAAATGAAAATCAAAGTACAATCAATAGATTAACAACTTGTCACAAACTATAAGGTATTCATTATTGTTTGAGTTAAGTACAAGGATTTATGTGCATATGACTTTATATCTATAATCATCAAATTTTATTAATGCTTGATAATATTCAGAGAATTAGTTATGAATAAATCAAAAAACTTAGATATACCTATGTTATTCAAGCATATTACTTCACCATCAGCGAATGCATTGTTTGGTCTATCTAAAAATGATTATTTGATATTAGATATGTTTGTAAAAATAAGAAAATATATAGAACAAATTTAAAAATTTAAAGGAGCTCTTGATACCTGTATGTTTCTCCCTTTGTTATTTATCTTTAATCTCCTTATAAAATAATTCTTCCTTGAGATAGTTATGATTCAAGTTATAAGTAACTTTAGTTAGTTGTAATTATAAGTTAGTTGGATTTTTAAAATTAAATAACTTATAATTAGTTTAACTTATAATTTATAAAATTTATAACTTAACTTTATAGATTAAACTTAAGACTAAGTTCACAAGATTAAATAAAATATAGACCAAGTTACAATCTTTAATTGGGTGGGGTGCCTTTTAACTTACTTTGACCTTTATTTAGACAATTATCTAACTACATATATAATAAATAATATTAAATGATTTAAATCTATTTAACATTATAATCTATAAAGTAGCATTTATCCAATAATATCAAAGATCAAAAGTAAACATACTTAAACTACATGAATAATGATTTATTGAAAAAGAGTTTTGAATGCTTCTATATAGACCAATTATACTACCACCAAAAATGCATCTATCAACATAAAATAAAAACTACAAAGTATCCTTGACAACAATATACTATTATATCAACAAAATGAAACACAAAGTCAAACATATCACAACTATAATAATTAGAGTCACTACCAGAGATAAGGTAAATGAGTGAGCCCCTTGATTTGTCGCATACTCTATATATTTCATCGATGTAGTAGGTAATTCAATTAAATTAGTACCCCCATATCCATCATTAACCTATATCTTCACTTTCTTCAATGCACATATCACTATGGATTGACTCCTAGGGATTACAACATGTTTCTTACTAGAAGAGATGGGTTTATCTAGCATAGGTGAAGAAATCTAGTAATCAAGGCCAAAGAAGGTTTCAGATTAACACATTTAGGATTTAGTTCAGGAATGAACTCAAGATGATCAAACATAAGCAAATTATTTGGGAAAAATTTAATTGTAGTATGTAGTTGAGAAGACTCGCTTGGAGTACCTTGTCCATAAGGATTAGATATCCAAGGGGATATCCTTGGGCCTCTATGGGATGCACCACAAAAACTCATAGAAGAAGATGGAATGTTATCAAATAAGTGTAAAATTATAGGATTAGATACATCAAAATGAATAGAAACATAAGTTCCTCAGTGAAAAGGTATGGAAACAATGTTGGCAGTCTTATAGTCATGAAAAGATCTTTCATGAGAACTATTATATTAAGGGGTGTCATCATTTTAGCATTCACTATCTCTTCTTCAAATATTTATCCCTAGAATATGAGAATTTTGGATCCACTCTGACATATTAATTTGAAATAAATTTAAAAATAAGAACTTACACTTAAATATCACACAATCAAGAATACTTTGAAAATCAACCTCTATTTCAAATCATTCACCATTAACAACAAAACTAAATATTGTTAACAAATCTGAATACTTCCAATAAATTTGAATATTTTCATAAATTTTAATATTTTACAAATTTCAATAAAATAATCTCTTGCAAGTTCATATCAATGAATAACTAAATGAAATTCTTTGTGAACTTATGTATTAAAAAATAGTTATAAATCCTATAGTCAAAGCCATTTTTTCAAGTGTACATTGATGAGGATCATTGTGACCTCTTCATTTAGATGAATATGTCATGTCAATCTAGGTGATTTACAATGACATCAATGGTAAGATATGTCAAATGATGACTAACAGTTGTCTGTTTGGCTTATTTTATGGATCATCTACTTCTAGGTTCTGATCTAGTTGTTTGAATTGAAATCTAATTTATAACTTATGAAAACAAACACACTCAATTTAAATTACCTTGAAGGGAAACACTCTTACTATAATTGGAATTGCATGAAAGTAAACACACTTTTAGTCTACTTGTAGAAATGTAAATTGCTTGAAATGAAAACACACAACTAATCTATTTGTTGGAAAGATAAATGCTTTGAAAGAGAAGTATTGAAAGTAAGCTTTCTTGAGATACATAGATTAACACACAATATTGTATGTAAAAACATAGATCACAATACTTTGCATAAGAGAATAGATGACAGACTTTAAAACACACAACACTATGAAATAAATACATAAATACCAAAAATAGATCCTAGTTCTTGGGTTAAGTGGGCCCTTATTCTCCCTTAGAATATAATTAGAACACTCTTAGGTTTGTATAAATTTTATGAAATCAATATCTCAATAATTCTATAGATTGTTTACAATATTGAAAATAGTGATACTCAGACTATTCAATCATTAATACTCTATTCATTTCCCCCTTTTATCATCAAAAGGATGTGTTTATGTATTACCACATCTTATAGCAAATATCTTAATATAGAGAAACAAATTAACAACATCATATTCTAACTAATATATTATCTTTTCTAAAATAATAACATAACAACATCCTTTCGATGTTTGAAGAAAAATTAGTGGAAAATATTAAATTTAGTTTCTTTCATGATTATTGATTTGTTGTTGTTTGTAACATCTTTTTTAGTTATAATGATCTGATCTAAAGTGACTTATAAGATCAAAACATAGTAATTACAGTTGCTCATAATAAACTTCTTTAAATACCATGGCTAAAAATAGATACTACTATTTCTGTAAAGTCTATATATAGTTGTTAAAATCATTCTCAAAAATGTAATAAATTACTTTTTTTCAACCATGTATGTCTTGCATCTATGTATAATATTTAGGTGTTATTTTATAAGCTTCCTAAAATTCTTTAGAACTGATCTAGGCATCTTCAGAGCCAAATCAGGCATCTTCAGATCCAAACTAGTGGTCTTCAAAACTAGACTGGTGATCTTCAAAGCTAGTCTAGACTAGTCTTTAAGAGTTTTTTGCTACCAAAAAAACACTATCTTCCACTATAGTACATTCTTATGACCTGTACATATAAAATTGGTGTCTTTCCCATGCATGTGTTACAATAAAGTGGTTTAAACATTTAAGAATAACTTACACATAATAACTAAGGTAAAATACTTATTTTCTACTTTGAATTAGTAGAGAGTTATATTATGCACACCTAAATCCACTTAAAAAGAATACTCTTAGGTGGAAAATGAGTTAATTACTTCGATATAATAATCCATTTTATGGGCTCATAATTCCCCTACATTTAACTTCTTACAATCCTTCTTACAATCTAAGGTCTCCTATGTTCCTTGCTAGACAAAATATCTCTTATTTTCTTGTTGGGATCATAAGTGTCATAATATATATCTCAATGTAGTTATGTTGGGTTGATGTAACCTTTATATGCTCTGACCTAGGTCTTCCATCTTTAAAAAAACCATCTTCCTAAGTTATTGTATTATACCATAAAGACATAGGGTTGAGAATTGATGGTGGCTTATACCTCATGTCAATCCATTTTGCCCATATGTTTTCCCAAACTGTCGTATCAATTCTATAATAGCTCTAACACTTTTGAAAGACCATTTGAGATTGTTGGGAGAAATGACCTTCCTTCTATTCAAGGGAACACTTAATGTAACTCACCTCTGATCAGAGGTAGCAAGGGTTGTATTGAAATGATTTTAAGCATACTCTTTAAAATTAAAAATAATTTCCTCAAGATATTTGGATGTTATTCCCTAATCATTGGATTATATAAAATATTTTGGAACACTTCGATTATCTTATCTAGATTAGGTAATTCAAGCCTCAAATAGAGCCCAACATTTTTGACTTGCACAAAATATTATTTTGTCATATCCTTTTATACAATCTAATTTTTCAATGTAAAAATAAAATCATTAAGCTAATAAGCTTCACCCATAGATAGATTAATCATAAAAGAGGACATGTTTCCTAAGATAAAGTTACACAAATAAAATTCACACAAAATTTTATTTTACTTACAAGTATTAGTCTAATAAGCATCCATAAATTATTTTGTCATCTTATAAGTCATGAGGCAACCCACATGAAATTCTCAACAATTACCATCTATAAAATTATTCTTGTAGAAAGAGGCCATACCTAGAGGTAGGTCATTTATAAGCAAGAAGCTTCTCTTATATTTCATAGGATGTCTATAGTATGGACTCTACCTTTTCTTTTTATTTCATGTTCCTCAAGAGCACCTTTTAACTTTTGATTGTTTTCCGTAACCTCCCTTATGTTTTGATAGGTTTTATCCCAAGTAGCCTTGATATCATTATAAGAAAATTGGGTTTACACACCATGGTTTACTTAGTCTATAGGGTGCTGGTGTTTTTTCTTTCAACTAAGATATTTGACTATCTTTACTAAGGGACTAGTTTTTAGTTTTTCTAACTCCTTTTATACAGTAAAATAGATTCTTCCTTAGCTTTTATTTTTTTCTTGAGGAATGTTATTTCTTTCTCTTATTGTTTTATAGTTTATTCTTCTCATGACAATGCCATGGCTTTCTACATTTATTATTCCTCATCATGACTAGAAGGTTAATCCTCTTCTTCTATGATTGGATCTCTTCCTTTGTCCAACAGTGGCTTAGATGAAGAGGGTTGAGAGTACTTTATTATTAATTCTTCATTTACAATTTATTCTATACCAATAGATGGATCCTCTATAACTTCTTATTCTACAATCTCTTCGAAGTCTTCTAGAGCTTTAATAGATTGCTCATGATTAAGGCTTCCAAGGATTTCTATAGCACACTATCTTTTATCAAGATCGTCCTATTTAGAAAGAATGAGTCTTTTATTCTATGAGGTAGAGTTTATGATGGTGAATCCTCAATTGGATTATTTCCCTCCTTACACTCCTTCTCAAGACCCTAAGACAAGAGGTATTTGGAACTTATTCTTCATCATCTGATATCTCCATGATAGGTATAGTTGTAGTAGTGGGATCTGAAGAGCTTCCTTAGAGTTAGCTTTAAAATTATTTATTATCTACTTCTTTTTCTTTGCTAGTTTTGGAGATGGATCCTCTCTTGTAATTTCTTCTCTTAAGATAGATCTTGGTGTAAGGGAAGAATACAATGATCTTATTTCTACCTGGGTTTTTTTCTTCAAATTGTCTTATAATGATGCCTCCCATTTACCTTATCTATCTACCTTCTTCAATAAATGGTTTTAGCATATTAATTACATCAATATATGGTTTCTAATAGGTGTTACCCCATAAACATATATGGTTTCCATAACTTGGATGGTGCCATACATAAATTAAGAGATATTTACCCTCCACTCAACCTTTTCTTATTCATGTCTAAGATGATTCATAATATTCATGGCATGTCCCCCTAATGAGCTATATTTTCCACATGTGAAAAACTTGATAATCTAGTAGGTTACAATAGTACAAGGTTTTGGAAGACTCTCTCTCCCTTGATTCCCTTGGTGACCCCTTGTAGATTGATGAGTAACTCAAGATTGAGCTCCCCTTCTTCATGAAAGATTTTAATTGTGTTTAAAATAAGACTTACCTAATATTTTCATTCATATCTTAGGAATTTTAGATAACTGGTTGATGTCAAAGTTGTTGACTAGAATATTAATTCTTTTCACCTTGGAATGCTCCCCTTTGATGTTTGTGACAATGTTAGTAGAGGTTCCTATAATTACACCAAAACATGCTAATTAGAGGGATAACTTACATAGTAGAGTAATACATATGTAGAAGAGATGAAAATATAATAGACCATCTACAATGTACAAAAATAGACTGAAGAATAAGATGAAGTAGATATAAATAAAAGCTGAACCATAACTAGTATCACATCAGATAACAAATTAAATAAAAATAGAGTACTCACTGTGCACAAACCATATATAAAAAATATAAGGAAAACCATAATAGAATGATTCTATTAATATCTATTAACACATGAAACCATATTTTATTATATCAAAGTGATATTTATAGTCTTTTACAATTTTGTTATCTCTTCACATTCTAGCCTTTAGAGATACAAAAGGAAAGACTCTTTGCATTATTATGATACCTGATTAGGCTTACAAGGCCAAATATATATAAAAGTTGTACAAAATAAAAAATCATACACTTTGTATATGTGTTCATCTCATATACTTCATAATTTTAGCAAGCTCTATTCTTCATCCAACACTTTCTCGAACTTAAATATTTGTCTCATCCTGAGACAAAGTTAAAAGCTGATCTAAACTGATATAAAAAGACAAGTCATAAACAAAAGTCATATTTATCGCTCTAGGTGTCATTTACCAATTTTCACCCTTATGCACTACTTATCCACCCTTTCAAGTTTTTAACTAAGTAGCATACTATCTTGTTGTCGTTTAGGATTTTTAATAGACTAACATAATTAGGTGGCTATCCTTTGTGAGTTTTCAACCATTCTAGCCCTGCTCCTAATGTTTAGACTATCTTAAAAAAATATCAATTTATTAGAATTCATAAAAAGGAAGTATGCAAACTTTACTGCTACAGTTGAGACAATGTTTGGCTAGTTGATTGTAGAGGTTGTTGTGGTTAGGTAGCTACTGACCCACTAGCTTTTGATGTATCCACTACCAAAGGTATTTATGAAAAATGCATCTTTGTGTCTAACTTCCTCTCCTATATTATTTGTTGAATTTTTTATGGATTAATGAATTAGGGTTCATCTATTATTTAAACAATGTCCAGATCGACTTAAGTGAGATATTTCTTGAGTATATTCCAGACAGTGAGCACTTCATGTACCATGGCAAGTAGAATGCAAAATGATATAAATCATCATCATGTTTTGCATATCTTCATCTTCTATGATTGTAAGAAACACCTTGGCATTAGATCATTTCTATTGAATGTCTAAGATGAGCCCATCCAATCTGTCTAGTGTCCTCTAGGCTTGGATGGCTACAAGTGTTATGTATTATTTCATTATGATATACTTGTATCTTATATATGCTAGCATCCCTAGAATCCAACAATTATTTAAGTGCACCACTCATTTTCTCTATAGTTTCTATGTGATCCTCTAGTACAGCTTTAGATTTTTTAGTGGTAAATTCAAGCTTTATAGTGGCCAAGGATTGATTTAATATTGTCTCTAGTTTAGTATATTTAGGGATATCTTCTTGGTTTGATTCGTAGAGGTATCTAAGACCTAATCATACTCATCAAGTGGTTGACACATGACCTCTATTTATATCCTAAGATCTTGTTCTTATGTGCACAGTGTCAAAACCTTTTGTGCAGTTTCTTAACTTTTTATGAGTTCTATTAATAAAATAATGAATTATTTATCTTTTGATATGACTTGATCCCCTATTAATTATGTAACTAAGATGGGGCAAGTGTTATTGATCAATTTCCTTGCATTCACTAGCCTCTCTTCTGCTTCAACCTTTTCATCTTGTAGCCTCAGGACTTCCTACTTTAAATCTAAGGCCTTATACATAATAGATTCTTCAAAGGTGATTACTCCTTTAATTTGTTTGGAGAGTGGCATTTGGGTCACTTCTAATTATATTTCCATCATAGTAATGGTAATTGCCATGTATACAGTCGTAGATGTTGTAGGATTAGGTTTGAATTGATTAAGTGGGATCAAGAAAGTAATATGCCATGTTAATGTAGTAGGGACATCCCATATTCCTTTGC
Source organism: Torreya grandis (assembly GCA_037957365.1). NCBI lineage: Eukaryota > Viridiplantae > Streptophyta > Pinopsida > Cupressales > Taxaceae > Torreya > Torreya grandis. Next base: position 2,248,368 of record JARHVA010000208.1, read on the forward strand.
TAGAGATCTACACTACTTATTTGGTGCCCTTAGCATGAGTTGAAATTATTATTTCCACCTGTGCTTTCACATAATTAAACTCCTTGGAATGGGTTGTTGTTTCTTCTTTGGCATTGGCATCAACTTTAGCTTGAACTTTAGCTTCCTCTTTAGCCTTAACTTAAGCATCAACTTGGGATTTGCATTTAGTATCTACCTCAACCTTAGCTTTGGCTTCAGCTTCAGTCTTAACTTTGGTTTCTTGATCCTATTTCTATTGTGTAGCTTTCACTTCTTGTTGTTACCTTTATGCTTCCTCTTGTTGTTTCTTCTTTGCCTCTACTTCTTCAGTTTATTTTATGCATAGCTTATACTTCCCCTTGCTTTCTTCTTTATGGTTACAGCTTCTTTAACTTACTTCTATGCAGCCTTTGCTTCTTTGTATTTCCTTTTTATAGCTTCTATTTCTTTGGATTTCTTATGTGAAACCTCTACTTCCTCAACTTTCCTTTCTTTCTTAGTGTTTATAGCTTATTGATTCTATTGTAAACTTTGTGGAACTTCCTATTATGTGGTTTATGGTGTTGTTGTTTATTGTTTGTTCTTTTATTTCCTTGGTCCTTTATTCCTCTTGTATATCCTCAAGTTCAAGTGTGCCCTATGTAGTTTGTTACTCCTCTACTTCTTCATATGAAATTTTATCCATGGGTTCATCATCCCCTTTAGGCTAAATTTTAGATTTGGACAGTTCAGGTGATTGTCCTTCACCCAACTGATCTTTTTATACCAACTTCTTTATCCTATATTTTGTTAGAGGCTTGAGGGTCTACTTTTGTTTCTTCAAACCTTGGGGCTAAAATTGATGTTGAGTTAGCTAAGATTGCTTCACATTAATTTTTTCTTTAGGTTCACCAAAAGAGACTATACCCAACTGATCTTTTTATACCAACTTCTTTATCCTATATTTTGTTAGAGGCTTGAAGGTCTACTTGTGTTTCTTCAAACACTAGGGCTAAGGTTGATGTTGAGTTAGCTAAGACTGCTTCACATTAATTTGTTCTTTAGGTTCACCAAGAGAGACTATCTTTTCCTACACTATTTGTGATGGCTTAGTAATCAAATGTGTGTGTGGTTGCCCGAACAAGATTTTTATAAGATTATCTTTTGTAGATAAATCCAATGCATACATAGAAAATGATCCTATTTCTAGTTTCATTGAAAATATTTTGAAAAAAAACTTATGTTGAGTTGATTCTTGTCCTATAGTATCAACAAAGATAGAAGGATTTGGTTGAGTAATATCAACCCAAAGGTCTTATCTTACCTAATTTTTCAATTGGTAAGTGTGCATTGCTTTCCAAAATAAAAACTCCTTCTCATCCTTTGTATTATAGAGATTTGTTTCAATGTCTTCTAACATCAATTGGATCACTTCTCATTCTTCTACCTCCATCTCAAGTAGGTCACACATAGCATCTATTCATGGAACTATGGGATGCTCAATCCATGACTTTGTTTGTTGGGTTATTTTCTTTGGTAGAGGTGGTGAGGCTCTACCCATAGGTATTTTCCTCTTTCCTTTCTCTTATTACATTATATCTTATGGTTGTGTTGACTATGTTGGTTGGGCCTATGACTATGTGGTTTTTTGTTAAGGTACTTGTTTTGCTTATGGTTATTGCACCTATAGAGGGATGACTTGTAATGGAGGCATTGACCTTGTAGCTAGGGATTGTTTTAGTGGACTTCAACCTTCGCTTCAACCATTAAATGAAAAATGGTATTGGAGTGAAAGTTGGGTAGATAACTCATGAACCTTAATCTGTATGTCATTTTGTAGTTTGGTAACTGAATCATGTTGTCCCAGATATTGCATTACATCTTTAGAGAATCTTAGGGTTTGATTGGATCAAGGCTGGAGCTTCTAGCCACCATGCATTAAATCACCACAATTGCTCAAAATATTAGCTTATTTTAATCCATGCAATACTTGCAAAGGCATTACTAAGCCAAAAATTAGGAGTTACATCCACTAGCCCTAGTGGAGACTTTCACTATGTGAAACACAATAACAGGACTAAAAACTAATATTAAAAGGTTTGTGTGGTTCCTTCAAGTACCTTTTCTATATTCATGGTAAAATTGGCTACCAAAAACTTAGGCCATTTAAAATCTTCCTACAGCTTTGTCATTTGATAGGCAATGTCAATGATGCCTTTTGTCATTTATTTTTCATGTTTTGTGGTTTGTCAGAATCTTTTGATGATATATTTCACTATGATGTGCAGTGCAACATCCTCAATCGAATCAATAATGGTTCCTCACCCTATCTTAGTGGCATATTTTTCTCTGTATCTAAGTGTATTGGTGGTACTAAAGACTTATAGGGCATGAGATATTTACAATAATTGGGTAGACCAATTACTCATGACATGGTGTGCACATTAATCTAGATTGTAATATCTTGAGCTAAATAGATAGCTCCTTAATTATATCAACTCAGAAAATCCATCATAACTTCATCTAACTATGCAAATTAGGCAACTTAAGTAACCATTTGGTATTGGAGCCTCATAGTGGATTTTGTAGTGTTAGGGTTCTTGTTTGTGTTGTTTCATGAGTATATTGGGCAAACATGGTAGTGTCTACCACATCTATGAAGTTAAATGGTTATGTATCATTGTATTTAGCTTGTCAAAGCCCTATCCCAATTCCCATTTCCTTTTTTGGGGCATCTAATAGTGGAATCAATAGCTAACCTATGTCCATGGCTTGATGAATAATCTAGGCTAAATGATTATCTGATTAATTGCACTCTAATTTGAATTTGTTCATGAATAGATATTTGAATGGCTAATTGCAGAAGTCTTTTGTTAGTTGAAGGTTGTAATGTTTGATCATTATCCATAACCTTCTCTTTTATATTTTTTTGGCAACCAATTTCATGGCATCACCTCTTTTGAATGTGTTGACTACATTTGCATGAATGTTCCCTTTATAACTAATATTAGATGCTAGAAATCACCTTGTTAGGGACATTGGGTGCCTAGGATCTTTAATTTCCTTATAGGGTAATTATTATAGGTGAGTAGCTATCCTTTTGGTTAATAAATTTATTTTATGTATCCACCTGTCATTTTATCACCAAAGCTACTTTAAAATTGATACAATATTTTGAAATGCTATATCATTAATGGTCTAACCTGACCATTGGCCTTCTTCTCACCATACCTATCTTGTCACCACCTTCCTAGACTTAATTACAATCTTTAGTGTAATTACGGCTAGCTAACTTTGATGAACTATCTTAGGAATCTGATCGCATCCTATGATGATAACTAGTTTCTTGTGGTTGTGATGTGTTACAGAATAAATAGCATGCTATATAAACATTCTAATCTAAGAAAATAAAATAGAAAACAAACAACATTAAATAAAATCCTAACTACATGTTTTACTCAACACCCACTCAATTTTTTTAGCAAAATGATAGAGATTAAAGATGATATGGCTTAAGCCTAAAACCATTTATTCATCCTGGTAATATGGTTCCCTATAAATCTTTCATCACTATGGTACCCTATGGTGATACTTCATGAATAATGTAGGGTCCTTTCCATCTTATGCATAACTTTTCAAGGAATGTTTTAAATCTACTCTTATAAAGTAATATTATTTGGTTTGGGTAAAATTGCTTAGATCGTAGGTTATGATCATGCCATGTTTTTTGACTTTATTTGTTGATATGTTGCGTCCACTATGTGCTTAATCAATTTTATTCCATCCTAGTGAAATCCATCAACTATGCCTTTAATGAAACCTGATCTCCTAATTTCATGATCATCACAATCCATAGACTAGACATAATATATTTCATAGGCATTACTACCTCAAGGCCATATACCAATTGAAATGGAGTGAACTTGGTAGCTCTATTATAATGTGTTAAATAGGCCCATAGAATTACATGAATTTGATCCTCCCAATCATCTCTCTGAACATTGAAAAGTTTTGTTAACATCTTGCCCAAGACTTGATTGGATGCTTCTACCTGTCCATTGGCCTATGGGTGGTAAGCTATGCTTTTATGATGTGATATCATGAAATCTTCTATGAGAGTCTTAAAAGTATTATTAAGAAATTGCATGCCTCTATCACTTACCAACTTAACTAGACATCTAAACCTCATGATAATGTTTTCATATAAAAACTTGGTAGCATCCTTTGCATTGTAGCTTAGAGTGGTAGCAACTTCTAGCCATTTTGTGAAATAGTCAATCAAAATGATAATAAATTTGGCATGAATGTGTTTACTTGGGGGAGTTATAGACCTAACAAAATCAATTCCCCATTTCTCAAAAGTTTATTCCTCAAGCATAGGTACTAAACGCATTTTATCTCACTGGTTGGGCTTGCCCATTCTTAGATAGACGTCATAGAGTTTAGCAAATTTGTATGCATATTTAAATAGTGTAGACCACCACAGACCACTCTGAAGTATTTTCCTCATAGTGTATTCTCCTACATAGTGACCTCCTAAAATCCCTTGATAAGCCTTTTTAAGAATCTACAGTTGTTCATGCTCTAGAGCTACCTAGTATAATACATCATCTTTGCCAAGCTTATATAAGAATCCATTGATGAGGATATATGGTATGGCTCTGGTAACCATCTATTTATTATCCTTCTTTGTATAATGTGATAGAAAATTTCCTTGTTCTAATAAATTTGCAATGTCCTCCATGTTATCAAGGATTACAGAAGTTATAAATAAATGCACATCAGGGGATTCATCTTTGATTTCCTCTAGTTTCTCCCCATTACGAAGTTGGTTGAGATTATATGGTCCCACATTATCCTGTCTTGAATTCAAATTAATTTGGAATTGAAATTATTGAAGGAGCATCAACGACATTGATATACATCCTCTTAGAATTAATTTATTAACTAGGTATCAAAATGTTTGGTGATCTATGAAGAAATCAAAATTAATAACCAATAAGTAATTCCTAAACTCTTACAATGCAAACACCATGGCTAGTGCTTCTCTCTCTATGGTTGTGCAATTATTTTTGTAGGATTGATAGTTTCCTACTAGAAAAATGTATTAGGTGGTCCAACCTGCCTTCGTTTGGTTGTGTTAAGATAACTCCTACTATAGTGCCATTAGCATCCACATGTACACGGAATGGCTTATTAAAGTCAAGAAATACTAAGATGGTTATTATTACCAATCATTGCTTTAACTCAATGAATGTTGTTTGACATTTTTGTGTCTATTAAAATTTAGTATCTTTGCACAGTAGTTTCTCTGTGGATGTCAATATAGTTGTATACCCTTTTATAAACTTCTTATAATATCAAGTATGACCAAGAAAGGTGCACACTTCATTTAAGTTAGTAGGAGGTGTTATTCCTACTATAATAGCGATTTTAGTTGGGTCAACCAAAATTTCATCATTACACACAACATGACCCAATAAGACACCAAAAGATGTAAAGAATATATGGTTCTTTAAATTTATGGTGATGCACAAAACTTAACATCTCTCTAACATCAATCTTAATTTTGACAAGTATTCTTTAAATAGAGAGAAAACTGACCAATCATCTAGATAAACCTCCAAAAAATCATGAATGAAATCTTTGAATGCATTTACCATAGCTCTATAAAATATAGTAGGTGCATTTCTAAACCAAATGGCATTACCTTGTATGCAAATGAACCCCATTAAGTAACAAAGGTGGTCTTGGCCTAATCCTCTTTAGCAATCAAAATCTGGTGATGTCCACAAAACCATCCATAAAGGAATATACCTCATGCCTAGCCACATATTCAAGTACTTTATTTGTAAAAAGAATAGGAAATAAATCATTAACACAAGAATTATTAAGTGTGTGGTAATCCCCACACATCCAAATTTATCTTGTTTTCCTAGGTTGAATAACCATGGGACTCACCTAGTATGCCTTTTCAACTGGATAAATAATTCTAGCTTCTTGCATTCAATCTGGTCTAGCCTTTACTTTGGTCTTTATAATAGGATTAAGTCTATAGGGTTGATTTTTGATAGGGCACACACATTCTTTTAACTCTATATGTATTTATTATAGAGATGGATATACACCATTTACCTTAGAGAATTTTCTTAGAAACATATCTTGATAATCTCTTAATAGTTGCAAAGCCTTAGAGATCTACGCTTGTCCCCAGTAATCTCTCACTATTGAAAGTTTAGGGGCTACTTTTATCCCAATATTTCTTTAAGTCTTTTACAATGGTTCTTGATATATCTTGTATGATCCACTAGGCATGGTATCTTGAAAAATGCATTGGAATTTATTTTACAAATTGTCAATATTGTGTATTTTTTCCTCTTCTATTTGCTCTATGTTTTACACTGGTTTGGACTCCTCTTCATGTTGTAGCTCAAATAACCCTTCTAAATCAAGATCTCCATCACTATCATTATCACTAGATTCTATTAGATCATTGTTTATTCTATTACAAGACTGAACTTGGAGTTGTTCTTTTTGGTTAGCTTTGTAACTACGTAGTGCAAGATCCAAGTCATGTGCAACTTTTTGATGAGAGGATGATTCAACAACATTTGTTAAATCTTCTACACATCCATGACATAGAAAATTTTTAATCTTCTATAATTCATTATGTACTAGTGGGTTATCATTTTCAAACACAAAATTTTGAATGAAATCCTATTGAAGTTGTACCCAATGTTTAGTTTCCCCTTTATGCTCTTGATGCATATATCAAGCTATTGGAAGAGGTGCAATGGTATGACTAAATATGTGCACCCAGTATCATGGCTCTATTCCTTATGTGGTCCATATATATACATAATGATAGATGTGTAGTTCTAGATATTGTCCCTCTTGAAAGAAAGGCCATTCTACTTTAATACTAGTTTGTATTTGAAACCTTGTATCCAAGATTTTTTACACATCCTCCCAATACATTTCTGAGTTTTTGTATATGTCCTACCATGTCACAATAGTTCCTTTTAGTGCATAGTTGATTGCGTTGAATTTTTATCCCACCTATGGTACATGGTATTCAAGCATAAATATTAAAATATTGAGATCCTCTATCATAAAATAGTGAGGTACTTGGCATTCAATAGTGAACACCTTGCATAGAGGTCATAACTCATGATCTCTACAAGACCAATTCAAGATGTGTGCATCTGATTCACCACTTACGGATGATGTATAATCATAAGGTAGAATTCCTTATAGGGTTAGTTCAGTATAATCCATAATAGTTTCACTATTATTATATAAAAATCCTACCTCAAATCTTGTCGGCAAATGTATTGAAGGAAAAACACATTATTCGATGTGAACCTGTCTAAATAGATACTTTGTTAAAATAGGTTTGAATACCAATGGTTATTCTTGATGCACAATAATGGGTTTCCACTTTTGACATTCTACAGTCTGCACTCCATTTTTTATTTCATTTTTCCAAACTTTAAACTAACTATTGTCACCATAAGCATAAGGAGACTATCTCTTTAGGAATGATATATGGCATTTTTTTAGATTTATTTAAAGGTATGACTACTATTTTATCTTTCTGATTGTGCATAGTGTTAATATTTATTTGGCCATCATAAGCCCATTTATTACTAATTAAGGTAGGTTTATGGGTCTCTACTATATTCATGTCGATGGTCTCAAAATCCCCTCACAAGCTAAGCTCAACCACTTTAATTTCAACATCTTCTAGCTGTACAATGGGTTCAACTCTTCCATAATCCACTAAGTTCAATGTTATTGGACTATAGATCAAAGTTGATCGACCAATGGCTTCCCATGTTGAGTGAGGAATCATATTGATTGTACTCCTAAAATCAAATACTGCATTTGGGATTTCATATCCATCTAACTCAATATCCTATCACAAATCTGGATCCCAAGGCTTCTTGGTCTTGACCTACCAAACTACTTTATTAGCCCTCATTTGTCCTTGTTGTGTACACTCTACGAGATTATGTAGGAGGTTAGTGATATTATGGGATATATATTCATTATATAGTTTATTGAGTAGTTTCATTAGATTCATCAAAATGATCACAGTGCCTTCTTACCACATTATCCTAATAATTTACCCATACATTTGAGCATTAATAGTAGTGTTATCATCATCAAAGACTAGTTTATGTTGTATTTCCTGTAATACCTCATTGATAGATATATTAAATTATTTTTTGTTGCAGGATTAGGATACTTATCCCACTAAAATTTTATAATACCCTAATCTTGATGCATTTCTAAAGGAGGTAAGCCTTGTTCAACTCTCTATTACCTTGTAATGGCTTGTATAAATGCATTTTCCTTTGGTTGTGCATTAATCATGTTTACATTACACACTAGCTTCTCCTTTATTTATCTAGAACAAGGCAATCTTTTGTTTGATGTTGACCTTTGACCCTTTAGTATACATAATAAACTTGTCTATAAGGATTTTTGGGACAATTCTACACATATTGATTATATTCTCCACATAGATAACATTGCATAAGTGGTCAAGTTTGTTGATTATTGTTATCATGACCTCCTTGATATCCATCATGATATCCCACCCTATATCCTCCTTTGTAGCCTCCTCTATTTTGTTGATATCCCCACCATTGGGATTGTTGTCTAATATATCCTCCTTCTTGATTCATCTACACATCATATCCCCATACTGATGTTATGGGGAACTTGGAGTCCAATTTTGCTATTGTTGCTAAATATTTTTCTTGTTCCAGGGTTATGCATACTAACCAAAATATTGATACAAGGGAGATAGGGTATTGTTCCAACTTGTTAGGCCTTTTGGTTGGTATTATAGTTATGAAGGCATCTGATATTGCATTGATTAAGGAACCCATCCTAGACTATCTTGAGTCGCCTTTATCATCTCCACATTTGGTCTTGGAATTACTTGCTTCACAATGGGTATTTTTTAGGCCAAATTTGTAAAGATGTTCTTTTTTATATCTTTATTTAACTCTTGCAAGGCTTGGTATCTTGTCTCATCATGATTTTTATATTTTTAAAAACTATAGTACATGATGTGTGACTTTTGGGTATATTACTAGAGAAGATGGCATTTGGATTTAGGATGTCCAACTACACTATAAATTTCACAAAATTTTATTTTAATTTTTGGACAGTCATTCCTATGATGTCCCTTATGGCCACACTCTATGCATTATAAGCCTAATTTAGGCTTATCATTTTTATTCATCTTGTTCATCCTCCCCATAAAATCATCTAACTTAGCTTTTATTTTTTATGCCATTGATGGAAGACCTGCATAATCTTATATCTATTCAACTCCTATGGCAGCAGACCAAGCATCTCATTGGTCGAGAACTAAGTTTGCACAATATTGAACCTTACTCTTAGTCATAACCCCTCTATGAACCAAGTAGCCTTATTTTATAAAATAAAATCAATTTTTTTCATCACATTGGAGAACTTGCAATCATATTCTCCAATCTTTTCTCTTGATTTTCTCCAAATTTCCTTTAGGTCTTGAATCACTTGACTAGGATATTTTTTACTTTAAATTTTGATACTAAAAAATCTTTAACTTTTGCAAAATCAAGGGCATTTCCATTTATTTTAAAAATTAACTTCAAAGCACATCCTCCCAAAGCCCCTACTAGTTCACATTTATCACATCATCCAATATTACCCCTTTTATGACCCATTTTTCATTTCACAAGTGACCAAGTATTATTCAAGGTCTAAAGATCCATCATATGACATTAAAAGTACAAACATACCTAAATTAAGTGTCATAGTTGGTAGGATGGTAGTTGTTGTTGTAGATGTCTAAATACTAGAAATTATTATTAGTGGTGTCTTTTCACTAATTGTTGCATTTTTAAGTGATTATGTAGTGTTTACTATGACTATAGGCTACTTCACACTACTCTTTTTAAGAGTAACAAGAAATCTTGTTTCCTATAACTTCTTTCTTTATAATACCCACTTGGTTTCTACACTGAGCCTTCCAAACTTGTTGGTAAAGGAATCAAACCAACTTGAATTAGCTTCTCTCTATATACCTTTTCTACCTTTTATAAATAAAGTGGGCTTGGTGGATGCATGTCCTTGAAATGAATATCATTTATTTATAACTTCTTCTTACTTAAAACTTGAACCTATAATATTAACACCTTCAATTTTAACATTTTGCCAAGAGCTTTCCTTCTTGGTTTCAGCTAAAAACTCATCCCTTAACTATGATCTACCTCTACATCCTAACTAATCTACCTTAGCATCATTGCTTCTAACATCCTCTTTCTCATTGGGCCCTTTCTCATATTACACATACCCTTCTCTTTCTATAGTTTCCACATCTTCTCTTAGAAACCTCTCTTCTCTAGCATCTTTTCCTTGTATGTCTCTAATTCTAGCAATTTTTTCTCTACTCCTAGTTTTACTCATAGTTACTTTAGGGTCTATTCTATGGGATTAGGTTAAAGTTCCTTTTACTCATCTCTTCATCATCCACTTTCTCTCACAGACACCCCCATGGTGCCCAAAGTGACTACTCTATGTTGGCTGGAGTAGGCACCATGGCATTTTCCATAACCAACATATTGATCAGCAAAGGTAGTCGATTCAAAATTTTCCTTCTAATTCTTTAGACAAATTGGTCTTGTGCAATCTCAAAAGCTATGTATCTTTGTATTGTGAACTCTATGATATAGCCATCGATTGTAGTCTTCATCTAATAATCTATTGCTCAAGACCAATTGATATCTAGGTTATTTAGTATTTCTAGTTTATCCTCAATCCAAATTATAAATTTTGTTCTCCTCAGACTAAAATAATAGTATTCTATTTTAGCCAGCCATAGAGCTAACAATCCAGGCAATTTGCACAAAAAAAAATCATAAATTTCACTATAGAGGTGTTCTTGGAGAATCTCATATGTAGTTTTTCCTACTTTTTGTGCTTCTTCCTCTAAAAAATTCCTAATTCTCTCATCTAGACATTTTTTATGTCTCTTTACCCTAGTAACCATCTTAGTACATTTCATCCAAAAAGATTCCATACTCACTGCACCATTATTAGCAGAGGTTCCTAGAATTACACCAGAACATGTTAATTACAAGGATAGCTTACATAGTAGAGAGTACTATAGGTGCATAAGACATGACAATAGTATAGACCATCTATGATGTACAAGAATAGACCGAAGAGCAAGCCAAAGAAGAAATAAACAAAAGATGCACCATAACTAGTATTGCATCAGATAATAAATTAAATCAAAATAGAGTAATCATTACATATAAACCATACATAAAAGAAGATAAAAAAACCATAATAGAATAATTCTATTAATCTCTATCAACACATCGAATCAAATTCTATTACATCAAAGTGTTATTTATAGTCTTTTTTAATTTTGTTGTCTCTCCACATTCTAGCCTTTTGAGATACGAAAGGAAAGACTCTTAGCATTATTTTAATACCCAATTATGCTTACAAGGCCGAATACATATAAAAGTTATAAAAAAATACAAAATCATACACTTTGCACATGTGTTCATCTCATATACTTTATGGTTTTAGAAAGATCCATTTTTTATCCAACAAATAAACTCTTCTACTATTTGTTCATCATATCCATGAAATTTTTGATAAAATTTAACCATCTTACTTTTTCAAACACCCTAGTTATAGCTTCATCTTACAGTAAGAGGTCTACTGATTTAGGTTCAAATTTATTTTTCTACCCCATTTGTAAAGTGTGTCAAGAATCCTCAAGGATTACAAAAAAATCTTGGTAGACGATTGAGAGTGTGGTTTCAAGTGTTTTGGAAACAATTGTATGTGTAATTAGCAAGCAAGAGAGACACAATTAGCTTGAGAAATGGATTAAAGTGCAAGTTAGAAAGTTTGTAATGATGTTCATGGCTCTTAAAATATCTTAGAGCTAAATTGGTTATGAGATTAAATGTCTTGGGTAAATTAAATGATGATTGTAATATAAGGTAAGATTTTAGGTGACTCAAATTTGTCTTATCACTCCTCCTCATGCCAATTCTATCATCAGTCTTTCTCCTTTTCACCATTATAACCTGTCTTTCATGCCACAAATGGTCATTTTCATGATGATCTTTACAAGTACCTTTTATATGAATATTTTTAAGTACATCATCATCATGATCATGACCTTCTAATGATGTATTGTATTTTTGAAAGGATGTTTTTTTTAAATAGTATGAAAGGATGTTCTGATAGTATGAAATCCTATTCACTTTTTGAAAAAACATTTTTAAAGACCATTTTTGTAGGAGACCCCCTTTTTGACATCTCCCTTATTTGGAAGAATATATTGATGTGGGTTTTATGCACACCACACAAATATTTATGAGGTAACCTCTAATGTTTCAGGATCTATGAATGAAATTCACTCCAAAGCATGAGTTGTGGGGTATTCAATTTTGCAAACACCATGTTAGTGGAATAGCAGGAGGTGAAGTAATTTTTTTACCATGGATGGGTCAGCTATGGATGAACATAAAACTAATTAATATGGGTGGAGTGATGATGGATCTGACCTAAGGTGGTTAGGACCAAAAGAAACTCAAAAAAAGAGGGAAAGGTAGGGGAAAAAAGGAGGCTTGTGGACCTCACCAGATAAAATTGTTATTAACCAGCATTTGAACTAGATATTGGATGAGTAATCAAAGATTGATATTTGTTGCAAGATACTGTATCACACAAATAATAAAATATAGGTAGCAGTCAAAGGGAACTAGAATAAAACAAACTTAAGCACGTAAAATCTAAGGTTGTCACATTTGTTAGACTGTAATAACACATCTACATGGGGGATTATGATTCAATATCTCAATATGAATAATTATATAGTAAAAAGATAACTCATGCACAAATAAATTCTAAGAAAATGAAATAACATATCTTATTCATAATCCATAAGTTTTGAGAAGAATCAAGATTTGTACATCGATATCAATTGTAAAACATTCCTCAAAATTTATTATAAATTTTAATAGTCAAAATTATTCTATCTTTAGGATTGGGAGGATAAAATTATATATAATCTTGGAATGGGTAAGGCCTCATCTCTCAAGTAAAGTCTAAAAATACATATCCAAAAATAACATTGTATGTTAATCTCATATAAATTATGCATGTATAATAATGATTACTCAAAATAGAATTCTTTGTATAAAACACAATAAATACATGTTAAATGAACTAATAACTAATAATTCAATCTTAACCACAACATGAAAATACATATGTATATTTATAAATTAATAATGCATCACTGCTAAAAAAAGAAAACTATAACATAGTCGTAATAGACAATGAAGTAGGTAGAACTAAATTTGTAACTTAGGTTGCAACTAGAATAGGCATTTGATTTGTAACTACATCATAAGTGTCCACCAATGTAGATATGGTAACAATTATAGGAAGTTGCATATAGGAAGGCCTATTTTGACTATACCCTAGTGTGTATTTGGGAATTTGAGTTCCCTGAGGTGGAGTGGTTATAACACCTAACATTGAAGTTGTTTTCTTAGTGGCTTTCATCTGTAGGTAAAGTGCATGACTTTCCTGGAAGTTGATGTCTATGGTCTCAAAATTGAGAAAAGTTATTTTTAAAAACAAAAGAATCTTATCTATCAATTTCTTGTCTATGCCCAATATGGCTCTAACCTTAGCATGTAGTGCCTTGATTCCTATGATTTTATCCCTTATAAAATTGACTAATTTCATTATTTCATCACTGGTTCTATAATAATACCTTCAATCTCTACTCTAAATTTGTCAAGTGTTTCTCATAAGAGATTTTCAAAAATGGGTTTAAGCACCAATTTCCCTTGTGGAGTGCCTACTTGAGTAACTCTTAAGTATGTCAAGATAGAGATTGCTTCCCTTTACTGGTTTGAAAATTATTGAACTTCATTTTGTATATCTTGATGCCACTCAAGTAAATTATCCCTTTTGGTAACAATATAATTATGTGCCCAAGCAGCTTCAGATGTTATTAATTTCAAATGGGCATAATCCTTATTTCTAATCACCTAGATTATAAAACATGGCTTAACATCAATTAATTTTATTTTATTGAACAATTATAAAACATCTCCCCACTTAGGTTGGGAGGTGGCCTATGCGGACCTTATTGAACCAATATTGTCAAATAGCTTCCTAGTTATCCCCTGTAGGTTGTCCACTATTTCCTTGGGAGCCTAGATGGTCTTCACCTCTATTTTCCTCTATATATGTTGATTAAAAATTTTAAACATCTATTTTATGACCCCTTTAGTAGCATCTGCAAAAGTATAGGGGTCCTCCCTATATCTGTCTAGGTCTAAGGGATTTATTTTTCTTTATTTAGTTAAAGAGAATATGTCTTCTCTTTGTTCTAGCTCAACCTACTAACCTTAAGTAACCATAGTTTTCTTAACCTTTATCGAAGTGTTTATCTATCTATCAAAATAGAACTTTATTATGGGTTGCTCAATAATCACTAAATATTGTCTTCCTAATTCTTCTTGTTGCAACTACTAAATCCATAAGGGATGTTCGGTGTAAATTGTTTCTCTATTTATTATGATTTCCCTATTTATGTTATAATATTAGCTACGGGGGGTTATCCTAGAGGTAGCATGGCCTTAGGGGAAGATGTCCCTATTAAAGGAAAATAAGGAATAACTTTACTCCATCTAGTAAGATACCTTTGGATTGGTGTATCAATTACATATTTGGCCTTCCTTACTACTTTTTAGACTGAGACCGTAGGTGAGTCTACTTAAGGTTCTTGAACAATAGTCATCTCTAACTATGTATTCAACCTAAGATGGGTATCTAGTGTGGCAAAAATTAATGTGGACACTAGGTTTACAAAATGTACCCCTTTTCTTAGCTCAAGGGACTATGGACTAGTTCTACTAAAGAATGATTAGGTCCCTGGGGTGCTCAATAGGTTTTGCAAATAGTTAGTAACAGAAGTGTATGTATTTTAATTAGTTGAGGTAGTGATGATAGGGCCCATAATATTAAGTTGGGTTATGATAGGTAAAATTGGCATTACAACTACTTAGGACTGGTTTATTTAACTTAAAGAATGCAAAGAATTTACTACACCAATTGTAATTGTAATGATTGAGGGAGTTTTTAAAGAATGAGAACCTAGAGTAATTATAGCCTAGGAAGAGATCATTGGTGCACTAGTTAGTGTATTTGTCATTATAGTGATATGAGGTGGAGAACTTAGAGGTGTAGTTGGGGATGGCCCTTATGTTTTAATGTATAACTTGGATTTTGACTCTCTTTTTGCCTCTCCTTCTATATCTGATAACAATTTAGTAGCCCCTAAATTACCATCTCCATAGTTAACTTCTTTAAATTCCTACAATAATTATGTTCCTCTTAATTGAGTGCTTTTGTCAATCATCCATTCATCATCTTCCTCTATTTCTGTAGTCTCATCAAATGATTCTATCTCTTGTGTTTTAGTATTTGAGACCCACTCTTCTTCATATCCCTATCTTTTATCTTCCTCCTCACTATCATAAATATGAATAGGGTCTAACCCTAGTTCACCCTTTCTTCTCTCTTTCTTTTCCTTTGGAGAATCTATTTTCTTCTCCTTTACTTCCAACTTTTGAGGTGAAATGGGAGAGGTCTTAGGCTTCCTTATATATGTCATTATTGCTTTGTAACAATAAAGGATGGCCTAGTTGAAGGTGGAATGGGAGATGAAGGAGTTTTAATGGTAGCATTTGGTAAGAGAGTGGAAGGAGTGGTGACCACTAAAAGAATGATGGGTGGTGGAGATGGAAATCCAGTGGATTGAGTTACTACCAATGGTGGTGAATTATCATGATAGGTGGTGATGAGTATTTCTTCCCATGGGACTGGGGCATCACTATTAGTGGAGATAAAGGAGGAAAATTAATATGAACTTGAGACAAGAAGGAAGGAAGGAAGAGGAAGCATGGATAAAATTCTAGCTAATGTATTGGGACATATATGTCTATACTCTTTAGTTTTTCATTAAGTGGAATTATCTTCAATTATATGTGTAAGGTAACTTGGAGGTGTTGAAACTCCTTCTCTAATGTAAGATTCCCTAGATGGGCTAGCATGTTCTTGCATTTCTTCTTTTACCTGAGGAGGGGGTCCATGGATAAGTTTGGAAACCCATTCCTCTTTATGAATTCTCTTGGTATTCTCTTTAGTGATAGTAGGATCATATTGGATCCTCTATGCCACAATCATGGACATGTTAGCCCTGTGTATCCTTATAACCACTTTAGTGTTATCTTTAACATTCATGAACACAATGTCATGATCATAGGACTGATGTCCATAGTTGATACTCATTTTCCTTTCATATTTTTAATTTCTTCTCTAACATTTTTTCTAGGGTCTTAGTGTCTGAAGGGTGCCAATTTAAACCCATAATGTGCCCTAATATTTCCAACAAATTGGAGGTGCTCCCACCTTATGTATTGCATCCTACTAATATTGAGAGGAGTTGGATGGATGTCTACTTGCTTGGATTTCCTTAAGTTAGCATCAATGTTTTCTATCAGTTAGGCAATAAAAATATCTTGTTTAGCTATTTTATCAAGCACAATTCTTGATAGGTAGAAAAGGCATGCTTTTATGTCTTCAATTCTAATTATTGTACACTCAGGTTACAACCAGTAATTTCCCATCTTTCGAATGGTTTTATTTATAGGGTTAGATAGTATGGGCATGTTCTTACCATATATTTTTTGATACACCATGGAATAAAAAGTCTTGGTCATCCTTTTCATGTTCTTCTTGAATCTATGCACATGAATAACATTTAAATCATCACATAACCGGTTGTTGGGGTAGTCTAGATATAGTTGCTAGGGTTGCTCATAAGATGAATGCATAGTTGTAATAACCATGTCTACTATGTAAGACATCTTGTAGAAGTTCCCATCTATGGAATTTTTAGGATTTGTCAGTTTGAAAATCAAATTGGAGCTAATAATCTCTCTTAAATAATTGATTTTTTTGGAAGTTAAAATCATGTCCAGTAAAGGGACCCATACCTCATTGACATAAGTGATGGTTGAAAAACTATATATTCTAATTAGTAGGGCCATAGTTATTATTACCCCTAGTCTGAAGATTGAAATAGGAATAGCTGAGGTAGGGCCCTAAATTGTAAAGTTGTTTGGGTTGCTAGTTCATTCTTACAATTTGTTGTTGACATTTTTGTTAAGAAGCTATGAGGTCACCATGTCCTGCCTATATGACATATCTAATAGAGGGAGTCTATAATACCTCTCAAAGGTATTTACAATTATAAATTTAATTGGTGTTTTTCCAAACCTAAAGTGTAATATCTTCTTAGTAACATTTTCATTCATGAATAAATCAAACAGTAGGTCAATGCAAGGCATTACCTATAGTTTAGTTAATGTGTTATGAAGACCAATTTATTTGATGGTTAGGAGGTCATCCTTGTATCTACATGAGAAAATGGATATTTTTTTCCTTGGCATTGTATGGTTAGACTACATCAAACATATCCCAAATGGTAGAGTAATGTTTTAACTCATGATTCAAAGCCACCGAATCAAATGATGTATATGTGTATTTAGTTGGTCATATAATTGAGTGTGCAAATGAAAGAGGGATGTGAGATGAGGAAGCCATTGGTGTTATTTAAACAAACTTTTATCTATGAAAAACTTGTAAATTCTTGGTCGTAATGGAGTTTTGGATTCATAGTTTGCACTTGAGCTCAAAATTCGTAATAGTCTCGATAGCTAGGAATCTATGTAATTAGACTGGAGATGGCAATTCAAAATATATTGCTTTAGTAATGTTGGTTTTGAGAATTAAATACATTAATTCTTTGATTCATGTGAATTATGTGTAGAAATAATATTCACTCTTTTTCATGTTTACTCTTTGCATTTGAATTGCATAATACCAACTTTTATGATTTTTACTACCATGTGGCCTCTTCTACATTCTTCCAAATATTTAGTCATCTTAGTATGATACATGTCTCTTTTTCACTATTTTATTCTTAGTTTTGATGTCTTCATTGTTTGCTTACATAAACTCAGAGGGCACATGTCTATGTGTCATTATTTTGATCCAAACTGGTTTATAGCTTGTTGTTCTTTGTCTCTTTGGTCATAGACTAGTAGGATGATGACACGTGGATGGCTCTTACTACTCTACTCTCCCAAGACTTTCCATATATAGATCCATGCTAATGTCACCTCTAGGATAGTGGGATGATGACATGTGGATGGCTCTCACTACTCTACTTACCTTAGACTTTACATACATAGGTTTATGCTGACGTTACCTCCAAGCTAGTGAGATGATGACACATGGATGGATTTTGATGCTCTAATTACCTAATAATTTTTGTACATAGGTCCATGCTAACATCACCTCTGGGATATCAGGATGATGATATGTGGATGACTCTCACTGCTCTGCTTGCCCAAGACTATGTATATAAAGGTATATGTTGACATCATCTCTGTGTGACTTATGTTCTTTAATTAGGCTTTGAGTTAGCAAAATGATGTTACACAGAAAGATAAAATGAGATCTAAGAGGGCCTAAGAGACACCTAAGCACAAAATATCATGTTTAATACATCATAAAGGTAAAGACTTGACTAAAAAACCAAAACAAATCATCCTAGGTAGCCATTAAACCATAAATCAAACATGTTCATAAGCACTCTTCAAAAATAAAATCAAAAGATAAAGATAAATCATGCATATGGCTTATGCATAGCTTCAATTCTCCTTCCCAGAGCTCAAGTACTTAAGAAGAACACTAGGTCAAAGCATATTAGTTTCATTAGTCCAAATAAATCATGAAATTTATGAAAATCCAAGGTTTAAGATAAACCAAAATGATCATTCAAGCTTTGATTTTCAAATTTCAATCTTTTGTAAATTTCAGACTTCAAAGATAACCTTAAACTTATACAAATTAAGACCAATGTCATGAATTTATATGTCTATGAAGACCCTGATTAAAGATATTTAGTCAATAATGGGTCCTTATTTTCAAAATTTAAATAGGGTGTGTGTGTGTTAGGTCACAATAAATGGTGACTCAATGGAGAAAATACTCCTATGTTTTTTAAAACCCATAATCTTAGTAATGCAACATAACAAAACTTTGGTCCTCTTTAGAAAATAATAAACAAAATAGACTCCTACTTACTCATGCAACATATTAACCCTTTCCATTCCTTATATTTGAGTGAGTGATCTTGTGAATTCAATTTTTCTTTATTAAGAGATTTTTGACAGAGTCTTGGATAGGCACTATAATTTTCATGTTGATCTCACATTTTATAACCAGACTATAAGGAAAGCCTAAGCATTAATTTGTTATCAGCCACACATACATAACCCCAATAGAGATACCTTTGATTCCACTCAAATCCTTACTCTACTATTAACCAAGCATCTATATCCCCAATAGAGATTACTTAAATCATCCTTTTCTATCAATCTGTATGATAATATATGTATATTGTTTTTTTTTAAACATAGATAGAAGAAGGGTTGGGAACCACCATTGGTTAGGTGTATGTATAAGAAAACTTATTTTAATCAATGCATCTCTGTTAGTGTGTATCCAATTATATGTTTATTATCTCTCATCCAAGTTTTATCATGTTATAGTGTAGTTAATATTTAGAAATAGAAAGTGTTTCTAAAATTTGCATGATTATATCATAATAAATCTTAGAGGTATAATAAACTCATTTAGTCAAAGTAGAACCTAATTCAATCATAACACACCTCAATCCTAAAATCTCTAATATTGTCAAAATAAATCTTTATGAGGACCAATGGTGCGTCCTTGTGAATCATCCCCTTATTTTTGGTAGTTATTTTATAATATCAATATATGAAATTAGTTAGTCTATTTTGTAGTTTTAGAAAACTAATCCAGAAAGCATAACGAATATATTGAAAGAAAATACAATAAGTAGGAAAGACTAATCCTAGAGGGCATGAAAACTATTCTAGAAAATAAGAAATTTATTTTAGAAAATATGAAATCTACTCTAATCCTACATCTACATCTCCACTTACAATCATTCTAAGGCGTCTCTAGTTGGAGTAGCCATGAAATAATGTTTCAAAAACTATCCATTGATTGGAAAGGTGAGGTCATTACCTTGGAGGTCTTTCAATAGGAAGGCATTTTTATCTAGGATATCTAATATTTGATATGATCCAATCCATAAAGGAGTGAACTTATCATGTTATCATTTCTTCTTATGTACTTTATCCCATAGAATAACTAGGTTTAAAATCCTAAAGGCTTTGATCTTGGATATTTTATCAAACCATATTTTGATAATATCATGATGTTTACTGAAGTTGTGTAGTTTTTCAGTTCTTACATCCTCCATCTAGAGTATGTCAAGTAATCTAGATTGTATTCTTTCATAATTCCCCATGTATTATTGCATGAACTAGTACATTTATATTTTAAGAGTAAGGAAAAAAGATTGGTTGTTTCCCATACAGTAGCAAAAAAGGTAAAGCCTTGAGGGCTTGCTTGTGTCTGGTTTTATCTACCCATAATGCATATTTCAATAAGAGATACCATTCTCTTAATTTGTCTTGAGATGATTTCTTAATGGCATCCATCATATTTTTGTTGGTAGACTCAAATATTATATTCCCTTGTAGATAGCGGTTCAAGGAAAACTTGATGATGATTTTATTATCATAATCCCATTATGTAAATTTAGTAGACTAGAATGTTGGACAATTATCATAAACTAAGGAAATGGGAGTGTCAAACCAAGTTAATAGATTTTCTTCTATAAACTTGATGACATCAATTACTCTAGAATTATTTGTAGCTACAAATTCTATCCACCTAGTGTAGTAATTAGTGGTTGTTAGGATAAACTTGTGCCCCACTAAAGATTTTGGGCTTATCACCCCAATAAAATTAAGGCCCCATTGGGAAAAGATATGTCCTTCAATGATGGGTTGTAAAGCCATTGTAGCATTCACTTCAATTTTTCCAAATACCTAGAAGGCATGACAAGTATTGACATGGTTATGTGCATCCTTAAATATTATGGGCTAGTAGTATCCCATCCTCAAATTTTTGTGAGTTGTTATGCTATCTAAGGGATGAAAACTGCCTATCTTCTAATGTAGGTTATTCAGGATGTTTACAGCTTCCTCTTTTGAAACACAACTCAGGTAGATGCCTTCATAGTTATTTATCTATATAACTCCCTTATTGATCATATAATGAGTTGATTTGAGCCTGAGGTCTCACCTTCACTCTTTGTGTAGCTCTGGGGGGCATGTGTCTATGAATAAATAATGTATGATTTGAGTGTATCACTCACCATCAATTACCTGAGTCTCATTATTTTGTTCAATAATGATGCATGGATCAATCTCGGTCATCAACTAGATGATTCCTTGGCTTTTCACCATCTTGACTCACTTGATTTTAAAATAAAACTCTTAAAGTTTGGCCATCTAGCTACCTCTTCTTTCTCCCAATTCATTTTGGCCTTCTCCCAATTCATTTTGGCCAAGTGTGAGCTTGTATTTGGATCTAGAACAATGTGAATGTCTTATTTCTTATAATATAATGCTTGAATTTATTTATATCTTTGATCAAGGCATATATATGTTTGTATATCATAAAGTCTTTTAAACTCTACATCCTTTAGATTGGTGTTTATGAAGGAAATGGGATGTTCATTGTTGTCTACACTCTATGTAAATATAACAGCTATAGTATGTTCTAAAGCAAATGAAAAAAGATAGAAATATTTATTGAAGTCTAGGTTGATTAGAACTAGAGCTTAAGTAATGGATATCTTAATGTCTTGAAAAGCTTTAGTAGCCTTTATTTTCCACTCCATCTTAGAATCTTACTTCATTATGACATTCAATGGTTTGACAATCTTTGTAAATCCAAAAATGAATTTACTCATAAATTTTATCTTACCAAAGAAGGACTTTAGTTCCTTCTTGTTATTGGGAGGTGTTAATTTAGAAATGGCTTAAACTCAATTTGGATTAGTAGAGATCCCATCTTTATTAATGACATGGCCTAGCAATTTTCCTTCTGTAACTCCAAAAATACTCTTCTTTGGATTTAGCAACACTCCATACCTTCTACATATGTCAACCACTTTTTATAGATGATCTACATGATCAGCTTTGCATTTTGAATATACTATCAAGTCATCCATGTATATGATGATACATTTAACAATAATCCCTTATAAATCAAAGTCCATGGCTCTCTAAAAGGTATCTCCTACATTGATTAGGCCAAATAACATCTTTTTATATGTATAAGTTCCCCACTTGGTGGTAAAGGTAGTTTTCATCTTGTCTCCTCCTTCCAATAGCACTTGATTGTACCCTGAGAATCAATCCAAAAAGGACATCATCTTGGACTTGCTTACCATCGGAATAACCTCATCTAATAAAGGCAAGGGGTAATTATCTTTCTTTAATACTTTGTTTATGTTATTTAATTCCACATAGAGTTTAATGTCTCTTCTCTTCTTCCTGACTAGTACTACATTGGCTACCTAGCTCAAATGTTTAATTAGAAAGACAAGCCTAGCATCTAGTAGTTTTTATACCTCTATGTGAATGAGAGGTTATAGAATTAGATTAACTAGCCTTTGTCTCTACCTGAAAGGCTTGTGTTCTAGATTAAATGGAATAGTATGAGTAATAAATCTTGTGTCAAATATCTTCAGGTCCTCATATATCCAAGTGATAATGTATTTATACTCTATCGGTAGATTCTTCAATGTTTTTCTCACTTTTAGTGTAGCTCATTCCAATACTAACATACGAAGGGTGTTGGTCAGTACCTAGATTCTCTTTGATGAAATTAGACTTAGTTGTTTTAAGACTACTTTTTTTAAGCTTGTGGATCTATGTCAAAATCTCACTCTAAGGAAACCATTCCTAGAGGGATGCGGTTATCCTTAATCTATAGAACATCATCTTCTCCCAGGTCTTCAATGTGCATGGGTTCCACATCTTTCTCATCTATCAGTTGATATTCAAAGGTCTCATAACTACTCATAAATTGGATAATCTTCTTATCATCTTGAAATACTTGTAAATTATCCACATTTTTTGGAATAGAGGGATATAAAACCAACTCCATAGAGAATATCTGCATTCTAGATTCTTAGAGTGGTGCTAGATTAGTAGTTGAAGTTTTCAGTGAATCTACTATCTAATTTTATTCTCCTGGGATGGATTTGATGTTGAAAACTTCAAAGGAATCAATTAGGTCCCTCACTCGATGTTTATACTTATTTAAGTAGATGAGCTTGCATTGATACTTTTTTTATCTAATTAATAGCCAACTAATAATAACTAAAGTTCTAAAGTTATTTGACATTGTGCTTCAACATAAATTACAGACCAAAGATTAAAGCTTCATATTCAGCTCTATTATTGGTGCAATAAAATTGTAACCTATAGGTATCTAGGTACTGCTTATCATTTGGGCCTATTATGGCTATGCCAACACTTAAACCTTGTTTTGATATGGCTCCATCAAAATAGAGGGTCTATAACTGAGAAAGACCTTCAAATTCTTGTTTATAGAGCTCTTACTTGGTAGTGAATGTGTATACTCTCACATTTAGAGATGTAAATTTTATTTCTCATTCTTTATGTTCTAATCGACAATCAAGTACTTCATCTTGAGTTCTTTGTCCACCTAAATTAGATTGGATACTCTTTTCTAGGGAAACCACATTTATAAAAAATTGGTGGTCATATATCTATTGAGTGTTTTGTACCAATCATGACTCAACAATAGACCATAAATTTTTGGAATGTCAATGACCATAATATCTATATATTGTTGTACATGTGGCTCGGATCTAGCTAGATGTGCATGTTTGTTAATTCTTCAACATATGGGTTAGAAGACTTATCCAATTATAAGACCACCCTCTTTGACTTGTCTAGGCTCAAACTCAATTTATTACACATAGTTGTCAACATCATTGATGAGCCTAAAAAATGGATCGTTATATCCATAAAATAACATCCTTTTTCCTTGCATAAGAAGTGGATCTAAATGTAGTTTCTAAACTTATAGTTTATTTAGAATAAAATAGAAAGTATATATCATGGTTATTTTTTTAGAATTCATTATATCTTTGTTATCTATTTCTAATAATTATGGGAAAAACATGTCAATATGTGCATATGTAGTCCATACTAAGCTAGAAAAGATGGAGTATGAAGAGTAACCATTTAAAGAACAATGTTGGAGCAGTTTCATAGTCTTCTACAATAGCTCCTAAAGAAGATCTAGCATTTTGGCTAAGCTTCAGACTCGCCCAGTACTTAAAAATCAACTTCAAACTCACCCAATAGCTTCAAACTTAGCTTTGGACTCATCCAATAGCTTTAGACTCAGTTTCAAACTCACCCAGTAGCTTCAGGCTCAGCTTTAGATGAGCTATGATAGCTTCAAACTCACATAGTCTACAACTACTGACTAGCTTCGGACTCACCCAGTCTATAGATATGGACATCCATAGGCAAATTACAAATTTCCATAGACTTGTTATGGACTACGACAAAACCACCATAGAATCATTTGATAAGCATTCTAATTATTTTTGGTCTATTCTAAGATGACCAAAATCATTTCTAACTATCATAAGGACATTTTTCATTTAGAGATTCTCTATATATAGATTTATATATATAGACTTTCTATTCATAAATTGTATTTAAATGTAGATTTATATATTTTCATTCCAATAAATAAGCTCTCTCCATATTTTGTGGAGATTGAGAATATGTTGTGTTCTTATAATAAATATCTCTCTCCATTATATGTGGAGATTGAGATATGCTATAATATCTACATTGTTACTCCTAAATTAGCTGTTGGTTGAAAGCATGCGATTATAAATGCAACCTCCCACATCTGAATGTAATCAATCAATATATTTTTCTCTCCATCATTCAATATAATCTATTTTGAAGGTTGTGTTATAAATAAATCCTCTTTCAAGGAATAAGATGGCCACTCATTCCAAGGAAGATGGATCGATGTATTTTTTTAATTTATTCTATAATTATTATTTTATTGTAAATTGTTATTTTATTTCTTTGTGTCAATAACTATTCAAATTTACAGTTTGTTGTGAACCTGCATGTATTTTATTTGTTTATCATTTTCTTTTAAATTCAGCAATTTACTTTCTTGCAAGTGTGATTTAATTTTATGCATGTGTGATTTAATTTTTGCAAGAGTGTTTTTCAATTTTTGCAATTGTGGATTATGGTAGAAGGAACCATTTGCTAGAGATCTCTTTCTACTATTGCATATTTCCTTTAGACACCAACCTTAAATTGGCATTATCAAATGAAGGGGATTGACGAAACTCATCAATCACATTGGCTAAGGCATCAAAGTTAACCAAATAGTTGTGCATGTTCTTTATAAACATTCAAAACATTAATAGAAACAGTGGTATTAAATACCATCACATTTACATGCATAACTTTAGATTTGTCAAATCTAGAGGATCTCTTAGCCAGGACTTTGAGCAGTAACTCTCTTTGTTTAGTGATCTGAGCCAAATCATGAAGGGTGATGTTGACCTTGATCTTCTTCATGTCCTCAACAATTTTATACCCAGTGTTTCTTTATATTTATGTATTTTGTAATTGCTCATCTTTCCTTAGGGGAGGTGGATTATTGTTGGCTTGAGAATCTATAGGAGTAATGGCATTATTATTTGGAGGAATTGAAATAGTAACTAGATGTTTATTCCTTAGATTGTAATTATTCTTTTGGAACTATTAGAATGTATATATTTCATTTGTATTATCCTCTGGTTCATTCTCATCCTCTACTAAGAATGGGAGATCATAGATATGAAAGACCATTGTCATAATAGAATGACCTAAATCAGTAGAGGAATATGGTTTTATCTAATTGACAAAACCTTCATGCATATTCATTTCCTTCTGAAAGATCTTAAAAGTAGTGTAGAATTCTATGCAATTTAGTTCACCATATTATGTTGTGTTATGAACTTGGCATCAATTAGGAAGGGTTACTTCCATGAAATTTATCTCTAATGCCCTATTAGGTGGCTATTATAGGTTGTTTCCAAGCCTATTTAAAGGCTTATTATACCTTTGAAACCCAAAGCTCTGGTTGGTATTTTGTCCTCTAGTGTCACCCATGTATTTTTACATGTTGAAAAACTCATCGCTTAATTTTTGGACCATCCTTTGAATCAATTCCAATTATATTTTTATGAAATTAGAATTAGTACCCTATGTAGTATTAGTATTAAGTAGTATAAGGGATTAATTATAGTTTTACTGGTTAAGCATATAATTATTCAAGAAGCTAAGGTGTTGATTTGGTGGAGCATGGGTTAAAGGCACATGAGAGTACCATTGGTTTTGGTTTTGGGCCACAATATTCTGATTTACATTTGGGATTGGGTTAAAGGCCAAAAAAATAAGTTCAAGACTAAATGGGGCCAAATATTGCATCTGAGGTTTTAATTATTTATCTATGTTGATAGCTTCAGCATAGGCTAAAGATATTGTATCAACACTGACAACTTTGCATAAAAAAATAATAGTCATAAGGTCTAGGGCATTCTTTTACATCTTAAGGGCCAAAGTTTTGGCATGTTTATAGGTAAATTTAAGATGGGTATACATATTTTAGAACCTAATATTAAAGGTATGCATTAACTCATTTGGTTCCCTTCTCATGCTTTCAAAGTGTTGATAAATAACACTTGCACTAGTGATTTGGCCAAACTGTGCCAAGAACATGTTTTGACATTGACTCTAGGATGTAAATGATCCTTCTGAGATATTTAGAAACTAGTCATGGGTAGCATCTTACAATGTAATGGAAAAATTTTGCATGCCACATATTCATGGATGACATTCAATATTTCTAGGGTGGTCTTAAAGGATTTTATGTGTTCTTCAATAGTCCTACTCCCTGAGGTAAGAAACATTTTTAGGGTTTCTTGGTAAATCATGCATATCTCCATAGATGTTGATAGCAAAACCGACTAGCTAGCTTAGAGTTAGGGCCATTGGGAAAAGTGGAAGATGGGGTTGTCTAGCTGGAGAGAATGATTGAGATGGGGTCTATTCCTAACTCCCTTATCAGACCTAACTTTTATATGCATTTTTAAAGGTGGGTATATCAAGTTAGTGTATGAGGTAGACCTTTTTAATGTTTTTAGTGCTTCTAGTGCAATTCAAGTGATTTATTTTCAAACAAATAGAGGTGGATGTTTTAGAGCCCTCCTTCTAGTACTAGATCAAGTTATTATTGATGTGGGATTTATGCACACACCAAAAACCATTGAGATGTAACCTTTAACATTTCATTATCTATGAATTAAATTCACTACACGGCACGAGTCATGGGGTATTTGATTTTGTAAACAACATATTGGTGGAATAGTGGCAAGTGAAGCAGTTTGTTTACCATGTATGGGTCAACTATGGATGAATCTAAATCTAATTGAAATGGTTGGATTGATGATAGATTGAACCTAAGGTGGGTATGACCAAAATAAACTCAAGAAAAGGGAAAGGTAGGGTAGAAAAGGAGGCTTGCAGACCACACTAGATGAATCTTTTCTAGACCAGTACTTAAATTAGAGGTTGGATAAGAAATCAAAGACCAATATTTTTTGTAGGTTACTAAAGCACACCAATAATCAAA
Source organism: Torreya grandis (assembly GCA_037957365.1). Lineage (NCBI taxonomy): Eukaryota > Viridiplantae > Streptophyta > Pinopsida > Cupressales > Taxaceae > Torreya > Torreya grandis. Next base: position 2,276,175 of record JARHVA010000208.1, read on the forward strand.
TATAGTTAGGAGTCAAAGTTAACCATAATATATCAAACTTATGTACATAAAATCAAAGGTTAACATGTTTGCCAAACTACAATATCACATCAACAAGGGGGATTATGATTTATATGCAAAATACATTTAGATCATCAATAGCTCACTATGAATAACTGTATATTAAAAAGATAACTCATGCACAACTAAAAGACTAAGAAATTGAAATAACAAAACTTCTTACATAATCCAAATTTTGGAGAAGAATCAATATTTACACATCGATATCAATTACATAATTTTATTCAGAATTTCCTATTAATTTTAATATCCAAAATTATCCTCCCTTTGAGACTAGGAGGATACAAGTATGTATAAGCTTAGGATGGGTAAGGCCTCATCTTTCAATCAAAGTCTAAAAATACATATCCAAAAATATTATTATATGTTAATCTCATGCAAATTATGCACGTACAATAATGATTGCTCAAAATAAAATTATTTGTCTAAAATACAATATATACATGCTAAATGAATTAGGAGCTAATAGTTCCATCTTAACTAAAACATGCAAATACATATGTATATTTATAAAATGTTAATGCAACACTGCTAAAAGAAGAAAATTATAACATAGCCGAAGTAGACACTAAAGTAGGTGGAACTAAAGTTATAATTTACATTACAACAAGAATATACAATAGAATTGTAGCTACGATAGAGGTAGTTGCCAATGTAGTTGTTGGAAGTGGCACATAGGTGGGCCTAGTCTGAGTATGCACTAATGTGTATTTGGGAAGTTAAATCCCCTAAGGTGGAGTGGGCATAACCCTTACTACTAAATTTGATTGCTTGGTAGCTTCCATCTGTAGGTAAAGTGCATCACTTACCTAGAAATCGATGTCTATGGTCTTAAAATCAAGTAAAGTTATTTTGAACAACTAAGGAAGATTATCCATCAATTTCTTATGTATGTCCAATACATCTATAACCTTAGAATGTAGTGCCTTGTTCCAATGATTTTATCCCTTGTAAAACTGACCAGTTGCATCATTTGATCATTATTTTTATAAAAAATACATTCAATCTCTACTCTAAATCTATAAAGTAGTAATTGAAGGAGGTTTTCAAAATTGGGTATGCACACCAATTGCCCCTATGGAGTGTTTATTTGAGTAGCTCTTAAGTCTATTAGGATAGAGATTGTTTCCCTTTTGGGTTTGTAAATTGTTGAACTAGAGATCACATCTTTTGATTCCACTCAAATAATTTGTCCCTTTTGGAAATAATATAATTATGTGACCAAATGGCTTCAGATGTTATTAAATTCATATCTCAATAAGCCTTATTCCTAGTCACCTAGATTATAAAACATAGTTTGCCATTAGTGTCTTTTATTTTTTTGAACAATTAAATAATATCTCCCGACTTGGGTTAGAAGGTGGCCTTTGTGGACCTTATCAAACCAATAGTGTCAAATAACTTCCTAGCTATCCTTTGTAGGTTGTCCACTATTTCCTTGGTAGCCTCGATGGTACTCACCTCTAGTTGTCTCTATATAGGCTGATCAAAACTTTTAAACATCTCTTTTATGACCCATATGGCAGCATCTACAAAAGTATAAGGGTCCTCCCTATATCTATCTAGGTCTAAGGGACTTATTTTTCTTTGTTTTATCAAAGAGAATATGTATTCTCTGTGCTCCATCTCAAACTAATGACCTTCAGTAATCATAATTTTCTTAACCTTTCTCAAGGTGTTTATTTGTCTATAAAAATAGAACTTTACCATGGGTTATTAATTAATCACTAAATTTTATCTCCTTGATTCTTCTTGTTGTAACTATTGAATCCATGAATGGATGTTCAATGCAACTTGTCACTTTGTTTATTCTAATTTCCCTATTTAAGCTACAAGAGAAGCTAAGGGGGATTGTCTTGTAGGTAGCATGGCCTTAGGAGAAGATGTCCCTATTATAGGAAAAGGAAGAATAACTTTCTTCCATCTAGTAACCTACCTTTGGATTGGTGTATAAATTACATATTTAACCTTCCCTATTAGTTTATGGACTGAGACTATAGGTGAGTCTGCCTAAGGTGTTTGAACAATAGGCATTTCTAACTATGTAGTCAGCCTAGGAGGGGTGGCTAGTGTGGAAAAAATTGAGGTGGACACTAGGTTTTCAAAATGTACCTCTTTGCTTGGGTCATAGGATTGTAAACTGGTTCCACTAAAGAATGAGTAGGTCAATGGGGTGATTAATAGGTTTTGTAAATAATCAATAACAAAAGTGAATGCATCACTAATAGTCATAATAGTGATGACATGGCTCACAATAGTAAGCTAGGCTATGGTAGGCAAAATTATCATTGTAGTTGACTGGGGTTGGTTTATTTGACTTAAAGAATGCAAAGAATTTTCTAAACTAATTGTAGTTGTAATAACCAAGGGAGTTGCTAAAGAATGAGTACCTAAAGGACTTACACCCTAGGAAGAGATAATTGGGGCACTGGTTATTGTAGTTTACATTGTAGTTATTTGAGGTGGAGAGCTTGGAAGTATAGTTGTGGATGACCTTTGTGATACTGTGCAGCTTTGATTTTGCCTCTCCTATATCTCCTTCTTCATATGATAGAAATTCATTATTCTCTGAGTTACCATCTCCCTGGTTAACTTCTTCATATTCTTGTAGAAATTATATGCCTCATGATTGGGTGATTTCCTTAGTTATCCATTCATCATCTTACTCTATTTGTGTGGTCTCATCAAATGATTTTGTATTTTCCATTTCAGTCTTGTAGGCCCACTCTTCTTCATCTCCCCATATTTATCTTCCTCCTCACTGTTATAAATATGAGTAGGGTCTAACCTTAGTTCATTCTATCTTCTCTCTTTCCTTTCCTTGGGAGAAAATACTTACTTCTCCTCTACTTATACCTTTTGAAGTGAAATGGGAGGGATTTTGGGATTTTTTGTATATGTCATTATTGATTTTGTTACAATAGAGGTTGGCCCAGTTGAAGGTGGAATGGGAGATGAAGGGGTTGTAATGGTAGTAGATTGTGAGGGAGTGGGAGGAGTGGTGACCACTGGAAGAATGATAGGTAGTGGAGATGGAAATCTGGTATGCTAAGGTATAGACACTCAAAAACTTCACAAAGTGTTTATAGTTGTCGAAGCACCCCATGACCCCCCTTCTATTATCTTGGACCATTTCCTAACCATCTAACTACCAAACAAAAGTGAAAATGGTTAATCATAGCTATTTTTGCTATGTTTCCCCAACTATTGATGGTTGACCTAACAATTGATGGTTACTTGGACTCTTGCATGATCAAAGGAGTCAACTATAGTTTGACTATAATTCACTCATTAATTGCTAATTATCTAAATCTAGTCAATTTTTCATATGATCAATGCATAATTAGACTATGTGATGAACCATTTATTAAACCCTTTTATTGGAACCTCCCTTTCCTCTATATTAAGAGAGGAAGAGAAGGTTGAAAGGATGGATCATCATTAGGATCAATTAGGCAGGTGCAAGAGGTTCTAAATCCCAAGTGAATCCAAAAGCTAAGTTTTGTGTTTTCTTTCATCAAAATTTAGTAATTAGCTTTATTTGTTTCATTACTTATATCTTTCCCCTTTATTTCTCTTTTGCCTCACTTTTCTATGTTAGAATTATGCAACTCCAAGACATTTTATCCTCCCCACCCACAAACCATTCTCACTCACCCAAATACCCAATCCCTAAACCAAACACCTCTGAGTATCAATTCTTATCTCGTGACCAACATTCAACCCAAAATCCACACCCAAAACCTCTCTATAGCTCCCCTCAGTAGACTTTTTTTTACTAAACTAGATCTCATAGTAACCACCAATGGTCTTATCTAGCCATTTGTAGACTTTGTTAACTATTGATGGTTAATAACCACTGATGATCACCTAATTGTTTATGGTCATACCCAAACCATTGATGGTCATTGTCTATTATTTCATAACAACAAGCTAATTTGACCTATATGCTCGTACCCAAATTCTATTTTTTGAGTTTCTTTTTTATCACAAAGGATCAACTTATTTTTTGAATCGAGTTTGATTAATCTAGCTTCAATATTTAAACATGTACTACTAGTTTTTAGTCAAAATCACTTGTTTCTTTCCAAGAATTTCATGTATTTGAATCAATGCCTTATGTTATTTCATGCAAGCATCTATTGTCCTCCACTATGCATGTTCAAACTTTCAAGACCTTTCATGAAGCTTTCACCATGGCACAAAAATTGGAGATTAGAACCATTGATGAGGGGAAGCTGAAATTGAGAAACAAGAACTCTAGTTTCAAATCAAATGAAACTTCCTCCTCCAAAACCACCAACTAGTCCAATACTAACACCAAAACCAAGGTAACTATGACTATAGTTGTCCTTAAAACTTCCCCTTCTTCGGCTGTTGACCAACCCAACTCTTCTAATTCTTCCAACCAGAATACATGAAACTAAAACCATAACAACCTAAAGCAATATACTCTACTAGGGGAGTCATATGCTTCTATTTTAGAAAATTTATTGAAAGCAAATATCATACAACTTCCTCCAATTAAACCCCAACAATAATTTGATTCCTCACATCCTGCACCTGTTTGGTATAAGGAGAATGAATTGTGTGCCTTCCACTATGTCATTAGACATGATGTTAGTAGATGTAATACTTTCAAAAGAATTATCTAAGGGTTGATTGATAAGGGGGAACTTGTGCTGGATAACCCCAATGCACCCCCAAATCAGTCACTTGACATATTTAGACAACATTTTCCCAACCATGCCTCTTCTGTGAATAATGAAAATAATAGAGCAAAACCCTCTCACAACAATGAGGTCCATACCATTAATGTGATTCTTAGTGAACTCATTGTTGAGGAAACCATTGCCCAAACCACTTCTGCTTCCCCTCCACTTATTGAGGTAATGGATTCACCTTTTATTCTTTTAGAAATCAAAATAAAGGAAGTAACTATTCCTCTTTCTCCACTTATTAAGGTATTGAAGCTACCAACCTTTCCTTTAGAAGACATACCAAAAGAGGTAGCCATTACCACCATACCTTTCTCTTCCATCATAGATCAATCTAATCTTCCTTACTAAAGCAATCCTAAGGAAGAGGTCACTTTATTTACCCCTCCCATGGAGGAATCACCTTCCCAAACATGGAGTCTTTGATTGAGGAAAAGGACAAGGTGACTGCTCCCCTCTCTCAACCCATGGGTTTGTCCTTTGAGACTAATACTGAAGGAACCAAACCCATTTATAAGCCTTTTTATAGACTAGTTCAAAAATTGGAGTACCTATCCCAACCCAACATGGATCATGCCACATTTTGGCACCATCTTGGACTCCCCTATCCAACCAAGCAAGAACCCTCAACCATACCATTGTCAACCCAACATTTCACTTCCATTAGTGAACCCACCATTACCCTAACCAAACTAGTAGAAACCTCTGCCTCTCAAACCATAGTTGAACCAACCAAATCAACTCCACCCAAAGTAACCCAATCACTTTCTACCATCTCAATAAATCCCCTTAAAAACCTAGGCATGTTCCCTACTCTAAGCCTTACTCACCCTCTGTTAAATTTGGATTTAGTACCAGCTTTCCTACCAAATAAACCCTAAGTCAATCCAACCAAGAAAGTGGAGCCATCTAGGATCCCAAAAACCAAAACCTTGCCATCCATTTCTACCTTGCCTTCCATATTAGGACCACATCCTTCTTCCATCCTAGGACCTCATCCTTCCCTTAAGAAGACATGTCTCCCAAAGATAACCCAAGCCTAACCTCCTCTTTTAGCTACACCTCTACCTATTCTTTCCATGCCTTCTACCTCCAAACCCTCCACTACCAAACATTCTACTTCTAACCCTTCTATTTCCAAACCACCCATTATCAACCCTACTATTTCTAAAACTTATACCTCCAAACCATTAACCCCCAAGAAATGTAATTTAATAACCCTTACCAAGAACATTCTACCACCCAAACCCATTGCGAGCCTACTCCCAAGAAGGCTTCTACCCCAAAAGCCAAAGCCAAAACCCCAACACCTTTATCACCTTTGTTTGAGTCTTACTCAACCATCCTGCAAAGATTATTTCAATATTCTTGCTTGACTTTTCCTCTTATAAAACCATTTGACCCCCTTAGTCCTAAGCTATCCTAGTTTAATGACAATCTAATTTGCTTATACCATAGAATGCCAGGACATGATACAGAGAATTGTAAATCTCTCTAAGTCCTAGTCAATCAGCTATGTGTTGATGATGACCTATTACCATAAGAGCCTCTCATGATCCCACTACCACTTTAAGAACTAAAATTAACCACCCAACACTTACCTACTCCCACACTCTCATCTAAGAATGAGGAGGAACCAAAGCAATCCTCTAGTTCAACTCTTCCCCAAATTCATACCATCCATGTAGTCACACAATCGCAAGTCCATAAAAGGATAAGGTGAAGGCAAAGGTGTCCATTCTATGGACATACGCTTATTTTACCAACCAATCACCCAACCAAATCCAAACACCCTCACCTTCACCTAAGCCCAAGGTGTTCATCTTGGGTGCCCCCTAATCTAACCCTTCTGAGTCAATCCAAAGAGTAGTTCTAAAGAAACTTCACCAAAAATTGGTGAAGATGAGTTTATATGAACTAATCAATACCTTTCCCTATCACTACCAAGTGATGATAGAGGATTTTCAAACCATATAAGTTCAACCAGAAGATCCACAACCTCTAGCAACCTTTGTCAGAGCCCTTCAGCTTTCCACCCTTGTTGCCTTTAAGGATTCAAAAATACCATTCATTAGTACCCAAGATATGATCCTCCTCTTTTCATTAGCGTATACATCAAATAAACCCACATAAAAAGGGTTATGATTGATAGAGGGGCTAACATAAATATTATATCCTCCCACGCATATGACCAGCTAAAATTGTTGGAGAACATTATGTCAAAAACCATAGTGGTGCTCTGTTTCTTCAATGACACTATGGCAACAACTCTAAGAACTATCATCCTCCACATTCATTTAGGACTTCACACATTTTTGATCTCTTCTACGTAGAAGAAGGTAAGTTCTAGTATAATTTTCTATTTGGATGCCCTTGGATCCATTCCATGAATTGTGTGTCATCTACCCTACATCAGTGCATCAAATTTGAGCATGAGGCTCAAGTAGTTACCATATAAACTAACCCAAGTCCTTTTACATCATGCAACATGACATATCAAACAAATGATGTTCTCCACTTTCTATCCACCAAGCCTTCACCAACTAATGACAACTCCACCTCTTTTACCAACCAAGCCTCAACGATCTTATCTATCCATTTTACCCAAATCCCCATGAAGGACCCCTTGGAATCAACATTCCAACATCTCTTGCTTGGAGAGTATCACCTCTTGGCCTTGGATGCCTTCCCTACTCCCCAAGAATATGGGATCCTTGACCATAACCCCAATTATGATCCCAATATCAAAACCACTATTCCTTTTGGGCCTTCCAATCTATAAATGAATCTTGTCTATGGGGGATTTTATCAACCACTTGTCACTTCCTTGACCTCCTCTTTTCCTCAACCATTCATCTCTAATTTCTCCTATCTAGATAAACCAAAGTTTTCTAAGACATACCTCCATAGGTGTGTTTGGAAGGGATTTAGTCTAAGACATTACGAGCATGGACCACATGAGTTACTTCCATTTAAGACCCAAAAACCTTGTGAGATATTTGGTCTCAAATTCACTCCACCTGAATAACTAACTAATTTGCCTCCCATTACCATTATTGAAGAGGAAGTCCCATCCGCATCAACCACTTAACCATCAAAATCTAAGGATTTCAACATCATTCCCCTTAACTTTTTTTCTTCATCAACATGATTAGCCTTAGACCCATGAATTATCAAAAAGATGGATAGATTTTAACCATTCCTCTTACTCATCTTGAGATGGTAGAAGATGACCCTCCTACCATTAATACCATTCAATGTCAGGATGATGATTCCATTCTTACCTATCTTGGTGCAGAATATTCCTCTATCCATAAATCCCTCCCTCTTGAGACTTAAACCACATTGAATGAATTCACCATGGATGTCAACTTGGGTACTTAGGATAACCCATGCATTATTAAAATCAACCAATCACTAGATTCCTTGGAGCTTCAAGATTGTCCCTCTTTCCTACAAGATCATAGCATAACATCTACTTGGTCTTGTAATGACATGCTAGGAATAGACCCTTCCATCACTACCCATAATATCATTACTACCCATGATGCCAAGCCTGTTAAGAAAAATATTTATTAGATGCACCCTCGCATAGCCCTTCTTGTTAAAGAAAAGCTTCAATGCCTCATATCCATGAATTTCATCCAAGCCATTAACTATCCTTAATGGGTCTCAAATCTCATCCTTTTAACCAAAGCAATATGGGGACTTCACATTTGTGTAGAATTGTGTGACCTTAACCTTGCTTGCCCAAAGGATGACTTTTCTTCACCAAGCATTGACCAGCTTGTTGATCTTATAGCTAGCCATGAGATGTTATCTCTTATGGATGGATTCCCAAGTTATAATCAGATCTTGATTACCCCTGAAGATCAACACAAAACTACCTTTATCACCCCTTGGGGAAATTTATGTTATAGGGTCATGCCTTTTGGTCTAAAGAATGATAGTGCAACCTATCAGTGCACTATGACCTACATCTTCCATGACCTTATTCAAAAAATTATAGAGGACTATGTCGATGACCTTCTTGGGAAATCCAAATGTTGTAAAGATCATTTGATCATTCTTAATATTATCTTCGAATGCCTCATCCATTACCATGTTCACCTTAACCCTAGGAAGTGTATTTTTTGGGTATTGTTAGGAAAGCTCCTTGGCTTTATCATCTCTCTTAGAGGAATCAAAGTTGATCCTGACAAAATAAAATAAATCCTTGACATGCCTCCTCCCACCCACCTATTGATGCAGTGGATTACACCTGGGGTAAGATGCCTAGCTCCCACCCTTCCACATGCAACAATGGAAACTCCCCTCTCGCCTGTGGGACCAGCGAAGCTGGAGGGGAGAGTCTCTAGATAAGGGCTAGCTCCCTCTGATGTATCTTTTAGGCCCTGGTTTCTCCTACCACTAATAAATAAATGTACAAAGGGGGGATGAAAAGGGAGAGAGAAATGCTAAAATAGAACCTAAACCTAAAAATAAAAGGGGTGATACGCCAAAAAAGTTTGATCCACTTAGGCCTGAACATACACTTTTCACCAAGAATAAGCACCCATACACTTCATCTGATGTGGGAAACTCTTCTGTATCAGTGAGTCAGGGGTCCGTAGAGATACAGGGAGGAAGGAACTATCAAAGGTGTTCTGAGACACACTTTGGTAGCCTATTCACATGCACCTATATTCTTGTTGTAGACACTTCTAGCAGACCTACAAAAAAGAAACTTCACAATGCGCTAGACATGCTAAAATCGATCTGTGAGAAGAATAAAAGGAAATGAATTAACACAAAAAGAAAACATAGACATGTGCTTGATTGCAAGTCTAGATGGAGGTAAAAATGCTAAGTCCTGATTCAAGGTAAAATATGGCAGAGTTTTGCCTTACAAGCCTAAGAGATTTTTGGGTAGAGTTTTGCCTTAAGGATGAGAGATTGGATTATTTTCAAATGAGAGGTTTTAGAATATATAGAAAGAGGAGAAGAGAACTTGGCACTTCTTTTGAAAAGACTTTGGTGCTCTTGACAAGCTAGCCCATGTGCACTGAGAGCATCGAGAAGAGGAAGTCACTGTTGTTGATGTCATTCTTCTGGAAAATGCCTACTAGAACCATGTTATATAATCACTGATCTTGACTTTGGCATTCAAGCATTAATGTGAAAACATGGCTGCACCTCTTTTCTACAAATAGACTTCTCTTTTCTAGATATTCACACGGTTTGTCTCCTTATAAATGCAAAATGGGGAAGACAAGCCACGTTGTTTACTATTTACGCCATTTGGTGACCATCTGGCAATAACTCACCTCTCCTCGCCACTTGGACTACTTTGTCTTTTCCTACACTTTGTCTTCTTCCTTACTTTGTCTCTTTTTGGCTCCTTCAGCCCTTGAGGGCTATCTTTCAGTGGGTCGTTGCGTTCCTTGGGTTCTTTTATGGTTGACTTGGCCATTTTCCACCAATTTCAAATAAGTGACATGTGGCATGTTCCGCTGTGAAATGGGTAGGACACATGGCAGCATCCGCTTGACTCATAAAAACTTGAGGCACGCTTTGAAGGTCCTGAGGAAGAGGACACGTGTCAGCTTCCACTAATCTTTATAGGGGACAAGTGGCATGTTCTACTGCTCCTAGAAAAGCATGTCAAATCCTTTTGCAGTTGCCACTTGGTGCCCTTTGCACTCTGGCTTTTTTGGTGTGAAATTGACGTTCACGGTCCCATCACTGCATTTGAATTTCCAACTACTAGTTCACCATGCTTGACTTTGATGTCCTCAAGCTCGTCACCCCTTGGACTTCTTTGACTTTCTTGCTTTAGCCCTTTCTACGGACTTTTTTCCCACTGACCTTTTCTCACAGACAAAAAGTCTACAAGAATTGCCTTGTCACTTTGATTTCTTTCGGGTTTTTTATCAGCTACTTTCCCCGAATTTCTTTAGACTTTTTGTCTAAAGGAATTCCTTCAAACAAAAAGTCTGAAGAAATTCATTCTATGCCTTAGTCTTTGATGGAATTTTTTGTTTGCAGCCTTTCCGAATTCCTTCAGACAAAAAGTTTGAAAGAATTATGCCTTTGCCTTTCGACTGCCTTAAACAAAATTCTGAAAGAACTTACCCTTATGGCTTTCTTGAAATCGACCCTTTTAAAGGGTGATTTTTTCAACCAAGTGCCCTCTGCAAGGGCACTTGTCCTTTGGGAGGCCCTCTTGAACTTTTGCATTGAACCAACCGTTGAACCAAGCTTTGAACCAAGCGTTGAACCAACCATTGAACCAAGCTTTGAACCAAGCCGATGAACCCTTTGATTGAACCAAAAGCCATTGACCATTTGATGAACTGACTGAGTAAATTGAAGCATTGAACCAAGCCTTTGAACCAAGCCAATGAACCATTTGATTGAACCTTGCCATTGAACTTTGTCGATGAACCAAAGTGATGAACCAAAGCATTGAGCTGAAGCATTAAACCGATTCAATGGTTCAACGGTTTAAAGATGCCAACTTTCCTTGTGAATTTATTCAGACAAGAGTCTGAAGAAGCTTTGTAAAACTTTGCACTCTTTAAATGGTTCTTCATCTATTGAAAGATGACACCTACAGAGTTCGTAGAAGTCCCTGTGGAGTCCGTAGAAAACCTATAGAGTCTATAGAAATGGACCTGCAGAGTGTGTAGAAAACCACTGTTGAGTCTGTAGAAATCCAAGCTTTACAGAGTCTATAAAAATGGACCTGTAGAGTCCATAGAAAACCTGTAGATTTCATATAAATTTTCAAGACTCGTGCAAAATTGAAAGTACTGGCTCAGAACAGCATGAAAAAGAAGGGGACCAATTTTTGGCCTATTGGGCAAAAAATGGTCAACAAATTGGCGACTCCTAGGGGAAGCATGCATGTTATGCTTAGAGACCAATTGCCTTTAAGTCCATTGGGCATGGAGTCAGATGCAGCTTGAACAAAGTTAGCAACAGCCCCAAAAGATCCAAGAATCAATCATGAGCCTTTACCCCACACACAAAGGAAAACACACACAAGGCTAAAAACACTCCTTGTGCAAATTGCACTTAGGGAAAGCAAGAAAAGAAATTGAAAGCAAACTACTATGTACAACTAACTAGGAATATTTGCCTCCCTCCTGGATCGAAGGGAAAACTTATTAAGTCCCCTTCTTGGCAAGGAAACTTATGGTGCCAGACAAGTGGCTGAATGAAATGGAGAGTTGGTGACCTGCTCCTCTTGCCTGTCACCTGGATTGGCCTACATCTGAGTGGACCAAAATTGAACATGCTTCCAATATATATGTACTCTATTTGTTCTTAGAAGCTTGTTGAATGTTGGTCCTTCATGTTGGTGCATTTCACCAAGAAATCTGTGGCTGTTGGCTCATCACCATAGGCCCTTTGATGTGCATGGTCCCTTTGCAGTGCATCATGGTTTGACCCGTTTCCTTCTGCTTTGTTGAAGACCCTGTCAAACTCATCCTTTGCTCCCTCAAGGCTTTCTTAAAGAAGAGTGACTATTGTGATGTCTAAAATGGAATCACAAACTGATTGCTCATCCCACAAAATATCACCTCTTTGTTCAAAACTTTCTTCTCCAAGGCTTTCCTCAAGGGAGACCAGCCTTTCCTTTTCCTGCTCAAGGACTAGAGTTTCTAGATGTTCAAAGGCATCCATCTGGTCCTCCTCCAATTCAGGCTCCTTGAAATAATCATCCTCCTCATCAAAGAAACAAGGAAGTTCATCGAATAAAGGGGGAGAGAGCTCACCATGCTTATGTTCCTCCTCGTATTGTTGGAACATTTGCATATATGCATGACCTAATTCTTCTCCATTGTCGATGATGCCTTCACAAGGAGCATCGATGATGATTTCTTCTTCTTCATCACTCACTATAGCCTCCTAAAAAGCTGCAGATTAGATTGTCTACTCCTCACTCACCTCTTATAGAACAGGTTCCTCCTTGATAAGGGGTGAAGTGAAAAAACCATGTGGAAGAGGAGGTAGTCCTTGAGCTAGAATCGAATGACTCTCCTCCTTCCATTTAGTCAGTACTTCATCAATATCAGGTGTGGCTTGATAGCTCTCTTAGAAGTGTGTAGATGGGGTGTTTTAAGATATGGAATGTACCGTTGGGTCTAAACCGTCCATCACACATTGGCTGAGGAATCTCTCTCTGGATTCCAACTTTGCAATTCTCCTGGCTATGTCTTCTTGGCAGAGCCTTTCTTGGAGATCATAGGAATCATTGTGGGTAGGAGCAACTTTGAATTCTTCAAGGTTTTGAACAAAACCTTTCTTTTCCTCTTTCCTATCCCATGATTCCACTGTTTCCTCCTAGGTCAGGAGCTTGCCATTAGGATCAATGACTTGAGGGAGTTGAGGAAGACTAGGAAAGCTACGTGGGGTGATTTTATAAGAACCCTGAGCTTGATTAAATTCATATGAAGGATTACAAAGCCCATGATTTTGTGTAAAGGAATTATACATACAAAAAAATTATTGATGGCACCAAGATTGCTTTACCAGCTGATTCAACTTGGAGTCACCATTGTTGTTGATACAAAAGCCTCCAAAGGTTGGTTGGTTGAAGAACACACCAAAAATTATTTAATTCTTTGGACACAACTTGTCCTAGTTGATCCCACTATGCATGCCAAAAACTATTGACGCAGTGGATTGCACTTGGGGCAGGACGCCTAGCTCCTACCCTTCCACACGCAATAATGGAAACTCCCCTCTTGCCTATGGGACCAGCAAAGCTAAAGGGGAGAGTCTCTAGATAAGGGCTAGCTCCCTCTGATGTATCTTTTAGTCCCTAGTTTCTCCTACCACTAACAAATAAATGTAAAAAGGGGGGGATGAAAAGGGAGAGAGAGATGCTGAAACAAAACTTAAACCTAAAAATAAAAAGGGTGATACACTAGAAAAGTTTGATCCACTTAGGCCCGAACATACACTTTTCACCAAGAAGAAGTGCCCATACACTTCATTTGATGTGGAAAAACTCTTTTGTGTCAATGAGTCAGGGGTCCGTGGAGATACAGGGAGGAAGGAACTATCAAAGGTGTTTAGAGACACACTTTGATAGCCTATTCACATGCACCTATATTCTTGTTGTAGACACTTTTGGCAGACCTGCAGAAAAGAAACTTCACAATGCACTAGGCATGTTGGAATTGATCTATGAGAAGCATAAAAGGAAATGACTTAACACAAAAAGAAAACATAGACATGTGCTCTAGTGCAAGTCTAGATGGAGGTAAAAATACTAAGTCCTGATTCAAGGTAAAATCTAGCAGAGTTTTGCCTTACAAGCCTGAGAGATTTTTGGGCAGAGTTTTGCCTTAAGGCTGAGAGATTGGATCATTTTCAAATGAGAGGTTTTACAATATATAGAAAGAGGAGAAGAGAACTGGGCACTTCTTTTAAAAAGACTTTGGCGCTCTTTACAAGTTGGCCCATGTGCGCTGAGAGCATCAGGAAGAGGAAGTCACTGTTGTTGATGTCATTCTTCTAGAAAAGCCATGTTAGAACCATGCTGTGTAATTGCCGATATTGACTTTGGTGTTCAAGCATTACTGTGAAAACATGGCCATGCCTCTTTTCTACAAATAGATTACTCTTTTCTAGATATTCACATGATTTGTCCCCTTATAAATGCAAAATGGGGAAGACAGGCTGCACCATTTACTGTTTACATCGTTTGGTGACCATCTGGGAATAACTCACCTCTCCTTGCCACTTGGACTGCTTTGTCTTTTCCTGCACTTTATCTTCTTCCTTGTTTTGTCTCTTTCTGTCTCCTTCAGCCATCGGGGGCTATCTTTTGGTGGGTTGCTGCATTCCTTGGGCTCTTTTCTGGTTGCCTTAGCCATTTTTTGTTGATTTCAAATAAGTGACACATGGTGCATTCCACTGTGAAATGAGCAGGACACGTGGCAGCATCCGCTTGACTCATAAAAACTTAAGGCACCCTTTGAAGGTCCTATGGAAGAGGACACATGTCAGCTTCTACTGAGCTTTGAAGGGGACACGTGGCACATTTTGCTACTCCTAGAAAAGCATGTCAAATCCTTTCGTAATTGCCACTTGGCACCCTCCATGCTCTGGCTTTTTTTGATGTAAAATTGATGTTTGTGGGCCCATCACCATGTTTGAATTTCCAAAAAACTAGTTCATCATGCTTGAATTTGACATCTTCAAGCCCATCACCCCTTGGACTTCTTTGACTTTCTTGCTTTGGCCCTTTTTGCAGACTTTTTTCCATGGACCTTTTCCCGCGGACAAAAATTTTACAAGAATTGCCTTGTCACTTTGATTTCTTTTGGGTTTTCTGTCAGCTACTTTCCCCAAATTTCTTAGGACTTTTTTTCTGAAGGAATTCCTTCAGACAAAAAGTCCAAAGAAATTTGTTCTATGCCTTAGTCTTTCACAAAAAAATTTGTTTACAGCATTTTCGAATTTTTTGTCCGAAGGAATTCCTTTGGACAAAAAGTCTGAAAGAATTATGCCTTTGCCTTTCGACTGCCTTAAACAAAATTCTAAAATAACTTACCTTTGTGGCTTTCTTGAAATCGACCCTTTTGAAGGGTGATTTTGTCAACCAAGTGCCCTCTGCAAGGGCACTTGTCCTTCGAGAGGCCCTCTTGAACTTTTGCATTGAACCGCTCCTTTGAACCAATCGTTGAACCAAGCTTTGAACCAAACATTGAACCAAGCATTGAACCAATTGTTGAACCAAGCTTTGAACCAAGATGATGAACCCTTTGATTGAACCAAAAGCCGTTGAACCGTTTGATGAATCGACTGAGTAAATTGAAGCATTAACCAAGCCTTTGAACCAAGCTGACGAACCATTTGATTGAACCTTGCCGTTGAAATTTGCCTATGAACCAAAGTGATGAACCAAAGCATTGAACCAAAGTATTGAACCAATTCAATGGTTTAATTATTCAAAGATGCCAACTTTCCTTGTGAATTTCTTCAAAAAAGAGTTTGAAGAAGCTTTATAAAACTTTGCACTCTTTGAACTGGTTCTTCATCTGCTGAAAGACTACACCTACAGAGTTCATAGAAGTCCCTGTGGAGTCCGTAGAAAACCTATAGAGTCTATAGAAATGGACCTGCAGAGTCTGTATAAAACCACTACTGAGTTCGTAGAAATCCAAGCTCTACAGAGTTTGTAGAAATGGACCTGTAGAGTCCATAGAAAACCTGCAGAGTCCATAGAAATTTGCAAGACTCGTGCAAAATCAAAAGTACTGGCTCAGGATAGCATGAAAAAGAAGGGGACCAATTTTTGTCCTATTGGGGAAAAAATGGTCAACACCACCTTAACAAATTTTGTAGTTTGAAGGGGCAGCTCCAAACCATTCATCATTTTATCTCTCAGCTCTTTGATAGATGCCAACCTTTCCACCACCTTTTGAAAAAAGATGTATCTTTTAAGTGGAACAAGGACTATTAAAAGGCCTTTGATTCACTTAAAGAGTAGCTTCTTTCTCCACCCATCCTTATTCCTCACAAAGAAGATTAACCGTTTTACTTTATATTTCCACCATCGATCACTCCTTAGGGGAAATGCTGGCACATCGAGATGAGCAGCATAAAGAGTAAGTCATCTACTATTTAAGTCAAATGTTTATAGAGTACGAGACTCAGTGTACCCATACCAAAAAACTTTGCCTCACCTTGGTCTTCATGTCTTCCAAACTTTGCCATTACCTTCTCAACCACAAGACCTATGTCTTAACCAACACAGACCCACTCAAGTATATGCACTCTAAGCCATATCAAAATCAATATATGGCTAAGTGGATCCTAAGTTTAGCTGAGTTTGATCTTGAATTCCTCCAATATAAGTCACTTAAAAGCTAAATCATTATCAACCAATTAGTTGAAACACCTTTAGCAGATAACCAACTGTCTCCCCATGAGTTTCCTGATGAGTCCATCGTAACCCTTTCTCAAGAGGACATCACCTATCAATGACCATGTTCTTCGATGGATCAAAATTTTAATGTGGTAGGGGGACTGATATCATCTTTACTCCCCTTGACACTAAACCTATTCCTTTATCCTTCAAACTTGACTTTGATTGTATCGATAACATGGCTGAGTATGAAGCCCTAGTAATAGGTCTCCAAACTGATTTACCCTTGGGATTCAAGATGATCAGTGTTTTTGGTGACTCCCAACTTGTGGTCAATCAAATCAATGGCTCTTATCAATGTAATAATGATGTTTTGCAATAGTATAAACAACTAGTCGATATACTCTTAGCGTCATTTGAGCATTACCATATTCAAACTATTTCACAATCTATGAACAAGTTTGTCGGCATAATGGCTTCCCTTACTTCATAAATCCCATTCACACCTTTCAAATCTAAGCTATTTGTCATAGCTATTTGTTGTAGCTATTTGTCACTATCCATCATCTTACCAAACCTTATTATACCAAATCAAACCCTCCTTCCATTTCTAATGTGGAATAAGCCCCATCCAATCTTTGGTATAAGCAAATCTTTAACTATAAGCATTATATTTTGAGCTTCCTTATTTTACACCCTAACTCAACTATGGCAACCTAGTGTATGCACGACCTATGATATCATACTTCATTGCATTATTTTCACTTATTCACAATTAAATGCCCAATCAACCAACCTATTTTATCTTTTTTATCACCCAACTTATGTTCTCATCAAACCTGATCCTGACTCTATTCCACCTCATCGATTCCTAATTTGAGGGCGAACACCTCCTCCCATATTCAGGGCATCCAACCTTCTACCAACTTCTCCATTTTTGTTTTGTAGCTTGTTAATATAAACTACACAACAAAAAGGGGCAAAATTTAGACACTCAAAAACTACATAATGCATTTCTAATTGTTGAAGCACCCCAGGACCCCCTTTTTATTATCTTAAACCATTTCCTAACCTTATAACCACTAAACATAAGTGAAAATGACTAATTATAGCTATTTTGAATATGTTTACACAACCACTGATGGTTAACCCTCAACCATCTATGGTTGACCCTCAACCATCTATGGTTGACCCTCAACCATCTATGGTTGACCCTCAACCATCTATGGTTGACTTGACTATCGATGGTTACTTGGACTCTTTCAAGATCAAAGGATTCAACTGTAGTTCAATTGTAATTTACTCATTGATTACTAGTCTAAATTTAGTCGATTGTTTGCATGATCAATGTGTAATTAAACTATATGATTAACCATTTATTGAACCCTTTAATTAGAACCTACCTTTCCTCTATATTAAGAGAGGAAGAGAAGGTTGAAAGGATGAATTGTCATCATGATCAATTAGGTAGGTGTAAGAGGTTCCAAATCCCAGGTAAATCCAAAAGCTAAGTTTTGTGTTTTCTTTCATCAAAATTTAGTAATTAGCTCAATTTGTTTCATTGCTTATATCTTTCCCTTTATTTATCTTTCGCATCACTTTTCTATGTTGGAATTTTGCAACTCCAAGAAATTTAATCCTCCCCACCCATAAACCATTCTCACTCACCCAAATACCCAATCCATGAACTAGACATGTCTAAGTATCAATTCTTATCTCACGACCAACATTCAACCCAAACTTCACACCCAGAACCTCTCTATAACTCCCCTCAGTAGACTTCATTTTCCAAACTAGATCTCATAGTAACCACCAATGATCTTATCTAACTACTAATGGACTTTTTTAACTGCTAACATACTTTGTTAACTGTTGATGATTAATAACTGTTGATGATCACCTAACTGTTGATGGTTGTAACCAGACCATCAACAGTCATTGTGTATTATTTCATAATAGCAAGATAAATTGACCTATCTACCCATACCCAAATTTTATTTTTTGACTTTTTATTTTATCATATAGGATCAAATTCTTTTTGAAGTAGGTTTGATTAATTTAGCATCAATATTTAAACATTTATTGCTAGTTTTTAGTCAAAATCACTTGTTTCTTTCCAAGCATTTCTTGTATTTGACTTTAGTGCCTTCTATTATTTCATGCAAGCATCTATTTTTATCCTTTTAAAACTTAAGTGTTTTAAAAGTGTGGATTGACAGCCTCCAAGGAAGCTTGTGTTTCTTGGATCTAGCTCAAGCTAGGCAGTCCACCCTACTATCTCACTAATCAACCATTGTCTTCTAGTGTTTTATTATCTGCAAGTCATCCTCCCCATAAGAAAAGGAGTATCAACAATCATCTATATTCATGTGTGCACAACATATCTAATTTCTACTAACCTTACCCTTCTTTCAAGTTTTACTACTTATTTCTAGAAAATAAGCAAATTTTTAGTGAAACTTAACGTACTACCAATGGTGGTGTGATTGTCATGGTAGGTGGTGATGAAGATGGCTACCCAAGGGACTAGGGCATCAATATTGGTGGAGATAAAGGATGAGAAGTAATATAAACTTAAAATAAGAAGGAATACTTACTTGTGCTATGGACAATGGAGGTAGAGGAAATATGTAGAAAAGTCTAGATAATGTGTTAGACTTGCAGGTCTCTACTTTTTAGTTGTTGAGGGGAAGAAGTTGTAATTATATGTGTAGAGGAGATTGGAGGTGTTTAAGTTCCTTTTCCAATGTAAGATTCTTTAGATGGGCTAACTTGTTCTTACATTTCTTTTTTTGCATGAGAAGGGGGTTCATGGATAAGTCGGGAAACCCATTCCTCTTTCTCAATTCTCTTGACATCTCTAGTGATAGTAGAATCATATTGGATCTTTTATACCACAGTCATGGACATGTTAGCCGTGGACATCCTTATAACCAATTTAGTATCATATTCAACATTCATGAACACAGTGTCATGATCATAGGACTGATGTTCATAGTTGATCCCCACTTTTCTTTCATATTTTTTGATGTGTTCTCTAACATTTTTCTAGGGTCCCAGAGTCTGAAAGGTGCCAATTTAAACCCATAATGTACCCTTATCTTTCCAAAAAATTGGAGGTGTTCCCACCTTATGTAATACATCCTACCAATATTAAGAGGAGTTAGATGGAATATTGATTGCTTGGCTTTCCTCAATTTAGTATCAATGTTGTCCATCAGTTAGGTAGCAATCTCTTGTTCATCTATTTTATCAAACACAATTCTTGGTAGGTACAAATGGTGTGCCTTTGTGCCTTCAATTTTAATTATTGTGCACTTAGGTTACAATCAATAATCACCCATCTTTGAATGGTTTTATCAAATAATCAAAGATGGATGATTATTGATTATACCCTAAGTGCACAATAATCAAAATTGAAGGCACAAAGGCACACCATTTGTACCTACCAATAATTGTGTCTAATAAAATAGATGAACAAGAGATTGCTCTTCCCATAGATTGTTTGATACACCATGGGATAGAAAGTCTCAATTATCCTTTTCATGTTCTTGAATTTATGCACATGAAGGACATTTTAATCATTACATATCCTATTCTTGGGGTAGTTTGGATATGGTTGCTAGGGCTACTCATAGGATGAATGAATAGTTGTAGTCACCATGTCTACTATGTAGGACATCATGTAGATGTTCCCATTTGGGGAACTTCTCATATTTGTGTGTCTCAAAATCAAATTAGAGCTGATAATCTCTCCTTAGGCAATGTTTTGTGGAAAGTTAAAATCATGTCCAATAAAGGGACCCATACCTCATTGACATAATTGATGGTTGAAAAATCATATATTATATTTAGCAGTGCCATAGTGATTCTTACCTCTGGTCTGAAGATTGAAATAAGGATTGTCAAGGTAGAACCCTAAACTACAAAGTTGCTTAGGTTGTTATCCCATTCTTAAAACTTGTTTCTGATATTTTTGTTAGAGTTCACCATGTCCTAATTGTATGGCATATCTAGTAGAGGGAGTCTATAATACCTCTTAAATGTATTTCTACTGATATATGTAATTAGTGTTTTACCAAGCCTAAAGTGTAATATCTTCCCAGTAACCTTATCATTAATGAATAAATTAAATAGTAGGTCAATGTAAGGCATTACCTTGGGTTTGGATACTATGTTGCAAATACCAACTACTTTGATGGTCAGGAGGTTGTCTTTATATATGCATGTGAAAATGGAGAGTTGATCCTTAGCCTTTTATGGTTGGACTATGTCAAACATATCCCAAATGGTGGAGTAATGTTTGAAATCATGGTTCATAGCCTCCAAATCAAATATTGTATTTGTGTATTCAATTGGTCTTACAATTAAGTATGTAGAGGGAACTAGGATACAAGATGAGGAATCCATTATTGTTGTCTGAAAATGCCTTGCTATATGAAAAACCTATAAATTATTGTTTGCAAGGAGTTCTAGATTTGTAATTTGCACTTGAGTTCAGAATTTTTAATACTCTTGATACCTAAGAGGTAATGTAATTAGACTAGAAATGGCAATTCAAAATATATTGCTTTAATTGTGTTGGCTTTGAGAATTAAATGCATTAGGTATTTGATTCATGTGAATTAAGTGTAGCAATGGCATTCACTCTTTTCCCTATTTATTCTTTGCATTTGAATTTCATAATACTGACTTCTATGGATTTTAATGTCATGTGGCCTCTTCTCATTCTTCCAGATGCTTGTTCATCTTCATATGATAGATTTCTCTTTTCTTCTCTCTTAGTCTTGGTTTTTATGTCTTTGTTGTTTTCTTACATAGCTTTAGATGACACGTGTCTACATGTCAATATTTTGCTCCTAGCTGAGATGTAACTTTTCATATTTTATCTCTTTGAGCATGAGTTACTAGGATAATGACACATGGATGGATCTTGCTGCTCTACTTGTTTGGGACTTTCTGTACATAGACACATTCAATGGCTACATGAAGTATAGATTCAATGTTTTGTCGAATCTACCCAATACAAATTTAGTGGTAATATTTGGAGTATTGAATATATCCTTTCATAGTTTGACAATCATATAAGACACATACATGTATAATCACCTACATAGCCCATATCAAGTTCCATAAATTCAAAATAATACCTATGTGTGTCATATTCTAGCCCTCTTTGTCATTTCATTGTTATTGCTTGTCTTGGTTAATTACTTGTTGTCTTTGTTTTTGTTTTCAGGATAATTAGGATTCTAATTTGTTTTCAGGATAATTAGGATAGTTTTGACATTTATTTAGAGTCATTATACCCTACTATCACTATTTGGTTAAATACTTATGTGTTTGACATGTTTGATATTGCAATGTTCATATAATGGAAAATAATTTTACTGCTTTACCTAGGTTGCCATGATTTCTATCATGCATCCATTGGAGGGAAATTTCTTATGCTTTACATTTTATATTTTACAAATATGACATTATAGTGCTTATATATTGAACCCAAAAGGGGCACAATGTTATTAATCTTACATTTCTTATATCATGGACCTAGATGGGGCAACTTATCCATAACATACATACTATTAAGGTTATATCTTTATATGTTACATAGTAGAAATTTAATATTTTATCTTTACATGTGTGTTTAATATCTTCCTTGTAAGATGTAAATTTAATAGGTTATCTCAAATCTCAAAAGGAATTATATATCCCTCTTGTCGTATTTAGATACATGCAATTGGAGCATCTGTATCACTACATCAAAAAATTGGTAACTCATATTTTATTTAGTTTTTTCCTAGAGATGACATAATCAAATTACTTTAGATACTACCAATAAGGGGATTATTCAAGATATCATTCAAATTCTATTTATGATTATACTTAGAATTTTATTTAGCTCAATTAAAATATTACTAGGAATTACTTAAAATTTGAATCATGACTTTAGACAGATGTGGAGGATAAATCTAACAGGGGGCCTAGCTCCATTCCATTTCTCATTTGAATTAGGTATTTTATTTTTGGTTTTTTATATTTAAATGAACTATTATTATTGGCACTCATTGATGAATGTTAGAAAAATAAATAATATTTTAACAAATTCCTAGCTATATTGTTTTTTTAATTTTAAAGCTTTAGATGTACAATTTTTTGTATCAATACCATGTATTTTTTCTACTTTGATATGTATGCATACACACACACATATCAAAGTGGGACAAACTATACACACCTAAAAATAGCCACTACACTTTTATTAGTCATTAAATTACATGATTTTAGAATGTTTTTATACTCATTGATTATTGGTCCAAATTAGGCTAACACATTTATTAAATTTTTTAAGTACCCATACCTTCCCTTAAATGTCCCTTTCTTTCTCCTACCCCTTTTTACCCACCTTGAACTATGTGTTTAGAGGATCATTAACACTTGTAGCCCCACCAAGATTATTAATAATGCTCTTGGGCCCATTAGTGTGGTCCCTTCTAGATTTTGTCTATATGATCCTTGTTATGTTTTTTTTTTGATTTTTTTAATGTTGGTTTGGGTGTCAATGGTCTTAAAATTGAGCAAATATCTTTTTAAACAACTAAGGAAGCTTGTCTATCAATTTATTATGTATGCCCAATGCATATCTAACCTCAACATGTAATGCCTTAGTTCCAATGATTTTATCCCTTACAAAATTAACCAGTTGCATTATTTCATCACTAGTTCTATAAATAATACCTTCAATCTCCTCTCTAAAGATATCAATGTTGCTCATATGAGGTTTTCAAAAATGGGTATGTGCACCAATTACCCCTATGGATTGCATACTTGAGTAACTCTTAAGTCTATTAGGATATAGATTGTTAACATTTGTAAATTGTTGAACTAGAGCTCACATATCTTGATGCCACTCAAGTAAGTTATCCCTTTTGGTAATATAATTATGTACCCAAGGAACTTCAAATGTTGTTATTAAATTCAAATGGGCATAAGCCTTATTCCTAGTATCTTGGATTATAAAATGTAGCTTGCCATCATTGTCTTTTATTTTTTTGAACAATTGAAGAATATCTCCCCACTTGGGTTAAGAGGTGGCCTTTGTGGACCTTATTGAACTAATAGTGTCAAATAGCTTCCTAGTTATCCCCTATAGGTTGTCCATTATTTATTTGGGAGCCTGCATGGTACACACCTTTGGTTGCCTCTATATAGGTTGATCAAAAAATTTAAACATCTCTTTTATGACCCCTCTAGTAGCATCTAAAAAATTATAGGTTTCCTCCTTATATATATCTAGGTCTAAAGGATTTATTTTTCTTTATTTTGTCAAAGAGAATATGTCTTTTCTTTATTCCATCTCATCTTGTTGACCTTCAACAACCATAGTTTTCCTCTTAACCTTTCTCAAGGTGTTTGTTTGTATATAAAAATGGAACATTCTTATGGGTTGCGAAGTAATCACTAAATCTTGTCTCCCTTTTTCTTATTGTTATAACTATAAAATCCACAAAGGGATGTGTAGTGCAACTTATTGCTCTATTTGTTCTACTTTCCCTATTTATGCTATAGAAGCAACTGAGGTGGATTATCCTCTAGGTAGAATGGCCTTAGGGGAAGATGTCCCTATTGTATAAAAAAGGAGTATTAACTTTCCTCCATCCAGTAACTTGCCTTTGGATTGGTGTATCAATTACATATTTGGCCTTCCCTATTGTTTTGTGGACTGAGACCATATATGAGTTTACCTAAGGTGATTGACGAATAGGCATATCTAATTATATAGTCAGCCTAGGAGGGGTGGATAATGTGGTAAAAATTATGGCGGACACCAAGTTCCCCTTTGCTTAGCTCATGGGACTATGGACTGGTTCCACTAAAGAATGAGTAGGTCAATCACGTGCCTAATAGGTTTTGTAAATAGTTAACAATAGAAGTATATGCATCCCTAGTTGTTGGAAATAAACTACTGAGAGGGAGGGAAGAATCAATCTTCAAAACCTTTCGTTCAATTAAACTTAAGGAATCATGAACCATTCAAATAAACATATAAATCTAGCAAGCATGAGCAACTATCCACATAAGCATGAAACACAAGAACATATCACATATGTTGGAAACCCTCAAGGGGAATAAAATCCACTGATCTCTAAAAATGGAATACAATCCTATAAGATGAAAACCAAATTTAGTGAAGCACCAACTCCACATGGATCACCAACCCCAGCTAGCCAAGCACCCACTTGACTAGGTTTTAACAAACACCCACTTGCAAGGAGGCACCAACCCCCTAAATGACTTAGCACCAACTCAACCACCTGATTTATTTGATTATTTTCAAAACACTATATTTTAAAAAAAAAGATGTGATGACCACCTCTTCATCTCTCACACTTTTATCCCTCTCAAATTGCCTTATAGGCTTCTTCGCTCAACTAGGTCTCTTCAAGACTAATTAGGTCATATGAACTTGATATTCATACTTAGACAAATTATATATTAATTATAGTCCCTATACTCTCTTATGATGGTATATAATACCTCCTTCCACTCAATGATATTCTATCTCATTCGATCCTCTAAGCATACATAAATAGGCCTAAAATTACCTTGTATATATACCATTCCTTGTTCATAGACCACTTGGTTGGCCATAATAACTTAACCACTTAGTTTGGGAATTAAATATATCTTAACACATGTTATTAAAATTGATAAATCACACAAAGTAGTTGGCCACACCTTCATTAGGCTTTATCCTCCTTTAGGCCTTATGGAAACCTAATAGGCCTTCTTTAGACACATGTTACACTTTGCCTTCCTTGAAACACTTTGAAACTCCACACACATTAGGAACATATCATATAACAATAAAATATACCCCAAATAATGTCTTATAGTCTCAAAAATACATTTTATAACAAATCACTACTTGAAACCCCCATTAGCACTATTCACATTTAGGCCTTTAAACACACAAAAAAGTTTGTCTTGAACAACTGAAGATAACACATCATTTAGCCATGAAATAATGACAATAAATAGCTTATGATAAAACCTCATGACCTTAAAATTATCACCATATTCAAGAAACACTTTAACTTGGGGCAAAAATGCTTAAACTCATCTCTTTAGTATGTTCATTCAAAACTATCAGAACTATCAAAAACTAGTTATGAAACTACTTGACATCCAACACCTGAAAGAACACTTTCAATTATTATAAATACATTAAAAATATTATATAAAATCTTTAAAAAAACCTCAATCACAAAAAACATAAGCTCTAATAGCAAACATTGCTCTTGTAGACCAATCTCCTAACCATATCTCTCACAGTCTTGCTTAAACCAAACAAGCCATTTTGGCTTCAACTTTTCAACCTCTTATGTTAGGTTGTGGAGCTAAAAGCTTCACTGATGCAGACATGGAGGAGGTTGCAAAAGGGTTGTGGAGTGTTACTATCGCCAGCATCGATCAGGCCAATCGACATCGGCAGGGAGGAGACAGGAAGGCAACCGACGTCGGTCATAAGTCGGCCGGCGTCAGCACCCCCCAGGCAGATAGGGACCGACGTCGGTCACTTGTGGTTCGAGTTGCGAGTATGTTATGGGTAGTTTTTTGACGAACCAAGTGTTTGCATGTTTAGAGCCAATTTTAGACTAAGAGCTGTGGATCTAATTATTGTAATTGGATGTATAATTATTGTTTAGATGAGATCTATATATTAGACTCATGGTTGTATTGTAAACTTGTGCTAGAGAGTAAGAGAGCAATATTATAAGCTCCTTTTGTGTGTGAGGTGAGCAATGGTGTGTTCCTCCTAGTGCCACAGTACCAAGTGTGGGTGTTGGATTGGAGAATCAGCAGGGTTCTTCATGTATGTATGATCTTGGTCATCAGGTGAGCATGGCTACGATAGGAGATCTACATGGTAAGTAAGATCATTGATATGCAGGTGTATGTGTGTGCAAGGTCAAGGTTCACAGGTGTGCAGAACTAGATTGATTTGCAGGTGTGCAAGATTAGAGAGGACATCGACACAACAGGGAGCAGTATCAGGAGAGATCTACTTGGAGTACAGGTGTGTACTCAGAACAAAAGAGGAAAGCAAGGAAGATCCTTCCATAAGTAAGGTCTATTGAGGTGCAGGGTGTTGCAGGTTTAGGGGAGATCTACTTGAAGTATGTGTGTACTTGTGGAGTGCGTGGAGCACTTGTGGTGTGCATGGAGCACAGGTGTAAGGTGAACACCAACTCAGTTTTTGAGTTGGGTGTTGGGACCTAAGAGAGAGAGCTTTGAGGAGAGAATTACTGTTCACTTGAGGTGTGGGAAGCCTCTGAAGAGGTGGTGGAGAAGAAGTGGCATCTTCTATATTGTATTCTTTTCTATATGAGTATTAATACAAGTTGTGTATTGTCTCTCATATCTTGTGTTATTTCTAGATTCTAGTTACTTGTTGATTCTGGTTAATTTCCGCATATTAAGTTGCTTGTATTTGGTAATCAATTGTGTGTGCTTCCAGTTATTCATATCCCAACATCTTACACTGACTTCCAAGATTTTTAAAAGCATGAAAAATAATTTAAAGACACAAAAAACAAACTATGCACTACATTGCATCATTATTTCATGAAATTACACCCAAATTCAACTTTTCATCATTGTAACTTGCTTATTCAGAACTGCCAAGTCTGTCAAAAACACAGTCATGAAACATTGACCTTATAACACCTATATAGGGAATTTCAAATACTTAAAAATAAATTCATGAATATGATCCTCTAAAATATCTATACCATCTTCAAATATAAACATCATATGGTCTAGTGGCAACTATTGGTCTTACAGACCCATTTGTTGACCTCACTACACACAGACCTCACTGAGCCAAATAAGTCAACTTGTGAGCAAATTTTTCACCATATTCACTAACCAAAAACACTTATAAAAAACATGAAAATGTATTAAAATTCATAAAAAAACATTTTTATGCACTTGTTTTCATCATTCTATTATGAAAACACATTCCAATTCAACTTCTCAGTGTTGCCTGGGTTTTTCATTGTTTACACCATTTGGCCTGTCAACGACTAGTTAACTTAGACAACCAAAATGAGACACTTAAGTAATAGAACCAATATAGAAACTAGAATTGACATAAAATACAATTCTCTACCTTCTCCATCTAATCATTTTCAAACTTTGTCCAATACAACTTTTGACAGCTGTAGCAACTTCTTTAAAAATAAGTTTGTATATTCACATTTTCTCTCTCCTCTCTCTAACCAATACCACTTTGAGGTACCTAGAAGATTACACTAAAATATAAAATATATTACCTAAGAAATTCAATCCATCCTAAGAACTTTTAAGCAATATCTTCAACATCAAGGCTTTATTAGGGTTTTAAGAGGGTTTAAACCAATTTCCACTCTTAACGATCGTTCATAAAGCATAGCCCCTAAATATAAAAACCAATGTTTAGAATTTTGAGATAGGACCCTTCCCAATCTACCATGAACTACTTATGTTTCCATGAAAATTTTTGATGAGTTGATGAGCATAAGAAAATCCTTTTCGAGTTGAGAACCCTTCATTTTGAGCAATCAAGAGACCTCCAAACAACTTTTCACGCCTTATCCTTCAAAATGGAACCTCAAACTTCATGCACATGCCTAAAACAACTTGAATAAACTTTGTCAATTCTCACCTAATCACACTTCCCTTGGAAACTTATCTTGATACCCCATTAGGCTACACACTCTCTCTACACCATAGTCTTCATACTGCACTAAGCCTTGAACTGACCTTCATGCCTCTTTCCATGCTCTCAACACGTCACTATCATGCTAAACATCTCACTATAATTCCATACAACCTATCTCATGCTTAAACACTGACATACATCCTTTACATTCCTTAACAACAGATCATGATACCTCATTAGGCCAGACAGGGTCTAAGTATAGACCAAGACAAAATGTCGTACCCTCAAATACCCACCTTACAACACTTCTAAAGGATTATACACTTTAAATACAATCCCATACAATTTAAAACAAATTGTTATTTGCCTAAGCTCACTCACTTCACCATGCTCCCTCAACATACCTTCTGACAAGGTCTAGTCTAAGTTTCACAAGATACCTTAACTATGCTCAAACATATTGACCTCAATGATATCACTTAAGATAACATAAGAATAATCATAACACACTCATATCACTTCTCTCATACAACAACACTCTTCTAATCTTCTTGACATAACTCACTACTATCTGACCTTGCCACTGCCAACTAACCTTGCTCTCAACAACACTCTTGCAGACCTACTTATCATCATACCTTCACAAGAACCTTCAATGACAACACTAAAAAAATCATGCTAACCTGAACCTTGATGTCAACATTGACATAAACTAACAAAGAAGACAAATCTCAACAAACTCACCTTGTCACATCAAGTTCACAAGATCTAACCTCAAAGACCACTCACCATGCATATTCACCAAATGCACCTTAACATCAATGACATCAACCTTGACATTAATGACATCAAATTTAACATCAATGAAATCACTTCTCAACAAAATCCCCCTTTGTCATTAATGGCAAACACACTACAACTTGATCATTCTCATCTCCCTCATTTTGGTCTTTCACCCCCTTTGACATTAATGACAAAGGTTCTTCCATAAACTACAATCTGATCCTTGGACTTGAGCTTCAATAACAAACACAATGAGATGTTGATTAAAAATCACCTTAGGCTCATACCAATTTTTGTATGCAACTTTTGAAACACTTGAACTATACCTCAAGAAACCATGATTCTTATGACTTATACCTCACTATCTTGACACTTCACAATATAGAGCTACAAAGCTCCTCCTGAGTTGATGCTTCTCCTCACAGACACTAGATGATAACCACTCTCAAAAACTTATCATTCTCTCAAAAATATACATCTCCCTCTAGTATTCATTCTCCCAGAATTAGCTCTTTTCTCAAATAAACATGATCACACTTGCAACATCTGGAATCACACCTTCTTACAACTAAATCTCAACACATAGAATATGAAGCACTATAAGAACATGCCCTCCTTACTCTATGCATACCTAATTTAAATGAACTTAGATCAAAATACCACTCACCTTGCCCTTGATATGACTGGTATGACTCAAACCTTTGATCACACACTACACCACTGTATTCTTAACATCAAATGAAGAATTAGGGACTCCCCCTTTTGTCTTCATCACTTGAGATCACCACATGAGGCATTAGGACTCTTAGACCATCCTCATATTCCTTCAAACATCTTAATACCAATACCACTTCTCAACACATATCAAGCTCAACTACCAACTGCTAGAATCACAAACAAATACTTGTTTACCTCTCATATATCGATTGACTACTTTTTAACCTCAAAAGCCTGATGTCAACCTTATATTTCTCCTCATTATTCCTACTAAATTCAAACCTCAGAGCTACCAAGCTCTTTAAACTCTCATACTACTCACAACAATGCAAATGGAAATCTAAAAATAAATCATGCACAGACTTTTGCATTCCATGCTATGGCTCCTCATGAACTGATCTTCAGAAACAATGCTTATACTAAAAAAATACCTTTCACCTTGTCATACACATATAATCTAAAAAGAACATAACTGATACCTTACAACATAGACAACCTAGAATCCTCTCAAGATGAATCCTTCTTTGATTATAACCTCATGCTTATATAGATAGATGAGTGTTTGCATGAAGCTTAATAGAGTCACCCCTTTTCATAGGGCACTAAAACACCATGAACTCAGGAGATTACCATATCTCCAATCCACTCTTCTCACTTATCTTGTAATCATGAGACTGATAGTCCCTCTTTAGAATCCACTTAGGATTGATTGAAGTATTTGATTCATCCACCTTATCATCCTTCTTATTTTTTTTGATTGCCTTGTCAATATATGTAAATAACACATGCTCTTAAAATTCCTTCACATCGGATCCTTTCTCTACCTTAGCAATTAGTCAATTTTGACTAGTATACTGATCATGACTCACCTTGACTGTGTTTGGTTTCCATATAAATTTTTGACCCTTCTCATGTACTCTAGGAGATGCATATACCTTGATATGTCTTGAGGGCCTTTTAACTCTATTAGGATATAATATTACAATGTGTCCCACATTATAATAATTGTAGCAAACAACATTATTGTTATTACCTCTTGATTGATCACTCCTCCCATGGTCCCATGACAACACATCCCTTGAGACCATTCTACAATCACTTGCTCTACAACCAAAGATATGACAAATAAAACAATAACTATTGAAAGAATTGGAATACCTCATTGCATTGGGATACCTAATTGGTCTCTTCATTTTGACTTTCATGTTGGTGCTCTTAACTTGTTCTGGATTCTCATGCTCTTTCTCAAACTTATTCATCTTGTCTATGAGTTGCTCATGTTCAATCTTCAAAGAATCTAGCCCTATCTTCAACTGATCATACTCAACTTCTTTTGATCTAAACTTTGTATTGACACCTTATAATTGATTCTTAAGATCATTGATGATCTTGTCATTCCTTTTGGTTTATTTGACCTACTCACTCTTCAAGGTACATATCTGTTCCTTAAGATCCTTAACCATAGATATCAACTCATGTTTATTCTTCTTTTGATGTTTCAAATCATCTAGGGCACTTAAAATCTCAAATTCAAGGTCTACTTTAGTTTTTCCTTCTTCACTATCATATTAGACTTCTTCATCATACATTTAAACTTCTTTTTTATCACTAGACATCTTGTGCTTCTTAAGAACACCTTCAATTTGTTAGTCTTGATTCAATATACCAAGCTCTAATACTAATTTTTGGAAGCAAGATTATTGAGAGGAGGGGTGCATCAGTCTTGAAAACCTTTCATTTAATTACACTTAAGCAATCATGAACCATTCAAACAAACATATAGATCTAGTAAGCATGAACAACTATCCACATAAGCATGAAACATAAGAACACATCACATATGTGGGAAACCCTCAAGGGGAATAAAACCCACTAATCTATGCAAATGGAATACATTCCTATAAGACAAAAACCAAATTTAGCGAAGCACCAACTCCACATGAAACACCAACCCCAATTATCCAAGCACCCACTCGACTAGCCTTTAACAAGCACCCACTTGCAAGGAGGCACCAACCCCCTAGATGACTCAACACCAACTCAACCATCTGAATGCTTTGATCACCTTAAAAACACTATGTTACTCAACTAATATATGATGAATGCCTCTTTAACTCTTCATTGTAATGAAATTACTTAGATATTCACATAGAATGATTTTATATTGCATAGAATAAGAAATTATGAGAGATTACATAATGATAATTGACAACAGAATGAAATACTAGATAATATAGCAAAGCCACTTCGAGGGGTAACCTCCATAATAATGCACTAATAGCATAATAATTCACATGATGATTAAAGACTAACCACCACCTCCTACATATAGTCTACTTAGCCAAGGTTATTCCATAGGCCGACCTATCTAAGAACATAGAGAAATGTAAAAAGTAAATAAAAGAGGTGTGTAAGTCACAAGTCAACCACACATATTCCTAGACACACCAATGGTTAAGGTTATAACAAGCCCTTCACCTTTAAAACAACATTGTCCTTAATGTTGTGGAAACTCTGGATGCTACTGCACAAATGCTTCATCCTCCCAAGTGGCATATTCACATGGTAGATTCTTCCATTTGATCAGGTATTCTGTAATTGCTCTAGAATGTAGTTACTCAGTGTGCCATTGAAGGATCACCTTAGGATCAAGAATAACACTACCTTCCTCATCCAATTATGTTAATTTTATTTGAATGGTAACTCTATTTCCAATGACTTTCTTCAAGCATGATACATGAAATACTAGATGTATGCGAGTGGATGATGGAAAATCTAACTTGTAGGCCACACTGCTAATTTTTTGCAAGATCTGATAAGGCCCATAATACTTAGGGGACAAATTTTTATCCTTTTTTGTTGCTTTAATGACATCTGTTTGTATGGATATAAGTGAACAAAGACCCAATCACCAATGTCAAAATGCTTCTCACTTCTATGTTGATCTGTTTGTTGCTTCATGTGATTCTGGGCCATAGCTAAATTTTCACACAAACTTGCAAGGACCTCCTATTGATGGCGAATATGTTCTTCAACTACACGAATCTTAGGATAGATCTTCAAGGTTGAAGTGATGGATGGAGGGTGGTATCCATATAGTGCCACAAAAGGAGATCTTTTGAAATAACCATGAACATAAGTATTATACCACCATTCAAAAAGTGGCAGCCAATGAACCCATTTATCCTATTTATCAGAAACAAAACAACAAAGATATCCTTCCAAAAATTTGTTGACTACCTCAGTTTGTCCTTCAGATTGAGGATGATAGGATGAACTATGAACCAATTAAGGGCCTAAACATGTAAATAACTCAGTCCAAAAATTACTAGTAAAAATGTGATCTCTATCACTGATAATGATCTTAGGGGTCCCATGTAATTTTTGAACTATATTAAGAAAATGAGAAGCTATTGTACTAGAAACAAATGGCTAGGATAATGAAAAAAAATGAGCATACTTACTGAGATGATCTATAATAACCATGATAACATTTTGACCATCAGATCTTGGTAACCCTGTAATGAAATCCATAGATACCTCTTTCCAACGTTGGTTAGGGATAGATAAAGGTTGTAAAAGACTTGGAGTTTTGATGGTTTCACCTTTGTTTTGTTGATAGATCATACATTCAGCCACATATTTCTGGACATCCCCCTTGAGACCTTCCCAAAAGAAATCTTGCTTGATCCTGTGATAGGTTTTCAAAAATCCCAAATGACCCCCAATTGGAGTTGCATTAAATCTTAAAGGATTTTGTATTTAAGAAGATAATTATTACATAGGTATAATCTATTTTTGTACCATAATACATTACCTTCCCATATGAATTTTTCAAATACATCTAAACTTTGCTGAAGATTTTGAATCAAATCATGAGAAATAATATCATGATCCCATTCTAATCGTGCTTCCTCTAGCCAATCTGCCTGTAAAATGGTTATGGCACATATCAATGCCTCAATTGATTCATCTTTTCTAGATAGTGCATCTACCACCACATTATCCTTGCCTTTTTTTAGACTATTTCAAAATCATAGCCTAGGATCTTAGTTACCCATTTTTGTTGTTCTTCAAATGACAACTTTTGTTCTAAAAACTATTTAAGACTATCATGATCAATTTTTACCTAAAAATGATGACCCATCAAATAAGGTCTCCATTGTTTGACTACATGCAAAATGGCCATCATTTCCTTCTCATATATGGGCTTGTGTTGATTTTTACCCTTGAGTTGATGACTTTCAAATGCTAGTGGTTTGCCTTCTTGCATGAGTATAGCACCCATACCATACCCAGATGCATCACATTCAACCACAAAAGTCTTAGAAAATTAGGAGTGACCAATGTTGGAGTAGTGCACATAGCCAATATCAATTGTTCAAATACCTAGGTAGCTACATCAATCCACTAAAAGGAGTCTTTCTTTAACAAAGAGGTAACTAGGGTTACAATACTATCATAATTTTTGACAAATCTGTGATAGTAACCAGTAAGCCCCAAAAATATTTGAAGTTGCTTGAGTGTCTTAGGAATTGGCCAGTCCACCATTGCTTGGATTTTTTTAGGATCCACTTTCACTCCTTCATAAGACACCAAATGACCCAAATATTCAAACTCACCAGCCCCAAAAGTACATTTGGAAGGTTTGGCATACAATTGATTTTGCTCCAAAATGGAGAGTACCTATTTCATATGTTGCAAATGGTCTGCCCAATTTTTACTATAAATGAGGATATCATAAAAGAATACCAAAAAAAAATTCCTCAAAAATGGCTCAAAAATAGTATTCATCAAACTTTGAAAAGTAGATGGTGCATTTGTGAGGCCAAAAGGCATAACCAAAAACTCATAATGGCCCTCATGAGTCCTGAAAGTGTTTTTGGGTATGTCTTTATCATGGATCCTAATTTGATGATACCATAATGCAGATCTAACTTGGTAAAATAAAGAGCACCATTCAATTCATCTAGAAAATCATCAATGATAATAATTGGAAACTTATCTTTGATAGTGTACTTGTTGAGTTCTTTGTAGTCAGGGCACATACTCCAAGTGTCATCTTTCTTTCTCACCATGACAACTAGTGAAGAGTATTCAATTTGGTTATGACAAATGATTCCTGCATCTAACATCTCTTGTACCATCTTTTCAATTTCACTTTTTTGGGCATAGGGATACCTGTATGGCCTGATGTTGGGTGGTGTACTACCAAGAATAAGTGTGATAGCATGATCATGCGTGAGGCTAGGTGGAAGTCTTTTTGGCATGTCTCCAAAAACAATGGAATGAGCATCAATTATTTATTACAGATCAAGAGGTGGAGATGGCTGAGTTGGCTATACTTCCATAGAAAATAAGCAAGCTAAAAATCCCTCGACACCCTTATAGAGAATATTTGTCATTTGATGGGAGCTAACAAGTTGGGGATATTTAACCTTTAATCCTCTTAGCTCAAATGTCCTTTCTTCAGAATGAAAATGCATGAATAATTCTTGAAAATTAATCTCAATAGTGCCCAAAGTGGTGAGCCACTAGACTCCCAGAACAATATCAGCTCCACCCATTAGAATAGCAAACATAAGAGAATCCAATAAGTAGTCTCCCATGGCCAAATTAATACTATGACATTTTCCTAAACAACTAATAGTACCACCATCTGCAATCATAACCTAAAATTTTGGAGTTGGATAAATGAAACAATTCAAATGAGCAACCAACTTACTGTGGATGAAGTTGTGTGTGCTCCTATAATCAATCAAGATAGTGACCTTCTATTTCTTAAGGAAATCCATCACCTTAAGAGTTTGGGGAGTAATAATACTTGATAGGGCATGGAATGAAATAGTAGGTTGAGATTCTTCAGATTCTTCTTCAAGAACTTCTACATTTACATCATCTTCATCATCATTGGCACCTTCAATGTAAAATAGCTTCTTTTCAGCATAATGATGGTCTTTGCTCCATTTGTTGTCATAACCATAATACAACCCTTTGTCTCACTTCTCCTTAATTTGTCATTGTGTTAATATAGTGGGTTGTGGAAATGATGATGCTAGAAAGTTATGATCATGACCAGTAGTGAAAGTTTTCCTTTTAACCATCTCTTTTTCTTCTATCATGTGTGCCTTAGGGATAGCTTATGATACAAATGTTGGGCTAAACATTCAAACCTCATATTGGATGTTATATTTGAGGCCACCCAAAAATAGATCCATCAAATTTCTCTCAGTGATATTTTCCACCCGTAAAGAGTTTTTTTGAAATTGATGAATATAATCCTTCACAGGTCCTGTTTATCATAGCTTAGCTAATTGGCTGAAATAGTTCTTCGATACATTATTATGATAATGAGCTATCAACTCCTTAGTAAAAATAGTCCATGTAATATAAGCACCATTCTTTTTATTTTGAGCACATAACCAATGATACCAAATGAATTGCTCAAGTTCCATATATAGGGATGCCACCATCACCCTCTGCGAACTAGGGGTTTGATGCAGCTCAAATAAACTCTCAATTTGGTTAATCCAAGTGAGAGGATCCTAATCATCAAACTTATACATGTCCACTTTTGGCAACATCAATTTCATACCAGCATGGGAGTTATTGAGAGGAAGATTTGAATGCTAAAGTGGAGGGTTGTTAGGCTAAAATTGAGATGTGAGGGTATCCAATTGCATAGTGATATGATGTAATTCACTATAAACTCCATTAATCTCTTTGTGCATCCCTGAAACATTAGCTTGGACTACAACAAAGTCATCATGCCTCACCTAGTTTTTTATGTCCTCTTGAAGCTGAGAAATCCTCAAATCTAAAGTTTTAAATTCCATGTCATCAACAGAAGGAGTCTTAGGAGCTCCTGGTGCCCCTTTTCTTCCCCGAGTTGAAGGACCTACCATAAACAAACCCTAAGAGGGTTTTGAACCTAAAAAAAAATGTACCAAAAAATTGTACCATTATGATCACCTTGTCAAGATGAATCCAATTATTACCTTTGCATACTAGAGTAAAATTTTTGATACCAAAAAAGTGTACCAACAGAATATACCATTATGATCATCTCACTGAGATGAATCTAATGACTGCAAGTGTGTAGGGGAAAAAATTTTCCCAATTTTTTTTTTAATATTTTTTTTCAAATAAGCGTTTCGAGAAATACGACACTAATGGAAAAAATTAATTCTTCCCAAATTACAAGTTATGTTTTTTCACTTTCACTAATCCCAAAAGCCACACCTCACTAGATATGGAAAAAAATGCCATAGGAAACTTTCCCAAATCGAAGCTCTGATACCACTTGTAATGAAATTCCTTAGATATTCACATAGAATGATTTTATATTGTGTAGAATAAGAAAATATGAGAGATTACACAGTGATAATTGATAGTAGAACAAGAT
Source organism: Torreya grandis (assembly GCA_037957365.1). Classification (NCBI taxonomy): domain Eukaryota; kingdom Viridiplantae; phylum Streptophyta; class Pinopsida; order Cupressales; family Taxaceae; genus Torreya; species Torreya grandis. The sequence continues at coordinate 2,313,434 of JARHVA010000208.1, forward strand.
ACTAGATAATATAGCAAAGCCACTTCAAGGAGGAAACCTCCATGACAATGCACTAATATCATAATACTTCACATGATGATTAAAGACTAACCACTACCTCCTATATATAGTCTACTTATCTAAGGTTATTTCATAGGTTGACCTATCTAAGAACATAGATAAATGTAACAAGTAAATAAAAGAAGTATGTAATCCACAAGTCGGCCACACATATCTATAGACACATTAATGGTTAATGGCATAACATTCACACTCTTATCCCTATTAAACTACTTTTTAGGCCTCTTCGCTCAACTATGTCTCTTTAAGATTAATTAGGTCATATGATCTTGATATTCATACTCAGACATCCTATTATATATTCATGATATTACCTATAATATATTATTATGGTATATAATACTTCATTCCACTCAAGGATATTCTATCTCATTCACTCCTTTAAGCATACATAAATAGGCCTAAAACTGCCTTATATATACCATTCCTTGTTCATATACCACTTGGTCTGCCACAATCACATAAAAACTTAGCTTGGTCATTAAATAGATCTTAACACATGTTATAAAAATAATAAATCACACAAATCAATTGGCCACACCTTCATTAGGCCTTAACCTCTTTTAGGCCTTATGGAGACTTAATAGGCCTTCTTTAGACACATGTTACACTTTGACTTCCTTGGAACACTTTCAAACTCCACACATGGTAGTAAAATATCATATAAAAATCAAATATACCCCCAATAATGTATTATAGGCTCAACAAGACATTTTACAACATATCACTACTTGAAACCCCCATTAGCACGGTTCACATTTATGCCTTTGAACACAAAAAAAAGTCTATCTTAAACAACTAAAGATAAAACATCATTTAACCACACAATGATCATAATAAATAACTTATAATAAAACCTCATTACCTCAAAAATATCACCATATGCTTGAAACACTTCAACTCAGGGCAAAAATGCTTAAACTCATCTCTTTAATATCCTCACTTAGAACTGCCATAATTGTCAAAAACCAGTCATGAAACTACTTAACATCTAACACCTAAAAAGACACTTTAAATGATTCTCAATACATATAAAATCTTATATAGCATATTAATAACAAACTTAATCACAAAAAACATAATCTCTAATATCAAACATTGGTCTTGCTGACCAATCTCCTCACCTTATCTCACACAATCTTGCTTGAACCAGAGAAGCCATTTTGGCTTTAACTTTTCAACCTCTTACACTGACTTCTAAGATTTTAAAAAGAATTAACAAGATTTTAAAGTCACAAAAAACAACACCATGCACTAAATTTCATCACTCTTTCATTAAATTACACTCAAATCAAACTTTTCATCACTACAACTTGCTTACTTAGAACTGCCAAGACTGTAAAAAATATAGTCATGAAACATTGACCTTATAAAAAATGTATAGGTAATTTTAAAGAATTAAAATGAATTAACATGATCCTATAACATAGCTAGATGATATTCAAATATAAACATCATATGGTCTAGTGTCAACTATTGGTCTTACAGACCAATTTGTTGACCTCACTACACACAGACCTTACTAAGCCAGACAAGTCAACTTGTGAGCAAATTTTTCTCCATATTCACTAACCACAAAAAATTATAAAAACATTAACATGTCTTACAAGTCCTTAAAAACATCTCTATGCACTTGATTTCATCAATCTATCATGAAAACACATTCTAATTCATCTTCTCACTATTGCCTGGGTTTTTCACTATTTATACCATTTGGCCTGTTAGCAACTGGCTAACTTGGATCACCAAAATGAGACACTTAAGTACTAGAAACAATATATAAACTAGAATTCACATCAAATACAAGTCTCTACCTTATCCATATAATCATTTTCAAACCTTATCCAATACAACTTTTAACATCTATAACAACTTCTTCAAAAAAAGCCTATATCTTCACATTTTCTCTCTCCTTTCTCTAACCAATACCACTTGGAGGCACCTGAGAGAATCCACTACAAGATACAATATCTTACATAATAAATTCAAACTATATTGAGCACTTTTTATCAACATCTTCAACATTGGATCTTTATTAGGGTTCTAAGGGGGTTTAAACTAGTTTTCACTCTTAACGATTATTCATAAAGCATAGCCCCTCAATCCAAAAAATAATGCTTGAAATTTTGAGATAGGATCCTTCCCCACATTCCATGAACTACTTAGGTTCCCATGAAAAGGTTTGACAAGCTGATGATCACAATAAAATCCTTTTCGGGTTGAGAACCCTTCATTCTGAGCACTCAAGAGACCTTCAAAAAACTTTTCATGTCTTGTCCTTCAAACTAGAACCTCAAACTTCATGCACATACCTATAAAAAATTGAATCACCTTTTTCAATGATCACCTAATCACATTTTCCTTGGAAACTGATCTTGATACCCCATTAGGCTACACTCTCTCTCTACACCATAGTCTTTATACCTTATTAGGCCTTGAACTGACCTTCATGCCTCTTTCCATGCTCTCAACACCTCACTATCATGCTCAACATTTCACTCTCATGACATACAACATATCTCATGCTTAAACACTTCCATACATCCTTCATATGCCTTGAGAATAGATCATGATACCTCATTAGGCTAGGAAGGGTCCAAGTATAGACCAAAACATAATGCCTTATCCTCAAAGGCACACCTTGAAACACATTTGAAGGCTTCTATACTTGATTCACAAGCCCATACAATGCCAAAAAACTTGTCACTTTCCTGAGCTCACTCACTTCACCATGATACCTGTACATACCTTCTCACAAGGTCTATACTAGGCTTCACAAGACACCTTGACTATGCTCAAACATACTAACCTCAATGATATCACTCAAGTTGACATAAAAACTCTCATATCACTACTATCATATAACAAGACTCTTCCAAGGCTTTTTACACAACTCATTTCCAATTGACCTAGCCACTACCAACTGAACTTGCTCTCAATAACACTCATCCAGACCGACTTGTCATCATACCTTCACAAGAACCTTCAATGAAAATACTGATAACTTCATGCTAACCTGAACCTTGATATCAACATTGACATCAACCAATAGAGAAGATAAAGCTCAATAAACTCACTTTGTCACATCAAGCTCATAAGCTCATACCTCAAAGACCACTCACCATGCATCTTCACCAGATGCACCTTGACATCAATGACAACACTCCTCAACACCAGTAGTCACAACAGTGATGTTAAGGCCCACAACATTAATTTGGTCTATGGTAGGCAAAATTGGCATTGTAGTTACTTTGGGTTGGTTTATTTGACTTAAATAATGCAAAGAATTTTCAACACAAATTATAGTTGAAATGACTAAGGGAGTCGATAAAGAATGAGGACCTGGAGGACTTACACCATGGGAAGAGATAACTAGGGAATTAGTTGTTGTAATTTCCATTGCATTAGTTGTTGTAGTTTTTATTGTAGTGATCTAAGGTCAAGAGCTTGGAGGCGTAGTTTAGGATGGCCCTTGTGTTATAATGTGCAACTTTGATTCTACCTCTCCTTTTGTATCTCCTTCTTTATCTGATAAAAATTCATTAACCCCTAAGTTACCATCTCCCTGGTTGACTTCTTCATATTCTTTTAGTAATTCTATTCCTCATGATGGGTGCTTTCCTTCATCATCCATTCATCATCTTCCTCTATTTGTGTGGTCTCATCAACTGATTATGTCTTTTTTATTTCATTTTTTGAGACACACTCTTATTCAACTCCCCATCTTTTATCTTCCACCTCACTATCATAAATATGAACAGGGTTTAACCCCAATTCACCCTTTCTTCTCTCTTTCCTTTCCTTGGGAGAAACTATTTGCTTCTCCTCTACTTATACCTTTTGAGGTGAAATGGGAGGGGTCTTGGGCTTCCTTGTATATGTCATTGTTAGTTTTTTAACAACATAGGTTGGCCCGATTGTAGGTAGAATGGGAGATGAAGGGGCTATAATGGTACTAGAGCATGAGGGAGAGGGAGGCGTGGTGACCACTAAAGGAATGATAAGTGGTGGAGATGGCAATCCAGTGGACTGAGGTACTACCAATGGTGGTATCATTGTCATGGTAGGTGGCAATGAAGATGGTTGCCTAAGGGACTAGGGCTTCACTCTTAGTGGAGATAAATAAGGATAAGTAATATAAACTTGAGATAAGAAGGAATGAAGACTTACTTATTGTGTTGTGTTTAATGGAGGTAGAGGAAACATGGAGAAAAGTCCAAATGATGTGTTGGGACTTGCATGTCTCTGCTCTTTAGTTGTGTGCTAAGGGGAAGTAGTTGTAATTATATGTGTAGGGGATCTTGGAGGTATTAAAGCTCCTTATCCAATATAAGCTTCCTTGGATGGGCTAGGTTTTTCTTACATTTCTTCTTCTATCTGAGGGGGTCCATGGATAGGTCTGGAAACCCATTCCTCTTTCTCAATTCTCTTGGCATCTTCTCTAGTGATAATAGGATCATATTGGATATTCTATGCCATAATCATAGACATGTTGGCCATGTGCATCCTTATAGCCACTTCAGTATCATATTCACCATTTATGAACATAGTGTCATGATCATAGGACTGATGTACATAGTTGATCCTCACTTTTCTTTCATATTTTTTGATGTGTTCTCTGACATTTTTTAGGGTCCCAATTTATGAAGGGTGAAAATTTTAATCCATAATGTGCCCTAATCTTTCCAACAAATTAGAGATGTTCCCACCTTATGTACTACATCCTTCCAATACTGAGAGGAGTTGGATGGATGACTACTTGTTTGACTTTCCTTAATTTGCTATCAATGTTATCCACTAGATGGGTAACAATCTCTTGTTCATTTATTTTATCAGGCAAAAATCTTGGTAGGTACAAAGAGTGTGCCTTCAACTTTAATTATTATGCACTCAGGGTACAACCAATAATCACCCATATTTCAAATGGTTTTCTCTATAGGGTCAAAGAGCCTGGGCATGTTCTTCCCATACATTGCTTGATACACCATGGGATAGAAAGTCTCAATTATCCTTTTCATGTTTTTCCTGAATTTATGAACATAAAGAACATTTAACTCATCACATATCCTATTTTTGGGGTAGTATGGATATGTTTGTCAGGGTTACTCATAGGATGAATACACAGTTGTAGTCACCATGTCTACCATGTAGGACATCATGTAGAAGTTCCCATCTTGGGAACTTCTAAGATTTGTGAGTTTCAAAATCAAATTAGAGTTGATAATCTCTCCTAAGGTAATGATTTTTTTGAAAGTTAAAATCATGTCCAATAAAGGGATCCATACCTCATTGCAATAAGTGATGGTTGAAAAAACATATATTCTATTTAGTAGGGCCATAATGATTCTTACCTCTAGCTTGAAAATCAAAATGAGGATAGCTGACATAGAGTCCTAAACTACAAATTTGCTTGGGTTTCCAACTCATTCTTACAACTTATTGCTAACATTTTTGTTAAAGTTCACCATGTGAACATAGGATTGCAATAGGGGGAGATTAGTATGGTGTTAGTGAATGAAATAAAATCCAAACAAAAAACAAACTAAGCTAACAACCTAAGCCTATCTCAAGGGAGGAGCATATTTAACAAAACCAAATGAGAAACACAATTAGAATGCAAAGACAAATAAATCCTTCACCTTCCTTAGATATTCCAAATAGCTTGTTATAGTGGCTTGCTCGGTGTGTGCTCATGAAGTCTATTGCAATGGAGCTTGACTATCCTCCATCTCTCCTTGGCACCTTGCTTAGCTTTGGCTTGGATTTTGGCTCAATATTTTGGCATTATAACACTAAGATGCAATGATTTTTGAATGCATTTGGGCATTATAAGTTTGGAATATGAGAGCTTTTTTTTATAATTCATGTGGTAAGGCCTCTTATTTATAGATTTTGAAAAATGGATACAATCAACCTGAACTATCCATCTCAAGATTGAGATGTGTGGCTAAGGATTAATCCAATTATGTAATTAAAATTCATAAATAGGCTCATTAATATTTGGTATAGAGGGGCACTTAAGAGGCAGGGGAGGCATTGATGAGGCATGGGGGGGGCATGAATCTTGATATTTATGGTATTTATGGCCTAGGGATGTCTTCCCAAGAAATGAGGCCACCTGATGATGCAGTTAATAGAAATCAATTTCCAAAAATAAATATTCAACAACTCTCATGGAAAATTAACTTAAAAACTTGATTTGGTTTAATTAGCCTAAAACATGATTAAGCACTTTGATGCAAAACCTTGGCAATTTGTGCACAAACTAATCAAAATGATCATAATGTTTTGTTATTGGCCTAAAATTTGACTGGATTGAAATCAAGATGCGATGTTAGATGCATTGGATTTGTTATCCCATTTAGGATGATGTCAACACCAAATAACAAAGGCACATATCTCACCCAAGAAATTTGATAGAAAAGAGCAATCCAAGGCACCTAGGTACAAAATTGTCATTTTGATTTGAAATGATCTGATCAAAGTCAGTTGGCCCATAAATTGCATTGCCCCATTTAGTGACACCCCAGTCAAAATTGGCACTTGAATATATCAATTTCAACTCTTTTAATGTGTTTTAGTGTTTTTAGGCCAAATTATGCATTTTGGTGGAAATTGGTCAAAAGCTTGATTGGAGGTCATTGGTGGCCAATTTTAGGTATCTACACACCATGTCCTACCTATATGACATATCTGTCAGAGGGAGTCTATAATACCTCTTAAAGGCATTTCTACTAATATATGTAATTGGTGTTTTACCAAGCCTAAAGTGTAATATCTTACTAGTAACCTTGACATTCATGAATAAATCAGATAGTAGGTCAATGCAGGGCATTACCTTTGGTTTAGCTATTGTGTTGTGAAGACCAACTACTTTGATGGCCAGGAGGTTGCCCTTATATATACATGTGAAAATGGAGAGATGATCCTTAGTCTTGTATGGTTTGACTACGTTGACCATGTCCCAAATGGCAGAGTAATGTTTAATGGTTCAAAGCCTCTAAATCAAATGTTGTAATCATGTATTCAGTTAGTCTTACAATTAAGTATGCAAAGGGAACTAGGATGCGATATGAGGAAGCCATTAATGCTATTTGAAAATGCTTTGCTCTATGAAAAACCTATAAATTCTTGGTTGTAAGGAGTTCTATATTTGTAGTTTGCACTTGACTTCAAAATTTGTAATACTCTTGATAGCTAGGAGGCAATGTAATTAGACTAGAAATGGTAATTCAAAATATATTGCTTTAGTTGTGTTGGTTTTGAGAATTGAATGCATTAATTATTTGATTCATGTGAATTAAGTGTAGCAATGGCATTCGCTCTTTTCCCTATTTATTCTTTGCATTTAAATTTCATAATACTGACTTCCATGGTTTTTACTATTTGTGGCCTTTTCTACGTTCTTCTAGATGCTTAGTCATCTTAGTATGATAGATGTCTCTTTGTTGCTCTCTTGGTCTTGATTTTGATGTCTTCATTGTTTGTTTACATGGATTTAGAGGACACATGTGTGTGTGTTGATAATCTACTCCTAGCTAAGCTTTATCTTTATATGCTTTTTTCTTTGGCCATGGGCTAGAGGAATGATGACACATGGATGACTCTTGTTGCTCTATTTTCCTGGGACTTTTCCTACATAGAAACATTCAATGGTTACATGAAGTATGGATTCAATTATTTGTCGAATCCACCCTATGGAAATTTAGTGGTAATATGTGAAGCATTGAATATACTTTCATAATTTGACAATCATATTTGACACATAATTGCATAATCCCCTACATAACCCAGATCAATTTACATAGATTCAAAATAATACCCAGGTGTGTCATATTTTAGGCCTCTTTGTCATTTCATTGTTATTGCTTGTCTTGGTTAATTGCTTCTTGTCTCTATTTTTGTTTGCAGTATAATTAGGATTCTAATTTGTTGTTACTTCAGAATCCTTTGTGTCCTAGTTTTGCCATTTATTTAGAGTCATTATACCCTATTATCACTATTTGGTTAAATACTTATGTGTTTGACATGTTTGATGTCGCCATGACTCATATAATGGAAAACGTTTTTTCTATATTTTACAGAGATAATGTTATAGTGCTTATATATTGAGCCCATAAGGGGCACAATGTTATTGATCTTACATTTCTTATATCATGGACATATATGGAGCAACTTATCCATAACATACATACCACCAAGGTTATATCTTTATATGTTACATAATAACAATTTCATATTTTATCTTACACGTGTGTTTAATCTTTTTCTTTTGAGATGTAAATTGAATAGGTTTATCTTAAATTTCAAAAGGGGTTATATATCCCTCTTGTCATATTTAGTTACATGCAATTGGAGCATGTTCATCACTACATCAAAAATTTGGTAACTCATATTTTATTCAGTATTTTCTTAGAGATGACATAAACAAATTACTTTAGCTACTCCCAATAAGGGGATTACTAAAGATATCATTCAACTTTTATTTAGGATTACACTTAGTATTTTATTTAGCTTAATTAAAATATTACTAAGAATTATACTTAAAATTTTGTTCATGACTTAAGACAAATGTGGAAGATAAAATCTAATAGGGTGCCTAATGCCATTTCATTTCCTGTTCGAATTAGGTATTTTGTTTTTGGTTTTTCAGATTTCAACAAATTATTATTATTGGCACTCATCGATGAACATTAAAAAAATAAATAATGTTTTTGCAAATTCCTAGTTACATGGGTTTTTGCTCTAAAGCTTTAGATGTATAATTTTTTGTATCAATACCATATATATTTTTTTGCTTTGATATGTATGCACGCGCACGCACACACATCTATTCAAAGTGGGGTAAAATATAAACACCTAAAAATGACTCCTAGACTTTTATTAGTCGTTAAATTGTATGATTTTAGAATATTTTGTACTCATTGATTATTGGTCCAAATTGGGCTGACATATTTATTGAATTTTTGATGGTCCCCATACCTTCCCCTAAATGTCTCTTTCTCTCTTCTACCCCTTTCTACCCACCTTGAGTTATGTGTCTAAAGTATTATTAACACTTGTAGGCCCACCAAGTGTATCAATGATGCTCTTGGGCCCGTTGGTATGGTCCCTTCTAGATTTTGTCTATAAGATCCTTGTTATGTTATTTTTTGGATCTGTTTGATGTTGGTTTGGGTGCCAATAAGATCATGATTTAAATTCAAATTATTTGTAAACACACAGATTGTAGTTCATCAACAACATAAAGAAACATAGAGCATCTATTTATTGTTCACATGAATATATATTGACCACTTACAAGCATTATAAAAGCATCAATAAATCATTTGACTATTTATTGAAGTACACAAGTAACTTATGTTAGCTAAACACACACATCACAACGTTGAATTTGTATGGTATTGAAACTATTTCAATTATGAGGTTTTTTTCCCTGTTATTATGATTGTCTAGGGCCCTGATAAATATGAAGATAGTTTTGTTATTATCTTGTTTAGTGTATGCCCCAAAATGTATGTTGTTTTTCTCAAACTTTCGGGGATTGTTTTCCATCAAAAATTTGGAAAATAAATCTGATTTGTAAATCGTAATACAAAAAATTGAGCGAGATTATTAAAGATCAAGTTCGAGTGAACACATTCCTTAAATCAAATTAGACATGTCTGACACTTTATCTGAAGTGTCCCAATACTTAAAACATAATTTGAAAAAGAGATTAACGCTATCAAAAAAAATTTCCTACTTATCATCAAAATTATGATATTTGTCATTAAATCTCATTATAAACTTCTAAACCTATATATTCTCTCTTTAATTTTGAATTTTAAAAATTACACTTTATATAACTATCTTACACATATTATCTATCCCACCAAATGGATTTTTCCCATGCTCTACTTATAATTGATTTATCCATATCACACACTTAAAAAAATACTCCTTTCAAATTGAAAAGTGAAAGACAAAACAAAATCCAATGAAATTAATTATGCAATATTGAAATCATTGACATTTTCATCTTATCTTGTAGTCCGCCCTAGAGTCTTCATAAACAAGATGAAGTTCAAAGGCAAATATTGTTCTTTATTTTCTAGTTTCTTTGTCATCATGTCAAATCAATTTTTTTAAAATTAATTTATTATTTTTTAAAGGATTATCTTTTTATTTATTTATTATTTATATTTTAAAAAATTAAATCTAATTTTATATATATTCTATTCTATTTTTTATATAATTTTTTTTCGCGTATTAAAAAATTTAACCTCGAATTAAAAAAATACAATTGCAAACCAACTAACGTAGGACCCATCAGCACCAAACCGGAATTTTTGCACATCCATTTAGAGATTATAATATGGCCCTGCTACTCTTCCATTGCTCCACCGAAGAGTCCAATCAAAGAATACTAGGGCATATGTCATAATAAAATATGTATCCAAGTTTGAAAAAGAAATCCCTTGAAAAAGACATAGTTAAAAGAAAATATTCCATTCGGTTCGCCTTCTCACCGTTAGTTTTTTCTGTTGGGACCCACTCCACGGAGAGATATAACAATAAACTATTGTAATAAGACACGTGTCCTATCTCAAACGTACGTAAAACAAATTATTTATCTTGTTACCGTCAGTTTAAAATAAAAGAAATTAAGAGATCGGGTCGGTCCTCTACGGGCTCTTCGTCGGAATGTGACAAATTTAGAGGAAACAGTCCCCTCAGGGCTTTTTGACCCGTAGAGGATTATTTGGAGCGAATCTAGCCGTCGGATCATCTCCGAACATTTGATCGCGTCCGTCAGGAATTTCGGAATAAAAAAGTCACGTTTAAATACTATTTATCCGAATTTTATTCTATGTATATTTTGACTAACGAACGCCTGTACCGCGACAACTGTGGCGGTTACTTTTTGGCAACGTACGGGACGGATCGATCTTGGCTGCCGAGGCCCGTCGCTAGCCGTCGGATGCGGGAGAACGGCAGAACGTTAGCGGAGCGGTATTGCGAATCATGGATGAGATGACGTGGACAGTGAAGGCGTGTCTGTTGCTCTGTTTTGACCAGACAATCTGTCTCTGTACACGTGTCTGCCACGCTGGAAATTGGCCCCAAGAGATCGCACGGCGGAGAACGGTGGGAGGCGGTTAGGCCGATCTGAGCCGTCCGATGCGGAGGATGACGTCGACTCTAGGCTTGTTTGGAGCTTCCCTTGGGGAAATTTTATGCCCTCTCAAGAAAGCAAAGCGAGCATTTTTTGCTTCTTTAATCCGGTTTGCTGCAAATTTAGAGGCCGATTCCTTCCATTTTACACATTTTTGAGCAATTTTTTGGTGAACTGCGCGAGATTTGTTCCGGAAGGGGTTTTAAGCGGTGAAAAAAGGTTTCGCTTAGATCTTTTTTCCGTTGAAAATTCAACACCCAGTATATTTTCTGCTTATTGTTGGATTTGGCTTCAATTTCCTGCATTCCTGCTTGTGATTTGCTCACGGCGGTCTCTTTTTCGAATAAAAAAATTGTTCGAATTTTGGTTTGGTTAAAGGTATGCAGAAAATGCTTAAATTTCAGCGGTGTTTTGAGTTTTTCTCGTAGTTTTTCCGGCCGGAGGTTCGGAGGTGTATTAATGGCCGAGAAATCGAAATGTTTGGGAAATTTTGGTCGATTTAGCGCCGGCTCTGATGAATCCGTGAGTTTGAGAAAATTAGTAGATTTTCGGAAGTGGATTTGGTAAAGTTCGTGGACTGCCATTAGATTTGTTGAAGGCTGCCGGCAGAAAAACTGAAACAATCTTAAATATAAGTTAATGGCCGAAGACTGTTAAAGGAGATGATATTTGAGCATTTAACCTTAAATGCCTGCTTACTTGCTAAAGATTGCGCCGGGAAATTTTCAGGTTTACTTTTCGAAGATTGTTCAAAGAAATATTTGTTAAATGTGTATGTATGTGTTAAAGGTTGCGGGAAAGATGCTTTAGGCTTTAAAGGCAGAGTGTAGTGGTCAAAGTTTCTGCAAAAATCGCTTCATCTTTGTTGGAATGTGGATTTTTTTGTGATTAATGATCGGAAATTGTTTTACGGCCGCCGTAGTTTGGTAATAGATCTTTCTTTTTCGATTTCAGTGAAACTTTATGATATTTAATGTTCTTTTGGGGTGACTTTTTGCAGTTTATTATTCCGATTTGGCTGTGGTTTGAGTTGATTATTTGGAGATTTTGACAAATTTATGCGGAGGACTGGATTTGGTAAAAGCCTGTACGGGTTTTCTACTATTCAGTGTATTGTAAGATTGATCGACTGTCCTGTTTTCAGAGAATGTATTTTTTTGCAGCAATAGTTTCGGAGCATTTTTTGGACAAATTTTCGGCTTAGAGCTTAACATATTTTTTGTTTTTGTTTTGGCAGCGTCTTCTTACAGTTTCGCTTTGATTCCAGCAGTGAATATTTCAAGCATTTTTTTGAGGGGTTGGATAGATTTGATGAGACCTGCCTGGAAACCCATGGAAGGGAATAGATTTGTTAAAGTTTGAACTAGGAGCCCTAAAATTTTAAAGGAATCATGGATTTCATGTAGCAATTTTGTTTGGAGGGGGTTTTTATGGAGTAATTTTTTCGCTATATTGAATTTCTGCCGGAGAATTTGAGGGTTGCAATAGTTTTTGTGGTATGTCTGTGAAAAATTAATGGAGAAGAACCGTGAAGTCAGGCGTGGGGGAGTTGTTGGAAAGAGGCATGTTTCTGCAACCCGTAGATCCAGAGCATCGTCTGGATACAAGTACTCTTCAGGTATTGAACAAACCAAGAAACTACTGTTAGAGGCTGTTAGATTTGATGATGACATGAATTATAACGTGATTTAGGTGAAAATAGTTTTAGGACCTATTAAAGTATATTTACTGGTTTAGCAGATTGTTCGGAATGAATGTTACCCATTAAGGCCAAAAGGGTTTGCAGGCCCTAAAAAGGAATGTTTACTGGTTTAAAAAGATTGTTTGTGTTGAGTGTTATCCATTTAGGCCAAAGTGGTTTATAGGACCTGTCAAAATATGTTTACTTGTTTAGAAGATTGTTTCTACTGATTATTTACTCATTTAGGCCAGAATGGTTTGTAGGACCTGTAAACGGTATGTTTACTTGTTGAGAAGGTTTTGCTCTATTGACTGTTACCGGATTCAGAAATTCATAGACATTAAATGAGGGTTGTTTTCATTGAACTTAGCTTTCACTTCGTACTTTTAGCAAAGTTTTTGGAAATTCGTCTTACTTTCTCTCAGTTAATGATACGGCAGTCAGTAATGAAGATGGAGATGACATGGTGGGAAACAATCCGAGTACAAGCCCAAGATTGCAAGATAGCAGATCAAAGAAACATGCAGGACGCATGTCTCCCTCATTGCAGGAAGATGATTCCTGTAAAGACCTGGACAGATCTCAGAACAAGAGGAAGCGTCCTGGATTGCAGGAACCGCTAAATCATTTATTGGCTAGCTCTGCTACCACTGCTGCTGCCATGGATGATAACAGTGATGATACTGAAATAGGCAGGTCTGAGGATGATGATGACTTGCCACCACCAACAGTTCCACGGCGCCCTTGGAAGCTGAAACTCCATGGGAAGGTGATTGTTTTGATGAATATGAAGTTTGTTTATCTTACACGCTATAATGAATTTGAATGTTTTCTTGACATTTCCTTTCAATCTGGTTTCAGCCTCGGGAAGAGTTGAGTCCCATTGACCCAGCAGCAGTTCCTCGCAAGCTGCGAACAGGTTCGCTAATACTTATTCAATTCTGGTCACATTTTTAAATCTGTTTGGCAACATGTTCTTCGGAGTTAAACCATCTGCAGCTGTTTTCCATTGAAACAGCAATGACAAAACGGCCACAAGAATCCACCTCGCATTTGCATGTAGCTGATATTCCAAAGCAGCACCTTCAGAATGATGACATTGCAATGTCTGCTCCAACTAGTTCTAATGTAGCTGTTAATCCTGTTCGGAAGAAGGTCAGTACCCTATATTCTGTTTTGTATGTATCTGAATAATTACGAGTGATTTTCTCTTCAGCTGTATCTCACGGTTTCAGTGCCATTGCTTTCTTTCATTGCAGAAGCTTGACAATCAGAAGCCTCCGACTGCTAAGTTGACAAAGGTCTGCACCACTGCCTTTAAGGGAGAGCTCACATGTTTTTGAATTCAATTTGTTTAATGGCGATTCTAAACATTGGGTTCTTTTCATGCAGACGTCTTCCTCAAAAGTATCTAAAGCAGAAGTAGAGGTTGCAGAAACTCTATTTGATCTTGCGAGAATGTTTGCTGCTGAAACATTGCCTCTTCCTTCAGAAAAAAAGGCCGAGTCCATATTAGCAGCAAAGTCAGGATCAGCAAGTAGTGCTACAGAACCTGATAGGAAGCGAAGCCCTGGAGCTTCTACTGCTGATGCTGCTTCCCCATCATCTTCCCTTGCTCAGAGCCAACCAGGAGGTATTGTTTTACTGTTCATTTTGATATAATCTCAAAGATGGCTGAGAGACCAGGTCTGAAGCATTCCCGTACTACTAATTTTCTTCTTTGGTTGCAGTTCTGAAGAAGCGTCCACGGATGAACTTGATAACAAAGGATGAGGGGCTCACATCAGTTACTGGTCCATGCTCATCAGCTGATCCAGTTCTTTGTCTCCATTCTGAGAAAGGCCAATCACAAATGGAGTCCAAAGCAAGCCCTAAAGGAGGTACATTAGTTAAACCTGTGATAGGTTTGATGGCAGCTTCCCCGAATGTGAAAGCCAAGTCGGAAAACCCTGTAGCTCTTGAGGCACAAATAACATTAACAGAAGGTAGTGGTCCTTTATCAATGGATATCAGAAGCACAACTGACCCGTCAGAAAAACTCACTATTTCAGACTTGGCTGACCCAGTCAATGTGGCTGTCAAGGATACTGAACTAGCAGAAAACCTAGTTAAAAGGGAAGCTATACAGGAACCAGAGCTTGGGAATAGGCAAGTTCTATCCACCCCACACTTTTTGGTTTTTGGGAGATTGAGGTGTAATTTTTTTATTTGAGTTGAAATGTAATCTCTTTAATAGATGCCCAAGTTCAGGGCATGCATGCAAGTGTGCTTAAATTCCTAGTGTTCCAATTACCGCTCTCCCCAGTAGCTTGTTGGTGCATCTAGTTTCTGGTGGAATCTTATTAGCAAGGTAGTGTGTCAAAGATATCACTGAAGTCAGGCATTCCAATCTAACGATTTCTGCATTTCTGGCAGATCATTAGAATTGGCTTCAAAAGATGGTGGTCCGGCTAACAAGTTTGAAATAGATTTGATGGTATACTGTTTTTTCCTAATTCAACATTTTGTTTGTTTTATTGCAAGTTAGGACTTCTTTGTTCTTCTCTAGAATGGGCTTCAAACTGTATGTTTAAATAAAATTCTGCAAAGTATCACGTATTTAGACTTTACATTGACATAGCCTTCTAAGTTTCATAATTGTTAGATGATAGAAGCCTTAAAATCCATTTGATTCTGCATGAATTCCTGATTAGGTTTGCTTGTTATAGCGTGCATATTTATTATGATCTTTTCTTACAGGCACCTCCCCAAGGTATCGACAAAGTATACGAGTTTATTGATTCAGGCATGCTCGATGCGAAGGAGAAAGACCAGGTTTGTTCATCATAATACCATTTCTTAACATTATGCATTGTAAATTAAAATAACGTCTAAATTAGTATATAATAACAGCATCACTAAATCCCTTGTTTTTCTGCATTAATTTTTCATTGAACTGATTTCCTTTCCTTCAACTTTCTATTACATTATGCGTTTATGTTTTATCTTTGCAGACACTTCCTAATAATCACAAGGGCGACGACAACCTGGATTCTAAAATGACTAATGCTATGGAGAAAGATGAGGTTTGTTCATCATTTTATTACACTATCATACAATATGCTTAACTAATATGTGTGCACATTCATTTTGTGAAGACATCTGTTTTCTGTGTTCAGTATTAAATATCTTTTTGTCACCCCAGTATATGTTTTTCTCCCTGTTAAAGGTTAGATGCAGTTTTCTCAGCAGCTGTTTATTGCCTATTCTTGCTTCCTGACATTCCAACGTTAAATTCCAGTACAGTTATAACTGGGGTATTCTACTTATGATCTCTAAATGACTTAAATGCTATTGCCACTTTAATCTTGGTGGTTTATAACTTTATTCATTGGCCACTAGGGTTTAGTTCAAAGCTATAATTGAGTAGATACTCAGACCTTTTGTTAAGCTTCAATGCCAATTAAGCTCCTAACTTTGGTAAGGGCTTAGTGGCAGGTGGATTTGGCAACCATTCCTTCAGCTGAAACTGCTTTAATGGACAAAGAACGAAAGAAAGTGGAGAATTCCTTGAACATGGAATTAGATAAAGAAATTAAGCAACCTATTGAAAGTCCAGAGCATGATGAATGCAATGATTGGATAACCGGAAAAGATAATGGCATGGTCAAAGAAAGGAACAATAAGGCAGATGCTTTAAAGGACAGGGGCAAGCAGGAAGTGGTTAAACAAACACTCCACGGAACAGGGAACAATGTCCAACCGGATCTAGTAGCACACAAATCTGGTACGTATGTATCTAGAAAGATTGCTATTGATAAAGCGGATGGTGGGTAGGTCCTACTAGTGTATGACACTCTTTTATTTTTTGCTTTTTTCCATCCACTTTTGGTATCACACAATTCCAAATTTTGATAATGTGCTTATCATGGGATTCAGATTTAAATGCTTCAGCAAAGTGCACCACAACAAGTAACCTTAAAGGCACTTCCGTACCTCCTTCAATGGCTGGCTGGCCTGCAGGGTTTTCTCACTTAGGGTAATGTTTACTCACTGTGGTCTCTTTTTCCTCTCTGAAATTTGGGTCATAACAAGTAGAAAGACGGAGTGTAGTTTCTTCTGTCACAAAACTAATCCTTAATTTGTATGACAGTTATTACTCACCTGTGGCAGCAGCAGCGGCTGCTGCAGTGGCTGCCTCATGGTCAACACCTCAATCGGTGACCGGAATGTTGTCAAGTGAGATCAGTAAGACGACACCGCAGGTGAGATAGTTTGCTCTAGTTTGAGATTTGGAATTATTTTAAGTATAGTAAAGTAATTGTTAAGAATTTCTTTGGTATTCTTCATTTAAGCTGTAATTGAATAAGTGGGACTTTTTTATCTTCCATGCAGAGCTTTCCATGAAATGATGTTGCTTTTTCTGTTCCAATATAGATGTTTATCCTGACCTTGCAGCTTCAAGACTTAAGAATCCTGTATTTTATTAAGGAAATCTTTGTTTGACAGAGATGTGTATGATATCATTTCAGAATGAATTGCTCTGTAAAGGAACATTTTAGTTACAACCAGATTTAAGGTTTACCCATTTTGTAACGTGTTTTTAAAAAATCTTATGTTCTTTTAACTTATAGAGTTTATAGCCAAGAATGTATTCTTCTATTACACTCACGAATAGTTTACTTAGCTATGTTGCTTTCTATAATATTTGTTCAGTATTAGCCATTAATAATTATAATTGAATAAGTGGGACTTTTTTATCTTCCATGCAGAGCTTTCCATGAAATGATGTTGCTTTTTCTGTTCCAATATAGATGTTTATCCTGACCTTGCAGCTTCAAGACTTAAGAATCCTGTATTTTATTAAGGAAATCTTTGTTTGACAGAGATGTGTATGATATCATTTCAGAATGAATTGCTCTGTAAAGGAACATTTTAGTTACAACCAGATTTAAGGTTTACCCATTTTGTAACGTGTTTTTAAAAAATCTTATGTTCTTTTAACTTATAGAGTTTATAGCCAAGAATGTATTCTTCTATTACACTCACGAATAGTTTACTTAGCTATGTTGCTTTCTATAATATTTGTTCAGTATTAGCCATTAATAATTATGATTGAATGTGCTTAATGACTAAAATATTTTGTGCAGCGTCCTTCATTTTTCTTAACACCACGGCAATCACGAAAGCGTTGTGCAACACATGTGTATATAACCAGCTTCATTGATAGCCAACGACAGATGAAATCTAATTCGTTATGGGCTATAGCTTGTGGAAATCCAACTGCCCTGTATGGAAATGGCATTGTGGGAACACCAGTATCCAATGCTCTTGAACCTGGATCTGTGGTGTGTCTCAAGGAAAAAGAGCCTATTGGGGTTGCACCAGCTGCTGCAAATGTGCACGGGGCAAAAGAGAAGGCAGTTAATTCAGACTTCGATACTGCAGAAATAAAATCTTCACAAAAGCAAATTGAAACAGGACAAAAGAACCCCTCGATGCCTGTTCAGGTACTGGAATTCTAAGTTCACATTTAATGGACCGTCGGTTCATAGATTATATTTTACTTATTACATTTACTTTAGTGTATATACTATATAGATTATGTTTTAATTATTATATTTGCTTATAGATAACTTCATGAGTGTAATATATGCTTGTTTTCTGCAGAATGAACTTGTTTTTGGTTTGCCTTTTACCGTATCAGCTGCAGCTTCTGTAAGTGGCAGTGGCACAGGAACTGCTAACATAGCAGGAAGCAATATTTTGGTAACTGCGGCTATGGGTTCTTGTGGCAGCTCTGCATCTACCTGCAATTCTTCCATCAGTGGTAATGGGTATGGCTTATTAGATGGCAGTGTGGCAACTGATGCTGGGTTAAAGGCTCAACTATTGAATTCAGTCATTCAGCAATCTACTTTTCCTATCTCTATTTCAACTGGTCATTTTGGATCAAATTATGGTGGACATCCACAACAGGTTGATGTCTTACTACTCACCAATGTCTCTGATAGACAATACTGTTCAAGCCTTTAAATTGTGATAAGCATCATATGATGTTTTGTTTTTATGAATTTTAATTCTTACAGCAGCGCAAATCTCTTGTAGGTGCCTCATGTTTTTAGCAGCCCTTTTTTTGAAAATCAAATGGCGTCTCAACAATTAGCTAACACAAATTCACCGAGTGCTTCTCAAAAGCAACCAAAAAATTCTCAGGGCAGTTTTCCTTCGTCTGGATCTTCCCAGCTGCAACATCAAGAGGCATTTACATCATCACAGGCAGCAGCTCTATCGTTGAGTGGACCTGCATCACAGCAGCCAAAAAATTCAAATGAAAAGAGCATTACAATAGATAGCAGGACTGGAAAAAAGCAGATTCCAATGGTTCAAAGAAATATTTATAGCCATAGCCAAAATTTTCCTTCAGTCCATGTCACAAGTTCAAATTCTCAGCCTCCGGTACTTGCTGGTTGCACACCTCCATTGCCAATTCATTCTCAGGATTTTAGCTTGGTGGCAAATTTTGGAGGAAAGCAAACAAGCAAAATGAAACAACAGGCACAAACACAGATACTGCCCGCACAGCAGGTAACAGCTCAAGTACAGAAACAACAAAAAGCCTATCTTGCGACACAATATCATACTCCTCCTTTGCAAACGGATTTGAATGAGTTCGATTCAAAGGTCTTGCAGTCAACTTTAAATAGAGGGCCTATGGGCCCTGATTTGGGGGGGCTACCATCGATCATGACATCTCAAGGTGAGCTACGTCAGAACATGGCAGACCTTGCAAGGGGGCATGCCCAATCCCAGAAGTCTATACAAAACCAAACAATTTCTGGGCAATCACACCAATATAGCATGCCTGGTAGTCATGATCAAAAGGTGCATGTACGACAGCATGCATTGATGGAAAGAGCAGTAGCAGCTAACATTGCAGAAACTGGGAGAGCCACCAATGAAAATATTTATGGTAAATTTGGACATGAAGAAAGCCAAAAGGAATCTGTTAAATGTGAATTGGATCATCCAAATGTTTTCAGACTTGAATGGGAAGCTCCTCGAAATATGCAAGGTTCCCAAACAAACACTGACCCTAAAAGAGGGAGCACTGGTAACTCAACTGTGATCACATTTTCTGAAGGCACAGCTGGTCAGGCTGCGACAGTTGGAAAGCTTCCCACTGGACAGGGTATCCATTTTCCAGGGCAAAATGCAAGTCTTTCTGGTCAAGGGTTAAGACGTAGCCATGCTATGCAGGATTCAACTCAGCTGAAAACGACTCCTTTAGCATCGGCAGGATTATTGTTGGCAGCAGCATCTAGCACTCCGCAGCAAGCTATGCAGGGGATAACGAGTAAAAGTCAGGGACAACAGTCAAGGAGTGAACAGCCTACAATTAATTCAGGTTCACACTCAAGGATATCTCCTGCTCCATCTATATCTTCATCTGCCTCTGCCACCTCTCCTTTGCCTTCTCTTCAATCCGTCTCAAAGTCAGGGATTGGTGCACCCACCAAAAATTCTGTGTCTATCAAAGATTCTCATTCATCTCTACATAAATCACCCATGGCTTCTACCTCAGCCAAAGGAGTTTCAGCAGCAAATATGGCATCAGTGTTAGTCCCAGGTTCAGCATCAACTCTGCAAGCACAGCTTAATCAAAGCCATTACAGCATCCAACAACAACACCAACAGCACTTGCGACATCAACAAACTGTGCAGTATATGGATTCTGCACAAAAGCATCACGGGCAAACTGTACTGCAAAATTATCCCTTGAATCAGAATTATTCACATCAATCAAACAAGCATCCTTCAATGCAGCAGCAACATCTTCAGTTTGGGCAGCATATTCTCATTCATCAGCCTTTGCAATACGAAGTGAGGACACAGCCTCAAGTGCATTCCCAGTCTATGTCTCAACAATCAACACTGCATCATCAACAGACATTACAGCCGTTACAGCAATCACCAGGTCAGACTGCATCTCTGACTCAGCAGCGCGGGAGCATACAGCAGCAGCACCTTAAACATCTTCAGCCAGTTCTTTCAATGCCATTTGGGGTTCATGCAAGTGGGAATCTCCCACATAATACAGGTAGCGTTGATGCGGGAAATGCTACTTTAACTATGGTTTCTGATGGAGGGAAAACTAATGCAAAATCAACAGGAGAGATCAATATAACATGTTCTAGTTCCAAAACAAGTTATAATGATGGACCTGTCCGTTCACATAGCCACAATAGTGCAGCTTCAAGTCTGCAGCATGTTAGCAGTAGCAATACAGTTTCTGTACCTTATCCAAATTCACTATCACAGTCCATGCCTAATACTGGAGCAGTTGAAAGGCTTAGTGAAAAGACAAACCAATGATTTGGTAATCAAGGTGCCTAGTTCTATCGCAACTAGCACATTCTCTAGTCTTCGCAAAGAGCTTTTGCAATTACTAGTTAAGAAGTAGTCGATATTCAATATTGCAACTGGTCTGCAAGGAATCTCTCTCTAAAGATATATGTATATTCATGAGTCATGACCAGGCATCAAGAGAGCTTAATTCCGAAAGCAGCTGTGAAACAGCTAACAATTGAACAGGTAAAACAGTTATCAAAGGTAACAAATACATATAGGTCCTTACTATCAGGCCTAAGGAACCATTCCTTTTCTTTCGCAAAATGCCTGAGATGCACTTGAGCTTTGCTATATCAGGAACCTCTGATGCTGGTAGTGGTGCAGCTATTATCTGCACATTTTATTGCATAGCCCGTTTATTGCTGTGTCATGATGTTGCCATGGCATGCAAAGAGAACATAACTAGGTGGTTTCTTGGCCAAGGCAGAATAGCCATGGACCTTGTTCACTCACCACACTGTGGATAGAAGTTCCCGGATGAAATTATGGAACAAGCTAACATCAATGCTTTTAGCTTAACAAGCGGATGCTGCAACCTGAAATGAAAAGAATCCTGTTTCATTTGGTTACATATTGATGCAATATGACCATCTTGTAAATTTCTTTTCTGCAGATGGACTTGAATTTATTTCTAGACCATTTTTACATGTAAGGGAGAAGGATCTCTGGTTATTTGTTACATTCTTTACATTCTGTGTTTCTCTTCACTCGTAACACTATACTGGCATTGTTGTTAGGGAGACCAAATTAAGTGCTCTTGCCAGAAGTTGATACGGAAGATGGAACTACTGTGAGTATATATATATATATATAAAATAGGGCTGCTAATTACAGAGCCGTTTGATACTTGTATCAAAATAAGTTACATTTTACAAATTTTGTTTCCATCATGTATCTCTCTGTTTCCGGGTAACCATACCTGTGTCAATTTTTAGGAAATAAATATTACTTGTTTGTGAGTAGGTTATCAGTTCTGGCTATATGCGACTATTGGGGCTTAGGGTTTGCAGGGCTGGGGTGATTAGGTGTATACTGCATACAACTGGATAACTGTCAACTGTGTCCACCGAGACGCGGAGACATCGCTTTCTGTGCACACTGCCAAATATGGCATGCATGGGTTTTGTTTATTTGTTTTAAAGCAATATTTATATCTAAGTGCATTAATTGTATATTTCTTCATCTCTTTTTGGTTTTGTCTATGGCTCAAGACAATTATAAAGTCGTTGACGTGTATGTTACAATATTTTTCCATTCTTTTATTGCTTTTTTGGCCGTTTGAATGCAGACATTTGGTTGCCCCGGGGTGGTTACAAAAATGATTATTAGGGTGCTTATTATATTTCGCTCTTACTAGGATATCTCCCACTTTCTTACTAATTAAGGAAGGAATGATTCTTTTCAGTATCTTAATCGGAATTGAATATAAAGAGGGGCGCGCATTTAGTGGAGAGGTAGAGATAGGGTGTTTTCAAAAGATGACGTGCTCCTGATATTATGAATATGAATTAACAATATAATGTTCAAAGCAGTGATGTTGATATAGGGTGTATTAAAATTTAATAAATGTTAAAAGGGAATAATATTTTGTATAAAATACAAAGATAATTTTTTTTTTAAAAGCAGATATTAAAAAACAAATAAATAGAATTTAATTTTAAAGGGAGAAATAAACTTAGAATATTCAAAGGATGTTAAAAATTTAATCATGGAGAAATTATATAGATAAATGAAATTTAAGCACCTATATTTTTTTATGAAGTGTAGATATTTAAAAATAGTTTTTAGGTATTTATTAGTCATTAAATTGTATAATTATATTATGTTTGTGTATTTGTCAATTATTTGTTTAATTTAGAGGTTATTGTTGTATTTTGTTTATTTTTTATGGTATTAGCGTATAATGGAATAAATGAGAGTATATCTTGAATCTTAAAGTATTTGCTATAATGGGTTGACTTTAAAATTGTTTTTGAAGCATAAAATGTTAAAGAGGTGTTTGAAATACTTGATTGTGTTTAGTTGTGAAGTGTTTGAAATGTTAGATTGTGCTTAGCCGTAAGCTCATAATTAGCACAAAATTTGGCACCATGTAACCTGTTTTTAGTGTTTTAAACTATATATTACAGTCAATAATTCCAACAAGTCATACATATGTTTACTGTCAAGCCTAAAAACTAATACAACGAAAACATGAAAACAAATAATTTATTTTTAGAATATATAATGCACATCTTCCACAAATGCATTGTCTATTGAGCGGACAACAACGTGGCATGAGATGTACAATGTGTCCAAACAAACTTGCATGCCTAAATGACATGGATTTCAATGCACAAGTCATTAGATAGTTGCTACATAACCAAGATGGGCCCACTTGCTCTAATCGGCCTATAAGTAATCAACAAGTCTACAACTCTCTAAGTTGGCCTAACAAACCCCATAGCCTCAAGGGTCAAAAATAATGTTTGATTAATACGAGGTGGGTTCTGACAACCCTTGGCTTGAATTATACTATCTTACTCTTTGCGGTGCTTAAAACCGTCTTTGGGCAAATTTGGCCAATCATAGGGCTTAGTTCACACTTAAGTCATCTAGTCAGGTCAAGGAAATAACTCAACTAAAGATTGTATAGTCCCCATACGACCTTAAAAGGGGTCTAAAATATCTCAAATAAGCCCCTTAAGGATGGAACACTCCATCCCAACCTTAATATAAATTCCACAAGGAAAGAACTCAATAAAGATCGTAGAGTTCCCATACGATCTTAAAAGGGGTCTAAAATATCCCAAATAAGCCCCTTAAGGATGGAACACTCCATCCCAATTGTCAGATCAATTTCACCTTGACCCTCAGATTTGGTCAAAAGTGGGGAAGTCTTAGAACGTTATGAAAGTCAATAAAGTCTTTAAATTAGACATTAAGTCACAATTTCAGATTTTGGAAAGGAAGAAGTATTGGAGGATCACTTTTCCGTAGTCATCCCTCTTCTCATTCCTCAACATTGGATGACTACCATTAATGAAGTCTCCAAACTTTTGATCATTTTTTTAACTATTTATTTTTCAAATTTGTTTTGATACATGTATATTTGGTTTGTTCTATAGATACCCATCTTTTCAAAAAGGTTCCAGGAGTTCTTAGCCTCCCACAATTTCTAAAAAGGTCTTAGGGAGCTTCCAGCTCCGCCACAGCTATTAATGGCCGCCAACAAAGTTAAAGGTAAAATTTTAGAATTTTTTTAATTTTAATTTTTTAAATTTATCTTAGATTGAAGGGGATGCAAAAACAGTAGGGGTCCCCTTTTGGGTCAACCTGTTTCAGGGCTCCTAGGAACCCGTGATAGCCAACGAGTCCCAAAAAGGCCTCCCCATACAAAACAAGCACAAAGTGAAAAGTATGAAGTTTCAGGTTCTGAAACCACTTTCATGCAGAAGGGGACAAAAAGTTGAAGGTCCCTTTTGGGTTCCCCACCTCCGATCTACCCAGTCTTCACAATTGCCATTGCAAAATAGGCCACTAGGTTGCAAAAGAGGTCTAAGACATTGCTGAAGAAAAATGAGTAAAAAATAGAAAAATACATAGTTCTAGGTCTCAAAAGTCACATCGTATGAAAGAACATGAAAAATGGAGGGGGGTCCTTTTGGGGACCACCCCACCTCCAAGCCACCAGGTCACTGTGGTCGAAGAAACAAAATTAGGAATGAAGTTGTCAAAAGCTCTAGTTTAAATAAAACTTGTTATAGGTTGAAAACTTTATGAACTAAGTTTTAGAATTAATAATATTAGTTTGATTTAAATTTTGTTTTATTTGAGTAAAGTGACGAATAGTGATCCTAACCACCATGGTCAAGTGCATTGGCTAGCGGCTAGGGTAGCCACTAGGCTACCAAAGCTGCATGACCAACACATAACATGTCGCCCTAATAAGCTACAGTTTACTAACTACCTAGAATTATTGACTTGACCTTCAGGGGTTTTAGCGTACAGTCCCATGGGGGACCACTGCTTAATAAAAAGGCTTGTCGTATGAAAAGGATTCAGTGTCCTCCCAGAGGACATGTTTATAATTGAAACTACCTTATAGGGGTATGCTTTTCAAAAATTCATATCTAGAGAACCGCTTATCAAAAAATTACGAAACCAATGATGTTGGGTCCTAGTTTTTTCTAAGATTACTGTAAAATTGTTTCAAGCACCTTAATGCCACATTTTACATGCTTAAAAATTGCACGAAGTTGGATTAATTTACAAAGGGGTTGTAAGGAGATTAAAAACATAAAATTTAAAAATTAATATAAACTCCCCTGTAGCTCCAAAAATTATGTTGTAAATTACGTTAAATCTCTAATTACCCCTAATTTATAGTACAACAAAAATTGGGTGAAATTGTAATACTTTTAAGTGCTTAAAAATTATACGAATGTGATTAGCCTTCCTTGTCTTCACATAAATCAATGTATTTCACAATTTCAGGAAAGAGAAGATTTATATTTAGTCAATTATAAAATGCAAATAAATACATGTCCAACACATAATATACAATTTGAATTTGAACATGAAATAATCATTTCGTTATTTTTACAAATCGATACTCACTAGGAATAGTATGCAAGTGTTAAGAAACATCACGTTATTTCCAATGGATTTTTACAATTTTTCTTCCAATATAGACATGTTTTCAAATGAATTAAATATAATAAACATGGCTCTCAAATGACCAATAAAATTTCTTTACAAATTTATACAAAGTATTGAACAAGTTTTCTTCACATGGACTTGACACGTAACCATAAAGCCAACCAAAGGAGGGTTTGCCTCCCATCCTTTGCCATCATCAAATGATTACCATAGGCACCCTTGAGCATAAAACTCCTAGCCCCGAGAATCATTACATTATGGTTTAAGGTGAACAAGTTGATATAAAACAGGTTTGAATGGTAACAAGACTAGACAAAGGATGCTCACTAGGAAATACATTTAGGAGGCTATAAGTTGAACTACACAAAAGAGTCTTCCATTCCTCAGAAACAGTATACAAGGGAATAAACACACCATTTAAAATGGTAAAATATCACAAGGTAGCCATACACATTTCCAACACAAATAGGCCCCCCGAATGAAAATCAGGTGGGGACTTTCTCACCCTTGTTCTACCATCTCTTGGCCATGGGAGGGCATTCACACCTTCCACCATGTCAAAATAATATGTAGGAGGGCAATGGAACCTGGTTCCACTTGCCACTTCCATTACACCAAGAAAATATATAGGAGGACATGGGAAGCCGGTTCCATCACCGCTACCACTATGAATAAGAACACAACAAAATAATAATAATTCACACCCATTTGGGCAACCTAACGATGTCAAATTTAAACAATAAATACATTTTAAAAACAACCAATTAAATTAGAAGGGATTGAACATCTCCAAGCCCAAATGGACATTAAAAACACATGGTGGCCATTGGCACAACCATGAAATGCAAATACAGAAACTTGGTAAGCTAAATGGCCTTACTTCTCTTGAAAATTGCATACAAGGGAAGAAGAAAGATAATTTTAATAAGAACAACATTAATGCAAATGGGGCATGTAAGCCTACCTTGGTTCCTTGTTGAATCCTCTCAAGAACACCTCTAACAAGCTTGGATAGTGGCTAAGCTCCTCCTTCTCCAAACTATTCCTCAAGCTCTTCATCCTCTTTCTACTTCTCTTCTCCATTCCAATTTTCCAAATTTTAAAAATGAGTGAAAAGTCCTCTCAAGGAAGGCTTTCCTTCCTCATATAAAATCAAATCCTTTATCTACAAGCCAATGTGAAGGTGATATGTGTCCCTTCCCATTCCTTGGCTCATGGTCAAAAAGTCTTCCCTCTCCATAACTCTACTTACAAGCCCATGTGAGCAAGCAAACACGTCCATAGCTCATAAATTAGCCCACTATACCATTCCATAAATGCATATGGACTACCTCAAAAGTCCTCTAAGGATTACGTAAAGGCTCTCTAATATTCCTATTGTTCCAAGGGCATAAAATTCAACATAAAATATCTAAGAACTAATTTATGACTCACTCTAAAGTTGCCTCTCTCAATCCATTTGAGTTTTAATTCAAAGGGGGCCACTTAAGTGCCTTAAAAAGTAATTTAAATAATGTAATAAAACTTAAAGAGAACTTGTAAGGTTAATAATGAAAGGTCTGAATAATATCCAAAGGGATGAATAGTGCCACATAGTAAGGACATCTACACTTCTGACTAGGTCCACAAAAGGTACAAGGCATTGTTTGGATCATGATAGGGTCAATTAGATGTCTCACCACTCTACCAATGATGTGTTCATACTTGACGTAGTCCTTGTTCCCTCATTGGCCTTCCTTGTCACTTGAAAAACATTACACACATAAAATGCCCTACCCTAGACAACCAAAGTTGTAAAATATAACAATACAAGTGTGTTAGGTGAATATTTTGTCATCAACTAACTGATGGCAAAATGGGTATATCAACCACAGTACAAAGAGATTTATATGACAAAAATTGTGGGTTTACCACATCATAGTGAGATAAATCTCTCCTCTCATCAAGGGGAGGTTCCCTATACTAAAATATTTATATATTAATATGAACTGGGTATATCAACCACAGTACAAGGAGATTTATATGGCAAAAATTGTGGGTTTACCACATCATAGTGAGATAAATCTCTCCTCTCATCAAGGGGAGGTTCCCTATACTAAAATATTTATATATTAATATGAACTGAAAATAGACTTGAGGATGAGATTACACCATCTATCTCTCTTTTTTCAGAGATGACATTTACAAGGCAAAAGAGAAATCCTAGTTGATGACTGAAAGCATTTCTCTTCTTTCAGAAATGAGGTTCAGTAAATGGCAAGAAATCTTCTCGGATAGTAACTAGATCCACGAGAAACCCATGAAAACACAAAGTCTTTTGTTACTCCCCTTACTGATTTGAAGTGTACGTAATTGTAGAGTGAAGTGCAACTCAAAGTCTTCACCTAAAACTACAACAGAATATAAAATCACAAAGGATAGAAGCAATTCAAAGTCTTTCTAATATCCTTCAGAATGTCTTCAGATAATTTCCACACACACTTTGCTTATTTAATCAAACAAATGAGAGATTAATAGGAAAGAGAACATAAGAACAATCCCCTAAGTAACACAAATTATCTCAACACAAAGTCTGAAAATAACCTGCTTCTCATTCATTTAAGAAAATATGATTTACAAGCTGAGATCAAAGTCTCAGGAAGCATCTCAATTTTAGCAAAGTTTTTGCTCTCAATTATCCAGAGATATATATGTCCTCCCTTTACAAACGAGGCTCCCTCTATATATATAGGGAAACGCTTTCAAAATTGAGAAAATATTTAAAAATTAAAACCTAGTCAAAGATGAGTCTCCATTGACTTTGGGACTTTTCCAAAATTTTACATGTAATTACATATAACAAAAGTACATGTGAAAATGTCCCAATTTAGTTACAAAGTGCATGAGAAGAATGGAGAAGAATAAATGGAAGAACAGTTCAACTTTTGTCGCCAGCCATCTTTAGATGAGCATCATACATGGTGATAGATGCCTATATTCTGATACTATCTGGCGCAATAGTATTTTTGAAGATCACTTTAGCTTTGACCATAGCATCTTTCACCGCTGTGATTGACTTGGCGTGACTGGTTAACCTGGTTCTCAGATTGTCCAGAGTTAACTGATTATCTAAGATATTGTCCATAGAAGCCATTGAGAATGCTTTCTCCTCAAATTCCTTTCGGATCATACTCTCAAACTCCTGAATCATTTCCTTGGCTGAAATGAATTGGTTGTGTTGAGAGGTAAGTCTGCAAGGCAACTCTTCCAATTTGTGCAGTAGACTGATATCTCTTTGTTCACTGGTGTCCTTGGAAGATTCGAGGTCGCTGATCAATTCCTTAAGTACCCAGATCCTATATAGAAGTGATTCTTTAGTTTTAATACAAGAATCTCTATCAGCAATGACACCGATTGATACTAGGGTACGTATTTTCAGCTCCTTCATCTCTGTCCATTTGCTAAGATATCTATCTATGCTTTCGACCTCTTGAGAAATGGTATTGATAAGGTCATCTAATTCTGTTCTTACTTTCTTCATTTTACCCGTCTTCTCGGACAACTCTATGAATAAAAAAATTTCCTGTGCATGCATCTTATCCAGGTAGTCTTCAATTACTTTCCCTTGTAGATAAGTCTTTTTAACTTTTTGAATTACGAGATCATCTACAGAGAAAGCCTCTGGAGTCACCACTTTTGGAGCAAAAGTGAATCTTTTGATCACTACGGTCAATTGTTCCACCATTGCTTTGTAGTGATCCTTCATCTCTCTTTCCATATCAAATTTTTGGACCATAATATCCATCACAGATTGCAAATCACTCTTGGTGCCCTCGTGAGTTATCTTCCCTAGCTCAACTCGAGAGATAAAGTAGCTTCTCATATCAAAATTTTCCAGAGTCACATCCTGTGGAGGTTTGGCTATCTCCAAAAATTTATGCCCCTTATCTCCAATCATTTTTGAAAGAATTTTTGGCTTCTTGGGGGTCTTAACTTTCACCGGCACTATTTTACCAAATTCACAGTCATCTAGAGAGATGGCTTGCTTTTTCTTTTTGGGTGTGAAAGTTGACAACCATGGTGGGAGAGAAACACTTACATTAGTAACAGTCCCTGTAGTTGGTGTCACCGGGGTAGCACCTGCATTGTTAGTGGGAACAATGGGCATAGTGGGTGTAATATCAGTCAAGACCACACCTACCATTGACTGGTCGAAGGTGGAACTATCTCTGATGTTGAAAGAAGGAGATGACAGACTTGGGATGGAACCTGATGAACGAAGAACATCTCAAGAAGTGTCTTGAGGGTTGCCAAAAATAAATTTAGAAGGAGAAGTGGCTCTAGAAGAGGGAATACTGATGGGAGAAATAGGTGAAGGAGTTGCAACAGGTGAGTGGGGTGGGGAAGAAGAAATTCCTTTGTCTAGCTGCACACCTTCTTATGGAGATTGGGCTTCCATTCCCTGTTGACCTGCAGACCTGTCATCAATTTCCATCTATTCTACTGCTTGTTCTTGGGTGCTTTGTCTCTTAACCCCCATATCTATTGACTCTAGCTCTTTCTCGGCAACTTTTGATTTCTTTGATACAAAAATGATCCTAGGCTTATGGGGCCTAGAAGGAGAAAGAACATCGCTTTTATTCTTCATCTAGTTTTTTGCCCTTCTCCTTGTCTCTTATTGAAATTCGGCCTCTGATCCTGTGATGAACTCTTTTAAGGTGATTCCTTTATTTGTCAACCAATCATTGGTGTTTGCCAATATTGGTTTGAATCTCATCCTTAAGGAGGTCAACTCTTTCTGACACCATTGGATCAAAGGAAGAGGAGCGTTGGAAATTTGTTTAGCATGATACCTATGATTGATCATGTGCCTGTCATCTACTAGGTTTGGAGGGATATCAATGAGCCCTAAATACTAGTCTATTGTAGTCCATCTTCCTAATATCTTTCATTCTCCTAAAATCTATCCAGACATCTTCGATCATGGGTTCATGGAACTGAGTCTTCCTCTTGATCATGTCTTTGACACCTCTATAGTCAAAATTGGGCCTCCTTTTGAACTCTTCATGGTCACAAGTTGCATTTCAGTTTCCATTGCCTTGGATTTTACAACAGTGAATATCAAATACCTGCAGATTTCAATGGGGAACCTGAAACTAGGTTTCTTAAGTTCCATTTGTTTATTGTGTACGACAATAATTTGTCTACACAGCTCCATCAAGATCAATTTATCTGAAGAAAATATAAGGAGCATATAGGGATAGCCTTAGAAAAATCCAACCTGTAGATAACAAAAAGAAGGGAACTGTAAGAACATACAGTCAAAGTCATTTACAACAGTCCAAGCTTCATCTGATACTCTTTTTTGTTCTAGTTGAGGGTCAAAAAGACACAAAAAAAGCATCATTTACCCTCCTAAAATGATGGATTGAACCCTTCAATATTAGCTGAGGATAATATTGATATACTGGGGTGGTTCTCCTGTCTCCCTCTGATGTTAACCCTGGAAAGGTTCTCATTGAATCCGCAATGTATACTAGGTATGAAGTCATGTAGAATTTTGAGGTAGTAGACACCTTTGTCAATTGCTCATCCAGAGCATTGTTGATCTGTTCCCCCCAGAAGATGACTTGTTTACCCTGGAGGATTATCTTGATGAAGGGATACATCCATTCATGAAACTAAGAAGAAGAGGGTAAACCTCGTACTCTGCTGAGAAGAGTAATCAAGTCACCAACTTATTCTATAAAGTCACTCCTTAGAAAGTTCTGTGGCCATCTGGACAAGTTGGCTCTAGGAGTTTGAAGCCATCTATTATTGATCACATTTTTTGCCTTCTCAATATCTTTATCATATTCCTTTTGCACTTCAACGAAGTCAATCTTCAACACTTCAGTAGTAGGAGGGCACATGAAAATTTTATCGATAAACTTAGGGTCTAGTCGAATCACTACATTGCCACTAGCATCTGACACAGCTCTGGTATCTTTCTTGTAGAATTGGGTGCACTGGAGGATGAACTCTGTGTGATGTGCCACCACAGAAAAAGAGGAGACCAGATGGATATTTCTCTCAATAATCTTCTTCATTTTGGAGCTCAAATTGTTTGCCTTGGTTCTCTCTATGAACTTGGCCATATCAATGTGCCCGATCTCTATGTTCCTAATGTCGTGGACATTAGAAGTGACCGAGGTGGTTGGGAAAACACCTTGATATTGGTACTTCATCATCTTTGACTTTTTTGGAGATATCTCAGTCATTAGGATGAGCCTTTGTCAAAAGTATGTTGACAAAGAAGAATCTTGAGGAGAAACTGCGATAAGAGTCATGATCACACAATTAGGGGAAATATTGGCCATTTAGGAAAATTGCACATTGGGTGATCATGACTAGGAAAATGTGCTTAAAATGGCATGAGGCATGAGCAGGTCAGAAATTGGAAGGGAAGTGGGCTCAAGGAAAACTAAAACTCCTAGAGTTAAGTTTAAAATGGAGGAAAGCATGCAGGGGCAGCAAAAATTGCCGTCCTTGCATGTTGAAGAAAGACTATGTGCATAGGCAGCAAAAAACATCGCTAGTGCACATAGGGGAAAAATGCATCAGCAATGATTTTCACCACCTATGCAAATGGAAAGGGTAGGTGGCATCGATGGTGATTTTTGCTGTCGATGCACTTTTAGAGGATAAAGTGCATAGGTGGCAAAAATCACCACCAATGCACCTGGTTGGGTAACAAATGTGTACCGGTGGTAATTTTCACCATTGATTCACTGGGTTAAAAGTTAGAGGAAATGTGTTAGGGCGGTGAAAATCACCACCCTTACATGGGGAAGATTTGGAAGATGTGAGGGTGGTGAATTTCACTACCCTTACATGGCTGAAATGGCTGAATGGGGGAAGAAGGGAAGAGGGTTCTCCCCACTTAGATCGCGTCCACGTGGGGAAAAGAAGGGAAAAACAAAACAAAAATAAAACCTAGACCTATAAAGGAAAAGAAGGAGAAAATAACTAAGAAAAAGCTAAGGAAAATGAAAAAAAAAAAAATACAAAAACCCTACCTGAAGAACAACACAAAAAGAGGCTCGAATATGATGAAAATGCGCTTCCTCTAGCTTGCTTAATCATCCAGGGGTAGGGAGGAGGAGAAGCAAAAGAAGAATAAAAGAAAAAAGGAAGAAATGGGATTAAATGGGGGTGAAAATTTCCCCCAACCACTTAGTGCATGCGGCCATAAATGTCGCGTGTGAAAATTGAGACCATGCAAGGGTGATGAAAATTGCCACCTCTGCATGTGAGGTTGGAAGGGGATGCAGAGGCAGCAAAAATTTCCACTCTTGCATGGAATGCAACAAAAAGTGCAAGGGTGGAAAATTTTTCCACTCTTACACAACAGATGCAAGGGTGGCAAAAAATGCCGCTCTTGCACGAGAAACACAAAACAACATGCAGTGGCAGCAAAATTTGCCGCCCTTACATACAAACACAAGAAAACACCTGACTCTGAGAAATGAAAAATTTGTCATCTAATCACATCAAGATCATAATGATTTTCATGTTTTTGAGAAAATGCAACAAGGGAACGTCACAAACTTTGAATGATGCTAGTTGAGCAAACACGAGAACAAGAAAAACTTGCCTCGAAAGATGAACTTAGAGTGAAAAATATGAAACAAACAAGTTTCATAGGGGTTGTTCCAAAAATGAGTGTATCTGATTTTGGGAACAACAAAGTGAAATCAATCCAAACAAAAAACACATGACATATACAAGACATCACATAACAATGGTGATAAACTAATACCAATAATATAAACATATCCATAATTCAAATTCATGCTTAAGAATAATAGTTCTAGTGATACATAATTAATGCACATCATAAGGAACAACTAAATAATGTAAGTAAACTAATATCAATGCATAGAATAATAATATAATCTAGGCATATAAATTTTATTTCATAATCAAGCCATAACCTCTCATAACACATATAATACCTGCATTACTCTCAATGAATCAATAACATCTAATGTCTCAACAACACAGAAGGCACGTCTTCACAGGACATGTGTTCAACACAACATGATTAAAGGTGAACACTGTGAAAATAGGGGTCTCACATCCCCATCCCCTTATGAATACTTCCTCCTGGAAGTCACCAAGGGTCAAAAATCTAATTTAAAGGATATAACAATCACTAGGAATCCTGCTAACTCCATTCAATGGTATCCATAAGTTAATGATCATAGATCTATATTAATAGATCACATATTGCAATGCAATACGCTAAAATATCCAAAACCATAACATAACCCATCTCTATCACTCTCAAAGTTATGAGGAAACATATGTTAATAATTAGCATAAAAACCAAGGCTAAGGATCACACTGTCCTTACAACCTCTATAAAAGGAACAAGTGAGACAATGCCTCCTAACTTGCTCAACAAGTTATGAAACAAGTCATAAGATTATCTCATTCACTAAACTAACAAGATAATTCTCACCTACTATTCCCATACTCAATCAATGTGAAAGGTGAATAAAAAGTCTCATCAAAACATCACATTTAAACAAGTTGAGAATATACCAATCCTATCAAGGAGTAAAATCAATCAACTAAGCAACCTGACTCAATCCATGAAAGGAGAAAGAATAAAAAAGGCTAAACAACCCAATATAATCCAAAGAGCAATAATGATGAAAATTACGAGCTCCAATAATCAATAAAGTTTAGAAATAATAAATGGATAAACAACCTTGAAATCCATAGCAAGGAAAATCATAAAAGAATGATTCCAATCAACTTATAAATTCAAATCAATAACTAAATTAAATTCAAGGTTCACCACATCATGTGGTAAAATTTCACAAATTAAAATATAATAATATTAAATAGTGTGTATCTAGAAGGCCACAAATGGGGAGTAAGTAGCTACCAAATCAACAACTAAAAACACAACTCTTCAATACCCTTGTGTGGAATGAAGCAAAACATTGCAACTCCAAGTTTCCAAAACCACCACACACTTACCAAACATTTAAATGGTAATTACCACAAAACATCTCCACAAATAAGAGGGAAAAGGATTAAGACACATGGAGGCATTAATTTGATCCACATATACAACTTCTCTAGCCAACATGATGTAGAAGATACCATTCTATAAAGGGCAAGGAATGTATTTGAAACAACACTAAAGAAATAAATCTCCAATCAAACGAACACTTAAAGATATAATCCAGTCAATGGAATTATAAGGATGTCACTTGATGGTGAAAGAGTATCAACTGATCTCAATGCTAGCTAAGTTGTAACAAAACAAAACCTCTTCCCAAACTACAGGATGTATGGAATACCAATCCATGAACAACTTATAACACATATGAAGTCACTAAAAAAACATAATACATTCCTCTACTATAAGGAGGATGCCCACCACTCAAGGATGGTGTCAATCCCTGAGAGATATTCTAAGATATCCTCCCTTAGAATTGACATCAACAAGGCATAAAACTAAAATAATAGGTGCACACTTGCTTAGGTGATAAGAATCACATGTTTGTACAACACCCACTACAAAAGGCATAACAGGCCCTTAGTGACTTTGATTACCAATAAAAAGGTCAAACCATCACCAAGGATGCTCAATCTAAGGTGATCGAAAGGTTTTATTCATGAACCATGCTAGGTACTCACCTATCCAACATGGTATACAACAATCATTCTCAATTCGCTTGGTCAAACCAACCAAAAAAAAATCTAGAATGTATAGGTGTTCCTAAGGACACACACTCCTTCCACCATAAAGCCCTAACTCAAAAAGGGCCATCAACACAAAATCACAACTTCCAAGACTCATGTGTTATATCCATTACGGTGCCTTGTAACTTAGTACATATAAATCCAATATAAAATTATACGCTCATGACATTCTAGGCAAATTATACAATAATTTATGATAGCCTTGCGAAGAAGGGGAAAAAAATCATACAAGGAGTCAATGTACAAATGTCACTCCTAGATGATTAAGAAAATGAAACCACTAAAGGATGCATCCTCTTAGGCATATAAATTTTCAATAATCAAGGTTTTGAAACACCTACACTATTCATCAAGCCATACTCAAGGATGGCATAAGAAAACAAAGCACTACAAGCCTAACACAAGCATCCAAAATAATACCACATGCAACTAGATATTGCATGCATTTTCATATCATGTACTATAAAAAAGTATGCAATGGTTAACATGAAAAAAAAAGGGGTTAGCTCAAATGGTTGACACCCACAAAAATTTAGATATCACAATCGATGATAAACTATATGCTCTAGGCAACTAACACATAAGCTACCAAATCAAATGTATACTCTTATCATAAGCATGTTTAACAATGATAAGGCACACCCACTCAGGGTTACCACTACCTATAGCTTAAAAAGAGACTTATCTTACTTCAATGCTATTAACACTCATAGGCAACCCACCCAATTGGGTGCCATCACTATAGAAGTAAAACTTTTCTATGTGGAATTTATCTTGTTAGTATCAAGGAACTCAAACTCTCATAGATTCATCAATCCATTCAAGATGCCACACATGTAAGAAGGTACACTCTAACCTTCATAGTAATGAAAAAAACCAAATCTAT
The DNA here is from genome assembly GCA_037957365.1 of Torreya grandis. NCBI lineage: Eukaryota > Viridiplantae > Streptophyta > Pinopsida > Cupressales > Taxaceae > Torreya > Torreya grandis. Next base: position 2,349,995 of record JARHVA010000208.1, read on the forward strand.
TCCTATTGAGGGCCCCTTTAAACAAGGTCACCTTTGAACCATTATTTGTGCAACACAAGGGTGTTATATAAATAGATACTGCAAGAAATGGGTCATAACCTCAAATGGGCTATTAACCATAACATCTGGATATCAACATCCAAACTAGACCTATATACCTTGGGTATCAAGTAAACATGCACATGAGGTAATAATACCACTATAACACAATCATCACTTTAACTAAGTCAATTATCACACTTGCTTGGTGCGAAGATGCCTCAAAGGCTTACATGTTCCTCTCTAACCAACATCGATCTCCAACTCCAATGAATACTCTCTCCAATGTGTGGATAAAATAAGGCATTTATCATTACCAAAAAGGAGACAAAGGCCATTCACCATAGGGATAGGTGAAAACAAAGTGACACACATGAGGCTTCTTATTAAGGCCATCCATGTGGTATCATCGGTCCATCACACCAGGTGAGGACTAAATCTCACAACACTCACATGTATGTGGATAGGTTTCAAGTGGAAACCCATGTGAAACACTATTAGGCTTTCAGTCCCTAAGGGAAAACAAGTATGCCCCTAAGTCTTTGTGACCCTTTGTGGTCCATTGAGACAAGCCTTTTGGCTTTGGGAGGGACTATCCCAAAACTCTTCCTAAAAATAATTGTAAGGCAAGAGAAAAAAACTAATACAAAATGGATGGCTTCACTAATGCATCATGACCCTTTCTAATCTCATCACTCAAGGTGAGAGGGAGATCAATAAACCCTATAACATGTTCCAATTGAGTGGTAAGGCAACATTTTTTGAAATGGGGTCACTGATCCTAGAAGGACCCATCTAGACCCTAGACAAATAAGACACTCTACTATTTAGTTAAGACCAATCTCCATGATATTAATAACCGATATCAATCTATCAAGAACTCATCTAAGAAGTCCTCAAAGGAAATATGCATATGATAATGGTTATGGGGAAAGTCCTATTGACCTAACACATAAGAGATCACTCATGAGATAAGAATCTCTTGACCCTCATGGACATTTGAATTCATAACACTTGGTTGGAACCTTATTCAAAGCCTTCCTCAAACCTCATCTATTCAAATATATGGGTGAATGTCCAACAATCATAACATGGGTATCTCTGGTGCAGAGACCAAAATAAGAAGCTAAACATATGTTACTTAGTTGAAGAGTTCATAGTCCAAGGAACTCTTCATGCATACTATTCTTACCTCCTCAATAAGGCCTAACACTTAACAATTACATGCATCCGTTTGATATGGAAGAAGTGGTACCAAAAATTGATCTAGAGAGCTCTCAGTGTTTAACTATGATTTGATACCAAAATGTCATGCCCAAAAATTGACACAAAACAAACACACACAAAAATAATCCATTTTTTTAGAGAATGTATAATGAACATCCTACACAGATGAATTTATTATTGGCTATCCAACAACATGGCACAAGACACACTATATGTCCACAAAAAATCACATGCCAAAATGATAATGCACAGGTGGTCACACAGTTGATACTAAACCATGATACCCCACTTGATCTAATTGGCCTACAACTATCAATAAGCCTACAATTCTCTAATATGGATTAGTGGCCCCCATGGCCACAAGGCCCAAAAATAATGTTTGATTATTGCGATGTGGGTTCGAGCAACACCTAGATCAAATTATACCATCTAATTATTCACAATGCTCAAAATCATCTTTGAGTGAGTCCAACCAATCACAAGGCTCAGTTCACACAAGTCATAAATCAAATCAATTTTTGAATCAAGTATAGTCAAGGAAAGAACTCAAATAAAGATCATATTGTCCCTATACGATCTCAAAAGGGGTCTAAAATATCCCAAGTAAGCCCTTTGATGATGGAGCACTACATTCCAACCATCAGATCAATTCCACCTTGACCATTAAATTTGGTCAAAGGTGAAGAATTCACATAAATACTTATGGAAATAGATAAAGGCTTGAAATCATAAATTAATTAAAAATTTCAGATTTTGGAAAGGAGAGAGGAGGTGTTAGAGGATGAATTTTCCATAGTCATTCCTCCTCTCCTTCCTTAGCCCTAGATGACTGCCATTAATGAAGTCTTTAAGATCTTGATCCTTTTTCTAATTATTTATTTTTAAATTTTATTTTGATACATGCATATATAGTTTTTTTTCATATATGTACCGTTATTTTTAGAAAGGTTCTAGGGGGTCTCAACGTCCCATAGTTTCTTAAAAAGTCTTAGGGAGCTTGAAGCTTTGCCACAATCATTAATGGATGCAAGCAAGGGTATAGGTAAAATTTTAAATTTTTTTTAGTTTCATATTTTTAAATTTGACTTAGATTGAAGGGGGCATAAAAATAGCAGGGGTCCCCTTTTGGTTCAACCCATTTTTAGGCTTTCGAGCCCCTGTGATAGCCAACAAGGCCCATGATAGCCTATAAGGCCTAAACAGACCTCCCCAAGACAAAATAAGCACATAATGAAAAATATGAAGTTCAGGTCCTAAAACCACTTTCATGCAAAAGGGGACAAAAATTTGAGGGGGGTCAATTTTTGGGTTTCATATCTCTAATCCACTAGGTCTTCACAATCGTGGTTGAAAAATAAGTCTACTAAGTTGCAAATGAGGTCTAAGGCATCCTTGAATAAAAAGGGGTCAAAATAGAAAAATATGTAGTTTTAGGTCTAAAAAGTTATATCATGAAAAATATCACAAAAAGTGGATGGGGTTACCTTTTGGGGCCACCCCACCTCAGGTACATAAATCACTATGGTTGAAGGAACAAAATCAGGTATGAAGTTGTCAAAAGCTTTGGTTTAAATAAATTTTGTTACAAATTAAAAACTTTATAAACTAAGTTTTAGATTTAATAATATTAAATTGATTTAATTTTTTTTTTTTAATAAAGCGGTGGTTAGTGATCCTAACTGCTATAGTCAAACCCATTGACTAACAACTAGGGTAGCTGCTAAGATACCATATCCATGTGGCCAAGACATAACCTGCTGACTTGATCACATGAAAACCATGATAAATCATGGTTTAATAACAACCTAGAATCAATGATTTGCCCTTCAAGGGATTAACTCATACAATACATGATCTCGTGGGGGACCGATACTTAACCAAAAAGGCTTGCCCTACGAAAAGGGTTTAGTACTCTCCTAAAGGGCATGCATATAATAAAACTACCCTACAGGGGTATGCTTTTCAAATATTCATATCTAGAGAACCACTTATCAAAAATTTATGAAACCAGTGGCATTGGGTCTTTATTTTTCTAAGATTATTATAAAATTACTTAGGTCACCTTAATGTCTCTTTTTATGTGCTTAAAAATTACACAAAGTTGGATTAGTTTACAAATGGGTTGTAAGGAGATTAAAAGCATAAACTTCAAAAACTAATCTAAATTCAACCGTAGCTCCAAACATTATGCCATAAATTACATGAAATCCATGATTAACCAAAATTTATAATACAAACAAATTTGAGAGAAATTAGAATACTTTTAAGTGCTAAGAACTATATGAATGTGACTAGCCTTTCTTGGCTTCACACAAATCAATGTATTTCACATTTTTAAGAGATAGAAAACATTTATATTCAATCAACTATAAAATTGTAGATAAATACATGCCCAATACATAATATACTATTTAAACATGAACATGAGATAATAGTTTCATTATTTTTATAACTTGATACACTCAAGCAATGCTAAAAAACATCACACTATTTACAATGACTTATTACAACCTTTCTCAACATTTATACATGTTTTCAAGTGAAATAAATATAATGAACATGACTCATATTTACAATAAAATTCATTTACAAATTTATACAAAGTGTTGAGCAAGTTATCTTCACATGGACTCCACACATAATCACAAGGCCAATCGAAGGAGGGCTCACCTCCCATCCATTTTACATCATCAAGTGGCTACCCTAATCACCCTGAGCCTAAGAATCCTAGCTTTGGGAATCATAAAATCATGGTTTAAGGTGGATAAGTTGATATAAATGAGGTTTGGATGGTAAAAAGACTAGACAAGGATGCTCACTAGGAAATACATCTAGGAGGCTAGAAGTTCAACTACATAAAAGAGTCTTCCATTCCTCAAAACCAACATACTATGGAATAAACACATCATTTAAAATGATAAAATGTCACAAGGAAGCCATACACATTTCCAATATAAATAGGCCTACTAAATGTGAAGAAGAACATGGGGAATTCCTCACCCTTGTCATACCATCTATTGGCTATGGGATGGAATAAAATTCATCCACCATGAAAAAATAACATGTAGGATGGCATGGGAACCCATTTCTACTCACCACTACCACCATGAATAAGAACACAACAAAGCAAGGAATTTTCACACCCATTTGTGTAGTCTAATATTTCAAATTTAAAGAATAAATGGATTTTAAAAATAACCAATAAAATTAGGAGAGATTTAACTTATCCAATCCAAAATGGGTATTAAAACCACATGGTGACCATTGACACAACCATGGAATGTAAATAAAGAAAAAGGGTAAGCCAAATAGAGTTACTCTTAAAAATTGCAAACAAGGGAAGAAAAAATATAATTTTAATAAGAATAAAATTAATGTAAATGGGGCATGAAATCATATATTGGTTCCTTCTTGAATCCTATCAAGAAAACCTCTATAAAGCTTGGGTAGTGGCTAAGCTCCTCCTTCTCTAAGCTATTCCTCAAGCTCCTCCTCTTTCTCCTTCTCTTCTTCACTCCAATTTTCCAATTTTTAAAAATAAGCCAAAAGTCCTATTAAGGAAGGATTTCCTTCCTCATATAGGCTCAAATACATTATATAAAAGCCAATGGGAAGGTGACATGTGTCCCTTCCCATCCCTTGGCTCATGGTCAAAAATTCTTCCCTCTCTATAACTCCACTTACAAGTCCATGTGGGCAAGCAAACAAGTCCATACCTCATAAATGAACCCTTTATCCCATGCCATAAATGACACATGGGATACCTCAAAAGTCCTCTAAGGCTTATATAAAGACTCCACAACCTTCTTATTGGTTTGAAGGCATAAAATTCAACATAAAATATCTAAGAACTACTTTATGAATCACTTTAAAGTTGACTCTCTCAATCCATCCGATTTTTGAGTCAAAGGGGGCCAATTAAGTGGCTTAAAAAATAATTTTAGGAATGAAATAAAACTTAAATATAAATTATAAGATTAAGAATGAAAGGTGTGACTAGTATCCAAAGGGATGAATAATGCTAAATAGGTTAACGATGTCTACACTTTCGACTGTTAGGACCAAGCAATGCACATATAAATAAAAGATTACATTATATAATTTGACAATGTGTCACTCAAAGATAAAATTATATTATTTAAATTATTTACAAAGGTTTAATATTTTAATATGATTTCATGGGTTGGTTCCACTTTGGGACCCAACTAACTCTTAACCCTTGGACCAACTAACTTACTAACTAGTAAAACTAACTTACTAATAAATACTAATCTAATTCACTAATCGAGGTGTCACATAAAGTGAAGAATGAACCATATATATTTATTAAAATATAAAAACTAAAGTAATAATTTTTAGATCACCCAACCCAACCCCCTCGATCCAACATAGGGTATAAAAGATGATCTAGAGTGATGACTATGAAGTTATCAAAAGTATTCACTATACCTATAACTGGCACACTATACATATTACTATAGAGTAAGATTATAAAGAAATTTAGTCCATGCGTTAGTAGATAAAAACCCAAAATAATCATAGAGGACACAATGTGCTAGGCTGACTTCCTCAAGGGATGTTGCTAAGGAAATCTAAGAGCTATTTAAGAAAGGAATATACCATCAAACCTTCCAAATAATGTCCTTCCTTCTAAGAGCATCCAAGAAGCATGATTTTCCATGAATTTTGTGCTCCAAGTCTTTGTAAATGAAGAGTAACATGCTCCTCGATCATATCCTAGTGAACCAATGGCTTAGGCTCACAAGATTTGTCAATTTGTGCAAAATAGGTGAAGCTTATCTATTACAACTTCTGCATAATAAGTTTACATGAATGAAGCTTAAAAATGGTGGTCTTGGCTCACTTATTTATAGTCTTATAAAAATGTTAAGAATCAACCATGACCGTCTATCTTGAGATCAAGATATATGGCCATGGATCAATTCAATTTTGGAGGGACAAGACATAAATATTCCCATTAATATTCAAAAGAATGGGGAATTAATGAGGCATGGGAGGGCTTAATCTTGATATTTGTTCCATTATTGGATTATGGATTCCAACCCATTGATGATGTTATATGGTGATGCAGATTTGAGAAATGAATTTCCAATTAATAGATTTTTAATAACTTCCATGGATTTTTCACTTAGGCTCTTAATTTGATTTAATTTGCTTAAGTGACTTTGATTAATTTTTTGTAATTCTTTAGAAATTGATTGTTCATTTAATCAAACTAGTCGAAACATCAATTTACTGAGTCATAATTTGAATAGATTATAATTAGAAGAAGGTGTTAATTGCATACAAAATAATACCCCAGTTAGGGTATTATGGTTGTAAAATAACACATGCACATGATGTGTGCTACTGAATTAGAAGAATTCAATGGTTTGGAGCATCATTTTTCATGGTCATAATTTGACTTGAAGTGATTTGAGAAAATATAATAATCGAATAAAATGCATTTCCATACTCAAAGATACATTAGCCTAAATTGACACCTGTACGTGACAAGTTTGAACTATTTAGTGCGTTTTAGTTATTTTGGCCCATATTGTGTGTTATTGTAGAATATTTCTTAGATTGATAATTTAAGCATAATAGTGATAAGAATTGGATGTCTACACTTAGTACTGATCAATCAATACTGATTTCAATAAGTCCATTCTCTATGAGTTGTGACATGAATGATGAACATGATCGAAATCGACTCATTCCCTTTGACCATTCTGTACCATACTATAGTATAACACAATCAAGGCCTATTCAACCATATTGATCCACATAATGTCTCACACAAAAAATCATCTAAGTGACCATTTAAAACTATGGATGGCACATCTCCCTGATGCATAAAAATCATTGACAAACTTTTTTCAATAATATGGTTCTAGCAACTCTTGTGTCAACTTATAAAATCATTGATGACTGATCAAAGGCCATGCATTATCTTCCCCCTATTAGGTGAGAGGTGAGAAGTCCTTGTAGTAAAAAACCAAATCAAAACCACTTTGTTTGATCTTCATCTTGAATATTAATGGATTGAAGAAAATCAAAATGGAAACTGAAAGCAATAACAAACTGAAAAAATCACAATACTGTTACTAAAAATGTTATTCAAAATTTTTACCAGTTGTCGATAAATCCTCCAACCTCCATTTTGACAGTTATATTTTATTAATCAAAAGGATTCTGATAGACCTGTAATACATTTATTTTAAATCTTCGGTGAGAACTCTGATAACACAAGCATGAGATGACATGATAATGTTTTTCATTGTGAAGGTGCCATTTTCCACCAAAAATGCACCTTTATACATCATTTTCAATACATTAGCTTTATAAATCATATAAAAAAGCTTCATATCATAAAATTGACCATTCCAATGTGTCTAAAACATATAAAAATCTAGATAATGACTGGTCACATGACCAACTTTATACAAAAGAGTGACTAGATACAAAAGTCACAAAAAGTGTCACAAGTGTCAAAAGTTACGCAAATTACACACTTGTATCTCCAATTATAAAACTCCTTTTTAAAATAAAATATTTATAAAAATATTATGCAACTTAATTTGGGTCAAAAAGAGGTTGACTAAAAAAAAATTTTGGTGGGGTTTTGAACTCTTGACCTCTCTGTCAATTTTCTACAAAAGATCTTTAACCAACTATTCTACAAATAATTTTATAATATAAAAGGAGAATATTATATATAAATGGGGTTTTTATGATTTGAAAAATAAAAAAAATTATTTACATGTGAAAAATTTTCACCCAATGTTTTATTGGCATGTGAAATACTACATCTTCTCGATTTTTATTTGCAGGGCCCACATTAATATTTTCGTTGTGAAAAAAAATAGTATGCTACTGCATTATACTTCTACACTTATGCTTGGAACACTATAAAATTAATGTAAATGCCTTACACGCTGTACAAGCTATTGTGTAACACTAAAACTTACTGAAAAAGGCCATACAATTGGTTACAATGGCATACAAAAGAGTTTTTCTGAGTTTTTATACCACTACTTCCTCTCCAAGCCATTTTGGGGCCATACAAATGATATAGGAAAAGAATTAGGCCATACGACTACATTTAATCTACTCTAAATCCATACAAATGACTTTCAAATGCTTCAAGATGACTTTCAAACCATACAAATGGATTCTAGGCTGTAAAAATCAGGATTACTATGTATTAAGATGCCATATTCATAGTCTAGGCCGTACCAATCTGAATTAATATGCATTGATACACAATATGAAGTCCATAAATTTATTTAATAGGGGACATAGGCATACAATATTATACAATAAAACATATAATAGAATTATATAAACAAATGCTTAGATGCTCATAATTTTTGGAATAGTTTCAATGACTATTACAATATGAAATAGAGGTTGTATAACTAGGGTTTGCACTAATTTTTTTAATTATGTAAGACTAGTTTTGGAGATTAAAAAAATAAATATGAGACCTTCATACTTCTTATCATGCATTTGTCTCTCTTATATGTGTCTTCAAATCAGTGAGTCTGATACCATTGTTAGGACCAGACAGTGCATAGATAAATGGAAGATTATATTGTATAATTTGACAATGTGTTACTCACAAGTAAAATTTTACTATTGAAAGTATTTACAACGGTTAAAGATTTTAATAATATTTCATGGGGTGGTTCCACTATGGGACCAATTAACTCTCAACTAATTGAACCAACTTTCTAACTAGTAAAACCAACTTACTAATAAATACTAAGTTAATTCACTAATGGAATTGTCACATAAAGTGAAACATGCCAATATACATTTATTTAATATCAAAACTAAAGCACTAATGTTTTAGATCAACCAACCCAACATTGACTAAAACTATAAAAAGGCGCAAGGAGCGGTTTGGATCACAGTAGGGTCAAGTAGATGTGTCACCACTCTACCAATGATGTGTTCATGCCCGACATAGTCCTAGTTCACTCATTGGCTTGAATTATCACCTACAAAACATTGCACACATAAAATTACCTACCTTAGATAGATGAAGCTATAAAATGTAATAATATAAGTGATCTCAATCGAAAAAAAAAAGACAAGACATATCCAAGGCATCACATATCAATGGTAATAAACTATACCAATCAAATAAACATATGCATAGTTCAAATTCATGCTTAAATAAAAATATCTCTAGTGATACAAAATCAACACACATCATAATGAACAAATAAATAAGTAAACTGATATCAATACATAAAATAATCATCTAGTCTAAGTATATAACTGTTCTTGTGTAATCAAGACATAAGATATAATTACATATAGAATCTCTACCTTACTCTCAAGGAATAAATAACATCTTGTGTCTCAACAACACAAAAGGCATGTCTCCACAAGATGTGTGTTCAACACATGACTAAAGGTGAGAACTGTGAAAATAGGGGTCTCACATTTACAACCTAATAAATTAGTAAGTTGTAATTTTTAAAATTACCTATTTATTTAATATATTCATATATGAGATAACATATAATCTTTTGTTTGGTTGAATACTAAATTTCTATTTAAGAAAACTCTAATTATGTTGATAGGCATCCTATAATGGAAATTGGGTACGGTAGTGGGCTACAATGAATGCATAATAATTAATGTACAAACTTAATTTTGATGTTAATTTGAATGTCACAAGGTAGTTTTCCTTAAAAGTGTGATATCTTAGGCATATGGTGGAGTTTTAAACCACCCCACCCCTACTTTTTTCTAATTTTTTTTTTGAGTCCAACATAGTGGTGTAACTTGATGGAAGTTATCTAACACCAGTCAACCACAAAGAAGGCAATGAATTATATTGATATCTACCGGGACTTTTTTAGATATTTTTTTAAAAGATATTTGTACCACTTTCAAATTATTTTATAAGTATTTAAAAACATTGGATATCAATAAATTTTGATTTGATAGGCATGGTTAATTTGAAATTCTATGTTTGCTCATAAGTATCTATGGTAGCTTTAATAGACTCATTTTGAGTTCATGAAGAGGTAAAAAACCTTAGTAAAAATGCCACTCAAGGGTTGCCTTATATAGTTCAAATAGAATCTAAAACAAGTGTATGGAGAAGACTATTGTAGTGTGTTAACCAAAATTTAACATATCAATTATAAGGTAGGGATTCTATGGAGGGGGTTGTTACTCATATTTTTATATTTTAGGTAGTCTTATGCAACTAGTTATATTAAAAAATCTATAAAGAATAATTTTTTTAATTAAATTTATACATCAACAACAACTTAAGAAGAGTAAAATCAATCCCAACTAATTATTAGGGGATGAAACTTTGTCGCAACTACAAAGAGAATATTAAATTTATTTTTAACAAATAATAATTAAGCATTAATTAAATTAATTAATTTATTTTATTAAAAAAAAACTAATAATAATTTTGTTACTAAAAGTAGTGCATAATTTTTTATAAATCATAGGACCACTTTCCTATGAAAAGCCTCCTAAAATATCGTTATAGTGTCTAGATAAAAAAATCTAGTTTGCCCCTTCCATAAGACCACTACCTAAATCTATTGAATTTTAGATATGGTTTGAAAGTATCTCAAAAACATGTTTTGTTTCTATGTAAAAAAGTGGTCTTTCCTTACCTATTTTGATGGATTAATAAAATTTTATTATCAATAAAAGAGTTAACTTGATTCTTCCATGTAGTTTTGTATATTACACTAATATTGTAATGCATATACTCATAAACATATAATTAGGGTAAATAAGATGTACAAAACATTTTTAAATATAAACAACTTTATAGATGTTAGATTTTAATATAAAAAAGTTAAAAAAATTAATTATAATTCATAATAGTAGTTGAGGGTGGTAGTGGATTATAATGTCCATGAGATATTGTAGACACTATTTATAAATTATATAGCACCTCAGTCTTGTAAATTTGGAAAATACATATAATTGATGTACCTTTAATTTATAGACCTTTCCCACTGCCAAATAGCTTACATACACTATCTATGCTTAATTACTTATCTCTTAATCTGACCTATGTATTTTGATGACCTAGGCCTTATATCTTGCCCAAAAGGTTATAAACCTGCTTATCTTCCAACTCTATAAGTTATGTACCTATACATATTTTTATGCTTCTTGGACACTTGCATCCCAGTTAGACACCTACATCGATGCAAGTGACCTTACTCAATGTAAGTGTCTAGTTACTTAAAGTCATCCAATGTATAAATGAAACATATCCTAAAGGTTATCCTAAGTGATTTAATGTGAGATATTATCTAAGAGGATTAATATAAATATAAGATCAATCATTATTTATTACACACTTAGAAACACCTAGCAACTCACATGGCAACTTAACAAAAGCACTCAATCAAGCACTCAAGTGAGTGAAAACTTCCCTATTTTCTTCTATTACCATATCAGTCATAGGGAAAAAACATCTATAGGTTTGAAGTACTGAAGGAGTAGCTGAAGTGCCAGATTTTACAAGTTATAAGTTAGGTCACCATTGTACTTAATTATCGCACTTTACATGATTCAAACATAAGTTAACACATAGAGGAGAACTACATAAGTCTGAGGCCCTCTTTAGAGTATTGGCTATGTAGGCAATGCTCATTGATAGAGTGGACTTTGGGGTATCTCAACACTATGTGCCCACCAATCCATTTTTCCCATAGCCAATATGAAGATGAAGAACTAGGGTTTTGCTATTTAATAAGGAATGATAGTCCATGACCTAGATATGAATGCATTAGAGCAAAAGTGATGAAAAACCCAAAAGAATATAGTTGGTCACATATATATATATATTTAGTAGGTATTTTGTAATAAACACCTACATTCAATCTAAATAATAACATTGATGCAACTATACTAGGTCGATGCAAGTGTTTATGACTATAGAGGTATAATTTACAGAATTAGGTGAGTGTTCTAAAATCTAGATCCAGTCTACTTTTTTCCTATTTCAGATCCAAATTTTTATTAACATTAAAACTAACTAAGGATCTTGTTTTTAATTATTATTTTAATATCAGAACATAGCTATACTTTCTATTCTTAACATCTCAACATAATAAATTTAGTATATGTTTACCCGAGTTTCACAAACAATTACCCTGATTTAGGGATAATCTACCATCCTTGTGCCCTAGGCTATCTCTTCCCCATTTAACCCTAGATTCACCCCAATCTAGATTTTAGGGTTAATAATTTGGTGAACCTGATTTGTATCAATGTATTTTTTTAATTCTTAGGGTTTTCAGTCAGTTAGGGTTTCAATTTATTGTTCAAATTCTATAATTTTTCATTTCTAAATAATGAAAAATAGTAATAAAAAAACTCTATTTCAAATGAAATATAAAGATGCATTGATCACTCATCTCAATAATAACAAGGGATTAATATATGTATTTTTTTATGCTATAAGAGATGAAATTAGTAAGCATGATAAGGCTAAGGCTTCTTCACCTAGTGATGGAAACTCCTTAGAAGGTACCACAATTAATTCCATACTAATCAACATAATGGGGGCACATAATATGTATTTCAACCTTCATCTCTTAAAAATTCTATTGCTACATATACCATGGGAACCTAAATACTTCAACTCAAATATTAGTTTTAATGATTATATCTATCTAACCTATGAGTAAACCTCCTTTGGTGACTTCTCAAATGTCCAATATAAAGTACCAAGAAGTGAAAGCTCTTGTCTAAACTATAAAACTTAACCAAACTAAGGTTAAATTTATTGAACAAAATATATAAAATATCCTAATTATATTGATTCAAAAGTGGTGTCACGTAATCCTCTTGCACCAGAGATATCTTTGCACCCCTTGCCAACCATATTTGTTTCACCTAAGTTCACATTTTATGATGGCAAGGGTGATCCTGAACAATGTCTTCAATCTTTTTATGTGACATGCCTTGATTTTCCAAAGATAAATGGTTGACTAAATTATTTTCAAGGAGCTTAAAAGATTATTCTTTAAGGTAGTTCTATGGTTTACCAACTCAATCAATAAACTTATTCAAACCCCTTGTAGATCATTTTTTGACACACTTCTCTATTAACATTACCGGAAAGGTTTTTGATGCCTAAATTTTAAAGATATGTAGTCATATAAAATGAGAAATTTGGTTATTTGAGTATGGATAAAGACATCTAATCCATAGGTTTTCCTACTTGCTTGCACAACCCTTTTAGGATTTTCTTTCACTGATTATCAATCATCCACAACCTTCCAAACTTAACCCTTGCAGACCCAGGTAGATCTTTCAGGCCCAAATCCATCCCCCCAAGTCTCTTTCCCTCTAGACACTAATGCCTAACTTAGATAGGAGCACTAAAGCCCAGGGTGTCCTATTTTTAAAACTATTTTCCAAGTGCAAATAAGTTCTAATAGTCATATTTTCCCAAATCCTTATCTTAATTCATGTCAGCCTAATGTGAATTCATTTAACCTACAATCATTAGGTTCCTTATAAAATTCCTTTCAAATTCCATTTAGAAGGGTTGATACTCATTTACAAGAGAGGAGCAAGAATACAAGAAATTACATTCAAGCACTTTCCCCTATTCTCTGGATACAACCTTCCAATATTATTCCAAGCTTATTCAAACCCTTACACCAACCCTTAGCCATCTGAAATACACCCAATTTTATATCTAGTTAAATTTTCATACGCAATTACACCAAGCACTTCAATGGGAGAAATAAATTAGCTCGATCCCTCCTCAAAGTATTGGTATTTAGGCAGTGTGCCCACACACGGGGTGTGAAGTGCATCAAGTGTATCCTTTACACACTAACCTCTTCTCTCTATTTCCCAAATTTTCTTTCAAGTTCAAACACAAAGAGCTCCTAGGGATTTTGAAGATTAAAATAGATGCACAATGAGCTTTGCAAACTTTTAGGCTTTAATATTTCACTGACATGGTAACATAGACCTACCAAACAGAACCTAAAAAACTTAGATCACCTAGACAATAGTGCTATAAAAGGATTATAATGCCAAATAGTAGGGTGTCCCACTTTTGGTGCTCCTATTCAATCAAAAAACAAAGTTGAGGAACCTATTTTTGACACTATCCCAATCCTATACCTAAATTCTTAGACCCTGTCTTAGACCAGACAACTCAGAATAAGCTAAGTCATAATTTCTCTCATTTATTACCATTTTTAGAAAAGGCAAAAATACAATCTATTTACATAAATTAGTGGCTTAATTATTGCACATTATTTACTGATTTACTTTACTCTAGACCTATTTATTTATTAGGAATAAAACTCAATTTTCTAAAAAATAATAAAACATTTGGTGAACCTAATGTACTTCAAATTTGCACAAAAACCCTTAAAACCCTAGGGTAAATTATTTCTAATTTTTTTCCACAATTTCTTGATTTTTCCTATATTTAAAAATTAGAAATCTACAAATTAATTACAAAATTATCATATATTTTATAAAAACCCTAGTTTACACATATTAGGTTCTTTTTGCATACAAAAACATTCCAAATACTAGGAATATATATATATATATATATATTTTGAAATATTTTTTATTTTTTTATTAAAATTTTCAAGCAAAATTTTACAAATTTTTTACAAATTTATATCAAATTATCATACTAATTTTAACAAAAAATTCATTCAATAATCCCTAGTTGTATTAAGTAGCTCCTAGTTATTTTCCAGTACTTTTCGAATCATTGTTTGAATTTTTAGTTTCATATCAAACTCAAAAAATCAATTTTAAATTAAAAAATTCATAGTATTTTGCACAAATATTTTTGAAAAAAATCCCTAGTTGCATGTACTAACTCCTATTTTTGCTTCTTGAGGCATCACCTTACATGTTTGGGAGTTTTTCATCCTTTCTATGCAAATTCCAGTTCCTTGTTTAGATTATATTAGCTTAAAATTTTTCTACTATTATCGAAGTTGTTTTCCTTATGCCACCTAAGTTCCTTGCATCTCTTCCTTCAAGATGAAGTGAAAGACTTAGTGGCAATCCTCCTGAATTCACCCATATTCTTATAATTTGGCCACATACCATGGATAAAAAACCAATTCAAGTTCCAATCATAGATTATACACATCCAAATTACACCAATTTCAATGAGGAAAATTTTGACAAAGAGTAGTATGAAAATAACAATGATGATGTACACACCAATGCTCATGTTCCACCACATTGGACCACTGATCCACTTCCACCCATTGTTGATAATGAAGTTGTACTCAATAAATATTTCATCCTCCAAAACTTTAGAGAAAGACATAAGGAACAACCTAAATATCATACACTAATTTTATAATCTATCATGGAAATAAAAAAGGCTAAGCAAGTTGAGTTTTCCATCCCCACCAAGTAACTAGTTAAAAATGACACTACAGAGGTAACTATGTCTCAAAAATCTCCTATAGTAGCCCAACCTACCTCTATGCCACCAGTTATAGATAGTACATCCCTCTCTCCTGATGTGGTAGCCCTTGTGCAAGAGATAAGATCCATTCAATCTAAAGTGTTACATCTTGAGCAAGGTACCACTAGACCTACGCAAGCTTTAGATTCTTTTGATTTTCTTTATATACCATTGGCATGCCACATTTATTCTACACCCTTGCTACAAGGTTTTTTTCAACCTAAGATTACTCTTTATGATGGAAAGGGTGATCCAAAGACACACTTGAGAGCATTTCACACAACATGCTTGGACTATGTACCCAATGACTAGCTACTTACCAAACTATTTCCATAGAGCCTAAAGGATTATGATTTACAATGGTGTTATAGTCTATAAAATTAGTCAGTTCATGTATTCAATCCTTTATCTAACATGTTTTTAGCAAACTTCAACATTAACATTGGTGATAAGCTTTCATATGCTCAAATTTATCAATAGAAACAATGACCAAATGAGCATCTCACGGACTATGTTCTTCAGTATAAGACCATCTTGGCTAAGACGATTCGTCCCTTGGTAGATTAGGAGTTATAGGACCTATTAAAATAGAGTCCCTACCAACACTTCATGAATCAATTATGTTCAAGTTATTCTCTTCCTTCACTAAATTGTGTTATACACTAAAGGAAAGAGAAGTGAAACTCATTTCAATGGGCAAACTCAAGTATAAAAGCATTCCAGACACAATTAATAAGAGTAACAACAAATTCCCATACAAGGTCAAGTTCAATGATATAAAAGGGTAGAATCAACATATAGTAAATATAGCTTTAGAGCCTCCTCAATGTATAGTTTTATCAACACACCCTCGATATACTTTCTCACGTCTTTCAATTCCTCTAGCTAGGGTTTTACAATAGATTTTGGATTGTAATATCATATCTCTCCCTCTTATTTGGGAAGTTTATCCAACCAAACCTCTTACCAAGGGATATTATCAATAGGCATTTTGTGGTTAGCACAGGGAACCATACCATACTACAAATAGATGCATCAGTTTGAGACACAAGATACATGACTTGATAGATGACAACCTACTTGATATTAGCACTTCAGTTGAGCCTCCATAGGAAAAACCAACACAAAATAAAGCTTTGAAAATCTTCTTAGATCCATTTTCAAAGCATTCAAAATAGGATACAATAGACACATCAAGGGTTCACTATGCATAACATGCACATCCACCACTAGTTACATACTAGGCACCTTCAATTGAGTCACATCCTTTGAGTGGTATGATTAGTGTGTCTGAGTCCAAAGTTCTAGTTAGACCTTTTATATCCTTCTCAGATCAGGAGATTATGGAGGATAATTCAGATTATAATTCACTCTTTATTAGAGCACATATTCATAATCATCCCATTCACAATGTTCTCATTGATAATGGTTCTAGTGTCAACATGTGCACCATTACATTATTATAGAATTTGGGATATTCAGAGTAGGATATCACCCTGATAGATATAGTTATTAGTGGATTTAGTGGGCACATACAAATTTCATTAGGTGAGATTGTACTTCCTTTATAGACTAATCTAACACACGTGACCACACATTTCACTATAGTTCCCAGTGTAGGAGTTTTTGATATGTTACTTGGTCACCTATGGATTCAAAAAAATTGAGCAGTACCATATACAATTCATAGATGTGTGAAATTCATTCATGCTAATTAGGTTATTAAAATTGGTGGAGTTCTTTATGAGTTATCACTACCCATTTTAGAGCCATCTACTTTGCAGTCACCAGATCTAGCTTCTCCACCAGTTTTAGTTTCCCCACCAGTTATAGTTCTTCCTCTGATATAGATTCAAACACAATTGAAACATCCATCATTAGTATAGAGGGTTCATACACTACCATAACTTTGGGATTCTAGATAGCTTCCTGTTAGGTTGTGGAGCTAAAAGCTTCACTGATGTAGACACGGAGGAGGTTGCAGAAGAGTTGCAGAGTGTCACAGACACCGGCGTCGATCAGGCCAATCGACGATGGTAGGTAGGAGACAGGAAGCAACTGACGTCGGTCAAAAGTCAGCCGACATCGGTGATCCCCAGGCAGACAGGGACTGACGTCGGTCACCTGTGGTTTGAGCTGTGAGTATATTACGGGCAGTTAGTTGACGAACCATGTGTTTTCATGTTTAGAGCTAATTTTAGACTGAGAGCTGCAGATCTAATTATTGTAATTAGATGTCTAATTATTGTTTGGATGAGATCTATATAATAGACTCATGGTTGTATTATAAATAAGTGCTAGAGAGTAAGAGAGCAATATTATAAGCTCCTTCTGTGTGTGAGGTGAGCAATGGTGTGTTCCTTGTTAGGGTGTGGAGCTAAAAGCTTCACCTTGTTGCAAATAGAAGGAGGAGGTTTTTCGCAGCTTGACAGTCACCGGCGTCGACAGGCCACAACTGACATCGGTCAGGGGAAGCATAGAGGAAACTGGCATCGGTAGGAGATCGGCCGGCGTCGGTCACCTCCAGGAAGGTAGGGACTGACGTCGGTCTCCTGTGGCGGTCAGAATTACTATTGATGAACAGTCAGTTAAGTGAACATAGAGTTTGCATGTTGAAGACTAGTTCGAGTCTTTGAGCTGCCCATCTAATTTAGTGTATGCATGAGATCTATATAATAGACTCATGGGCTGTATTGTTAAGTGTTAAACTTGTAGAACCCAAGTGTGGAGCTTGGAGAGTTCTTCCCATGGTGGAATCAAGTAGGATTCCCCATGTATGTAAGATCAAGTTTGATATGCAGGGAGTTGCAGGGTCATGGAGGAGATCTACATGTGATAAGTAAGATCAGGTTGGTCTGTAGGGAGATGTGTGAATGTGAGGGTCAGAAAGGAGATCAGCGGGGGAGCTAGATCCAAGGTGACAACAATACATCAGGAGCAGGATCATGGTTAGATCTACTTGGAGTACCGGTTCGTACTCAGTTGTACTAGAGGTAGAATGAGGTGAACAATAGCTTGTGTAAGTTGTTAGTTGAGACCTATGAGAGAATATTACTCAGGTGGGAAGATTACTTGGAGCCCTTGAGGTGTAGAAGGCCTTGTAGAGGTGGAGAAGAGTGTGATCTCTTTATTGTAATTTCCTTTGTAATGAGTTGAATACAATTGTGTGTTGCCTCTCAGTTTCTGTGTTATTTCTCATTGATAGTTATTTGTTCTTCTGGTATTTCCACATGTTTAAGTTGCTTATACATTGGTAATCATGTGTGCTCTTAAATCTGACAAGTTGTGTCAAAACTTTGGGAAACTTTGGTCCTATCAAATGGTATCAGAGCGAGGTTGGACGTTCTCAGAGCGAGCTTGACTAACAGGGGTTCAGATCTGTTAAGTGTTGTTGATTACAGGTTACTCACAGGGGTTTCTATTTGAGTGGGAGTATAGCAAGGTAGAAGAATGGAGAAATTTAGACATAGGTGTAGCACCACAAGGAGTGTGGTGGGTTGTTTTCGAGTGGGAGCTTGAAGAGGAATACAAGCTAAGATGTAGATTAGACAGAGTACTGGTATGGGTATAGGTGTAGCTCTTTATCTCCAAGTGGGAGATTGTTAGGGTGTGGAGATAAAAGCTTCACCTTGTTGCAAACAGAAGGAAG
Organism: Torreya grandis; assembly: GCA_037957365.1. NCBI lineage: Eukaryota > Viridiplantae > Streptophyta > Pinopsida > Cupressales > Taxaceae > Torreya > Torreya grandis. The sequence goes on from JARHVA010000208.1 coordinate 2,369,389, forward strand.
AGGTTTTTTGTAGCTTGACAGTTGCCGACATCGGCAGGCCACAACCGACGTCAGTCAGGGGAAGCGCAGAGGAAACCAGCATCGGCAGGAGATCGGTCAGCGTCGGTCACCTCTAGGAATGCAGGGACCGACGTCGGTCTCCTGTGGCGGTCAGAACTGCTGTTGACGAACAGTCAGTTAAGTGAACGCAGAGTTTGCATGTTGAAGACTAGTTTGAGTCTTTGAGCCACCCGTCTAATTTAGTGTATGCATGAGATCTATATAATAGACTCATGGGCTGTATTGTTAAGTGTTGAACTTGTAGAACCCAAGTGTGGAGCTTAGAGAGTTCTTCCCATGGTAGAATCAAGTAGGATTCCCCATGTATGTAAGATCAGGTTTGATATGCAGGGAGTTGCAGGGTCATGGAGGAGATCTACATGTGATAAGTAAGATCAGGTTGGTCTGCAGGGAGATGTGTGAATGCGAGGGTCAAAAAGGAGATCGGCGGGGGAGCTAGATCCAAGGTGACAACAATACATCAGGAGCAAGATCATGGTTAGATCTAATTGGAGTACCGGTTCGTACTCAGTTGTACTGGAGGTACAATGAGGTGAACAACAGCTTGTGTAAGTTGTTAGTTGAGACCTATGAGAGAAGATTACTCAGGTGGGAAGATTACTTGGAGCCCTTGAGGTGTAGAAGGCCTTGTAGAGGTGGAGAAGAGTGTGATCTCTTTATTGTAATTTCCTTTGTAATGAGTTGAATACAATTGTGTGTTGCCTCTCAGTTTCTGTGTTATTTCTCATTGATAGTTATTTGTTCTTCTGGTATTTCCGCATGTTTAAGTTGCTTATACATTGGTAATCATGTGTGCTCTTAAATCTGACAAGTTGTGTCAGAACTTTGGGAAACTTTGGTCATATCACTTCCAACTATAATTTTCACACCCATAGTAGTTACATTGAGATATCATGGGTCTACAAATATAATACATAATCAGAGAGCTTCTCTTACTTTTAGATGGGTCCCTGAGAGCCCTATTATTACATCCACTTCTCAAAGTCATAATGGGACCCCACAATCAATTTATACTTTAGAGATTTTAGAGCATCTATAACATATATAACTTTTTGAGCCACAGTCTCAGCATTTTTATCTTGTTTCACATTCACGCATGATTCTACTCCTTGATATAGGACATCATGATAGAGAGTCTTGTATGAGACTCATCAATTAGTATCATCTTATCCCAAAATAATTGTACATAATATTTTTTCTTGATTGTACATAGATTATATAAAAATACAAAAACAATACAAATTTCAAAATACAAAAACATTCAAATAATTTGAAAACACCAAAAACATTTAGATTATATGCATCATCCATGTTTTACATTTTTAATAATATGTTAGACTTAAATTTGTTGTGCTATGCTATTATTTATCAATTATCTACATTACCATGCTTCACTTGATCTTCTTTGAGTGTGTGTAGTTATTTTTAGTTACTTGATTGCTTCATTCTACCTATTTAGGGGGCATCTTACTTCAACATTCGAAACACACATTGATACATGTTCCCATTGGGATCATATTCTAAATGACTACACCATCTAAGTTATTTCATTATTAAACCACACACTCTAGTTATTATGTTGACATATATTACTTATTAGATTACACAGATTACCACATCGACACTCACTAATATCTTGCACTTGTGTATTTCTTAGCATATACCTAGTCTTGTACTAAACGTGTCTTGCATACTTTCACTCTTGCTTTGATTAGTTAGATATGATTTTACCTTTCTAGTTTTTACATGCTTTCTTTTCTTGCTTTGCATAGCTAGATGTGATTGCATTTCTAGTTCCAATTTTGTTTCTTATGTGTGTGCTGTTGTCTCCAAATATTGCACCCTAGAAGAGGATGTTCATGCCTCTTCCAGATTTGGGCAATGTTGGGACATTTCTAAGCATGTGGGTGTGCCTATAGAGGAATGAACCTCTAGATTTAAATCACTAGCTCCTTATATGTATCTATGTATAACCACTTATGTTTAAACCAATCTTCTTAAAGGGAAAAGGGTTAGAAATTACATAAAAGAAACTTATCTTAAGAATGGTGATGCACCACAATTTTATTCCACATGAATGTCATATCCTATTTCACAATACAGCAAAATGTAAAGACCCCTTTTCAAGTTATAGAGATTCTAACATGAATATTTCAATACAGAGGTGAGATGCATGAAAGAATAGAAGGAGAATGAACCAAAAGGAAAATTACACATTCATGAATAGTTAAAACTCTTACATCAGTTCCATACACTGAAACATGTTCTAGATGACTTGTTAGATCAAAAACTCTTGCTCAGGTGTGAAGGATAGAGGACAAAAGGATGAAAAATCAACACATACTTTCACTGTACATCACTTCTACACTTAGGCAATTATTCAAAACTTTAATAGAAAGGACTGTACTAATGCTCAAAGGCAAAATGTGATATCATTCCAATAAGGCTTTTCCATACACTATGTGGATGATTTTAACTTTGCCCAAGGGTTGTATATATAACACAAGAGATGTGAGAGAGGGAAAGACCTTTGAGTGTTAAATAGAAGAATCAATCTGTTAGGAATCATTGTCTTTAGTTGCAACCATCTTTTTCAATGATGCTCATTCAAACCATTTGATTGATCCATGCCATCTCAAGGGGTTACACATTTGGCCTACTCTCTTAAAGATCCTCCTCTAATGTTCATGCTTAGTAGAATCAGGATATTCTTGGGCTGAGTAATGACATCAAAGAGGTTATCCACCTATTTTAGATTTATCCTTTTCATTCTATTTGGCTTTGTCCTTCTTCTTTGATTGGTCCACAAGGAATGAATCAGATCTTGATTGATCAATGGTGATATGGGCTCTCTCATTATTTTGACAAATGAAGGATGCGAGACTTTAGATCTTCTTGTGAGTCCTTCTTGTTTAACCACCAATGACTATTTTTGGAGGCAAAAGTTTGACTTCTATGGTGTTATCTTTCTATGGAATCCCTTGTATTCTCTTTGGATCAATCTTTCTATAGACTCTCCACAAGTGTCTATACCCTTTAGACTGTTCAAATATGCCCTTCAACAATCCTTCTACGGAATCTACATGACTTTTATACCCTTCAAAATTTTCCCAAATGTCCCTACAGACCTTTGGAAGTGGACCAATTTCAATTTTATGAAGGAAACTTTTGAATATAAAAGACCCTTTAGAATTTTGTGCAGGGCACTTTTCAAGTAAAAAGATTCTCTTGAAACTTGAAGTGCCTTTCAAAAGAATGGAATTACCCTTTTAGACTTATTGTAAGTGACCACTTCCTTGAAAAAGAGACCCTTTAAAACCTTTGAACTATACCCTTCTTTGGAAGATGCCCTTCTGAAGGATGAAAGTGGACCTTTCTTTGAGGAAAAGGCCCTTTGATCTTTTTGAAAGTATCCCTTCAGAATTTTTTTGAAGGGCACTTTGAAGAAAAGGACCCTTCAAAAAAATGTAATATACCCTTCAGAAAGATTATTTTAGACAAAATGTCTGAAACAATTCATTTGAGAAAGTTGAAAAGATCAATTCTTTTGGACTTTTTGTCTAAAACAAAAAGCTCAAAAGAATTCCTTTGGAGAGTTGCAAAGGAGAATTCTTTCGAAAAAGTTTCAAAGGAGAATTCTTTCAGACTTTTTATATGAAAAAAAAGTTTGAAAGAAAGAACAAACCCAAATAATGAACCCTTTGGAAAAGTAGAATTGCCCTTCAAAATAATGGAACTACCCTTTAAAAAAGTGTAATTTCCCTTCAGAAAAGAGCAAAGTGTCCCTTTGAAAATGTTGAAATGGTCCACCTACCTGAAAAGTACCCTTCAAAAACTTCAAAAGAATTCCTTCAATAGAATGAAATTTCGCACTTGGAGAGAAAATGGCCTTTCAAAAAGATTGTTTCAGACAAATTATCTGAAACAATTCCATTGGAAAAATTGAAAGTACCAATTCCTTTGGCAAAAGACCCTTCAAAAAACTTATAACAGATAATTCTTTCAGAAAGATGTAAGGGACATTTCTCGAGAAGATAGCCTTTGGAAAAATGGAAATGTCCCTTCTAAAGGGATGTAAAGGAAATTTTTATGAGAAAATATCCTTTGAAGCTTTTGAAAAGACCAATTCTTTTGGCAAAGAGACCCTTCAAAAAAGTAGAACTGCCCTTTGGAAAGATGAAACTACCCTTCAAAAAGGTTGACGTTTACCAATTCCTTGGAAGAGACCCTTTGGAAATGTAAAAAAGGACCAAGTTATTTGAGAAAAGCATGTGGCCAATTCCTTTGAGACTTGGGAAAAAAACCCGAAGTAAAACCTTGCAAAAATAAAAAATGCTTGCAAGGAGACTGAATAAAAGCATTCTTTGAAAGAAACCACACTTGACATTCTACTATGGGGATAAACCATTATGAATGTTGTATTTGGCTATAATGAAAAGGTATAATCTGGGAGTGAATTTTGGCTAACATTCTTGGTGATTCTGAGGGGTGACATGCCTACTATGCTAAAGACCAATTGCCTAAATCTTTCCATTGGGCATGAAGTCATGCATATAAGCACCTAAAAAATAATCTGATTAGACTTCTAGCTCAAAACATGAGTTGTTTGATTCACACACATGAGGGTAGAGACACACACCAACACAAAGAAGGAAACACACCTATGCTACAAAGCACTCAGGGAACACAAAAATAAACCAAAAGGAAACACACATCTAAACTAGTATTTATAAAAAGACAAGCAAGGACTAATAGCATAATTTCAAGTGGATCCCATTCATAAGGATAGGCAAATATTCTCCATTCATCTTGGACATCTGAAAGGAGTTGCTTTGCTTGCACTTGTTGATGATGTAAGGGCCACTCCACAAAGTGTCAAACTTTATATATCTATCTGGCTTTGCTTTGTCTTCATCCTATTTCAAGACCAAGTCACCCTCTTTGAACACTCTTGCACTTGTTCTTTTGTAAAGGACTTCTTCATGAGTAATTGATGGTGATCCATAGCCTTGTGTGCATCATCCCTTACCTCTTATAGCTACATTAGTTTTATTAACCTGAATTCCATTAGAGTGTTTTCAAGTAATTCCAACTGTTGTGCAAGTTCTGGGTCAAGGAGTTCTTGGGATATAAACAACTTGGCTTCTCTCTTATAAACAAGTACAATGGTATAGTTACTAATTGATTTCTTAGGAGTAATATTATTTTACCATAAAGCTATTTTCAACTTGTTGTGCCAATATATTTGATTGTTCTTTAATGTTCTCTTAATGATATTGATGAGGTTCTTGTTGGTAGACTCAACCAATCCATTCCCTTGAGGGTAATAATTGGATGAGGTACTCAAATAAATCCATTCCTACCTACCCAATAAATTTTTTTGGCACTTATGAAAGCAAGTACATTATTAGAAATGATGACATGAGGATCTCCAAACCTTGTTATAATTCTCTCATAGAACTCCAAGATAGCATTTTCATTTTCCTTCTTCAATGAAATAGCTTCTACCCACCTTGTGAAGTAGTCAGTAGCAGTCAATATCCATTTTTGTATAGCACTTGATAGAGGGTTGATCATACCAGTGAAATCAAGGTCCCATTTCATGAAAGGCTGGTCCACTTGGATAGGATTCAATGGAAGGGCTGTATGTTTATATTTGCCTACAAAGAAGGCACATTGAGGACATACCTTAGCCCAATGATAAAATTCTTTAAAAAGACTAGGCCAATAGTAACCAACCCTAATTATCTTCATAACTGTAGTTCTAGGAGAGAAATAGCTTCCATCTATACCATTGTGAAAACTTTCCAGTAACATGTCAAATTGACCACTATCAACACACCCCAACATCACACCATTTGTGTCCTTTCTAAAAAGAACATTATCAACAAGGCAATAGGGAATGGTTTATAATCTAAAGTATCTCCTTTGAGACTTGCTCAAACCATTGGGACACTCATAATTTTTTAGAAAACTGATGATGTCTTGTGTCTAGCTCCAGACTGGTATGTGATTAGCTAGTTGGGGGTGAACTTGGTTGATCAAGACCTCTTCTTCTAGCTCTTGCAGATCTGAAGTTAAATTCCCACATAATCCTTGTCCTCTCACCAAGTTTATCACCTTGATGTCCACATCATACTCCATCACATTTGTGGTCTAGCCAACTCTCTTTTCATTAAGGTCCTTGCTTAGGAGAAACTCTTTGGTGCTGGGATGAGAAATCATGACATGCATCTTATTATTTAAGACCACGTGCCTAATTTTTTTCAATCCCCTTATCACTGTCAAAGCCTAATTTTCAACAAATGTATATCTAACCTCATAATCCTCCAATCCTTGGCTAAAGAATGTAATTGGTTGCTCTATATCTTCATCATTATTTTGCATAAGCATGGCTAAGATTGTATCAAGGTTGGCAAAGGTATAGATTATGAAATCCTTGGCAAAGTTTGGGTTTAAGAGAGTAGGGGATTTTGCAATTTCTTGCTTTCTTGTCTCAAAAATGCTCTTTCCCTCCTTTGTCCAAGTAAAAATTTGGTTTTTTTAGCATGGCTGTGATAGGCTTTACCACATCTGTGAATTCTGGAATAAACCTTAAGTTAATTTTCCCCAAGAAGATTTACAGTCCCTTCTTGTGTTGAGGCAAGGACAAGCCTAGGATAGCCTCAATCCTTTTTGGGTCAATAGATAAGCCTCCTCATGAAAATATGTGCCCCAAGAGTTTACTTTCATGAAAAATAAATATGCACTTTTTTGGCTTAAGGGATATGCCATACTCCCTACATTTCTAAAACACTTACCTTAGATGTTTCATATGATCAACATCATATTTTAAAAAAATAGTTACATCATCTAGGTACACAAGTAGAAACTTATTGATCAAACCTTTAAAATCCATGTCTATTGCTATTTAAAAATTAGCTCCAACATTAGAAAAACCAAAAGGCATTTTATTATAGGTAAAGGTTCTCCACTTTATAGTGATGGCTGTCTTTAACTGATCATCCTCATTTACCAATATTTGGTTGTAGCCTGAATGACCGTCAAGAAGTGAGAAATGTTGAGAACCTAAAACAACTTGCATAATTTGTTCCATGGAAGGTAGTGGATAATGATCTTTGATGGACACTTTGTTAAGATCTCAAAAATCCACACCAAGTCTGATCTCTCCATTCTTCTTTTGGATAGGTACAAGATTAGCCACCCAAGTTGAGTGTTTGATATGAAAGATAATCCTAGTCTCAATCATCTTGGTTAGCTCTTTCTTCATGAAGTCTTCTATCTTGGGATTGATAGGCCTTTGATTTTGCCTGAATAGTTTAGATCCAGGTTATAACTTGATGGTATGATGAGATACACTTGGATCAAACCCTTTCAAGTCTTTATACTCCCAAGAAAAGATGTCATGAAAATCTTTGCATAATTCAATAAAATCCCACCTCTTAGGTTGAGAACATACCTTGCCAATTTTCAAAAGTCTATCCTTGAAAATTAGGACTCTTTCATAGATCTCTTCATTTGTTGACATGCTCACTCTTTCTTTCTTCTTCTGATCATCCTCATTGAAAACACTCTCTAAGGTAATCAGCCCCTTAGGTATCTTATTTGTCTTCAGCTGAATGATTTGCTCTTCATATTGATCATGTAGTCTCTTTTGGTTTCTTGAGGAAAAACCTGCCTCATTTTGGAAGAAGTGTGCAATTTGTTCATCACTTTCAAACACCCACCATGACAATTCATTATTTGGAATAGAGGGTCTAATAATGATCTTGATATGATATTGATATTTCTCTTGTCCCACATTAGCATCTATATCAAATCATGCCCCTATGACATCCAATATGTCAGCATGTTTATTGGAATCCCGTGGTATGGGTTGTATGTTGAAGGCAACAAAGTCTTCAAGTAGGTCCCATACCTTATGATTTTGGGATTTAAGAAAGGGATTGTTGGTTGTAGCCTGATTTCTTACTTGGTGGATGACCAACTCACTATCTCTATAAACCTTTAAAATCTTGATTCCCCTCTTCTTTGCTCATTGGAGACCATGGACTAGGCCTTCATATTTTGACACATTAAAAATGTAACTGAAGTGGATTATATATGAGGAGTAATATTGATTATTTTGTGGAGAAACTAACATAACACTAGCTCTTGCATCTACGTTTCTTCTTGAGCCATCAAACAACATTTCCCACATCCCATAAGGTTCATGGTTTTCATTAGTGAGTGAAGGAATTGGAACATCCCCTTCATGCTTATAATAAAATCCCAATTTAGTCTCTTCAATGAAAGTATATGAATCAAGTCCATGTGTTTCAGTGATATATTTATCAAGTAAGAGATCAAAAATACCTTCAAGGGGGGAGGATGCTTCACCGTCCATAACACTTTCTTGCTCTTTGCTAATTAGGCAATTTTGATTTTAGTTTGTCTCTATGTATGGCTCAATATGAAACCTTACTAAGGGTTGAGTCATTATAGTCACCTTGGATCCATATCTTGTTTTGAAATCTAGGAAAAATCAATCAATAGAAAGGTACCCTCCTATCTTAGCTGTGAAGTCCCTTGACAAGCAGATAGCAAAATGAGCTGGAAGGTCTACCACCACAACATCTTGAAAAATTGAGAAACTTGGGAAATCATTTTGAAAGACCTTTAGACATTTGACTAGTCTCGCCATCTTAGTTGGAGTCCCATCAAGATGCAATACACCCTTTCTATGTGGCTCATATTTTAATCCCAACTTATCAGCCACCACTTTGGGCATAACAGTGGTATTAGCTCCACTATCCACAATGCAATTATGGACCATCTTGTCTCCCATAATGAGGGTGGGATAGAAGGTTGGAGGATTTTCAAACTTGGTGGAGGGATCTAAGACATGGCTTGGATCATTGGTAATGGCTACACCATTATGTTTTGAAGTTAGGGGTGATATATGGATGCTTGCGAGTGGTTCTTGTAATATCTCCTTTTGACCAGGCATGTACAAGACCTCCCAAAGAGTTATGCTTGTCTTAGTAATATTAAAATAATAAATAATGTTTAGATATGGAGCATTCACCTTTTATTTGGACCTTTGAAGATAGAGAAGGAGTCTGAACCTACTATGTTGTAGGCTTGACAACCCAACTAACATTTTGATTTTGTTGAGGAACATGACTTGTAGCAGAACTACATTAGGAGTCATACCTTGTGGCCTTAGAGAGGAATCACTTGGAGTTAATCATGCTTCTTTACATTTTACCAATGCTCTCTTCTTATCTCTTATGTTAGCTATAATTGATGTGCTTTAATTTAACACATAATCATCTCTTACTTGGAAGTTCATCATGCCTACACTTTGGTTGCTGCCTTCTCCATGGTTATCCTTTTGCATAAGGTTTACTACTTCTAAAGTTACATAAGGAGTATTTTCCTCTTGTGCCACCAAATGTTAGTTATCTTCTCCACCATCATGCATAACTCACCTCAAGGTTATCCCCATTGGTCCAAATGATTCTCTCCTTAGACCAAATTAGCATGTACTAGAACAATAGCCTTCATGGAAGGAGTGGGATTAGGATTATAGGCATTGGGATGCATATTGAAACCTTGTTGACCCTATCCTCTTTCATGGAAATTGTATTGGGGTGGAGCTCTATAGCCTTGTTGAGGATAGTATTGATGGTTAGGTGGAGTACTTGTCTAGAACTGAGTTTGCTTGAGCTGAGCTCATAATGACCATATTTCTTCATCTTTGTCCACAACACTATCCACTTTCTTGGGGAAGACTCTTGGATTGACATTGGCATTAGGAATTTGAGCTATTCTTGGAGCTTCAACTAAACCATGAGATAACAATAACATGTAAACTTTTGGAGGGAGTCTTCCAACTTGTATCAAGCTATTTTATCTTCAATAGCTATTTCATATGTATCAGACATAGTGAATCCTCCCATAGATTGTAACATCATTGCTACATCAATACCAATACCTTTGATTAGGTGGGGAACATAAATATTAGAGGAGGTCCCATGATAGGTTGCAACCTATGCCATGTCCTTTGAAATCTTTCATTTAAATCCCCCATAGATTCGTTAGGACCTCTCTTTATCACATTCAACTGATGGATCAATTAAGTGTGGTCACTCTTATTCTCAAATCTAGTCACCAAAAATTCCCCAAAGCTATCCCAAATTGTAATGAAACCACCTTCCAAAGCCCTATACTAGTCAAGTTCTTTGCCTTTTAGAGACATACCAAGCATTTTAATGGTTATGTTAGCTTGGGTGACATTATGGAGTTACAAAAATTTGAAATGTCCCTAATATTTTTAGATGGGGTAATAGGACCCTCTCCATTGAAACCGGGGAGACTCTTGGTAGCATTGGGAGGAATAGGGTTTTATGCAGGAAGCTCAATTGGATTTTGTGTGTTAAAGGCTGGGAAAGGCTGTTCACTATCCATTTTTTTAATTTCCTCTTGATCTCCTATTTCTCCAACTTCCTCAACTTCTTCTTCTTCTTCTCCAAAAATTCCTTGCCAAGGATCTCTAAGCACTAGGAATGGTTTTGGGCATTGTTATTCAAGAAGAGCTTTAGTTATAGGGGCTTGATCAGAAGTCCTAGATGACCTAGTGAGGACCATGAAGTATAATGTGGGAAACTTGATCTAAAACTAGAGATTCTCACCTTTTGGAGTTACCAAATGCTGGATTAAGGCTATTTATACAACCTTAAACTTGTCAAGACCAACATTGAGCTTGACATGTAAATAATTGGTCCCACTAAGCATGCCCATACTATTGTCTCCAAATCTTACACCCTAAAAGAGGATGTTCAAGCCTCTTTCAAATTTAGGTAATTTTGGAACATTTCTAGGCATGTGGGTGTGCCTATAGGGGAAATGAACCTCTAGATTTAAAGGGCTAGCTCCATGTATGTATCTCTATAGAACCACTTATGTCTAAACCTCTCTTATTATAGGGAAAGAGTTAGAAATCGTAGAAAGGAAACCTATCTTAAGAATGGTGATGGACCAAGATTTTCTTCCACATGAATGTCATGTCCTATTGCACAATAAAACAAAATGTAAAGACCCTTTTTCAAGTTCTAGAGAGGTGAGATGCATGAAAGAATAGAAAGATAATGAACCCAAAGGTAAATTGCACATTCAAGTGTAGTTAAAACTCTTACAGTAATTCCATACACTTAAACATGCTCTAGATGACTTGTTAAATCAAAAACTCTTTCTCAAGTGTGAAGAATAAACGATAGAAGGTTGAAAAATCATCACATTCTATCACTATACATCAATTTTACACTCAGGTAATTATTCAAAACTTTGATAGAAAGGACTTACCAATGTTCAAAGGAAAAATGTGATATCATTCTAACAAGGCTTCACCATACACTGTGTGGATGATTTTAACTTAGCCTAAGGGCTGTATATATAACACAAGAGATGTGAGAGAGGGAGAGACCTTTGATCACCAAAGAGAGGAATCAATCTTTTAGGAGTCATTATCTTTATCTGCAACCATCTTTACTAATGATGCTCATTTTAGCCATTTAATTTATCCATGTCATCTCAAGCGGTTACACATTTGTCTTGCTCTCTCAAAGATGCTCCTCTAATGTTCATGCTTAGCAGAATCAGGATATTCTTGGGCTGAGTAATGACATCAAAGCAATTATCCACATGTTGTAGATTTGTCCTTTTAATTCTATTTTTATTTGTCCTTCTTCTTTGATTGGTCCACAAGGAATGACTCGGATCTTGATTGATCAATGGTGATATGGGCTCTCCCATTGTTTTGATGGATGAAGGACGTGAGACCTTAGATTTGCTTATGAGTCCTTCTTGTTTGAAAACCAATGACTATTTACTAAGGTAGAAGTTTGATTTCCATGGTGTTCTCTTTCTATGGAATCCCTTCTATTCTCTTTGGATCCATCTTTCTATGGACTCTCCACAAGTGTCTATACTCTTTAGACTGCTCAAACATGCCCTTCAACAATCCTTCTATGGACTCTACACAGCTTTTATATCCTTTAAAATTTTCCCATGTGTCCCTATGGACCTTTGGAAGTGGACCAATTACACTTTTCTAAATAACACTTTTGAAGATAAAAGACCCTTCGGACATTTGTTTAGGGCACTTTACAAGTGAAAAGATCCTCTTGAAATTTGAAGTGCCTTTCAAAAGGATGGAATTTCCCTTTGAAATTTTTTGTAAGTGACCACTTCTTTGAAAGAGATACCCTTCAAAATCTTTGAATTTTACCCTTCCTTGGAAGATGCCCTTCAGAAGGATGAAAGTGGACCTTTCTTTGAGGAAAAGGCCCTTCGGGATTTTTAAAATTATCCTTTCATAATTTTTTTTAAGGACACTTTGAAGAAAAGGACCCTTTGCTAAAATGTAATATACCATTCAAAAAGATTGTTTCAGACAAAATTTTTGAAACAATTCCTTCAAAAAAGTTGTAAAGATCAATTCTTTCAGACTTTTTGTTCAAAACAAAAAGCCTGAAAGAATTCCTTTAGAGAGTTGCAAAAGAGAATTATTTTAGAAAAGTTACAAAGGAGAATTCTTTCATACTTTTTGTCCAAAAAAAGTTTGAAAGAAAGAAAAAACCCAAAGAATGAACCCTTCAAAAAAAGTGGAATTGCCTTTCAAAAGAATGGAACTGCCCTTCAAAAAAGTGGAATTTCCCTTCGAAAAAGAGTAAAGTATCCCTTTGAAAATGTTGAAACGGTCTACCTGCCTAAAAATTGCCCTTCAAAAACTTGAAAAATTCCTTCATTAGAATGAAATTTCCCATTTGGAGAGAAGATGACCTTTTGAAAATATTATTTTGAATAAATTATCTAAAATAATTCCTTTGGAAAAATTGAAAGTACCAATTCCTTTGGCAAAAGACTCTTTGAAAAACTAGTAATAGATAATTCTTTCAGAAAGATGTAAGGGACATTTATCAAGAAGATACCCTTTGAAAAAATGGAAATGTCCCTTCAGAAGGGCTACAAAGGACATTTTATGAGAAAATATCCTTCAGAGCTTTTGAAAAGACCAATTCCTTTGGCAAAGAGACCCTTCAAAAAAGTGGAACTGCCCTTTGCAAAGATGGAACTGCCCTTCAGAAAGGTTGAAGTGTACTAATTCCTTGGAAGAGACCCTTTGGAAAAGTAAAAAGGGACCAATTTATTTGAGAAAAGAAAGTGGCCAATTCCTTTGGGACTTGGGAAAAAAACCTGAAGTAAAACCTTCTAAAAGGAAAAAATACTTGCAGAGAGACTGAACAAAAGCATTCTGTAAAGGAAACCACACTTAACATTTTGATGTGGGGATAAACCATTCTGAATGCTATATTTGGCCATAATGAAAAGGCAAAACTAGTGAGTGAATTTTGGCTAACATGCCTTAGGACATTTTCCAATGTCCTTTGCTTCTATTCATGTGTGCATACCTTTAGACATTTGTCAATGCCCCTTTCTTGTACTCTTCTGTGTGCCTGTGGCCCTCATGAAAATATTTGGTTGTTTCAAATTGTATGTGTATGTGGCATTTGAACATGACTTATATGCTTAGTTTTGAGTTTGAGTGACATGTGCCCATATCCTTTGTTTGTGTAGCCCCTTGGCCAACCTTGTATGCTTCTTGATTCTTGTTTCTTGATTTGTATACTTGTTGATTGATTACTTGTCCTTATTTATAATGTCATGATCCATATCATGCACTTACCTTGCTTTCTTAGATGACATGATGGACATCATTCTCCATCCCTCCTTAACAACTAAAAACTAACAACTAACATCTAACATTTACAAATCCAATTCAGTACATTGCACATGTTTTTACATTGTTATATCTATTTAGTCATACCCCTATTGTTCTAAAAATATCTCAATAAAAAAATTTCTATATCTAGATATATATTGTCAAATATCATTGCTATATCATGTATCTATGTAGCATAACACACTTGTAGGACTCTTTTCTTTTGAGGGTAGTCATTGGAGGTTCAATCATTCCTACCCTTAGAAGAGGAGGAAATAAAAAAGGGTTTTATCATAGAGATCAAAGCTCCTAATAGTCAAAACAATAGCATTTAGATCACCTAGTTTAGAATCTAGAGGTCAAACCAGTCAAACCAAAACAAAAAAAATAGTGATAATTCTAGATCAACAATCAGTTTTGGCACAGGACAACAACACCAAAAATGGATAGTAGTGCCAAACACAAGGGTGTCTTCATTTTATCACTCTTGTCTAGGTAGAGAAACACCTAAGTTTTTTAGTAATAGGAAATTTTTTTAGCTCAACTATAGTTTTTGCACATCCAAATCAGTTAGAATCAGCAATTTTAGTATAATTTTCTTGGGGAATCTAGATATAGGGGGTATCATACACGGTATGATGACTCTCGCTTCTAGTTTTAGATTAGGCAGTTGACATAACTTTTAGATCAAAATCCATGTTCTAGACACTAGTGATTAGGGGTAATGTGCATGGTAAATTGGTCTTCTTTTATTTTCAAGTTTAGTTTATTACCCATACATTCTTAGTAGTTACATGTCTTACTCCATCTGCAGGTGGTTGACATAATTCTCAAGTTAAACTTTCATACAAGTTTAACTTCTTGAGTTATTGAGTTGGCTTTCACATAAGCATATTGCATAAATTTTAGAGTGGATTTCATACAAGCCTAATCTCCATCTTTCAGAATGGCCAAGAGTGGCCTAGTTTCCGACATACATTCAACTATCCACACCACATTGTCAGATTTTTAGAACATCCATGGGCTCCATAATCCATCTTGTATGACATCTATTTTATACTAGTATCACTTCATAGCTTCACTTCATGAGATAAAAATGGAGCCAAAGGGTCAGCCTTTGTATTTTTGAGCCACCTATTTAGAGGGATTGGACACACAATCTAGACATCGATTATCACATGCATGATTATATAGCTTCACTCAATAGGTGACAATGGAGCCAAATGACCAGCCTTTGTATACTTGAGACACTTTTTGGGGAATTGAGCATTCAAATCCATTCATGATATACATTTTTATACAACATCATCCATCACAATCTAACATTTTTCAACCTTACCTAAGATCACAACATGTTTTGTATTGGTTTGCATACTCGGTGAGGTGTATTCATTCTTTTCTCTTCCTTTTTCTTTTGCTCATATTTTGTATGTTCTTATTTTATATCATATATAATAAGAATTGACATACTCTTTTGCTTCATTTCATAGATTCACACTTTCACAATGTGCTCTCTATACACTATCCAACATTACTTAGTATCACACAAGCCTCATGGGCTTCACCTTTACAAGTAAGTTTAGGTACACTTTCTATTTTTTTTTCTTTATCATAGTATTTCACTTTGATACATCACTATAATAAAGAGGGGGAAAATATAATCATATAAAATGCAAAATTTAGTTATTTGAATATGGATAAATATACCTAATCCATAGGTCCTCCTATTTGCTTGCATAACCCTTTTAGGATTTTATTTCACTGATTCTTGGTCATACACAACCTTCCAGACTTAAACCCTTGTAGACCCAAGCAACTCTTTCAGGCCTAGATCCATCCCCCTAGGTATCTTTCCCTCTAAACAACAACACCTAGCTTGGACATGAGTGTTGAAACCCAATGTATCCTATTTTTGGTGCTATTATCCAAGTGAAAAATAGGTTATAACGATCATATTTTATCAAATCCTTATCTTAATTCATGTCATCCTAACATGAATTCATTTAACCCATGATCATTAGATTCCCTATAAACGGCCATTCAAAGTCTATTTAGAAGGGTTGGTACTCATTTACAAAAGAGGAACAAGAATACAAGCAAGTACATTCAAGCACTTTTCCCTATTCTCTGCATATAACCTTCCAATACTATTCCAAGATTATTCAAACCCTTACACCAACCCCTAGACATCTGAAATACACCTAGTTTTTTATCTAGTTTCATTTTCATACATAATTGCACCAAGCACTTCAATAGGAAAACTACATTAAATTGATCCATCCTTGGAGTATTGGTATGTAGGAAGTATGCCCATACACGGGGTGTGAAGTGCATGTAGTGTATTCTTTACACACTAACCCCTTCTCTCTTTCCCAAAATTTCCTTTCAAGTTCAAGCACAAAGAGCTCCTAGGGCTTTTGAAGATTAAAATAGATGTACATCAAGATTTGTATACTTTTTGGCTTTGAAATTTCACTGATAGGGTAACACAGACCTCCTGAGCAAAACCCAAAAAACTTAGATCACTTGGATAACAATGCCAAAAAAGGAATATAGTGCCAAATAATAGGGTATCCCACTTTTAGTGCTCCTATCCAATCAAAAAATGAAGTTTAGGAACCTATTTCTGACACTGTCCCACTTCTATACCTGAATTCTCAGACTTTGTCTCAGGTCGGACAACTCTAAATAAGCTAACTCATATTTTCTCTTATTTATTACCATTTTTAGAAAGGAAACAATACAATCTATTTACATAAATTAGTGGCTTAATTAGTGCACATTATTTACTGATTTACTTTACTTTAGACCTGTTTATTAATTAGGAATAAAACTCAATTATTCTAAAAAATAATAAAATAAGATCAAACAAAGAACCAATGAACCTATTAATGAGTATGTCTTGAGATACAAGACAATGTTAGCTAAAATTACCAATCCTATGGTAGATAAAGAGATTCAAGATATTTTCAAGTAGAGTTTGCTTTATCCTTTACACAAGTCCATTGTATTTAAAAATATCAAATATTTAGATGAATTATGCTATGTTGTTCATGATTGTGAAATGAAGCTTATCTCATTGAACAAAATTAAGTATGTAGAAAACACACCAACTACATCTACATATAATACCGAGTTTACTATCAAATAAAGTTATACGTTCAAATATCTTGATCCTAAAAAAGAAAGAACCATCTTAATTAATATGGTGTCACAATAACTTAATCGACTTGTCTTATCGAACACACCAAAAATAAAATTTACATGTTTACTAGAGTCTCTCTCTTCATTACTTGCACAACTTTTAGAGTGTCCTCTTATATCTCTCCCTCAACCTATAGAGGTTGATATGAGTAGACCTATACCCAAAAGGTATGATGTGAATGCTCATTATGGCTATCACCAAGGCCTTAAGAATTATATAAACATTTTTTTTACCTTGATGCATACGATCCAGGACCTTATCAATGATCAAAATATTTAACAACCCTTTGAAAAATCATTAAAAGATAGATTCAAAAGTGAAAATGGCATATAATGCACACCCTCATCCATCTCATTATGAGCACCCATTGGATGAGATTATTGGTACTTATATGCAACATAAACCTTTTATTAATTTTGATGATAGTGAGATTAGGGATGATGACATAGATCTTCATTACTTATTCAATCAAGGTTACCTTGACCACCAGCCTATAAACAATGTTATGATTGATTATGGTGTGAGTGAAATATTTATACCATGACATTACTTACACATTTAGGTTATACAAATATTGATTTAAATCTTTTGAACATATTAGTTACAACATTTGATGGGACCTCACAAAAGGTTATTGGTGACATTAACTTACCTTTATAGGTGGGTCTCGCCCATGTGCTTACTACATTCTCAGTCATACCTTCCATAAATGTGTTTTATAAGTTATTAGGATGACTTTACATACACTTCTAGTAGTACCTTCTACAATGCATGGGTGTGTTAAATACATTCATGCCAATCAAGTAATTATAGTTTTTAAAATTATATATGAACATCCTCTTGAGCAAGAGAAATTGATACCCAAAAATTTAATTATAAAACCTCCTAAGGTTAATATGTTATGTACCTAGGGATATGATATATGGGTTGATGGAGATGCCAACATGTGGCACACATCCCCTTAGTTAAATAGGTACAATATATTAGGATAATAGAGTAACTTGTGGAAGTAGAACATTGGGTAATGGTCGGCCTACATTGGATTAGGAGGTTACCCATCCATGGGTTAGAGAGATGTATATATATAGGAGATGAATATCATGGTAAATATATAAAGTAAACATTAAGTCTTCTATTGTAAGAGGATATTGGAGGTTGTCCCCTCGAAGAGACATTATGGAGTTATTCCTTCCTAAAGGAGTATTATATGGTGTTTCCCTACCTTAAGGGTATTTCTACATATATTGAATATCAAGATCATTACAAGTGGTATCAGAGCTTCGATTTGGGCAATTTGTGGAGTAAAACCCTAGTTTTTTTTTAATCATCAATAATTATTGATTGGTTGCAGATTTTTCCACAATTTTTTTACTGAATATGGATAATATTTCTAATAAGTCACAGTAAAAAAATTGAGATTTTTTGATTCATTTTGAGGTATTGCTATTTTAGGGTTTATAATAATTTTGCTATATCTTCCAAAATATAGGGAATTTTCATTCAAAATTTTTATTGGAAATGTAAGAAGATATAAGAGAAGTACAATAATAATTTCAAATTTTTTTGAGTTGTTTGAAGTGATTTTTTGTGATTTTATGGATCAATTTTGACATTTTAGGGTTTCATGAACCTTAATTTTTTTTGTGGATCATGGAGTTGTAAACATTTTAAGGGGAAGATGATATTGATGCTAGAGAATGGTGGCTCCTTTTGGAGAATCATTTTACAAAAAATTTTAGGCAAAAGAGATTACTTCCTTTTTTGTCTAGGCCTGCACTACATTGGTTTGATCAATTGAGCTATACATAAAGGTTTTCTTCATGGAAAGAAATGGAACAGATATTTTTAGATCATTGGGATATAAAATAATAAGTAAAAAAAGAAGCAGTAGAAGAAGAAGTAGAAAAAGAAGAAGAGATAGAAGAGTCAATAGAAGAACAAGAAGAAGAAGTAGAAGAAGCAATAGAAGAAGTAGTAGAAGAAGTAGAAAAAGAAGAAGAAATAGAAGAATCAATAGAAGAAGAAGAAGAAGAAGAAGAAGAAGAAGAAGAAGAAGAAGAATTGGATGATAAGGGTTCAAATAATTTGGCTCCAAATAAATCTGAGTCAATTTTTCAATTTCATTGATGCATTCAAAAGAAGAAGGTGGTTGTGTCCATAAACCCTACTAGCACATATAAATTCATCAACATGAATGTGTCCAAGAATCTACATATTCAAGCAAAGAATATCAAAGAGGTTTAAGTAGATGGTAAGAATATTTCAATGTTTGAAGATCTGAAGCTCATTATGGAAAAATATGTTTTGCATTCAAATTTTTATGCTTTGGATATGGATGATGTGGATATAGTTCTTAGATATCCATGGTTAGAGACTTTGGGAACAATGAATATTAATGTTCAAAAAAAGTTCATGAAGTTTTGGTATAATAAAAAGAAGATCACTTTACAAGATGCCATAGTGAATAAGGCACCAATACCAATCCAAGTAGATCATGAGGATGAGATTAAAACAGGGGATGAAGATCATGATAAAGATTTAGATGATATAGATAAAGACACTACAAATGAACACTTCATCTACTTAAGAGAAAAAGAAGGAAAAGGTAGAAGAGGTATAAGTAAGGGTGGATAATGTCAAAGTATTGGAAAAGGTTGAGGTATATAGACACCCACATCATCATGAGAGGAAACAATCATGGAACCAGGTGAGGAAGTGTCATAACAAAAATCATTTTATCTATACAAAAAATCAAATTTCCAATCATTTTAGATATGCATGGAATCCAAAGAAAAAATACTATGGCACATGGAATGAATGGGGAAATCACTATGACTATGCATGAAAGAATACCTACTATGGTCATGGTTGGAATCAGAGTAGCGCAACGAAATATGGTACATGGAATAAAAAGTGGAATACTTATGCTTAGATACCAAAGCAATCTAATTATGATCATGAATGAAATTAGAGGAGCACAATGGAATTTGGAAACAAGGTTGGAGAGCTATCACCTACCAAGATCACATATGGATGGCTAGATGATCGAGATTGGAGACAAGTGTGAAATGATTTGAAGCACACTCATTATTTGGTTTTTTCCTATGTTTTAGGGATGAAACATGTCAAGGAAGGAAGTAATGTTATGTACATATGGATATGATATATGGGTTGATGGAGATGTCAACATGTGGCACACATCCCATTAGTTAGTTATATGGGTACAATACATTAGGATAATAGAGTAACTTGTGGAAGTAGTACATTGGGTAATGGTCGGCCTACATTGGATTAGGAGGTTACCCATCCATGGGTTAGAGAGATGTATATATATAGGAGATGAATATCATGGTAAATATATAAAGTAAGCATTGAGTCTTCTATTGTAAGAGGATATTGGAGGTTGTCCCCTTGAAAAGACATTGTGGAGTTATTCCTTCTTAAAGGAGTATTATATGGTGTTTCCCTACCTTAAGGGTATTTTTGCATATATTGAATATCAAGATCATTACATAATATTTTTTAAAAGAGTAAGCAACATGGAATTCACTTTACTAGGTAATCAATACTTGAGAGACCATTACATCAGAGCTTCATTATGGGTTCCATGAAGTCTTTATCTACTATGCACCATATTTAGATATCTATAACACCTACACATGTTATTATTACTACTTCTCCAAAGAAACCATATAACACTCAATAATGGGTTCTAAAAACCCCTATTGCTTCATGACTACATAGTTATATTTTATATACATAGAACATCACAAATAATATAGTGATAAATATCACACCTATGTATGCTCCTCAACATCGTCACCAATTTATTACACTAGGATTACTTTGGAGAGATATCTATGACCATCCTTTGTGTTGGGTGAATATTTTGTCAATAGCTAACTAATGAGAAAAATAGGTCTCTTCAACCATAGAAAGGGAGATTGGTCAGCCAAATGTGTAGGTTTACTACATCAGAGGTGGACAAATCTCTTCTCTCATCAAGGGGAGGTTCCCTATAAATATATGGCACTATATACTATATATATAAGTAGAAAATAACACTCAGGGGTAGGAATACACCATCCATCTCTTTTTTTTTAGAGATGATGTTCACAAACAAAGGAGAAAATCTTGGTGAAAACACTAAAGGCACTTATCTTCTTTTAGAAGTGATCTTGCAAGAAACAACAGGAGTTCTTTCAGGTAGTGACAAGTAACTAGTAACAGGGGGCGTGGTAACCAACAGACTAAGATGTAGCACAAAGTCTCCACCTCGACTACCCAAGCATGAAATAAGAAGGATAATGGGGGCACAAAGTCATCTCAAGACCCTTTACACAGGAATAGAAAATAGACAAACACACTAACAGTAATTGTGGCAGCACAAAGTCTCTCCACAGTTGGCTTCAGGACACCTTCCTGATTACTTCCACTAGTTCTACTTATTTCAATAAAATGGACAAGAATGCATTTAGGAAACAGACATAAGAACACTCTTCTAAAATGACCCAAGCTATAACAACACAAATTATAAAAGTAACTTGCTCTCTCATTCAAATAAAGAAATATGATTAACAACCTAAGCTCAAAGTCTCAGTAATCACCTTTCAATTTTGGCAGAGTTTTTCTTTTATAATCGAAAATATCTCCTTTGCATAACATCAAAGATTACAATAAATAACAGTCAAGAAGGGCATGGCACTTTGTTCCATAAAATGGCCCATGCTACATTTAATGCCTTGAATGCATTTTTAGTTCTGTCAAAGGGCCATGCTGGAATAGGGTAGCTGCCTTAACTATGGCATGTCATTTCATCTCAAATGTCTTCTCCTAGGTTTGGATTATTTGGTCTGTCCCCTTTGATGTTTGCATAGTTGCCTATTTTGTCTTTATTCCAAGGGAGACAAACAGGCCATGTCTTCAATGTTTAAGGGATCAAAAATCTACCTTGCAGACTATTCCACCTACTAGAATAACTATTGCATAGATATTTTTGCCTTTCCCTCTTTCTACTATGATTTGAGCCCTTAGGCTATCTTTTCCCATTTTTGGTTCTTTTGGTTCCTCCTCTTGGTGGTTCTTCCTTTTGAATTGAAATTCTTTGAATGCCTTTGGGCCCACATTTAAACCTGTAAAGATCAACAGATACTTTATTACCACAAATTTGACGTCTTTGGGCCCATCATCTTCTTCGACAATTCCTTCAGCTTCAGGTGGTCTTCAGGTTTTAATTCCTTCAAACAAAATGTCTGAAGGAAATGTTCCTTCGTGTCTTTCCCGCTTGCTTTGGTCACTTTCCAATGATCTCAACAAGTGATACATGGTGTCTTCCATTGTGAAACAAGCAAGGACACTTAGCAACATCCACTTAACTTATAAAAGCTTTTAGATACCTTTTGAGAGTCCTACAGAAGATGACACATGGCTGCTTCCACTGTACTTTAGAAATACTATAGAAACATTTGGGACTCATTTGGATACACATGGATGATGAAATTTGGTGTGCTCCTCTAACTTTAACAACTCACCTGAGGCCCACCACAATCCTTACTCAATAACGAAACAAAAAGGAAGAAACTGTGGATGTTGACACTTGACAGCTTCTGCCAAGCTTTACAAGGGACACATGGTGACTTCCAATGCATTTAGAAAAACATATTAAAACCTTTTGCATTTGCCACTTGGCACCCTACACAAGACTCTGAGAGAAGCTTTATAAAAAACTTTAAAAAGTGGATGCAGACACTTGTCACACTCCGTTGAGTTATAACAGGACACGTGGCACATTTCGCTACTTTTTAGAAACAAATTATAATGTGTCTTGGCATATGACACTTGGCAGCTTTCTCTCGACTTTGAGACTTAGACAAAACTTTAGGCAAAATTAAAAACTTGTGAAAAATGAAAAGACCCGTGCTTTGTGTCATAACCCTTACTGCCTCAAAACTGAATCGTGCAGGGACAAAACTTGGAGTGCACAACTGAAACTCAAAATAAAATGTAGAGTATTTTACCCTACAAAGGGAAGAGAGAATTTTTTTTGGCTTGTTGAACCAAAATAGTTCATATGTTGTCCCAAAATGAGTGACAAATTAACAACACTTTGGATGTTATCATAGGATAGTTTTTTTTCCTTTCACATAATCGAAAAATACCGCCCCCCACAGAAAAAAAAAAAAAAAAAAAAAAAAAAAAAAAAAAAAAAAAAAAAAAAAAAAAAAAAAAAAAGAAACATTAGAAACTTCAAAAATATTTTTAACATCTACATATCCTATTAGATCCTTGGCATATATGTTGAAGAGGTTCCATGTTGGTCGGTGGAATATAAATATTTCCTATATACACATGTTTCATGCATAGTTTGAGTGTGGTTCAGGCATACATAGATACATGATCTATGCATTTTTTGATATTGTACTTTCCCTCTACTCATGTCACTAAGAAATTGGGTGCATCCACCTCTATGATCAAGATACATATAGGTTATATCATTATATGGTAATTTTACATTATTATGTTTGAGCTCATATATGTACTTACACATGCCTTTATTCATGCTTACATATTTTGTAGTGTACTTGATATGCTATGTAATTGACATTTTTTGCTAACACATATATCCAAAGACTAGTATGATATGTTTATGCTAGTTACTTATGCTTTCATGTGTGCACTTCCTTGAGTGTATTGCCTTAATATTGTCTTGATTTTTTGAGTATTTGAATATGCTACATTTTTTTGTAGCCCTCATGCCTTTATTTGCCTCTTTGACATTTGAATATGTTATTTATTTCTTTGTGGATATTTGCCTAAGTCATATCCCTTTGATTATGTAGCATTTGATCATGCCCCTTGTTTGAGGTCTCTTTAGACCATTGTCTTTTGAATTGAATTTGAGTGATCTTGTGTGTGTGCTTGATTTGATTATTTATTTTATACTGTTACTATCTAGACATTTCTATGATTCACATCATGCATCCTAGGACTTGGCATGATCATATTATTCGTGTTTCAATGATATATCTACCTAGACATGTTATTTCTATATGTTACATGGTACATTCAAAATTATATGGTTATTTTATCCTTTTAAGGTGAGGTAAATACCCATTTATATCTTCCCTCACCTAAAAAGGTGGGTATATTAGTGGGGGAATGCCATAGAGGCATGAAATCCACATTGGTCATAGTTTTAGATATACAATGGAGGCATTCTTTAGAAACATGTTCTCCACACTTATTTGGTATGCAACATACCCAAATTATAGTGGGGGTATGTTTTAGAAACATGTTCTCCACATTGGCACTTATATCAGTTTTTAGTTTCAGATTATAGTGGGACATGATTTGGAAGCATGTTCTCCACACTTACATAGTTTTGAATTGGCCAAATTGCATAGTTAAATGATTAGATACACATTTATGGAATAAATCTATATATTGGTACCATTATTATACACAATTTCAACACAAGACATATCTAAGGTGCATATGATATGAAATGTGTGCATAATATTGTAAACTAAAATCAATTTTAGATTATAAACACTTCAGGGACTATCATCATCCACTAGGTTGGAATTTTATGAATTATATTAAGCCAATCTATTACAATAGTTGGCTTGATTTTGGTATATATGAGGTGATTTGATCACTTAATCTTATAAATTTTATAGGTTGGAATTGATTGTATCATCCAAGATCACTAGTTTTATAGTGTGATTTGACTTGATTCATTCATACTCACTAAGTTATAAACATGACTGGGTTGCATGGTTAAGATAGTCTCAATTACCAGGTGAAAATCCATCTTTTCTCCAAGGTTGGGGGCATGTGCCCCACTCTATATATATATATATATATATATATATATATATATATATATATATATATATATATATATATATATATGCACTTTATAGATTTATATTTGTCTTAATCTTAGTTTTTGTGATTCATAATGATACATATTTGAAATGAAATTGTCAAAAGTCAAGATGATTACATCGATACATAGGTTTACTCCTAAACCTTGCTCTATTTTAATTTCAATAATTTCAATGCTTTCAATGTTAGATTATATATACTGATTATATATTGGAACATGATTTTAGTTATAGTTAAGTCACCAAAAAAGCACTCAAGTTGTACTCAAACAAAGATAAGGTATGTTATACAAACCTAGGTATGCATTCCTTTTTCTTTAAACTAGAAATTTCATTACTAGATTAAAGGGGGGAATGTAGACAATATATCTAAATTATATAACTCTTGAACTATAAACCTATAAAATACATGTCATGGATGTACCTTTAGCTTCTAGACCTTTCCCTCTACCAA
This sequence comes from Torreya grandis, assembly GCA_037957365.1. Taxonomy (NCBI): domain Eukaryota; kingdom Viridiplantae; phylum Streptophyta; class Pinopsida; order Cupressales; family Taxaceae; genus Torreya; species Torreya grandis. Next base: position 2,394,762 of record JARHVA010000208.1, read on the forward strand.
ATGGCTCCAATACACTATCTCTCTATGCCTATTTGATTATCTCTTAGTTTGACCTATTTATTTTGATTACCCAGACCTTCTGTCTTGACCATAATGTTTTAAACCTACCTATCTTCCACTTATACAAGTTCTAGACCTGTACCTACTTTTTTGCTTCCTGGACACTTGCATCCCAGTTAGATACTTACATTGACATAAGTGTCCTTACCCGATGTAAGTGTCCAATGTCCTAAAGTCCTCCAGTTTACAAATGAAATTTATCCTAAAGGTTGGCCTAAGTAATTTAATGTGAGATATTATTCAAGAGGATTAATATAAATATAATATTGACCCTCATTCATTCCACACTTGGAAACACCTATCAACTCACAAAGTAACTTACCAAAAGGACTCAATCAATCACTCAAGTGAGAAAAAGATTACCTATTTTCTCCTATTTCCATATTAGTCATAGGGACAACACATATATAGGTTTTAAGTACTAAAGGACTAGACCAAGAAATTATTTTCCAAGTTAAATCTAGGTTAATGTTATACTTTCTTATCACACATTACATGATTCACACACAAGCCAACATATAGGGGAGAAGTACATAATTTTGAGGCCCTCTTCAGAGTATCGGCTATGTAGGTAGTGCTCATTGATAGAGGGGTCTTTGGGAAAACTCAACACTATGTGCACACTAAACCATTTTTACCATGACCAATATGAAGATGAAGAAATAGGGTTTTTTATTCGATAAAGAGTGATAATCCATGACCTAGATTTGAATGCACTAGATAAAATGTGATAAAATACCCATAAGCATCTAGGTAGTTGCATCTAAATTTAACAAGTTTTCTATATTAGACACTTACATTTGATCTAGACATTAGCATCGACACAATCATCTTAGGTCGATGTAAGTGTTTAAATATACTTAGGCATGATTTATAAAATTAGGTGATTGTTCTAGAATCTAGATCTATTTCAATTTCTAACTATTCAAGATCTAGATCTGTATTAGCATCATAACTAACTATCTTATTTTTTATTATTAATGTAATATCTAGTATAGCTATACTTTTATTATTAGCATCTTAACATAATAAATTCAGTACATGTTTATTTTAGTTTTGCAAATAATTGGCCTAATTTAGAGATAGTCAACATCCTTGTGTCCTAGGCTATCTCTTACCCATTTAACCCTAGATTCATCCTAATCTAGGTTTTAGGGTTAAACAAATATTAATAATTAATGGTTGACCTTAATTTTTATGTTCATTTGATAATCATATGAAATATTTTTCTTCATGTTTTGAGAAGTTGATTAAAAATAGTAATATCTTATGCATATAGTACAATTTGGAGCTATTTTCCATTTTTTATTGAAAATAATTTTTTGAGCTTGATACAAAGGTGCCACTAGATTGAGGCCATCTATTACCGATTAGTCAAAAATTAATAAATAAATAATGGAGTTCTTAATCAATATGGTATGTGATAAATCCAAGATACGTGCATTGAAATTGATATCTCTTGTAGATGTTAAATCTATATTTTATATGATAAACTAGTCTTATACACTTGAAAAATATCATTCATGTATCAACCCTAAAGTTTAGAACCTTCTCACTATTGAAAGGCTTGTGTTTCTATCTCATTGTGCCTAAATGATTATCTTATAGTCTAACGTTGATATTCTAATTAACCATATCACATTTAGCCCAAAATATGCTTAAAAATTGATATGTATCCTTTACTATTAGTTACAGATCTTAATTCAAATTTTGAAATATTTTTGCATGTTTCATCAACCTATAATGTTAATTTAAGCCTCCTATGAGAAAATTTCAAAAGGTTTTGTATAAATACAAGCCAAAGACCATTCATTATCAATCAAGTAATATCAGGTACTTTTCAAGCACACATATATCTAAAAACACCTATCAAGCTTGATAAAATGCCCTATTCTTTCCTATTTCCATATCAGTCATACGAGAAATAATTTTATAAGTTTGAAGTATCCAAAGAGTATCCCATGAGTAATATTTTACAAGTTACAAGCTAGATCACTAAATGCAATCACATATAACATATTGTAATGGGATTATAAAGAGCCAAACACATATTTGCATAGAGATAATAATAATCACACTATATTATTTCAACATATATTCATGAGAACAAAATAAATACTATTATGTAACCATGGAGGTTGTTGACATGGCAGATTGCACCCTCGATGGGAGACCGAGCTCTTGTCTTCCACGCATCACGATTGAAACTCCCCTCTTACTTGTGGGTCTGGCAAAACTAGGGGAAGAGTATCTAAATAAGGGATAGCTCCTTTTGATGCATCTGAGTTATTCCAGTAAGTTTCTAATACACACACACACACACACACACACACACACATATAATGGGGGGGGTTGAAAAGGGAGAAAGATTACTGAAAAAATATAACCTAACCTAAAAGGGTGATGCACCAAACAAGTTTGATCTACTCATACCCACACTTTGAACCATAAGACCACATACATACACTTTAATTGGTGAAAGGACTAGGCTGTAGGGAGCTTGATAGGGAGGCTTTAATGTAAACACATAGAAAAAGAACTTATTATAGGTGCTGTAGGAAAAACACACTGTCTAGTAACCTCCTTCTTCCTCTGTGCTCCAGATACAACTCTTCTTGTCACTTTCAAGAATGGTGCTTTGTATATACGAGGTGTGTTGGTATCAAGCCTATGAAAGCATTAAGAAAGAAATGACTGAACACAAGTTTAATACTTAGACACACTCAGAGATATATCCAACCAGAATAAAGGTAAAAGATGCATGTTTTATTGATTCCAGGTGAAAATTAGTAGGGCTTCACCTTACAAAATGAGAGATCCTTTCTCCAAATGAGAAGATTTAAATATATAGAGGAAGAAAATGCCTTTTGGTACCCTTTTACAAATGTCCCATGTGCATTCTGAGCATTGGGAAGAGGAAGCTGCTTGATAGATACTACTATGTCAGCTCCTATTTTGATTTTAGTCATTTAAGATATATTAAACATTATATGTGACATTATGGGCCATGCCATTTGTCTACTCATCAATGAAAAATGAAGAAAAATGGGTTGCACCATTCACTGTTCATGCCCCTTGATGACCGCTTAGCAGATACTGTGTCAACCACTGGAGTAACTCCTTGAGTCGACACCTTCCTTTGCCACTTGGATTGTTTTGTCTGTTTCTGCACTTGGCTCTTTTACCTCTTCCTATCTTTGTCTTTTCTGGTTCCTTCATCCTTTAGGAGCTATCTTCTACTAATTCTTTAGCTCTTTGGACTCCCTCCTCGATGATTTCCTCCTTCTGGCTTTAAGCCTATGAATTCCTTTAGGTTCACACCTTTTATTTAAATATCAATAGCTATTTCTTTGTCATAAAGTTGACATTCACACACCTATCACTATTTAGTCAATTCCTTCAGCCTTTCCTTTGATTTCTTTGAAAGTATTTCCTACCCTTTGCAAGGGCACTTGTGCTTAGGGCTTTGGGAGACTCCCTTGAACTTTATGATTGAACTGACCGCTTGAACCAACAATTGGTTCAACGGTTTAATGGTTCAATGCTTCCAAGTTCAAAGTGATTGAACCAAGCGCTTGAACCAATAATTGGTTCTACGATTCAATGGTTCAATGCTTCCAAGTTCCAAGTGATTAAATCAAGTGCTTGAACCAACTACTTGAACCAACCACTTGAACCAATAATTGGTTCAATGGTTCAATGATTCAATGGTTCAATGCTTCTAAGTTCAAAGTAATTAAACCAAGCTGATGAACCAAGCCTTTAAACCAAAGTGATTGAACCAAAGTGTTGAACCAAGCTGATGAACCAAACGATTGAACCAAGCCAATGAACCAAGCCTTTGAACTAAACCGATGAACCAAGCCTTTGAACCAAAGTGATTGAACCAAAGTGTTAAACCAAGTTGATGAACCAAGCCTTTAAACCAAGCCTTTAAACCAAAGTGATTGAGCCAAAGCATTGAACCAAGCTGATGAACCAAGAAATTAAACCAATCCTTTAAACCAAGCCTTTGAACCAAGCGTTGAACCAAAGTGTTGAACCAATGCTGATGAACCAAGTCTTTAAACTAAGTGATTGAACCAAGCTGATGAACCAAACCTTTGAACCAAAAATGGTTCAAAGTTCAAGTTCAAAGTTATTTGGAAAGCTCCATGGCATTGGACCTTGATGTTGAACCATTGAACTGATTCCTCCTTTTGCCGAAAGACTTGTGCAAAAAATCAAATTTGAAGCTGGCTTAAAACAACGAGGGAAGGAGAATGATTTTGGCCTGTAAGGCCAAAATGGTTAACAAATTGGTGATTCCTAGGGGAAGCATGCCTGCTATACTTAGAAACTAGTAGCCTCAAATTCCATTGGGCATGGAGTTAGAATGCAACTTGAAAAGTTAGCAACCACCTTGAGATATCCAAGAATCAATCATGAAGTTCTTACCCCAAAAGGAAATGAAACACACACAAGATTAAGAAAACTACTAACATGTGCAAAAGTACTTAGGGAAAATAGGAAAAAATAATGATAGTATATACATGATGGGAGGAGGGCTCAGTAATAATGCTTAAGATATATCCCATTTATTTGGATATACAGTTCTTCACCATCCAACATAGAGAGTTGGAACGCCTTGTGCTGTTTGTACTAAGTGATGACGTATGGACCACTCTATAGGGCATCAAACTTTATGTGTTTTCTAGGATTAGCTCGGTCTGCATCCCATTTCAAGATGATGTCTCCTTTTGAGAAACCTTTTGATGAAGATTTCTTGTCAAAGTGTTTCTACTGTTGATGGCTGGTCATAGGAGCCATAACCTGGTCTCTTGTCTCTTAGATCTCCATCAGCTCACAAAGCCTAACCTCCATGCTATTGCCTTCTTCTAATTCAATGGTATGTTGGGCCAAAATTGGGTTGAAACCCTTTAAATCACTATATTCCCAAATGAAGACATCAGCAAATTTTTGGCACAACAAAGTGAAGGCCTGCCTTTCATGGTCCATGCACACTTTCTCAAGTGCAAGCAACTTATCTTTAAATATTTCAACCTTCTCATAGTTCTCCTCCTTAGTTGTGATGCTTGCCTTATCACTTTTCAACTGGTCATCTTCATTGAAGATACTTTTGAGAGTGACCAAGCCTTTGGGAAGTTTATTATTCTTCAACTGAATAATTTGGCTGCCATACTGCTGCTGTAGCTTATCCTAGTTTTTAGTAGTGAACTCAGCTTCTTCTTGTAAGAAGAGTGTAATTTTATAGTCACTGTCAAACACCTGCTAGTTAGTGATATTGTCAGGTACAGAGGGATGGATTACTACCTTCAAGTGGCGTGAACTGCAGTCTCAGCCTATTTCCCTAGGGATATCAAACTGGGTACCAACTGCTGCTAGCCTGTCTGCTTGCTTGTTATGATCTCTAGGAATGGAGGCAATATTGAAAGAAAGAAAATTATCCACTAAGTCCCATACCTTGTGTTTATAGGACTTAAGCAAAGAATTCTTTATCAAATTTTGGCTCCTTACCTGATTCACAATCAACTCACTATCACCAAAAACCTGCAGCTCTTTGATTCCTCTTTTCCTCATCCACTCCAGACCATGGATGAGGGATTCATACTCCACAACATTGATTGTGCAAGAAAATTGAAACCTGAAGGCTGGAAAGTATCTCTCCTTTGAAGGAAAAACTAGCACCACTCCACCACTGGCTCCCAATTTACTTCTTGAGCCATCAAAGAATAACTATCATAAACCTTAGCTTTCTTGTCCTACTTTCATTAGATTTGGTACAAAATTACCCTCTTTGTGCATGCAATAAATCCCAAGGCCTACCTCCTCTATGAATGTGTAAGGATCATACTCAAAGTTGTCAATTCCCCATTCATCTAAGATCAGATCAATAACTCCTTCAAGGGTGAAGGGTGGAGATTGGTCTAGTTGGAATTCTTCTTGGTCAATAATGGCATAGATAACATTTGCTGCCTTAAGAAAGTATGGTTCTAGATGGTCCCTGTGGAGTGGCTCTGATTAAATCTTGACCTTAGTCCCATACTTGGTTCTAAAAACCAGATAGGACTAGTTTGCTGCTAGGTAGCCACCTATTTTAGATGTGAAATCTCAAGACAAGCAAATAGCAAAGTAAGGAGGGACATCCGCCACTACCACATCATGGGGAACTGAGAAGGTTAGGTAGGAATGTAGTGTCAAGCTCAAACCTTTCACCACCCCAAGCATCTTTGATGGTGTTCCATCTAGCTGCAGGACTCCCTTAGTCATTTCTTCATATTTTAGCCCCAGCTTATCAGCTATGCATTTGGTCATTACTGAGGTGCATTCTCCACTGTCAATGATGTAATTATGTACCAGGAAATCTCTTATGACTAAAGATAAATAAAAAGGGGGAACCTTTTCCTCTTTATTAACCTAGCCTTATGTGGGAGGCTATCCATTCATCATCAGGACATTATCAATTTTTTTTGGGATAACTTGTTCATTCAGCATATGCAATTCTTTTTGTAACAAGTCCTTTTGTCCTATTATTGATAATGAATCCCAAAAGGAGATGTTCATGTGTAGCTTCTTCATTTGGTCCACCACATTGACTCGAGGGTTTCCTTATTTTAGATTTTCTTTGGGATTACTTACAGTCTGAGGTGAAGGCTGAGGAGCTGAAGGTGCAATCAGAGGTCTAAATTTTGGAACCATTTGGTTTACCTGTGATGAAGAAGGTGGTGCTAAAATTTGGGCAACTGCTTGAGCTTGCTCCATTTATCTCCTTTTGCACCTTGTGCTAGCTACAACATAATCACCCTGATTGTCTACACTACCCATGTAATTGACTGCATAGAACTTACCCTCCAGGTGATTCATGAGAGTAGAATCAGGTTGAAACTAATTTCTGCCCATGCTAGGTTACACTGAAGCCTCAAAGTTTGGGAATTGGGTGGCTACTTGATTGTCTTGTACATTTGTGTAGTGACTCAGCGTTTCATTCATATAAACAACCTGATCTTGACTATATCCTATGGTTGAGCAACTGGGTTGTTCCTGGATAAGATTGTTTTGAGTGGGCACTAGAGCCTTGAATGATGAAGGGGTGCCTAGATTATAGCCTTGAAAAGGTTTAGCCTATGCAAACTAACCCTACCCTTGATTGTAATTCTAGAAAGGGGTGTATTTGCTTGCCCATACTGCTGATATCTTTGATTTGGTCAGTTACCTTGAGCTTGCTGCCTTTTAATAGCCACTAGTTTATTTGTTATGTTTTGTAATAGGATTTTGACTTCATGGAGGTCATTAGATGAAGTAGCAGCTGGATTTTCTATGCTAGGTGGAAGAGCCACGGTGGGTGCATCAGTCTAGATTAGAGGCAACATTTTAGGAAAGCACAACATATGAGGCCTAGGGGCTATCTTTCCCACTTGCACCAGGTAATTCTCAGCTACTATAGCTATGTCATAGGTGGTAGAAAACACATGTCCTCCCATGGACTATATCATAACAACAATGTCATTGTTCAACACCTTCAAATAATAGAGGAAATAATAGCTCAGAGTTGGCCTTACCAGAATGGGGATTCTATCCCATGTCTTCTGAAACAGAGTGTTGAAATCCTACATGAATTCATGTGGAGCTCTTTTCATAGTGGTCAGCTGCTCGACAAGTGAGAGGTGGTTGCTCTTCTCCCCAAATTAGTTTGTTAAAAGGGTGCACAATTAATTTTAGGAATTGAATGAATTCATGGACAAAGTGCCATACCAATCTAGAACCTTGCCCTTGAAAGACAATGCCAGCAATCTAATCGCAATGTTTTCCTCAGTGACATTGTGGATGTTGCAGAGGTTAGCAATATTTTTGATGTGTTCAATGGTAGTAATGGGCCCTTATTAATTAAAGGGAGGCACACTTTTAAGGACTACCCCTGGAATTGGGTCATAACATAGGAGATTCAAAGGACTCTGACCATGAAAGGCCACAAAAGGTAAAGCCATGGTTATGATAGGATTCAATTGGGGCCTTCTTTTGTGGGTGTATCTTATAGCAGGTTTGGGAAAGTGATTTGCTAAATAAGGATGGGTTCTTTCAAACCTCAGTCACTTTTCTAAGTTTAAAGGCAATTCAATGATTCAAAAGGGACACCCTTAGCAGTAGATCATGTGGTTATTTTAGGCATAGGGGCTCAGATTGGTCTTTGGTCAGAGACTGATGTTCTTACCAGTGGAGTCGCTAGATGCTGAAAATAGTTGATTTTGCTGTAACAGGACCAACATCAATCTTGAAACTTTGCTAAGTGTTAAAATGTTGTCCCATTAGGCATGCCAAAAGCTATTAACACTATGAATTTCACCCTCGATAGGAGGCCAAGCTCTTGTCTTCCACGCATCACGATTGAAACTCCCCTCTTACCTGTGGGTCTGGAAAAATTGGGGGAAGATTCCTAGATAAGGGCTAGCTCTCTTTGATGCATCTGAGTTATTCCAGCAAGTTGCTAATATATATATATATATATATATATAAAATGGGGGGTTGAAAAGGGAGAAAGATTATTGAAAAAATAGTTACTAACCTAAAAGGGTGATGCACCAAATAAGTTTGATCTACTCATACCCACACTATAAACTATAAGAACACATACATACACTTTAACTGGTGAAAGGACTAGGCTGCAGGGAGCTTGACAGGGAGGCTTTAATGGAAACGCATAGAAAAAGAACTTACTATAGGCGCTGTAGGAAAAGCACACTGTCTAATAACCTCCTTCCTCTGCACTCTAGATACAACTCTTCTTGTCACCTATAGGAATGGTGCTTTGTATATACCAAGTGTGTTGGTATCAATCCTATGAAAGCATTAATAAAGAAATGACTGAACACAAGTTTAACACTCAGACACACTCAGAGATATATCCAACCAGAATAGAGGTAAAAGAGGCATGTTTTATTGATTCTAGGTGAAAATTATCAGGGATTCACCTTACAACATGAGAGATCCTTTCTCCAAATGAGAATATTTCAATATATAGGGAAAGAAAAGGCCTTTTGGCACCATTTTACAAATGGCCGATGTGCATTCTGAGCATTGGGAAGAGGAAGCCACTTGATAGATACTAATGTGTCAGATCCTATTTTGATTTTAGGCATTTAAGATATATTAAACATTATATGTGACATTATGGGCCACATCATTTGTCTACTCATCAATGCAAAATGAAGAAAAATGGGTTACGTCGTTCACTGTTCATGCCCCTTGATGACCACTTGGCAGACACTGTGTCAACCACTTGAGTAACTCCTTGAGTCGACACCTTCCTTTTCCACTTGGAGTATTTTGTCCATTTTTGCACTTGTCTCTTTTGCCTATTCCTAGCTTTGTATTTTTTGGTTACTTCATCCTTCGAGAGCTATCTTTTGCTAATTCTTTGGCTCTTTAGACTCCATCCTTGATGATTTCCTCCTTCTAGCTTTAATCCTATGAATTCCTTCAGGTTTGCACCTTTTATTTAAAGATCAATGGCTATTTCATTGCCATAAAGTTGACGTTCACACACTTGTTGCTATTTAGTCAATTCCTTCAGCCTTTCCTTTGATTTCTTTGCAAGTATTCCCTGCCCTTCGTAAGGGCACTTGTCCTTCAGGCTTTAAGAGACTCCCTTAAACCTTCTAATTGAACTGACCACTTGAACCATCAACTGGTTCAATGGTTCAATGCTTCCAAGTTCAAAGTGATTGAACCAAGTGCTTGAATCAACTACTTGAACCAATAATTGGTTCAATGGTTCAATGGTTTAATGGTTTAATGCTTCCAAGTTTAAAGCGATTGAACCAAGCTCTTGAACCAACTACTTAAACCAACTGCTTGAACCAATAATTGGTTCAATAGTTCAATGATTCAATGGTTTAATGCTTCCAAGTTTAAAGCAATTGAACCAAGCCAATGAACCAAGCCTTTGAACCAAAGTGATTAAACCAAAGCATTGAACCAAGCTGATGAACCAAGTGATTGAACCAAGTCGATGTACCAAGCCTTTGAACCAAGCGTTGAACCAAGCCGATGAACCAAGCCTTTGAGCCAAAGCGATTGAACCAAAGTGTTGAATCAAGTCGATGAACCAAGCCTTTGAACCAAAGTGATTAAACCAAAGCATTGAACCAAGATGATGAACCAAGTGATTGAACCAAGCCGATGAACCAAGCCTTTAAACCAAGTGTTGAACCAAAGCTAATGAACTAAGTATTTGAACTAAGCGATTGAACCAAGCCAATGAACCAAGTGATTGAACCAAACCTTTGAACCAAAAATAGTTCAAAGTTCAAGTTCAAAGTTCTTTGGAAAGCTCCATGACATTGGACCCTGACGTCGAACCATTGAATTGATTCCTCCTTTTGCCGAAAGACTTGTGCAAAAAATCAAATTTGAAACTGGCTCAGAATAGTGAGGGAAGGAGAATGATTTTGGCCTACAGGGCCAAAATGGTTAATAGAGGTAGTATAAAAGCCTTCTAGAAAATAGAAACTAATAACCCAAAATAGTCATGGATAACAACAAACTAGCTAATCATGCTAATTAATAATGTTACATATATTAAATCTTAACATTCACCCCCTTAACATTATTAATTCCTAACACCCCCTTAATGTGAACATGGGGATAAAATTACATTCTCAAAATATTTTCACCACCTTAAAGCACTAATTAGACTAGGTACAAACTCCATTGATGATCTCTTTACCCTTATGAAGGCATAGTGGTGCGCTAAATTATGTAGGACTAATCCCTTCCTCTTTGGGTTTCTATGGGACTTTTCCTTTCTCCTTTAGTGTCTAAATTCTGAATCTCCACGATCCACAAGCTTGGCACTAATTGGATAACCATCCCCAAGTTTACCTCAAAATCTTTTCCTATTCCCCAAAAATGAGTTTTTTGAAAACATGAATTTTTGTTAAATATCTACAAAGGGATTTATTTGTGAACTAACACATTAAAAAAATACATGTGAATAGAAATATGCTTCTATTTTTATTCAAGCACACAAGTCACCAAATCAATCATGTAGCCCCATAATTGATGATTGATGAGAGGTCATTGAAAGACCTCCATCCTCCATGTATCCTCCATCCTCCAGTATATGGTTACTTACTTAGTTGATGAAGATTTGAAGCTCAGTAGTAACCTAGACATCATGTACAAGTGAAAATGCATTTGTAAGGCAATTTTTTTTCAACTTTTGATAATGGATCCAATACAAAATGACTAGATATTTGAATTTTGACATAAAATTTTTTAATAACATGAATGAGAAAGTTGACACTTGATTTTTCAAATAATTTTAGAAAACAAGATGTCTCAACTATTAACTCAAATACTCTTTCTTGATTTTAACTCTTTAATAATATAAAAAGATAAATTTATAATATAGCTAAGAACATAAACTAAGCTATAAGACTATTATAGTAAAGACTCAAGACAAGACTCTAAGAATATAAAAAATACCAAATTTCATTGTATCACAAGGAAATTTAATAGTCTACATGAAAATACGGCATGATTATTGACTCAATCAACTATATCTAACCTATCCAATTTTGAAAAGTATCACATCATCACTTTTCAAGTCTTTTATAGGTGAGTTCTACAATTCCCATGCAACAACTCAGCTGGTCATATAAGGTTGGACGAGAATTGACAGTAAAAGATATACACATGCACATTGTGAGTAATAAATATAACATGGATATGTATCTATATATGGTTGTAGTAGAGTTGTACATATGCATGTAAATTCCTATCTTCTCCAACTAGGGTCTATTTATAGATGACGTAGGATTTATGCATAGGTCTACAACATGAAAAGAAGAGACAACGAGCTCAGGTTTGGAATGAGCTAAATCATGAATCAAGGGAGTGATATAGAATGATCATTGCAATAGACATGGATCAAAATAGACACTTAGAAAATTAGTAATGATGGAATTCTAGGTATCTAGGTACTATTTGGATATGCAAATGAAATCAGATCATGTAGACCATTAAGGAGTGAAACATTGGACCCAACTATGAAAGACATACAAAATGGTGCTTTGACTAATTGTCCAAGGTCAATCAATAAATAAAAATATATAAACTCATATGAGAAAGCATATAAATCTACCTCAAATACTCTAATCTACACTAACATAGCTTATATATCTCGTGCTCTAATTTTGTAAATAATTCTATCATCCTTTGAGGTGTAGGACTGAATGACTACCCCTTATGATATAATTAAGCTTTCATTATGCAAATAATCACACACCACTCTTATACCATTAATAGGGATGGTATAGATCTGAGCAGGATTAATAGAGTTATACACATATTTTCACAAAGACAATAATAGTTACACTATATTATTTTAGCATATATTCATGATAATAAAATAAAGGCTATTATAGCCATGGAGGTAGTACAACAACCTCCTAGAAAATAGAAACTAATAATCTAGAATAGTCATGGGTAGAAAAAAACCAACTAATCATGCTAATTAATAATGTTATAGATGTTAAATCCTAACATATTGCATAATGTTTCACAAATAAACCCACATAAGGGGGATAAATAATTAGTTTGAGGTCCTATTTGGAGTATTGGATATGTAGGTAGTGCTCAATTATAAAGGGGTCTTTAAGGTTAGCTCAACTTCATTTGATCCCACTAGCCTCTATTTCAAAATATGGCATAATCTAATTAGGGATAATTTTAAGAATGGACCCCTAAAATCTTACTATAAAATCCTAGAAAATCATAGAGTTCAGGTATAATTCCACTGGCAAATCTTTGGAAACACTGCCACATTAGTATAAATTGATTAGAAATTTCTATTAGCTCTTTCAAAAAACTTATAAATAGATGGTGAATCAAGCATCATATTCAAATAAAAAAATAATGGTAAAAAATCCAAGTTAAACCCCTTGCCCCAAATACATTCATGGGGTAAATATGATTGAGGTGGAATAACGACTATGATTAATGGATACCTTAAGTTTTTCAAAATGACTATTTTGCTTTGCCCTATGAAATTGGGGGTAGTCTAACCATTTCAAACACTTTCTTGAATAAATAAATCCAAGCAAGGAAGACATGAGACACAACATGAATAACTTTCCAAGGTAAAATTTCCAAATTAAAATTTATGGCATAATATCATATTATTAATACATTCTAGAGGAGGACTCATCAGGGGATCTAGAGATGATATGTTGCTAACCCTATGACTAAAGAAGTGAAATCATTTTATTAAATATTATTTATTAATTATACTTTGGGGGTACATGAGAAATAGCCACACAAATTGTTCTAATGAGAATTCTACAAGATATGAATGAGCTAGCCGTCTCCTTTAGTAGAATTATGCCCAATGGGATGCCATGGTTAAAATAATGTTAGGTGTTTTTAGTTTTATTCATGAAATCAAATTATGGGTCATATTTAATACAACTACTCATATTTGAATAAAATAATTAATTCTTGATTATAAATAGAGCCAAAATTCAAGGCAAAACAAAATTTACATAGAATCTTAAATAAACTAGTCAATTCCATATCATTAGGTAATCATAATGTAAGCCAAATAATATACTTAAGAAACCCACTCAAGGAAAAATAGATATAGAGCTTATACACAACCACCTCCATGAAACCAACACCAATCCACACCTTGTCATTCCTATAACACAGGCCCAATATAAATCCTTATGTTGCCCACTTAGGGCATTAATAGTATAAGGAATTGGTTATAACCACCATGGATATGCTTGAGTATAAAGGGGAATTAGTTAATTTTGATCTAAAAGAGAGTAAAAACAACCTCTTAATTACTGATGTAGGTCTAGCAAACTTTTCTACACATCCATAAAAGTAGGTAAATATGAGTTGTGAAAAAAGTGGTTATGCATTAGGGAAGCTCATATTAAGCCATAAAAATAATTTACCCATAAAATATGATCATGTCTCTCTATTTCCATATTAAAATAATACAGGGGATTGTATCATAACATGGAAAAAAAAATTAATTAGATATAGGTAGCCATATGTCATAATGTGCCCCAAAGAGTAAATACAACTTGGCAAGGTAATAAATAAGATTTTATATCTGGCAATTTATTCCATTCTTAACAATATAAAACATAATTTAATTATAATAATAGAATAATATCTAAGTAATTATCAAATTTAATTGATTGTATCTATTTCTATTTCCACAATTCATAGATTGTAATCAACTTATGAAAAATCAACTTCAAGGGCTTACTATGAAAGTAGAAGAGAATATACAAAATAGTAACATATCACTAAATCCTAAAAATTACTACTAAATATCTTATCATATATGCCAGTTAAATTAACTAAAACATTATTTTAATATAACACATTATACTCTTGGCTACTCAACTAGGACCCATGCCAAAATAAAATTAGAAATTTAGAGGGGCTGTCTTGTATACTTTAGTATATTAATAATGGATAAGTGGCACCTACCATGGGGAGATAAATATGTGAAATAACCTCTAAGAAATTTGACTAGGTTTTAATGTGAATAGAGTAATCAAAATAATTAATCAACTATTTAATAAAACAAGTCCATTTTATAATGTGTCAATGAAAAATCCCAAAATATTATTTATTAGTCCTATGATTGACGTGTTAGTTTACATGAGCATAGGACATTAATTAAAAAAAAAAGGTATCTAGTAATTTTATACATCAATACATTTCTTTTATTGTAAACTCAACGTGTTTATTTTTTATAAAATATATAGCATACCCAAATGTATACAGAGTTGCAAAACCCCATAGTCAGTTCATTATTTCCAAATTAAAATTGGAAATAATAATATGGCTTGTATGTACTCAATTTTTTTAGTTATGTCATCCTCTCTTTTTATAGTTGTCGTGCATTATGGTCCCATAGTCAATTTATTATTTGTACTCTATACTTTTATTTTTTGTCACAATTTTTGCTATACTTAGTTTATTATATTATTTGTATGGTCTTTACTACACACTTCTTTTCAAAAAATAAGAAACTAATTTCTTCTAAGAAGTTATGGCATTCAAGATACTTATTTAAACAATGCACAAAGAACAAAATGAATAAATACAACAAAGTCTCATGAGTATTTCAACCATATTTCTGACTAACCCAAAAATATCCATTTCATAAATTTTGAGTTTAAGAAAAAGATTTGTAGATATACATGAAATTTCCAAGAAAACCAACATACATAGTGTTTTGAGAAAATATCTTTAAAGAAATACTTTTCAAATAAATTATCATTATATTTATTCATTTCAAGATAGATGAATGTGTATGCAAATAATTACTCTCAATTTTTAGAACCCAAAAACACAAATCTATACCTTACATTAAAAATTATAAGGAAACCAACTTAAAAATTATTTGCACCTCATCCCAATATTTAGATTACTAGAGTTTCACTTTTGCCATTAACTTACATCAATGACTAAAAAAATTGAGAAATGGTTAGAAAATATATTTAAAGAAATGCTTTTCAAGGAACTTATCATTATATTTATTTATTTCAAGATAGATGACTGTGCATGCAAACAATTGCTCTTAGTCTTCAGAACAAAAGAAACACAAATCCATACCTTGCAGTTGCAATAAAAAAGAAACCAACTTATAAATTGTTTGCACCTTTGTTTCCAACCTCTCATCCCAAGCTTTTGACTACCAGAGCTTCACTTTTGCCAATAATTTACATAAATGACAAGAAAATTGAAAAACTATCACATATGTATTCGATCAAGTCACATTAATCCCATGGCTGATGTGTTGGACCAACATTAAATTTTGCCTTGAGACCCTCAATATGCTGGTAATAATTCACTAAAAAATGGGAATAAATATAAATCTCAATCCCCATAGCTTTAATTGCACCTGCACTACATTAAATGCTATAAATAAAATAAACATTAGGTTTGAAAATTATTTATTATTAAGTTTTTAAGTTATTAAAACCATATAGAAGGAAGAACATGTTTGTTTTACTCAGTTTTATAAATGGCACTAAAAAAGAATTCAAACCATTTTCATAGTTTTAAAATTACAACCTATATAATAAGGTCTACCAAAATGTCTTAACCATATTCATAATTGGCATTTCAAATATTTTTTTAATTTCAATTAATAAACCATGCCAACCAAAATATAGTTATTACCTTGAGTTTTTTATGTCCTAGGTGGTCCTTATTACACACACACACACACACACACACACACACACACACACACACACACACACACACACACACACACACACACACACACACATGCACACACACACACACTCAAACATACATACATACATACATATATACCTAGCAATTCAAGACTAACACATTCATGTCTTGTATAATTTCTTGGCGAATTAAACCCATACATGCATAGTAACTCTAGAAAATTTGTGTCCCAAAATAAGGTCAAGTATAATCTATAAGGTATTTCAAAACCTTTATATAATAAATTATATAAAATTGAGGTAATTTTACCTATGTCTATTTTCACATAATTAGCCATTTTCAAAATAAAAAAACCTAATTATAGCCTTTTGGCTATAAATAGCCTCTAAAAGTTTCCCTAGATCTAATTGGAGGACCTAGGGTTTTGATCTACATACTGATATACAGAATCTGTGCACATAATCTGAATAGATAATATACAAGGCAATAAGGAACCCTAATAGTCATAGGTATAATTTATAGAAAATGACCATTACTTCATTGAGGATAAAAGTGTTGATTTCAAGATAAAAGCATTGATTTTAGGACATAAGCATCGACACTAGTGTCCCTATTTAAATAATAGTGTCCAAGCTAACAAAGAGCTAATTTATAGAATATGACAAATCAAAACTAAAAATCATCCTATTTGTTTCTGCACTTGTACTTATCATATTTACTTTCACATCATTCAATAAGCTAAGCATTATTCTTTCTTTGTGATTAAAAAATCAAATTACTATTTGGCATTAAACTTTATATATTTAGCATATTTTTTTAATTCAACAATATATCAAAATATATTATGAATATGAATTATTTAATTATCCTGATTATATAACAATGTTATTCATAGTTGATTAGGCTATTCTCTTTATCCTTATTTCCAAAAAGGGTCTAACTTTTGATGAACCCAATGTTTGAGTCTTTCTATGCAAACTCTGGCTTACCCTAGGTTTTTCAACCTTTTAGAGTTTTAGATTGCATTACTTATATATATATATATATATATATTTATATATATGTACAACTTAGGTGTAGTGATAAAATATGTGGTGTACCTATTGAGTATTTCAAACTTCCTTTTCTACCATCTAAAATGTCTCAAGATAATACCCTATCAAATTCTACTAATAATGAGAGTGCTAATAATGACAGTGAGACAAATTCTAAAAATATTATCATAGAGGATGGATTTGATCATGAGAAAAATTAAACACATGAGAATAATGAACATGAATAAGTAAATCAAGATCAAATTAAATATATTGCATTATTTTTAGAGTGCATTTATGAAAATCCTAGATATCTCCAAAATATATTCAATACTAGATTGGAAACTAAAAAATCCAAAAGCATTAGTGACCAATTATTACTCTGTATTGATACAAATACTGGGGCTATTGGATATTACTATCACACATCAATCCCAATATCCCTTCCATCGAGTACACCATTAATCTATACATCTAGTGGAGGCACGAGATATGCCTTCAATCCATTGTTCCCCAAAGATAAAATAAATATTGGTACATCCTCCATGGGAACAATCAATACTTCAACTCAATTATGGGTTTTAATTTCTACATCAACACATTCAGTGTTTTGATACCCTTTAGTGTCTTCTAAAATATTAAATATTAATCCCAATGGGTCTAATATGGAAAACCTTCTCCAAGTTATTCAAGATTTGAAAAATAAGGTAACAAATATTGAGAAAAATGCTTCAAAGGCTACTCATATAATTGATTCACAAGATGTATTGCATAATCCTAAATCTTTGTAGACTTTCCAACTAGTTTTGTAATACCCAGGTTCACACTTTATGATTTCAAGGGTGATATTAAACAACATCTTTGATATTTATATGCGGCATGTCTTGATTATCTTTCCAATGATAAAATTTGGACCAAATTACTCCAAAGAAGTCTAAAGGACTATGATTTAAAATGGTTCTATGATTTATCAATATAATCATTGAAAGTATTTAAAATTATAGTGAATCAATTTATGACATATTTTTCTATCAATATTACTAAAAATATATCATATGCACAAATTTTAAATATCAATCAAGGAACCAATAAGCCTATCAATGAATATGTTTTGAGGTACAAGATAATGTTGGCCAAAATGAAAAATCCAATGACAGATAAATAACTTCAAAATATATTCAAACAAAGTTTTTTGACCCATTACATGAGTCTATTGTCTTAAATAGGTTTATATGATTTGGTGACTTATGCCATATTTTCAAGATCAAAAAATGAAACTCATTGCATTAAACAAGCTTAAGTATGTAGCCAACACATCAAATAAATCCAATACCAAGTTTCATATCAAACCAAAATATAAGGTAAAACCCACAAAGGATAAAAAATAAGCAACAACAATGGTAAATATGGTATCAAAAAAAATAATTGGCTCATATTATCTAATGCACCTAAGAGATAATTTACATGATTACTCGAGTCTCTAGCTTTGCTCCTTAAGAAGCTAGTGAATTGTCATTTCATATCTCTCCCTCTTCCCTTTGAGTTTGATACAAGTCAACATATACCAAAAGGATATGATGAAAATGCTTATTTTAACTATCACCATTGTATTGGGAATTATATGAACATATATTTATAGCTGAAACACAAGATACAAAACCTCATCGATAGCAAACAACTTACATTTGATGATTCTACAAAGGATTCAGGGTCAAACATAGTGACCACCAAAACTAGAAGATATTTAACAATCCATTATAAGATCATTCTAAGGAAACAATGGAAGTTAAAATGACATATCATGTACATCCTCCTCTACCAAATTATGGGCATAAATTAGATGAGATTATTTGCACACTTACATGGGAAATACCTCCAATGGTTTATAGGCCTTATATTACATTTGATGATAGTAAAATTATGGATGATGACTCAGATATTCACTCATTATATATTCAAGCATATATTGATCATCATTATAATCATATATTTTTCATCATTATATACATAATGTTATGGTTGATAATGTTTCTAATGAGAATGTATGTACCATGGAATTATTCACACATTTAGGATATACACATGATTTTTTATACCCTTCGACCAAGATGGATAAGCTATTTAATGGAAAATCATAAGAGGTTTTTGGTGAGATTGATTTAAATTTACAAGTTGGTAAAACACATGTGATTTCAATATTTTTAGTTATACCACACATGAGAGTCTTTTATATGTTATTGGGATGACCTTAGATAAGAAGATCTTCATATTTCCCTCTATAATGCATAAATGTCTCAAGTATATTCATGCCAACAAAGTAATCATAGTTTTAGCGATTTAATCTGAGCATTTACTACAACAAGAGACATTTATTACAATAAAGTTAATCATACAACCTATTAAGGCTAAGAATGAGAGAAATGGTAATCAAAAGGAAATCTATTTCCTTGCATTAAAGATACATAGTGGACTCCATGAAGTCCCCACCTATAATCACATGACCCAACTAGTTGTTGAGAATAGATCAACATGTTTTAGAGAGGTTACAAGGACACAAAATTTAATTGAATAAGTCACAAATAACTAAAGAATAAATTATGTGAACCACTTAAAATTTTACTACAACTTCACAATCATAGATTCCTATGAGGCATACCAAATTATTATAGATTTTATAGCTCTAGATTGGCACACATATATAATCCTTGGAATCATTAGCAGTTTGTAGTACTATATTTTTAGTCTAGAGCACCTTATGAGCATCCCTTAGATATAATAATTGGTTAGACATTTATTTCCTGAATAATAAAAAACTTTAAAAAAATAGACAAATCAATAAAATACAAAAACATTCAAATAATTAAAAAAAAATTAGCATCAAATGTTTACTAGCTTTTACATATGTTGTTTACTTTATGTTAGTAGATAGCATATCATTTTATTTCTACACAGACATATGTTTCACAAGTACATGAGTGTGATATAGGCACATTTTATCCATGATACATGCACTCATATATGTTGGACCTTTCCTATACCCATATGACACACTATGTTAGGGGCCTATGCTTTTATTGATCATGCTTTATACAGGTTATATTAGTTTATTATCAATTTAAATTATCATGTTGAGCTTATATACTAATTCTCACATAGAAATATACTCATGATATTAGAGTGGGCCATAATTAAGGATCAAATAGATAGCTTTGAATGTACGGTGATGAATCTATATGGAGTAGTGAAATCTAAAAAAAAATTCACAAGAGGAAGAAACTTGGCTTCACAACTAAAAGCTGCATTAACATTCATTAGCCAAAAAGTACATAGGAAGGTACATTATATTGAGAAATTAGGTCACCCAAAAAGGTTATTAACTCAACTAAAAATTAGAAAATGACTTAAATTACACTTCCCTAAATGACCTATTATTAACCTAAGAAAGCTAATTAGACTATGTAGGTAAAACCACATAGTGGAAAAAAGCCTACACTACCACCTCCCTTTAAGCATAAATTAGATGGGTAGAAGAATTGGGTCTTGACACAAATCCCTGATGAGATACCTCAGTACATAAAAATAATCCCTTAGAGAAGGAGAAAGATGGAGTTGCTTGAACCCCACACATAACCCAAAAATGGATATAATTGCTCTCAGTGAAGGGTTTAGTAAATATATCAACAATTTGATCCATTGTCTAGATGTATCATAGATTAATGACTTACTAATGGATGAGATACTAAATGAAATACATGTGAATATTGATATGGTTGGTCTGTTGATGGAGGACCAGATTCTGATAGATATGGATTGTGCTTTGGTTGTTACAAATGATGACTACTGGTTGTCAAAGCTAAATGATAAACTTAGTGAGAATTCCATAAAGCTAAATAGCCTCAATGAAAGAATTAACAACACCTCTATATTCTAACTCAATATAAGATAAACAAATAACATTCAACTTCTTACTTGACCAACTAATTGGACCTAAATTAAGGGAAAAACTATACCCTAAAGTAAACTTATGTTCTGAATATCGCCAAACCAATTTGAATCTATTTAACCAATTAAGTTGATGTCAATGCCTACTCCATAATGAATCTTCAAAATATGAGTATTTTTAATGTAGAAAAGAATTTTATAAGCTAGTTTTTAGTGTATCTCATTTGGTTCCTACATAAATATAGAATGCCCATTGCATATGAAATATTAGGTCTAGTGTGTATAAGGTAGATTGGACTACCAATAAGTTGTCAATACGAGGTAAAATCAACCAAAATAGATGGTCAATCAACCTCAAGCTTCACACCAAATAGAAAAAGAGTTAGATTTGGCTTATAGTCAACAATGTTAAACCTTAAAATAAAATTAAGAGCATACTTGGATTGTGTAATAGTGATCCTGGAGTCAAACTGAGAGATTTCAATCTTGAGGAAGTAATGCAATAAGCCCAAACTAGTCATTGGGAACTTGTGAGATAAAGTAATTTTCACTACTATGATGGTGGATGAAGAAATCCTTGTGATCAATAAGTAATCCACATAGATAACTAAATTCAAGAATGAATCATCCTACCATAAAATGTAGACATTTAGATTAGAATGGCATCTGGTGAACCCAACCAAAAGAAGGAAGGAGTCCATCTTAGGATACCAAACTCAAGGAGTTTGTTTGAGGCCATAGATTTTAGAAGTTTGAAAACCAAGTAGTAATCTTAAACAAATCCTTGTGGTTACTCCATATATATTTCCCTTTGAGGTCACCATGAAGAAATACACTCTTCATATCCATCTGATGAACATCCCAATGATGTACTGTAAAAATGGCAAGAGTGATTTAGATTGAGTTCATTTTAGAAACTGAGAAAAAAATATCAGTAAAGTCAATTCTAGTTACTTGAAAAAAACCCTTTGGTAACAAACATGATTTAAACTTGTCTATGGACCCATCTAGTATAAAATTTATTCGGTAGATCCACCTACATTGAATAATTTTTCTTCCCTTAGGAAGTGGGACTGAATACCAAGTGTTGTTCCTTAGAAAGGAACCATACTCCTCTTCCATACTAGTATCCCAATTAGGATTGTCTGATTCCTCAAAAATAACTATGGATTAGAAGCATATGTAATGAAATAATGTAGGGCATTCTAAAATTATGAATGGCTTCACTCGATGTTTGTTTCAACTTATTATACAAAACTTTGTAGTACTTGTATATCCAAAAGAGGACCAATGATTTGAGAGTTAGGAGGAGATTAATCACCTATGAAGATATTATAGGAGAAGGAGGGGAATTATAATCACTACTCTCATAATCAAAATTAGAAAAATAATTAAGATCATCAAAAAGTTGCTCAGGTGGATATGAATCATCAAAATTGTCATCAAATCCTAGTGCATACAAGGAAGAAAGAGGAGTGTCATATGTAGAGTCTTGATGACCCTCTTGAAAGCAACCAATCCTATCAATGAACAAATGATGAGTGGTGGGATGGAGAAACTTATATCCATTAACACCCTCAGGATATACAAATAATGAGTAGTGGGATGGAGAAACATATATTCATTAACACCCTCAGGATATAAAAAGATGTAAGGCTGACTTTGAGGTTTCACTACTTTATGTTTATTATTTAGAATGAAAACCATAGAAGGATATCCAAACACTTATAAGTGCTTCACTATGGGCTTCCAACATCTTTAAGATTTAAAAGGTGTGAATTGATTCAATAATTGGAGTGTAGCATACAATTGGCCATTTCCTTTAAGGACTTATTATTTCACTCTACAACACCATTTCTTTGAGGACTATATGGATTTATATGTTGTTTTTCAATCCCCTCTGATGTACATAATTAATCAAAATGGTTATTAACATACTCACCATCATTGTTAGTGCATAAAATATTAATGGATTTACTTGACTATTTTTCTATAATCACCTTGAAGTCCTAAAAATGATCAAACACCTCTAATTTATATGGACTAGGAATTTGACTCAAGAGATGATGGTTAGTATGGTGTTAGTTTCAAAATGAAAATAAAATGAAAGAAATACACTAACTAGCATAACATCTCTAGGCCTAGACACTAGAGAGAGCTTCGTTAACAAACATGAATAAAACACACAACTAAAATGCAAAATAAACTCCCTTTTACCTTCCTTGGATGTTAAAAAATTCTTGCTTTAATGGCTTTCTTAGCTTGTGCTCATGAAATCCTTGACAATGGAAGCTTGTCTTCCTCCATCTCTCCTCAGTACCTTTGGCTTGTGGCTTGGCTTGGCTTGGAATCAATTTGGCATGGTAACAATAGTTGCTTGAAGATTTTGGAATCATTTGTACATTATAACTTTTCATAATCAAGAATTTGAAGATATTTGAGCATAATATCTTTGCATCAAAATATCTTAGAAATGATGTTCATGGCCTCTCTATTTAAAGATTTTTGAGAATGTCTAGAATCAAACTGAACCATCCATCCTAAGATTGAGATGTGTGGTTGAGGATTAATTTAATTTTTGGAATTAATTTTATAATTATCCTCATCATGAAATTAGAATAAGGGGAAATTAATAGGCATGGAGGGCATCATGGAAGGCATTGATGAGGCATGGAGGGCATGAATCTTGATATTTGTGGCATTTATGGCCTAGGGATGTCTTCCCAAGAAATGAGGTCACCTGATGATGTAGATATTCAATAGTCATTTTCAAAACAAATTATTCAATAGGTTTCTATGGAATTATTAATTATGCCTTGATTTGGGTTAATTAGCTCTTAAGCATGTTTAAGCACTTTGTGCATAAATTATTCAAATTGATTAGAATGCCTTGTTATTGGTCCAAAATTCAACTAGATTAGAATTAGAAGTCAATGTCAGATGCATTAGAACCATTATCCCATTTAGGATGTTACCAAAAACAAATAACAAAGGCACGTGTCTCATGTAAGAGATTTGATAGGAAAGAGCAATCTAGAGTACCCAGGTGCAAAATTGGTATTTTGACTCAAAATGATCTTATCAAAGTTAGCTGGCCCATAAATTGTATTACCCCATTTAGGGATACCCTAGCCAAAATTAGCACTTGAATATGTCAATTTCAAATATTTTAATATGCTTTAGTATTTTTAGTCCAAATTGTACATTTTGGTGAAAATTAGCCAAAAGCTTGATTGGATGTCATTGGTGGCCAAATTTAGGTGCCTATAGTTTGCCCCTATTTGGGAATGTGTTGCAAGCTATAAGCAAAGTAACATATTCTCAAATAATAAAAAGGTCCTGTATGCTTATAACAACAATGATGGTAAACTACATATATGATTCCCCCTCGAGGGAATGATTGGCACAAGTAGGTCAATAAATGATTCCTCAAAAAGAAAGAAGTGAAATAAGGGGACCAAATAAAGGAAAGATGATGGGGTGAAAACAAAATGATATTAAAAATATAGTCAAAATCATTAAGAATGCAAGTGGGACAGTGTATAATTATTTTCCCAAAGGTAGTTATAGGCATTGTACCCTGATAGTGGCAACATGGTATGATAACACAATGATTTGCCCAAAAACAATTATAATCATTAAGAAGACAGAGCTACTCTAGTTAGGATAAATAAACAAGATAACAACATGCCCCTGTATGAGAAAAAAAAGTAATATGGTGACAAGAAAATGATTTACCCAAAGGTGGTTATAATCATTGAGAAATGTAGGTGGAATAGTGTGCAATGATTTGCCCATAGGCAATTATAATCATTGGACCCTGATTATGGAAAACATGATAAACTTGGCCAAGGAGGATGATAACTTAACACAAATGATAATGATGAATTGGAATTACCTACTAATAGGGAGATGTTCGTCAGAACTAATAAAGGTTGAAATTATTTCATATTTAATTATTTTATTTGGGATATGATTAGGATTGAATCAGGATGTCAATGCCAAATAGATGCTGCCATTGCTGAATAGAATTTTTGAAGTTGAGGTTTATTGTATCAGATGTCAGTAGGCATCGTGGTATAGCATCATGAGGACTTGGTCAAAATATGCATAAAGACTGACTCCCATAATCCAATACTCAATAGAAAACAATGCACCAATGATAGAAACCATGATGAAAATGTAAACATATGAATATGGATGGATTCAAGTATAAGTGTAGGCAAGATATCACCTAATGACCAAACATAAATTGAATCAAAGCAATAGTACTCAAAGCAAATAAATAGGCACACAAACAAAATAACAAAGAAACACTCAAAAGAAACCATACGAATAATGCCCCTAGAAAATAGGTGAAAACTTTAATAAATGAACAAAATGGGGGAAATAGAAGAAAAGGAAGGGGGTGGTCGAGATGTCTCCATATGCACTAGGCAAGTGGACACTGCCTACATAGTTCTATGGATGCAATATCTAATAAAAAACTTTAGGCAAAATGTAGTTCTCCTAGGAAATGGAAAGTAAATGATAACTGATGAAAACAAATAGAATCGATGTGATAGAAGAATAGGAATGCCTTATAAAATGGAAAGTGCATGAGAGAAAAGGCCAAAAAGGATGGGGAAACTAAATGACAAGTGATTTGTTTTTAACTTAGTAAGGGTTCCTAGAATCCCTAAGGCAAAGAAGTGGTCAATGCTTTTGTTCTTTTTAAATGATTTTTCAAATGTTTTTGGAATTGTTTTGGATTATCTCAACTCAATCAAGAATGATGAGATACTAAATGGTTTAAGCTTGCAAAATAATGAGAGCATTTAAACTAAGGTTTCTCACAAAATGGTGAGAGTGTGGCTTAGGTTTCTCACAAAATAATGAGAGAATGGCTTAGGTTGCTCAAAAAATGGTGAGAGAATGGCTTAAGTTACTCGCAAAATGGTGAGTGTGGCTTACGTTGCTCACAAAATGGTGAGAACATTGCTTAAGTTGCATGAAAAATAGCAATAGCGTGGCTTAGGTTACTCGTAAAATGACAAAAACATGGCTTGGGGTGACTAAACTGACCTTAATAAGTATTAAGCGCTACCTACATAGTCCCAAAGTAGGACCTCAAGTTAATGTAGTTTTTCCCACAAGAAAGGTGAAGAAAAACCAACTAGGTCCCAACAAGTTCTCAAATCTGTCACTTGGCTAGTTAAATAAAAATAGTAATGGCAAGGTGATGTGGCAATGCATGATAAACAAGTGTTGCCCCTAGTTTACCCACATGTAGTTATAACTAGGATACAATGACATAGGTCAATGATACTAATTTACCCATAGGTGATTATAATTATTAGAAAGACTGGTGAGACACTAATTTACCCATAGACAGTTATAATCAAGCTCACATAAACAAACATGGATATAGGATGAAATATATCTTGCCAGATCAACTGTCACACTACTTTCATAGACTATCATTATAAACATGATTTGATTGATTATTGAAATTTGATTGGAATCCTCTCACAAATAGTGTGAGAAGAACCAAAGGAACTATGATTAGAATAGGATTGGGTAGGATGACTAAAAATAGGCTTTGGTATAGATAAAAATGGAATGATAGGATGGAATGGCATTGATTTAGGATAATGATGGTTTGATAAACTATATAAAATGGTAAGAATGTTTCCCCCAAGTGATGGGGTAAATTGTTGGGATCTACAATAATGGTAAATAGGCATATATAACAATGACAATGGCATAACAATATGAAATGGTATGGTACATGTTTTTGGCATGGGTGTGGTTCTTTAATTCTATTATTCTTGCTAATGGGGAGATGCATGTCCTAATCAACAAATGATACAAATAAAATACTTGATCATATTAATTGCTATCCCACACCTCATTTGAATAACTGCTCTATCAAAAACTTGATATAGATCTAGTTGTCAAGAATGCTTTTTTGATCTTCATTGGTTATTGATTCTGATTCCTTCAAATTTTGAGAAAAGGTATCTTTATAGCCTCTACAAAGGAAAGTGTGGCCATGGATGGTAAATAAGGACAAATAATGGTTGGTAGATTTTATTGTGAAATAGAATGGTTGATGATAAAGGAATGTAGAATGGTAGGAAAACAAATGAAGATCAGGACTTTCAGTCACACATAATGTTGCTAATGCTAGATTTAACATAAATTTGGTTATGGTGGGGTTAAAGACTTGTTCTTTTAATAAGACCACCAATTTTTGTTGTTGTTTGATCTTGAGAGTAGTTACCATATGATTAGGCTATGAATTGGAAGCTATTTTGATTTGATCTTTGGTTTTGTCTTCATCAAGTAGTGAAGAAATTTTGTGCTTAGCTATTGATGCCTCAATTAGGTTTTCACCAATGAATTTTTATTGATTTTCCCATAGCACCTTCAAGAAGGTTTCACTAAGGAATGTTGAATTTTGACTTTGATTGTCTTCTAACACTTTTGAAAAATTTTCACTAGAAGATGTTGAGTTTTAAATTTGATTATCCCTTAGCACCTTCGAAAAGGTTTGACTAGGATAATGTTCTTCTACTACATGAATGTAATCTTGGCCTCATTACTCTTCTTCAACTACTATGTCACCATGGATATAGTTTAACAAAGTGTGATTCTGTCGATCTAAATCAACACTTGTGGGAGATGGAATGTCAATGAGATGGCTATTTTGGTTGATGGTAATGGCCTGTGGAATGGTAATGGAATGGGGAGAGGCTACATAATCCTTGTAGAAGATACTAGAATAACTTATGTTGAAGCTAAATTACTCATCCTCAAAAACTATAGAAGGATCACAAATGTATTCAAAATGATTTGTAAGGTATGCCTAACCAATGTTTTAATAGCCACAAACATATTCTTCTTCTGAATCTGATTATAACTCAAGGGACTCTAAACCCAATGTTGAGACTGATGTTGATTATGATTCTAATTCTAAATCTAATACTGGTTTAAGAATAGAACTTAACTCTAACTTTGATTTTTATCTGATGGGTACTCTATTACAATGATGTCTTGCTAACTATTTGGTATTGGAAAAGTAATAGCTTATGATGGCATAATGAGCTCCAAAAAAACTAGTTTGTTAAAGTGAGACTCCTCTATGATAGGAAAAAGGTCAAGAGACAACTCCTTAGAGACTAGCTTGTCAATAGGAGGCTCTTGAAAAATAGGCACATGGTTGAGGTAATGATTTGCCTAAAGGTGGTTATAATCATTAAAAAGTGACTCATCAAAGACTAGCTTGTTAGAGTGAGACTACTTGTCAACTAGTATAGGATCAATAGGTTATTCATCATAGGTTGACTTATCATAAGTGGTTGGTTCAACAAAAACATCTTGGATTGGTTGGTTCTCTTGGCCTTAGTTTCTAATGAGTTGAAAAATACTAGTTTTGAACATAGCTTGGTCTTTGAATGATTGGATCAGTTGAGGTTTGGTTGGGATTGGTACATGATGAGGAATGACTTACGGTTAGATAATGGTAGGGCATTAGGGAGCATGATTTCTCACATGAGCCAAAGGATGAAGTCCTAAAATGGTAATGATAGGGCATTATGGGGTTTGATTACTCATACAAGCCAAAGGACTAGGTCGTACAATGATGAAGGGGCATTATG
Organism: Torreya grandis; assembly: GCA_037957365.1. NCBI lineage: Eukaryota > Viridiplantae > Streptophyta > Pinopsida > Cupressales > Taxaceae > Torreya > Torreya grandis. The sequence goes on from JARHVA010000208.1 coordinate 2,423,674, forward strand.
GAGCTTGATTTCTTGTACAAGCCAAAACATCCAAGTCTTCCTCATAAACCATATCATCCTAGTCATGAGTTGGCTCATAAGCTGGTTCTTGATTGTGTTCCACGTACTGATTATTGTAAAGAGGGTATGAATCTATATCCCAAACAACATCATATGTAGTTGGATATTCAAAGTCCTCCTCATAAGCCTCTTCAAGCTAATCTAGGTCTCAATTTGGATTTTGTGGATTTTTATTATGTTCCCCATATGGATTATTGTAAGAATAATAATAAAATTCCTTAGAAAATCTTTCTCTATAGGGGTTCTTAGTGGGATTTTGTGCGGTCATTATATGATAAATTGGATTGTACATGACTCCACCATAAGCATAGAGAGATATATCTATGTAAATGATGAAAGCTCTGAAATAGAAAGGCTTAGAGTTATATAAACTCTTAAAAACTATGTCCAAAGGATAAATGGTTCAAGCTTGGTCTAACTTGGTTAAAAAGTGGAGTTATATCACCAATGTGGTTTGAAAGTGGAGCTATATCTCCAAAATGGTTTTTGTTAAGACTTGGCATAAAATAGTCTAACATTAAATGTCTAATGTCAAATGTCATATGCATAAAATGTCAAGTGTTTGAATAAAAACTAGCATGTTGAAAGTCTAAGTCAAAGTGTTCCAAACAAGGTCTAAACTAGGAAAGGGAAAAGTTGAGTTGCTAGGTCTTTTGTCTAAACGTGGAGTCAAAATATAAGCTAATACAAATAGGCATATGCTAAGACTCTTGGCCAAATGATGTGAAAATATAGACTTGAAACAAAGTCTGATGTGATTTGATTTAATCTAACAAGTTTGGAAACAACTTTGATATAGACTCGGCACATTGAATCAAACTTAAACATGATCAGTTGGCATAAGACATAAGATAAAAGACTTTTTGAAGAAAGACTATGTTTTTTAAAATAAAGACACAAACAATGATGAGGATATGCATGAAATAAACAAACCATCAATAGTGTTCAAATTTGGGTAATCGATTAACCAAAGTTATGCAACCCAAAAGAGAAAGATCTATGTATCAGCCCTATGAATTAAGGCCTAAATAGAAATCAATCAATGTTTGAATGCAAACTTGACAAGGCTAATTGAAAACTCAAAAACATTGAATACTAATATTTGACCAAATAAGCTAGACAAGATTGAACAACATGACAACACAAGACAAAGGTCTAAATGGTATACAAAAAATGGTTTGAAACAAATGATTTTTGATACAAGGTAAACTAGTCTTGAAACAAATTTGATAAGCCTAATGGTGTAAGCATGATTGAATGATGTGATCTATGTTATGTTTCAAAGACTCAAAAGACTCAATGGTTTGATATGATTTTGGTAGTGTAACACTACCTTCTACAACTCAAATGACACACACACACAAATAAGTTTAGCAAAAAATTCAAGACACAAGTGTGGTATAAAATGGCCAGCATAATGCCTCTTTAGACAAAAGAGTGACATATATACAAATTGGTTTTGACATGGATTTATGAGCAAACAAAAAAATTTTAGTCTCAAAACATACCAAGCAAAAATGACCAAAATACTCTAAGTATAACCATCCAAATCCTAGCAAGGGTATGGAAATGTGGGGTTGACTAGACTAGCAAGCTTTTAATGTTTCTAAGGGAATCAATTACACAATGAATTTCACATCAAATGATGAAAAAAGAAGCATAGAAATTAGGTGACCATGATATTGGATACTTGTAAAAAGGTCTAGTCCTTTTTATAACCACTACATCCTACTATTCGCTGAGTGTAGTGCGATGTCTAAATGTAGATACATCTCATGTAAAAATGTAAAGGAATAAGTGAAGTCAATTCCAGGAGATGAAACCCCAATTCAAAGATTCTCTAAAAAACTTATGGGAGGTAATGATTTCCACCTGACAAACCAAGTTTGAATGAAAATAAAATACTAAGAGAAAGACATTAGGGTCATTTTTAAGTTCACCCAAACTTTGAGAAGTTTTTGGGGAGTGCTTTAAATGACTTTCTTTTTAAGCCTTGGATTGGGCTATTTGCAATAATAATTCCAATATTGAATCCAAGGGTTCCCTAAAGGGGATAAATGGAAGAGCATAAATACAACACCCCTATTTTTGTCAAACAAAAATCTAATTTAAAAAACTAAGTGAATACAAAAAGCTTGGAAAGGTGAGTTCATTTTTAAGCCCAAATTCAAAAATGAGATGGTGTTCATTTGAACCCTTGGTCTTAGTTGTAACATTGAAAATTAATGCTAAAAATTCACTTAAGCACCTAAATATTAATTTAAACACCCAAAATAATGTTCCTAATTCATTTTAAGCATGAAAAAGGTGATCTAAAGATGTTTTTAGCAAATGTAAATCTTGGTCCAGTAATAAAAATGTTAGCATGTACTTTAGCCTTGAAGCTCTTTTGGGTTTAGGTTTATGTTTTAAGAAAAACATAATGATTGATGTCAGTTATATAACTGATGACGGTCACATTTTCTAATTGATGATGGTTATCTAACTAACATTAGGTATACTAATGTGACCAAGGAAAACTATCCAATCGATGTCAGTTTTATTAATTGATGTCGGCTATTGTGTAAATTTTTGGTAAACAAAAATGGCAAAACAAAGTTAAAAAATTAATTTAAAAGAGTTTTCATGATCTAAAATAAAATTTTAAAGCTATAAAATGATCTTCTTCATTTGTGGGATGCATGTAGGTCCCACTGGGCATGCCATTTGTGGACTAGGAATTCAAATCAAGAGATGATGGTTAGTATGGTGTTAGTTTAAAAATGAAAGAAACACACTAACTAACACAACATCTATAGGCCTAGAAACTAGGGAGAGCTTAGTTAACAAATATGAATAAAACACACAACTAAAATGCAAAATAAACTCTCTTTTGCCTTATTTGGATGCTTCAAAATGCTTTTTTTAGTGGCTTGCTTGGCTTATGCAAATGAAGTCCTTGACAATGGAAGCTTAGCTTCCTCCATCTCTGCTTGGCACCTTTAGCTTGTGGCTTGGCTTGGAATCAATTTGGCATGATAACATTAGTTTCTTAAAGATTTTATAACCATTTTTTCATTATAACTTTGCATAATCAAGACTTTGAAGATATTTAAGCATAATAACTTTACACCAAAATAGCTTAGAAATTGTGTTCATGGCCTCTCTATTTATAGATTTTTGAGAATGTCTAGAATCAATATGAACCATCCATCTTGAGATTGAGATGTGTGGTTGAGGATTAATTCAATTTTTGGAATTAATTTTATAATTATCCTCATCATGACATTGGAAGAAGGGGAAATTAATAGGCATGGAGGGCATGAATCTTGATATTTGTGCCATTTATGGCCTAGGAATGCCTTCCCAAAAAATGAGGTCACCTAATGATGCAGATATTCAATATTCATTTCTAAAATAAATTATTCAACAAGTTTCCTTGGAATTATTAATTATGCCTTTATTTGGGTTAATTACCTCTTAAGCATGTTTAAGCACTTTGTGCACAAATTACTCAAATTGATCAAAATACCTTGTTATTGATCCAAAATTTAAATGGATTAGAATTGGATGTTAATTTTAGATGCATTGAAACTGTTATCCCATTTAAGATTTTACCAAAAAAAATAAGAAAGGCACATGTCTCGTGCAAGATATTTGATAGGAAAAAGCCATCCAGAGCGCCCAAGTGCAAAATTAGTATTTTGACTCGCAATGATCTGATCAAAATTAGCTGACCCATAAATTGCATTACTCCATTTAAGGATATCCTAGACAAAATTAGCACTTGAGTATGTCAATTTCAAATCTTTTAATGTGCTTTAGTGTTTTTAGGCCAAATTGCACATTTTGGTGAAAATTGGCCAAAAGTCTAATTGGAGGTCATTGGTGTCCAGATTTAGGTGCCTACAGTTTGCCCCTATTTGAGAAGGCATTGAAATTTATAAGTATAGTAAAATCTTCTCAATGAATGAAAATGTCATATATGCCTATAATTACAATGATGGTAAATTAACTATATGATGCCCCCTCGAGGGAATGGTTGGCACAAGTGGGTTGACAAATGGTCCTTCATAAAGAAAAAAGTGAAATGAGGGGACCAAAGAAAGGAAAGATGATAGAGTGAAAACACAATGATATTGAAAAAGTAGTCAAAATCATTGAGAATACAAGTGGGATATTGTACAATGGTTTTCCCAAAGGTGATAATAAGAATTGTACCCTGATATTGGCAATGTGGTATGATAACACAATGATTTGCCCAAAAGTGGTTATAATCATTGAGAATATGGAGCTACCCCAGTTAGAATAGATAAAAAAAGATAAAAATGTGCCCCTATATAGGTAGAAAAAGTAAAATAGTGACAACACAATGATTTGCCCAAAGGTGGTTATAATCATTGAGAAATGTAGGTGGGATAGTGTGCAATGATTTGGCCATAGGTGGTTATAATCATTGGACCTCGATTATGAAAAACATGATAAAATTGGCCAAGGATGATGATAACTTAACACAGAGGGTAATGATGAATTGGAACGACCTACTAGTAGGGAGATGCTTTTCTGAACTAATAAAAGTTGAAATTCTTTTTTGTTTAATTACTCTATTTAGGATATGATTAGGATTAAATTAGGATGTTAGTGTCGAAGAGATACTGCCATTGATGAATATACTTTTTGAAGATGATATTTATTATAGCACCCATCAGTAGGCATCATGGTATAACATCATGAGGACTTGGTCAAAATATGTATAAAGACTGACTCCTATAATCTAATACTCAATAAGAAATAATGCACCAATGATAGAAACAATGATGATAATGTAAATGTATGAATATATATGGATTCAAGTATAAGTGTGGGAAATGGATCACCCAATGAACACACAAACTAAATCAAGGAAATAGTGCTAAAAGGAAACAAATAAGCACACAAACAAAACAACAAATAAACACTCAAAATAAACCATATGAATAGTGTGCCTATAAAATAGGTGACAACTTTAAAAAATGAACAAAATGGGGGAAATAAAAGAAAAGGAAGGGGGTGGCTGAGCTATCTCCATATGCACTAGGCAAGTGGATGCTACATACATAGTTCCATGGATGTAATATTCAATAAAAAACTTTAGGCTAATGTAGTTCTCCCAGAGAATGGTAAGAAAATGATAACCGATGAAAACAAATAGAATGGATGTGATAGAAGAATAGGAATAGTCTTGAAAAATGGTAATTATGTGAGAGAAAAGGCCAAAAAAGATGGGGAAATTAAATGATTAGTGATTTTCTTTTAACTTAGTAAGTTTTCTCAGAATCCTTAAGGCAAAGAAGTGGTCAATGTTTTTGTTTTTTTCTATGATTTTTCAAATGTTTTTAGAATTATTTTGGAGTATCTCAACTCAATCGAGAATGATGAGACACTAAATGGTTCAAGCTCAAAAAATGGTGAGAACATTTAAACTAAGGTTGCTCATAAAATGGTGAGAGTGTGGCTTAGGTTACTCGTAAAATGGTGAGAGCGTGGCTTAGGTTACTCACAGAATGGTGAGAGTGTGGCTTGGGTTGCTCACAAAATGGTGATGGCATGGCTTAGTTACTCACAAAATGATGAGAGTGTGGCTTAATTTGCTAAAAAAATAACAAGATTTTGGCTTAGAGTGATTGAGTTGAACTCAATAAGTATCAAGCACTACCTACATAGTCCCAGAGTAGGACCTCAAGTCACTATAGTTCCACCCACACAAAAGGTGAGGAAAAACTAACTAGGTCCCAACAAGTTCTCAAATCTAGAAAATGGCAAATCAAATGAAAATAGTAATGGCAAGGTGATGTGGTAATACATGATAAACAAGTGTTGCCCCTAGTTTGCCCATAGGTAGTTATAACTAGGATACAATCACATAGATCAATGATACTAATTTTCCCATAGGTGGTTATAATTAGTAACAAGATTGGTGAGACATTTATTTTCTCATAAATGGTTATAACCAATCTCACATAAACAAATATGGTTATAAGATGAAAGATATCTTGCCAAATTAACTGTCACACTACTTTTATAGACTATCATTATAAGCATGGATTGGATTGATTGTTGAAACTTTATTGGAATCCTCTCACAAAAAGTGTGGGAAGAACCAAAGGCACCAAGATCAAAATAGGATTGGGTAGGATGAATAAAAATAGGCTTTGGTGTAGATATGAATGGAATGATAGGATGGAATGACATTGCTTTAGGAAAATGATGGTTTGATAAACTAGATAAAATGGTAAGAGGGTTGCCCCCAATTGATGGGGTAAATGGCTGGGATCTACAATAATGGTAAATAGACATATATAACAATGACAATGGAATGGCAATGTGAAATGGTATGGTAAATGTTTTTAGCCTAGGTGTGGTTTTTTGATTCTATTATTCTTGCTAATTGGGAGGTGCACGTCCTAATCAACAAATGATATAAACATAATACTTGATCATGTTAAGTGTTAGCCCATACCTCAACTAAATAGTTATTTTATCAAGAAATTGATGTAGATATGGTTGTCAAGATTGCTTTTTGATATTCATTTGTCATTGATTCTGATTCCTTTAAACATCAAGACAAGGTATCTTTGTAGCCTCTACAAAAGAAAGTGCAGCCATGGATGGTAAATAAGGATAAATAATGGTCGATAGATTTGATTATGAAATAAAATGGTCGATGATAAAATAATTTAGAATGGTAAAGAAACAAATGAAGATCAAGACGTTCAGTCACACGTAATATTACTAATGTCATATTCAATATAACTTTGGTTGTGGTGGGGCCAAAGACTTATTCTTTCAATAGGACCACCAATTTTTGTTGTTGTTTAGTCTTGAGAGTAGCTACCATTTGATTAGGCTGTAGATTGGAAGTTATTTTTATTTGATCTTTGATTTTGTCTTCATTTAGTAGTGAATAAATTTTGTGCTTAGCTATTAGTTCCTCGATGAGGTTTTCACCAATGAAGTTGTCTTGATTGTCTTGTAGCACCTTTGAGAAGGTTTCACTAAGGAATGTTGACTTTTGACTTTGATTGTCTTCTAACACTTTTGAAAATGTTTCACTAGAATATGTTGATTTATGACTTTGATTATCCCTTAACACCTTCAAAAATGTTTCACTAGGAGAATGTTATTCTGCTATATGATTGTAGTTTTGGCCTCCTTGCTCTTATTAAACTACTATGTCACCATGGATGCAGTTTAACAAAGTGTGATTTTGTCAATCCCAATCAACACTGGTGGGAGATGGAATGTCAATGATATGGATATTTTGGTTAATGGTAATGGCTGGTGAAATGGTAATGGAATGGGGAGAAGTTGCATAATCCTTGTAGAAGATACTAAGATAACTTATGTTGAAGCTGAAGTACTCATCCTCAAAAACTATAGAAGTATCATAAATGTATTCAAAATGATTTTCAAGGTATGCATAACCAATGTTGTAATAACCATGAACATATTATTCTTCTAAATATGATTCTAACTCTAGGGACTCTAAACCCAATGTTGAGACTGATGTTGAATATGATTCTAATTCTAAATCTGATATTGGTTCAAGAATAGAACTTGAATCTAACTCTAATTATTCATATTATGAGTACTCTATTATAATGATGTCTTGCTGAATATTTGGTATTGGACAAGTAATAGCTCCAAAAAAAATGGTTTGTTAAAGTGAGACTCATATAGGATAGGAAAAAGGTCAAGAGACAACTCCTAATAAACTAGCTTGTCAATAGGAAGCTCTTGAAAAATAGGCACATAATTAAGGTAATGATTTTCCCAAAGCTAGTTATAATAATTAAGAAGTGACTCAGCAAAGACTGGCTTATCAGAATGAGACTCCTTGATAATTGGTATTTGAACAATAGGTGATTCATCATAGGTTGACTTATCATAAGTGGTTGGTTCAACAAAAACATCTTGGATTGGTTGGTTATCTTGGCCTTGGTTTCCAATGAGTTCAAAAATATCAGTTTTGAACATAGCTTGGTCTTTGAATGATTGGATTGGTTGAGTTTTGGTTGGGATTAGTACTAGATGAGGAATGACTTGCGATTGGATAATGGTAGGGTATTGGGGAGCATGATTGCTCGCATGATCCAAAAGATGAAGTCCTAAAATGGTAATGATAGGGTGTGATGGGACTTGATTTCTCACACAAGCCAAAGGACCAGGTCTTGAAATGATGAAGGGGCATTGTTGAGCTTTATTGATTGCACAAGACAAAACATCTAAGTGTTCTTCATAAACCATATCATCCCAGTCATGAGTTGGCTCATACACTAGTTCTTGACTATGTTCCATGTACTAATTATTGTAAAGAGGGTATGGATCCATATCCCCAAAAATATTATCTATAGTTGGATCTTCAAAGTCCTCCTCACAAGCCTCTTCATGCCAATCAAGGTCTTGATTTAGATTTTGACTATGTTCCCCATATGGAGTATTGTAGGGAGAGTAATAAAACTCCTTAGAAAATCTTTCTCTATAGGGGTTCTTAGTGGGATTTTATGCGACCATACTATCATAAGTTGGATTATACGTGACTCCACCATAATAATAGTGAGACATATCCACATAAATGATGAAAGCTCTGAAATAAGAAGTGTTAGAGTTCTACAAAATCTAAAAAACTATGTCCAAAGGACAAATGGTTCAAGCTTGGTCTAACTTGGATAAAAGGTGGAGTTGTATCTATAATGTGGTCTAAAAGTGGAGCTATATCTCCAAAATGGTTTGTGATAAGATTTGGAATAAACAATTCTAACATAAAATGTCTAATGTCAAATGTCATACACAAAAGGTCAACTGCCTGAATAAAAATTAACATGTCAAAAGTCTGGGTAAAAGTGTTTCAAACAAGGTCTAAACTAAGAAAGGGAAAAGTTGAGTTGCTAGGTATTTTATCCAAATGTAGATTCAAAATTTAAGCTCAAATAAATAGGCATAGGCTAGGACTCTTGACCAAATGATGTCAAAATCTAGACTTGAAACAAAGGCCGATGTGATTTGATTTAATCTAACAAGTTTGGAAACAACTTTGACATAGACTTGCAACACGGAATCAAATATAAACATGATCAGTTGGCATAAGGCATAAGACATAAGACAAAAGGATATTTAAAGAAAGACTATGTTATCCTAAATAAAGGCACAAACAATGATGATGATAGGCATGAAACAAACAAACCATCAATAGTTTTCAAAGTTGGGTAATCGATTAATCAAAGTTATGCAACCCAAAAGAGAAAGATCTATGTATCAACCCCAAAAATTAAGGCCTAAATGAAAATCAATCAATGTTTGAATCCAAACTTGACAAGGCTAATTGAAAACTCAATGTTGAAGACTAGGATCTAAGCAAACAAGCTAGACAAGATCAAACAATGTGACAACACAAAACAAAGGTCTAAATGCTATACAAAAAATGGTTTGAAATAAATGGTTTTTGATACAAGGTAAACTAGTCTTGAAACAAATTTGAGCAACCTAATGGCGTAAGCATGATTGAATGATGTGATCTATGTTATGTTTCAAAGAATCAAAAGGCTCAATGGTTTGATATGATTTTGGTAGTGTAACACAACCTTTTGTAACTCAAATGACACACACACATAAGGAAGTTTAGAAAATTTTTTAAGGCACAAGTGTGGTGTAAAATAGCCAGCATAACACCTCTTTAGAAAAAAGAGTGACGTATAGACAAATTGGTTTTGATACGGATTTATGAATAAACAAACAATTTTTAGTCTCAAAACATACCAAGTTAAAATGACCAAAGTACTCTAAGTATAACCATCCAAATCCTAGAAAGGGTATGGAAATATGGGGTTCACTAGACTAGTAAGCTTTTGAATGTTTCTATGGGAACCAATTACACAATAACTTTCATATAAAATGATGCAAAAGACAAGCATAGAAATTGAGTTATCATGGCATTGGTTAGTTGTAAAAAAGTCTAGTCCTTTTTACAACCACTACATTCTACTATTCACTCAGTGTAGTGTGATGTCCAAATACAGATACGTCCCATGTGCAACTCCAAAGGAGTAAGTGAAGTCAATGCCAGGAGATGAAACCTTGGGTCAAAGCTTCCCTAAATAAATCATAAGAGGTAATGATGCCCCCCTCGTAATCCAAGTTTACATGAAAATAAAAGACTAAGAGAAAGACTTTAGGGTCATTTTCAAGGTCACCCAAACTTTGATGAGTTTTTGGGGAGTGCTTTAGATGACTTTATTTCTAAGCCTTGAAATAGGCTATTTGCAATAGGAATGACACTTTTGATTCCAAGGGTTCCTTAAAGGGGATAAATGGAATAGGATACACACAACACCACTCTTTTTTCCAAACAAAAATCTAATTTAAACAACTAAGTGAATATAAAAAGCTTGTAAAGGTGAGTTTATTTTTAAGCCCAAATTCCAAAATAAGGTGGTGTTCATTTGACCCCTTGGTCTTAGTTGTAACTTTAAAAATTAATGATAAAAGCACACTTAAGTGCCTAAATATTACTTTAAGCACCAAAATAATGTTCCTAATTAATTTTAAGCATGAAAACGGTGATCTAAACATGTTTTTAGCAAGTGTCAAGCTTGGTCCTGCAACAAAAATGTTAGCATGTCCTTTAGCCTTGAAGCTCTTTTGGGTTTGGGTTTGTGTTTTAAGAAAAACACAGTGATCGACATTAGTTATATAACCGATGACAATTACATTTGCTAGTTGATGACAGTTATCTAACTAAAATTAGTTATACTAATGTGAGCAATGCTAACTATCCAATCGATGTCAGTTTTATTAACTGATGTCAGTTAATGTGTAAACCTGTAATAAATAAAAATGGCAAAACAAAGTTAAAAAATCAATTTAGAAGAGTTTTAATTATCTAAAAGAAAATTTTAAAGCTACAAAATGATCTTCTTCATGTGTGGGATGCATGTAGGTCCCACCGGGAATGCCATTTGTGGACTAGGAATTTGAATCAAGAGAGGATGGTTAGTATGGTGTTTGTTTCAAAATGAAATAAATACACTAACTAGCATAACATCTCTAGGCCTAGACACTAGGGAGAGCTTAGTTAATGTTGATGCTTAAAATTGTGCTATTTCCAACACCAACAATGGGAAGTTTTAGGAATGTGGGACTTGAGATCTGAAATGACCTCTAGATTTTAAAGAAGCTGGCTCTTCTTTATATCAAAAGTATTTTGGGGAAAAAGGAATAAAAATTAAACAAAAACACAAATGCAATGAAAGAAACTCTAAGGTGATGCACCTGAATTTAATTCAACCCTTAATCCTAAGCACAATGAAGCTATCTTCAAGATTCAATTACATTAAAGAGCAGTCAATGCATGATCAATGTAAAAGATGAAAACATTAGAATCAAAGGCTCACAACTTTAGACAATTCTTGTAGTAACACAGAAAATATCAACAAAGACATAGGATTCAGTCTTCTCATTAATTTTCTAGTCACATAAAAGACACAGAAACATGCACAGTTATACAAACTTTCTAACTGAAGAAAAAAAAAAGGCAAATGATATTACTGGCCATAACAAATAAGTCCAAAATTCTGTCTTCCTCTTCCTCTCCTGATAATTCCTCCTTTTTTGAGATCTATGTACTCATATTTATAGCATCTGACTAGCTCTAGATTGCCCATACATTCCCCATTCAATGGTCTCATTGAACTCTAACTGAACTAGGACTCTCAGTGTGCTCTACTTACTCTACTTGAAAACCTTCTCATAATTTAAGAGGCACCAAAAAATGACACTTGGCAGTTTTCACAGCACTTATCGAAAACACACGGCACTTTCTACTGCATTATACTCTTTACTGTGTCTTGTATCGAGGTTATTCCATCTTTGACATCTGTCATCCTCCACTTCTTCAAAATCAAAACTTTAACTGCTTATAAAAAATGGGTCCCATAACACTTCTCACCTGAGCAACTTCAAAAGGACAATGCAAACAGGTGGTGCTTTTCGTGCATATTTAACAAGGACATGTGGCGGTCTCCGTAAGCTCTTAGCTATACTATATAAACACTTGGGCCTCATTTCAGATTTACACAGATGGTGATAGTTGGCAGCTTTTGTTGACTTTAGAAACAAAACCTAGAGCCCACCACAATCTTTAATCAATCACTGAGACAAAATGAAGAAATAGTGGATGTCGACACTTGGCAGCTTTCACTACTTTTAGTTAGGGGCATGTTGACGCTGGAAAGTGCACCCAGCAGCAGGAACACGGATTCCTGCCCTCTCCCCGCAACATGGTAACCCCTCTCTCGCCTGTGGGACGGCGAAGCAGGAGAGGAGAGTCTCTAGATATGGGCTAGTTCCCTCTGATGTATCTTGTTTGTTTCAGGTAATGCAAAAATATAGATATATAGGTATACACTTGGGGGGGGTGAAAAGAGAGAGGAAAGCTTGAAAACAAACAGCCTACTCTAAAAGAGCTGATACACCAAAAATAGGTGACCTTCCCACATCCACTCTCAGGATCAGACAAAAACATACATACACTCAGATCTGGCAGAAAAGACCAGGTCTCTGGGATGACAGGGAGGTTCTTATGGAAAGCACAAGAAACAGGGACTCACCAAGGTGCTGAGAAACACACACTGTAAGTGACCTCACCTGTTCAATACCTCTGAAACAGAACTCTACTCCTGGCAGCAGCAGACAGTGGCGCTTCGTAGATCACAGGTTTGCTGGTGTTGAACCTGTGAGAGCATCAAGAGACAATGACTGGACACAGATTAACATTCAATACATACACTGATAGATCCATCCAAATAGAGGTAAAAACTGTATTTTATTGATTCAGGTGGGAAATTTGCAGAGCAGTGCTCTTTACAAAAGTCAGGAAGATGCCTAGAAAATGACTAAGTCCTTGTATTTATAGCAGAAGAGCCAAGAGAAGTCTCATTGAAAAGTGTGAAAAACACTATTGATGATGTCACAAGTCTGCCAAGACCATGCTGGTTGCCTCATTTTGCATGCTGGTCTTCTCCTTTGGCGGCTGGGCGGGTTTTTTCTTGTGCACTGCAGGGGAATTTTGCCGCCCTTATAGTGGGCGGCGATTTTGCCGCCCTTTGCATGAACTTCATGTAGGAATACCTGCTGACGTCGGCCGATAAGCTGCCGACGGCGGCAATATTGCCGACATCGGTTAAATTAGGCTGCCGACGTCGGTATAGTTATACTCTACGCGGCAATTTCCCTTTCCCCACCATGGGGCGGGGTTTTCCATTTCACCACCATGGGCGGGCTTTTTCATTTCACCGCCATGGGCGGGCTTTTTCATTTCACCGCCATGGGCGGGTTTTTCTGGTTTTTTGTGCCTACCCTTGTTCTGCCGACGTCGGCGGTTCTGCCGACGTCGGTCTCTGTAAGGTGCCGACGATGGCAGTATTGCCGACGTCGGCCGATGTCTTTGCTTTTCTTTGTGTTGTGGGCGGCGAATTCGCCGCCCTCTGCATTTTCTCTGTAGACGGGCTCATTTTACCCGCCCTTGTAGTGGGCGGCGAATCTGCCGCCCTCTGCATTTTTTTCTGCCTCTTTTTTGACTAAGTGTCGAACACTCTATTTTTTCCCCTTCTTCTCTTGCGGACGTCTGAAGACTCTGTCCTTTGCTGCCTACTCTCTGCAACGGCGCTGTCAAAACCTGAAAGTGGACCTTGCACCCTGAAATGACTGGGCCTGCGAAGCAGGTGTAGGAGGTGACCGAGATTTTGCCTGAGGGGCAAAATTGGGTCAACAAATTGGTGACTCACGGGGGAGGCGTGCCTGCTATGCTTAGAACCCAGTTGCCTTACATATCCATTGGGTGCGGAGTCGGATGGTGACTTTGAAGCAAGTTCACAACAACTTTTGAAGATTCCAAAATCAAAAATACAGAAATTACCCCCACTGCCAAGGGAAACACACAAGACTAAAAACAACTAACTGTGCAAACTGCACTTAGGGAAAATAGGGAAGAAAAAAAGAGAAACTATGTACGGCGGAACCAAAAATTCAGTGACAATGCTTCAGGTGTATCCCATTGACTGGGATACGCAATTCTTCGCCGTCCAACTTGGAGAGCTGGAACGCATTATGCTGCTTGCACTGAGTAATTATGTAAGGACCGCTCCAGAGGGCATCAAATTTTGCATGTTTTCCAGGCTTAGCTCTATCTTCGTCCCATTTTAAGACAATGTCTCCTTCGACGAAACTCTTTGACGAAGACTTCTTGTCGAAATGCCTTTTCACCTGATGCTGGCGACTGATCATAGAGACCATGGCCTGGTTCCTTACCTCCTGGAGCTCCATTAGTTCACATAATATGACCTCCATGCTGCTTCCTTCTTCTAGCTGTAGCTGATGTGTGAGGTCCAGCGCTGGCAATTTGAGTGAGATAGGAAGCCTTGCTTCCCTTCCATACACAAGCGTATATGGGGAATTTCTGATTGATCTTTTTGGAGTGATTCGATCGGCCCATAGAGCTATTTTCAACTTGGCGTGCCAAGTTTTCTGATTTTCTTCCATGGTCCTCTTTATAATCTTGATCAAATTTTTGTTAGTAGACTCAGCTAGTCCATTCCCCTGCGGGTAGTAATTTGACGAAGTGCTGAGGTATATACCATACCTTAGTGCCCATTCACTAGTTTTGGTTCCCAGAAAAGCCAAGGCATTATCTGAGATTATAGTGGCTGGGACCCCAAAACGTGTCACTAAGTCTTCATAGAAATCCAAGACTGCGCTCTCATTTGCTTCCTTCAAATCAATGGCTTCCACCCACCTGGTGAAATAATCCGTAGCAGTCAGGACCCACTTGTGTCCGGCACTAGAGGGAGGGTTGATCATCCCTATGAAATCCAGGCCCCACTGCATGAATGGTTGCTCAACTTGAATGGGCTGTAGGGGCATGGTAGCCAATCGTTGCTTTCCGTCAAAGAGTGCACACTCCTGACACTTCCTTACCCAGGCATGGGTATCCTTGAAGAGAGTGGGCCAGAAATAGCCAGCTCTCATTATTTTTGCTGCTGTGGTCTTAGGGGCGAAATGGCCACCTGCTGGCCCATTGTGAAACTCAGCCAATACCTTGTCAGCTTGACTGGAGTCAATGCATCTCAAGAGAACCCCAGAGAGATCCTTCCTAAATAATACTCCGTCAATCAAAACATAGGGGAGGGACTGAAGTTTAAAATACCTTCTTCCGGCCCTATCGAGACCCTGTGGACATTCACCCGTAAGAAGGAAATGCCTCATGTCTAGTGTCCAATCTCTTACGACAGCTGGTTCTTCTGCAGTGGCTGCGTCATGGATCAGCAAGCTGTCTTCACCCCTTTGTCTCAAATCTGCGGCTAGCTGTTCACACAGGCCCCTTCCTCTAACCAATTTGGTGATTTTGATGTCTATGTCGTACTCCATTACCTTGGTGATCCATCCCGCTCTTTTCTCATTTAAGTCTCGATTGGTCAAGAAATCCTTGACGCCAGGATGTGGAACCATGAGATGGATCCTGCTGTTTGACAACATATATCTGAATTTCTTCAGGCTACGCACTACTGCCAAGACTTGCTTCTCTACATAGGTGTACCTAGTTTCGAAGTCCTCTAACCCTTGGCTGAAAAAAGTGAGTGGTTGCTCGAGGTCATCACTGTTTGCTTGGGTAAGCATGGCAGATATCACTTCTCTGTTACTGAAGGTATAGAGATTGAGGTCTTTGTTGAAGTCAGGGCTGATCAGAGCGGGAGCCTGGGTCAAAGCCTGTTTGATAGCTTCAAAGCTATCCTTTCTTGGCATTGTCCATTTGAATTCTTCACCCTTCTTTAGCAAGGAGGTTAGGGGTTTAACTATTTCAGCAAAGTTTGAAATGAACCTCCGAATGAAATTTATTCGGCCGAAGAAACTCTGCAGGGCTTTCTTGTGCTTCGGTAGGGACATCTCCAGAATGGAGCGGACTCTCTCTGGGTCAATAGACAAACCTTCCTTGGACACAATGTGGCCAAGAAGTTTCCCCTCATGAACCGCGAATACACATTTCTTTGGATTTATGGAGATGCCAAATTCCCTACACCTCTCAAAAATCTCCCTGAGATGCTTCATATGTTGTCCTGCCTCTTTGGAGAAAACCGTTATATCATCGAGGTACACCAACACGTTTCTATTTACCAAACCACTGAAAGCCATGTCCATGGCTCGCTGAAAAGTAACACCAGCATTGGATAGCCCAAAAGGCATCTTCTGGTAGGCGAACGTTCCCCATTTAGTGGTGAAGGCTATTTTGTATTGGTCACAGTCATGCACCAGAATCTGATTATATCCTGAATAGCCATCCAGGAGGGAGAAGCGTTCGGAACCAATTACCTTTTGAAGGATCTGCTCCATGTTTGGAAGGGGATAATGATATTTTAAAGAGACTTTATTAAGGTCTCTAAAGTCGACACACAGCCTGATCTCCCCATTTTTCTTTCTAACTGGAACCAAATTAGCCAACCATGAGGAATGTTTGATCGGAAATATAATGCCGGACTCAATCAACTTGGCCAATTCTTTCTGCATAAGGAGCTCGACCATCGGGTTAACAGGTCTCTACTTTTGTGTGACAGGTTTTGCGCCTTCATCTAATTCAATGGTGTGTTGGGCGAGCCTTGGATCGAAGCCTTTCAAGTCGCTATAGTTCCAGGCAAAAATATCAGCGAACTCCTGGCACAACAGAATGAAAGCCTGTCTTTCTTGAAACGTGCAGACCTTGCCAAGCGCCAGCAACCTATCCTTGAATATTTCCACTTTTTCGTAATTCTCCTCTTTGGTAGTGATGCATGCTTTGTCATTTCTTAGTTGGTCCTCTCCGTTGAAAATACTTTCAAGTGTGATCAGACCCTTAGGGAGTTTATTGTTCTTCAATTGAACAATTTGATTTCCATATTGCTGCTGCAACTTTGCCTGATTGTGGACCGCAAATTCAGCTTCCTTCTTTAGGAAAAGGGCTATTTGTTGGTCGCTTTCGAAGACCTGCCAATTTGTAACATTGTCTGGAATTGAAGGCCGGACCACCACTTTTAAATGGCGTGAACTACAACCCCTGCTTATCTCTTTTGAAACATCAAATTGGGCACCAACAGCTGCCAATCTGTCAGCCTGCTTATTCTATTCCCTGGGGATAGAGGTAATGTTAAGAGCAAGGAAATCCTCCATCAAGTCCCAGACTCTGTGCTTGTAAGATTTCAGTAAAGAGTTCTTGGTCAGGTTCAGGCCTCTGATTTGGTTCACTATTAGTTCGCTGTCCCCCAAGATTTGCAATTTTTTGATCCCTCTCTTTCTTGCCCACTCAAGTCCGTGAATCAAAGACTCATATTTTGCAACGTTACATGTGCAAGAGAAATGGAAACGAAAAGCTGAAAAGTACCTTTCTTCAGAAGGGGAGACTAACATTACCCCACCGCCAGCGCCCAGTTTGCTTCTGGAACCGTCGAAATATAGCTGCCACAGGCCAAGATCTTCTTTGTTTTTCTTCATTATATTGGGCATGACGACACTCTCTTCATGCAAGCAATAGACGCCAAGGTCTGCCTCCTCAATAAACTTATAAGGATCGTGTTCAAAGTTATCGCTTCCCCACTCATCCAAGAGTAGATCTGCGACTCCTTCAAGAGCAGAAGATGAGGACTTGTCTGTTTGAGAGTCTTCTGGATCAATGATAGTATAACTGACATTCACTACCTTGGGTGAATAGGACTCTAGGTGGTCCTTATAGAGTGGCTCGGATTCAATTTTCACTTTGGTCCCATACTTGGTTCTGAAAACCAGGTATGACCAATTTGCTGCTAGATAACCACCTATCTTGGACGTAAAGTCCCTAGACAAACAGAGTGCAAAATATGGAGGAACGTCTGCTACCACTATATCTTGAGGGATTGAGAATGTCGGGCAGGCATGCAATGTTAAACTCAATCCTTTCAGGACTCCGACTGTCTTTGCGGGTGTCCCATCTAGTTGTAAGACTCCTTTGTTCATTGCTTCGTACTTTAACCCCATCTTATCAGCAATGCATTTAGGCATTACTGAAGTGCTGGCCCCGCTATCAATTATGCAATTATGTACTAAGAAATCTCCTATGATCAAAGATACATAAAAAGGGGGAGTCTTTTCTTCTTTCCTTACCTGACCTGGAGCAGAAGGCTGCCCATTCATCATTAGGACATTATTAGTGTCTGTTGGGATGCCCTGGCGGTCTAGCTCATGCAATTCTTTCTTCAATACCTCCTTTTGTCCCGGAAGAGACAATGAGTCCCATAGAGAAATGCTCACATGCAATTTCTTCATTTGATCAACTATATTAACTTGGGGACTGACTCCTTTCGTGTTTTCCTTTGGGCTGATCCCGGCTGGAGCTTTAGACTGAGGAGCTGGGGGTACAGATGGTTCACCGGAAATTGGGGCCTTTTGAAAAGGGTGTGGTGGAGGATTCGCTGCTGCCCGAGAGGAAGCCTGCACTTCTCCAACTGCTCTTCTTTTAAATCTCGTATTGGCCGCAACGCAATCAGCATGATTGCCTGCAGCGCCTCCATGATTAATTGCACAGAGCTCGCCCTCTTCGTGATTTATCAGGGTAGAATCCGGCTGAGTCTGATTGTTGCTTGTGCTAGTTTGAGCTGGAAACTCAAAAAATTGAGAAAAATCAGCACCTTGATTTTCCGAATTTTGGCAAAAATTTATCATGTCATTCGGGTGGACAGCTTGCTCTTGACCTTGTCCCATGTTTGAACAACCTGGCTGCTCCTGCACTAGATTGTTCTGTGTAGGTACCATGGATTTAGATGACGAAGGAGGCCCAGGGTTATAATTTTGATAAGGCCTAGTTGTAGTGAGCTGCCCCTGACCTTGGTTATAATTTTGAAAGGGGGGTCTAGGGGCATGGCCATAATTTTGATAACTCTGGTTTGGCTTGTGGCTTTGAGCTTGCTGCCTTTTAAGGGCAACAAGTTCATTTGACATGCTCTACAACAGGCCCTTAACTTCACTTAATTCATTGGATGGAACAGCAGTTGGCTTTTCAATGACAGGTAGGGGGGCAATTGTAGGAGAGACTGCTTGAATTGGGGGCAGCGGTTCTGGGAAAAGTGGCATGTGAGGTCTAGGGGCGATTTTCCCAGCTTGAATCAAGCAATTTTCGGCCGCAATGGCTATGTCATACGCAGCTGGCAGTATGTGTCCCCCCATAGATTGAATCATCATAGCAATGTCACTATTCAATGCTTTTAGATAGTACAAGAAAGCGTAGCTGGGGGTCAGCCTTACCAGGATGGGAATTCTATCCCAAGTCTTTTGAAACCGCGTATTGAAGTCCTGCATATATTCATGCGGAGCTCTTTTTATAGTTGTCAGCTGCTCAGCAAGAGAGAGGCCATCACTTTTTTCCCCAAAACGATCAGTTAAACGAGTGCCCAATTCGTTCTAAGAATGTATGGAATCCACAGGCAAGGTGCCGTACCAGTCGAGAGCTTTCCCCTTCAGAGACAAGGCTAACAGTCTGATGGCAATATTTTCTTCTGTTATATTATGAATATTGCAAAGGTTGGCAATATTTTTTATATGCTCAACAACTGTAATAGGTCCCACTCCATAAAAAAAGGGCACATTTTTTAGAGCTATTCCGGGGATCGGATCATAGCGTGGGAGGTTTAAAGGGCTTTCACCACGAAAAGCTACAAAAGGCAAGGCCATGGCTGGAACAGGTTGTATTTGTGGCTGAGCTGGGTTGGTGTTCCTAGCAACAGGTCTAGGAGGATTTATCAGTGGATAAGGGTGAGTTCTTCCAAACCTGAGTCTTTTAGCGGAGTTTAAAGGTAGTTCAACGAACTCAAAGGGGACCCTCCTTGAAGCTGACCTGGTGGTAACTTTTGCATTATAAGCTAAGTAACTGGTCTTTTTTTTTAAAAAAGAACTGAGCTCTTACCAGTGGAGTCGCCAGATGCTGGAAATCTTTGAAAATCACTGTAACAGGACCAACATCAATCCTGAAATACTACTGCGTTAGAACTTGATAAAATTGCAGTCCCACCGGGCGTGCCAGAACTGTTGACGCTGGAAAGTGCACCCAGTGGCAGGAACACGGATTCCTGCCCTCTCCCCGCAACATGGAAACCCCTCTCTCGCCTGTGGGACGGCGAAGCAGGAGAGGAGAGTCTCTAGATATGGGCTAGTTCCCTCTGATGTATCTTGTTTGTTTCAGGTAATGCAAAAATATAGATATATAGGTATACACTTGGGGGGGTGAAAAGAGAGAGGAAAGCTTGAAAACAAACAGCCTACTCTAAAAGAGGTGATACACCAAAAACAGGTGACCTTCCCACATCCACTCTCAGGATCAGACAAAAACATACATACACTCAGATCTGGCAGAAAAGACCAGGTCTCTAGGATGACAGGGAGGTTCTTATGGAAAGCACAAGAAACAGGGACTCACCAAGGTGCTGAGAAACACACACTGTAAGTGACCTCACCTGTTCAATACCTCTAAAACAGAACTCTACTCCTGGCAGCAGCAGACAGTGGCGCTTCATAGATCACAGGTTTGCTGGTGTTGAACCTGTGAGAGCATCAAGAGACAATGACTGGACATAGATTAACATTCAATACATACACTGATAGATCCATCCAAATAGAGGTAAAAACTGTATTTTATTGATTCAGGTGGGAAATTTGCAGAGCAGTGCTCTTTACAAAAGTCAGGAAGATGCCTATAAAATGACTAAGTCCTTGTATTTATAGCAGAAGAGCCAAGAGAAGTCTCATTGAAAAGTGTGAAAAACACTATTGATGATGTCACAAGTCTGCCAAGACCATGCTGGTTGCCTCGTTTTGCGTGCTAGTCTTCTCCTTTGACGGCTGGGCGGGCTTTTTCTTGTGCACTGCAGGGGAATTTTGCCGCCCTTATAGTGGGCGGCGATTTTGCCGCCCTTTGCATGAACTTCATGTAGGAATACCTGCTGACGTCGGCCGATAAGCTGCCGACGGCGGCAATATTGCCGACGTCGGTTAAATTAGGCTGCCGACGTCGGTATAGTTATACTCTGCGCGGCAATTTCCCTTTCCCCGCCATGGGGCGGGGTTTTCCATTTCACCGCCATGGGCGGGCTTTTTCATTTCACCGCCATGGGCGGGCTTTTTCATTTCACCGCCATGGGCGGGTTTTTCTGGTTTTTTGTGCCTGCCCTTGTTCTGCCGACATCGGCGGTTCTGCCGACGTCGGTCTCTGTAAGGTGCCGACGACGGCAGTATTGCTGACGTCGGCCGATGTCTTTGCTTTTCTTTGTGTTGTGGGCGGCGAATTCGCCGCCCTCTGCATTTTCTCTGTAGACGGGCTCATTTTACCCGCCCTTGTAGTGGGCGGCAAATCTGCCGCCCTCTACATTTTTTTCTGCCTCTTTTTTGACTAAGTGTCGAACACTCTGTTTTTTCCCCTTCTTCTCTTGCGGACGTCTGAAGACTCTGTTCTTTGCTGCCTACTCTCTGCAACGGCGCTGTCAAAACCTGAAAGTGGACCTTGCACCCTGAAATGACTGGGCCTGCGAAGCAGGTGTAGGAGGTGACCGAGATTTTGCCTGAGGGGCAAAATTGGGTCAACAGGGCATATGGCAGCTTCTGTTGCTTTTAGAAAAACATTTTGAGACCTTTAGTATTTTCCACTTGGCACCTTCCACTTGATCCTGATAAAGGCTTATTTGAAAAGAAGCTTTCGAAACATATAAGAAATATGAAATGCAGATGTCGACACCTATTGCACTCCACTGAGTTACTATGGGACACATGGCACATTTTGAGCAACTTAAAGAAATAACAAAATGTGTTTCAACTAATGACACTTGGCAGTTTCGCATGATTTTGACACTTAGATAAAATTTAGGTGAAAATAAACTTGCGCCTACACTATGAGTCAAAACTTTGTTGTCTCAAAACAAAATGTGTAGGGATAAAAAATTTGGAGCGCACAATTGAAAATCAAAATAAAATGTGGAATATTTTTTACTCTACAGTTATTGGTGACCCCAAGGACTTTTGAGCCTGCTCAAAAAGAATCCACAACTCCCGCATGATCAAATGTGACAAAAAAATCAAAGCTTCAGTAAGGCTGTCTGATAAGTAGACCACTCATCATCAGATAATCCTTGCTTATTTTGCAATTCGTGAAAGGCTAAATCAAGATTGATAATATCTTTGTGTGAAAAATTCTACAAAATCTTAACTGTAGCCTTCAATTTAAATTTAAGCTGGGAAATAGGAATCAAAATAACTTCTACTTCAGGAACTGATGAATCATCCCTTAAATCCTAAAAAACTACCTGATCATTCTGCATGGCTAATAACAA
Source organism: Torreya grandis (assembly GCA_037957365.1). Taxonomy (NCBI): domain Eukaryota; kingdom Viridiplantae; phylum Streptophyta; class Pinopsida; order Cupressales; family Taxaceae; genus Torreya; species Torreya grandis. The sequence continues at coordinate 2,446,116 of JARHVA010000208.1, forward strand.
AGATTTAATTTCATCAATCATCAACAAATTGTTGTTATTAGGAAAAGGGGAAAGAAGACCTAATTGCACCAGATCTTTGATGCATTGTTTCATGTCGTTGATTCCTTATTTCATCACATCTAGAAGCTCTCTATAATTGATTGCTGTGGAGTTGCAATTGAGAATTTCATTCACTCTTTTAGCAGCAATCATTCTATCATTAATCCCTGCTATTGACAATGTTCCATCAGTTGCATCATATAGCTTTTGCAGTAGTGTTTAAGAGTCAAACACTCTCACAGAGACAGTAGACAGAGTGTCTTCTACTGATGTCTCCACCTTTTTTCATAATTTTTGTGCATTTAGCAGAAAGGTTAGAGAAGGTCTGAGCTGAATAATCTCCTAAGAGATTCTTTTCCATATTGATTCATAAAGCTCCTTCACCAGATTCAACACCCCTACATTCTTGGGCCTATTAGGCAACTCAAGTGTCAATTATTCTATCATTTGTCATTCTGCTTGAAGTTGGGTCTGTATAGCAGCGTTATTATTCTGCTCATTCAATAACTTCTATTGAAGTTGAGTAACCTATAGTAGGCTTTCCTCACATTTTTTCTAAAATGCTGCCTTTTTCCACCTTAAGGTTGTCATTGCATCCTTCACCTGCATTAGCCCTGCTTTCAAAGTATCATTTTGGGCCTGAATAGTCTAGTGAGTCTAAAGAGAAATAGTATCTTACAACTATTTATTTAGACTCTCTATTTTGTTATTCTTAGTATTAATCTCTATGGTCAAACTGTTACAGTTTGCCTTCTCTTTGGCTAGATCCTCCATCTTCTGTAGCTTCTTTGATATTTTAAAATAATCTTTAGCTACTGTAGAAGTGGATTTAGTTAGCACCTCAACCCTATCTTATGGTCTAAAAAGGGACATGTCTATAGCCACTGCATTCATTGTGTAATCTTCTAGCTGCATTTGCTCATTTGGCTTGACTATATTTGGTGACAAATAGGTCACCGTTAGTTGCTGCTATACTGGGTCAAATTTTGAACTCATATGTGGTGTAGCCAAGACTTTATTATATTTCAACCTCTTTTTCTCCATCCTAGCTTCTCTAACCTTCTTAGCAGTATCTACTTGAGTTTGGAAGGTAGAAGGAGAGGCAATGTGACCACCCGCAAAAGGATATCCTTGTGGCAAGCCATATGGAATAGCCAAATATTGGCTAGGGGCAATCTGAGGATGCACTTTCTTAGAAATAGAGGGGAAAAAGTGAGGCAATGATATAGCCTGAGTATGGATAGATGGGGCAAAATGAGAAATGGGCATAGCAGAGGTAGCAGAGAATGTCATTTGGCTAGATGGAATTGTCACCCCAATAAAAGAAGAGAGAGATTGAGAAGAAGGAGAAATAACACTTACTTGAGGAGCAACCAAAGTACTCTGTGGTTGGTGTTGTGAGGGTTCTGACCTCTCCTCTGAGTCAAGCTAAAACCTCAGCCTCTTACATTTCTTTGGTGTTTCTTCTTCTAGCTGTGTTTTCTTCTCTTCAACATTTATCACTGCTATTGGTGGTGACTATGGAGAATATTTTGGTGGTGATGGTACCACACTCTTTTGTTTTTCAGTGGCACTAAGAGATTGGGGCCAAATAGTTACAATGACTACCATTGAAGTTTACACTAGAGCTTGTGATGTTTGACTAGATTTTGCTCTAGATTGTAGCTCTCCACCTTGTGTCTGCAAATTGCTTGTATCAGGGCTAGACATAGGAGATAAATGACATTCATCCCAGAGTTTCTCCCATTTCTCATCTAAATCCACATTTCCAAAAGAGTGAGTTGTCTCACAAATCTCTTGCCTATATTTCCAATAGGCTTCTATTTTCTCAATATTCCAGTCTTTATTCTTTAATGCTCTTCTTAAACCAGAAGTTATTCTAATTTTAGGGTCAAAATCCCTTTGCTTAACATAAAATTTTTCCCATGGTCTATCTTGTTGAAGGGGCAAATCCATCAATTCAACATAAAACTCAAGAATTATCTTCACTAGGATTTTTCCTATTTTCCCAAAAGTGGCGGCCCTCATGCACAATTCTAGCAGCAACTCTATTAGTCCTGATCCATGAAGTTATGAAACCATTTGGGTCATAAACCCATTTATCTTCAATTAGAGAGAAACCCATGAAGGCTAGTTTCCTCAACAACACGAGCTCATCATTTCTAGCTTCTAGGGCCATGTTATTTGTCACCCATGGAACATCATACATTTTATTCTTTTTCTCCCAGTGCCATATTCATTATCCACCACAGACACTTGCCTGGTGACCTCTAAGAATGCTAACCTAAGGGTAAAAATATTAGGTAGCAACACTAGTTCCCCACTAAAACTATGGACTCTAATAATAGTATGATGGGATCCAAAAAAGTAATCACAAGGAATAGTGCAATTGGCCATAAGGCTTGAGACACTTGGAAATCGTCTATTTATAATTGGTTCTGGGCTCAGATGACAAAAAGCAGGGGCAACAAAAAGTTCCCAAAACTCATATGAGTCACTAGTTTTGGACAAGATATGTGTCCATGCAGACACATGAATGATCCTATGTAGATCGAATCTTGGGTCATACATGTTTAGATGCATATGTTGGGAAAAGATGATGGAGTTTTGATACAACATAAGGTGAAATAGATAAGAGGAATACCTAAAAATCCCTTTAGATTTGAACTGGGTGAGTTGTTCAACCATTGAATATGCAATTTGTTCAGAGAAATCTAGCTGATACTCCTAAGTCTTGTCAACAGTTTTCAATCTGAAGAGGATGGCCATTTGTTCTTCATATACAATTATATCATCTTTCATTCTGAAAATGAAAGCCATCATGGAAAGTGCATCTTGACTAACTTGTGCAAATTGTGCTCTTGCTACTGGTAGTGTCAGCACAACGGTATTATCATCCCCTAATTGCAATTCTAATTTCAGAAACTTCAATTGATTATTGACGTTTGCCCATGTTTTCTGAATTTTGGCACTAGTGGAAATGTGGCTGTCTTATCATGATATAGGGCCAACATGTCCCTGATAGCCTTTGGTGTAATATGCACTATGAATGGACCCTATTGTATGGTATTTGAGGGAGCATGAAACAATTTAGCACATATTTCAACCAAATTAGGGCATGGATGCACAACTGGGACAATGAATTGTGCCACCTGGGAAGTCCACATCCTCATTGAGAATGTTTCATATTGTCCCATCTTAGCCCTCTGAATACACCTTTGATGTGCCCCTTATCTTAGATTTTTTCTAGGATTTTGAAGAATTGGGTCCATAATTCCATCTACAAAATCTTTCACCTTTGCTAGGTCATTGTCATAACCAACTTCAAGGACTCTAGTTTGCAGATAAGTCTTTAAGGGTTTTGCAGGGGCCAAAGCATATGATTTGCTTGTGAGAAGCTTATCAGTGGATTCATAAATCCTAAACCCTTGTTATGAAGACTATGCTCCCTCCATATCTATATCTATTCTTGAAAATAGTGAACTATGATAATAGGTATGAAGCTTTTGTAATAGGGAAGGCACTTTCACTTAAATAGGTTTGCTATGAGCCAGAAATGCAAGTATCAGGGGTTTTCTAGCATATGCAGGAATGTTTGAGACACTGTTAAGCTTTAACTCTTGTTATGGGGTATTTAATGACCCATCATGTCTCAAAATGGCATTAAAATAGGATAACCATTAGCAAATCTTTATTGAATCTGTGTGGGATAGCGAGTTAGACACATCATGAAAGTGAAATAATGAGCAGGAGATACACAGGATCCATAGGATCAATCCAGGAGAAAGAACCCACAACAAATAACCTGCAAATATTTCCAGAGAATAAATAAATTTCTCACACCTAAAAAATAGGTGATAATCCACAAAATTATCTGAATTCTCTCAATAATCTCTCGTTAATTTCTCATATAATGCAAAGTATTTATAATACAAATAATTTGTTTCATGTTAACAAACTATTTGTAATGATTACAAAATAGAGAAAACAAACTATTTGTTTTCTCATACTACGAACAAATATATTGTTGAGAAATTCTCAACAATAAAATAAATTAACTGAGGTAAATAAATTTTACTCTCGATAATAAATAATTTACCCTATTAACCCTTGGTAAGCTTAAATATGCATGATTCCAACACCCTCCCTTAAGCGAAACATACGGAGAATGACAAACAAGGATGGGTCCCGGCTACTAGGCCTGATAAGATACCCATGTACAAACCAATCAAAATATATGAAGAATAAAGGAAGGAAGGACTTCATGGTAAATCCCCCCCAAGGACAACTTCCTTCACCCCAAGCATCACTCGCAACTGAAGATAATGAGGAGAAGCCAAAGGTTTAGTGAAGATGTCTGCAATCTGCTCAGCTGTAGGCACAAAATCCAAAGAAAGAACTCCATCCTGAATAAGATGTTGAATGAAGTGCATGTGAATCTCAATGTGTTTTGTCCACTGATGCTCAACAAGATTGCGTGAAATAGCAATTGCACTTTGGTTATCACACCAAAGAGTAGTAGGACCCTGCTGTGTGAAGCCAAACTCTCCAAGCAACTGTCAAAGCCAAAGTATCTCCTGACTAGCTTTGACAGCACCTCGATACTCAGCCTCAGTAGAGGACAATGCAATAATAGTCTGCTTTTTGCATGCCCAAGTAACTAGACTTGAACCAAGTGTGAAAGCAAATCCACAAGTGGACTTGCGAGTGTCAACATCACTAGCCCAATCAGAGTCAGTGTATCCAACAAGCTGTGTAGAACTCTGTGGTGTGTAATGTATACCAAAGTGAGTGGTGCCCCGAATGTATTGCAAAATACACTTGTCTACTTGCCAATGACTCTCATGAGGCTCATGTGAGAACTGAGAGACAAGGTTCACAGGAAATGTGATGTCAGGACAGGTATGAGTCAGGTATAAAAGACTACCTACAAGTTGCCTATACAAAGTGGAATCAACAAGAGGAGTCATACAAGTGGCAGACAACACAATACCTGACTGATATGGAGTGGGTGTAGGCTTATAATCAGCCATGCCAAATCGATGAAGAAGATCTGTCGCATACTTCTGCTGTCCAATAGAAATGCCCTCAGAAGACTGAAAAACTTGAAGACCAAGAAAATAATGTAGAAGTCCCAGATCTTTCATATCAAACCTATCTACCAACTTGTCCTTGATGTCATGTATCAAGGAATTTGAACTGCCAGTGAGGATGAGATCATCAACATACAAAACCAAAATGACAAGCTCCTCACTTTGCTTCAGGATGTATACATTGTGATCTGACTCACAACGAATAAAATCAAAACTCAAAAGAAAACTATCCATCTTCTCATACCAAGCTCTAGGAGCTTGTTTGAGGCCATAAAGAGAATGACGGAGTCTACAAACCAATGATGAGTCCTGTACAAATCCTAGAGGCTGCTCCATATAGATCTCCTCATGGAGATCACCATGCAAGAAAGCACTCTTCACATCCATCTAAAAAATAGACCAAGAATGTGAAGCAGTAAGAGAGAGTACAAGCTGAATAGAATCCATCTTAGCTACAGGGGCAAAGGTCTCAGAGTAATCAACCCCTTCAACCTGTGAAAAACCCTTAGCTACTAATCTAGCTTTGTACTTATCTACTGATCCATTTGTAGCATATTTGGTCCTATAGACCCATTTACATTTTAAAAGTTTTCTTCCCTTAGGAAGAGGGACAAGATCCCAAGTATCATTCTTCATCAATGAAGAATACTCATCATACATAGCAACATCCCACTCGGGTATACCAATAGCCTCAGAAAACAACACTGGATCATCTGTACAAGCTTGTCCCTAAAGAGCAACACCAGATGTTTGTGAGCGAGTGTGATGAGAATCAGATGGATCACCAACAAAAGAACCAGCTGCCTGTAGAGTGCTCTTTGCCCACTTAGGCAAAGGTGGTGAAGAAGATGGCTGTGGTGGCTGAATAAGTGCAACATCATCATCATCATCAACAATAGAAAGCAAATCCTCACTATCCTTAGTAGAAGGAGGGGGAGAAGAAGAACTAGATGTACACTCCTGTAGAGTGGGTAGCTCATCAACTTGAACATCCCATCGAAAAAACACATCATGTGTGACAGGATCAAAAATACGGTAGGCTTTTACATCTTCACAATAGACAACAAAAATGAGTGGTTGGCTTTTCTTCTCCAATGCTTTATGTTTGTCATCAGGAACGAATGCCCATGCTTGACTCCCAAAGATGTGAAAATCTGAAATATTAGGCTTGATCCCAGACCAAGCTTCTTCTGGTGTCATATTTTGCACAGCTTTGTGAGGCATACGGTTTTGAATGTAGTTTGCACAATTTACAGATTCAGCCCAATATTGTGGACCCAAATTTTTAGAGTGAATCATACAATTAGCCATTTATTTCAATGTTTGATTCTTCCTCTCTGCTACACCATTTTGTTGAGGAGTGTGTGGGATAGTAAATTGGTGCTATATCCCATGCTCATTACAAAAATCATAGAAAACATTACTGTCATATTCCCCCCCATTGTCAGTGCGTATCTTCTTAAGAGGAAGAGATGATTGTTTTTCAACAAACGCTTTGAAGGCCTTAAAAGTCTCAAAAACTTCACTTTTCAACTTGAGAAAATATACCCAAGTTTTACGAGTGAAATCATCAATGAATGTGAGTGCATATTTAGCCCCTGAAAAAGAATGAGTTGGAAAAGTCATCAAATCACTATGAACCAACTCTAAGGGTGCATTTGCACGTGTGGCCTTACCAACTGGAAATGGATCCTGGTGTTGTTTACCAACTAGACAACCAAGACACACCCCATCAATACAAGAGACCTTAGGAAGGCCTTTTACAAGATGTTTTGTACTCATTTGTTGCATATATCCATAGCTCAAATGTCCTAATCTCTCATGCCACAATTTGCTGAGATTATTACCATGTGCTATAAGTGAAGAACCAGAAGACATAAAAGACTCAAACTTATCAAAAGTATAGAGTCTTGCAGTATGGTCTGTTGTACCTGTAGCAACTATCTCACTAGGATCATTACATTCTCTTATTAAAACATCATGTGAAGTAAACTCCACAGTTTTACCAGTACCAAAATTACATATTTGATATACAGAGAGAAGATTAGAAGAGATTTGGGGTACAAGCAATACATTGTTAAAACATCCATCCTGTTTATCAACAGTACCAGATCCCAAAACTTCAATCTGTGAGGAGTTACTCATAACAATATGTGATGTACTGCAATCTGTAAGAGAAGACAATAGATCCTTAGAATGTGTGAGATGGTGAGAAGCACCTGAGTCAAAAATCCACTGATCCTGACATGAAGATATAGCCCTGGCTGAAAGTGCTTTCCATTTTCCTGCAGAAGTAGAAGGAGATGGAGACAGAATGGAAATTTTGTGTTGTCTAACTGCTACCTCTAATGCTTCCATCTTCTTAAAACATATAATTTCATCATGATTAGGACCACCACAAAAATTACATGGACCAAATGTTTTCTTCTTTTGCTTAAAGGACTTTTTGGTCTTAGTAGATTTAGAATGAAGAGGTGTTTGGGTGGTGGACTCTGGAGGGTTATTTGAAGGTGCTTACATTTTAGACTTAGGTGAAGGTTTTCCTTTTGAAGAATTAGCAACTAGAGCATGACTAGGACCAGGTAGAGCATCTAAGGCCATTAATTTTGTTTGCTCCCTAGTCAATCTTTCACAAAAAACTTCAAAGGAAGGCCATTTGAATTCATCACCTAATGTATCCATCATAGTATAAAAAGCAGAGGAAAAAACACTATATGGTCCTTTCAACTTTGAAAAAATCATGAAAATGCACTCCTGATCACTTTTATCCTTGTCACCAGCTTTCAACTGTGACCTTATAAATTTGAATTTTGCCAAGAATTCATCTATTGAAGGGAAATCTGATGGAGAGAGAGTACTCAATTCTGCATCTAATTGCAAAATTTTAAACTCATTAACTTTGCCAAATAGGTTTTTAAATTTCTCCCATACCTCTTTTGGTGTAGTAGCATCTACAATGTGAAATTGAAGATTATCTGAGACATTGAGGCAGATCAATCCAAGAGCCTCATCCTGCTTACAACCATATGCATATTTGTCTTTTTTAGTGGTGAATGCTGCAGGTGTTGTTTCAGAAAAAATTCTCCATAAGCCCTTTGATTGAAGGAGTTTTTGCATTTTTGGCTTCCAAACATGGTAATTTGTAGCATTTAGAGGTTCAAACAATCGAGATTCCATTCTCGAGGAAGATGATGAAGTTGACAAGAACAATCTAGACATTTGTTTTTCCTAAAAAAAACACCCCTCCCATTACAATTTAACGTCTCCCGACGAAAATAAAATAAAATTTAGCCTTGGCTTATACAAAATAAAAAAATAGATTTTATGCAAAAAAAATGTAGGGGGATTTGACCCCAAGACCTCCTCCCTACAAATTTTTAACAAAATATCTCTAGCCGCTTTAGCAAAGTCAAATTTGAACTTTCAAAGCTAGAGACTTGCATTTAAACCACTAAAAATTAAAATAATTAATTAAAAAAAGCCAAAAATGACTCACACATGTGAGATATCAGCTGAATAATCTTTGTCTTTATAAAAAATGAACTCTTTTTCCATCAAGGCGTGGTGGTCAGGGAAATATTTGAGAAAAATTGTAAACACAGCCAAGGAAAAAATACCTTTCAGCAATGCAGAATGGCTCCACTGGATCTGCCAAAAGGACTGTATAGCCTGCTCCAAATCCATCCTTCTCAGCATGAAATGAAATATTTGGAAGTCTGATATCACATGAAATTTTCAAATTTGGATTTTATGCAGCATAAGGCATTCAAAAATAAGAAATCCATAGAGCTATGCAGCAGACAAAAAAATAGTTTTTAATTTCCTGTTGTTGGCTTCCAAAACATTGTACAGCCTGATCCAAATTCATCAAAAATTATATGGATAGAAATATATAAGATTCATATTTCATTAACAGGTCTTATATTTGAAAAAAGTCAACCATACGATTTGCCACATCAGAAAAATGAACAAGTATTGCAGTCTACCAACAGGAACCAGTCAGCAAAATTTGGAAGGAAAGAGCTGTACGTCCAGAATTAAATGAAAAAATTAAAATTGGAATGGATTCTTGACTTTATTTCCTATGCCCCGATGAAAAAAAATCTGATTTTGGAAATCTGTACGGTCATTTAATGAGCACAAAGTACAGAATTTTCCAAAAAAAACTAGTAAATAAGAACCAGAATTTGAGAGAATTAAAAATATCTGTAACACATCAATAAAATAATATTTTTGAATGTGTTGAAAGATGAAAATTTTTAGGGAAGAGGATCTTCAACTGGAGCTCGAAGCTTTGATACCATGAAAGAATGAGTAGGAGATACACAGGATCCACAGGATCAATCCAGGAGAAAGAACCCACAACAAATAACCTGCAAATATTTCCAAAGAATAAATAAATTTCTCACACCTAAAAAATAGGTGATAATCCAAAAAATTCTCTAAATTCTCTCAATAATCTCTCGTTAATTTCTCATATAATGCAAAGTATTTATAATACAAATAGTTTGTTTTATGTTAACAAACTATTTGTAATGATTACAAAATAGAGAAAACAAACTATTTGTTTTCTCATACTACGAACAAATATATTGTTGAGAAATTCTCAACAGTAAAATAAATTAACTGAGGTAAATAAATTTTACCCTCGGTAATAAATAACTTACCCTATTAACCCTAGGTAAGCTTAAATATGCATTATTCCAACAGAAAGTGGTCGTGCAAGGTACCTTGGGAAATGCTTGAGATTTGAGAGAGATTTAATGTGTCTAGAATTTTGAAAATTTCAAAAAGACTCTGAGCCATGGACACGTGTTCAAAGAACACTTATTTAAAAGAAAAAGTGGGAAATAAAATTGGGAAAATAGAGCAACAAAGAAAAGGAAACTATCTAACTATGATACAACTAACTGGGTATATTCGCCTACCTCCTGGATCAAAGGGAAGATTTTTGAAGTATCTTTCATGGTAAGAAGACTTATGGTGCCAGACAAGTCACTGAATGGGATGAAGTCTGATGACTTGCTCTTCTTGTTTGCCACCTTAATTGGCCTACATCTGATTGGATCAGAGTCAAACATATCCCCAACATATACATACTCTTCTTGTTCTTTAAATCTTGTTAAATGCTGGTTCTTTATACTGTCATGTCTCATCAAGAAATCAATGTCTATTGGCTCTCCACCCTGTGTCTTTTGATATACATCATTTTTTGGCTTATCTCCTTCTGCCTCATGTTCAAGTTTTATTTCATGATCATCCTCCTTGATGACTTCAAAAATATCATCTTAAGATTTACCAACCTCTTGAAAGGACAATCTTGACAGTTTGCAACAATTTTACACATTTATTTGAGTCTCAATGCTGCCTTCTTCACTTGCAGCCAGCTCACAACCTCCTTAAAGAATAGTGTAACCTACCCCAATGACTTCAAACAAGTCATTCAAAACATGATCAAGGAAGTGTCCATATTTTGTAATAACATCTTGCAAAGTGAGAAAAGGATCAAAAATTATCTCTTCTTCATTAGAGATAGAGGCAAAAGCTTGTGACTTTTCTTCTTATTCATCAAAAGGTGTGCCTATGGTGATCTCCTTCTCTTTGGCACTTATGAAATCTCTTTGACCATCCATGAGCTGAGCAAACTCCTCCTTACTTGCTTCTTCCAAAAAATATTCCTCTTTGAAAAGGGATGAAGTGGAAGACTAATGGTTATACACATGTGGAAGAGGAGATAATTCTTGAGCTAGAATTAAATGATTTTTCTCTTTCCATTTGGTCATCACTTCATCTATATCAGATGTGGATTGATAACTCTCTTAGAGGGGTGTAGATGGGGTGTGTTCAAATGTAGGATCTTCTGCTTGATCATCACCATGAGTAAGAGCAACCTCGACTTCTTCAAGGTTTTGAGCAAAACTTTTCTCTTATTCCCTTCTGCCCCATGATTCTGTTGTTTGTTTCCAACTCATGACTTTAGGTTTAGAACTTTTTCCTTGGAAAGAGTCAACAATTTTATCTCCTTCAAGGTCCCCAGTTGGTTCATGATTTTCCTTCTTCCAAGTTGGAATCTTGACATCATGCTGAGAGACTTGAGGATTGGTATAAGAGGTATATTTTGGTGTAGGCTCACTTCTAAGGTCTGAAAGCTCTATCTCTCTTTCACTAAGTAATCTCATTTTTCCCTCTAATTCCTCAATTTGCTTAGATAGATTTTATCAAAAGAGTCTTTCTTGGAGCTCATAGGAATCATCAGATAAGTGGGGAGTGCATGAAGGTTGCCATGAAAAACAAGAAGATTATTGAGGAAGGGTGGGAGGGACTTGAAAGGGACTAGCCTCATTTTGTATCTCACACTCTTGGACAATGTCTTTCTCCTCCTTTCTACCCCATGATTCCATTGTTTGTTTCCAACTCATGACCTTAGATTTATAACTTTTCTTTTGGAAAGATGGGGTTACAAGGTGAGGGGAAAGTGAGGGTTTGGATTCCACTTCCCTTGCTGCCAACATAGATTACTATTTCTGAAGATTTTCCAATTCAATTTATTTATCAAGATTAACCTTAAACACCAGATTTACTATTTCAGAACTTTCCTCAACATGATTGGGTAAAGGACTTTGACAGGCTGGATTCAACTCATGAGTAGGGGTTGTGTATGTCTGAGACGAAACTTGGGGCAGTGGATATGCAGGTTGTAAGACTTGGTAAGGCTAACTCTCATGAATATTCAACTTCTCTTCTAAAGATACAATCAAGCCACTCACATCCAACATCTCATATGTAAGCCTTTGCCAATTTGCTCTTTCAATGGGAGCCCATTCACTTTTAACCAAATTTAGTGCATTTCTTACTTGATGAATGACATAATCAAGGATTTCTTGGCCACATCGCCTTCTATTGTCAAGCTCTAATAGATGCTTTTCATATCCCAATAGTGCTTGTTTGAAGGTGGAAATGAGATTAGGTTGAGTATGAGACGTGACATATTGGGAAGACTAGGCATAAGACTGATATAGCTCATGACAGGGTTGAGACTGGTCATATTGGACCTGTGAAGGGCAAAACTCATAACCATATGCATCTTTGTTGCTTGAGGTGATTCCATGAGCAACTTGATCTGGATTAAAAATATATGAAGGGGCATAAGACCCATAGTTCTGAGTAATAGAATTATACATACCGACGGTGATTTCTTGATGGCTTTGATTCTTTCAAATAATTAGTGGCAACAGAAGATTGAGATCTTGTTACTAGTCCACATCTCTGAATCCTTGTAGCTCTTTGTATACATCTTTCTTGAAAGAAAATTCAAAAAAGTGTTAGTTGGTGTCCCACCGAGCGTGCCAAAAACTGTTGATGCTTAAAATTGCACTATTTACAACACTAACAATGGGAAGTTTCAGGAATGTGGGACTTGAGACCTGAAATGACCTCTAGATTTTATAGAAGCTGGCTCTTCTTTATATCAAAAGTATTTTGGGGGAAAAGGAATAGAAATTAAATAGAAACACAAATGCAATGAAAGAAACTCGAACTAAGGCAATGCGCTTAAATTTAATTCAACCCTTAATCCTAAGCACAGTGAAGCTATTTTCAAGATTCAATTACATTAAAGAGAAGTCAATGCATGATCAATGTAAAAGATGAAAACATTAGAATCAAAGGCTCACAACTTTAGACAATTCTTGCAGTAATACAGAAAATATCAACAAAGGCACAGGATTCAGTCTTCTCATTAATTTTCCAGTCACATAAAAGGCACAAAAAAATGCATAGTTATACAAACTTTCTAACTGAAGAAAATAGAACAAAGGCAAATGATATTACTGGCCACAACAAATAAGTCCAAAATTCTCTCTTCCTCTTCCTCTCTTGATAATTCCTCCTTTTTTTGATCTCTGCACTCATATTTATAGCATCTGACTAGCTCTGGATTGCTCACATGTTCCCCATTCAATGGTCTCACTGAACTCTAACTGAACTAGGAATCTCGGTGTGCTCTACTTACTCTACTTGAAAACCTTCTCATAATTTAAGAGGCATTGGAAAATGACACTTGGCAGTTTTCACGGCACTTTTTACTGCATTATACTCTTTACTATGTCTTGTATTGGGGTTATTCCATCTTTGACATCTGTCATCCTCTACTTCTTTAAAACTTTAAGTGCTTATAAAAAATGAGACCCATAACACTTCTCACCTGAGCAACTTCAAAAGGAGAATGTGGATAGGTGGTGCTTTCTGCGCATCTTTAACAAGGACATGTGGTGGTCTCTGCAGGCTCTTAGCTATACTATAGAAACACTCGGGCCTCATTTTAGATTTAGATGAATGGTGATAGTTGGCAGCTTCCGCTGACTTTAGAAATAAAAATTGAGGCCACCATAGTATTTAATCAATCATCGAGACAAAATGAAGAAATGGCGGATGTCAACACTTGGCGGCTTTTGTTGTGTTTAGCTAAGGGCACATGACAACTTCTATTGCTTTTAGAAAAACATTTTGAGACCTTCAGTATTTTCCACTTGGCACCTTTCGCTTGATCTTGATAAAAGCTTATTTGAAAAGAAGCTTTTGAAATGTATAATAAATATGAAACATGGATGTTAACATCTATTGCACTCCGCTGAGTTACTATGGGACACGTGGCACATTCCGAGCAACTTAGAGAAATAACAAAATGTGTCTCGGCTAATGACACTTGGCAGCTTCTACATGATTTTAACACTTAGACAAAATTTAGGTGAAAAGAAACTCACACCCGCACTGTGCGTCAAAACTTCATTGTCTCAAAACAAAATGTGCAGGGACAAAAATTTAGAGGGCACAACTGAAAATCAAAATAAAATGTAGATTATTTTTTACTCTACAGTTAATAAACATGAATAAAACACATAACTAAAATTCAAAAGAAACCCTATTTTACCTTCCTTGGATGCTTCAAAATGATTTTTGTAGTGGATTTCTTAGCTCGTGCTCATGAAGTCCTTGACAATGGAAGCTTAGCTTCCTCCATCTCTGCTTGGCACCTTTAGCTTGTGGCTTGGCTTGGAATTAATTTGACATGGTAACACTAGTTGCTTAAAGATTTTATAACCATTTATGCATTATAACTTTGTATAATCAAGACTTTGAAGATATTTGAGCATCATAACTTTATAACAAAATAGCTTAGAAATGATGTTCATGGCCTCTCTATTTATAGATTTTTGAGAATGTTTAGAATCAATTTGAATCGTCCATCCTGAGATTGAGATGTGTGGTTGAGGATTAATTCAATTTTTAGAATTAAGTTTATAATTATGCTCATCATGACATTGGAATAAGAGGAAATTAAGATGCATGGAGGGAATCATGGAAGGCATTGATGAGGCATGGAGGGCATGAATCCTAATATTTATGGCATTTATGGCCTAGGAATGTCTTCTCAAGAAATAAGGTCACTTGATGATGCAGATATTTAATATTCATTTTCAAAACAAATTATTCAACAATTTTCCATGGAATTATTAATTATGCATTGATTTGGGTTAATTAGCTCTTAATTATGTTTAAGCACTTTTTGCACAAATTACTCAAATTGATCAGAATACCTTGTTATTGGTCCAAAATTTAACTAGATTAGAATTGGATGTTAATGTTAGATGCATTAGAACCATTATCCCATTTAAGATGTTATGAAGAAAATAACAAAGGCATGTGTCTCATGTAAGAGATTTGATAGGAAAGAGCAATCTAGAGCACCCATGTGCAAACTTAGCATTTTGACTCAAAATGATCTGATCAAAGTTAGCTGACCCATAAATGGCATTACCCAATTTAAGGATACTCTAGCCAAAATTAACACTTGAATATGTCAATTTCAAAATTTTTAATGTGCTTTAGTATTTTTAGGACAAATTGTACATTTTGGTGAAAATTAGCCAAAATCTTGATTGGAGGTCATTGGTGGTTAGATTTAGGTGCCTATAGTTTGCCCCTATTTGGGAAGGCATTGCAAGTTATAAGCAAAATAACATCTTCTCAATAAATGAAAAGGTCATGTATGCCTATAATTGCAATGATGGTAAACTAACTGTATGATGCCCTCTTGAGGGAACAGTTGGCACAAGTAGGTCGACAAACGGTCCCTCAAAAAGAAAAAAAATGAGGGGACCAAAGAAAGGAAAGATGACAAAGTGAAAACACAATGATATTAAAAAATTAGTCAAAATCATTGAGAATATAAGTGGGATGGTGTACAATGGTTTGGTCAAAGGTGGTAATAAGCATTGTACCCTAATAGTGGCAATGGGGTATGATAACACAATGATTTGCCCAAAGGTGGTTATAATCATTGAAAATATGTAGCTACCCTAGTTAGAATAGATAAACAAGATAAAAACATGCCCCTATATAGGTAGAAAAAGTAAAATAGTGACAACACAATAATTTACCCAAAGGTGGTTATAATCATTGAGAAATGTAGGTAGGATGGTTTACAATGATTTGGCCATAGGTGGTTATAATAATTAGACCTCGATTATGACAAACATGATAAACTTGGCCAAGGATGATGATAATTTAACACAGAGGGTAATGATGAATTGGAACAACCTACTAGTAGGGAGATGCTCGTTCGAACTGATAAAAGTTGAATTTTTTTTTGGTTTAATTTCTCTATTTGGGATATGATTAGGATTGAATCAAGATGTCAGTGTCAAAGAGATACCACCATTGATGAATATACATTTTAAATCTAAGATTTATTATAACACCTATAGGTAGGCATCATGGTATACAATCATGAGGACTTGGTCAAAATATGTATACAGAATGACTCCCATAATCCAATACTCAATAAGAAATAATGCACCAATGATAGAAACCATGATGACAATGTAAACATATGAATATAGATGGATTCAAGTATAAGTGTGGGCAAAGAATCACCCAATGAACACACATAAACTAAAACAAGGAAATAGTGCTAAAAGCAAACAAACAAGCACACAAACAAAACAACAAAGAAACACTCGAAAAAAAACCATACGAATAGTGACCCTAGAAAATAGGTGAAAAATTTAAAAAATGAACAAAATAGGGGAAATAAAATAAAAGGAAGGGGGTAGCTGAGCTATCTCCATATGCACTAGGCAAGTGGATGCTACCTATATAGTTCCATGGATGTAATATTCAATAAAAAACTTTAGGCTAAATGTAGTTCTCCCAGAGAATGGTAAGAAATGACAACTGATGAAAAAAATAGAATGGATGTGATAGAAGAATAGGAATGGTCTTGAAAAATGGTAATTATGTGAGAGAAAAGGCCAAAAAAGATGGGGAAATTAAATGACAAGTGATTTTATTGTAACTTAGTAAGGTTTCTTAGAATCCTTAAGGCAAAGAAGTGGTCAATGTTTTGTTCTTTTCTAATGATTTTTCAAATGTTTTTAGAATTATTTTGGAGTATCTCAACTCAATTGAGAATGATGAGACACTAAAATGGTTCAAGATCACAAAATGGTGAGAGCGTTTAAACTAAGGTTGCTCATAAAATGGTGAGAGTGTGGCTTAGGTTACTCGTAAAATGGTGAGAGCATGGCTTAAGTTACTCACAAAATGGTGAGAGCATGGCTTAAGTTGCTTGCAAAATGGTGATGACATGGCTTAGGTTGCTCATAAAATGATGAGAGTGTGGCTTAAGTTGCTCACAAAATAGTGAGATTGTGGCTTAGGGTGATTGAGCTGACCTCAATACGTATCAAGTGCTACCTACATAGTACCAGATTAGGACCTCAAGTCACTATAGTTCCACCCACACAAAAGGTGAGGAAAAACCAACTAGGTCCCAATAAGTTCTCAAATCTAGCAAATGGCCAGTCAAATGAAAATAGTAATGGCAAGGTGATGTGGCAATGCATGATAAAAAAGTGTTGCCCCTAGTTTTCCCATAGGCAGTTATAACTAGGATACAATGACATAGATCAATGATACTAATTTTCCCATAGGTGGTTATAATTAATAGCAAGACTGGTGAGATACTAATTTGCTCATAGATGGTTATAATTAATCTCACATAAATAAACATGGATATAGGATGAAAGATATCTTGCCAAATTAACTGTCACACTACTTTTATAGACTGTCATTATAAATATGGATTGGATTTATTGTTGAAAATTTATTGGAATCCTCTAACAAAAAGTGTGGAAAGAACCAAACAAACCAAGATCAAAATATGATTGGATAGGATGACTAAAAATAGGCTTTGGTCTAGATAGGAATTGAATGATAGGATGGAATGACATTGCTTTATTAAAATGATGGTTTGATAAACTAGATAAAATGGTAAGAGGGTTACCCCCAAGTGATGGGGTAAATGGCTGGGATCTACAATAATGGTAAATAGACATATATAATAATGGCAATGGCATGATAATGTTAAATGGTATGGTATATGTTTTTAGCCTAGGTGTGGTTTTTTTATTCTATTATTCCCATTGATGGGGAGATGCATGTCCTAATCAATAAATGATACAAAAATAATACTTGATCATGTTAATTAATAGCTCGTACCTCAACTGAATAGCTACTCTATCAAGAACATGATGCATATCTGGTTATCAAGAATGCTTTCGTGATCTTCATTGGTCAGTGATTTTGATTCCTTCAAACATGAAGATAAGGTATATTTGTAGCCTCTATAAAAGAAAGTGTAGCCATGGATGGTAAATAATGACAAATAATGGTTGGTAGATTTGATTGTGAAATAAAATGGTCGATGATAAAATAATTTAGAATGGTAAAGAAACTAATGAAGATCAGAACTTTCAGTCACAAGTAATATTATTGATGTCGGATTCAACATAACTTTGGTTGTGGTGGGGCCAAAGACTTGTTCTTTCAATAGGACCACTAAATTTTTCTATTTTTTAATCTTGAGAGTAGCTACCATCTGACTAGGCTATATATTAGAAGCTATTTTGATTTGATCTTTATCAAGTGGTGAAGAAATTTTGTGCTTAGCTATTGGTACCTTAGTGAGGTTTTCACCAATGAAGTTGTCTTGATTGTTCCGTAGCACTTTTGAGAAGGTTTTACTAAGGAATGTTGAATTTTGAATTTGATTGTCTTTTAACGCTTTTGAAAAAGTTTCACTAGAATATACTGAGTTTTGAATTTGATTATCCCTTAACACCTTTGAAAATGTTTAACTAAGAGAATGTTATTTTGATATATTAATGTAGTCTTGGCCTCCATTCTCTTATTCAATAGCTATGTCACCATGGATGCAATTTAATAAAGTGTGATTCTATCAATCGCAATCAACACTTGTGGAAAATGAAATGTCAATGATATGGATATTTTGGTTGATGGTAATGGCCTATGGAATGGTAATGGAAGGGGGAGAGGTTACATAATCCTCGTAGAAGATACTAAGATAACTTATGTTAAATCTAAATTACTCATCCTCAAAAGCTATAGAAAGATCACAAATGTATTCAAAATGATCTACAAGGTATGCATAACCAATGTTGTAATAGCCATGAACATATTCTTCTTCTAAATCTGCTTCTAACTTAATGGACTCTGAACCCAATGTTGATTGTGATTCTAATGCTAAATATGATATCGGTTCCAGAATAAAACTTGACTCTAACTCTGATTCTTCATCTGATGGGTACTCTATTATAATGATGTCTTGTTAAATATTTGATATTTGACAAGTAATGGCCTATGATGGCATATTGGGCTCCACAAAAACTTGTTTGTTAAAGTGAGACTCCTCTAGGATAAGAAAAAGGTCAAGAGATAACTCCTAAAAAATTAGCTTGTTAATAAGAAGCTCTTGAAAAATAGGAGCATGGTTGAGGTAATGATTTTCCATAAGGTGGTTATAATCATTAAGAAGTGACTCAGCAAAGACTGGCTCATCAGAGTGAGACTCCTTGACAACTGGTATAGGATCAATAGGTGATTCATCATAGGTTGACTTGTCATAAGTGGTTGGTTCAACAAAAACATCTTGGATTGGTTGGTTTTCTTGGCCTTGGTTTCCAATGAGCTGGAAAATACTAGTTTTGAACATAGCTTGGTCTTTGAATGATTGGATTGGTTGAAGTTTGGTTGGGATTGGTACTGGATGAGGAATGACTTATGGTTGGATAATGGTAGGGCATTGGGGATCATGATTTCTCGCATGAGCTAAAAGATGAAGTTCTAAAATGGTAATGATAGGGTGTTGTGGGGCTTGATTTCTCACATAAGTCAAAGGACTATGTCCTAAAATGATGAAGGGGCATTATGGAGCTTGATTTCTCACACAAGCCAAAACATCCAAGTCTTCCTCATAAACCATATCATCCCAGTCATGAGCTGGCTCATAAGTTAGTTCTTGATTGTGTTCCATGTACTGATTATTGTAAAGAGGGTATCGATCCATATCCCAAAAAACATTATCTATAGTTGGATCTTCAAAGTCCTCCTCATAATCCTCTTCATGCCAATCAAGGTCTCAATTTAGATTTTGACTATGTTCCCCATATGGAGTATTGTAGGGATAATAATAAAACTCCTTAGAAAATCTTTCTCTATAGGGGTTCTTAGTGGGTTTTTATGTGGCCATTCTATCATAAGTTATATT
This sequence comes from Torreya grandis, assembly GCA_037957365.1. Classification (NCBI taxonomy): domain Eukaryota; kingdom Viridiplantae; phylum Streptophyta; class Pinopsida; order Cupressales; family Taxaceae; genus Torreya; species Torreya grandis. The sequence continues at coordinate 2,465,877 of JARHVA010000208.1, forward strand.
ACACATGACTCCACCATAAGCATAGTGAGACATATCCACGTAAATGATGAAAGCTCCGAAATAAAAAGTGTTAGAGTTTTACAAACTCTAAAAAACTATGTCCAAAGGATAAATGGTTCAAGCTTGGTCTAACTTGGACAAAAGGTGGAGTTGTATCTCCAATGTGGTCTAAAAGTGGAGCTATATCTTTAAAATTGTTTGTGATAAGACTTGGCATAAAATAGTCTAACATTAAATCTCTAATGTCAAATGTCATACACACAAAAGGTTAAGTGTCTAAATAAAAACTAACATGTCAAAAGTTTGGGTCAAAGTGTTCCAAACAAGGTCTAAACTAAAAAAGGGAAAAGTTGAGTTGCTAGGTATTTTATCCAAATGCAGAGTCAAAAGCTAGGCTCAAACAAATAGGCATATGCTAGGACTCTTGACCAAATGATGTCAAAATATAGACTTGAAACAAAGGCTTGTGTGATTTGATTTAATCTAACAAGTTTGGAAATAACTTTGACATAGAACCGACACACACAATCAAATATAAACATGATCAGTTGGCATAAGGCATAAGACAAAAGACTCTTTAAATAAAGATTATGTTCTCCTAAATAAAGGCATAAACAATGGTGAGGATAGGCATGAAATAAACAAACCATCAATAGTTTTCAAATTTGGGTAATCGATTAATCAAAGTTATGCAATTCAAAAGAGAAAGATCTGTGTATTAGCCTCATGAATTAAGGCCTAAATAGAAATAAATCAATGTTTGAATCCAAAATTGATAAGGTTAATTGAAAACTCAATATTGAAGACTAGGATTTGACCAAACAAGCTAGACAAGATTGAATAATGTGACAACACAAAATAAAGGTCTAAATGGTATACATAAAATGGTTTGAAACAAATGGTTTTTGATACAAGGTAGACTAGTCTTGAAACAAATTTGAGTAGCCTAATGGCGTAAGCATGCTTGAATGATGTGATATATGTTGTGTTTCAAAGAATCAAAAGGATCAATGGTTTGATATGATTTTGGCAGTGTAACACTACCTTCTGCAACTCAAATCATACACACACAAGCAAGTTTAGCAAAAATTTCAAGGCACAAGTGTGGTGTAAAATGGCCAACATAACACCTCTTTAGAAAAAAGAGTGACGCATAGACAAATTGGTTTTGACAAGGTTTTTTGAATAAATAAACAAGTTTTATTCTCAAAACATACCAAGAAAAAATGACCAAAATACTCTAAGTATAACCATTCAAATCCTAGCAAGGGTATGGCAATATGGGGTTGACTAGACTAGTAAGCTTTCAAATTGTTTCTAGGGGAATCAATTACACAATAAATTTCACCAAATAATACAAAAGACAAGCATAGAAATTGAGTGACCATGGCATTATGTAGTTGTAAAAAAGTCTAGTCCTTTTTACCACCATTACATTCTACTATTCACTCAGTGTAGTACAATGTCCAAATGCAGATACATCCTATGTGCAACTCCAAAGGAGTAAGTGAATTCAATGTCGGGAGATGAAACCCTGGGTTAAAGCTTCCCTAAAAAAATCATAGGAGGTAATGACGCCCCCCCTCGTAAGCCAAGTTTGCATAAAAATAAAAGACTAAGAGAAAGACTTTAGGGTCATTTTCAAGGTCACCCAAACTTTGATGAGTTTGTGGGGAGTACTTTAGATGACTTTATTTCTAGGCCTTGAACTAGTATATTTGCAATAAGAATGACACTTTTAATTATAAGGTTTTCTTAAAGGGGATAAATGGAAGAGGATACACACATCACCCCTCTTTTTTCCAAACAAAAATCTAATTTAAACAACTAAGTGAATACAAAAAGCTTGGAAAGGTGAGTTCATTTTAAAGCCCAAATTCTAAAATAAGGTAGTGTTCATTTGACCCCTTGGTCTTAGTTGTAACTTTAAAAATTAATGATAAAAATTCAATTAAGCACCTAAATATTAATTTAAGCACCCAAAATAATGTTCCTAATTAATTTTAAGCATGAAAAAGGTGATCTAAATATGTTTTTGGTAAATGTTAAGCTTGATCCTACAATAAAAATGTTAGCATGTCCTTTAGCCTTGAAGCTCTTTTGGGTTTGAAATAATGAACTTCAAAAAAAGAGCCCTCGAGTTTGTGTTTTAAGAAAATCATAGTGACTAACGTTAGTTATATAACTGATGATGGCTACATTTGCTAATTAATGCCACTTATCTAACTAACATCAGTTATACCAATGTGACCAATGATAGCTATCCAACCAGTGTTCATTTTATTAATCAATGCCAGTTATTGTGTAAACTTGTGGTAAACAAAAATGGTAAAAAAAAGTTAGAAAATCAAAATTTAAGAGTTTTAATGATCCAAATGAAGATTTTAAATATACAAAATGGTCTTCTTCATGTGTGGGATGCGTGTAGGTCCCACCTGGCATGCCAAATGTGGATTAAGAATTTAATTCAGGAGAGGATGGTTAATATGGTGTTAGTTTCAAAATGAAAACACAATTAAAGAAACACACTAACTATCATAACATCTCTAGGCGTAGACACTAGGGAGATTTTAGTTAACACACATGAATAAAAAACACAACTAAAATGCAAAAGAAACTCTCTTTTACCTTCCTTGAATACTCAAAAATGATTGTTGTATTGGCTTGCTTAGCCTGCGATCATGAAGTCCTTGGCAATAGAAGTTTAGCTTCCTCCATCTCTCCTTGGCACCTTTGGCTTGTGGCTTGGCTTGGATTGGAATCAATTTGGCATGTTAACACTAGTTGATTGAGGCTTTGGAACCATTTGTGCATTGTAAATTTCCATAATTAAGACTTTGAAGATATTTGAGCATAATAAATTTGTACCAAAATAGATTAGAAATGATGTTCATGGCCTCTCTATTTATAGATTTTTAAGAATGTCTAGAATCAACCTAAACCATCCATCCTGAGATTGAGATGTGTGGTTGAGGATTAATTCAATTTTTAGAATTAAGTTTATAATTATCCTCATCATGACATTGGAAGAAGGGGAAATTAAGAGGCATGGAAGGCATCATGGAAGGCATTGATGAGTCATGGAGGGCATGAATCCTGATATTTGTGGCATTTATGGCCTAGGGATGTCTTCCCAAGAAATGAGGTCACCTAATGATGCAAATATTCAATATTCATTTCCAAAAAAAATTATTTAACAAGTTTCCATGGAATTATTAATTATACCTTGATTTGCATTAATTATATCTTAAGCTTATTTAAGCACTTTGTGCACAAATTACTCAAATTGATCATAATGCCTTGTTATTGGTCCGTAATTTTACTGGATTGGAATTGGAAGTTAATGTTAGATGCATTGGAACTGTAGACATCCAATTCCTAACACCATTTATGTTGAAATTGTCAATCTTACTTGAATTACACTCAAATGCACATTTTAAGTCAAAATCCATAAAACATGTTAAATGGTTCAAACTTGTTGTTTACAAGTGCTAGTTTAAGTCAACGTATCCCTAAATAGGGTAATGCATTTTATGGGCCAGCTAACTTTGATTAGATCATTTTGAGTCAAAATGATGATTTCATCATTTAGTGCTCTGGATCACTCTTTTCTTCTAATTCATTGGTACACATCACATACCTTTGTTATTTGGTGTTGGCAACATATCAAATTAGAATACAGCTCTAATGCATCTAACATCACCTTCCATTTCCTCTCCAATCAAATTACGACCCAGTATTATGACTTTTTGACTAATTTGATTAATTGTGCACCAATTTCCAAAGAATTGCACTAAACTTGATTAAACTTACTTAAGCTAATTAATCCAATTTAAGAGCTTAAGTAAGAATTCCATAGATCTTTGGAATATCTCATTAATGGAAATTGATTTTGAATATTTGTATCACCTAATGACATCATCTATGGGGTGGCATCCATCAAGCCATAAGTGCATAAATTATCAGGGTTATAGGTCACCCATGCCTAGTTAATGTCTCCCATGCCTCTTTAGTGCTTATTTATCTTGAAGATATTTATGAGTTTAATTCCAAATATTAGGATTATCCATGGCCACACATCTCAATATTGAGATGAATGGTCATGGTTGATGCTAACCAATCTCAAAAATCTATAAATAAAGAGGCCATTGACATGAATTTTGAGCTTAAATATTGCAAAGTTAATGTTAAATTATTTCCACAAGGTTTTGCATTTGATCATAGATTTTGATTACAAGCTTCATTGATATGCTAGTTTATTGATTTGGAATCAAGATCCTGGGTTTTATGGAGTGTTCTTAAGGCATTGGAGGAGCTTACCACCATTATTGACAAAGACAAGGATGCTTGATCAAGGGAGAACATGTTTTTGAGCCATATGGGTATGGTGAATCCATTTGCGAAGGTAATATGGTATTGCTTTCTTTCATTTGTTTCTTTCTATACTTTGTAATTCCCATAGGAATAGATAGGTTTGGTTACTTATTTCTTTATGTATGTTTAATTATTTATGCACTAATGTTTGACTAACTTGCTTTGTAATCCTCTCTACATCTTAGCACACCCAGTGGGACAAGATGCATCTCACACCTAAATAAGATCATTTTGTAACTTTAATACATTGATTTGGATCCTTAAAATTCTTACAAATTGATTTTTTAACTTTATTTTGCCATTTTTATTTACCACTATTTTACATGGTAACTGATGTCAGCAAGTACTACCAACATCAGTTACCTGGCTTAATTGATGTTGGTTAGTAAAATTGACATTGGTTAGTTCTCATTTAGCCAAAGTAACCATCATTGATTATAATAACTGACATTGGTCACTATGTTTTTCTTAAAACATAAACTTGAGATCTATTTTTCTAAAGTTCATTGTTTCAAGCTAAAAAGAGCTTCAAAGCTAAAGGACATGCTAACATTTTTGTTGCAGAACCAAGCTTGACATTTGATAAAAACATGTTTAAATCACCTTTTGCATGCTTAAAAATCAATTAGGAACTTTATTTTGGTGTTTAACAAAGAATTTAGATGTTTTGGTGAATATTTTCAAAGTTTGAAAATAAGATCAAGGGGTCAAGTGAACACTACCAAATATCTCATTTGGGTTTAAAATTGAACACACTTGTCAATTATTGTTTGCAATAGTTGTTTACTTAGGTTTTTTTTGGCAAAAAGAGGAATGTTGCATCTATACTCTTCCATTCGTCCCCTTTAGGGAACCCTTGGAATCAAAAGTGCCATTCTTATTGCAAATAGCCTAGTCCAAGGCTTAGAAAAAATGTCTCCTAAAGCACTCCCCAAAAACTCATCAAAGTTTGGGTGATCTTGAAAATGACCCTAAAGTCTTTCTATTTTATGTTTTTTTAATTCCCATGAAAACTTGGCTTGTGAGAGGGACGTCATTAACTCATGTGAGTTCTTTAGGGAAGCTTTGACCTAGGGTTTCACCTCCCAACATTGAATTCATTTAACTCTTTTGGAATTGCACATGGGACGTATTTGTATTTGGACATCTCAGTACACTGAGCAAACATCAGGATGTATTGGTTGTAAAAAGGACTAGAAATTTTTACAACTAGCCAATGTTGTGGTCACCCAATTTCCATGCTTGTCTTTTGCAACATTTGATGTCAAAGTCATTGTGCAATTAATTCCCTAGAATGATCAAAACCTTGTTAGTTTAGTAGACCCCACTTTGACATACCTTATCAGTTTAGACTTAAGATGTTTTTTTTTTTCATTAACTTACTTAGTCTTGATTTATGTCTAAAACTACTTGTTAACTAAATGAACTTAACCAAAACACATTGTGCTCAATTTTCTTGAGCAAGGGAGGCATTACACCGTCCAAATGGAAAATTCATCTTTTCCTTGTTCAAATTTTTATCAAAAGATTTGTGTCATGTCATTCACTTTGGTGCAGTTATGTTGTCCAATTAAGTATATATCTTTTACCCAATTTGTTTAAATCCTTCATTTATAATCCACATTCAAAAATTAACCTTTCTGAGTTCTAGGGTTGGTGTGTCAAAGCAGGTTCACCATTTGTGCACTAAGCTTGTTGTAACTTGGATTCGATTTTTTATTTGGATTGAAGGTCATTTATTAAGACTCAAAATCACATATCATCTTGGTGGACTAAAGTCATCTTGCGTATCACTCACAATTTGAGTCCTAGAACATATTTTATCCCACTAGAATCATATGGTGATGTTATGCTACCTTTTTGGTCCTAGCTTTATACTTAGTGATTTGTGTATATTTTTGCATCTTGAGTTGTTTAGTTTATTTTGTATTCTTCATAATCTAGAGAGATTTTCTCTAAACTTCCAGGGTTAACTTTTCAAAGTTGAATCTAGATTTTATAGTGTGGGTATATCACAAAGATCTAGGCTTTGGTGTACTAGTTTTCACCTTGGGTCTTTGAGTTACCTTACTCCCTTCCGATTTATATGATTTCAAATTTACCAAAGGTTGAGTAAATTTGTGAACCAAATCTTATAAATTGTGCGTGGTTTTAAACCACCCTCCCTTATAGTCTCATTGGTACTTTGGTTTTTTGTTTAAAGAAGAGCCAAAACATACTTTGATTGGTGCCAAAGCATTGGTCCAAAGTTATTCAAACACATAGAACAACTCTTTTTAGACATGACTCAAAGGTTCACTCGTAGTGGGGCCTCTTATGGTCTTAGTTATGAAGATGAGTAATTTTATGATGGTCAAGATAACCCCATTATTTTTGATGATATCCCCATAAGAGTAAGATCCAAATATGATTACAATGGATATCAACCCTAAGAAGATCAAGATGAAGCCATTCTTAGAATGATAGAATCAGATGCTAGACTACCTTCTGATTTTCCTACAAAACAATTGCATACCTTAGTTAGAGAAGGAAAACAATGATGGCAAGAGAAAGCTTTTGCACAAATGGACACATCTTCCTCTAACAAAGGAAAGGAAATACAAACATAGTCAAAACACACAAATCTAGAGCTTTTAGCTAAGATAAAAATAATTAGTGAATGATATGTAGATTAACTTGTCATAGACTTAATTGACTCCCTAGTTGCCACTTCAATTCACAATAATTCTTCAAAAGAACAAGGAAATGTGGTTGAAAGTATGCATTAAATATTGGATGAGGATTTACCATAGTAGATCAAGGTAATCTAAATGAATAATTAAAGTCACAAGAGACCTTACAAAGTGTTCCATTTGATACGAGACATACATGCTTCAATCATCAAGAACCTCTTGTTACTTTAAAAACTTAGAAATCTAAACATTCAGTTTGAATTGAGGAAGTCCCTCAAGATAATTTGGCTAGTTCTTTTCAACCAATCCAAAGATTGGTAAATAAACATATAAATTTCCAAATTTAACAAAGTGTGAAAGAACCAAATTTAGGGAATGTTTTACAATCCAAGAATCAATAGCCTATGTTCTTAACTCAAGCAAAAAATCAAAACCAAATCATGGATTGAAAGCTATACACTCCCTATAGATCCACACAAAACCAGGGGCACATTCCACCCCAACAACATCTTATTCAATCTACAAATGCACCAAACATGTAAGAATGGAATTCTATGAAGGAAATTGTCCAATGATTAGAGATGAATAATAGAGTCAAAAAGTACAAATTTGATGAGATAAGCCCATATCCATTTGATTTATCTATTCTCTAAAACCCCTTTCCACCTCATTTTGAGGCACCCATATTTGACAAGTATAAAGGAAAAGGAGATCCACGTGAGCACATACAAGCATTATTCATCATATGCTAAGAGGTCACTTACAGTAATGAGTACTTATTATGACTATTCCTATGAAGTTTAGCAAGACAAGTTCTTGATTGGCTACTTAAACTACCCAAGGGATCGATTGCAGATTGAAATGACTTATCAAAAAAGTTTTTTAACCATTTATCATATAACATAAAATATGAATTAACCATTGTTGACTTATTTAAATCCAAGCAACATGATGGTGAAAATTTCATTGCATATCTAAAAAGGTTGAGAGCATTGGCATGCCACTTTCAACACAATTTACCAGAAAAATAGTTGGCTGATATCTTTGCACAGAATTTATATCTTAAAGTTATGCATAATCTATGGTTAGCTTGTGCTAACTCATTTAAAGAAATTATTGATAAAGGAGTATAGATTGAGAAGGATCTTATTACTAAAGGCCTTGTTAAGATTTTTGTGTAAGGTCAAGCATCTAATTAGATTAAATCACTAGCTCTTACAGCTATGCAAGATAAACCTAAGGGCTTTAGAAAAAATAAAAACATGGTTGGAAATTGGGTGATATAAATAATACATATACAAATGGTATAGGTTATGCCTCCTCTAAATGTACAATTAACTCCCTCAAATCCACTACCTACTTTGCAGAGACAACCTCCACGAAGGACATTTCATAAAAAATTTAGAGTCTTTAACAAGTTAGGAGAATTAGTTAAAATAGTGTTACAAAATCTCAATGTAGCTAATTTAATTATATGGCCAATATTAAGGCCATTTCCTCAAGATTAGCCAAAACTAGACTGGTACAAAGAGAATGAATGGTGTAACTTTCATCGTGTTGCTGGTCATGATGCATATCATTGCATTAAATTATGATATATTATTGAGGACTTTATTGAAGGTGGTGAAATAGATATTAAGTTGGCCCCTAATTAGGACACAAATTAGGATATGGGAATCTACAAAGACCCCTTTCCTTGACATGATCCATCACCACCAAGAAATAATCAAAATGGTCATAATCAAGCACATAGGTAGAATCAGAACTAGCAACAAGATCAAGATCATAATAAGCATAATCGAGATCATAATGCCCACACTAATAATGTGGCTTATAATAATGTACCTTATGACTTTAATAACACTGTGGGATGCATTTCTTCAACCCACATTACCATTGTTATTGTGAAGCTGTATGGCCAATCTCATATTCCTCATAACATGGGACCCATCATTATAGGGTTATCACCCTATCCCTTAGTAATACCATGTTGGGTTCACATCATCATGTTGCTACTCTATTTGCATGGGTTATTAATCCTAAATAATAATACCTTTCTTATAAAGGCTCCTCACTAACCCAAAATTGTTGTAATACTATTAATCACCCACAAGTCACCATCCAAAGCCCTTTACCTCCCTCTTCTAATTATAATAACTCCTTGCCACCTCAAGGTTGTGTAATTGCAACTAGATGCCCATGAATTACCATCTAGGGCCCTTCACCAACTTTTTCCATAAAACCTAGTGAGAACATTATGCCAATGGTTCCAAAGTTGAATATTGTCTCAACAAAGACTAAATTAGTTTAATCCATAGTTCAAAGGCCTTATAGTCTAACAGATCAATTAGATAAAACCCCTACACAAATTTCCATATTATAACTCTTGTAGACATCTGATGTCCATAGAACCATATTCAACAAACTTTTACAAGAGTTTATTTTGCCTAATGATATAAACCTTGATCAGTTCTAAAACCTAGTTGGATATTTGTCTTCATTTTGGCAAATCACATTTGATCAAAAGGACATGTCCACCCTTATCCTAAACCATAATAACCCACTGTACATCGAGATAATCATTGCAGATCATAAGATCAAGAAAGTTCTTATAGATAATGGTTTAGGGATGAACATCATATCTCTTAAATTGGTATGATGATTGGGTTACATGGATAAAGACATTCAATCAAAAACTTAATTTCCAATTAAATTGGTGAGATGTTTGGGTTACATCATATTGGTCGAGATTGAGATCCCATCATTAAGAATATCACTGGAGCACATTGAAGATAATGAAGACTATAGAGCCCCATGATTTCAAGAACTAGAGCTTCTTGATGGTAAGCATTTGGATGCTGTAGAAAACTTGTAGGCCTATCAGAATAGATTGTAGAGAAGCTACAACAAATGCATTCTCCCTCGAGAATTTGAGATTGGTGACCTAGTTTTGAAAGAGAACTAGAAGAACATGAATGCTAAACCCAAAAAGAAAGGCAAGTTTCAACCTAATTGGTTAGGACCATATATTATCATAGAAAACTATGGATTATGAGTATATCAATTGGATAAACCTAATAGTGAATAACTTTCAGAGCCCATGAACATCATACACCTTAAGAGGTTCAATGCATGAACAAATTTGAACCATTATCTATAAGACCCCTAACTTGGGGGCTACTTGTGCTATCATAATTTTATCCCACCCCTTTTATCTTACCTTGAACACATTTTATACTACCCTAGTCCACTTTTCATGAATATCGATAGTAAAGGCTTTGAACCCTTGGCACTCTGAACACATTCTTCATCCCATTATGGATTGCTCTCTTCGAGAAGCATATTCTTTGTTATGTCTAAGGCATGTTATAAGATTGAACACTTTTTGTCCCTTAACCAATTATGATCTTGATTATGTCTCATGAACATTATGAACATCTTCAATAGCAAGTTCTACAAAGTAGTTCAACCAGGACAATCTTGTGCAGCTTCAAATAGGTGAACAAATACACCTTCTCAGTTCTAGTATTTTTGTTCTTTCTTGTTTTATCAAGAACCTTGCTCTCACTGATTTATGAGCATGGGATGTTGTAGATGGATTAGCTATCTTATAGGAACCTCTACTCTCAAGATGTGCATCTCCTCGACTAGATGGTCCCACCTTGTGCAAATTTTATCTTGAAAACACCAAAAATATTAGAAATACTTTGAAAATACCAAAAAAATCATAACATGATCCATAAAAGAATAAAAACATTTTCTCATGCTTTTTTACATTTGTACATTTCCATTCCACCATGCTACACTCTTGTTATTTTGGAATCATAGAAACACCAATTCATTTCATCGTGTCCCACGTACTTGCCATTTTATAAGGTCATTCTTTCTCATCGAATCAGCTTCTTATTTTCCAGATCATTCTCATTTTTTTTTCATATCTTCCATTTATTCTATAACATTAATCATGCTAGTTTGATCATCATTTTTATTCTATCCCATTTCCTAGGAGAACTACATTTGGCCTAAAGTTCATGTTGGAACATGCATCCATGGAACTATGTAGGTAGCATCCACTTGTCTTATACATCTGGACTCAGCTCAGCTAACCCCTTCATTTTCTTCTCTTCCCCCATTTCTTCTATCATTGTTCCTCTTTAATTAGGGAACAATTGTCATGTCATTATTCTTTGTTATGATGTGGTAGAAAGTAACTCCTCTACCGCACATGCATGAACATTTATATTTAAACTGCACTAACTTGGTTTTTGTTTGTGTGTGTTTATTTGTGTTTTCTTGGTGTTTTGTTGTGCTTTTACACCTCTCCTTTAATTTCTTATCTTTTTCTCCTTTTATTACTTCTTGTCTCACATTGGACTTATGTTTCCTTGATTGTTTTTTGCTTATCTCTTTTGTGTTTTAGAACATCTTGATGATTCACATGGATCTTGATGGTTTATATCTCGATCCTATGTTATTACATTTTTTTTGGATCAATTTGTTTATTTGATTGTTATTGGTGTCTAGTTTTTCTATTTAAATTTTGTTTTTCTCTTTTGTGTTTAAGAATGCCTTCATGGTCCACATGGATCTTGATTATTCATATCTTGTTCTCATGTCATTAAGATATTTTTGACTTTTGTTTTTAAACATTTTGTTCCTACTTCAGATCATATCTTGATTTAAAGTTAGGTTCATTTATGTTAATATTTTTCTTTATCTTTTTTGTTTAAATGTGAATCATTGTAACTCTAGTTTTGGTCATTATTTTACCATTATCCTTAGTTATAGGCATTCACATTTAAATTGGCTCAGCACGATTGGAATCTTATGTCATTATAAGTTATTTATACTTATGATGCCTAATTTATTTTTCTATATCAAGCACTTTGTGCTCAGGTCTCAAAGTTTTAACGTCAACATCAGCTGTAATAAACGATTCTCAAGAACACTTTGCAAAACCTAGGCTCATGATATGGAATTAGACATCTAGGTAACATGCATTTAGCACTCAAATATATGCTTAGATTTTCATCTCTTCACATACATTATGAGTTTAATTAATTCTTGGTCCATTTTCATCATTTCTCATTCCATTCTCTCCCAAACTGGGGTGAACTACATTGGCCTAAAGTTCATGTTGGAACATGAGTCCATGAAACTATGTAGGTAGTGCTCAATTTCTATTGAGGTCAACTCGTCTATCTCCATTCTTCTTTTCATCCCTCTCATCACTTTTTACATTCTCATATACTTGGTTTTATATGGCTTTCTAAGCCATTACACCATCACATATACATTTGCACCCACTCATTTTAACCTATCTTTTGGGTTATATCCTTGAGCTACTTTGATTGTCAATTTCCCATGCTAGGGTACAACATCTAAACAACATTCGATAAAATTAGATATATAGGGGAAAAATCATTCTTTATTCTTTATCAATGATCAAGATTCACCTTACTAAGGGAAAACTATTTTATCATGATCAAATCTGCTCTACTGGAGTACTTATTATATTCTCTTTGGAAACCCCATTTTAGTGGTGCTTCCCTTCTTGAAGTAGAATGTTCTCTCTTTTCCTCTAATTCCAAGATCTCCACATTAAATCCCATGATGGAAATAATTTAGTGAGCAAATTTTCTTAGGATTGATCAATGTCTTAAGAATGCAACTTATACTCTCAAATTGGGTATGTTTATAGTTTGTCCATTACATTTATGGATTGTATATTTTCCATTCCCCCCATCTCTAGGGCCTATTATACCTCTCATTATATTTTGATCATTGATGGTAATCACATGTGCAAGCATTAGCTCATCTGGATGTGATCTATTCCATGGGTTAATCTCTCACTTTCTTTCTTTTTGAGAGTCCATCCTTTTCTTCCATCTTAGTATGTCCTCTCCAGGGGGCATCATGGGTCTATTCCAATTTCTTCTTGATAACTCTTTTCTTTGAAAATATGTTTCTTCCCTTGAATGTCTCGCTACACCTTCTCAAATAGGGGTAAAATATAGACATCCAATTCCTAACACCATTTGTGTTGAAATTGTCAATCTTACTCGAATTACACTTAAATGCACATTTTAGGTCAAAATACATAAAACATTCTAAATGGTTTGAAATTGTTGTTTACAAGTGCTAGTTTAGGTCAAAGTATCCATAAATAGGGTAATGCATTTTATGGGCTAGCTAACTTTGATCAGATCATTTTGAGTCAAAATGACCATTTTGCCATTTAGTGCTCTAGATCACTCTTTTCTTCTAATTCATTGGTACACATTACGTACCTTTGTTATTTGGTGTTGGAAACATCCTAAATGGGAATACAACTCCAATGCATCTAACATCACCTTTTAGTTTCTCTCTAGTCAAATTATGACCTAATAATATGACTTTCTGACCATTTTGATTAATTGTGCACCAATTTCTAAAGAATTGCACTAAACTTGATTGAAATTACTTAAGATAATTAATCCAATTTAAGAGCTTAAATAAGAATTTCATAAATATTTTTGAATATCTAATTATTGGAAATTGATTTTGAATATCTGCATCACCTAATGACATCATCTATGGGGTGGCATCCATCAAGCCATAAGTGCATAAAATATTAGGATTATGGGTCACCCATGCCTAGTTAATGCCTCCCATACCTCTTTAATGATTATTTATTTTGAGGATATTTATGAGTTTAATTCCAAATATTAGGATTATACATGGCCACACATCTCAATCTTGAGATGGATGGTCATGGTTGATCTTGACCAATCTCAAAAATCTATAAATAGAGAGGCCATGGACATGAATTTTTAGCTTAAATATTACAAAGTTATAATCTTAAATTGTTTCCATAAGGATTTGCATTTGATCATAGATTTTGATTACAAGCTTCATTGATAGGCTAGTTTACTAATTTGGAATCAAGATCCTAGGTTTTATGGAGTGTTCTTGAGGAATTGGAGGAGCTTACCACCATTGTTGACAAAAACAAGGATGCTTGATCAAGGGAGAACATGTTTTTGAGCCACATGGGTATAATTAATCCATTTGGGAAGGTAATATGGTGTTGATTTCTTTCATTTGTTTCTTGCTATCCTTTTTAATTCCTATAGGAATAGATAGGCTTGGTTAGCTAGTTTTTTATGCATGTTTTATTATTTATGAACTAATGCTTGACTAACTTGCTTTGTAATCCTCTCTATAAGAAATGTTATCCCATTTAGGATGTTACCAATAAAAAATAATAAAGTCATATGTCTCATACAAGATATTTGATAGGAAAGAGCAATTTAGAGCACCTAGGTGCAAAATTGGCATTCTAACTTAAAATGATCTGATCAAAGTTAGCTAGCCCATAAATTGCATTACCCCATTTAGGGATACCCTAGCCAAAATCAGCACTTGAATATGTTAGTTTCAAATATTTTAATGTGCTTTAGTGTTTTTAGGCCAAATTCTACATTTTGGTGAAAATTGGCCAAAAACATGATTAGAGGTCATTGGTGGCTAGATTTAGGTGCCTACAATTTATACTTAATAAAATACACCAAATTATGCCTCAAAAAATAATCGATTAAATTAAGCATGTATTTAATTATGTTAAATGAAGGATTTGGAAATAGAGAAGTAATGTCACAATGGACAATATCCAATATTTTTTCAACTCTCCATATTTTTCCCTTCTTATACTTCTCCTCAGGATGCTTACCAAGTATGCAACCCTAGAAAACTCTGTAAAAAAACTTGGCTTGTGGCAACCCTAAAACCATGTCTTGATAGTTGAGTTATTCTAGGTAGCAATAGTTGACATGGCCAAATTACTCATGCCATAATTTACTCACCCCATCTAAATGAGTGAAAAATGAATTGGAGGGTTGATTAGGAGCAAAATGTGAGAAAGTATTTAATAGTGACTAGTGATCTATTTCCCACTATAACAATGGAGTCACTCTCTACTTTATTAATAACCATTGAATTGGGTGTGAACTCAGTATTTTTGCTTGAGTCGATGTAAGTGATTTGAGAAATATATAGGAGATTGGTGGATAAAGAGGAAACACATAGAAAATCATGAAAATTCCCATCATTCACTTCAACAAATCCACTCCCACTAATTTCTGTAGAAGTATTGTTACCCAACAATATGGAATGCATAGAACAAGGCTCCAAGGATGAGAAAATGTCTTATGATGAAGCCAAGTGGTGTGATGCACCAGAATCAATAAACCATATGGAAAGATAGGATCAAACTACAACAAGTGATTTGCCCTTATATTTTCCATTTTTACTATCTTTAGACTTAAAAGACTCTTGTACTAATGAAATTTGATTGGAAGAATCAAGGACATTGATGTTGTGATTCTTAAGCATATTAGTTGGTCAATATGATTTTTCATGCATTTGGATTCATCATGCCCAAATTTATTGTAGTAGCCACATGCGAGTCACTATGTATTGGGTTTCCTATCTGAAGAGGAGTTTTTTGATGCTTTAGACTTAACATAAAATTTTTGACCCTTAATTTTTTTTGGGTCCTTATTTTGTTTCTTCTCCTTGCTAATGGAAGCCTTTTATTTGTCATGAATCATAGTCAAGGAATGTTATTTAGATGAATTCAGTGTACCCATTTGAATGATCTTGTCTTGCTCTTGAGTCAAGTCAGTAGTAAAGTCATCTAAGGATGTTAGGGTCCATGTAGCTCCAAGGGCATTCTCGGTGGCATAAAAGGTAGAAACTAAGACAAAATAGTCAGATTCCAACTTGGTAAAGATGGAAAAAATAAATTGATCATTTTTTTTGTCAAAACCACACAGTTTTAACTACAACCTGAGTGATTTTAACTTTTTGAAAAAGTCTTGTAATGTATCAAAATCACTTGGGCTGAAATTTATGAGATCATTTTACAACTCATGACCTTTCATTATTCAAAAGGCATGTGAATATTACCAATGTATAAATCTAAAAAAACTTGCACTTCCATAAAATGACACCTCAAAAGGAGTAATGTGCTGAAATTTGTGCACATTTGAAGTCTTGTATGGTAAGAGTAATTTGATAAATGGAAAAATTAAGTGAAATTGGAGGTATACTCAGGTAAGTGGTAGAATTTGAGGGATATTCATAAAGTCATCATAACCCATAATGCATTTAAACATGTGTTAGAATCTAAATGATGTTCAAGTAGGCATCAGAACCTAAGGTGTGTTTGAGTAGGCTTCAAAATTTAGATGATGTTTGAGTAGGATAATAACCTAAGGTGTATTCAAGTAGGCATAAAAATGTAAATTATGTCCGAGTAGACATCATAACTTGACAGGTGTTTTTGCAGGGGTTGGAACTTGATAGGTGATTGTGTAGGGGTCATAACCTAATAGGGGCTTTTGTAGGGGTTAAAATCTGACAAGTGCTATTCAAGGGGTAAAAACTTGATAGGTGTGAACACAATCACCTAAATGTCCACCTGGACTTATTTTTTCACCAAGAAAATTCTACCAACTATCAAAACTACCTATTAGTGGTGGAAATTCTATCGAACTAAAAAACCTCTAAAAATGTGGATTCTATATGACTTCTCAAAAATATGACAGAGACCCACTTGGTTTCTTGACAAACCTAAAAATCCAAATAAATGATTTTTCTTCAAATTCATTGGAAGTATGATTTTTCTATAATTAAAAAATGGCCTTAAAACCCTCCAAAAAAGGTTAAAAATAGACTATCACAAAACTAGGTCATGTTTACAGAGTCATTCCTATGTTTTTTCCACCTTATAAATGTAATGACTCTATCTATTTTTTAGTTAGAGACTCTAGGTTTATATATTTGTATGGATTTTTGAGAAAATCCACCAAACCCTAGAAAAATGAAATCAATGAAAATCTCAAACAAGCAAGAATGCAATATCTCAAAACATAATCAATGAATTTGTCTACTAGCATAGCTATGATACCATGTTGGAGTGGGCCACAATTGAAGATCAACTAGATAAGGTCGAATGCATGAGGCTGAATTTGTATATAGTGAAATTTGAAGAACAACTTATAAGAGGAAGAAGCTTGTCTTCACAACTAAAATTTACATTAACATTCATTAGCCAAAAAATGCATAATAAGGTACACTAAATAGTGAGGAATTAGTCACCCAAAAAGGTACACTAAATGGATATTTGAGTGTGATATAGGCATAGGTTTGATCCATGATACATGCATATACATATGGTGGTTTCTTGTACCCACATGACAAACTACATTGGGGGCCTATGCTTTTATTTATCATGATTGATACAAGTTCTATTGTTTTATAAAAAAATAAATTATCATGTTGAGCTTATATATTAATTTTTTCACATGCCTATACTCATGCTTACATCTTATATAGTGTATTTTATATGTTATGCTACAAGACATTTTGATAACACATGTTGTAGGGCCTAATAGGATATGCTTATACTAGTTTCACATATATTTCACTTGTTCATGTTTTCACATGGATTACTTGAGTGTAATTCTTGTTTGCTACCTTATCTTTATTCTAGAATATTAAAACATTTTCCTTGTTTATTGGCCATAGTGCCTTGAGTGTTTAATGTTTCTTTGGTATGTGGACATTTGAACATGTATGCTCCTTTGAATGTATGGAGTTTGAACATGCCCTTGTTTTCGGTCTCCTTAGACCCCTTTTACGTGACATTGAGTGCTTTTGTGTGTGTGCTTGATTGTTTTTTGAGATTGTGCTTGTTACTTTTAAATGTTTTCATGATCCATTTAATGCATTTTAGGGCTTGTTATGTTTGGATACTATGAGCTTCATTGATACATATGCTTAGATATGATATCCCTATATGCTTATTTACTACATGATTTATACAAATATAACATGGTTATATTATCCTTTTGAGATAAGGCAACTATGACATTGTATTCCCTCACCTCTAGGGGGTATATCAGTGGGCAAATGTCATAGAGACATGATTCCAAATACACACTATTGATAGAATTAGTAGAATTTGATATAGGTTACGTGATTGAGATATACACTTTCTTAGAATATTATGCATTTGGCTCTAATTTTCATAGATTTGAGATAAATTTTATCAAATTTATGACATATATTACACATAGTTTATAGAACATATGTATTGTTTGACAAATAATTCAGCTTGAGACACATTAGAGGTGAATATGCCATAGGAATTCACCAAATAACAAAAACATATTTATATTATATACACATTTATGCATTGACCTTACCAATATGCACCAATTAAGATTTTATCTATAACATCAATTTAGCTTCCTTGTGTAGTGTGATTGAGATTTAATACACTTGATGCTTTAACACTACTTCCATTTTTTAGGTTGAGATGGTTATACCATTTAACCTAGGTGATATTGGATAGATTATGTATACACTTGATATGTGTGAGTGATATTTAATGCACTTGATGGCTTTGGAATAACTAACCTTTGCACCAGATTGGGGGCATGATCACATTCCAATTCACCTCTTCACATCTATAAGTTTTAGTTGTGAACCTCTCTCTCTCTCTCTCTAATGCTTCAATTAGGAAGCATCATTACCAAATCAAACTATCAAGGGAAAACATGGTTGCATCAACACACATATGTACTCCTTTGCTCTCTTTTATTTAAACCATTTAAATTATTAAAAAATTTAGATTATATGCAATAATTACACTATAAAATGCTTTTTGTTGTAGGTAAAACACACAAAAAAATTCAAACAAGGCTTAAATCAAAGCAAGGTCTTTGTACATACCAAAGGTATGCATTTTTATTCCATTAAACCAAGTAATTTAATCCTTATACATTACTATATTAAAGGGGGTAAATGTAGATGCTAAATATAGATTTTATATGATAAACTAATCTTTTACACTTGTAAAATATCATTCATGACTCAATCCTTCAGTTGAGGACCTTTTCATTGCTAAAATAATCATGTTTTCCATCTAAATGTGTCTAAATGATTATCTTATTGTCTGAACCTAATATTTTGATTACCTAAATTACCTGTATCCCATAGTATGCTTAAAAAATGATATATATCCTTCATTGACAATTAAATTTCTTCAACATTTTCCTATTCTCTCTGACACCACCATCCATATTATGACACTAGCATTGATGCTAGTGTCCCATTTCTAACATCAGTGTTAATACCTCACAAACACTCAAATTTGAAAATATTTTGACATTTATGGGTTGGCCTATAATGTTTTTTAACCCTCTCATGAGAACATTTCAAAATTTGTTGTATAAATACAAGCTAAAGACCATTAATTATAAATTAATAAATATCATGGAATTTTCAATCACATATATATCTAGAAACACCTCTTTCACTTGAAAAATGGCTTAGGGCCTTCTCTATTTACATATTAGTCATAAAGTATTATATTTACATGTTTGATGCATTGAAAAAGTAACCCATGAGTAGTATTTTCTATGTTAAAACCTAGATCACTACATGCACTCACATATAGCATATTGCACAATTGTTCACACACAAACCCACATTAGGGGGAGAACTACATCAGTCTAAGGCCCTCTTGGGAGTATTGGTTATGTAGGTAACACTTACTAAAAGAGGGGCCTTTGAGGCCAAATTAACTTCACTTGAGCCCAATAACCCCTATTTTTCAAGGTGACATGACATAATTAGATGACCTAGGGTTTTGAGCTACGTACTGATATCCAAAACTTATGCACATGATCTGAACATACAATCTACAAGGTGAAAGGGAAATTTAATAGCACATGTAGAATTTATAGAAAAGGACCTATACTTAACTATAAACAAAAATGTTAATTTCAAGATAGAATTATTGACACTAGTGTCCCTATTTTGATGGTTGTGTATGTATGTGTTGTGGCCAACATGCCCGCTTTTTAGAGAAATGGGGGACCCATCTAAAAAATATCATGAAACAGGGATTTGAGGTCATTTATTTTATTCTTGTCGGCAACACCTACTTAAATCCTTAGAATATACATTACTTCAATTTCCCTAAGTAGTAACATGCCTATTTTAATTTTTAATACTAAGGAGTGTTTATTGTTTTTATGAATCATGGAACTAACATTGTAGGTTAGATTTCACTAAAATATCTCAAAATATCCTTCATTCTTAAAGCAATAGACCCATTGCCCTTCATGACAAATCAAGATCTCCGCAACTAACCAGTAAGTTTTAATGTATCATGTTCATTTTAATTTTATTACTTAGTCTTTTATGTGAATTTTATAGAGCCCAATAGAATGGGAAGGTGACATGTTTCCACTAATTAGAGCAACTAGTCCCCTGGACTTATAAAAAATTTTAGAGCCTAGAAGAGCCTGACTAAATAGGAAGGTGCAATATCACAATTAGTCAGAGTGGCCAGTCCCCCAGACTTGTTAAAGATTTTAGATCTCAAGAGAGCATAGATAGATGGGAAGGTGACATGTCACCACTAGTTATAGCAGTCAATCTACTAAATATATCAGATATGTTAGAGCCTATGAGATCCCAGTTGAATGGGAAGGTGCCACATTACCACTAGTCAGATTGACCAATCCCCTAGACCTATCAAAGATGTTAGAGCCTAAGAGTTCCTAGATGAATAGGAAGGTGGGAAATCACCACTAGTTAGAGTGTTTATTCCCCTAAACCTATCAGAGATGTTAGATCCTAAGAGAGCCTAGTCAAATGGGAAGGTACCACATTACCACTAGTTAGAGTGGCCAATCCCTTAAACCTTTTAGAGATGTTAGAGATTGGGAGATCCAAACCAAGTTAGAAGTTACCACATTTACACTAGTTAGAGCAACCAGTACCTTAGACCTGTTAGAGATGTCAGATACTGAGAGAGGCTAGCCAAATGGGAAGGCACCATGCCACCACTAGGCAGAGTGGCTAGTCCCCTAGACTTATTAGAGATGTTAGAGCTTATGAGAGCCTAGCCAAATAGGAAGGCACCACATCACCACTAGCCATATCATCTAGTCTCTCAGACCTGTTAGAGATGTCAGAGTCTGGGAGAGCCCAACTAAATAGGAAGGCACCATGTCACCACTAGTAAAATTAGCTAGTCCCTTAGACTTATCAGAGGTATCAAAGCTTGAGAGAGCTAGGTCAAATGGGAAGGTTCCATGTCACCACTAGTTAGATCAGATAGTCCCCTAGACCTATTAGAGATGGAAAATCTTGAGAGAATAAGAAGGTGCAATGTCTCCCAATATAAAGATGAACTAGAAGCTAACTAAGGCCCTAAAATGTTAGAATAAGGTACAAATGAGACTAGAGAGCTAATCAAGATGTGCCATGTGTTCCTAGGTGGCACATCACCTAGCCTAGGGGAAATATGTGGAGTGCAGAACCATGCTTAGGTGTAGACCATTATTGGTAAGACCAATGAGTAGATGACATGTGTTGAAAAGTATATGTTAAAGGAGAAGTCTCTAAGATATGTGATTGTGTGCCTACCATGCATTGGGAATTAATAAAATGGGAATCTAGGTTTGATTAGATAGTTGTAAAAATTCCCATTACCATTGATATATCTAGTTGGAGGTAGAGGATCATGGGCTCCAAATTTAATTCTAGATTTAGAAGTAAAGAGAGAAAATCTAGCTACTGACTCAAATTTGAATTTGCAGCAAGTGAGATGCCAAACACCATTAATATAGAGGAGTTATATCTATGTATTTATAAAAATCCCAATAGAAGATCACTAATGGTTACCATTTCTATATTCAAAGAAATATATAACTCAGTTTCAAATTTCCATAGAGCACCCCTTGTATTTTATGCCTTCTAAACTCAAAGTTTCCCAAATTTCCCCCCATTCTACTCCAATGGATGCATCATCCTCAAACCCAAATGATGAACTTGAGTAACAAGACACCACATTATTAGATGGCTTGACTAATTTTAATCATTATAATTATATATTCAAAATAGTCAAATAAGTCCCTAGGGATTTTGGTA
Source organism: Torreya grandis (assembly GCA_037957365.1). Taxonomy (NCBI): domain Eukaryota; kingdom Viridiplantae; phylum Streptophyta; class Pinopsida; order Cupressales; family Taxaceae; genus Torreya; species Torreya grandis. The sequence goes on from JARHVA010000208.1 coordinate 2,487,917, forward strand.
AAGATGATGACTAACAAGATGAGTATGAGCATGCCCTTAGATCCTAAAAGAAGTGTAAACTCCATAGAGCTATGACCAAATCAGAGGCATTCCCTTATGCTAACCTATTGAGTAACATAATTCAAAAAGCCATCCATGAGTAAGACAAGGTCAATGAATGGGAATGATCACCCAACTCTTGGCACCAAATTATTGATGTATCTGGGAATGTCTTTAAGGATTACTATTCCCCCCTAGACTTCACCTTCTCTTATGATATAATACATGTAACAGTATAAATGGGGACCTAATAGATATATGACATCCTCCATGAATAGGCTAGGATCAAAACCTAGATTCTAAGTGGGTTAATAAGGAGCATATCAATGCTTACATAGTCTACACCTTCTGATAAGAGGTTCATGTAGGCATGATGCTACTAAATTGGCTATTTGAGGGCCAAGAATGCCAACATGTTAATGAGATATGGGTGCCTCTCTAAAATATGATCCTAATATGTTTAAAGGTCCTAGACATGGGAGGATTAAAAAACTTCAAGTCAATCCAGGCCATCATAGATGCCTAAACTAGAGGTAAATTTTACATAATGAGATACTTGATAGACACATTCTAGGGGATGATCTCTTTTAAACCTTCAACCTTTCCTATGTGGATTATTAGGGGCTAGGTATTCTATGTGGTCTTATATAAGATATATGTCCACCAATTACACCATCACATTTGGGACATATGTGAGCACTTCTACCTAATGGTATACCCAAACATCAATGAAGTTTAGATGCCCTAGCTCTTGAAGGTAGTTAGGGATTCTATCCTAGCCATTAAAGACTAATGGTTATACAAAGATGACACGGTGATCTAGATCATGAATTTATTCAAATATCTATTCCACCTATTGTATTACTTTCTAGACCACTTAGTTGAATAAGATATTTCCTATTAACTATTGGAAGTCATCTTCAAGTTTTGCATACAAATTTTGCATAAGGTGTGCCCACAACTCTTGATCACCATATGATATCATGTCTATAAGACCTACCCTTATATTCAAAATATGGTGGCCACACAAGAATATTTAACCCTTATGAAGTGAAATATCCAATAGTGGGACCCTAAAGGGGTAATCTTAGCTCATTTGGTGTGATACTCAACCTACCTTAACATTAACTACAATCATCTGATCAAATATGATGATGAGCTTTATCTAAATTCCACTAATAACCATGAGATGATATCCTAGATAAAAACCAAGAATAATAAGGGTAGGAAGGCTCAAATAGGCTCCTTTGTGCCTCTTCTAACTCTTACTCAATCCATAGAGGACCCAACTCTAATAGCACTAGTTATATCTTAAAGGATCTTGAAAGGTGTTTTACCACCTTTTCCTCCTTGAGATCCAAATCTAGCTCCTTGGTCCTCATACCTCAGCTACTCCCCCTCTAATTTATCCTAGTGCTCTACCTCCACCTCCTCTAAAATATCTAGTATCCAAGCTATGACATAGCTAGACATAGACTACTTGATTCTAGGCATCCTAGGCACATCCCACTCAACCACTAACACCTCAACACTAGGATGCATAGACCTTGAGATTTGATGTGGCCAATATATTGAAATGAGGATAAAAATAAGCACCCATCTAGGTTACCCCTCTCACACATCCAACTCTTCCCATTTCCCTTCCACCCCTCACTCCTACCACATTCTAACTCCTAGTTCTAGCACCCACCAATTTTTTCCACCTCTAAAAATTCCCCAAGTGATGCCTCCTTTATTTACCATTACTCCTTTTCCATATTTATCCCAAGTAACTTTATCCTCAATCTTTCTAAGTGTCCTTGCCTCTTCATTCCCTTTTTCTCCCTCCATCTCACAACATGGAGTCCTCTCGATGCCTCCCTTGGGTATACCTTTAGCATCATACATAACTATGACCTTCAAAAGCATACCACTTGTAGTAAGGACCTTCCTTGTGCCTACTTTAGTCAGCCTAACACCTCCCTCAATAGTTTTGAATCCTTCGACAGTGTCCCCTACAACTCTTATTGATCCATAAATTGGATTTCATTTCCTTAGATAAATCAAATAGTTTCTAAAAATGGATACTAAATATCTCAATTCCTAAATAAACATAATTAGATGTAGAATATTCTAGGAATGAATGGAAAATGCTTAGGAATCTTTGTAAATTCATTCTTTCATTTAAAACTCTTGATTTTGTCCCTTTATAATTTCTTGTGATTAATTATAGTGTTCTATTAATTCATTTGTAATTAAATTAAGCTAAAACCCAAAAATAACTAAAAGGAAAATCAACACCAATATGGTAATGAAGTTTACCCATTTGGGCTTCGTCTTTGGGTTCATAATTATGAACTGATTCATTTAAAATATGTAAATATCAACATTTTAAAACTTACATCCAATAGATTATGAGAACCTATAATATGATGCTAAAACTTAATCATGAAGACTCTAATCTAGTTGACAAATGTCTTTCCTTCATCATCAACATCTATATCTCCTCTCTATATATTTAGGCAAATTTCTCCATTAAGAGTATATTGAAACTTTTAAAAAATGGAAATATCTAATATAGGAGTGTCCCTAGTTTTTTTAGACATACAAATCTTAAAAATAACCCTCCAATGTAAAACTACCATTATCCTCCATAGTCAAAGGCTTAAAAAAATAAAAGCATCAAAATAACACAATTTTGGATCTCTGTGTGTCTACCAATACATCTGAAGTAACAGAAACATGTAATAATACAATCTCAGTTTTGTCCTACATCTATAGTCAATGGCTTTATCAATAGGCATATTTAATCTTCTCTCAATGCCATAACATCTACCTTAGCTCGAGTCTATCAATACATTCACCTATGGCTCAAATCCTTACAAACATAGCATAATGTAACCATAATAAACTCAGGTCTATTTATTCTTTCCCTATCTTGATATCTTTACTGATAAATTCATCCTTCATAGATTTTACAATCTTGATGCATAATCTAAAATGACTCGGGTATCTATACCTACAAGTGCTCATCATATGCCCACAGCCAATGACCTTTCCCATGGCATAATGGACATCCTCACTAGCTTGGCTCTCCAAACCAGACTCTGTAGTTAATCGATTCTAATCTACCTAGGCTTAAACATCTTACCAAATAGGTGGGATCAAAAGCCTCACCAACTTGGCTCCCTTTTCATACACTGACTGTGTATATTAAGATATCACATGGCCAAAATTCCATAATAAAAATGGAAAGGAAAAACCATCTTCACTTGGGTGTGTTATCCCTTTATTTTTCAAAGATACACCATACTCATTCCCATAACTTTATCAAATGAAATAACAAAAGAAGACTTAGTCTACGTTTAATGGCTTTTTCCCTTAGAAATTAAATTTGCCCCATCTCCTAGTTGAGATTGAGAAATAACATCTCTCTCCTTTACACTCATGGCCTATGTAATGGCATTCAAGAATAGTCATCACCTTTGGAGACCATGTCCTCTATCTAGGACTACCAACATAGTCATCTTTTGGTTCTTACTCTAGTGGTGAGCTTCTTTAGTTCAAACTCTGCTATTCAAAGAACCCATATACTGCTTGACTTAAAATCTTGTATGTATACATGATTTTCCTAGGCCTAATGGCCTTACAAATAGGCATATCCTTCATCTAGCTAGCCATGATCCATTCATCAATTGTGTATCTCAAGGTTTGGGATCTCATTATTTCCCCCTCCTATGGGCTTTTGCAAATAATTTTTTAATCCCTTCTTTGGTGATTCATAATTTACAAAATGGATATTAATCCCACATTTCATGTGTATGAAATAATCATAGTCTTTTTATAGAGTTTATTAGATTTTTTAATGCATGAATTTGGCCATGCACATGCATTTTTATATGCCAAACCTTGTTATAGAAATTATTTATATTTGGTTGGTTAAGTTGGAAGATTCTAAATGACTATGAGATCGGGATGATGAGATATCTCACCAAACATATCACTCAGGTTGGTCTTCGAGTTGGGTCTTGAGTTGATTGTTAAATTTTTCATATTTTGAACTCATCTTGAACTTGGATAGATTTAAGTGAATTGTAATAATGACTTGAGTTGGTTGATTGAAATAGAAATGCTAATCTCAAACTTGTTATAGATAATAAGTGACTTGGAAAATGTGAAGGTCATGGTGGTAGGCCACGTCGTGGCTTGAGGACCCACCACATGAACCTTTCCTAATCCTACTAGTTTTCAACATGAGATACACCAACATGATTGACACATGTCATAAATCTAAAAAGCCACGTGTCAGACCCTGATTGGTCTCCTTTGCTACCATGCCATTAATTTTACCAAGTTTGACCACAAATTTGATAGGCCATAACTCTCACATACAGACTTGGATTTGGTCCATTCTATTTATGTCAAAGATATTTTGGAATGCTCTTCAGTTTTGTACTAGTTTTGAGAACATGAGAAAATATCTCAAAATATCCTCAAGATCAAACCTCCTCACAAAGATAATTTGTTTTTCAAAAGTCCCAATAATCCAACTTAATCTGATACAAAACTTTCTATATCACACCAAGTATAGAAACCAAAATATAGCAAATGAAAGTGTTATGAAGTTAATCTATCACAATGATGCAATAAAACTTGATTTGCAAAATATCAATGAACTAAGATGTTATAATACTTCCATGTAAGAAGTCAACTATCCAACTATAACTATAACTTGATTATGAAGAGTTATACAAACTCTTTATGCATTCTACCAATATGACCTATAATAGTCATAACATTTGGTAGATTTTCTCAACACCTGCACTACGTAAAGGATAAAGTATTCTCATTTTTATCAACATCACACAAGGGAAATAAAATTATGTTGTATATGCCTATAGGACTTGAATAAATTGCACACCTGTATACTTGAATTTTTACAAATGTTTCCCATATATGGGTCTTTGAAAGTACATCCCTATGAAGTGAATGATAAACATACATGTGTGTACAAAAAGTTTTCAATACAAATATTACCCATAATACTGTGTAACTTAAACATATATGCAAAGTATAAAAATGTGCAATGAATTTTTTCTATCCTAAGGTTGTAACTGCACGATATACACAATACATAAAATAATAATCAAGGGAACTATAAATGACATAATTAACAGTTGTGATCCCAAAAACTAATTATTGATCATTCCCTATACTTGTTAAAATCTAATGTTAACTTAAATAATTTACATAATAAGATATTCTTTACAAACTCATAAAATCTGCAAGTAATTGTAAGTAAAATATCATATAAAGGTGAGGAGAAAACCAAGAATTTTAAACCTATATCGAGGTTTTCTTCACCATCTGACTACTCCCTGATTCATACCTCCAAAACTCATCCAAATTGAGTTAGATTTCCAAAATTTCTATCATAATGGAAAACTAAAATAGGAGATAGCAATAACATCCTTCCACAACACCAAGATTATCAAAATTCCTTCCTAAATCAAATAATTAAGAATTTCCCTAAAGTAGTGTTTTGAAGTGATAACTAATAATACTATGAAATACTATAGATATGCTTATCAAAACTATCCAATTAAACCATTTGATCAATAAGGGTTGTTCCCTCTTCATGGTTTCCACAACTAAATAAGAGGTGGTTTCATATTATCAACTCTATCTTATGAGATTTAGATGATACATTTCCCTTTTCAGAAGGATTTCAAAACAATTCTAAACAAAGACATATTTTATTCCAAGAGTAACCTTACACATGATTCAAACCAAAACTATGCATACCTAGTTATGTTGAACATAATTTATAACTTTGAAGAAATTGTCAAGTGCACCTACTGAGTACTAGTTGACATATTGTTGGTGTATTAAACAAATTATTGTTTTATTCCTGCAACACTTAATAAATCTATGAAACATACCAACTTATGAACCAATTAAAAACTCATTATATAAAGTGCAAAACCCTATTCAATATCCTGAATAGTGCCTTATTTTCCATTTCCATATCTTACCATGGAACTATTATTTTCACTTATTCTTATAATTAAGGACATATGCATCCATAATATTATTTGTAATCCAAAAATAAAGGCTACACAGCTTGTTAGCAAAGACCAAAATATTGTCTCAATACCATTATGAAATTATATCACTATCATACCTTATTCTACCCTCTATGTAAGAATTATATAGGATTGAAATTGATTATTCTTAGATGTGCATCACTGAAAATGCCTTACATTTTATGTAAATGCATCCCAAGAAAGAAAGACTGATCCTTTCACAACACCATCTCACACCTCAAGTGACTATGTGTTGTTCATCATTTGTGTTGATCCTATAGGGTTAGTGGTTTTAGAACCTTGGATGTTAGAATCTTGTCTTCTTCCAATGAATTGAAACACCTTCCAATTTTCCTTTACACTAGCCAACTTGCATAATCAAATCAAATAGAAGAACAATACCATTATTTATAAAAACTCCAAAAATGAAGTATACTAACAACTGAAGCAAGTCCTGTATCGCCTGCTCTACTACCAAATTTGATTCATAAATTGGATTTTATTTCCTTAGATAAATCAAATAGTTTCTAAAAATGGATATTGAATATCTCAATTCCTAAATAATTAGAATCAGATGCAAAATATTCTAGGAATGAATGCAAAATGCTTAGGAAACTCTATAAATTCATTCCCATTTTTAAAACTCCTAATTTTGTGTCACTTTATAATTTCTTGTAATTAATTATAGCATTCTATTAATTCATTTACAACTGAATTAAGCTTAAACCAAAAAATAACTAAAAGGAAAATCAACACCAGTTTAATATCGGATTTCACCCATTTGGGCTTCATCTCTAAGTTCATAATTACAAACCAATCCATTTAAAAGATGTAAATATTGAGATTTTAAAACTTACATCTAATGGATTATGAGAACCTATAATATGATGCTAAAACTTGACCATGAAGACTCTAATCTATTCAAAAAATGTCTTTCATTCAACAACATATTTATCTCCTCTCCATGCACTTGGGAAAATTTCCCCATTAAGAGTATATTAAAACTCTTAGAAAATAAAAATATCTAATATAAGAGTGTCCCTGGTTTTTTTTAGACATGTAACTCCTAAAAATAACCCTACAATGTAAAACTACCATTATCCTCCATGGCTAAAGGGTTACAAAAATAGAGGCATCAAAATAGCACAATATTGGGTCTCTATGTGTCAACTAGTACATCCAAGATAGTAGAAAAACATGATAATACAAGCTTGGTTCTATCCTGTATTCATGGTCAATTGCTTTATCAATAAGTGTATTTAATCTTCTCTCAATGCCATAACATCTACCTCAACTCAGGTCTATCAATACATTCACCTATGGCTCAAATCCTTACAAACATAGGCATAATGTAACCATAATAAACTTGAGTCTACTTATTCTTTCCCTATCTCGGTCTCTTTAATAATAAATTCATCCTTCATAGATTTTACAACCTTGATGCATAATTTAAAATGACTCAGGCATCTATACCTACAAGTGTTCATCATATGCCCATGGCCAATGACCTTTCCCATGGCATAATGAACATCCTCACTAGCTTGGCTCTCCAAAGTAGAATATATAGTCAATGGATTCCAATCTACCTAGGATTAAACATCTTAGCAAATAGGCAGGATCGAAAGCCTCACCAACTTAGCTCCTTTTTCATTTATTGACTGTGTATATTAAGATATCACATGGCCAAAAGGCCATACCAAAAATGGAAGGAAAAAATTATCTTCGCTCAGGTTTGATGTCCCTTTATTTTTTAAATATATGGCATGCTCATTCCCATGAATTTATCAAATGGAAGAACAAAAATAGACTTGAGTCTATGTTCAACAGCTTTTGCCCTTGGAAATGAAATCCACCCCATCTCCCATTTGAGAATAATAAATAACATCTCTCTCTTTTACAATTGCGACCTATGTAATGGCATTCAAGACCATATAAAATAATAGTCACCACCTTTGAAGACCATGTCCTCTATTTGGGACTCCTAGCATAGTCATCTTCTAGTTCTTAATTTAGTAGCGAGTTTCTCTAATTTGAACTCTAGCAATCAAAAAACTCATATATTGTGTGACTCTAAACCTTGCATGTATACACGATTCACCTAGGCCTAATGGCCTTACAAATAAGTGTATCTTTCATCTACCCAGCTGTGATCCATTCATAAACTATGTATCTTAAGGTTTGGGATCTCATTATTTCCCCCTCCTATGGGCTTTTGTAAATGGCTTTAATCCCTTTTTCAGTGATTCACAATTTGTAACATGGATATTAATCCCACATTTCATGTGTATGGAATAACTGTGGTCTTTTTCTAGACTTTCTCAGCTTTTGTAATGTGTGGCTTCGGCCATACCGATGCATTTTTCTATGCCAAACTTAGTTATAGAAACAATTTTTAGTTGGTTGGTTAAGTTGAAATATTCTAAATGATTGTGATCTTGGGATGGTGAGCTATCTCATCAAACATATCACTCAGGTTGGTCTTTGAGTTGATTGTTAAAGTATTCATATCTCAAACTCAGATAGAGTAAAATGACTTGAGTTGGTTGATTGAGATGGAAATGCTAATCTTAAACTTGACATAAATAATAAGTAACTTATAAAATGTGAAGGTCGTGGTGGCAGGCCACATGGTGGCTTGATGACCCACCACGTGGACCTTTCTTAATCCTTCACTTGTCAATCATGAGATGAACCAACATAATTGACACATGTAAAAAATCTAAAAATTTATATGTCAGACCTTGATTGGTCTACTTTGCTACCACATCATTAATTTTGTCAAGTTTGACCACAACTTTGACTGGCCTAACTCTCACATATAGACTTAGATTTGGTCTATTACAAGTATTTAAAAAATATTTTAGAATTATCTTTAGCATTGTAATGGTTTTAGGAACATGATAAAATATCTCAAAATATCCTCTAGATCACTTATTATCTTAGTAGGACCATCTATTATTGTATCTAGAGTTGAACTAGGTAAGATACTAAGGAAAAATCAAAAGGCAACCCACACTTTGGATACAGACCTAAGGCATTCTACTCTAATTTAACCTCATTTATAGGATTTAAAATCTTCCCTATCCATATCATCTTAGTGCCTGGCTCCTTAGCCCCCTCTATCCATTACCTATGGTGCCATAGGACTCGCCTTCAACCAACTCATCTCCTCCTTACTCTTTAATCACCCATTACTAGGTGAATCCCACCTCAGGTTAACCTAACTTAGGAATAGTGATGGGTGCATATGTTCCCTTGGGCCTCCCCTTTTGTTATCCCTCTTTTTTTTCCTATACCCCCTTTATCTCCACTTATTTCCTCATCCACTCCTTCCACTTCCTCCATCACCCCTCGACCTTGTCCTTAGCCCTTATTACCTTTTCAGCCACCCCTCCTACACTCCCTACAACTCGAAGAATGGTCTTAAGGTCATAGGAACCAGATATTATTGTCTAGGGAGGCGTAGATGTGCAATGGATTTTTTATTGAGGCTTGGGAAAAATAAAGAGAACACTCACATAGAAGGTCATCTAGGAGGGAAACCTGATGGTGTGATAGATCCATAAGGATCTATTCTCCCTCACCAAGGTGATGACTTCCACTGGGGAAGAGAGGATGGGCAAGGACTCATTATCCATCCTCTGAGATACCCATGATATGTTTGATAAACTCTTTGAGGACATGTAGAGCCAAGTTTGCACTTTATAAGCCCAAGTAAAGAACATGTTTCTAGTAGGGCTAATTGGGTAGGTTAAAGATGCCCTCCTACTACATTTCTCAGTCCTTAGGAAATTAATGGAGACTCTACCCAAGACAAATGCATTTATGCAATGGACTTAGGCCTATATGAAGAGGATTATAGATATTGATGGGAAATTCTAGAAGCTACAGGTGATGGTCAACAAGGGAATGTTTTGAGAGATTAAACTTATGCTAACCTCAGGCTTGGGGTTATACCAAGCATATGTTGGGAACATGAGATATGAAATAGAGGAATGGTTGGCCTTGGATTTAACTTCAATATAATCCTTGAATGAGGTAAATAAGAAGATATTGGCCTACTTCAAAGAGGTCAATATCTCTATGATATTCCACCTAGATGGCACCTTACTCAACCAAGGGGAATTTAGAATCCACCTAGGTCAATTGGACTAGATTACAAGGGAGAAAATGACCAAGGTAAACCAAGAAGGGACCTATGTTGTGATATATCTATAAATATAGTCCACAAAAATCATCAACCAAGTCTTTAGAGTCCAATCATCAATAAAAACACCCTTCTAAATCTTATAGAGACTAGCATCTTAGGCTGAGGTAATTTTCAAGGAGCCCCCAATGAACCTTTCCAATTTGGATAAGGAATTTGACCTTGTGATAGTTGTGTTAGAAGTAAAGAGTGCCCAATTAAATAATTTAGGAGACAATCCTTCTCGTCCACTTCCTCATGTCAAATAGTGGTCCCCCTCCACATTTATTATGGGTTTATAGGGATTATTTGTTTAAATTTTGAAATATGGTTATAATTGCAATGAGTGGCCATCATGGCCTAGGGTGGGATCCTCAACTATTTGGAGGTGAGCCCCATCTTTATTTTTATAAGAAAGAGTCATATTGTATTATAGGGTCGACCAAAATTTCTTGAAAGTGCTATCAAATTATAGCCAATATTTCACCTACTTTTCCTTCATCAATCTAGACTATAAAATCACCCTAGATCAATTATTGTAACAACATTTACTCTTTTTAATGAATATAATATTTATTTTCTTCAAGAGGGTCTATTCTATGTTTCAATTCTCTTTCATCTTTGTGTTACAATGATTATCAATGCTAAGTTAATTGGATTAACACTTTAATGCTTTATCTATGCCATGATTATTATGTGTTTAGCTATTATAATAATTGTGTGAGTTCTCTAGTTTCCATTTAGTAGTGATAATAATTTGTGTGTCAATCTATAAATTATCATATGGTGTTTATGTGTTTTAGACAATAAACCCCTAGTACTCATCATTAGTGAGATATAACATTGAAGGCATACTCCTAACTCCCTCAAACTCTTCCCAAATTATGTTCTTATAGGTATAACTTTAGTGAAACTCAGTCTATAATGGTATAATTATGGTAGAGTCACTTGGTTCAATGGCCAACACATTGAGTTCATTTTAGACCTAGAGGCTTCCCCTTTTTTTGCTTTACCCTTCCCTTCATTTTGTGGAATCGAACCACCCCTCCCCTTTGTGTTTATAAATAAAAATCCCAATACTCAAGTTATCATAATAATCTTTGACTTGTGTGCAAGACATAATATTAAAAATTTGGTGGTGATAGTGCATCTCTTGGAGACTATTCATGTAGACTCCATTTATGAAGTCCAATACCTACAACTGTGGCTTGGGATGATCCTAGATCAATTTTAAAACTAAGGATGAAAGTTTGTAGTTGTCCACACCATTTTAAGGAGCACCCAATCTCATGAGATTTTTGTGAAAATGAGCAGTTTGGAGTTAAAAACAATTGGCACTAGAAAGAGGGATGTTAAAATATTTCATGCTTGTTATTTATTCATTTTATGAATATGTAGATTTTGTTTTATTGGTAAAAATGTGCTAAATACTATTTGATTATGAAGCATTCTAGAGACTAGTTCTCCTATTACCATGGGTAGGTCTCATCAAGGTCGATTTGTAATTCCCCTTTACTTTTCCATATAAAACACTTGGAGTCTATTCATGTAGACTCCATTTATGAAGTCCAATACCTAAAACTATGCCTTGGGATGATCCTAGATCAATTTTAAAACTGAGGATGAAAGTTTGTAGTTATCCACACCTTCTTTTTAAGGAACACCCAATCTCATGATATTTTTGTAAAAAGGAGCAGTTTGGAGTTAAAAAAATTGGCACTAGAAGGAGGGGTGTTAAAATATTTCATGCCTGTTATTTATTCATTTTATGAATATGTTGAGTTTGGTTTATTGGTTAAAATGTGCTAACTACTATTTTATTATGAAGCATTCTAGAGACTAGTTCGCTTATTACCATGGGTAGGTCTCATCAAATTCGATTGGTAATTCCCCCTTACTTTTCCATATAAAACTCTTGGATACTATTCATGTAGACTCCATTTATGAAGTCCAATACCTAAAAATATGCCTTGGGATGATCCTAGATCAGTTTTAAAATTGAGGATGAAAGTCTGTAGTTGTCCACACCTTCTTCTTTTTAAGGAACACCCGATCTCATGAGATTTTTGTGAAAAGGAGCAGTTTGGAGTTAAAAACAATTGGCACTAGAAGGAGGGATGTTAAAATATTTCATGCTTTTTATTTATTCATTTTATGAATATTTTGAGTTTGGTTTATTGGTAAAAATGTGCTAACTACTATTTGATTATGAAGCATTCTAGAGACTAGTTCACCTATTACCAGGGGTAGGTCTCATCAAGGTTGATTTGTAATCCCCCCTTACTTTTCCATATAAAACCCAAGTCCCACCAACTTAGACCTACCATGATTTCTATCAGTTCATCCCTACAACCTATCCCAAATTTGTAGCCCAAGATGGCTTGGTTAGCTAAATCATCTATTAACATCTCAAGAGTCATCCATGATCTACCAAGGAACCCTAAGAGGTATCTTCCTCATTTCACCCATGGTGTGGGATGAACTTGGAGGAACACATAACATCCTACAAGACTATCCTAAGGATTTTAAATGTAGAACATGAAGATGTGGCATGTAATATTTTCCCTTTTAGATTAATGGACTCTATATATGATTGGTTCCTCAACCTTATTGAAGACTCTATCTTGAGTTGTGACCATTTCAGTTCTACTTTCCTTGCCCAATTTGGCCAAGTGATAGACCCTAGTGTTCTATACTAGTAGTTTAATTTCATCAAAAGGGAACCTAATGAACCCATTAAGAACTTTAATGCTAGGTTTCAAAATATGTATAGCTGGGTAACTATGTTGTATTAACTTAACCCTCAACTAGCACTTGAAATGTATAAAAATAGACTAGACCCTTTAGAAAACCATGCTTCTAAGGAGGGATGAAATCATAACAAATTATCCTCAACTTATGTAGAGGCCATCAAGTTAGATATGTAATTAAACCCCCAAGGTCACACAATGACCCCCACTCCTAGTATGCTACCATAGATGCCTACATTAAACTTCTTTCCCAACATTGATAAAAATTCACTTATGCCTTGGCCACTCCCCATAATGCATCAACTCCCATCATGTTATCCAACTTCAAACCAATAACTAAGTTTCCTAAACCCAGGGAGCCAAGAATTCATTCCCCAAGATCAACATCAAGTGATGTTAGCAATGAATAATAATACCCAAACCACATATCAAGAGTCCACTAAAACTGAGTGAGATGCCATTCAAAAAATGGTATAAAAACTTAGAAATGACTTCTTAGGGATATAGAGATAGGTGAGTAACTCTAATTCAAAAATTTCCAAAAAGAACTTCACATATCAAAGACCAAACTAGAGTTATAATCATCCTCACAACCACCCATAACCTTCACCTAATAGGTTACCTGAGATCAATATATTCAAGATAGCCTTGCCTAATTGGTGTCAAGTACATAATATGACAATGCATGGGGAATTTTACTACATGGAATTTTATTCTACTTTTGAGATCTTCCAAAAATAGATGGAAGAATACGAGGTGGTCCCCAATCATCCTAAATATTCTAACTCAGGTAATGCCCCTAGTACTATTATGGTGTTAGAAACTATGGATTTCCCTATCCAAAAAGAAAATGATCTAAATGAGGGTATCAATGAGGTTCAAGAGTTTCAAAAATTTCAAAGGAGTAATTATGCCTATAGGAATCAACACAAATAACAACACCTTACTACCTCAACCCCCCCATAATGGTTCAACCCCACCAAACCAAAATGATAGGAATGATCCCCTAACTCCAAGACCTCAAGAACCTAAGGTAACTATGGAAACCCCACCAATATAAATTAAATGAGGTTACAACATAGTTTAGGATATGAAAAAGATCAAGGCTAATATTACACTTCATGAGCTTGGTCAAATCACAGATTAATGAGATTTCCTACTAAAATCTTTGACTCAAAATCCAACTTCACAAGCCCAACCAAAATTGAGGACAAATCACACAGTGTGCTCATCCACAAGAATAATATGGAGGTACCCCATTTCCTTCTAACTAGATGGTTATTTGTAAATAATCTATATAAATGCTTAGTAGATTTAGGAGCCTCAACTAATGTGATGCCAACAAGCATGTGTGAAAAACTCAGTCTATCCCCCATAAAATTAGACAAGGTAGTGGTCTAGTTATATAAGTTAGAGGTGAAAATGATAGGTGAATTTATAAATGTCCACATCTAGTTGGAATTCAACCCTATTATTCAACACTTCATAGACATTCAAGTGGTGGATATTCCTGAAGCTTACAATATGCTCTTCAATAGAGATTTGTCCAAAGCCCTGAATGGGTATATGGCCACATATTTCTCCCATATTTGGCTGCCATTAACGAGAGTAACCAACCAAATAAGGGTATACATCTAAATAGGAATGAAGCATATGATAACTGAATACAATACCATTAATGAGAAGATAAACCTGGTTTCCTCAGACTTAGGCATATACATGGTGAGCAAAAATTCTTCCAAAAAACAAACTAGTCACCGACCAAGTTTGCTTGGCATATGGTCTATTTATATAGATGGAACTCACTCCAAACAAGGTAATGGAACTAGTGTTTTACTTATAGACCTGCTAGGGAGAAAATATTTAACATCACATACGTTGTAATTTCATTACATGAATAACTTGGTGGAGTACACAGCTCTAATCTTTGGATTATAATTTGCATTAGGACACAAGGAAAATAAATTAAGAGTATTTAATGACTCTAAACTAGTGGTCAACCAGATCAAGACTAAGTTTCAATGCAAATTATAATACCTTACAAGTATGCACATAAAGCCTGGGACCTAATCAAAATGTTTAATGCATTAAATATCATCCCTATTCCCTAGGAGGAAAATAAAGTATCTAACTCACTAGCATCAATGACAACAAACCTAAACACCTTGGATGACACTAAGTTGCAAGAGTTCTCTATGGAACTATTCCCATGTCCCTCTATCTCAAACAATGTGAATAGCTTCTAGGTCTTCAAGGATGACCAAAAAATCATCTAGTTCCTTGGTAATGAAAGGATATTTGAGGCTCAAATCATAGATGAGAAAGAAATAAACAACCCTAAGAATGAGATGGATAAGGATGGGATCCTGAATATTCATAGAAACTAGATCCTAAAGGGGAAGATCTCTCTAGAAAGAGCACTTGATACATTATAACCCGCCTTCCAGGAAATAAAACCTAAGTTCAAAGATCAAAAGTGCCAACTCATTAATCTTATCCCTATATAGAATCCCTAGATTGTTAATGTGGGTCTTGATTAGATGAATAATGAATTAGAATATTTACAAAGGTTACTGCTAAGGTATAAGGACATGCTTTCTTAGGCCTAGGGAGACCTTAAGGTCTTTGATATGAAAGTAATTACTCATACTATCCCCTTAAAACCTAACCAAAAACCCTATAGGTAGAGGTAGATGCCTACAAACCCAATCCTCAAGCCCCTTGATACATAAGGAAGTACATAAATTACTCTCTACAAGGATAATTTTCCTAGTTTACCACTCCACTTGGGTGGTTAACCTGGTCCCAGTGTAAAATAAGAATGGAGAAATCTAACTGTGCATGGACTTCCATAACATGAACCAAGATTCAAATAAAGATAACTACCCATTGTCATAGCTACCTAAATGAGGTGATCGAAATGGTGAGTAGGTCTCAAATGATGTCCTTTTTGGATGGCTTCTTGGGATACAACTAGGTCTTCATCAATCTTGGAGATAAAACTAAGACTACTTTCACCACCAAGTGGGGTACATTCATTTATAAACACATAAATTTTGGGTTAATCAACTATAGTGCCACTTTCTAAAGGGTGATGGACTTCACTTTTGAGGGCTTGATATGTAAGAGTATAATAATCTATATGGATGACCTAACTATATTTTAAAAATACAGACTAGACCATGTCCATCACTTGGAAAGGGTATTTGAAAGATCTAAAAACTGTGAAATTCACGTAAACCCAAAGAATAGCATGTTTGGTTTTACCAAAGGTAAGTTTCTTGATCACATTGTCATAAAATAAGGTATTGCTATTGACTCTAAAATGGTAGATGTAATTTTTAAACTATCTTTACCTAATATCAAGAAGGAATGAAAATATTTCTTTGGAAAGATAAACTTTGTACGTAAATATATTTTTGAATTTGATGAAATAGTGAAGCCATTAAATGTAGTGTTGAAATAAGATGCTAAAGTGGAGTGGCATGCAAAATCAAAGAAAGGTTTTTAGGATATCAAATATGTGATCATGCAAGCCCTAATCCTCATTAACCTATAGACTATATGCATGACTTTTATGTCTATCCATTTTATTTAGATCACACCATTATTTCTTACCTTACCCAAAGGTTAGAATGAGAAGATCACCTTGTGGCTTTTATGAGCACTAATATCAAAAATTTTGAGCTTAGATATTCTACCATAAACAAACACACCTACACCTTGTTCAAGGTAGTAAATAAATTTAGGTATTACATCCTTTAGAATAGAGTATATGCCATTATCCCAGACCTATCTATAAAACAAATGCTAGGTTAGAATGAGCTAGGCAAAAGAATAGGTCGATGGATGATGAAAATATAAGAGTATGAGTTAGAATTCAAGCCAACCAAATTGGTTTGAGGACAAGGCCTCATTTAGATAATAATGAAGATAGACTCAAGGATTATAGTTTACTAGGTGGACCAATAAAGGGTACTACAATTAGATTGGTATGTCCTAGTCATGCATTTATTACATTATGGAAATGCAACCCCAAGACTCAATCACACATAGCGAAGAGACCTCCAATTTAATGTTACATAATATATGCTAAAGAATGGATTTCTATTTAGAATAAATGATGATGGAAGCTACCTATGGTGTGTATCATAAGAAGATACCAAAGAGATAATGAAAATTTTCATGAAAAATTGGGATCCATCCATCCCACAACAAATACCATGACTCACAAAGTTATTTGGGCCAATTAATACTACCCACACTATTTAGATATGTTCACACCCATGCTCACTTCGACCACTAGTGTCAAACCGTTGCTAAAATAAAAATACATGCAATAATGTTGCTGTAATCTATTGTAGAGTATACACCATTTTCATAGTGGGGACTAAATTTTATGGGGGTCATCAACCCTAATTCATTAGCCATTCATAAGTTCATTATTATGGGCATATGATACTACACAAGATGGTCTGATGCATTTGCAACTAAAAGAAGCACCACTATAAAAGTTATCAAATTCCTTGAGAACACCATAACCACCCATTTTAGTGTCCCCATTTCTTTAGCATGTGATAATGGTCTTACCTTTCAATCTGCATAATTCATAGAATGGGCCTATGATAATGGGATCACGTTGAAGTTCTTATCTAATCACTACCTATAAGGGAACAAATTGGTAGAACCCACTAAAAATAATTTAATTGATGCTATCAAGAAATCATTTGGAGAAAATCCTTAGGAATGGCACTCTTTGCTAAAGTTTTCCCTATGGGTAGATCACACTAGGTATAAAAAAGCCCTCAAAAGTTTCCCTTTCCTTCTAGTTTATGGATTGAAGACAATCGTGCTGGTCATGCTCAAGTTTACACCTTATAAGTTTATGCAATAATTCATGGAACCATATGCCAAGGTAAATTTTAGACTCCTTAACCTAATTTAATTAGAGGAAGCCTAAAATGAAGCTTTGTTGAGATTTAGAAAGCATCAAGATATAATCAAAAGGTGGTTTGATAAGAGGGAAAATATCAAGACCTTTAGGATCTTTGACCTAGTCCTATTCTGTGACAAATCCCATGAAAAGAAAGGCAAACACTCAAAATTAGATCCATTATGGATTGGCTTGTTCCAAATAGCTAAAATCTTGGGCTATAACACCTTTCATCTTAAGTATCTCGAGGGAAATGAGCTACTAATTCCAATAAATAGGTAATTCTTGAAACATTATTTCTTGATTGTCCCCTCTAACATAGTTTTTGAGTAACCCAAGTAAAGGTGGTAATGTATATATTAGGTAGATTTGATTTCATTGTGTGTTTATTTTTATATGTATTTTTTCTTTTTTTTATTCTTTGCCCATTTGGCTCTCTCTTTATTTCATAATGTTCCTATGATGACCATCCATTATTAGTAACTACTTCAGGTGGTGACTAAACCCCATAAGCATTGTTGAGAAGCAAGAAGACCCATGTTGAAGCCTTTGATCTAAGTAATTTTGGGATAATAATGGAAACTTTTAATATGCAAGATCTAAGAGGTTAATGATTCTAAGAAAAATTGGTGGATTTTAGAACAACTTACATCCCAATAGAACCTCTAAGCTACAATTAAAATAATGTCTCAAGAAAATACCAAATTATTTGAGTTAATCAAAGACCAGTTGGCTATTCAGAACTTCCCCATTATCCATTCACCCTTGGCTTGGTCCTGAAACCTCAATAATAAGAATAATAAAGAATGATATTTTCATGAGAAGCTTGGAAAAGAATAAAGAAATCATGTAGAATCTAAATTTTGAGTCTACCTCAAAAGGGCTATATAGAAAATCTTTGCCATAAGCTTTCTGGCTTGGAGCAAGGCCATGAACGGGACTAGAGGCATCTCTATTAGGTTTATGGATGCCCATATGGTAGTAGAGCAATGCCCCAACCATTCCCCCCAAGCCATAAAGCCAACATCACCCCAAATGAATCTTGATAACCAGTCTAACCTTGATTAATTGAATGAATCTATAAGTGAAATAGAAAATTAAAATCACTTTTCACACACACTGATGGATCTTAGTATGCCATTTTTTATTTTGAGAATTTAGGGCCTTGCATTTTTGGTGGCCAATAAATATCCCCCTTATAATCTCTATGTTGAGTAAAGAAAGAAAATAATTTGATCAGGTTCTAAGTGATTATCATCACTTTACTTATAGAATTCACCATTTATTGTGACCACACAACCCCCTTTTAGATAAATGGGGGACCCCTCTAAAAATTCTCATGAACAAAAGCTTCAAGGTCCTTTTTTTGGTTCTTGTTGGCAACACCTACTTAAATCCTTGGAATATGGATTGCTTTGATTTCTCCAAGTAATAATAGGCCTTTTTTATTTTTTAGGTCTAAGGAGTGCTTATTATTTTTGTGAAATCATGGAATTAACATTTTAAGTTAGCTTTCACTAAAATATCATTTCATTCTTAGAGCAACAGACTCATTGCCCTTCATGTAAAATCAAGATCTTCATAACTGACAAGTTTTAATGTATCATGTTCCTTTTCATTTTCTTACTTAATATTTTTTTGTGAATTTTGTAGAGCTTGATAGAATGGGAAGGTGCCATGTTACCACTAGTCAAAGTGTCTATCCCCACATACATGTTAGAGATGTTAGAACCCAATTGAATGGGAAGGTGTTGCATTACCACTAGTTAGATTAGTTAGTCCCCTAGAACTATCATAGATGTCAGACCCTGGAAGATCTTGACTAAATGGGAAGGCGCACATCACCACTAATCATAGATGATAGTCCCCTGGACCTATTATAGATGTCAAAACCTAGGAGAGACTAATCAAATGAGAAGGTGTCACATCACCAATAGTCAAAGTGATTAGTCTCCTGGACCTATTAGAGATGTCAGAGCTTGAGAGAGATCAACTAAATGGGATGGAAACACATCACCACTAGTTATAATGACTAATCCCTAAGACCTATTAGAGATGTTAAATCATAGGAAAATGTAACCGAATAAGAAGACACTATATGCCACTAGTCACATGTAAAATATCTACATTTGGCATCTCTAACAGGTATGGGGAAATAACCACATCTTTAGAGATCCTAATAAAATGAGAAGATACCACATCGACACTAGTCAGAGTGGCCAGTCCCTTAGACTTGTTAGAGATGTTAGAGCTCAGGAGAGCTTGAATGAATGGGAAGGTGCCATGTCATCACTAGTCAGAGTGGCTAGTCCCCTAGACCTATCAAATAAGTTAGAGCCTAGGAGATCTCAACCAAATATAAATGAACTAGAATCTACCTAAGGCCCTATTGTGGGTCTAGATTTCACCCTATTTTCAAGTACAAGTGTTCATGTTATACTTCTAAATCTAGCTCAACATGGGACTGAACCTAGGTTGTGGGTATCTTATAATAGGGTCAGACATCTAGGATTTTTAATGAGGCTAGCTCCTTTGATGCATAATTTTAGCTCATTTCCACTACTAAGACTTACTAATGACTAGAGAAAAGGTGGAAAGAGATAAAATGAAAGGGAAACCTAAGATAAATATGGTGATGCACCTAAATGATGGTTAATCCACTCTATTTGACTCTTAAAACACTAATGAAATAAGTAAAAGACTAGATATAGGATTCCAAATATATGTCATACATTAGTATTTCATGTATAGGTTCATTGAATGATCAAAACCTAAAGGAAGTGATGGAGAGGTCTAATTTAAGACACTAACTAGTCAAAGTATCTACATGCAAGCTTTGATAACAAGATATTTGAACACTAAATATGACCTATAGAATAACTAGTTTTGTATTCATCTAAAGAGGTTACAAACTCCATCTTGGTAGAGTCTAGTCATGCCCAAGAGAGGGATCAAAGGGATCATTTTTTTGGCTCAAAAGCCTCTATATATAGCAAAAAAAGAGAAAGAAAGAGATGGAAACATGCATTGGAGACTGGAGAAAGAGTCATCATGATCAAAAATTGAGGTGGTAGTTCATTGATTCTTTTCCTTATGCATGCCTTCTTATAATTAGTATTAATTCCTATCAATGACCTAACCTCCTTTTGACCTAATAGTCCTTGAGATCCTCATATTGGCTAAGATATCCCACTAGAATACAAGGGTTTATTCTAAATGATGACAAAGTCTATTTGAATGGAATCAATGCTCTTAACTACATCTCCAACTACTAGTTCACCACCTTGGGATGCTAAGCCCACTTGACTTGCTCATGAGGATTAAATCCTTGAAACTTTAAACTGAAAGTGACATGCCATGAATAGTGGTTAGTACTTGCTTTATTGATGATGGAGCCACATCAATAGATGAGACCCTTTATATTAATCATATATCTACTCTATCTTCATGTCTATATCATAGGCCCATTCTATAGATGACAAACTAATCTAAGAGTATTGGTTATCCTATAGTATTTATATCGATGCAAAACTATAGACTATATAGCCCCTTTATAGATTATAATAAGTCCAAATAGACCCATTTTGTCTCTACAAGGACAAAGAATTCACCATATTCATGGATCCCTCTAAGAATGGCAAACACAGTCATAGAAAAAACCTTGTATGCCATAAATCTATGAACTAAAGGTCCATATTTAGCCTTAATAGTGGTTCTTTTATATTCTTTATACCTTATTGCATGGCTGTCATCTCTTTGGTGTTTGATAAATATTTAATGGTAGAATTATTGACTTGTAAGACTTTTTTTCCTTGATGGAAAATGGTTCCTTGAATTCCAACAGAAACCTTTTGGATTTGCCCTTTATTCATTAGTTATCAATTATGACTCAGATCATTGACTCATTAACCTTTGCTCACACCTTCTAATCTTTATGGTATGATTTAACATGAGTCTTTGGATCTATCCTTGACATATTAACTCTATTTGAGCTAATGCCACTTGGAAACCCTACATTTTCACTCAAAATCTATTGTCAATCTACTTGCTTTATGCACAAATTCTATGTGGTGGCCTCTAAGTTCTTTGGCCTTTTAACTTGCTTATGTGTCATTGATATGCTTGGTATGATTAGACACTAACTATTAGATCTATTAGGACCTAATGTTTTAAATCCAATGGCTACTTAATGAGCTTAAAATTAATGTCTGTGCTCACATCATTTGAATTCCACATGACCGTATTTGACATTTGTGTGACTATCAAAATTAAGCTCAAAATGTTTTTACTCAGGCTTTATTTTTCCATTTGCATGAATTTCAAATATTTCCATGTGACCATCAATGGTGTCGATGAGATCATCATACTTTGAACTCTAATGGATATTTATCATGTATTAAATATGACACTCATGTAAATGCCTCATTCTGTAAGTCAATCTTTAAAAGCTTATATCTTGAATTAGAAACCTAAAACTTCTAGAGCATGTTCCTAGCATGAAGAACAATGTGTCACTAAAATCCTTTTTATTTTTAGGCTTCTTGAGGTACATTTATAAAATGATCAAGTGAGCTAGTCCATTCATTTTTGGAAGACATCATTTTGATGGTATGGCCTTTCGAAGCTTGTATAAGTCATTTGATCATTCATATAAATAAGAAATTTGCTCATCTAATCAATCCATTCAAATATCTTTGTATGTGTGCCAAATATTGGCAAACATCTTTGGTGACTCATAGGTGTTGCATGATTGTCTATGTAGGAGGACCCAAACCATGTTGACTTATCTAGTCCATTAGGCATGGAGTCTCCTCTCTAGTCCAACATATTGACCTAGATCTAAATTTGGCTTCTAATTTTATTCTAACCCCTCTTAAAACAAATAAAGGACAAAGAAAATAATAAAACAAGATAGAGTACCCAAGGCACTTATTGAAGGGAAACTATCCTGCTAAAGCAAGGACCACTAAGCTAATGTGATAGAACAACACTTGGAGGAAATAAATGAATAGTTATGTACAAGTAAACTAACTAACTAAAATAAAGTACGATCAGCCTAGATCAAAAGGACAATTCATATGCTCACCTAGCCCAAGAGATGGTATAGGTTACCAAGCAGGTATTCATTGAACATGACCCTTGATGATGTGTTCTACTTGCCTACCAATTCTCTTAGAATCTTCTGGAGTGACTCATCAACAAAAAACTAGTCACCAAAAAAGATAAAATAATCTTATTTTTTAGGATTATTCTCATAATACTTATCAACTACAATCTATATAAGTGACACCTTATCTAAGCATTTTCCTTAAGTCTTTTTGGCAACTTGAATGACCTTATTCTCCTTGATTTCATCTGGAAGTTCATCAATCTCTTCAAGGAGTTTATAATGGATAACCCCATCTGCATCATGGACTTTAATAAGTGCCTCTAGATCATACTACTCATGAACCCACTTTCTAATGAGCCACATATCTTTACCAAATCCCTCAAACCCTTGTAGAGGTTTAATGTACAACTGCCAATCATTTGAGAGTGGTTTAAAATCAGGTTGAGGGTATTGAGTCATCTTTAAGAGCAACAAATTCCACCTTGGTCCCAAGATATTTTCTATTGGTGAACACTTCAAGATATCCCATGAAGCTATGGTATAACTACTAACATGAATCCTCTTTAACATGCCTATCAAAGGCTACCACCCCTTGTTCATGCTTACTTGGAACTAACTAATGATCACCATGATGTAAAACACTAATTAAGACCTCTAATGAGACATACCTAGTCTACTCATAACCAGAATCTATGATTCATAGTCATGATTGGTACTAACTTTCTTACTTCCAAAATTTAATAAGTAGAAAGACACACTAAGATCTTCCCACTCTTATGGAATTTTGTCCCACAGGTGTGCCAAAATTGTTAGGGGTCTAGATTGCACCCTATCTGAAAGTAGGAGTGTTCAGGTTCTACTTCCAAATCTACCTCAATGTAGGACTGACACTAGACTATAAGTATCCTATAAAAGTGTTAGACCTCTAGGATTTTTAATGAGGCTAACTCCTTTGATTCATCATTTTAACTCATTTCCACTACTAAGACATATTAATGACTAGGGAAAAGGGGGAGAGAGATAAAATTAAAGGGAAACCTAAGCTAAATATAGTGATACACCTAAATGATGGTTGATCCACTCTATTTGACTCTTAAAACACTAATGAAATAAGTAAAAGACTAGATCTAAGATTCTAAATATCTGTCATACATTAGTATTTCATACAAAGGTTCACTAAATGATCAAAAGCTAAGGGAAGTGATGGAAAGGTCTAATGTAAGACACTAACTAGTCAAAGTATCCACATGTGAGCTTTGATCAAAATATATTTGAACACTAAACATGACCTGCATAACAAGATCAACTAGTAACTAGGTGATATTAGGACTTGACAAGGGAGAGATTTCTACCACATATGTAAATGAAACTGACATGTAAATACTATACTAGAACAGTGAAATCTAAAAAAATAGTCTTCTATTCATATCAAGAGGTTACAAGCTCCATCTTGCTATAGTCTAGTCATACCTAAGAGAGGGATCAAAGAGATCATTTTTCAAGCTCAAAAGCCTCTATATATAGTAGAAAAGGAGAAAGAAAGAGATGGGAACATGCATTAGAGAGTGAAGAAAGAGTCATAATGATCAAGAAGTGAGGTGGAAGTTCATTTATTCTTTTCCTTACGCATTCCTTCTTCTAATTGGGATCAAGTCCTATAAACAAGCTAACCTCCTTTTGCCCCAATAGTCCTCGAGCTCCTCTTATTAGCTAAGAGATCCCAATAGAAGATAAGGGTTTATTTTGCATGATGAAAAAGTATATTTGAATGGAATTAATGCTCTTAACTACTTCTCCAACTACTATTTCACCACTTTGGGACCCTAAGCCCACTTGAGTTACTCATGAGAAAATCTTGAAAATGATAATGCCAAGCTATGAATGGAGGTTAGGACCTGAAATGCTGATGATGGAGCCATGTAAAAAAATGAGACCCTTTAAACTAATCATATATCTACTATATCTTCATATCTAGATTATAGGTCCATTATATACATGGAAAATCAATCTAAGACTATTAGTTTTCCTATAGTATTTACATCAATGCAAACCTATAGACTGCATAGCCCCTTTCTTGATTATAATAGGTCTAAATAGACCCACTTTATCTTTACAAGGACTAAGAATTCACCATATAAATAGATACCTCTAAGAATGGCAAACATAGTCATAGAATGAACCCTACACATCATAACTCTATGAATTAGAGGTCCGTATTTAGCCTTAATGGTAGTCCTTTTATGTTCTTTATACCTGACTGCATGGCTATGTCCTCTCCTTATCATTTGATCAAGATCTAATGGTAGAATGATGACCCTAAAAGGATTTTTAACCTCATTCAAAAATGGTTCCTCAAATTATAATAGAAGCCTTTTGTATTTGCCCTTTATTCATTGGTTATCGACTATGACTTGGATCATTGACTGATT
The DNA here is from genome assembly GCA_037957365.1 of Torreya grandis. NCBI lineage: Eukaryota > Viridiplantae > Streptophyta > Pinopsida > Cupressales > Taxaceae > Torreya > Torreya grandis. Next base: position 2,513,429 of record JARHVA010000208.1, read on the forward strand.
AACCTTTACTCATACCATTTGATCTCCATAGTACAAGTTAATGTGAGCCCTTGGATATATCCTTGACCTATCAACTATATCTGAGCTAGTACCACTTGGTATCATCATATTTACACAAAAGATCCTCTATCATTCTACTTTCTTTACATGTTTATGCCATGTGGTGGCCTCTAAGCTTCTTGACCTTTTGACTTGCTCACATGCCATTGATCTACTTGGTATGATTAGACATAAACCATTAGATCTATTAGGACCCACTATTTGAAATCTAATGAATAATTCATGAGCTCAAAATTGATGTCCATAATCCTATCATTTGACATCCACATGACTGTATTTGACATCTACATGGTCATCTAATTTAAGCTCAAAATGGTTTTTGCTTGAGCTTTATTTTAACATTTACGGGAATGTCAAATATGTCCATGTGACCAATAATGATGTATGCAATACCATCACACTTTGAACTCCAATGTATTTCAATTATGTATTAAATTTGACACTCACATGAATGTATCATTTTGTAAGTTAATATTTAAAAGCTTATATCTTGAGATAAAAATCTCACATAGACCTAAAACTTGTAGAGCATGTTCTTGACATGAATAAAAATGTGTCACTATAATCTTTTTGATCATGAGGATTCTTGAGGTGAATTTATAAAATGATCAAGTGAAATGGTCCATTCATTTCTAAAAGATGTTAAAGTGATAGTTTGGCCTTCCAAATCTTGTATACGTTATTTGGTCATTCGTCTAAACACAAACTTTGCTCATATAATAAATGTATGAAAAGAGATTGGTATGTGGGCTAAATATTGGCCAATATGACCCAAAAAGGTTATAATAAATTGTATATGAGATTTTAAATCTAATCAAGATGTGCCACATGTCTATAGGTGACACATCACCTAGACTATTATTATGAAGACCAATGAGTAGATGACACATGTTGGAAAGTAGAGTTAATGAAGAAGTATCTAAGAGATGCTACTGCATGCCTTAAATATGTTGTGCATTAATAGAATGAGAATTTGGGCATGACTGGATAATTTTAAAACATCCCATCACCATTTATATATTTGGCTAGTAACAGAGGATCATAAGCTCCAAATTTAATTTTGGATTTATAATTAAAGAGAGAAAATCCAACCACCAACTCAAATTTGAATTCAAAACAAGTGAACCACCAAACACCATTAATATATGGGAGTTGTATCCATGCATTTATAAAAATCCCAAGAGAATATTGCTAATGGTTACTATTTCTACCTTCAAAGAATTCTCTAACTCTTTGATTTCAAATTTTCATAAAGCACCCCCTATATTTCATGTCTTCTACACTCAAAATTTACCAATTTTCCCTATCTTACTCTAATGGTTGCATCATATTCAAACCCAAAGTTTGAAACTAAGTACCAAGACACCACAATTTTGACTGGCTCAACTAAGTTCAAACACTAAAATAATATATTCAAAATAGTTGAGTAAGTCCCTAGGGATTTTGGCAAAGATGATGACCAATAGGCTAAGTATGAGGATGCCCTTAGATATTATAAGAAGTACAGACTCCATAGATCCATGGCCAAACTAGAGGCATTCACCTACACTAACCCATTGAGTGACATCCTTCATAAAGCCATCCATTTACAATATAAGGTTAATGACAGGGTATTGGGTCAACAACTGGGCATGCTCACCTAGCTTGCAGTATTAGATTGCCAATATCTACGGGAATACCTTCAAGGAATACTACTCCTTCCTAGACTTTACCTTCTCCAATGATGTAATGGTAGTAAGAGTCTAGATGGGGACTTAATATATATATGATATCCTCCATGACTAGTCTAATAACCTAGATTCTAAGTGGGTTAACAAGGATGATATCAATGCTTACATGGTTCACACCTTTTGGAAGGAGGTCTAGGTAAGCATGATCTTATTGAAATGGATATTTGGGGGATAGGACTACTAATACATCAACAAGATATGGGTACCTATCTTGTACATGATCCTAACATGTTTGGAGTTCCCATACATGGGAAGCTTTATCAACTTTAAGCTAGTCCATGTTATCACATACACTCGAGTCAGAGGAAACTTTTACATGATGAGATACCTGCTAGACACAGTCTATAGGATGCTCTATTTTAAGCCTTTAACCTTTTTTGCATGGGTTCTTAGGGGTTTAATAGTCCATGTGTTCTTTTATAAGCTATATGGCCACTAGTTCCACCATCAAATATTGGATATATGCAAGTACTTATACTCGGTGGTCTACCAAGCCATTAATGAATATTTGATACCCTAGCTCTCAAAGGCAATTAGGGATTCTATAACAACCATCAAGGATTAATAGATCTACAAAGATGTCACTATGATCCAGATTACAAGTTTCCTCAAGAACCCACTTTGCCTTTCATATTGCATTCTAGACCACTTAGTTGAACAATAGATTGCCTATAAACTAGTGAAAGGCATTTTTGGGTTCTACATACAGTGTCAACATGAGGCATGCTTACAACTCTTGATCACCATATGAGACCACTTCTATAAGACCTATCTTCTATTCAAAATATGGTGGCTGGGTGAGACTCCTTTTCCCTTGAAAAGGGAAAGATTTGATGGACCCTAAAGGGTTAATCCAAGCTCACTTGGTGCGGTACTCAAACCACCTCAACATCAACTATGACCATCAGGCTAAAGATAATGATGAGCTCTATCTATATGTCAGTGATGATTAAGAAGTGATATCTTAGATTACAACCAAGAGGAAAAATAAGGGTAAGAATACTCAAATAGGTCCTTCCATGCCTCTTCTAACTCCTTCTTGGTCTATGAAGGACCCAAATCTAAGAGCTCTAGCCATCTTTTGGAGGATCCTATAAGGCATTATACCACCCTCTCTTCCTCAAGATCCAAGCCTAAATCTACTTCCAATAGTTGCCCCTACTCCTCATACCTCAGTTCTTCCTCTTAAATTTTCTCTTTTCTCCTCCAATAACTCTAGTATCTAAGCCATGGCAAAGTTGGATCTGGAATACTCGACTCTAGGTAGCCTAGGTACATCCTGCTCAGCCACCAACACCTCGACACCAAGCCACATAGACCCTAAGGTTTGATAAGGTTGATAACTCAAAATGAACCTAGAGTAAGGATCTAAACAAGAAACCATATAGGTTCCCTTTATCACACCTCCATATCCTCTTATTTCCCTTCTACCCCTCACTCCTTCCATATTCAAACTCCTAGTTTTATCACCCACTAGTTCTGTTCCACCCCTAAAAATTCCCTAAGTGGTGCCTCCAATGTTTCCCATTTTTTACCTTCATATTTTGACCATGTACCTTTGGCCTCAATCCTTATGATCATCCTTTCATCTTTTCTCCCTTCTACTCCCTCCATCTCACAACCTAGAGTTCTCAAGATGTCTCCCTTGGGTACATATTACCAGGCATAACTATGAACTTTGAGAGGATGCCAATTTTAGTAGGGACCCTCATGGTGCCTAATCTAGTTAGTTTTATGTCTCTCTCAGTATATTTGAGTCTTTCACTAGCGACCCCTATAAATCCTATCATATTGATTGAACCATATACTACATCATCTAGAACTGACCTGGGTAAGAGGCCAAAGATGAAGTATAAGGCAACTCACACTCTAGCTCCAACCCAAAGGATTTATCTCTGAATTAGCCACCTTTGCCACTATTAGAAGCACAATCAATGAGAGAGGGGGTTAATTAGTGTAAAATATTTTCATTCAATTCCATTAATCATTATTTAACCATTAAATCACATATCAACTTGATGTAGCAACATCATCATGGAAGCATACTCATACAAAGCATGAAATATAAGAATACATCACATGAACACAAGATCTTTATCAAAAATCCTCAAGGGGAATAAAAACCACTAAAACATAGCTTGGAAAACTTGTTGTATAAAACATGAATCAAGTTTAGTTGAGCACCAACCCAATAAGGAGCACCAACCCCTAGAATTTATCTAGCACCAATTAGACTTTGACAAGAACCCACTTGCAAGGAGGCTACAACTCCCTAGGTACCCAAGAACCAAATCAACCACCTCTTGACCAAGCACCCACTTAGCTAAATAATCTACTTCCATCTTTATATTATTGTCTTATATAGCTTATGATAAATACCTTTTAATATTTCACACTCAAATTTACCTCTCTCATAATCACACACCTGCCCTTCTTCTTCACTCAATTATCCCTCATAATCTATAACATAGATCAACATAACATGATATAAAACCTCATTATCACTTAAAGACCTAAAAAACATCACTAATCATCTGTGATAATCTCATGAAGCTCTCATAGTTCACTATTAACTTCCCTTCTTCTATTCATGTCTTCAATCTTAAGCTCTCTTAGACATACCTCTCACACTCTTCCTTTCTCACTATAAACTCAGATACAAACCTAATTTCAAACCTTTTGATTATTTCTCATCATCTCATTAACATGTGGAATGGTTTTATGGGCATCCTTACCCCTCTATTATGCTCCTTTCGATTGATATTCAATCAAATCCTTTACTCAATCATGTCTAGATAAATAGGCCTAATAACCTTGAATTGATACAATTTACTTGCTATTCACATTAAAAATTATTATTATACATTCATGACCTATTAAAAACACTATTATAATGTTATTCATGACCTTTCCCTTCTCATAAATCCTCTCTATCCTTCACTTCAATATTCAATTCTCTAACTAGCCAAAATAGGCCAAATTAGCCTTTTACTTATACATGATTCTTACTCAAGCATATCTTGGTTGGCCTCAACACTATACACACTTGTATCACCCTTAGAATATGAAATATGACACATTACATACATTATAAATTAAATCTATAGGTTGGCCATACTTCAAATGGCTCAAACTAACTCTTTAGGCCTAATATAGACCTGATGCATTAGCCCTTCTTTAGCCACACATTACACTTAGAATATTTACAATACAATAGACCTTAATAAGCAAATAAAACCTATTAAAAACTTAACCAATATTTCACACATGCATTTTTCATTATAAATAACACACTACTCATTCACTAACCTTATGAAAGCTCCATTAGGCCTCATACCACAAATAGGTCTCATGGAGACCTAAATGAGATAGATTTATTCCTTCTTGCTCAACAATGACCTCTTGGGAAAACAATACCATCTAAAATATGAAAAATAACCTTCATACATGGTTGAAAAACTCCAATACAAACCTTCATGCATCAATCTACTTCCCTTAAATCTCCACAAGCCATCAATGTTTTAGACAATTCATGACTTCTTTTGCAAGCTCACTGCTCTATAACCCTTGCTCTATTTTTAAAACTTAGAACTTTGATATAAGCTTATCAGATCTATGAGAAATTATTAAATACATATAAAATAATATACTTAATCCTCTATGACCTTAAGATGATCTTGATTCATATAAAACACTGAAATCTCATGATACTCTTCACAATGAATCAACTTACACACACAATCAAGACCCTCAGAGAAAACTCAGAACACTTGTCATATTATTCATAGAAATTACATATTTTCAACATGAAAACCTATCCCTTTATGACCTTATGAGGTCACCTTGACATTAAATAAACATTACATTTAATGACACAATCTCAAAAGAACACTACAACTATCTTCATTCAAGTTTACAAGATTTATGTGATGCTATATGATAATAATCACTTCCAAAACTTTATGAACATTATTAGGGCACAAAAAACTTTTCATATCACTATTATAACACCATAAGACCTTGGATTACATGAAAAATAGTCTCTACCTTTAATAGTATTGGTTTTGTAGACCAATCTTCAACTCTCACACCCTTGTTTTGATTTTGGCTTCTTACACATCACCTTGAGATCACACATGCATTAAAATCATGATATATTATAAAAGAAACATTTCACTCATTCTATCTAGTTTTCACTAAGCTTAATATTCCATAAAAGAGTCATTTACCTTGTGAACACACACCTTAGGGTTTATAGTCACATGAAGACTAGAAACCCTCATATCTGTATCTTTTGAGTATTGAGCACATTATTTATTACTAAGATCAATCTGACCATACACATATAATATACAGCAGCAATATGAATTCAATAAAATATTCATTCACTTTTAATAAAAAATATAGGTGACCAAAAGCACCAAACAACTCAACAATTTTCTCTTGTCAACCATAATCAAAGCCCTTCAAACACAGTCAACTACCATGATGATTTTCTTGCACAAAAGCATGTTTCCAAATTTGATCCAATGCATGGGACAAGTATTCAATGAGTTAAAAACACCATAAACCTCTTATAACACCATTTAAAGTGCATTATAAAGGATCTAAACACTCTTATATCAATTTGGGTTCACAAGACAAAACTCAATCAATAAAAACCAAATTTGATGTCCAATAAATTTAACTGTACAAACTTTCAAATCACACTACCACCTAGAGGACGATCATCATGGAGTTGAATACAACTTTGAATTTTACACCATCTTGATCTGACCTTTTCCATGGCTTCTATAAGTATTACTTTTCTCTCAAGTTCACTATTCTCATACACAATCAATTTAAATTTGATCTCTAATAGCTATAATTTTGAATCCCCAATGAGTATTTCCTGAAGCATAATTTTGATAGTCTATGGAATGTCAAAAGATACAGGATCAAATTTAAAGCTTTAAAACTTGAGCTTGGAAACACTTCAAGACACCAAAATTATAGGGAAGGATCTTGACACTAGGAACATCTCCATATATCCCTTTGACCAAGTCTAACTTCTCAAGCCATAAAATAAATACACAAACATTCTAACTTGGCCATACCTTCATGATTTCCAATGATGGTCTAGCTTGTCTTAGCTATAATAGTGCATTTTATTCAATCCAAAATATCATGTAAAACACTAAAACCTCATCCAAGCATCTAGGACACCCTCATAACATCCTCTATCACCACAAAGTCTTGAACTCATGCCATACACACTCAAATCCATCATGAATACCTCTTTGTATTTGATGCATCATGTAGCCAAGACAACCTATGACATCAATGACAACCTAAATAATAAATAACCATGATAAATAATCTCTCCCTTTGTCATTGATGATAAACCACACTCAAAATTCTTCTTCCAATCTGAAAAACTCCTCCGTTCTAATATTTTTCCCCCTTTGACACTAATGACAAAGGGTCTCTTCCTCAACCTGCCTATCTGATCCTTGGACCTAAAAAATTGATCTTTGCATCAATCCACAATAAGAATATGTTCCCTAAATATCTTAATCATCTCACACATGCTCCCCCTATCACCATGCACACCTTGGACTACTTATCCTTGACAAGACTAATCAACTTCTTGAACCAACATCCAAACTAATTTGACCTTCTCAAAGCCCCTCATCTACAATCTAACCTTTAAAAATCTCTTGATTACCCTTGGTGACCTCTAATAATCATTTAAATGACCTTTAAACTCTTTAAAATATAACTTGGATCATTTCAACATAGAGATAACACCTCCCCCTTAGATCATGACCACATAGACAACCAAGACCTACTCCTTGACTTTTTATCCACAAGAATCATGCCCACACACCTTATTGAACTTAAGAGACCTTAGTTATCTCCCCCTAAATCCATGATCCATCTGTACCAAACACCAACTAATTACAAGCAAAGTACAAGTACAAATCTTACAATAAATGACATACCTTGATTGAAGATAACATCACCCATGCATCGGCTACCAATTATGATCAACACACTTCATGCCAATCTTTAAACTTCTAGGGACCACATGACCTCTTCCAAGAGTCACCAAACCTTCACATATCAATAAATCCACTAATACTGATCTCATTTATGTTTTCAAGACATAACCCTTTTAATCATATCATGAAACCTCTGAGAGAGCAAACTATCCAAATAATATTGTGAACACACAAGAATTACCAATCAAAACTATAGGTCAAAACACCCTTAGGAACTTTAACCATGACCTCTAATAGAGTGAACACCTTTAAAAAATTTGATAAATCTCTCCAAACAACCAAACTAGCTTCCATAGACTAAAAATTATCGTTATGAAGCCTAGAAGAGATACCCCACACATAGGGTCCTAGAACAATGTAACCTCAAGAAATGCCCACATCTCCTCTCTTACTTCTTTGACCATATTTCTCTTAATAGATTGATTACTTTATTTTAGAGTCATTTTAGGCTTGTCTATCTTATTATCTTACTATCTTTAATGTCCATATTTCTAGTAAGTATGTTACTTATCTTCTCATCGATTGTAGCCATGTTATCTTTCAAAGTACTATCACAAGAAGTTGATAAAATATGTTCTTGATATGAATCTTTCTCAACTACAATAGGTGTTTTAATTTGACCTATAGGCTACTTAGGACTGGTACTTGTATGCACATAATATTTTCAAACTTTTACTTATTATTGACACTTTGTATCTTGTAGGATCTTGTCAAGTCTTAGTCTCTCTGAGTGCATGCTTTAAGGGGTACACCGAGAAAGGGGTGGGTAGACCATTAGTGCTTTATAAAATTGTTGTCTCTTTTTCCACTTTCCATCTACACACTCATCTCCTAAAAAGCATTAATCCTAAGCTTATTCTTCTCAGTCCTACCTATTCCAATAATTTTCCTCTTTTCATCCTCTTTTTTTTCCTTAATTCCCTTTTTTACTATCAGTTGAACTAGGTCAACCATGGCCGACCCTATAAATTTTATGGTATTTTTCACTTTTTGGGTTTGTTAGGATTTTACTTGACCTAACTCAGAATTAGTGAATTATCCCTGAAAACACATTGGGTCAATTCTGATCGACCCTATAAAACTGACATTTTTGAAAGGATTTAGGGTAAGATCCACCTATATATAAGTATATTTACAACCATTTGAAGATAAATAAGTGAAGAAGAATAAGTGAGAATGAAAAACTGCTTATTGAACATTCTACTTGAGGAATAAAGCTTAGGGTTGCATATTTTCTTTGGAGATACAAATATTGTCTTATGGAGAAGTATTTTAGATGCATAGATAGGTTGTGTAACCTATATTTGATTTATCTTTGTTATCCTTACATACCATAACAATATCTTGCAAAGCACCTTGGCCAAGGGAGAGATTGAGGCTTGATGGGTTTCTTCAAGGTGAGTATTCCTAACTTTATTTCTCCTTTGTAAGAGTAGATAGATAATGTAGATGTGATTCTCTCTTCTATGGATTAGGATTTCATATACATTGATATGAGTATATGTATTCTATGCATGTTTAGTTTAGTTATTTGTTTCTTCTATCCCCCACTTTGTGGCACAAGCTTTGGTGTACACTAGATTAGATTTACTTCCTTGTTTGTTATAATAAGTGAATATTAAACCTTAGGACTCTTTTAGGGTTGTTGCATGATTATGTTAGACTTTAGGATTTGCAACCCTACCTCACACGGTGTATTATGATAAGAGATACCCTAATCGGGTTTAGAAAATCTTCATATTGGTCATGACCTACTTAATAGATATATTCCCAATCAAAAGTGTAGGTATGCTCTATCTTCTTTGAGCCAGGGTTGATTTATAGACATAATTCATTTTTGATTGCATACATTATGGTAAACCAATTTGAAAGTAACCCTTTCAAGATTTATTTCACTTTATTTCATTCTTTTTAGCATTATTTTTATCATATATCTATCATAATAGATCAACTCTATCGACCTATTTCTAATCTATATGCATAGGTGTTTAGGAACAAGTAACTAGATTGACTCAGATGACTTGGTATAGGTTTCCAAACTTCTAGACTTCCAATTTAGGTTACTAGGTCGACCCAATTGACCCTATACACATTTTGGCATTTATAAAACATACTAGGTCAACCTTGTATATTTTCAAGCTTTTGTAACAGGTCTTTGCATAGCTTGATTGATCTAATCAACCCATTTGGTAGGTTTTGCCAACATTCTTCAAGGTTCTTGGTCATCAATCTTCATACTTTGCATCTCTGATCCACCAAAGTTCCCTTTTTATCTCCTTGCCTTTTTATTTTACTATATTTCCTTTCATAATTTTTAGTCTTCAAAACTACCCTTGCATAGTTAACTAGATCGACCTTATCGACCTATTTCTGTGTTATATGTGCTAACTAAAATAACTAGGTCAAACCTAGTTGAACCTATATATTTTTATCCCTTACTTCCATAGTATAGGTTTGACCCTATTTTGTATTTTGTGCATATAGTGTCAACATTATACCTTGTTTTAAATTGGAATTAATCTTTATATGTTATTAATTAGTTCACACTTTTCTTTTAATATTGCTTGCATACTTAGAATAGTTCACATAGTCTAATTATGGGGTTTTTAATTAACTATTTAATTTCACTATTTATATTTTATGCACACATGGCTAGATCACATAATCTAAACAGGCACTTTAACATTTGTCTACCCTAGGCCAACCTACTTGGATTTCATCACCAAGGGTGAAGTTGACTTGATATTCTAGTCAAGAATAAAGCATGGTTAATGGTATATTATGGCTAAGTACCCGGCACCCTTATCATTTTAATGTGTTAAGTGAGGGCATAGACCCCAATACCAAGCATGTATCATTGCCACTACAATCCATTTCATCCCAAACAACCTGAAACCATCCTTAGATTTTTATCTAATTCCTTGCTTTATAGCCAACTTCCCATCACATTTAAAATCATTTCTTAATAATCTAATAAAGATCTTAGGTTGACTAATTAGTTAGCTAATTACTTTTCAAGTTGATATTTTGCTTTTTGCTCAATTATGTTTTTAAAAGCTTACATTAGCCAGTGTTAGTGCAAGGTTTTGTATTATGTGCCTCAATTAGATTGGCCAGTGTTGATCCAATTAACTAATTATTTTTTTCAATTCTTTATTTCCTAGAATATCTACAAAAAATGTTTTTTTTTAGATCATAACTTGTTATCAACCTTCTCATCTTCCTTTTTTGATGTACTGGGTCAACCTAGTTGACCCTATACCTTTTTGAGCCTCTTTTCACTATACAATATCAACCGAATTAACCATGTACTATTTTTAGACCTTTACCAAGCCTCTATTTGCTATACGGGATTGACCCAGTTGACCTTATATTACTTACAAACCCTTTTTTATCCCTTCTTTATTGTATAGGATCAACCCATTCGACCCTATACTATTTTTTGTCACTTTTTATTCTCCTTATATGGTTACCTAGTCTTATCTCATCATGATGATATCTATTCATCCTTATTTTAGTCAAGAATATTACATATTTAAGGATTTGGATAATAACCTCACTTATTTCATTATTTTAGATGTAACTATCAAATTTATTCCTTCCTCTTCTCCTAAACCAAAACCACTCACTACATAATGTAATGTAGTTGAGGTCATTCATCCTAATCCTCTTCCCAATACTAATTTTGGGAATATTCCACCAACTAATCCCTTTCCTATCAATACTCATACCCTTATAACCAATGTTCATAATCCTCTTGTTACATCCATAAAAAGATCACCAAGTCTTATCAATTTCCAAAGTAACATGATAGAAACCAATCAAATTGATAATCTAGATGGTTCCCAATTTTTTAAAAACCTTGATGTTAATACTATTTACACCCCTCACAAGAATGGTGGCCTTACCAAGCTTCCTTCTTCTTCTACCACACTTATGACAACTAATATTAATGTTGGGAATCCTCCATCTAAAAATAATCCTACTAAAAATCCTCTTCCTAACAACACTAATACCCCACCTTCAAACCCACCTATTGATACAACTCAACTTCTTGAACAAGTCATACAAAAAATGAACATCATGCAAACAACCAATCAATCTTAAGTGGTGAACATGAAACAACATTTATGTAACATGATTAGTTAACCACCTCAAGTCATCATGTCTCAATGAAATCCAAATTTTGTCCCTCTTCCTCTTAAAGATGCCAATGGGAATATCATCCCTCAACCTCCAATGAATAAAAAAATTCTTAAACATCTTCAAAATGAACCTTTAGCCCCATTCATTGCATCCATATATATTATAAACATTTTTAAAACTATCATGTATAATAGAACTAAGGATCCTACTATTTTTATTAAGTCTTTTGGTAATCTCTATAAGGAATGGGTCCAAACTATCACATTTTATACCACCAAGCTCTTAACCAAAAGATTTTTTGGTGATGCACTTGAATGGTATAACCAACTTCCTAGACATTCCATCTCACAACTAGAATATTTAGTCAATGCTGTGGTGAAGGAATTCTAATATGATGACCTTCCTAAAAATTACCTTAGCCATTTCATCAATGACAAACAATTTCCTAATGAATCTGCTCATACTTTCATCAAATGATGGAAGTATCTTGCTTATAAATTAGACCATAATATGAATGATGATACTCTTTTAAAACTATTTGTCACTACTCTTAAACCCCCCCTTCAATATAAAGTTTGAATATTTTCACCTAAAACTTTAGAAGAAGCCTTAGACCAAGAAAAAATGCAAGGCTTTTTTATGACTCAATTTGAACCACCTCAAACAAATATTAAAGTACATTTCCAATCATCTTCTCATAATATTGATTCATCTAATCCTCCCCAAACTCAACATGGAGTATCTAATTCAACTAATTTAACCCAACCCACGCACCCTTGACTCTATAAAAACTTAATAATAAATTACCACCCTCTAAACCCATGAGCTTTGATCCTTCCAAACTTCCTCCAAAATGATAGATTTTTTTGGTGGCATGCTACTATAGGTCATCATCATGAGTCTTGTCATGATCTTCACCATTTTATTATTTTTTCCTTACTTGGTCCATATTTAAATCTTGATACTCTAACAAAACAACATTATCAAGACTATATTCAACCTTCTCAAATTCAATATCAAGAACCACAATCACATCCAAATCAAATCAAAATCAAATACATAATGATCAACAACAATAATCCCATACCTATACCTCATCCACTAATTTTGATCAAACCATAATTTATCCTTCTTCCTACACCAATAAGGAAAGGATAGCTAACATGAACACCTTTAAACATATCATTGCATCCATTAATCCTCAACTTCTTAGGTCACATGAACCAAAGGAGTATCTAGTTCAAATTCCTACTCCAAATTATATCATACATGGTCCTCCTTTACCTTATTTACCTCCTCATACTTCTCCTACCCATAATATGTCACATTTAACCTCCTTAAAATCTAATAAACCAACACATTTTCCTATCTCTAAATGCACCTTCCACCCCAATGCAAACCATTATAATATTTTAATGTTACCTCACTCCAAATCACATATTGGGGTATCTTGTGATGCCCATCCACATGTCCCTTCAGACTTTAGGGCATCTTACAATGCCCACTCTTATTCTAGAATGCATAATACCAACCAAATTTACCTTCAAGAAACCTTTCGAGACTTGTAGACTTGTATTTCACATGCTCATCTTTGATACAGATGTTAGCATAGATATTACCTATTCTTTTTATATCATGTTTTTGTGCACTTTATTTCTTTTACTTTCTCTTTATAAGCATCAATGTCTTCCTTTGCATTCTTTGGTTTTATTTCACATTAAATTTGGCACTTACTTTCATTTTTTGTCCTCATATACCTCTTTTATTTTTGTTTTTTTGTCATTCTTTACCTTCATTTTTTTATGATTATTTTTCCCCTTTTTTAGCATTCACCCCCATGGGTTTCTCTTTTGTGAGTTTTTCAGTGTAAGACCATGGATAAGACCTGGCCCTCCTCACAAAATACCACCTTTGCTTATTTTCTCATTTTATTGTTTCACATTTTACTTTTTGGCACCCTCATGGGTTTCTATTTTATGAGTTATAGTATAAGACCATGAATAAGACGTGACCTTCCTCATAAAATTACCATCTTGTAATTCATTTTCTACAAAATTCTTTTGATCCTTGTTCTCAACTTTAGTTTTTTATTATTTTTGATAGATTAAATTTTCACAACAATATATGTTAGCATGTTTTCCTCCATATCCCTCATTTTTATGATAAGGAATCACACTTTACTGTCATTGTATCCCTTTTTACCCTTGGTCACTTTTTTTTGTGATTTGAAGTAATTCAAATTGTTCTATTTTTCACTCTTCTTGATTTCCCCTTTATTTCACTCCAAATTAGATAAAACAAGGTAGAAGTCAAGATAGAACTTTTATTTCACCTAGATTTATGAGACTCTTAGACCCTATGCTCTTTGAAGTTCTCTCTCTTAGCATCCAAGTCATAAGTATTAAAATGAAAGTCATCTTTAGAACCCATGTTTGATTTTCCAAATCTATATGGAGCTGGAATAGAAAAATACATCAAGAAAGTTAAAATCCAAATTACTTGAATAAAAAGGCAATGCTATCTAAAATGCAACATACAAATCTCAAAAGTCAACATCACACCAAAAGACATGATTCTAAGCACATATCTTATCTCCAATAGAAGTTCAAACTCCATAATTGGCCTCACATAGAGTTGAGGTCCTTTGGGGTGTGGTAGGTCAATATATTGGAATAGGGGAATTCAAAAAACTATATAGTGATACCTACATTCTCTCATAAGTACCCAATCTTCATAGTAGATTGACAGCTCTGTAAGGGGTCCTGAGGAATGGGGAATACATTGTGGGGAGTTAGGTCCATTTTACTTTTCATGCATATAGCCTTCATGGGATGATATATATACTTCATTTATGGACCTAAGACTTGTGTGGCTAAGAGAAGTTATTCATAGTCCTTAAGGTCGAAAGTCCTCTTGTTTTGACAAAACTAATTTGAGTGTCTTGACTTCAATAAATAGTTTCTCTACCTTGATTTTCCTCTATTCTCCCCTCCACCCATTTCATTTCCCCCCTTGATAGGTGAATTGTGATTTCAATTTTTTTCCCTCTTCTAATTATCCTTCTTCTTCACCTCTTAAAAATATGATAGCATTATTTTTTTTTAATTTTTATCTATCTTTAGAGCAAAACAACATGTCTGAGTAACTATGGATTACACTCTTACACCATTTATTTATCAAATCACCTCATTGTCATATTAGTCATGTCATTAGGTGGTTTTGTTTCATTACATTGTATCTTAGAACAAGCACTAAGTTTGAGTTTTCATCCTTTAGATATTTTTGATTTCCATTTCTCCATCATGTTCATATTTGATTTTTGTGGACTTCACTTATCTTACATATGACATTTGCCATTATTACATGTTTCTCTTTATGTATGCCTTCTTCCTATTTGTCTCACATCTTCAATTACATTTCATTTTTAGTCTTTCATGTTTTTATTTTTGCCTATCTTACATAAGCATAATTTTCCCTTTCTTACATATCTTTGTTCAAGTTTTCTTGCATGGATATTTAATTTGTTATTCATGTTTTACATGCTTCCCAATGTGATATAGTATGTTCTACATTATTTTTGGTCATTTCTATTTCAAATAATTTTTAACATGCTTTACTATGTTTTACAATCATTTGTCATTTATTCTTATCATTTGTCATTTCTTTCCTATCATTTTTCATTCATTTACCATCATTTTTCATTCATTTTCCATCATTTTTTCATTCATTTGCCTTAAATATTTTAATCTTGACTTAACAAACTAAGTTAACCCTCTAATTTTTCCCCTCTTAGTAATAAGTCAGTAGAGTGGATTTTTATACTAGGTCAACAATCATGTACTAAGTTGACAGTCTGAAAAATACACTAGGTCAGCATATACCTACTAGGTTGGCAGTGTAGATGTTAGTAAAATTTTAGCCTACTAGGTTGACCTAGTTGTTTTTACCTAGTTATTACTCTGATTCCTTATTTTACCCATATCTTTGTCTTTAATCATTCATTTTTTGAACCATAAAATGTTCTGGAATCATGATGACATAGAGATTCTTCTCCACTATCATATGCCTATTTTCCAAAAATTTCAAATCTTGGCTATTATTTACACTACCTTCTACAGGTTTGCCTAGTGTTCTTCACATTAGATGCCTTCAATTTTTCTTGAAATCTACTTATTTATATACAAAATTAAGGTAAGTAAAGGTATGTGTTTTTCAATTCTATCCTTTCCTTTATCTTATTTTTTCTTACTTCACTTTACTTAGCATCAACATTGTGTGTTATCTTCTATTTCTCGAAGCACCATCTTGTGTTGTACTCATGTTACACATGATGAGCTTCAAGTCGGGAATATGTATACACATAATATTTTAAAACTTTTATTGATTATTGATACTTTTTATCTTGTAAGAACCTATTGAGTCTTAATCTCTCTAAGTGTATGCCTTAAGGGGTGCATGAAGAAAGGGGTGGGCAAACCATCAATTCTTCGTAAGATTGTTGTCCCTTTTACCACTTTCCATCTACACACTCATCTCTTAAAAAACATTAAACCTAAGCTTATTCTTCTCAATCCTACCTATTCTAGTCATTTTCCTATTTCTATCCTCCTTTTCTTGCCTTAATTCCCTTTTTTATTGTTGGTTGAGCTAGGTCAACCATGGCCAACCTTGTATAGTCTAGGGTATTTTTCAATTTTTGGGTTTGTTAGACTTTCAGTCGACCTAGCTCAGACTTAGTGAATTATCACCAAAAACACACTGGGTTAACCATGGTTGACCCTATCCAACTGATATTTTTAAAAGGATTTAGGGTAAGATCTACCTATATATATAAGTTCATTTCTAACCTTTTGAAGATAAAGAAGTGAGGAAGAATAAATGTGAATAAACATCTACTTATTAACCATTCTACTTGAGGAATAAAGATTGAGGTTCCATAATTTCTTTGGAGATACTAATCTTGTCTTGTGGAGAATTATTTTAGATGCATAGATAGGTTGTGTAACCTATAGCTGATTTGTCTTTGTTATCCTTACATACCACAATAATCTCTTGTGAAGCACCTTGTCCAAGGGAGAGATTGAGGCTCGATGGGTTCATTTTCAAGGTAAGTATTCCTAACTTAATTTCTCCTTTACACGAGTAGATAGATAATCTATGTGTGCTTCTCTCTTCCATGTATTAGGATTTTGTATAGATTGATGTAAGTATATGTCTTATATGTATATTTAGTTTAGTTGTTTGTTTTGTTTTTAACCCCCTCTTTGTGCCACAAGCTTTGGTGTGCATTAGATTAGATTTACTTATTTATTATAATAAGTTAATATTAAACCATAGGAATATTTTAGGGTTGTTGTGTGATTGTGTTAGACTGTAGGCTTTGGAACCCTACTTCACATGGTGTATTATGACAAGAGATCTGCTAATCAGGTCTAGTGGATCCCCATATTAGTCATGCTCTCTCTTAATAAATATATTCCCAATAAAAAGTGTAGGTATGCTCTATCGTCTTTGATCTAGAATCTATTTATAGACATTACACATTTTTGATTGCATACAATACTCACTATCTTTTCAACAACTCATGGTAACAAGATTTTCTCACAGACCTTCCTATTTGATTCTTTCTCTACTAGAGCAAGTAATTAATTTTCAATCTTAGGCTCAATCTGATCTATCCTTACTAACTTTGGTTTTCATTAAAATGTTTGAACCTTCTTATGCACTCTATAAGCTCCATTTCCATTGACATATCTTGATGAACTACTTACTCCATTTGAATAAAATCTAGTAATGTGACCAATATTATGATAATAACTACAAATAAAATCACTCATAACTTTTTCTTGATGAAGTCTGAGATCTCTCTTTGACCAATTTATTCTTTTTCTTCCATAGTTCCATGAATGCTCATCCCTTGATCCCTTTCTACAATTATTTTCTCTGTGACTAAACTATTTACATGAATGATAACAACCATTGAATAAATTAGCATACCTCATAACATTTGGTTGTCTCACTAGTTTTTTCATGTTGCTCTTCCTGATTGCATCCTTATTGACTTGAAATGACTTTTTCTTCTTTTTCTCAACCTCATTATCTTGACTACTAGATGTTCATGCTCAACTTTAAAGGAACCTAGCTTGGTCTTTAATAGATCACACTCAACCTCCTTTGATTTCAACCTTGTGTTAACAACCTCTACATGATTATTGAAACCCTTGATGATATTTGCATCCCTTATGTCATCTTTGGCCATGTCACCCTTCAAAGTATATATCTTCTCCTCAAGTTTTTTAATCATAGATTTCAAATCTTGATTTTCTTTCCTTAGCTACTTAGCCATCTTGTGCTTCTAAGATCACTTTCAAACTATAAAGCCTTCTCCAAAGGACCTAATTTGATACTAATTATTAGAAGCACAAACATTGAGAGGGGGTGAATTAGTGTAAAATATTTTCATTCAATTCCATTTATCATTCTTTAACCATTTAATCACATAACAACTTAATCTAGAAACATGATCATGAAAGCACACTCATACAAAGCATGAAACATAAGAACACATCACATGAACATAATATCTATGTGGGAAACCCTCATGGAGGAAAAAACCCACTGAAACATATCTTGGACAACTTGTCATATAAACCATGAATCAAGTTTAGTTGAGCGCCAACCCAACAAGGAGCATCAACCCCTCGAATTTATCTAACACCAACTAGACTTTAACAAACACCTACTTGCAAAGAGGCTACAACCCCCTAGGTAACCAATCAACAACTTAACCACCTCTTGAATAATCACCTACTCAACTAAGTACTCTACTTACATCTATTGGAAATATTTTCATTGATGTCAAAGGTCTAATATTGTTGGTGATAAAGGCCCCATTGCATTTAATGATGTTTTTAGTATTCATATCTTGGATAATGCGTGTTAATATTTATTTAATATTAATGAATATATTTTTGGTTTCATATAAGTCAAAATAGGGTCCATGGAGAAGTCAAAGAGTCATGGGGTAAAAGATGAAAGAGGAATGGGATGAATTTTCTCATGAAAATTCATCTTGAGGAATTCCAAGAGTCACCATGTGAAGACAAAAGAAGGTATGGTGCATTTTTCCATGAAGGGAGACTTTGAGGAATATAAAAAGTCACCAAGATAAAGATAAAAGAGGAAAGGACTCTTTTACTTATGAAGGGTCACCATATGACTTTTTAAATGCAATGATACAAGGGTCATGCAAGTTTGGCACCATTTTACATGAGGATTGAAGGGTCACAAAGGGTAAATGACAAAGGTCATTTGGAAAGCTATAAATAAAGGCTTGATAATCCCTTTTTTATATGCAAGAGAGTGCATGGTTTGTATTTTTTTTTGAAGAGAGAAAATTAGGAGATATTGTAGAGTTCTATCATTTGTTGAGTAAACAACATTGAAAGATAGTTGTGTTTTATACACAAGAGGGGTTGGTGCTCCCGTGAGTTGGTACTCACAAATAGTTGATGTGTTGGTGCTCGACAAAGGGGTTAGTGCTCCTACAAGTTGGTGCTTGTGAACATTATAATTTGAGTTGGTGCTCATTCATATACTTGAGATTGTTCTCTGTGGTTTTTCCCACTTTAGGTTTCCACATAAAAATTTGGTCTCTCTCTCTCTCTCTCTCTTGTGTGGAGCATATTATTGTTTCAATTTTATTACATATCTTGAATGTGTGGTTAAGTGGTTAAATAAAAGAAATTTGATTAATAAATAAGACATATAATATACTGATTCACACCCCAGTATATTTTTTGCTTAACAATTGGTATTAGAGTAAGTTCCTTTGAAAAAGTTTTATAGATTGAAGGATGGATAGATCAAATGAAGGTTTTTATAAAAATAAGGAACCTTTGTTTGATGGGACAAATTTCTTTTTTTGGAGCATAAGGATGAAGAATTATTTGATGGCCCTTGGATTCAACATATGGCAAGTAGTGGTAGAGGAATATGAAGAGCCACAGACACTTGTAACTACTCCAGTAGAAAAGAAGGCAAGTGAAAATAATGTTAAAGCTTTAAATGCTATTTTATGTGGTTTATGTGAATCAATTTTTTTTAAAGTTATGCAATGTAAATCTGCTCATGAAACTTGGGTAAAACTTGAGAATATTTACAAAGGTGATGGAAAGGTTTAAACAAGCCAAGCTTTAGACTTTTAGAAGATAGCTTGAGAGTTTTAAGATGGAAGAGGAAGAAAATATAGCAAGTTATCTTTTACAGGTTGATCAAACAGTTATTGGATTCAAGGTCTTGGAGAAAAGTTAGAAGAATCAATTATGGTCTAATTTTTTTTGAGATCTATACCATTAAGAAATGATGTAAAAGTTTTAGAAATCAAAGAGATGAAGAATTTATCCATGCTAAAGATGGATGAGCTACATGGTATTCTTATGACATATGAGATGCAAACCAAACAAGAGAAACCCTTAAAAAGAAAAGTTGCTTTTAAGACATCAAAGAAAAAGAAGGCTAAGATTCGAGAATCAAGTGACAATTATAGTGATGATGAAGATGAAAATGAAGCTCTATTCATTCACAAGCCAAAAAAGGGCACATTTAAATATCAAGGAAAATTACATTTTAAATGTTTTTTTAACTAAAAGAGGGGTAAAAATTTATTGAAAAAATGGAACAGAAAAATTACATATCTTTGTCCTGGCCCACAAGCTGGGCTAGCTTCTGAGAAAGATTCAGATGAAGCATCATCTAATCAAGAATGTTCCAATCTAGCCCGTGTTCTGAGGCCCATTTAGCTAGACTGTCTGCAACACCATTCCACTCATGGGGGATATGCCTGAAGGTCACCTCCTCTAGCGAAGTACATATTTGGAGGATTTGACAAATAATCACTGATAAGTGCCAATCTATGGCCTCAAAGTTCCTTTTGTTTAGCAGGTTGACAATGACCTGGGAGTCCAATTTGCATATGACTCTGCACCATCCAAGTTGACAACATTGCTACACCGCATCCAAGATCACCATGGCTTCCATCAAATTATTTGTATGGATGCCCTTATAGATGGAAAAATAGAACTGCATATTGCCTGCATTGTCTCGACTAATTCCCCTAGTGCTAGCCATGCCTGGGTTGCCCCGTGAGGAGCCATCGGTATTGAATTTTAGAACTCCAGCTGGTGGTGGAGACCAATGCCCCATGCATTTTACTGGCTGAGCCTGTTGTCTAGCCTCCTTTGATGGGCACATAGGATGGAGCACTGAAGTGTTGTCCAAGACGTCCAGAGAAAGATGCACATGGATGGAGGCATCAACAGTGCTCATACTTCCAGCCCAGTCACACTTGGCTTGAATAGTCTCTTATAGAGACTTGATAACTTTTTGACACAAAATTTTGAGCTCCAAGTACTTATCCAAGGAAATCCTTCTATTCCTTTCAAGCCAGATGTTCCACAAAATGAAAGAAGGGCCGATGACGAAGGTAGCTTGGAGGTGCACAGCCTTGGAGGGGGGTTGGCCTAAGCATTTCCAAAAGTTGATTAGGGAGGTTGCATGCTAGCAAGAACACCCCCATGCTTGACACCAAAGATGCCAAAGCTGAGTGGCGAAAGAGCACTGGAAGAAGAGATGAGAGGCCGTCTCTTCACTGTTGCAACATAACCTGCATATGGATGGCCCTTGAAAGCCCCATTTACAGAGATTATCCCATGTAAGACACCTATTGTGGGTTAACACCCAGAGAAATAAATTGCACTTAGGCCACAAAAGTTGGCTCTAAACTTGCTTAGGCCAAGCGATCTCTGTAATTCTAAGGCCTTGCTTCGTCAATGCCATGTATCCTGAGGAAATAGAATATTTCCTTGAAGGCATGTCTCCCCAGGCTAAGACATCGCACTCCTATAGGGAGCTACACCTTATAAAGTCAAGAATTTGAGCTAACTCCTCTCATTCCTCCATCGAGCCTCCTAAAGGCCAATCAGAGGAATTTTTCCACCGGTAGCCAACAACCATACCCAAGTCGAAAGCCTCCTTGTAGTGAGCAACGAAGTCCCACCCAGTCATTAGGAAAGCATCACTGAGTGGCTACAGGTGTGGGTGGGAGGATAAGATAGGGGGACGTCCATCCCAGGAGTCATTCTAGAAAAGTGCCTCAGTGCCCTTATTACAAATCCAAAAAAGACTGCGCGTAACCAACTGAGCTCCTACCTTGAAGATGCACCACACCATGGAGCCTCTCCCCTCCACTGGCATCCTAGGAATAGTAGCAAATTCAATGTCTAAAAATTAATTTTGGTGCAAGATATGGGCCCATAGACAAGAGGGGATAAAGCACCACCACTAATAAAGTTTGGCAGTGAGGGCCTGACTACAAAGGATAGCTGAGCGCAATCCAAGACCCCCCTCCTTCTTTGGCCAATAGATGGCTTTCCAGTTGATGAGGCTCCATTTATAATTTTGCAAGTTACCACTCCATAAGAATTGATGGGAAAGGGCACAAATTCTTTGAGAAAGTACATCAGGGCAGCCTAAATCATGCTCTGGAAAATGGGTAGCACCTGAATCATGGCTTACAGGAGAGTTACCCTGCCTACCGTAGAGAGCCATCTATGCATCTAATGAGTCTCTTTTTTTTGAAGTTTATCAAGAACAATCTGCCAAAACCTTCTAGGCTACCTTTTGACTATAATAGGCACTCCCAGGTAAGTCAGAGGGAGTTGTTGCATCTAAAATCTGAGGATAGTTGCAATCCTTTGCTAAATCATCTCAGGGGTATTGAAAAAGTATATAGAGGATTTGTGGTCATTAATTTTCTAACATGAGGCAGTGATATAAGTTTCCAAGGTGAGCTGAAACTCCTCTATTTCATGGCTTTTGGCTCTCCTGATAAGAGCTGTATCATCCACGAACTAAAGGTGGGTCAAGGCAGGCAATCCAGTCCTCCATTTCCATCCCTAAAGTGAATTCTAAGAAGCTCAGGACTTGATAAGATGTCCAAGACCCTCATCCAAGATGATAAATAGGTATGGAGAGAGTGGGTCTCCCTGATGGAGGCCTCTCAAGGCACTGAAGAGCTCAGAGGGTTCGCCATTGATAAGGACCGAGTAAGAGGGAGTGGTAATGCAGCTTAGGATCCAGCTCACCCAAGCCTGACTGAAATCGAAAGCCAGGAGAGCCTTGTGCAAGAAACTCCACTTGACTCTATCATAAGCCTTAGCCATATCAAGCTTAATAACCATAGCCTGATCCTGGGAAATACTCATAGAGTGGATAACCTCAGAAGTAATGACCACTCCATCCAGAATTTGTTTACCTTCCACAAAGGCCCCTTGTTCCTCTGAGATAATCATGGGCAGCCACCCCTTGAGTCTCTCTGCCAGGAGCTTAGTGATAATTTTGTAGACCACATTATAGAGGGAAATAGGCCTGAACTGATCCAGCTAGTTTTCCTATTCCTTCTTCAGAATAAGGACTAAGAAAGTGGCATTCAATGCCCTGAGCATTTCCTTGCTGGCATAGGATTCGTGAATCACCTCCAATAGGTCATGTTTGATAATATCCTAGAAGTCCTGATAAAATTTAGCTGGGAACCCATCAGGTCCTGGTGCTTTGCCTCTACACAAGCTAAAGACCACTCCCTCCAATTCTGTCAATATAACCGGACGCATAAGATTTTCATTCTACTCCATCATCACCACCTCTGGGATATAAGATAAGACCGTGTTCAAGATAACCTCATCTGGAATTTGATCTTCAGAGAAAAGAGTGGAATAAAACTAAGTAGCCTCCCTAGATATATCTTGGGAGGAATTTAGGATTGTGCCATCCGAGGAAATAAGGGAGGAAATGAATTTCCCATTATGGCGGGCCTGCACTGACTTATGGAAAAAAGCAGTATTCTTGTCTCCCTCTTGGAGCCAGTCAATGCAGGCCTTCTATTTCTAGTATATTTCTTCATGGAACTCCCACTCAGCTAGATCAGCTGAGGCCTTAGATTCCTCTATTCTAAGTGCCTTTGACAAGCCATAGTCTCAAATTTTCCTGGTAACATCATCCATCCTGTCTTGCACTCTCCTCATCATGGTATGGAGGTTGCCAAAGGACTCTCTATTCCAAAACTTTAGCTTCCTTTTGACATACTACAATTTCTTGGCAAAGGAGAACATAGAGGTTCCATAAGCCAGGCCTCCCTATCTCCACCATTGTGCCATTAAATCTTGGAGAGAAGACTCACAAAGCCACATTAGCTAGAACTTGAATGGAGGCTTATTAGGGACAACAATATAACTGGAAGATAGCTTGATGGGCCAATGATCAGAGCCCCTCCAATCTAAGATTTTAGAAGATAGATGGAAGGTCCTGGACAGCCAATAACATGAAATAAGGAACCTATCCAACTGCTCTGAGATGGCTGCCTCCCCAATCCTCCTATTATTCCAAGTAAAGATCCCATTCAAGGGCTAAACGTCTGAGAGATGTAGAAGTGAAATGTTCTATTGAAGGATTTCAGAGGAAGGGCCCAAGCGAGCCAGCCCCCCCTTTTTTATTTCACACTAAGAACAACATTGAAATCTCCAACTAAGATCCAAGGTAGGAAGGGATGATAGATTTTAACATACCGGATATGGTTCCAAAGTCTGAGCTATCCAGATGAGTCCATCGGGGCATAAACATTAGTAACCAAAATTAGCTCACCAGTTTCATGAGATGAGGCAATCATTGAAAGGGCTGAGTAGCCAGAGATCCAATGCAGAGGAGTTACTTTTCTAGGATCCCACCAGGTGGCAAGCCCACTGGAATTTCCCAAAGTGCCCACACACTGGAAATGGCCACAAAGCCAGGTATTGGGGGTGCAAGACAACATGGAATCCACTGAGAGCTTGGTCTCTTGAATACATAATATATCTGGATAATGTGCCAACAACAAATTATGAATAGATTTTTGTCTGGGGATGCTATTTAACCCCCTCACATTCCATGATAAAAAAATCATTGAGTGGAGTGGGGTAAGTGTTCATCCAATGGCTTGACAGCTCCCAATTCCACTAGCATATCACCTATGAATTTAATTTTGTCTTGGTCCTATCTGTGCCTAGCTCGAGAAGGGGTAGTGAAAAAAACTTTTTTGAATGGCCTCTACATTAGGCCAAGAGAAAATAATGGTCCCTTTTCTTTGCTGGAGTCTCCTGTGTCTTTAACCATATCTACCCAACGGATATCCTTGTCTTGTGGTGCAGGAGGCACCATAAGGATCCCAGCCTCAGAGCCTAAAGAGGTTTCTAGAGCTTGCTGGTCATCCATATCCTATGCTTCACTGAGAGTAGAATTCCTTCCTTCTAGCTCAGGTCTTGCTCCTAGATCCTCAAATGAAATGCCATCTTCTATAAGCATGGAGTCAAGGGTTTCAAAATGGTTGAAGCCTGGGTCTGTCAGTCAGTCAATAAAGGGCCATTTATATCCCTGTCCCTTACCCTTACGTTGAACCTGAATGAAACCTTCCCTATCAGGGCCATTTATCGCTAATGGAATCTGACCCATATTGGACGTGTTCAGGTGCACCTTTCCTTTGGCTGCCCCATCAAGTTACCTATTACCATTACCAGTATTTCTAGGTTGTCTAATGCCAACATTCTCATTGGCTGGCTGAGGTCCAGTCGAGCTGACCAGATCATTACCATCTCTGATAGCCTGAGGGCATTAGTGGTGTAAATGTCCATAAACATGGCAGATTTGACATTGAAAGGGGATGGATTCATAGTCAAGTTGTTGGATCCATGATGAAGCACCCAGGTAGATTTCCATAGAGTCCGGTAGAGGATTATTCAAATCAATGTCCACACAAATGTGAACATAGAAAATTACCTTTTTGTCCAGTGACTGGTGTGAAATTGCTACAGGTGTCCCGATTATAGCTGCAATCTACCTCAGGACATCTTCATGCTAGAATTCTAAAGGAAGTCTCAAAAGATGAACCCACACAGGGATGCGGGATGGGAGATCCTTCATCGAGTTAAACCCCACATGCCATGGCTTGATAAATAGATTGATGCAATCGTAGAAGTAAGGTCCCCCCTTAAATATTTGATTCCTATCCACTATAGATGAGAAATTTACCATGAAGTAACTATTTCTAGCCAACATAATATCGAAGTCGCCTTCCACCTGCCATATCTGGTGAATCTAGGCTTCTAGGGTCGCAATAGGTATCCAAATGCCAAGAAACTTACAAATCAGAGCATGTGAGGTGAGATACTCCACATATTCCTTGATTGCCTTAGGTGCAATAACCAAAACTGGCCTCTCCTAGCTGTGTGGCAGACATCCATTAACCTTATTGAGCTTGGACCGCTCACTAGCATAAAACGCTTCCTTCCCCTAAGAGCTCAAACCATCCACCCGTCCATCCACATTGGGGGTTTCAGATGGGGAAATGACCCTGGTTCCCCTGCCATCAATCCTCACTCCATCCCTTATAGCTCACCCATCGTCCATTCTCTCCAATTCGATGATATTAACATACTTAATTTTTGGTGTTCACCTTTTAAATGTTTTAATTGTGGAAAGATTGGACATTTTTTAGCTAAGTACCTAGATAAGGGAAATGGTGAAAATGAAGAAAGAAGGTCTACATACAAGAAGAATTTCAAAAGAAAATTCAAGAAGGGATTCAAGAAGAAGATTTTGTATTCTAAAGATCCTAGCTTAACTGAAGATAGTGGAGCCAGTGATTCAGAAGAAGAGATTCTATTCATGGCCATACATGAAGATACCTCTATAAGAAAAAGTATAGTTGATCAAGAAGAAGAACATGATGAAGCTGAAGTAAATCTAGAAGGATACCTCATTTATGTCTTAGAAGAGTTAAAATCTCTTGAAAATAAGAATCAAAGATTAAAGCTCCAAATCAAGAAAAATGAAAAGGAGTCAAAGGGAATAATTGAAGATCTACAAGCACACTTTGAATAATCTAAGAAGAATGAAGAAGATCCAATGGCACAATTGCAAATAGTAAATAAAGAATATGAAAGGTATGCTATTGAAATTACTTCTTTAAAAGTATATCTTGAGAAAATAAATAAAGCAATCAATGATAGAGCAGTCAATAATTCAAAATTTGAGAATAGAACTAATATGTTGAATAAGATATTAGAAAATCAAAGACCAATTTCAGATAAGATAGGTATTATATTTGAAAAAGAGAAAGAGGAAGCCACTACTTTTACAGACAAGGAAAAAAGAAAGAGCTATGTTGAAGCTCTTACCAAAGAAGAAATAAAAAGGGAAGAAGTTAAGAATACAGAGGACATCTCAAATAAAGAAGGTTGGAAAGAACAGAGCTACAAAAGGTAATCAGGTCAAAGATACATAAACAAGTCCTATTTTTATGGTTACCATTTTTATTATAATGGATATGGTCATAATAAAATATAATGTCAAAAAATAGCTAACAATTTTAGAAATAAGGAGAAGGAAGGTCATGCAAAGTCAAGCAGAATCCATAACTCTTTTGCTCCTCTATCAGGATTTAATGAAGAGGCCATAATATGTTACAAGTGAAACAACTTTGAACACATAACCTGATACTATAGAAGTATGCTTGAGTCAGTCAAAAAGGACTAGAGTTTCAAGGCTCCATTCATCAAGAAGAAAGTTCAGATAGGTTCATGGCAGAAGAAACAACCTAAAAAATCTATGTTGGTATAAACAACTTTGCATGCAAGAAATGAAGAAAAGTCATGGTTCATTGATAGAGGATGTTCGAGGCACATGATAAGAGAAAAAATTAAGTTCATAACCTTGAATAAGATCAATGGTGGTACAATAAAATTTAAAGATAATACTACTGCCAGAATTGTTAGAAAAGGTACACTAAGTTTGAATAATGGTAGAACTAAAACTAAAAATGTTTTGTATGTAGAAGGTCTTAAGCATAATATTTTGAGTATAAGTTAAATGTGTGATCAAGGGTACACATTAAATTTTTATACAGAAGGTTGTGAAATTAGGAGAAAAGATTCAGATGTGTTGATTGCAAATGGTCAAAGAACAGGCAATAATTTATATATGTTATCAGACATCAAAGGTCAAATATGTTGTTTGAGTCAGATTGAAGAAATTTGGATATGACACATGGGAATGGGTTAGATAAATTTTGAAAATATTGTCCACATCAACAAAAAACAAGAAATCAAAAATCTTCCAAAGATTATAAAGCCATTTGACACACTTTGTGAACCTTTTTAGCATGAGAAGCAGGCCAAAAGGTGGTTCAAAACAAAAGAGTAATCGACCACTCAGATGTTAGAGCTTGTTCACACTGATCTATGTGGACATATGAGATCTCAAATTGCTCAAGGTGAGAAATATTTTATGTTGCTTATTGATGATTTTTCACATATGACTTGGTTAATGTTTTTAAAGAAAAAGTTAGAAGCTTTCAAAGATTTTAAAGCATTTAAAGCATTAGTTGAGAATGAAACTAGTTTAAAGATTGTCTAAGATAAAATCAAGGAGGAGAATTCATGTTAGGTCAATTTATTGAGTTTTTTAAAGACCACGAAATAAAGAGAAATTATTCAACAACCAAAACTCTATAGAAAAATGGAGTAGTTAAGCGGAGAAATAGAACAGTTCAAGAGATGGTGAGGACAATGCTAAATGAATCCAAGATACTAGATAAATATTGGAGAGATGTAGTTGTTATAGTAGTGCATATTTAGAATAGAGCATTATTGAGGGTCAATGGAGACAAAACTCCTTATGAGCTATAGAAATAAAAACCAAAAATATTTGCTTATTTAAGAGTTTTTAGTAGCAGATGCTTCATAAAGAGAATAAATGAAAAACTTAGGAAGTTTGAATCCAGAGCAGATGAAAGTATATTTCTTAGTTATTCTTGGAAAAGTAAAGCTTATAAATGTTATAACAAAATAACCAATAAATTTTTTGAATGTACAAGTGTCAGGATAGAAGAAGATGGAACACAAAGAATCAGTGATCTAGTAGACATTCCTGAAATCATTGAAGAAGAAGATTTTGAAGAATCAGATAAAGATGAGAAGAAGGAGAAAAAAGACACCAAAAATTCATCATCAGGGACACAAATGAAGGAATTTACACCAAAAGAATGATAGTAAGTGAATCTGAGCAAATTAATTTCTCTTTATTATCCAAAATTTAGCCTATAAGTTTTTTAGAAGCTATACATGATAAGCATTAGGTTAAGGCTATGGATGAAGAATTAAATCAGATAGAAAAGAATGATACTTGGGAATTAGTACCTAGACCAAAAGACCACAATGTGATAGGAACACAATGGGTTTATATAAATAAGTTGAAGGAAAATGGAGAAGTGACTAAGAATAAAGCAAGATTAGTATGTAAAGGATATGCTCATATTGAGGGAATAGATTTTGAAGAAAATTTTGCACTGGTGGAAAGGCTAGAGGCTATTAGAATGTTTCTTGCATATGCAGTGTTTAAAAATTTCAAAGTGTTTTAGATGGATGTCAAATATGCTTTCTTAAATGGAAATCTAGAAGAAGAGGTCTACATTGAGTAGCCTGAGGGATTTATTCTCTCAAATATTAGTAGCCATGTATGTAGATTGAATAAAGTATTGTATGGATTGAAACAAGCTCCTAGAGCTTGCTATGCAAGACTTGATAAGTACCTGTAGGATCAAGGTTTTAAGAGAGGATTTGCTGATAGTAATCTCTACATCAAAATAGAAGGTGAGTATCAATTGATTGTTGTGGTATATGTTGATGACATCATTTTTAGAGGAAACATAGAAAAGATGATAAAAGATTTTTTTGATAAAATGCAAAAAGAATTTAAGATGTCTATGCTTGGATAATTGTCATTTTTCTTAGGGTTACAAATATTTTAGTCAGATAAAGGAATTTTTATATCTCAAAGTAAATATGCCAAGGAAATGTTGAAAAAATTTGGTTTTAAGGATTGTGCACCAGTTAACACACCAATGTGTAAAGGAAATAAAGTGAGAAAGGATGAAGATTCACCTATTACAAATCAATTTTTGTGTACATCTATGATTTGTAGACTTTTATATTTGACAGCATCAAGGCCAGACATCATGCATGCAGTAGGTATGGTTATAAGATATTAGTCATCTCCAAAAGATAGTCATGTTCAATTAGTGAAGAGAATATTATATTTCACCTTGGTTGCTTATACAGATTCAGATTGGGTAGGGTGCTTGGATGATAGAAAGAGTACAAGTGGATTAGCTTTCTTCCTTGGTGTTAGCTTAATATCATGGATAAGCAAGAAGAAAAATTTAGTATCACCTTTTATAGCTAAAGCAAAATATATTTTAGTGGTATTATGTTGTACTCAAGTGCTTTGGATGAAGCAAAATTCGGAAGATATCAAAGTAAAATATGATGAACCTATTTCTATTTTTTGTGATAACACAAGTGTTATTAATATTTTGAAGAATCTAGTGATGCATTTAAGAACAAAACATATTCCCATTAGATATCAATTTTTGAGAGAGCAGGTTGCAGATCAATAAGTTAGGATGGAGTATATCAGTACTACATAGAAAATTATAGATATTTTAACAAAGGCACTACTAAAAGACACATTTTAGTATCTACGAGAGAAGTTGGGAGTAATTTATATTACTTCTTGCCATTGAGGTTCATCATCAGTTGAGGGGGAGCTAAATTTTAGCTCCAGGTAGGCCCTTTGCCATTGATGTCAAAGGGGGAGAATAATAGGTACAAGTGCAAAAATAGGTATAGGGAATAGGTACAGGTTGCTACAGTAAGGGGGAATTACTGCATGTTTTTTAGATAGTATTATGTACAAGTTTCAAGATGTGGCAGTTTCAATTTGAGGTTGTCATCAATGACAAAGGGGGGGATTGTTGGAAATATTGTCATTGATGTCAAAGGTCTAGCATTATTGGTGACAAAGGCCCCATTAATTTAATGGTTTTTTTAATATTCATATCTTGGCTAATGTGTGTTAATATTTATTTAATATTAATGAATATATTTTTAGTTGTATATAAGTCAAAAGAGGGCCCATGGAGAAGTCAAAGAGTCATGGGGTAAACAACGAAAGAGGAATGGGATGTATTTTCTCATGAAGAGTCATCTTGAAGAATTCCAAGAGTCACCATGTGAAGATAAAAGAGGGTAATGTACATTTTTCCATGAAGGGACACTTTAAGGAATACGAAAAGTCATGAAGATAAAGACAAAAGAGGAAATGATGCTTTTGCTTATGAAGGGTCACTATATGAATTTTCAAATGCAATGATACGAAGGGTCTTGCAAGTTTGGAACCATTTTCCATGAGGATATAAGGGTCAAAAAGGGTGAATGCCAAAGGTCATTTGGAAATCTATAAATAAATTCTTAAGAAGCCATTTGTTATATGCAATAGAGTGCATGGTTTGTATTTTTTTTCAAAGAGAAAAAAGCATGAGATATTGTAAAGTTCTATCATTTGTTGAGTAAGCAAAATTGAGAGATAGTTATGTTTTATACACAAGAGGGGTTGGTGCTCCTGTGGGTTGGTGCTCACAAATATTTGTAAGGGTTTATTCTCATATGGGTTGGTTCTCACAAATATTTGCTGTGTTGGTGCTCGGTAAAGGGGTTGGTACTCCTACAAGTTAGTGCTTGCAAAATTTGTAATTTAAGTTGGTTCTCATTCATATACTTGATATTATTCTTCATAGTTTTTCTCCCTTTGGGTTTCCATGTAAAAATCTGTTGTCTCTCTCTCTCTCTCTCTTGTGTGGTGCATATTATTGTTTCATTTTTATTGCATATCTTGAATGTGTGGTTAAGTGGTCAAATAGAAAGAATTTGATTAAGAAATAAGATATATAATATACTAATTCACCCCCCCTCTCAGTATATATTTTTATTAACACCAACTTTATCTTTTTCTCTTCTAAAACTAATGATGAACACCTTAAAATATTTTACACTCAAATCTACCTCTCACATAATCACACAACTACCCTTCTTCTTCTTCACTCAACTAGTCCTCATAATCTGCAACATTGATCAACACAATATGATATCAAACCTCATTATCACTTGAAGACATAAAACACATCACTAATCATCTATGATAATCTCATGAAACTCTCATAGGTCACTACTCACTAGCCTTATTCTACTCATGTCTTCAATCTTAAGATCTCTTAGACATACCTCTCACACTCTACCTTTTTCAATATAAACTTAGAGAAAACATACTTATAGAAATTTTAATGATATCTCATCATCTCATGAAAACATGGCATGGATTTATTTCCATCCTCACCCATCTATTCTACTCCTTTTGATTGATATTCAATCAAATCCTTCGCACAAGCATGTCTAGACAAATAAGCTTAATAGCCTTGAATTGATACAAGTTACTTGCTCATAACCTTAAGAATTACCATTAGAGATTCATGACCTATTAAACACACTATTATGATGTTATTCATGACCTTTTCCTTCTCATCAATCCTCTCTATCCTTCACTTCAATATTCAATTCTCTAACTATCCAAAATAGGCCAAATTAGCCTTCTACTTATACATGATTCTTGCTCAAGCATATCTTAGTCAGCCTCAATATTATACACAATTGTATCACCTCTAACATATGAAATAATAAATGATACATAAATTATAAAAACACTCTATAGGTCGGCCATACTTCAAATGGATCAAACCAACTCTTTAGGACTAAGATAGACTTAATGCATTAGCCCTTCTTTAGCCACACATTAAACTTAAACTCTTTACAATATAATAGACCTTAATAAGAAAATGAAACCTATTAAACACTTAAAAAATATGTCCTCCATGCATTTTCCATGCTAAATAACATACTACTCATTCACTTACCTTATGAAAGATTGATTAGGCCTCATATCACAAATAGGTCTTATGGAGATCTAAATGAGATAGATTTAATCCTTCTTGCTCAATAATGACCTTTTGGGCCAATAAAACCATCTCAAATAGGAAAAATAATCTTCATACATTGAAAAAAACTCTAATACAAACCTTCATTCATCAATCTAGTTCTCTTTAACCTCCACAAGCCATCATGGCTTAGATAATTCATGACTTCTTTTACAAGCTCAATGATTTATAACCCTTACTATATTTTGCACATTAAAAAATTTGAGATAAGCTTAATATAACTTTGATAACTTATTAAATACATATAAAAAAATTTACGTGATCCTATGTGACCTTAATATCATCTTGATTCATATAGAACACTAAAAGCTCATGATATTCTTCATAATAAATCAACTTACACACTCAGTCAAGACCCTCTGACGAAACTCAAAACACTTGTCATCTTCATATCATTGTTATATTCTTCATAGAACTTACATATTGTTAACATGACAAATTATCCATTTATGACCTTATGAGGTCACCTTTACATCAAATAAACATTAATTTAAATGACACAAATTCAAAAGAACACTATAACTATCTTCTTTCAAGTTTACAAGATTCATGTGATGCTATATGACAATGATCACTTTTAAAACTTTATAAAAATTCTCAAGGAACAAAAAACTTACCATCTCACTCTTATAATACCACAATACCTTGGATTACATGAAAAAATAGTCTCTACCTTTAATAGTATTGGTCTTGTAGACCAATCTTCAAATCTCGCACCCCTATTTTGATTTTAGATTCTTACACATCACCTTTAGCTCACACATGCATTAAAATCATGATATATTCTAAAGGAAACATTACACTCATTCCATATAGTTTTCATTGATATTCATATGCCATAATAGAGTCATTCACCTTGTGAACACACACCTTAGGGTTTACAGTCACATGAAGACTAGAAACCCTCATACCTTTGTCTTTTGAGTCTTAATCATGTTCATAATTAATAAGATCATTCTGACCATAAAAAAATCATCTACAAGATCAATATGACTTCAATAACATCTTCATTCACTTTTAACAACCAACCTAAGTGAACAAAAGTACCAAAAAAATAAAAAAGTTCCTCTTATTAGCCAAAATCAAAGTCCTTCAAACATAGTCAACTACCATGATGATTTTCTTGGACAAAATCATGTTTTCAAATCTGATCCAATGCATGAGACAAGTCTTAAATGAGTTAAAAACACCATAAAACACTTATAACACCATTTCAAGTGCATTAAAAAGGATCTAAACCCTCTCAGATCAATATGGGTTCACAAGACAAAACTTAGTCAATAAAAACCAAATTTGACATGCAATAAATACACTTATACGTACTTTAAAATCACACTACCACTTGGAGTATAATCATCATGGAGTCTACTAAAAATTTTCCTTTTACACTATCTTGATATGAACTCTTTCATGGCTTCTACAAGCACTTCTTTAGTCTTAGGTTCATTATTCTCATGCATAGTCAATTTGATTTGAACTCCTATGGCTATAATTTTGAATCCCTAATGACTATTTCCTAAAGCATAATTTTGATGGTTTCTAAAATGTCATAACATATAGGATCAACTTTGATGCTTTAAAACTTGAACTTGGAAACACTTCAAGACACAAAACTTGCAGGGAAGGATCTTAGCACTAAGAACATCTACATATATCCCTTTGAACAAATTTGAATTCTCAAGTACACACAATAAATGCATAAACATTCTGACCTAGACATACCTCCATGACATCCAATGATGGTTTGGATCCTCTTAGTGAGAATAGTGCATTTTATTCACTCCAAAACATCATGTAAAACACTAGAACCTCACCAAAGCATCTAGGGCACCCTTATAACATCCTCTATCACCTCAAAGTCCTAAACTCATTCCATACACTCTTAAATTCATCATGAAGACCTCTTTGTCATTAATCTATCATGTAGCCAAGATAACTTTAACATCAATGACAACTTAAATAACAAATAACCATGCTCAACAACCACAATAACTCTCCCAACCATAAGATCTCGATGCATAGATCTGTATCCCCCTCTATCCATTACCCAAGGTGCCATGAGACTTGCCTTCAAACAACCCATCTCTTCCTTGACCTTTAATGACCCATTCCCATGGAAAATCCTACTTCAAGTGAACCTAAATCAAGAAAATTTGTGGGAATATATGTTTGTTTGGGCCTCCACCTTCATTTTTCCTACTTTCACTCCTATGCCCCCTACACCTCTACTAATTTACTCATTCACTCCTTCCACTTCCTTTATCACCCCTCCACCTCATCCCCCACCCTTTACTACCATTTCAACCACCCCTCCTACACCCCCTACAATTTGAGGAATGATCCCATGGTCATAGGCACCACATATGACTATCTAGGGAGACCTAAACATGCAATGGAATTTTGATCAAGCCTCTAGAAGCATGAAGATAACACTCACACAAAATGTCATCCAAGAGGGGAACCCGATGGTGTGGTAGACCCATAAGATTTTATTCTCCATCATTAAGGTGATGACTTTCATTAAGGAGTAAAGGATGGTTTAGGACCCAATATCCATCCTTTGAGCTACCCATGATATGTCTGAGAAACTCCTTGATGACATGTAGAGCCAAGATCACACTCTAAAATCCTGAGTAAGGAGAAAATTTCTATATGGGATAATCAAGTAGGTTAAGGACATGTTCCTACTACTTTTCTCAATCCTTAATAAAGTAGTGGAGACTTTGGTTCAGACTAATGCACTTATCTAGTAGACTCAAGCCTAGATGGAGAGGATTACATAGATCGATGGGAAATTCCAAAATTTAAATGTGGTGGTCAATAAGGGAATGTTCTTAGAGCTTTAAATTATGTTGACCTCAGGCTTGGGGTTATACCAAACATACACTGAGAACATGAGAGCTATAATAGAGGAGTGGTTGGCCTTAACTCACACTGAAATAAGACCCTTAAAGGAGGGAAAGAATATGATATTAACCTAATTCAAAGAGGTTAACATCTTTATACTATTCAACTTGGATGACACCTTGTTTGACCAAGGGGGATTTAAAATCCACCTGGGTCAATTTAAATAAGTTATGAAGTATAAAGTGGCCAAGTTAACCCAATAAGGGCCCTGGGTAGTGCTATATCTATCAATATAGTTGATAATGAACATCAAATAGGTCCATAGAGTCCAAACATCAATAGAAACTCCCTTCTATGTCTTTCAAAGATTGGCAGCTTAGGCCAAGGTAATTTTTATGGAGACCCCAATGAACCTTATCAAACTAGATAAGGAGTTTGACCTCATGGAAATTTTGTTGAAAGTGAAGAGTGCCCAATCAAAATAGTTAGGAGCTGATCCTTCATAGTTACCTGCTCGTGTCAACTAGTGGTCCCCCCTACAGATTTATTGTGAGTTTGTAGGAATTATTTTGTTGAAATTTTAAAATATAGTTATAACTATAATGAGTGGCCTTCATGTCCTAAGATTTTATCATCATGCTATTTTTAGGTGATCCCCATCCTTATCTATACAGGGAAGAACTATATAATATCATAGGGTCGGCCAAAATTGCTTTAAAATGTTGTCAGATTATATCTAAGACTTCAGATGCTTTTCTTTCATCACTCTAGACTATAAAATTAGCCCATATTGATTATTGTAATAAAATTTACTCTTTTTAATGAATACAATCTCTATTTTTTACAAGAGGGTCTATTTTATGTTTCAATTTTCTTTCATCTTTATGTTAGAATGATTATCAATGCTAGATTAATTGGATTAACACTTTATTGTTTAATATATGTCATGGTTATGATGTGTTTAGATATTTAAATCACTATGTGAGTTCGTTTTGCATGCATCTAAGTTTTATTTCTTCATTTATCATCACTAATATTATTATTAGTTGACACTAACATTGATAATTTCATCTAATTCATCATTATTAATCTCATTCTAATCATTTCTTTAACATTTTTTCATCTACTAACCTTGTATCCCCACACAAGTAAATTATTCCTTCTTCTACTATGTTATATATCATCTAATCTTATTCTAACCCCACTTGTCCATTATATTAGAATTTAAAATTTGAATCCTCACCTACCCCTACTACCTACCTACTATTAGGATTTCCAACAAGCCT
Organism: Torreya grandis; assembly: GCA_037957365.1. Classification (NCBI taxonomy): domain Eukaryota; kingdom Viridiplantae; phylum Streptophyta; class Pinopsida; order Cupressales; family Taxaceae; genus Torreya; species Torreya grandis. The sequence continues at coordinate 2,550,513 of JARHVA010000208.1, forward strand.
AGTTACTAATACTTACCTTATCCCATTCTAATCCTTATTTAGTCTTAACATGAAATTAGAGGCTTCTAGTCTCTAGAAGTTTCTCTCATCCTCCACATTCTCTAGAGTTATCCATTTAGAGATAATTCTAATCGATTTTAAATTCCTTTGAATTCCCTCCCTTTCTAGAGTCTTCTTCTCTAGATGTTTCCAATGAATTTTTAATTCATTGGAAAAACTTCCTCTATTTCCTATTTAAATCCATGACTCCCCCCATTTCAAACAATGAGAAAATTAATCAAAAATATCATGAATATCCATAGTCTAATAAGTATAATAAATCCATGAATCCATGCTATAAAAGTATTTTGATCAAACCAATATCATACTATCATAAAATCTGAGTCTATCCATAGCAATCCAACAACTAATAATATTTAATCTTAGTCTTTTTTTGTCTTAATCTTGTTTGGAGTATAAAATTAGTAAAGATGCAGGCATAATGTAGGTATAATATTTTCATTTGAATTACAATTTTATTTAATTAGCTCCAAATTAGAGGCTATAATTTTTTGCAGGATAGTGATAAGTTTTTATAAATCAATCTGATTGCACAATTTTTTTGCATTACACTTTCATTTCCCTTTGGTAGTGCCAATAATTTGTGTATCAATCTACAAATTCTCATATGGTGTTTATGTGTTTTCAAAAATAAACCCCTAGTACTCCTAATTATTGAGAGCTCACATTGAAGGCATACTCTTGGCTCCCTCAGACTCTTCCCACTGTATGTTATTAGAGGTAGAAATTTAGTGAAACTTGGTCTATAGTGGTATAAATTTGATAGAGTCATCTAGTTCATTGACTAGTGTATTGAGTTTATTTTATACTTGGAGGCTTCCCCTTAGTCTACCTTACACTTCCCTCTCTTTTATGCTTTTTTAAATAATTGAACTACCCTTCCCCTTTATGTTTATAAATAATAATCCCAATACTCAAGTTTTCATAACAATATTTAACCTATGTACACGACATGAGATTGAACATTCGATGGTGATAGTTAATCTCTTGGAAATTATTCACATAGACTCCATTTGTGGAGTCCAATTCCCATAGTCATGCCCTAGGCTAATCCCATATTAGTCCTAAATGGGGGAACAAAATCTGTAGTTGTCTCGACCTTCCTATTTTTATGAAACACCCAATCTCATGGGTATTTCTTGAGAAGGAGTAGATTGGAGTGAACAAAAATATGCTCCTAAAATTTTCATGGTGTAACATACTATATTTGATTTCCAATGATGATGCAATGATCTAATTTATGATTAAACAAATTCTCTCTAAACACGCTATCCATTTTATCTCCCTTTCTCTCTCTTATTCCCCTCAATCTCCCCTTTTGTTATCCTTTTTATATTTCTTTTAGCTTGTTTAAAATAATTTTTCCTATAGATAGAACCACCCTTATCCATTACAAAACCACTATGGTTCATTAAAAGACTATCACGTCTATTATGAAACCACCATGATAGTTCCATAAATCACCTTGATGTAAATATGAACAACAATCTAGTTTCACATTACTATGCAGTAGTTCTATAAATGTAGAGAGAAATTCCATCATGGGATCTGGTAGTTTCATAACCGCCCCTATGAAAAGGGGTGGTTCTATCACCTTCCATCCATATTCCAAATTTATTTTCTCGAACTCAAGATTTGACACATTTTACATGTTTATTCCTGTGTTTCTTGATCTTTCCACCTTGTCTTTATCACGGTGGGCCACAATCAAGAATCAGTCTAGATATGATAAAATACACAAAGCTTAACTTTTATGGAGTAGTGAAATTCAAATAAACAACTCAAAAGGAAGAAGCTTGTCTTCACAATAAATAAATTATATTAGCAACATTTAATCATTAACCATAAAATTTTATGAAGGTACATTATATAAGTGAAATTTAAAAATGTCCTCACATCTTCATGAACATGGAATTATCTTTCACAATAACATTTATTAATCACCTAAGTGACATTTAAATAATCTAACTAAACATGTGTAGGGAAAAACCATTAAATGGAATAAAAATCTACAATAACACCCCTAATTAAGTGTAGCTTAGTTGGGTAGTGGAATTGGGTCCCAACATAAAGTCTTGATGAAGTACCTAAGTACATAAAAATTACCCCCATAGGAGAATTTTAGAGCTGCCTGAACTCCAAGAAGAGATCATAAATGAAAATACTTACTTTCAGTGAAGGGTTTGGTGAATATATCAATAGTTTTATCTGTTGTTTAGATGGAGTGGAGATCAATGACTTTCTCACGGATAATATCCTAAATGAAATGCATGTTAATCTAGATATGATTAGTCCATTCATGGAAAACCATATTCTTGTATATCTAGATTGTGCTTTGGTTGTCGCAAAAGATGATTATTGGTCATGAAAACTAGATGCTAAACTTAGTGAGAAACCCATGAAGCCAAATATCCTCAATGGAAACATTAACATTTCCTATGTATTCTACCTTTTTATAAGATAAAAAATAACATTATACATCTTTCTTGACCAACTAATTAAATATTAACCAAGGGAAAAACTATATCCTAAAGTAGACATATGATTATGAACATCATCAGCCCAATCTAAATCTATATAACCAATTAAGTTGATGGCAATACCTACTCCATAGTGAATCCTAAAATTAAGCATACCTTGAATGTATTATAGAATCTACTTAGTTACTTTCTTGTTTAGCTCATGTGTTTATTGCATAAATATAGATATGATTCCCATTTCGTATGAAATATTAGGTCTAGCGTGTGTTGTAGACACCCCAATCTGGCCACAATTGGCTTCTAACTAGACTTCAAATTGTTTTTTACCAAATATAAAAAATTAAGCCTAAGAATCACTGAATATCCCAATTTCATCCTTGCATCATTCATCAATACTTACAATCTTATTAAGGCATCCCTATTTGTCATACTAGTCCATACACAACAATAACCTCTCACAGATTCATCCCCAATCACCTTGTGACCTAACAACTGGAAGTTTGGCATATGGACCCATTAAGTAGGGAACTTGATCAAATCTTAAAAGAGTTAAAATGCTATTCAAAATAAATCAACTAATTAAACTAGACTAAATGCTTAGCTAAATTATTAGTTTACAATTAATGAATTTTTAAAAATAGAAATTTCAAAAATCAAAATATCGAGCCTTTTCATCATTAATTATAAATTGATAATTTAGCTAAGCATTTATTGCCACTAACTATTTTATGATATAGGGTAAGTTACGATATTTCACTAAGTTCTAAAATATTGTCTTAAGTTCTATGATATTATTTTAATAATGGTGATTTTGTGCTAACACTCTATTTTGTAGAAAATAGTGATATTGTGCTAATAGTTACACTTTTTAAAGTTAAGTGGTGATATTGCTCTGTGTTTCTATGATCTTGCACTCTGTGTAAAATTTTAGAAATCCAAGAGCTAAAATTCAAAATTCACTTGCCCACTTACATTTCACTTCTAATCACAAGGATCCCCTAACATATTTTACAAGACCCAAGGGCCAAGAAATACATTTTTGAACACTTTAAAGTTTCATAGCTCACATTTAATTTTGGTGTTTTAAAATATTTTACTTGAGTTATTTTTCATTTTTGTTTAAATTCTAAACTCAACATCAAAGGGATAAAATTAATGACATATTTCATTTAGTGCTACAAAAATGAAGTCACACTTTAGTTAAATAATCATAAGAGTTTTCATTTTTATGTTTGTTATTGAATGTTTGTTTCAAAAAATAAGTGTCGTATGTATGATCTCCACCATCCCCTTTAGGGAACTTAGGTTATAAAAAACACTCACTCATTGAATTTGTTGTTTTTGTCCAAAAAAGGAAAGTCACTAAATCCCTCCCCAAAATTCAAAATATTTGATTGACCCCAAAATGACCATAATGTCCTTCCACATTTTTTATCTTCATGCATTTTGGCTTGTGGGTAGGAGTTCATCACCTCCACATGGGTTATTTATGGAAGTGTTGACCTAGGAATTTATCTCTTAGCATAATTTCAACCCCACTCCATTATAGGGGTATAAAAATTGAGGTCAACTTACTGAGATGCTTGTTTGAGTAGTTAAGCAAGGTCTGTTAGTAAGAGATTGCCTCAAAATGTATGATTAACTCAAACATGATACTGCATTGAGAAATTGATGAATGCAGTGGTTGTGAAAATTACAAGACCTTTTCATAACAAAATGGTTAGTGTAGATCTAAATGATATGATGCACCCTAATGTTAACCACACATACGAGACCATTTATAAATTAATGAAAATTGATAGTTTAGATAACCCCACTTAATATAGGCATACTGTCAATGTAGGGTGAGTAACCTAAAGCTCCATGTCATCATACAAACTCTTGAGAAAATAGAGGGTCTAAAAAACTCTACTTTTTATGCACTTTTATTTTTTGGATTAATAACTTAAAATCCTCTTAATATAAAGTATATAGATAGAATTTGATAGTACAATACCACCTTGTTAGTTTTATCATTTAAGACATTACACTCAGGTGTTTTTATTTTTTGTCATTTTTACTTACATGGTCTTAAAGTCAAAACTATTTTTTTGTCATACCACATCCAAAATGAGTCATGTTTGCGAATGACTCTTTTGTTTGAAAAGGCATTATGCCATCCATTTGACATCACACATTTGCCTTCGTTATTTATCAAACTTTTGTATGTGTGTTAAATACACAATATTTTCAATATTTTATCAAATACTAATGCTTTACATCTTGTAAGAACCCATCAAGACTCAATCTCTCTGAGTGCACACCTTAAGGGGTGCATCAAGAAAGGGGTGGATAGACCTTTGGTGCTTCATAGGATTAGTTTCCCTTATTTACACATTATTACTAATCTAACTTGTCTCTTAAAACCATTCCCTAAGCTATTAATCCTCCATTGCACACTCCTATAGTATTTTTCATCTTTTCATCCTTATTTTCCTTACCTTGACCCCCTTTAGCCAGTTGACTATAATAGGTTGATTGGGTTGAACCTATACAACTTTCATCCTTTGATTACTATATAGGGCTGATTGGGTTGACCCTCTACTATTTAGGGTATTTTTACTTGAGAGTTTCATCATCCCTTCGACTGACCTAGTGATTTATCTCTCAAAAACATATAGGATCTACTGGGTCAACTTCATATAATTAACATATTTGAAAGGATTTAGAGTGAGATCCACCTATAAATATAAGATCATTTATTTATTATTTCAATATGCAATAAAGAGTTATTAGTCACTCATACTTCTTTACAATCTACTCTTTCACCATTCTACTCGAGGAGTCTTAGCTTAGGGTTTTTACTTGGAGAATCTAGACTTGTGGATAAGTCTTTGATGCTTTGGCCTTTCTTAGTTATCTTTACAAACCATAACAACCTTTTTAAAATCCCCTTTGGCCAAGGGAGAGATTGAGCCTCAAAAGGTTCAAATTTAGGTAAGTATATTCTAACTTTGTTCTCCTCTCTTTAGTAGATAGAAGTAGCATAAGTATTGGCTTGAATAATATTACTCTTCATATTCCATATATTAGGGTCTTACTCATACTTATGTTAATTAAGATTATCTTATACATTTTTTGATAGCTTTACTAACCCCTTTATTGTGTCACAAGCTTTGGTGTGCACTAGATTAGATTTACTTTCTTGTTTATTAGATATAAAGTGAACATTAGACCTAGGAATCTTTCAGGGTTATTACATGATTGTGTTAGATTGTATGATTTAGAACCCTTCCTAGCATGGTGTATTATGATAAGTAATCTCCTAATTGGGTCTAGTAGATCCTCATATTGGTCATGTACTCGATTAAAAAATGTATTTCCAATCGAAAGTGTAGGTATGCTCTATCTTCTTTGAGACAAGGTTGATTTATAGACATGATGCATTTCTGATTGCATACATTCTAGTGATTCTAACATGAATCATATCCTACTATTAGTTGGATTGTCTTTACATTTCCACTTTATTATTAGTGCTATATTCACTTTAGCTTCACCTTCATAATACATTCTGGTGAACGTGACATGAACTAACCCTTGCAAGTTTTCTTTCACATATTTCATTATTTTATCATTTCATTTTTATACTATCTATTTTTCCCCTGCTTATTATACTAGGTCGACCTTGTCAACTTTGTATAATTTCCAGCCCCAATTTTCTATACTAGGATGACCCTATTGACTCTATATAATTTTTATCCCATATTTTCTATACTAGGTCAACCTTGTACAATTTATAGACCCTATTTTATATACTAGGTTAACCTAGTCAACTTTGTATAGTTTTTTACTATCCCTATATACCTTAATTAATTCTTTGTCTACCTAACTTAGTTATTTGTCTCTCTCTACTATTTTTATTGCTTAGCATTATTTCTCTTTCTTCAAGCATCATATCCCTTATCAACATCTTCTTAGACAACTTGAATCCATTTAGACACTATATGGAGTTATTTTACTTCTTATTTTTTCCTATCTTTGCTTCCTCTTCTTAGCTATTGGGGCATCTTGTAATGTCCATGAAAACATTACTCTAGCCTTTACGGCATCTTTCAATGCTCACCCACATTTCCTTTTAGACTTTGGGGCATCTTGTGATGCCCATACCTACAACCAATTACCCATTAGGGCATCTTATGATGCCCACTCTTATTCTCGATTACATGCTACCAAACTAATTCAACTTCAAGAAAACTTTCAAGACATAAGCTTGTCTCTCACATGATCATCCTTGATATAGTCATTAGTGTAGGATCCTTCCCTTATTTTCATGCTTTCTATCTACATCTATCTTATACTTTTCATAGGTTACTTACATGGGTCTCCCCCTCTACAGTAGTTCTCTCTTGTTACAACATTTAGTCCTCCCTTTTTGGTATTTTGGTTTCATGATGTACCATAGTATTCTTTATTTTCATACTCTTTTTACATTAATTTTTGGCATCCCTTGGATTTCTCTTTTGTGAGTTGCATTGTAAGACCATGGATACGACCTGGCCAACTCACAAAGCACCATATTTATTATCCCATTTTTTTCACATTATTTTTATCACCCCTTGGGTTTATCTTTTATGAATTTGTAGTGTAAGACTATGGATAGGACCTATCCTTCTTCATAAAATTACCAAATTTTTATATTTTTACATCCTTGTTCTTAGCTTTAGCTTTTGATTCTTTTGATAGATGGTGTTTGTGAAGACAATCTATGTTAGAATGTTTTTCTCCATTTTCCTCATTATTATGATAAGGAATCACACTTTACTATCATTGTATCCCTTTTTTTCCCTTTATCACATTTTTTTTGTGATTTAAAGAAATTCAAATCATTCCATGTGTCATTCCTCTTGATTTCCATTTTATTTCACTCCACATTGGATAAAACAAGGTTGAAGTCAAGATAACACTTCTATTTCACCTATATTTATGAGACTCTTAGACCCCATGCTCTTTGAAGTTATATCTCTTAGAAACTTTGTCCTAAGTATTTAAATGAAAGTCATCTTTAGCACCCATGTTTGGTTTTCCAAATCTATATGAAAGAGGAATAGAAAAAGCCATCAAAAAAATTAAAAGCCAAATTATTTGAAACAAAAGGCAATGATATATTTAAAAGGCAACATAAAAATATTAGAAGTTAAAATTCACACCAAAAGATATTATTACAAGCACATTTCCTATCTCTAATTGAAGCTCAAACTCCATAGTTGGCCTCACATAGAACCGACGTCCTTTTGGGTGTGATAAGCCAGTAGATTGGAATAGGAGAATTCAAAAAAAAATCTATGGTGCTACTTTATTTCTCATGCAATTACCCAATCTTTATAGTAGATCAACAACTTTGTAAGGGGTCTTGAAGAATGAGAAACACATTGTGGGAAGGTAGGTCTATTTTAATTTTCATGTATATAGTCTTCATGGAATGATCTTTATACTTCATTTGTTGACCTAAGACTTGTGTAGCTATAAGAAGTTCTTCAGAATCCTTAAAGTTGAAAGTCCTCTTGTTTTGAAAAACCTAATTTGAGTATCTTGACTTCGATAAGGAGTTTCTCTACCTTGATTTTTCCTTCATTCTCCTCTACACTCATTTCATTTCCCCCCTTGATAGACAAATTATGATTCCAAATCTATTTACCCTTATTTAATTTCTTCTTTTTCATCTCTTAAAAAAATGCTAGCACTACTTTATTTCAATTTTATCTATCCTTAGAGTGAAACAACTTGTTTGAGCAACTAGGGATTACTTCTTTCTTTTTGACCATGATTTTACATTTCTAGACTTACTTTAATTTCCTTTTACAATTTATCATTATTTTACTATCCTGCTATTATGGACACTTGATTTCATACCCTTTTTCCATTGTTGAGTGAGGTTGGCTTGTTACTTCTTATTCACCATTTCTGTTTTCCCTTTCATGCACCTTTTTCCATTGTTGAGTGAGATAAGGATTGTTACTGCTCATTCATCAATGTTGTTTTCCCATTTTTATTTCTTCTTTTTACTATTGATTTATTTTATTACCATCCTATTTGATATTATCCTTGGTTTGACCTAGTGAATTTGCATTTCTTACTTAATGATAGCTTGTTTGAGTTTTTCGATCTTTAGTAGCCTTGGATTTTTGGTTACCCAATTTACTCTTATTTTTGACTTGGTCATTTGGTCTAACATAACACTTGTCACCCTAGCTTGCCAAATTTCCCAAGTACATCCCATCCTCATAGAACCCACTATCTTAGCTTTTCTTGCATTTGTTTTTTTTTGCTCTTTAGTTTTATATTTGTGGTTTTGTTGAAAGTAGTCTCTATGCCCTACATAATCAAAACTAATAACATAATAAATAACCATCTAAAAATAAAGGTAAGTCAAGGTACGTATTAAATTCAATTTTTAGTTATTTATTTTTCTATCATTAACTTTTTAGTTATTTTATACTTTAAAATACTGCAACCTTTTTTACCATAAGCGTTGTGTATTACTATGTTCTTTCTCAAAGTACCATCCCCTATTGCACCTTAGTGACACATGATAAACTTTGATTGGGGCATATATATACACATAATATTTTCAAATTTTTATCAAGTATTGATGCTTTACATCTTGTAGGAACCTATCGAGACTTAATCTCTTTGAGTGCATGCCTTAAGAGGTGCACCAAGAAAGGGGTGGGCAGACCTTTGGTACTTCACAAGAATTTTGTCCCTAATTTTCACATTATTACCAATCCAAATTGTCTTATAAAACCATTCCCTAAGATATTACACCTCTATTGCACACTCCTCCAATTTTTTCCTCTTTTTATCCCTCTTTTCCTCACCTTGACCCCCTTTATCTAGTTGATTATACTAGGTCAACTTGATCAACTCTATACAATTTTTAGCCTCTAATTACTATACAGGGTTGATTGGGTCAACCCTATACTATTTAGAGTATTTTCACTTGAGAGTATTGTTATCCCTTTTGCTGACCTAGCTTGAATCCTAGTGATTTATCTCCTAAAAACATATAGGGTCAACTAGGTCGACCCCATACAACTGACATATTCATAAGGATTTAGGGTGAGATCCACCTATAAATATAAGATCATTTCATCATTATTTTAATATGCAATAAATACTTATTATTTATTTGCACTTCTTTACAATCTGCTCTTCCACCATTATACTTGAGGAATCTTAGCTTAGGGTTTCTACTTGAAGAATATACTCTTGTGGATAAGTCTTAGATGCTTTGGCATTTCTTAGTTATCCTTAAAAAACACCTCTTATGAATCCCCTTTGGCTAAGGGAGAGATTGAGCCTCGATGGATTCATATTTCGGTAAGTATATTCTAACTTTGTTCTCCTCTCTTTAGTAGATATAAGTAGCATAAGTATTGGCTCGAATAATATCACTCTTCATAGTCCATGTATTAGGGTATTAATCATACTTAGTTTAATTGATATTCTCTTATACATGTTTTGATTTCTTTACTAACCCCTTTATTATACCACAAGCTTTGGTGTGCACTAGATTATATTTACTTTATTGTTTATTAGATATAGAGTGAACATTAAACCTAGGAATATTTTAGGGTTGTTTCATGATTATGTTAGATTGTAGACTTTGAAACACTTCTTAACATGGTGTATTGTGACAAGTGATCCCCTAATTGTAAGGATCTAACAAGAACAATTGATTACTGTTGTGCAAGCAACTAAACACGAAATTAATCAGAAGTAATAAGTAACTAGAAACTAGAATCAACAAAGAACATGAGATACGAGAAAAAATGAAAACTTGTATTAAACTCTTCTAAGAAGGAAATACAATTGAAGAAATCTCTCTTTCTTCCACACCTCTCAGATGTACAGATCTCTTTCCCTTAAGAGTTCTCTCTCACAATTACAAACACAATTCAGCTACTTGAATTGACTGTTACACAAGCTATGAAGATCTATCCCTATTATATAAGATTAGTGATCATGAGCTATGCATTCTCAACCATTAGATACACCTCCTAATAAAAGGTTCAAAATAGTCCTGCCAAAAATAGAAATGTGGACTTACAACTAACAGCTAAACTAATCATGCAAGCATTCTATTTATCCCATGAAAATAGATTTTTGGAACGCACAGGTGATCGACGTCAGTCCCTGTGAGTCTGCATATGACCGATGTCGACCGATCCATAACCAATGTCAGTAGCCTCTAGTCGATCCTTGACCAACATCAGTGACTGTGTAATATAGCAACCTTTGCATTCACTCATTGGTGAAGCTTTTAGCTCCACAACTTAACAATCTCACACTTGGAGATAAACAGCTACACCTATGCCTGTACAACAACATCTTCTAGCTTCTCCTCCATCTTCAAGCTCAATTTTGAAGACCAACAAAAGTTGAATGAAGATTCAATTTCTCCTTTGTTATCAACTTTGTTAACATATCAGCAGGGTTCTTATCTGTATGAATCTTTTCTAGCTTCAACTCACCATCCTCCAATACCTGTCTAATGAAGTGGTACCTAAGCTGTATATGTTTGGTTCTTGAATGAAAGGCTGAGTTCTTAGCCAAATGAATTGCACTTTGACTATCACTGTATAATATGCAGCTCTCTTGCTCCTTTCCCAACTCTTCCATGAACCGTGTCATCCATATCATTTCTTTGCTAGCCTCTATGACTGTAATGTATTTTGCCTCTGTAGTAGACAAGGCAACAACCTTCTACAACTTTGAAATCTAGCTAACCACCATTCCACCAACACTGAAAACATATCCTATGGTGCTTCTTCTGCCATCTAAGTCACCTGCCATATTCGCATCTACATATCCATGTAGAGAAGTATTTGACCCACCATAGCATAAATGCCTACTACTGGTTCCTCTTAGATATCTGAGAATCCACTGAACTACTTTCCAGTGTTCCTTCCCTAGATTGTCTATAAAATTACTAACAACTCCCAATACTTGGGCAATATTAGGTCTGGTACATACCATTGCATACATTAAGATCCCAACTATGGAAGCATATGGAACTCTACTCATGTACTCTACCTCTTCATGTGAATTAGGACACTGTTCTTTGCTCAACTTGAAGTGTCCAGCCATAGGTGTGCTCACCGGTTTTGCATCCTGCATATTGAACCTCTCCAACACCTTGTTCACATAATCCTCTTGAGACAAAATCAACCTGTGATTTTTCCTGTCTCTCTTAATACTCATGCCAAGGATTTTCTTTGCTACTCCCAAATCCTTCATGGAAAATGTGTGAGCTAATTTTACCTTAAGCTCAAAAATATCCTGCATGTGTGAACCTGCAACTAGCATATCATCTACATACATCAATAGGATAATATATCTACCATTATCCAATCTCTTAAAATACACACAATAGTCAGATTGACATCTACTATAGCCATGCTCAGTCATAAACCTGTCAAATTTCAAATACCATTGTCTAGGAGCTTGCTTAAGACCATATAAGCTTTTCTTCAACCTGCACACAAGCTTCTCCTTACCCTTGACCTCAAAACCCTCCAGCTGCTCCATATATATTTCTTCATCTAATGCTCCATGAAGAAACACTGTCTTAACATCAAGTTGCTCAAGATGCAAATCCTCAATAACAACTAAAGATAATGCAGTCTGAATAGAAGTCATTTTTACTACAAGAGAAAAAATTTCACCAAAATCAATACCTGGTTTCTATGTAAATCCCTTTACTACCAACCTGGCCTTATGTCTCATTTTTCCATTCTCACCTTCATTTAACCTGTATACCCATTTGTTTTTTAGTGTTTTCTTTCCCACTGGCAACTCAACCAAATCCCACATTTGGTTCTCTTTCAAGGAATCAATCTCCTCACTCATGCCAAGCTCCCACTATTTTCAAGTTTTTACCTGCATTACTTCATCAAAACTCTCTGGTTCTCCACTATCAGTGAGCAATAAGTAGACTAATGAGGGGGAATATTGAATTGGAGGTTTACTTACCCTTTCTGACCTCTTTATGGGCATCTAAGACTCATTCACTGCTTGCTGTCCGCCCAAATTCTCTGTCAGTGACCGATCTCGATCATCTCCAGGCCTATACCTGACCGACGTCAGTTCCACCAGACCGACGTCGGTCACTATCTGACTGACATCAGTTCCTTCTTGACTGACGTTAGTGTCTATGTTTTCTTGAGTGTGAAAATTATTTCCCATGAGCTCATTTTGGATCATCACCTCGTCTAAATCTCCATTGCCCTGCTCAAAATTGTTCAGCTTCTTGAGCTGATCACTGTACATCACTTTTTTATTGAAAACAACATCACAACTTCTAATAATTTTATTAGTTTCTACATTCCACAACCAGAATCTGAAATCTCTAGAGCCATAACCAATAAAAGTGCACCTCATAGACTTAGCATCCATCTTCTTTCTATTTTCTTTCTCGATGTGCATAAAAGCTTTAGAACTAAAAACTCTGAGAAATGAAAGTACTACCTTTTTACCTGTCCAAGCCTCTTCTAGAATTCCACCATCCAGAGCAGTAGAGGGTCCTCTGTTAATTAGGTAAACTGTAGTATCTACAGCTTCTGCCCAAAACTGTAAGGGCAAACCAACATGCAACCTCATACTCCATGCACGTTCCAATATTGTTTTATTCATCCTTTCAGCAACTCCATTTTGCTGAGGTGTCCTTGAAACCATACTTTCCCTACGTATTCCACTCATAAAATAGTAACTATTGAACTTATTGCTGTAGAACTCACCACCATTGTCAGATCTAAAGCACTTCAATCTCAAACCAGTTTCATTCTCAACCAAAGCTTTCCATTTCTTAAAAGTGTCAAAAACATCAGATTTCTTCCTTATGCAATAAACCCATACCTTTCTTATAGCATCATCAATGAAAGTAACATAATATTGTGATCCTCCAATAAAAGCTACTTGAGCTGGTCCCCACACGTCTGTGTGAACAAGCTCTAACTTGTGCTTCCTCTTTGTTGACCCAGTCTTGAGAAATCTCACTCTCTTCTATTTTCCAAAAATACAATGCTCACAAAAATCTAGATCTATGCTTTTCAAATCTAAAAGCTTACCTTTTGACTTAAGAACTTTCATTCCCTTCTCACTCATGTGGCCAAGCCTCTGGTGCCACAACTTTGCATCTACATCTGAAGTAGATAATATAGAAGGAGAATAATCAGTAATACAATTACATAAATAGAGAGTACCTAATCTCTTACCTCTGGCTAATACAAGTGCACCCTTGGTAACCTTCCAAGATTTAGCTGTGAGAGTTACTGTGCAACCCTCATCCCCCAACTTTCCTGTAGAAATCAGATTCCTCTTTAGGATGGGTACATGCATGACATCTTTCAACACCCATGTGTTGCCATTCTGCAATTTCAGCTGCACTTTTCCTTTGCCAATAATTTTACAAGGCTCATCATCCCCTAAATAGACTTTTCCAAAATTTCCCTGGACATAATCATTGAAAAATTATCTATTTGGGGTAGCATGGACAGAAGCACCTGAATCTACAACCCAAGATTCTAATCTATTATCCAAAGAAAGTGTAAAAGCATCTTGTGCAACAATACCTGCAACTTTTGCTTCTTCATTACCTTCATGCTGATTTTCTTCTTTAACCTTCAACCAACAATCTTTCTTTACATGCCCTTTCTTTCCACAATTCCAGCAAGTTATCTTTCTTTTTCTATTTCTGGATTTGGATCTATTGCTCATCTTTGACTTAGACCTTGATCTCCCTTACTTGCACCTCTCTTTTTGCCTTCCCCTACTTTCAATACTTAAAGCATTACCTGATGTCTCCTCTGTGCTTTTCCTACGAATTTCTTCATTCAAGATTACACTAACAACATCATCTACTTTCAAGATATTTGTAGCAGATGCAATATTACTAACTGATATTACCAAACTATGCCAACTTTCTGGTAAAGAGCATAAAATTAAGAGAGCCATAATTTCATCATCAAACACTATTTTGACTAAATTTAACTGATTTACTATTGCATGGAAATCATTTAGATGAGTAGATATAGATCCACCTTCCTACATATGCAAATTAAATAATTGCTTCATAAGATATACCTTATTTGAAGCTGAGGGTTTTTCATATAAATTTGCTAAAGTATCCATTAACTCTACCATTGTCTTTGCCTGTGACAAGTTAGAAATCACAGAAGATGCTAGGCTCAACCTTATGGATCCCAGAGCCTTTCTATCAAGAACATTCCATTCTTCATCTTGCATATTTGTGGGCTTGCTTGAAACTCTACCCAACAGTAAGTATAGATCTTTCTGATACAGATAATCTTCTATCTGCATCCTCCATAATTGATAGTTCTTGCCATTGAACTTCTCCATTCTTAGTTTACTTTCTTCTCCCATTGCTTTACTCCCACTCAAACAGAAACCCCTGTGAGTGACCTATAATCGAAACACACTAAACAAATCTGAACCACCTGTTAGTGAACCTGAGCTCTGATACCACTTGTCAGAATCTAACAAAAACAATTGATTACTATTGAGCAAGCAACTAAATACAGAATTAATCAAAAGTAATAAGTAACTAGAAACTAGAATCAATAAAGAACATGAGATATAAGAAACAATGAAAAATTGTATTAAACTCTTCTCAGAAGGAAATACAATTGAAGAAATCTCTCTTTCGTCCACACCTCTCAGATGTACAGATCTCTTTCCCTCAAGAGTTCTCTCTCACAATTGCAAACACAATTCAGCTACTTAAATTGACTATTACACAAGCTATGAAGATCTATCCCTATTATATAAGATAAAGGATCATGAGCTATGCATTCTCAACTATTAGATACACCTCCTAATCAAGGGTTCAAAACAGTCTTACCAAAAATAGAAATGCGGACTTACAACTAACAGCTAAACTAATCATGCAAACATTCTATTTATCCCATGAAAATAGACTTCTTGAACGTATAGGTGACCAACGTCAGTCCTTGTCAGTGTGCATATGACCGACATCAGCCGATCCATAACTGACATCGGTAGCCTCCAGTCGATCCCTAACTGACATCGGTGACTGTGTAATACAACAACCTTTGCATTTTCTCATTAGTGAAGCTTTTAGCTCAACAACTTAACACTAATCAGGTCTAGCAAAACCCCATATTGGTCATGCTCCCACTTAACAAATGTATTCCCAATTGGAAGTGTAGGTTTACTATATCTTCTTCGAGCCATGATTGATTTATAGACATGATGCATTTTTGATTGAATACATGTGTCACTTGTTTAAAAGGGGAATATTTATACTTCCCATTTCATTCCAATTCTTGTGCCTTAGTGTTTTTGAAATAAAACATTTATCATACCTTTAGAGCACAATAGTGTTGTTACACTACTCGAATTGTTTCAAAAAATTGTTGTCTTATTTCCAATTTTCAATCTCAAACCCACATGTGCCTTGTTGTTTTATGCCTAGTACCATTATACCATTCATTTTGGTCTATCTTGTTGTTTATTCAAGGAACCTAGCCTTAAAAATCAAGTTCTCAAATAGTTTTGATAAGTTTAGATTCAAACATTGATTGGTTTATACATATGCCTCACGTAATTTTGGTTTAGGTGTTTACCCTTCAATTTTGGATTGTGAAACTTAGGCTAATTCCTTTCTTGATTTAAAGAATATTTTTGTACCTAAATTTTGGAAGTGGTTTATCTTCCATATGCCTAAAGTCCAATATTTTTTCTAAATGATCAAGTGTGTGTTTAGTAACGAATGCCTAGTTTATGTCAAAGTGTTTAAAATTTGTTAGATTTGAAATGTTGCCTTTTAGACCTCATTTGTGCCAAGTCTATATTTTTTTCCTTGTTTTCAAAAGACGTAAAAAATTTCCCTTTCATGTTATTTAAAGTCTAGATCTTGTGCCATGTTCCCAAGAGTCCTAGCATCTTACCATTTTTGTTTTAGACATAGTTTATTTTAAATCTAGATTTGTACCTTGTTCCCAAAGACCTAACAACATTTTTCATTTTAGACCTAGTTTAACATTACTTGAAACACTTTTTACCTAAATTTTGGCATTTTTTTTATTCATCCACTTGACCATTTGTGTAAGACATTTGATGTTTGGCATTTGATGTTAGACTATTTTTGACCAAGTTTATCATTAGACTATGTTGAGAAATAGATATAGTCCCTATACCAAGTTAACCCAAGTTTGGATCATTTGTCTTTTAGACCTTGTTTTTTATATTTTGTATAAATATAGGCCTATCTTAGTGGAACATTAATCATTGGGTTAGATATGTCTCATTACACTCATAGTAGACCATGTACAATATAGGTTATGATAACATGGTCACACAAGATGACTTTGTTTAAGACCCCTATGGTAATGTTGTGGTTTATGAGGGAGATCCCTATCTTCCTCATGTAACTAAATTTGGGGAACAAATCCAAGATTTATTATCCCATTATTTGGTTAACATGCTTCCATATTTAGAGTAAGATCAAGAGCAAACCACACAATACCTTGCTAGTGTACCATCAGTTGTAGAATAAACTCAAAAAAACCTATTATGTTATTATGTCATCAACATATGATCCTTATTTTTTTATCATCACTTGATTAAAAATATGGATAAGGTTTTAGTTAGGGCTATAGGTTAGGGGCCTAGTTTCAAGTAGATTTCCCCCATGAAAATTTACCTAGTCTAGTTAGAGTGCCTCTTAACATGCCTTATACCCAAACCATTGAATAGGCCTCTAATAGTAATATTCAATCACTTATACCAATGTTGTATCATGACCCAAATGTGTTTTTCAAAGGAAAGGGCCTCATGGATGACCATTTTATACAAATGAAACAAGCATATCAAACTTAATTGAGTCTAACACATAATTTTAATGATATGACCATGCTGAATGCTCCACTAATAGAGGTAGCTCCTTCAACATGAGTGTTAATCAAGTTGAGAGGTCAAGGTAATTTGGGTATGGACCCATTTATGAAAAATACTTTAGTCAGTGACATGTTTAATGCCCCATCTATTGAAGAGGTAACTACTACTTCTACACAAAATAATGTGCTAAACAAGGTGGATAACACATATCTTCCAATCCAGGCCAAAATGGTTTAACTAAACCAACAAATAGTCCAAAAAAACAAATGTATTTAGTTAATACCATGAGTGGTTCATAATATTATGGGTAAGGAACTCCTATGTCCCAACCACAATAAGTTACTTCTAATCCTCAACCAACTACTTCTTCAAGCACATAACTATAGGGATTAGGTAATCAAGTGCCAACTAATGCTTTACCTTAAAAAAAAGTGATGAATGTTATTCCACCTCAATAGGCAATCACTAACATTTCATAAGAAGCATAATCTAATTTACCAATGCAGTAGAGGCAAAACATTACACCAGCTCAGTAAGGGCAATAAATGTTCCACCTCAAAAGGTAATGACAAACATAATTATACAATTATAGACCAATATACATTTACAATCACAAATGTTTTCTAATCAACAATGTATGTCTATTGGTCAAAGGCAAATATTGAACACCCAATAAGAGTCTACTTCATAACTAGTGTTTGTGCAATAAAGAGGCACCACTATTCAACAAGTATCAATTTGGTATCAATTTCCTTTTATTCAAAATATACCATAGATCCAATGACATGGCCTTGGTTCTCAATAAGTTCCCCTTATTCAGCTAGGTTTGACTAGTTGGCAACAAGTCCCTACTCAAACTTAGCAAGAAAAATACTTTACCCATATCCATATGCTTTCATTGCATCCATAATTCCCTCAAAGTCAATGCTATATACCAAATCCAAACTAGAATATAACACAATAATGTGTACAATTTAAACAACCCCATCCCAATCCACATATGCATATTCCTAGTTGGTTCCCTCATCAAACCAACATTTTACAACAAACCATTCCTCCATTATACCTAGGTTAAGGTAATCTACCTTTGACTACCCAACCACCACCTTTTCTAAATATTTAATCCAATTTCTTGGCACAACAATTGTAGCAAATGAAGGATGTAATTTCAACCATTAAAGTAGGGAAACCAACCAATAAATTCAAGCTAGATGACATGTGTTCATATCTATTCAACATGAAGTATCTAGGATACCATTTCCTCTAGGGTATGAACCAACAAAATTTGATAAATAAAAGGGTAAAAGAGACCATAAGGCCCATTTGATTGAATTCTTTGTTATTTCTATCTAGTAGCTTATAGTGACATTTAATTGCTCCTTTTCTTTCTTCAAAGTCTAAAAGGAAAAGATTTGGAGTGGTTCTTCAAATTGCTAAAGGATTTTGTATCTAATTTTGATGACCTCTTGAACAAATTTATGCAACATTTCTCTTATAATCTCATACATGAGATTTCATTAGTAGATTTGACTCAATATAAGCATAACACTGGTGAAAGCTTTCTAAGCTATCTACAAATATTGAGATCAATTTCAATCTACTTCAACCATAACTTACTAGATAAATAATTAGTTATTGTGTTTACTAAAAATTTGCATAGTGAGATATCTTATCATCTGGAGCTAAAATATGCACATAATTTCAAATAGATTATAAAGAAAGGTTTGATGATTGAAAAGTCCCTTATTAACAAATGTATTATCAAGATAACTTATTCATATCAAAATTATAACCAAAACCAAAGAACATGCCAAAATCAAAACCATAACCACATCCAAGTATAAACATCGATACTAGCACTAACCAATAACTATGATAAATTTAAGCAATACAACTATATTAAGAATGTTGTTGGAAATGGAGTAATTGAGTTGCATCATGTTTGACTGGTGCAAACACCACCTACTCATCCTACTCTAAAAATGCATCTTTTTCCCCATCAATAGCCTATTCAACAAGTGTGACCTTCATAACAACCTAGAACTGCTCCACAAATATAGTAACCACTACCTTTGTAAACCCCTCATTTAATAAGAAAACTCACTCCTCAAGTCTTCAACAACCTTGATAGACTTATAAAATTAGTGTTTCAAAAGCTAGCCACAACTAATATGATTAGTTGGCCAATTTCAAAGTATTATCCTAAGGGTATTCCATATCTAGATTGGTACCGAGAGAATGAGTTATGTGAATACTATTGTGTTCATAGAAATAATATATGATGTTATGTACAAATAAAACACCTCATAAAAATATTTTTTTAAATGAGGAGATTACATTGGATAATAGAGCATATATGTCCAATCAGAACTTGGGTATCTACTAAAACCCTTTTCTACAACCTAATAACAACTGAAAATAGTAATAAAGAAGGCCATATTAATAATAATATATGTTAGGAATACAAAACATAGAGCAATATTAATGAAATAAAGATATAATTAAAATGTAGAAAACACAATACAAGATAGACACAAATTTAACATGGTTCACCCAATATGGGCTACATCCACATAAAAAAAACTAGTTCTTCTCTTTATTCAGTCCAACAAAATGAAAGGATAAATCTTTCAATACATCCATTACAATCTCCTATTCACTCACATACAACATGCCACCATTATTACAATGCCCTCATATCAAAATGAGAATTACATATAGGGGAAAAATTCACAAAAATAATTTCTACCATTATATATGTAACCTAATAGTGAACGCTCTAGATTTACTATGAAATTACAATATGTTACAATGCATTTTAACTAAATTTTACATGGTAGCCATAGTTGGTAGGGGTGTTTCCCTCCATACCCCCTATCAAGAATCAATAATTATAATAAGATCAAGCTCCACCATCCAACAATATCATCAGTAGCAACAACAAAAACAATATCATCAACATCAACAACAATAACATCAACTGAATGGGAAGAACTAAGGCCAGAGTGATTCCAATAACCAACAGACTTACCACATAGTTGCATATAACTATAAAAAAATTGTAGGTTATATTTTAGGGGGTCACATTTTAACCATCGCTATTAATCCTAGACTAAGTTATAACACAACAGGACCATTACTAACCAATTTCAATCAACCCATCTATGCCAATAATCCTTCCTTGTCCTAGGACCACACACAAACACAACAATACATAAAGATTATTATTTTAGGACTTTATACCAATAATTTGTCATTTCCTCATGACCACAACCAAGTGCACCAACAATCGAGACTTATCCTATCTATCCCATCTCCATCATCATCAAATTACAATGGTCTTACATCTAATCCTGATTATGAAATCACATCTCAATGGTCAAAGATTATCATTCTACTCCCATAACCCCCTGTTAATGAACCAATCCCACCCACTTGTGCTAGATAGGAATAAGCCATATACTAATGTTAAAGAGAAGACACATGATATAATGGAATAACTCTAGAAGACACCCACACAAATCTCTATTCTATATTTTTTGTGTATGTCTACTAACTACAAGAACATCTTAACAAAGCTCTTAGGCCAATCCCAATTTCCCAATGATAGAACCCCATATAAATAACAATATTTGTTTGTACCTTTATCCACAATCTAATAGTTGACCTTTCACTAAAGCAATATATCATCCCTTGGCCCTATCCATAACAATCCCCTATACATTGATGTTGTCATCACATGACACAAAGTCAAATGTGTCCTCATAAATAATGGATCAGGCATAAATATTATGTCTCTAAAGCTCATCAAGCATCTTAGATATATATAAAATAATCTACATATGAAAACAATTACTATCAAGGCCTATGATAATGAAGAATGATAATAATAAGGCACCATAAACTTGTCAATTATCATTGGGACCTTGACTCATGATACACTTAGCTGTGTTAGACCAAGAACTAACATAAAATTTGCTCTTGGGAAGAGCTTGGATACATGATATTCATGTAATCCCTTCAATGTTACACTAGTGTCTCAAGTTCTTGCACTTAGGCATGGAGGTCACCATCAATGGATATTTGTAGCCCTATGAACATTGCAAACATTTAGAGGATAAGTATGAAAGATCCAACTACCACTTTGGCCTATATTCAGTTCTCAAAAATGACAAAGATAAATAAATATTTATCGAATTGCTAGAGGCTAATTATATAGACCCAAATAGTCTTGAATCCTCTTCACATATGCCTCATCTTTAAATGTCTAATCATTTTACCATTCTAGCCAAAGGCCCAGGAGAGTATTTGACTTATGACACAATTCACATTGCCAAGCTTTCATAGAACCCCAAGTCATATGAAAGACCTAAATATAAACCACATTGCATGGAATGGAAATGAAAAAGAAAAGGTAAGCTTCATAGTCTATCTCTTATCATTTTCACACTAGCTATAGGCCAAGAAGAGGACCCACTTGCCAATGATGAATCTTGGTTGTACAATAACAATTGGTTGATT
Source organism: Torreya grandis (assembly GCA_037957365.1). NCBI lineage: Eukaryota > Viridiplantae > Streptophyta > Pinopsida > Cupressales > Taxaceae > Torreya > Torreya grandis. The sequence goes on from JARHVA010000208.1 coordinate 2,572,493, forward strand.
GCTATAAAAATGTTAAATATCTCATTCCTAACAAGATCATGAAGAATTGAGCCTATAAAGGTAGAGGCCTCAATCCAAATCAATAAGGAAATATTGACCTAATTTTTATAAATCAATACAAAGGAACCTATGGTCTCATATTTAAACCATCTACGGGTGATCCCATGTATATCATTCATGTTTAAATGCAAACATATAGTGATGATGATAATGATAGTGAAGTAGATTCTGATCACAAAATTCATAAAGACCTTACCAATACCAACCTACTTAACCCACATGTTATTTGTACCATTACCCTAGTTATCCACTATAATCCTCTTCCCATTTATCACCCTCAACTTATAGCTCAAGACCAATAATAATCCATAGTGAATATAGAAAAGTTTGATAATGATGAGGCCTTTTACAAATTTCTAGGCCTAAGAGACAATGTTATGTTAGGAGACCATAAATAAGGGTTCTCTATCAAATTATATCCTACAATTTATTTTGGAGAATGGGTGAACACCCTTAGCCAAAAAGAAAATATTAAAACATTGAGGTCCTAAAGTGAAAACCTATTTAAGATAATTTTGGACTAGGGTAAAAGTAAATAGAGAGGCCAATCTTCTAGTGAAAACCTATTTCAGGCACCATTAGATGAGGGTGTTTACCTTTCCTCGAATGAAGCTTAGGAAGCCACAAATAATGACATTGATTTTAGGTCTAACTTTAGTTATGTAGAACAATATGCCTTTGATTGAATTGCCCAGGAATTTACAAAAAATGTTTGTAACATGACTATCCCTACCATTGGGAGATTTTGATTCATCTTGTTTAGGAAAACTCAAAGAACCAATCTAAATAGAGGACTTTGTAATTGAAGGATATTCAAAACATTGCTAACCATTTTGGAAGATGGCTCAACTCTCCTCATAGAAGATACTATGAAAGTCAACATCGAAACTCTAGATGACCCAAAATAGATCAAATTAGGTGCATCCCTTAATGAGGAAAAATGTGAAATATTTTCAACCCTTATGAGGGAATTTGTTGACATCTTTGCTTGGGCCTATTTAGACATGCTAGGTTTGGACCCACCTTAGTTTTACACCACCTTATTATACATCCTGATGCCAAACTTGTGAAGAAAAAATTACACAAGATGCATCTTTGTATTGCTATATTAATAAAGAAAGAGTCGGAAAAACTCTTAGAAGCGAGATTCATCTGACTGATTGACTACTTAAAGTGGATCTCAAATGTTGTGCTAACCAGTAAAAATCTAGAAGGAATCAGAATTTACATTGATTTCATAGATATCAATAAGGCCTACCCCAATGACAACTTTACTTTACCAAACATTAACATGATAGTTGACTCCATAGAGGGTTACAAAATGCTTTCACTTATGGATGGGATTTTAGGATACAACCAAATCAAGATCATGCCATAAAACCAACACAAAACAAAATTCAACACTCCATGGGGAATGTTTTATTATCAAGTTATGCCATTTTGTCTTAAGAACACTAGTGACACATGCCAAAGAGCCATTCCCATCATATTTTATGATATGATGCATGGCATTGTTTAAGACTATATCAATGACATATTGGGTAAATCAAAGACCCATGCTAATCATTTAGTTGAATTACAAAGGATATTTGATAGGCTTCATGAATACAAGGTCAGACTCATTCCCAAGAATTGCATCTTTAGTGTCACTTCAATAAAAATTTTAGGCTTCATCATCTCTTATTTAGGTATTGAAGTTGATCTTGCCAAAGTATAAACCATTACCAAGATGCCTCCACCTTCTAATTTGAATAAACATTGTAGTTTACAGGGCAAGATCTAGTCTATCAAATCATCAATTTATCAGTTGGTCAAAAAATGACATCCATTTACACAATTATTGAAGAAGGGCATCATATTTAATTGGTATGATGACTACCAAAAAAAAATTTAGAACCTAAAATAATATCTTTCCAATCTACCTATTTTGTTACCACCAATGCCAGGAAAGTCATTCCTCCTATACTGATCTACCATAGACAAAGCCTTGGGGGAACTTTTAGCTCAACATGATATGACTATCTAAGTCATACATTGGTTGCATATGAATATAAATTTACACCGATAGAAAAATCTTATTTAGATATGGTCTTTATAGCCTAAAAGCTACACCATTACATGCTTAACAACAAGACCATAGTTATTTTTAAAGTAGATCCACTTAAGTATCTACTATCTAAGCTAACTTTACAAGGTTGCATGGCTAAATATATCATGCTTCTGAGTGAGTTTGAGATTGATTATGTCAATCAGAAGGATATAAAGAGACAAGTCCTTGCAGATCATCTTGCTAAATCTCCCCTTACAGATACCAAAACCCTAACTTCCCAATTCCCAAATGAGTCCATTATGACCATGATAGAAACACGTTTTGAGAAGTAGTGTTGTAAGTTATATTTTTATGGATCATTAAAATTTCATGGATCAAGGGAAGGCCTACTGTTTATTACACCATAAGGGGACCTTATCCCTAAATCATTCCATATTGAATTTACTTGTACTGTCAACATGGCTGAATATGAAGCACTCATTGTAGGGCTTTGTTAGGAATTACAATGGAATATTCAACATCTCATAGTTAATGGTAATTCTTAGTTAATCATCAATTAGGTTACATACCACTTTTATACTAAAGATGACCAGATGGTGCCATACAAGGCCTTGGTTGACACTCTTAAATAATAGATCATCAACATACAATTTAAACACATAACTAGGGTTAGTAACATAATAATAGATGCCATGGCCACTCTTGGCTCCTTAATCCATCATACAGACAAGGCAAAAAATATCAATTCTTCATTGAAAATATTTTAGGACCTACTCATGAACCTTCAACCATCGCAATGATATGTGATATTATTGGTCCCACATATATATGGTATTCATAAATCTTTACCTACCTTCATGATTGTATCATGCCACCAAAATTATTACATAAATAACTAAAAGCCTTTACCCACCTAGACTCATGCTATACCTTACTTGGCCCAACCCTTTACCATCATAACTTTGATGGAACTCTACTTCATTGTTTAGATTTGGAAAAAACAACATTAACATTATGGGAAGTTCATGAAGGTGTATGTGGAGACCACACAAGAAGGGCCATCCTGGCCAAAAATATCCTATGTATGGGTTATTATTGGCCAACTATGAAACTAGATGTAGCTACTTATGTTAAAATGTGTGATAAATGTCAAAGGCATGCCAATCTTATTCATGCACATGCCCTAGACAAAAAATCAAATTTGATGCTTACACTGTGGTTGTTTGTAACATAGAGACTGGATCTCATCTAAAAGATTAACCCTACCTCATTTGATGGCTATTAACACATCTTTATTGCTACTAAATATTTCACTAAGTGGGTTGAAGATATACCCCTCACTTACATGACTAGAAAATAGATTTACAAATTCATATTCAATCATCTCATCTACTGCTATATCCCATCTAACATTATTTAAAAACAAGGATGTCAAAATGATTTATGCTGAGTACAACATCACTCAACATTTTTATATTTCATATTACCAACAAGGGAATGGATAAGTAAAGGAATCAAATAAAACTATTATCAACATCCTTGAAAATATTGTCAATGATGTTGGTCGTGATTGACACCTCCAAATATTCTATGCCCTCTGGGCATATCACACTAATTACCATACTCCAATAGGAGCCACTCTATATTACCTAGTCTATGTAATTGAGGTTATTCTTCCTATTGAGTTGAGTTACCTTCTCTATGTATCTCATTGACACATGTCCTAGGTGATGAAGATTACATATTAGCTTGCCTACAAGAGCTAAAGTTACTTGATGAAAAATACATGGCCACTATCAAAAACCTTTAATCATACCAAAATAAACTTCATGGCCAGTATAATAAGTGGGTCAAACATAGAGAGTTTGATCTTGGTGATCTCATTCTCAAAGAAAACCAAAATAACAACATGATCGAAAAGAAGAAAGGAAAGTTTAAACCCAATTGGACAGGGACATATATCATTGTTACAAATTATGGTTCCAAAGCATACAAGCTCACTACACCAGATGGAGATGAACTTGATGAGCTGATGAACATCATACACCTCAAGCATTACTTTTCTTGAGAGACTTTAAGTATTATCTATGAGACATGTTTGCATTGTACCATATTATCATCTTCCTTGTACCATACCATATATGGTTCTACCATACCTTCCTTATTAACCAAATTTGGTTTTACCCTCCCTCCCAACACTTTTACCTTGGTTCCATTCCATTGGTTCTTTAAACAACCTCAATGAGAGGATTCAGATCAAGTTTCAATAGTTGATTTAATATTCTATATAGAGGAAGTACTTTGGACTAGTATGATAGTGGTTTGGTAGTTGCATACTTCATTTCTTATTTCATTTCATTCTGAATGTTCTTGATTATAACCACCTATGGGCAAATCAGTGTCTCACTTTGTACTACTAATTATAACTACCTTTGGGAAAATTAGTATTATTAACTTATGCCATTATTTCCTAATTATAACCACTTATAGGTGAATTAGGAACAAAACATTTATCATATATTATCATATCACCTTGCCATTCCTATTTCTATATTATGCATTTGCCTATACTATGCCATTTGCCTAATTTGAGAACTTGTTGCTACCTAGTCAAATTATTCCACTATAAGGTAGAATTACAGTGACTTGAGGTCCTAATGGGACTATGTAGATAGTACTTAATTTACATTAAGGTCAGATCATTCACCTTATACCATGCTCTCACCATTTTGTGAGTAATTTAAAGTTTGATGCTCTTGTCATTTTGTGAGTTGGACTATTTAGTATCTCATAATTCTTAATCAATTTGAAATATTTCAAAAATTTCAAAAACATTTGTAAAAGATAAAAGAAATCTTAAAAATCATAAAATCATGAAAATTGGCTTAGAATCTCCACACAAGATATAAATCCATCAAAAGTTTTGGGTTGGGCCATCATCTTTATTCAATTTATTTCTAGACCACCTTAGTTTGTTTCCTCCAATTTTTAGGATATCTACATCAGCCTGATGTTCCCATAGACTATGTAGATAGAACTTGAATACATGGGGTATCTCAAGTTATCTTGACCACACCTTATTTTCTTTTCAACTACTTCTTTACCTTAAGGTTTATGAGAATCCTATTTATTTCACAAGTAACCCCTTATCCTATAGTCTCCTCATATTTATTGGCCTTTGCCTTACATTTTGATCATTTTGTGAGTTTATATTCTATGCATTATGTATTTAACTTTGATACATTAATGACTATTAAGATTCCTCTTACACACTCACCATTTTGTGAGACCATTCCCATTATTCCTATACATAATCAATGACCTTTTCTTATCATCATTTATTATATTCCATATCCTGGGAGAACTACATTTGGCCTGAAGTTTATGTTAGAACTTGCATTCATGGAACTATGTAAGTAACATCTACTTGCCTCGTTCATTTGGAGTCAGCTTGACTACTCCTTCCTTTTCTTTTATTCCCCCATTTTATTTTTTTCATTATCTCCAATAGCTTAGGGGCACTGTCTATCATCTTATTTGTGTCAATTTTCTCTATAGCCTAGGGGTAACCTTATGTCATTTATTTTTATCTTATGTTTCTACTAACATTATGATGAACCATTATTAGTGTTTGTTTAATGTTGTTTTGATTGTTTTGTTGACTTTTTGTTTCTTGATGTTTTTTTTGTATTTCTTATTTCTAGTTATTTTCTTTTATTGTTTATTTATCTATTTACCTATTTATTTATTTTGGTTATTGTGCCTTGACTTAGTATATCTAGATTTATTGGGTGATTCCTTGTGCATTATACTTAAGTCCATCCATATTCATATGCCAACATTGTTGTCATGGTTTTTATCATTGGTACATTATTTTTACTTAATTATTGTATTATATGTTAGTCCTTATGCATATTACACCTAATTTCTCATGGTGTTTTATATCATTATGCATACGATTACGTGTTACAACAAAAATCAACTTGAGGAATCTTACAAGCAATGAGACCATGATACCTCTCCTTGGTCACCTAAAAACTTCCCATTATATCTAAACCATTTCCTACATACAAGTAATTAAATCATGAAATAATTTTAATCCTTACTAGTTAGGATGTGCATCTCCATGCTAGCAGGTTACCCAAATTCATCTTTCTTCTCTATACTAGATTACTCTTACTCTATGAGTACAGATTCACTAAGTAAGCCTCCTTTTCTAATTTATAATATTTTCCCACGTATAGTGTTAATGATTATAACCTCCTTTGGTCCAATCATTATGTTTTGGTCTAAACTTCTATGCCAATAATTATAACTACCTTTGGTCAAATTATTGTGTTTCAATCTATCTAGATGTTAATGATTGTAACCACATTTAGGAAAATCATTATTTTGATCCACCCAATTGAGGCATGTTTTTATGGTGCTAATGATTATAACTACCTTTGGGAAAATCATTATCTCTATCCACCCAAATAGGGCATGTTTTCATGGTGTTAATTATTATAACTACCTTTAGGTAAATCATTATCTCTATCCTCCTAACTAGGGCATGTTTTCATGGTGCTAATGATTATAACTACCTTTGGGTAAATCATTAATTTTTACCTTGCTATGCTGATGATTATAACCACCTTTGGGAAAATCATCCTTTTTGACCACTCCATTAGGGTATCTCCTTATGCCACTAATTATAACCACCTTTAGGCAAATCAGTGTTTTCCACCTCCCTTTACCTTTTGGTCTGATCATTTTCCTTATTTTGAGGGGTCAATCACTGACCTTATTTATTGACCACTCTTTTGAGGGGGAATATATGGTTTATCCATCACCTATTGTGGCATTAGGCATATAAGACATTTTTATTCTTTGATAATATGTTACTATGCCTATAACATGTAATGCCTTCCTAAATAGGGGAAAATTACAAATACCCCATTCTGGCCACAACTAGCTTCTGACCAAACTTTAGACTAATTTCTACCAAACATTACAACTTAAGCTTAATAATCACTAAACATCTCAATTTTATCCATGCATCATTCATCAATTCTCATAATCATGTTGAGGCATCCCTATTTGGGATACTAGCCCATATGTAACAGTAACCTCTCATGGATTCATCCCCAATCACCTTGTGACCTAACAACTGGAATTTTGGCCTATGGACCCATTAAGTAGGGCATATGGACATTAAGGAATTATATTTAAAATAAATCAACTAATTAAACTATATTAAATTATTAGATAAATTATCCATTTATAATTAATGAATATTTTTTAAAAAAAAATCCAAAAATCCAAATATCAAGCATTTTCATTATTGCCTTTATGAGTTGTCAATCTCTTCCAAAATATCTCAAATTATCTAATTTTAGAGCCATGATTAGTAATTAAAAATAATAATTACACGACAAATTTTAACTCAATTAGAATTAGCCTCAACTAACCTAGGGTTATTTTGAACCCATTCCATGTTTAAACTCAACCTTAACTCACCTTGGGTGAGAGTTAACTTTTAAGGCTATAAATACAAGGCCATACCTATTAATTAAGAATATATTTTTATGTAATGTTTTTATTTTAAAATATTTTAAAATATCTCATAAGTCAAATTTATAATTATCATTTGTTGAGAGATAAGCCTTCAAGTAGTGTTACCATGCCAAATTCATAAGCGAATCAGCCAAGCCAAGGTGTTAAGGAGAGAAGGAGCACAAAATATTCACTGATAAAGACTTCTTCATGCATAAACTAAGAAATCCAATTAAAAAATCCATTTAGAGATCCAAAAATGATAAAAGAAATATTTATTTTGTGTTCTAGTTGTGTTTTCATTTGTATTTCATTACCTATGCTCTTCCTGGTGTCTAAACTAGAAGTGTTAAGTGTTTAGTGTGTTATTTTTATTTTGTTTTATTGTAATAACAATATAGTAACCTCCCCTCTATGGATTCCTTGTTCACATGTGTAAGTTAGATGAGACTAACAACAAGTTATCGATATGAGATATCATCAACCAAAACAGATGGACAATCATCCTCAAGCTTCACATGAGATAGAAAAGGAGTCGAGCTAGATTACAGTCAATCATCTTAACCATGTAATAATTTTAATAACATACTTATATTATGAAATAGTGATCCAAAATTTAGATTGAAAAATTTCAATCTCGAGAAAATAATACAACAAGCCTAATTGAGTCATTGAAAACTTATCAGGCAAGGCAATTTTCACTATTGTGATGGTGGATGAAGAACTCCTTATGATTAATAGGTCATCCACATAAAGGAATAGAATAAATAGTGAATCATCTTATCAAAAAATGTATACATTCAAATCAAAATGGCATCTTGTGAACCCAACTGAAAGAAAAAAGGAGTCTAACTTGGCATACCAAGCTTGAGGATCTTGTTTAAGGCCATAGATAGATTTATAAAGTTTAAAAACTAAGAGTCTTCCAAAAATACTTGTGGTTGCTCCATGTACATTTTCTCTTTGATTTCACCATGAATAAATACACTCTTCACATCCATCTAATAAACATCCCAACAATGTGTTATGATAATGGTGAGAGTGAGTTAGATTGAGTTCATTTTGGCATCTGGGGTGAATATCTTGGTATAGTCAATGCTAGGTACTTGAGAAAACCCTTTTCAACTGAACATGCTTTAAAATTGTCTATGAACCCATCTAATTTAAATTTTATTTGGTAGATCCATCTATATCAAACAAGTTTTCTTCCCTTAGGATGAGGGACTAAATACCAAATATTATTCATTAGTAAGGAAACATACTCCTCTTCCATAGCATTATCCCACTTAGGAGTGATTGATGCCTCATGAAATGATTATGGATTAAAAGTAGATGCAATGAAAGCATGTGGGGAATTATATAATTGTGAATAGGTTTACCTATTATCTGATAGATATCCAACCCATTGTATAAACTTTATAGTGTTTGTCTAGGCCAAAGAGGATAAATTATCAGAGAGTTAGGAAGATATTCCTAATCTTATGAAGATATTTTGGGAGGAGGAGGTAAGTCCTCATCATTTCTCTCATTTTCATAACTAGAAGAAGAATCTAGATCATTAAAAAACTATCCAGGTGGATCTGAATCATCATAAATTTTATCAAATCCTAGTGCATCCAAGGAAGGGGAGAGGTGTCAAGTGTGGAATCCAAAGGACCCTCTTTAAAATGAACACTCCTCTCAATGAACAACTCATGAGTGACAGGATGGAGAAGCCTACATCCCTTAGTACCAAGATATCCAATGAAGATGCATGGTTAAATTTGAGGTTATATTTACTTATGTTTCTTCTTCAAAATACAGGCCATAGTAAGAGATACAAACACTCATAACTGATTCACTATGGGTTTTATACCACTCTAAGATTTAAAAGGAGTAAATCCCTTTGATACTTTATGAAGATCTCGATTTTGGATATAACAAGCATAGCTGATGGCCTTAGCCCAATATTGAGGTGTAAGAGACTTGGACACTTCAACACCATTCTTTCATTCTATGACACAATTGTATTGAGGACTATATGGAGCTATATAGTATATCTCAATCCCCTATGAAGTGTAGAATTATTTAAAATGGTTAAACACAATCACCACCATTATCAGTGCACAAAATCCTAATGGCTTTACTTGACTATTTTTCTACATGTGACTTGAATTACTAAACATGATCAAAGACCTTAAATGTTTTCTCTTAAGAAAATACACTCAAGTATACCTCAAAAAACCATTGATGAAAGTAAGCATGTATTTAGTCTTATTGAATAAAGGAGCTAGAAATGGTCCAAAACTGTCACTATGAACAAGCTCCAATATATTTGTGGCTCTTCATGATTTGCTTTTATCATACTTCTCCTCAATATTCTTAACAAGTATGGAACCTTGGAAAACACCATAAAAAAAATGAACACGTGGCAACACTAGAACCATGTCATGATAACTAAGTTGTTCTAGGTAGTGATAGTTGAGATGGTTGAATCACTCATGCCATATTTACTCACCCCATATGAATGAGTGAGAATTGAATTATAGGGTTGATTAGGAGGAAAATATAAGAAATTAAACAATCATGATGGGTGATCTAATTTCTTAAATGTAATAATGGAGTCATTACCTACTTCCTTAATAACCACTAAATTAGGTGTGAACTCCACTCTCTTACCCAAATTGATGTGAGTGATCTGATAAATAGATAGAAAATTAATGGATAAAGAGGGAAAACATATAACACCATGATATGCCCCATAATTCACTTCAATATATCCTCTCCCACTAAATTCTATGTAAGTATCATCACCCAACAAGATGGAAGGCATAAAATAAGGCTCCAAGGATGAGAACATGTATTGTGATGAAACCATGTGGTGTGATGCACCAAAATCAATTACCCATGTGAAAGGCTAGGATGCAATAATAACAAGTGCTTTGCCTTTATATTTTATCTTTATAATATCTTTGGCCTTGGAATACTCATGTTAATGAACTCTAATTGGCTAAATCCATGACACTGATATTGTACTTCTCGAGCATCTTTGTTAGTTTATCATTATGATTCTTCATGTATTTAGATCCATCATGCCTAGATTTATTGAATTAGGCACATGTGATTAAATATTTATTAGTCTTCTCATCTAAAGATGACCCTTTTGATGCTTTAGACTCAACATTAGACTTTTGACCCTTTATTTACTATGGGTCATTCTTGTTTTGTTTCTTCTCTTTACTACTGGAAGCCCTCTATTTGTCATGCCTCACAATTAAGGCATGTGATTTAGATGAGTTTATTGTACCCATTTGAATAATATTATCTTGATCCTAAGTCAAGTTAATAGTAAAATCATCTAAAGATGACATGGTCCTATTAATGATTAAAATTGCGCTGTTTCTAACACCAACAATAGGAAGTTTCAGGAATATGGGACTTGCAACCTAAAACAACCTCTAGATTTTAAAGAAGCTAGTTCTTCTTTATATCAAGTTTATAATGGGAAAAGGGATAGGAATTAAATAGAAACACAAGTGCAATGAAAGAAAATCTAACTATGGCGATGCGCCTAAATTTAATTCGACCCTTAATTTTGAGCACAATGAAGCTATATGTAAGATTCAATCAAATTAAAGAGTGAACAAGGCATGATCAATGTAAAAGATGAAAAAAAATAGAAACAGAGGATCATAACTTAGACTAATTTTGTAGTGACACATAAAAATATCAACAAAGGCACAGAACTCAGTCTTTTTATTAATTCTCCAGTCACATAAAAGGCACAAAAACATGCATAGTTACATAAACTTTCTAACTCAAGAAAATAGAACAAAGGCAAATGATATCCTTGATCACAACTAAAAAAGTCTAAAAACTCTTGACAATAATTTCTCACAGAAAATTCTCTCTATCTTCTCCTCCTCCTCTGGTGATCTCTATACCCCTATTTATAGCATTGGATTAGCTCTATATTATCTACATGTTCCCAATATAACAGCCTAACTAAACTCTAACTAAACTAGAAGTGTCTAACACAGGATATTTCTTAGATCTGAAATGTTTTGTCTTCCTGCAAGTTCATTGGCCAAAATAGATACCCAAGATGCTTCCCACTTTCAAATGGGAGAGGACACTTGGTCAATTCCTTTAATCTACTTGAAAACCTTCTTATTATTTAAGAGGCACAAAAAAATGACACTTGGCATGTTCTGCAGCACTTACTAAAGACACACAACACTTTCCATGTAACCTATACTCTTTACTATGTCTTCGCTTAGGAGTGTTCCATCTGTGACATCTGTCACTATCTACTTCTCCAAAAATTTAACAACTTATAGAAAATGGGACCCACAACACTTCTCACCTGAGAAACTTCAAAAAGGGAACAGGGATAGGTGGCACTTTCTATGCATCTTTAGCCAGGGACATGTGGTGGTCTCCACTACTTTTAGCTACCCTTTGAGAATCCTACAGAAGGTAAGAGTTGTTGGTTTCCACATTGCTCTATCTATACTATAGAAACACTTAGGCCTCATTTCATATTTACATAGATGGTGACACTTGGTGGCTTCTACTTGCCTCAGAAATAGAACTCGAGACCCACCACAGTCTTTACTTATCAATGAAACAAAGTGAAGATAATTTGGATGTTGACACATGGCGGCTTCCGCTTTCTTCAGCTAGAAATACATGGCATCTTTCACTGCTTTTAGAAAAGCATATTGAAACCTTTTGCAGTTACCACTTGGCACCTTTCACTTGATCTTAATAAAAGCTTATTGAAAATAAGCTTTTGAAATGTATAAAAAACATGAGATGCAGATGCCGACACTTGTTGCACTCCGCTGAGTTACTATGGGACATGTGGCACATCTCGACCAACTTATAGAAATTATGAAATGTGCCTCAGCTGATGACACTTGGCAACTTCTGCTTGATCTTGACACTTAGACAAAATTAAGGCAAAAAGAAATTTGAGCCCGAGCTCTGAGTCAAAACTTCGTTGTCTCGAACCAAAGTGTGTAGGGACAAATTTTTTGGATCACACAACTGAAAAATCAAAATAAAATGTAGAGTATTTTTTAATCTACAGTTATTGGCGACCCCAAGGACATTTGAAACTGCTCAAAAAGAATCCACAACTCCTACATGATCAAAATGACAAAAAATCATAGCTTCAGTAAGTCTGTCTGATAAGCAGACCACTCATCATCAGATAATCCTTGCTTATTTTGCAATTCGTGAAAGGCTAAATCAAGATTGATAATATCTTTGTGTGAAAAATTCTACAAAATTTGAATGGTAGCCTTTAGTTTAAATTCAAGCTAGGAAATAGGAATCAAAATAGCTTCTACTTCAGGTACTGATGAATCATCCCTTAAACCCTAAAAAACTGCTTGATCATTCTGCCTGGCTAATAACAAAGGTTCAATTTCATCAATCATCAACACAGTGTTATCATCAAGAAAAGGGGAAGGAAGACCTAATTGCACCAGATCTTCAATATGTTGTTTCATGTCTTTGATTCCTTCTTTCATCACATCTAGAAGCTCTCTATAATTGATTGCTATGGAGTTATAATTGAGAACTTCATTCACTCTTTTAGCAGTGATCATTTTGTCATTAATCCCTACTGCTGACAATGTTCCATCAGTTGCATCATATAACTTTTGTAGTAGTGTTTGAGAATTAAACACTCTCACAGAGACAGTAGACAGAGTTTCTTCTACTGATGTCTCCACCTTTTCACACAATTTATGTGCATTTAGCAGAAAGGTTAGAGAAGGTCTGAGCTAAATAATCTCCCGAGAGATTCTTTTCCATATTGATTCATAAAGATCCTTCACAAGATTTAACACCCCTACATTCTCTTTCCTATTAGCCAACTCAAGTGTCAATTGTTCTGCCCTTTTTCACTCGGCTTGAAGTTGGGCCTGTATAGCCATGGTATTATTCTACTCATTTAGTAGCTTCTGTTGAAGTTGAGTAACCTGTAGTAGGCTTTCCTCACATTTTTTCTGAAATGCTAACTTTTCTTGCCTTAAGGTTGTCACTGCATCCTTCACCTGCATTAGCCTTACTTTCAAAGAATCATTTTGGGCCTAAATAGCCTGGTGAGTCTGAAGATAAATAGTATCTTGCAACTATTTATTAAGACTCTCTATTTCAATATTCTTAGTATTGATCTCTGTGGTCAAACTGCTATAGTTTGCCTTCTCTTTGGCTAGATTAGCCTCCCTCTTCTATAGCTTCTTTGATATTTTCAAATAATCTTCAGCTACTATAGAAGTAGATTCAGTTAGTAGCTCAACCCTATCTTGTGGTCTGAAAAGGGACAGGTCTATCACCACTGCATTCATTGTGTAATCTTCTAGCTGCATCTGCTCATTTGGCTTAACTATATTTGGTGACAAATGGGTCACCATTAGTTGCTGCTAGATTGGGTCAAATTATGACCTCAGATGTGGTGTAGTCAGGGCTTTATTATCTTTAATTATCTTTTTCTCTATCTGGGCTTCCCTTGCCTTCCTAGCAACATTTACTTGAGTTTGGAAGGTAGAAGGAGAGGCAATGTGCCCACCCACAAAAGGATAACCTTGTGGCAAGCCATATGGAATAGCCAATTATTGGCTATGGGAAATTTGAGGAGGTACTTTCTTGGGAATAGAGGGGGAAAAGTGAGGCAATGATATAGCTTGAGTATGGATAGATGGGTAAAAATGAGAAATGGGCACAACGGAGGTGGCAAGGGATGTTATTTGGCCAGATGGAATCATCACCCCTATAGGAGAAGAAAGAGATTGAGAAGGAGGAGGAGAAACAATACTTACCTAAGGAGCAACCAAAGTACTCTATGATTGGTGTTGTGAGGGTTCTGCCCTCTCCTCTGAATCAAGTTAAAACCTTAGCCTTTTATGTTTCCTTGGTGTTTCTTCTTCTACCTGTGCTCCCTTCTCTTTAATATTTACCACTATTGCTAATGGTGCTTGTGTAGAACTGGGAACCTCAAGGACTGATGCTAATAGAGAGATTTTGGTGGTGAAGATACCACACTCTATTATTTTTTGATGGTACTAAGAGATTGGGGCCAAATAGTCACAATGACTACTACTGAAGTTTACACTAGGGCCTGTGATATTTGACTAGATTCTACTCTAGATTCTAGATCTCCACCTTGTGTCTGCAAATTGCTTGTATCAGGGCTAGACATAGGAGACAGATGACATTCATCCTAGAGTTCCTCCCATTTCTCATCTAAATCCATATTTCCAAAAGAGTGGGTTGTCTCACAAAAAACTTGCCTATATTTCCAATAGGCTTTTATTTTTTCAGCATTCCAGTCTTTATTCTTTAATTCTCTTCTTAAACCAAAAGTCATTTTAATTTTAAGGTCAAAATCTCTTTGCTTAACATAAAAAGTTTCCCTTGGTCTATTTTGTTGAAGAGGCAAATCCGTTAATTCAACATAAAACTCAGGAATATCTTCCCTAAGATTTTTCCTATTTTCCCAAAAGGGGCAGCCCTCATGCACAATTATAGTAGAAACCCTATTAGTCCTAATCCATGAAGCTATGAAACCATTTGGGTCATATACCCATTTATCTTCAATTAGAAAGAAACCCAGGAAGGCTAGCTTTCTAAGCAACACGATCTCAGCATCTCTGGCCTCTAGTGCCATGTTATTTGTCACCCATGGGACATCATACATTTTCCTCTTCTTCTTCCCAGAGCCATATTCATTATCTATCATAGACACCTGCCTGGTGACCTCTAAGAATGCTAACCTAAGGGTCAAAATCTTAGGTAGCAACATTGGTTCCCCAATAAAACCATGAACTCTAATAATAGTATGATGGGATCCAAAAAATTAATCACAAGGGATAGTGCAATTGGTCATAAGGTTTGAGGCACTTGGAAATAGTCTTTTTACAACTGGTTTTGGGCTCAAATGACAAAAAGCAGGGGCAACAAAAAGTTCCCAAAATTCATATGGGTCACTAGTTTTGGACAATATATGTGTCCATGCAGACACAAGCATGGTCCTATTTAGACCGAAGCTTAGGTCATACATGTTTAGATGCATGTGTTAGGAAAAGATGTCAAATTTTTTATACAACATAAGGTGAAATAGATAAGAGGAATACCTGAAAAATCCTTTAGATTTGAACTAGACAAGTTGTTCCACCATTGAATATGCAATCTACTCAGAGAAATCAAGTCGATACTCCCAAGTCTTGTCAACAATTTTCAATTTGAAGAGGATAGCCATTTGTTCTTCATAAATGGTTATATCATCTTTCATTCTAAAAATGAAAGCCATCATGGAAAGTGCATCTTGACTAGCTTGTGCAAATTGTGCTCTTACTATTGGCAGTGTCAGCGCAATTGTATCATCATTACCTAATTGTAGCTTTGATTTCAGAAACCTTAATTGAGTATTTATGTTTGCCCACATTTTTTGCATCTTGGCAATGGTGGGAAACATGGCTATCTTGTTGTGGTATAGGTCCAACATGTCCATGATAGCCTTTGGTGTAATTTTCACTATTAATGGACCCTACTATATGGTATTTAAAGGTGCATTAAACAATTTGGCACATATTTCAACCAAGTTAGGGCATGGATGTACACTTAGGACAGTGAATTGTGCCATTTGGGAAGTCCATATCATCATTGTGAATGTCTCGTATTGTCCAACCTTTGCCCTCTAAGGACACCTTTGATGTGCCCCTTCTCTGAGATTTTTGCTACTAGTTCTTTGAAGAATTGGGTCCATGATTTTGTCTATATAATCTTGCACCTTTGCTGGGTCATTTGCATGACCAACTTTAGGGACTCTAGTCCACAGATAAGTCTTTAATGGTTGTGTGAGGGCTGAAGCATATGATTTGCTTGAGAGAAACTTATCAAGGGAATCATAAATCCCAGACCCTTGTTGCGAAGACTCTGCTCCCTCCATATCTATATCTATTCTTGAAAATAGTGAACTGTGGTAACAGGTATGAAGCTTTTGCAATAAGGAAGGCACTTTTTGTTAAACAGGTTTGTTATGAGCTGAAAATGCAAGTAACAAGGGTTTTCTAGCAGACACAAGAATGTTTGAGACACTTGTAAGCTTTAACTCTTGTCATGAGGTATTTATTGACCCATCAAGTCTTAAAATAGCATTAAACCTAGATAACTATTAGTAAATCTTAATAAATCTTCATGGGACAGCAAGTTAGACATGTCATGCAAGTGGCTGCACAAGGTACCTAAGGGAATTTAAGGATTTGGGAGATATTTAATGTGTTGAGAATTTTGAATTTTTTTAAAAAAGCTCTAAGTTGTGGCTACGTGTTTAAAGAACACTTATTTAAAATAAAGAGAAAGAAAGAAAATGGGAAAACAAATCAACTAAGAAAGGGAAACTATCTAACTATAATACATTAGAGACACAACTTAACTAAAATGCTTCAAGTAGATCTCAGTCACAAGAATATCTTCAAGTTTGCATTCCATTGTTTCCAGTTCAAATGAATTATGTTGTTTACATGCATAAATTTTATAGGGGCCAGTCCATAATGCTTCAAATTTAGTATGTTGACCTGGCTTGGTGGCTCTTGCATCCCATTTCAAAACAATTGAGCCTACTTAGAAATGGGGATTTGAAGTCCTTTTATCAAAGTAGTCTTTAATTATTTTTTGATGCTTAATTAATGAATCATGTGCCGCATCCCTCCTTTCTTAAACTTCCAAAATTTTGGCAAGTCTAACCTGTATGGGACCATTTTCCTCAATTTCAATCTGTTTTATCAGTTGGAGAGTAGGAATTTCTAAGCTTAGAGGTATTACAGTAGGCTTGCCATATACCAATTCATATGGGGAAATTTTCGTCACCTATTTAGGTATAATAATATCAGCCCATAGTGCTATATTCAACACTTTATGCCACTCTTTGTGATGATCAGCCCCTATTCTCTTGATGAGTCTAATCAAGTTCTTATTAGTTGATTTTGCCAAACCATTACTCTGAGGGTAATAATTAGAGGAAGTTTTTAGATATATTCCATGATTTAATGCAAATTCAGATACTTTATACCCTAAAAATTTATGGTGTGAGGAGCCCCAAAGCGAGTAGTGATACTCCCTAGAAAGTCTAGGATCACATTTTTTGTTGCTTCTTTAAGTGGCACTGCCTCAATCCATATAGTGAAATAATCTGTGGCAATTAAAATCCATTTGTGACCTATACTAGACACTAGATTTATCATTCCAATGAAGTTAAGACCCCATTGAGCAAAAGGTTCATCAACAATTATAGGACTAAGAGGCATTGCTGCATTCCTTCTCATCCCCACATAATATTGACAAGATTGACATTTTTTAACCAATTGATAATAGTCTATAAACAAAGTAGGCTAGAAATAACCTACCTCACTTATTTTTATAGCTGTGGTCTTTGTAGAAAAATGTCCACCTGAGACTCCATGATGCATTTCATGTAGTATTTTATTAGCCTCATCCTTCTCTATGCATCTTAAAAGTTTGCCATCAGAATTTCTTCTAAAAAGAACTTGTTCAATTAAAACAAAATGGACCCCTTGCATCCTACAGTATCTCTTCTCGTTTTGAGGGAGTTCTCTTGGGTAAATCCCATATTTCATAAAATGAATCTTGTTTGTGACCCAAGAGTTCTGGTTAACCTCTTCTATCCTCAATACAGTTTCCTTTTCCATTTCTAAATCTGTTTCCATAGGTATCATCTTTTCAAGCTCTTGAGTCATGTATTGGCATAACCCACTACCTTTGACTAACTTAGTGGGTTTGACCTCTACATCATATTCAAGGATCTTTGTTATCCAATTTGTTCTTTTTTCAGTAATTTCACCCTCCATAATGTATTCTCTAACACTTGGGTGAGCCACAAGTATCAGAATCTTACTTCTTGATACTATATGCCTGAATTTCTTGAGGTATTTTACCATAGCATATGATTGTTTACCCACAAAGTTGTATCTAGTTTCATATTCCCTAAGAGTCCTTGAGAAAAAGGCTATTGGATGCTCTCCCTCCTGTCTATCATCTTTCTATGTTAGAACAACAACAATATTGAGCTCTCCTCCATAGACATACATTACAAAAGGCTTAGAAAAGTCTAGGTTTCTAAGTATTGGGGCCATTGAAATTGCTTTATTGACTTCTTCAAAGGCTTCCCTTCCTTTTGTGGTCCACTTGAAAATCAAGTCTTTTTTTAGCAAGAGTGTTACTGGTCTTACTAAGCTTGCAAAGTCACATATGAACCGACTGACAAAATTAATCTTCCCTAAGAAAGATTGAATTTCTTTCTTATTTACTGGTAAGGGCAAGTTCATTATGGCTACAACTCTCTCTGGATCTATAAAAACTCCTCCTTTAGATACTATATGTTCTAATAATTTTCCTTGAGGTACAACAAAGATAACATTTCTTAGGATTCAGGGATATTCCAAATTCTTGACATTTCTTAAAAATAGATTCTAAATGATCAACAACATTCTTGGAAGAAATAGTAAGATCATCAAGATAAATTAAGATGATTTTATTTATAAGTTCCCCAAATGCTACATCCATATCTCTTTGAAAAGTGGCTCTTGCATTTGACAGGCCAAATAGCATCTTAGCATATGCCAATGTTTCCCATTTGGTAGTAAAAGCAGTCTTGTATTGGTCTTCATCAGCCAACCAAATTTTATTGTATCCAGAGAAACCATCTAGCAAGAAAAATCTCTCTGATCTAGGCACAGTCTATAAAATTTGTTCCATAGATGGCAAGGGATAGTGATCTTTCAGAGATGCTCTATTCAAGTCTCTGAAATCTACACAGAGTCTTATGTCACCATTCTTTTTCCTGACTGGTACTAGATTTGATACCCAAGTTGAGTGTTTGATTAGAAAAATTATTTTGGAATCTAAAAGTTTCTATAAAATATCCACCATTAGAGATTTAATCCTTGGATTTACTGGCCTCTGCTTCTATCTGACTGGCTTAGATCCTTAAGTCAGTTCTATTGTGTGTTGAATGATTTCTCTATTATATCCATGAAGGTCTTCATAGCTCTAGGCTATGACTCTATCATATCTTTTTCACAAGTCAATTAGTCTTTCTCTTTCCTCTTGACTTGTAGAATTTCTAGTTTTTAATTTTCTCCCTTCACTCACCTCTATTTTTGAATAATCTGCTTTGTTTACTTGGAACCTTTTCTTCTCTAGGCTTACATCTTCTAGATCAAATAGGTTTTCTAAAGTGATTAAGCCTTTGGGAAGCTTATTATTCTTTAATTTTATAATTTGATCTCCATATGCCTCTTCAATTTTTGGCTGTAATTGATCAGTAAATTCCCCTAATTGTTGTAAGAAAGAGAGTACCTGAGAATCATTTTTAAAAACTTGCCAATTCTCATCATTGTCTGGGATAGTTGGCCTTACGATAACTTTTACTGACTCATTTTTAATTAATAGGCCAGTTGCTAGATCAAACTGAGAGCCAATTTGTGCCATCCTATCAGCTTCAAAATTTTGGGTTCTTAGAACTACTTCAATATTGAAAGATTCAAAATCTTCTATTAAGTCCCAAATTATGTGTCTATAGGATCTCATCCTTACATTTTTGGCTATTGCCTTTTCTCTAATTTTCTTCACCACTAATTCTGAATCTCCTTTTACTATAAGATTCTTTACTCCCTTTTTATTAGCTAATATGAGTTCATGTACAAAGGATTCATACTCAACATCATTATTAGTGCAGGCAAATTGGAAATAGATAGCTCTTAAGATTTTCTCACCATTTGGAGTAGCAAGACAAATTCTTGCTCCAACACCATTTTTACTTCTAGCCTCATCAAAATTTAAGGTCCAAATTTCTAAATCTTTTTCAGATTCTTGAGCAGTTGGTGTCTCTTCCCTTAAAACATTTGGGATTTCATGATCTTCATCAAAAATGACATAAGTGCCTAGACTAGTAGAGTCATAATTTCCATATGGATCACTATGCATCATAGCTAACAAATGGTCATTTTCCTCTTCTTGGTCATGTTCAGTCCAATCACCCAACTCTTCAACAAAAACCCTTTCTTCTTTAATTAAATAGCATGATCTACCTCTAATTTTGATGTTGGTTCATTGAAGATGTGATCCTTTGGTAGTGGTTTAGATAGAATTTTCATCTTTGAACCATATTTGGTTCTTAGGATGAGGTGAGACCAATTAAGGGACATATATCCTCCTATTTTGGCTGTAAAGTCTCTAGATAAACATAAACCAAAAATAGGAGGTATATCTATGGATACTACATCTTGATTGACAATTATATTGGGACAAGTATATAATTGCAATGGAAGTTGTTTAATTCTCCCTATTGTTTGTATTGTTTTACAATCTATTTGCATAACTCCTTTAGTAAGTGGTTCATACTTTATTTTTAAAGCATCAACTATTTGCTTAGGCATTACTATAGTACTAGCCCCTGAGTCTATCAATGCATTATGCAAAAGTTTCTTTCCATCTATCAAAGTCAAATAGAAAGGCTCTGGTTTGAATTTACTTACCTCTGCTACATTGATCAAAAAGGCTATTGTCTTTAGAGGAACTGTGTCCTTGAGATTTTCTTTATCAGCAA
Organism: Torreya grandis; assembly: GCA_037957365.1. Classification (NCBI taxonomy): domain Eukaryota; kingdom Viridiplantae; phylum Streptophyta; class Pinopsida; order Cupressales; family Taxaceae; genus Torreya; species Torreya grandis. The sequence continues at coordinate 2,593,756 of JARHVA010000208.1, forward strand.
GTCCTTTGGTGCCATTATGTTTAGGCACTACTTGGCCTTGTAGAGCTTCTTGTAATAGTGTCTTTTGTTTAGGAATATCTAATATGTCCCAAATTGATACTTGTGTTGGAGTCCTCTTCAGCGGTTCCACCACATTCATTTGTCCTAATGCTTGAGTTCTTAGAAAATAAGGACACCTTGCTTTTTATTGAACTTGTACAAGAATCCCTTGGTTCTACACTGGCTGAGGCACTTCTTGTCTGAAAGTTGTGTTTCATTGACCTTGAAATGGAGGGGGGCCCATGACTTCATTATTTGTGACTTCAAGTTGTTCTATCATCTTTCTCTTTGACCTGGTATAGTAATCTGATTGCACCACTGGTTTCTTAGAAGTAGAAGTTTCATTCAAGAATACTGATTCTTCATCTTTGACCCATGAAAACAAAGCATGTTCTAGGGCTATTTCTTCTTCTTTTCGTAAAGACATCCCTTACATCTGAGCCATTAGGACTAAATTTTGCATACCAGGAGACTGGTAAGTTTGTGCATCTAAAGTACTTGCAAATTGTCCATCCATTCTTCTTTGCTCTACTACATTTTGTTGTAGATTACCCATGGGACAATCTCTAGGTGTATGAGCATTATTACAAGGGAAACACCAAGCATTGGTGCCATCTACATAATTATTTTGCCCTTAAACAATCTCCCTATTTGGATTGGGGGGAACAGTCTTGAGGGTGTAGGGACTACAATTAATTAGTTTGTTGGTTGAGGGTTATTTTGCCTTTGATGACCCTGATATTGGTTTGGTTGTGATGGAAATCTATTTCCTTGATAGCCTTGATATTGAGTTCTGGGGTAAGGATTTTGTTGTCTCTTCGTGTTAATTAACTCATTAGAAAATGTCCTTAAGATGATCTTGATATCATCCATCTCAGATGAATGGGCAGGGACAAATTCTTTAGCAAGTGGTTGAGGATATTTATACATAGACATAGGTGGAGTTATGGAATTAGGGGCTTCTTGAGGTAATGGTAAGGTAATCTCTGGAAACATGGGCATGGGAGGCCTTGGGGGCAACTTTCCAGCATCTATTAAATTATTTTTAGCTCTGACTACATAGTCATAAACCTCTGTCAGAGTTTGACCTCCAAGTGACTGAATCATAATAGATATATCTGGATTTAAAGCTTTAAGATAAAATACTCTCGCCATACCTGGTAATGGTCTAGCTGTAGTAGGGATTCTTTCCCAAGTCCTTTGAAATTTTGAATTGAAGTTAGTCATTGCTTCTTGTGGTGCCCTTTTTATAGTGATCAATTATTGTAACAGAGAAGATTTATCACCTTTTTTTTCAAATATTTCAAAGAAAAGATCTCCAAGTTGATCCCATGTAGATATTGTATTTTGGGTCAAAGATCTGTACCATTCTAGAGCCTTCCCTTTAAAATAAGCTACTAACAATTTTATGGCAACATTCTGCTGTGTGACCACATGCATAACACATACATCAGATACATCCTGAAGATGTTCTTTAGGTGTTTTGAAATCTTGTCCATTGAATTTGGGTAGAGCCTTCAAGGCATTTATTGGAATAGGGTCCCAAGTGGCTGGTGGTATTGGGAGAATCAAAGGACTGCCAGTGTTACAACTTGCATAATTCCTTGGGGTATAGGATCTCCCATATTTACTCTTGGTATTGGTATAAACTGATTGAATCTTCATCTCAGACTAGTTATCAAAGGTGGAAAAAGAATACCTAGATTTACAGCAGATTGAGATCTTGTCACTGGTCCATAGCTCTAACTCCTTATAGCTATCTGGTTCATACGGTCTTGAAAGAAACTTCAAGATGGTGTCCCATTGGGCATGCCAAAAAATGTTGATGATTAAAATTGTGCTATTTCTAACACCAAAAATGGGAAGTTTCAGGAATGTGGGACTTGCAACTTGAAACAACCTCCAAATTTTAAAGAAGCTGGTTCTTCTTTATATCAAGTGTATAATGGGAAAAGGGATAGGAATTAAATAGAAACACAAGTGAAATGAAATAAAATATAACTATGGTGGTGTGACTAAATTTAATTCAACCCTTAATTCTAAGCATAGTGAAGCTATATGTAAGATTCAATCACATTAAAGAGCGAACAAGGCATGATCAATGTAAAAGATGAAAAATAATAGAAATAGAGGCTCACAACTTAGACTAATTTTGTAGTGACACAGAAAAATATCAACAAAGGAACATAACTCAGTCTTCTTATTAATTCTCTAGTCACATAAAAGGCACAAAAACATGAAAAGTTACATAAACTTTCTAACTTAATAAAATAGAACAAAGGCAAATGATATTCTTGACCACAACTAAAAAGTCTAAAAACTCTTGACAATAATCTCTTGCAAAAAATTCTCTCTATCTTCTCCTCCTCCTCTGGTGATATCTACACCCCTATTTATAACATTGGATTAGCTCTATATTGTTTGCACATTCCCAATCTAATGGCCTAACTGAACTCTAACTAAACTGGAAGTGTCTAACATAGGATATTTCTTGGATCTAAAACGCTCTATCTTCCTGCAAGTTCATTAGCCGAAATAGATACCCAGGACAATTCCCACTTTCAAATTGGAGAGGAAACTTGGCCGATTCCTTTACTCTACTTGAAAACCTTCTTATTATTTAAGAGGCACCAAAAAATGATACTTGGCATGTTCCACAACACTTACTAAAGACACACAACACTTTCCGCATAACCTGTACTCTTTACTGTGTCTTCGCTTAGGAGTGTTTCATCTTTGACATCTGTCACCATCCGCTTCTCCAAAACTTTAACAACTTATAGAAAATGGGACCCAAAGCACTTCTCACCTGAGCAACTTCAAAAAGGGAATAGGGACAAGTGGCACTTTCCATGCATCTTTAGCCAGGGACATGTGGTAGTCTCCACTACTTTTAGCTACCCTTTGAGAATCCTACTGAAGGTGACAATTGTTAGTCTCCACATCGCTCTATCTATACTATAGAAACATTCAAGCTTCATTTCATATTTACATGGATGGTGACACTTGGTGGCTTCTGCTTGCCTCAGAAATAAAACCTAGGACCCACCACAATCTTTACTTATCAATGAAACAAAGTGAAGATAATTTGGATGTTGACACGTGGCGGCTTCCGCTTTATTTAGCTAGGAATATGTGGCATCTTCCATTGCTTTTAAAAAAAACATATTAAAACCTTCTACAATTACCACTTGGCACCTTTTGCTTGATACTAATAAAATCTTATTGAAAAGAAGCTTTGAAAATGTATAAGAAACATGAGATATGGATGCCAACACTTGTTGCACTCCGCTGAGTTATTATGGGACACGTGGCATGTCCTGAACAATTTCTAAAAATTATGAAATGTGCCTCAGCTGATGACACTTGGCAGCTTCTGCTTGATCTTGACACTTAGATAAAATTGAGGCAAAATAAAATTCGAGATTGCGCTCTGAGTCAAAACTTCACTGTCTCGAACCAAAGTGTGCAGGGATAAAAACTTTGGATCACACAATTGAAAAATCAAAATAAAATGTAGAGTATTTTTTACTCTATAGGTCCATATAGCTCCAAGGGCACATTTTTTGGGATCAAAGGTAGAAATGAAGATATGATAGTCAGATCCTAATTTGGAAAGAATGAATTGATCATCCTTTTTATCAATGCTACATAGTTTCAATTATAACCTAAGTGATTTAAACTTATTGAAGAAGTCTTGTATGGTGTTAAAGTTGCTTTGGCTCAAACTGATGAGCTCATTTTCTAAATCATGAACTCTCATTATGTATTAATTCCCAAAGAGTTTTTTCAATGTGGTCTATAATTGATGCAGATTCACTATGAAAGAGAAAGTCAGGAGACATAGACAAGCATAATAGACCTAGGATTCATCACTTCTATTAAACCACTTCACCTTCTCTACATTAAGCATTGATTTTTTTTGTACCCATTATAATTTAGTGTAAGCCTTTGATCCTCAATAGGATTTACACTTTGAATTTTCAATCATGATAGTTGAATGGTGTAAGAAGCAGAACTAAACTCTGATTCATTGTTTATAAAGGAAGTATGTGTTGAACTATGTGTTGTGTGTTGAAAGACTATGAATGTGAAACCCCCATAAATCTATAGAGGTTTAATTTTACAAGGCATGAGAATATCACCAATGTGTAGATATCAAAAAAACTTGCACTTTAAAAAAATAGTGCCTAAAAAGGAGACGTGAAATAAAAGTTATGGATGTTTGAATGTTCTTTCTCATAAAAAATAATGATATCCAATTTTCATAAATTATTTTGGGGTGGAAATAATGAGTAGATGTGGGCAGACACAAGTGGTGGATGTAGTGAGTAGACATGAGTAGACATGGGTGGTGGATGTGGTCACCAAGGCATGTGGGTGTGTGTGGGTGCATCAATACATCATCGATGGACACACAGATGTGGGAGACATGTTCATAGGTGTGCATACATGAAATATACTTGGATTCTACCATGGTGGTATGGATGCAATGGATGCATGAATATGGACGCCTTGTGTTCATAGTTATATGGGTGTAGAGGATATTAGGGTACTAACATGTTAGCACAGATGTGGTAAATTCATGGACATGAGTTATATTAGTATGACTGATAGGGATGCATGGGTGTAGGTCACGTTAGCATGGTTTTTAGATATGCACATATGCAAAACCTAAAGACCTGTGGGAAAATTTTTGAGTTAAGTTATTTTTATAAAAATCACCAAATTAGTAGAAATGGCATGAAATAAATAAACAAACCTTAGGTCTTGAATAATATGTATGGTTTACTTAAAACCCAAAAAAGACCCCCTTCATATTTTAAAAAGTATAGGTAAAACTAGAAATCATTTTTCACTTAAAGTATTAGATGGTACATAATCTATAGATTTCAAAAATGCCTTTTAAACCCTTTAAAAATGGTTAAAAAAATGATTGTCACAAAATTAGGTCATGTTTACAACCAATCCTAGGGTTTTGACACTTTATGAATCCAACAACATTGTATGTTTTTCATGTGAAGACCCTGGTGGTTCAGATCTACATAGATTTTCTAGAAACCCCACCAAACCCTTGAAAATTAAAATTAATAAAAAAACATCTAAACAAGCTAGAATGTTAGATATGATAATAAGAACAATGGCATTTGACTACAATAAAATTTTTGATACTGTGTCAAACTAGGCCACAATCAAGGATTAGTCTAGATAGGATTGAATGCATGACGCTTAACCTATATGGAGTAGTGAAATCTAAATAAACAACTCAAAAGGAAGAAGCTTGTCTTCACAGTAAATAAATTGTATTAACAATATTTATTCATTAGCCATAATATCTTTTATTAATTATCCATAAGATCTTTAGGAAGGTACATTATATATGTGAAATATAAATATGTCTTCACATCCTCATGAATGTGGGATTATCTTTGACAATGACCTTTATTAAACACGTAAGTGAAACCTAAGCAAATTGACTAAATATGTGTAAGGAAAATTATTAAATGGAATAAAAATCTACACTAATAGGCACTTCCCATCTATTCCAAGTCACTTCCTCTTCTATTATTATTCAATTTTAATTCTTTTATGAGTTATACTTGGAGTTACACTCACTCTAAATCCATTCAACCTCCATTTCTCTTCTATATGTAAGTCAATTTTGGCTTGTTTTTGGATCCAAAAATTTAAATTAGATCCTAAAGTTTTGAATCTTTCTACAACCACAATCTAATTATCATTACTTTGAAGCTTTTCTTTGATCATTTTTGTGTCAACTACACAACTGTAAGCAAGGAAAGTCATTGTTTGTACAACTATATCTTTACAAACAATATTCTTAACCAACTATAGTCAATTTTTATTTATTTAGAGATTTTTTTCTCTCTTATTTTTATTTTTTTAATATCATTTCATCCTCATCCTTGTTAAAGTGTTATTTAAATTATTGTTGAGTAAAAGAGATATCACGCTGATGACCAAATCACAAACACTTATCTTGCTTTCAGCCGATCTATATCATGATCATATTCGGAGTTTCTAGTATAGATTAATTTATTTTTTTAAATTTATTAGATTAGATTATTTTCATTTATTTTTTTAGTTTTAAATATTTATTTTTAAAAATATAAATTGGATAGGAAAAATCATTCTTCTATCTCCCATCTTTGTATAAAATTATTAGTTAGTTTCTTCATTTTATTGCAACCATTCAATTGATTATTTTAGAGAATTTAGATTTGATTCTAAATCCTAGGTAAATATTGGAAAAAATAAATAAAACACTTTCAGTTGTAACCATTATCAAATTTTAGTTTGAAAACAAGTTCTTATTTACAAAATCTCACACAACAAACAAAGAGCAAAAACCTAATCAAACATAGGTAATCAAAAGGTGTTATCTTGGTTTTGATTTTATTTGTTTAAGTAAATTATAAATGTTATTTTTAGTTTATTAATTAAAAATTCATAATTCAATCATTCACTTTTATTCAAAATAAATCATTCAAACTAGTCTACATTCATCTAGAAACACTAAAAACTTGTTCTAGCTTGCATATACAAAAGAACTGTTAGGTGTTTAGTAGTATTTTATATTTAAGATATAAATATTATTTTGTGTTAATTTAATGTTATTAAAAACATATTTTTAATAATATATTCATCCATATATCATTTAAAAAATCACAAAAAAATAATTACATTTAGCTTGCATCTAGGAAAAGTAAAATCAACACTTCATTATTAAAGTAGATTTTATTTACTTGTCTTGCATGCATTAAAAAGTGATTTTAAAACACTATAAAGAATAATTCAATCATTTGAATTTTATTTATTTATTGTTCTTTAGTTTTAGTTATTTATTTTTAGCAATCAATTAGCTTTCATTTCAGTCAAATATTCCTAAAAACAACAAAAACAATGAAACTACTAAATCCTTATCAATCCAAACACAAGAATCATAAAATATTGATTCAATAGAAAAAAAATTACTATCAAAAAACATTTATAGAACAAGCTCATATGCTTATACCTTTCCTTTTCTCATTTGTATGACACTTTTTGAGACACTTGATCTTGTCAGAGAAGGTTTTTTCCCTAGGGTCATAACACCTAGTCCTAAAGTCAACATATAATCAAATATTAGTATCAAAATAATACTTGATGTTTTCCATATTATTCCTATTCCCCACCTCATTGTAATTTCTCATAGTTCCCTAGTGGAATAAGGAAAATTTATGATCCACTAATCATTGTCCTCCCCCAAAATTGAGGTTGTCAATATAATGTGTTCCAAGCCTTGATCCTCATCCTCATCCCCTTTTTTTCCTTGGGTATACCCTCATCATATACCATTCACACTCATGTATGCCATTGACTAGGTGAATTCAACCTGATAGATTTGATCTCATCCTTTGAATTATTTATCTCAGCCATACCCACTTCATCAGTCATAGTATTGATTAGGATATTCACCTCCTTGTTATCTCAAATTCTAAAGGACCTTGGAGTAATTTTTATATATATTTGGATACTCTTAACCTATATTTGGAAGGATATGATATTTAATAAGGATCCTTTATTTTCAGGATGACATTAATCGTAAGCAAGAAGCTACACATCCCTCTAGCAAGAAACCTATCGATGAAAAGATTAATCACTACCTTTGAGGATCTTGATCCAAATCAATCCATTCACACTAATTAATGTCTCAATTATACCCCTCATATATAAGATACTCCCAAGCCTAACACCACCACTAGCCTGAATGAACTCATCAATACCTTGGTGGGTTATGTTTGTGACTTAGAGAACAACCAACAATCCCTAAATCAAGGAGTGAACCCAAATCCTCCCACCTAGATTAATTCATCTTATTTTCTCATCCAAATAATGATTCAATAACTAAATCAACAATAATATTACATTCTCCCACCACAAAAAGAGCATATGCCTCCACCAAACTATACCTCTAACAAACCCCTCAAAGACATCCTTACTTATAAGTCCCTAACCTAGACACTTCTAAATTTTTTCCAACCTACGAAATTTCAACCCAAACCCTAATAGGAGGTGTATTGACTACACTCCACACTAAAAAACCAATGTGATGACATATAACCCACTAATTTTACCTCTTCAATTTATGTTCTTCCCCATACACTACTCCTCTATAGACTATCCATGTGCCACCTTATGTTCCTTTAGGCTATGTGCAAACCATGTATACCCCACCTCAATAAATCACCCATCCTTATATGTCTAACAATCTTCCTCCATATTTCCATATGTTCTGTAAGTTTACCCAACTAGATAGCTATTTTTTTCTTAATCCATTTCACTTTATCAAGTCCCTTCCATTCCTCCTAGTGGTTATCCAAGAAACCTCTATACGGTCCCACCCTTCCATTATATGTTGACCACATCAAAAACTAACTTTAAAAACATGGGGACCTATGGTGAGTATATTAAATAACCCTTCAATCTAAACATATGAAGAGTTATTCTCATGTGTCCCCTACCAAACCTTCCAAAGTTTAAAGGGGAAGGAGATCCCAATGCACATGTTAAGTATTATGCCACAAATGTTAAGGAAATCCTACCTTGGGATAGGTTTTTTGCCAACATTTTCCCTAAAATCCTAGAAGGGATCACTCTTGACTAGTATTATTGACTATTTGAGGGGTCTATTCATTTCTTCAGATAATTGATGGTTGAAATCATTAAGGAATTTGTCATGAATAATATTCTCAATATTGTCATTAATGAATTCCTTCATATCAAGAAGAACATAATGAATCAGCTTCCCATTTCATCATGAAATGGAGATAGGTTCTATAGTCATATGCCAATGTGCGTCACATGGACCAAATGGAATTATTTATCCTTTTACTTGACTCCCTTAAAAAATAAACAATAGAAGATGTCCAAAATTTCACCTATCAATATTATGAAGAAGATCTTGAAAGTGCCTTATAGATCGATCAATAAACCATTGATAGTGGTTGTTGAACCTATGGTGCCAATGGGTACATTATCACTGTGAACTAAAATAATTAAGTATTATAAAATGTAAGCCATAACACTATCAATAATCATTACCCAAAATCATTAACTAAAATAGAAATTCCATCACTAATGGCATGAATAACCAAGGTAAAATTCCAAACATAGTGAACAATAATCAAAATTTTCCCATGGATAACACCAACACAAATAATAATACATGTGTTAGGAACAAAAAATCACCACCTAATTTTCATGTGGTTGAATTAAATTAACTTTTACCCCATAATGTGTAGTATTAAAATCAATTTTAACATGTTGATAATTTTTCATAGTTCTAAAACCAATGGTTAGGCTAAAATTATGACCCAATCAATCCCAATTAAGAACTAACTGATCTAAGTGAACAAAAAAATCAAAAACTCATGGGGTAAAGATTTTCCTTATTTTTAGGGACTTCTAGTGATTATAGGGCCAATAAACTCCAAATGATATAACATGGGCAAGCTTTGATTATTTCCACCAAAAGTTCAATTGATTTTTAAATGATTCAGGATCTCATGATTGGTTTCCTCTACAAATGGACTATTTATAATGTAATGGGTAGATAATTTACCATTATAAAAATATAAAAGGAGAGGGAGAGAGTAGGGTGTAAAAAAGGTTAATCTTGGTTGAGACAGATCTTCCAATAATAAAAAATTAGATTAGTTTAGGCTATAATCAAATCATTACGCATCAAGTCTAGCTACTGTAAAAATTGTAACACCACAATGAGAAAGACTCAAAGGAAAATTAAGTGAATGTTAAATATATAACTCTATTCAAAATAAAGCTAATATATGATCCTATAGTTATTTTCACATTATGACTAATGTAAGCCTCAAAATAACTAAAATGAGACTCTCAGATCCAATTAAACTAGATGCTCATAGTCTAATTTTTTATCCACTTACACACCAATAATATCAGAATTATTTTCATATATTACTTCTCAAATAAATATCTTTGGAAAACCATCAAGACAAAACAAAGATGAAGGGAAGATGGAATCCTAGCTCAATCTTAATAGATTTTTGGTACTCAAATGTGTCAACCCCACTTTTACAATGGTAAATAATGTTGCTTATATAAATAATTATAATCCATCATGTCTATTATGCACAACCATATATTAAATTATCTTGATAAAAAATAAAATGAAATAACTAATTAGAACTTAGTATTTTGTGATAACACATCAAAAATAAGAAGATAGATCAATCTAATCATGGCACAATTTTAGATACAACTTTTAGGATGAAAGTGGATTCAGTCTCCAAAACACGCTAATTATCCAAGGAATAATAGGCGTTTTATGATATTTAATTTCTTATACTGAGCATTTAAAAACCTAATGATAATAAACCACCTCATTCTAGATCAATCCCAGTGATTGAGTTATTTTTTCTTGCATTAGCTTTGCCCAATCCAAATTTATCATGTTTATCTTCAAGTTAATAACAACTTATTTTAAATGAAATCATTTTTTATTACATCTTGATGCCCAAGTTATATTAGAACAATGGATTTTTCCAATAAATAAATAGGCATATTTTTTCCTCTTGATGAAACTATTAATATCTTTGTCATTTAGGTCAATTCTAACTTGAAGATGTTGTTAGAGGTAAAATAACTAAGATGGGGGGTGAATCAATGAATCAAGATATTTCAAAACTTCAATCTAAATCCTCCAAACCCTTAGTCATACAACATAAGCAATCAAGAAGCAAATAACCCACTCATAACAATGAACATGAAGAATAAGCAAGATAAAAAAAATATTTATATGGGAAACCCTCTTAGGGGAGAAAATCCACTCTCAAGCCTAAAAACACATGGACTAGTTACATCCTATAATATGATTACAAACAAGAGACTTTAGTGAAGCACCCACTTCACAAGGAGCACCAACCCCTAAAGATGATAAGCACCAATTTGCCTACAACAAAACATCTATGAAATGAACAACTCCAAAACTCTTGATTTCTTCTCAATTTGATGGAGAAAAATTTAAAACCAAACTCCTTCAATCATATTTACTCATTCAAATAGTCACACACAAGTAAGGCATCCAAAACCACCTTTTGGATCAAACTACACACCTTTGATTGTTCTTATGCATCAAACTTATAAATTTAATAATAGAATCATGACCACAAGGTCATACATGCAATACACACTCTGATATACCTCTCAAGACATCCACATAGCTCTCATAAACTTCACAAATCTTTTTCTCATCACACACACTCACAACAACTCAACTCTACACATGCAAGTCTAAAAACCATCACCTTTGCTTTCACTCTTAATAGAGTCTTCATGAATATTATCTTCTTGGTCAGCCATAATACTTAACCCTTAATAATTATATCTCACTAAGACATAGCTAAAATAACTTCTCATAGGTTGGCCATTACCTCTTTAGCCCCAAACTACCATTAGGTGTTAGTGAGATCTTAAATAATTAGGCCTTCATACTCACATGCTACATGTGAGACTACTTGGACCACCTTCATCCTTTACCAATAATTTGAACACATTAAACCTATATCCAATATCCCCTTACCTACACACTCATGGTTCCATGCCACCTAGAATATAAAATCAACACTCAAACCTACCAATTAGGTCTCCTTGTTCTTTAGGTCTTCATACATAGAAACCATAGTCTCAAAATTTTAAAGCAAACACTCATGTCTTTCACATATACATATGATTAGATCACATGGGAAAACCCTTAAAGACCTTTTAAACACCTCCATGTACTTTAGACATTCCTATACATGCTCTAAGTACTCAAATCGACTCAATAAAAATGATTACTCAGACTGGTCACACATAGTTAAAATACAATCAAGCTATTTTGACTCTCCATATCTAATCAGGGGTATACTATGACAACCAATGCCTTTTCATAAGCCTTAGAACTTATAAAACTATTTTAGACTTAAGTTCTACCCAATTTAAAACATAAATGTTCAATTTATACTCTCAAACTTGGTCCAACATGGGAATGACCTTAGGCTATGGATTACCTATATTTGGGTCAGACCTATAAGGTTTTTAACAAGGCTAGCTCCTCATATAGGATAATTTTGATCTCACTTTCTAAAACCTAAGCAAGTTGGGATGAAAAGAGTAAAGAATTTACATAAAATAAGGCCTATTCTAACATGCGGTGGTGCACCATGATTTTTTCATATCCACTCATAAGATTGAACCCTTAACACACTAATGGACCGTGAATAAAACTAATACAATGCTTGTTGTGATTTATAATAAAAAATATTTAACATAGAGGTAAATTTTATGTACTAAGACTAGAGGACAATAAAGATAAGGTTTGGTTGAAGACACTTATAGACAACATTCCATCCTATGCTTGAGATATCAATGCTATACCATACTATATGACCTACAAAGAAGATTATTAGCATTTAGGTTGAACTCAAACTTGCAAAGGGAAGATTAGACCACTTTACATATCAATCAAACACAACATACTAAGCATATATTAAAAAATACTGTAGAATATCTTTCTCATTACTCTAAGAGGTGCAAAATAAAAATTTGGTAGAGTCTAGTCATACCATCCTAAAAGATGAAAATTAAGGCTTAGAAGCTTGAATATATAGAAGAATAGAATGAGAGAGTGGACATTTTTTAGTGTTAAAGGGGTAATTATTGAACTCAACTCCACTCTCCATAGTAGTTATAACTACCCTACATTTTTATCCCTTTAAACTCTCAATTGGTCATGGCTACCTCAACAAAAAATTGCAATAGTCACTCATTCCTTCTCCCACTTATTTATTAAATGATGCTCTTTTTGGTTATAATGGTAGGATCAAGTCTGTTTAAAGTTGAGTGCTGACATTGATGTAGTTAAAATAGTTGGATCAATATATTATGCTCCTATTATGGTATTAATTGCCCCTTACTAGTTTATTTTTCATGAGAGAGTGGATAAAAAGTTCATAATTACATCATTGGCTTCGACAACAAACCTTAACATGTTTGTCTCCATGGCCTTGTTTTGAAACTTGAAACTAGATCCACCATAGACAAAACCAATTTATATTGGTTTTTATATAATATTGACACTTCTACTTGTCAACCTTTTCCCTATATTAGGTCTACAAGATCCTTCTAATATTTCATGGAGTTCTAAAGGTGACTCTCGATCCTATAGGGTCGATTATGGTTCTTCTTGGATCATCATCGAGCTCGACACCTTTCTATATTAACTTACTTGAGTCAAAAACCTACATTTTTTACTTTTGTCAAAATTTTCAGGCTTGCATTTGCTTGATTAGCCATAAAAAATTGACTTAGATCATTGAATTATTGACTTCCTCTCGTACTTTTGATCTCAAGTTTCATGAATGCCTATTGATCATTGATCTTAAACTTGAGCTAATGTGGTCTTGACACTTGGCATCTTTACACTTGCATTCAAGATTTATTGAACCTTTGACTTGATTGCATGCTATTGATCTCTTTGGTATGATTAAATGTGATCCATTGATCTTTTACAAACCCATTGACACTGTTATATCATCCTTGCATTATTAGATCTAGATGTACAGCTCAACATCAACCATTAAATCAACTTAGATTTAAAAACAAGTGACTATTTATTGGGTATTAAATTTGACATTCACATGGACGTAATTTGACATCCCCACAGATGTATTTGATGTCCCACAGACCATCAAACTTAATATCCAATAAATTTTTGTAGTGACTTAAAGTTGACATCTATATGAACGTATCCCTTTTTTAACCAAATTTGAAGATTTATTTCTTGAAGTGCAATAATCATGGAGGGACCAAATTTATCAGAGATGTTCTTGAGAACAAAAAACATTGTGCCCACTTGATCCATTGGTTCTAGGAGATTTCTACGTGTGTTTAAAAAATGTTTAAGTGAGCTCACCTATGTAATTATACATGATGTTTGCATGCCTGTCATGGTAAAAAATGGCTAAGTATGGAAACTTAGTGAATGTTGTCTGAGGATCCAACTTTGACCACCTATATCTTTTGTTGTGTTTGGATGCATGGCTTGAAATTTGTTGTGTAAAAACTTGGGACTAATGTGATCATAAACATATGAACAATTATCCCTAACTCATCCACACATTGTAATGATAATTTCAATAAGCTTCCCACTTAGAATTTTTGCCACTAGACCCAAGTGTAAAGATGAACAAAATGAAGAACTAGATGAACACTATACAATTTCATAGTTATTCAAAACACTCTTGACACCACATGGGGTCTCTACAAATCTAGTCCTATCCTTATAAATTGATAAATTACACTTTAAGTAAACTTAAAATGTTTCAAAATATTTGCAAGCTGCATGATCCCTTAGGTCCACTCATTCCATCCATAACATATTCAACTCTTACTCCATTTTTTTATCTTTAGGACACTGCACTGCATCTAGGTAAAATTCTCTGTATGTGGGCCAAAATGGCCAACATTTAATGGTATCCATCCTAATTATGAATTAGTAAGGATGGGTATTCAATCATTTTTTTAAAAGTATGGATCAATAATTACTACATAAAGAGAGCCATGGTTGATGACAGGGAAAACATGAACATTGTCCCCTTCTCTTTCTTATAGTAACTTAGTTACATGGAAACCAACTATTCCAAAACTCATAATACCTTGAAAGACTATGATAACCTCAATTACACCTTAATAAGAACCATTATGATTCTAATCACTCTAGGTCCCAAGATTATGTTAATGAAATTCTATGTGATCAATAAAGAAATAAATTATAACATGATCTTGGGAAGACCCTATATTCATAAGATGATATCTATCCCTTCAAACTTGTTCCAAAAAATTATATTCCTCCATTTAGGTAAGATTTTTATGGTCCAAGGTGATCCCAATATTTTTGACATGCTTAAAATGACCATGCACAAATAATTAGGCTTGCACATTAACTATCACCTACCTACCAATGGAGTCACAAACCCCCCACAGTTTGTGGATGTTATAGAGCTTGTAAATCCCAAAGTGGTTTTCTTGAAGAAAGGGGTAGAAATACCTCAAGCCTTATTAAAGGACAAACAAGAGGAAAAGGAATTAGTGATATCTAAAAATGTCACTAATTCACAACCAATCATTTTTCTGATTATTTCATTATGTCTACAATCGAGATTATAAATATCTTAGGAAAGGATATGGCACTTTTCCTCCTATTCAACCCATGAGGGTTAAGGACATATAAATTATCTAAGTCTTATAATTGGGAACCCTAAGAGGGGTTATCTATTCTACCTAATCTTTTCATGATAGAGATGTTAGAGAATGAAAAGGTTTCCTTTGATGACAATTTTTCCTATGCCTACCATCATAATCATCTAATTCTTGATCACACAGGGGAAAATTATGGTTTAGGTACTACTTATCTTACTTATGAGTCTATTTAAATCATTCTCCTTAATCATGACATGACAAGACCATATTGGTTTTCTATAATTCATTATCCATTAGGTTTTATTCCTCTTAAGATGTTGACCATTATACTATGGACCACACCTAGTTATAATTTATATCACATTTTGATTTCTTTTATATACAATCATACCATTCCTCCTCCACTAGTCATGTTAGTGCTTGATGAGAAGATTCATACCTTAAAAATAGGTACCATAGAGATCAACATTGGATCTCATAATTATCCATGAACTCCTAAAGAGAGGCCTTCTCTCCCCTTTATGAAGAGGGAGATCCATGAAGAGCCACTCACTAGGTTCTTAAAAGCTTTCTTTCATATAATAATGGGAATAAAAGAATTACCCATGTCTTATAAATAGTATTGTAAGTTGCATAACTATGTTTTCATACTTAACACACCCAAAATCCATCTTATCTATGCTAACATACTTCCTATACCAAAAATAAATCCTAACAAGTAGGATTATGAGTTCCCATAAGTTCTTACCTACCTTCATCCAGACCATAAGAGTAATCCTTTTAAGTTACCAGAAGTGATTACCTTAATTTATTCAAACCATAAGAGCAGGCATTTATAGTTTACATAAGTTATTCTATTTTCCCTAGAAGGGGTAAAGACTTATCACTTTTCTTAGTCTCAATACCAAGAACCCTAGGAGGGGTTAACCAATATTCTAAATATTCATATGGTTGAGATATTAGAAGATCAAGGAGTCTCATTAGATGATATTACTTATTCTACACATGATCAATTGGTCCTATATTATGATGGGTCCAAGTGCTACCTAGGTACAATGGTATGAGTTATTCTAATTTATCCTAAGGGGAAATCATGCCTTTTGGTTTTAAACTAGACTTGAGTGTATGAATAATGGGGTCAAGTACAAATCCCTATTCTTGGCATACTCATTGAAAAATGTTTAGGCATCTAAAATTTAAATATCCAAGGTGACTCACAACTAGTTTCCAAATAGGTTTATGAGGTCTATCAAACCAAAGTGGAACATCTTCAACTATATAAGACTACTGTGTACTAAGTTACCAAAGACTTTGAATTTATTTCTATAAAGGTAGTCCCTAGGTAAAATAACTAGCATGATGAATCTATGCATACTTATCCTTATGATTTGACCCTCATCCCACTATACAAGATTTGTATTTCAAAGTCTTAGGTAGGACATCACCTCTTGTATGTAAGACCTCTAATGACCAACCTTTTTCCCATATTGGAAAGGATGATAGTTTGTGAGTTATTAACTTAATAAATAATGATGAGGATATTCTTGAGTTTTTTTAGGTCTATGAAGACATCTTATCTTTCCACCATAATAGGGGTTTATCCCTCACTTGTTATCTTACATCATCTCTTGGGCATGGATACTATGTTTCTTATTTCTAGGTTGATGATTAATTAACCTATGATGATGAGCATGATGTTTTTAATACAGAGGGTGAAGATCCTGATATTCATATAACCCTTGACATGTTTGAGGAAGGAAATTATTCCTTCATTAAGGAAACCATTTATATCAACATTGGGACTAAGGATAATCTTAAAATTATTAAGATCAGGTCTTCATTTTCACCTTAGGACGTGGAGGGTCACCAATAACTGCTCATTGAGATCTCAAAGGCCTTTGCTTTCTCTTACATTGATATGATGGGTATCAACCCTAAGGTTGTGGTCCATAATATTGTTACCATGCCAGATGCCAAGCCATTTAAACAAAATCTTAGGCCAATCAAACCTAAAGTCACGTTGATGGTAAAATAGAAAATTATGAAACTTCTAAAAGTTAGATTTATCAAGCCAATGGACTATTCTAGGTGGATGTCCAATATTGTACCCATTCTCAAGAAGAATAGTAAGATCCATATATGTATATATTTTCAAGATATAAACAAATCATGTCCTAAATATAACTTCCCTCTCCCTTCCATTAATTTCATTACTGACACTACAAAAATATACAAGTTACTATCACTTATGGATGGCTTCTCTAGATACAATTAGATCCATATTTATGATGAAGATTAGAGTAAGACCTCCTTTACTATGCCATGGGGCACATTTTTATATTGTGATTCCCTTAGATCTTAAAAATTTATGGGAAACATATTAGAGGACCCATGATATTATTTATAATATAGTGGAGGTTTATGTAGATGATGTTCTAGGGAAGGTGAGGTGATGAACTATCCACTTAGAAGTGTTATGAACCATATTGATGCACTTGATAAAATATAATTTTACTCTTAACCCCAAAAATGTGTGTTTAGAGCCACATGTAGAAAATCCTAGGGTATATCATCTCCTAGTGTGGGATTGATAGTGATCCTACCAAGAATTATGTGATCTTAGAAATGCTTCCCTATAAATGAATAAACGATCATAATATTTTTTGGAAAGTTGGGAGGCATTCGATAGTTCATTCCTGATCTTCCATAAACTATTCACCATTAAATAGATTTATTAAGAAGACAAGTAGTTTAACTTAGATAAATTATTTTTAGGAGGCATTTGAAGAGGTAAAACACTTCCTTATGTCTCCCCCCTTGTTCATATTGCCCAAAATAGATAAGCCCTTGATACTTTACATTATGGAAACTGAGGTGTCTCTCACTTGCATGTTGGCCTAAGAGGATGATACTAGAAAATAAGATGACATTTACTTCATTAGTCGTACTCTCATGATTATGAAACATGCTTCACACAAGTAGAGGAGTGTTTGGAAATTATCTTCATAACTAAGAAATTGTGGCACTATATGCTTAATCAATAAATATGGGTCATAATGAGGTCTCAATCCTTAAAAAATTTCTTGAACCAACCATCTCTCTCATAAAAATCTAGGTATTTTATCATGATTTTAAGTGAATTTGAGCTTAATTATGTCAACCAAAAGTCCATCAATGGAAAAATCATTTCTAATTGGATAGCAGACTCTCCTTTGGAGGTTGATGATCTTATTGACACTAAATTTATTAATGAATTAATTTGTTACATAGAGAAATATCCTATTATTACTTCTCCTTGGTTTGATGATATCATTCATTACTTAATTAACAACACCTATCCTGAAGGGGCCAACTCTCAATAGAGGTAGTGTCTTCACATTATCACTTCTAAGTATGTCATCTTAGATGATTTTATCTACCACAAAGCCTTTGACATCATATTTCTAATATTGTATACTAGGAAGAGTTGAAAAGGGTCCTTTTCCATTATCATAATGGGGTTTAAGGCAGTCACTTTGGTGGATACATGACTGCTCAAAAGATGCATAGAATGAGATACTTCTAGCACACTCTTGAGCATGATGTTGTTGAATATGTTATGAAATAAGAGAATTTTTAATACTTCTCTCATTAGATCCCATTCCTCCTCAAGATCTACAACCCATTATTATTCCTTGGAACTTTTCCACTTGGGGTTTTAATTTGATAGGTAAGTTTTTCCCCACTTCTTTAGATGATCACCACTTCATTATCATGGCCACAAAATATTTTAATAAGTGGGAGGAACAAATTACTTTTATGAATATTATGGTTCACTCATTACAATATTTATCTTGAACGAAATCATTTACCCATTTGGGGTTCCATAAATTATCATAACATAATATATAACGGACCCCCCTTTAAAAACACCAAGGTATGTGAAGTATGTAAGAAATTCACCATATCACATCACATGACTTCCTTTTATTATCCACAAGATAATGACTAGGATGAATCCACAAATAAAACCCTAAGTCAATCTTGGTAAAGACAATCAAAGAATCTAAATGAGATTGGCATTTATAAGTTTATCCAACACTTTAGGATTATAGAACCAACATTAAAATTACCACAAAGGTAATGTTGTATTTATTTGTGTTTATATCTGAAGCTATTTTACCTTTTGAGGTTGAGATACATAACCTTAATGTTTCTCTCTAGGGTCTACTCAACTATGAGGAGTATAGGAAAGCACACCTAGCTGAAATTGAGACTTTATATAAATGATGACTAGATTTGTGCAAAACCACATGGTATATGTAGGTCACATGGGTATAAAATACAATAAAAATGTCCATGAACACTAAATATTTGTAGGATACCTTATCCTTAATCTTGATATCCACATTGACAAGAAACAAGGTGAAGGTTAGAAGTTTAGACCTAACTATTTAAATACTTACCTAGTGACTAAAGATTTCAACAATGGAGCCTATCAGTTGTGCACTTTAGAGGGAAAGGATTTTGGTGAATTTGTGAAATTTTTTAACCTTAATTATTTATATATTTATTTATTCAATATCACATTACCCTGATCATATTGCATTTTAATAGTTTGTGTGTTTATTTTTATATCAGACATTGTGTTTGGTGATTATTTGATTGTTAGTTCACATAACATGAAAATTCCAAAATGCAACATGTTATATCATTCCATCTTCAATTTTTACATATTATCATGTTGAAAATATTTTCAAAATCATCATTATATTAATTCTTGACTTAGGTATTACAAGTAGAGTACACATATTTTCCCTATATATTCTTGTAAAATTTAGGAAATGCTAGCCAGTAACCTAGTATAGAAGTTTCTCCATGATGAAGTCCCATCTTATGGTTCCATCTAAATCATAACATTATCATGATAAAAAATACATACCTTTACTCACCTATATTATTCTTTGATGATAATCCCTTGTATCTCACCAATTTCATGAGGCCAAGATTTGGGAGTAAAAGCCTTGCAAACAAAAATACACTCTTATCAAAAGCTTATGAAATATAAAAAATAAATACCACATATATCACCCTTTTTAACATTTGATGTTGAGACCCCACATATTAATGGTTGCATGGGGTTAAAACTAGGGAGAGATACCCTTACTCACCTATATCTAGCCTTTGATGATGAGCCCATGTGTCTTCATAGTCACATGAGACTAAGTGTAGGGGGTCACAAAGAAAACTTAAAAGCTAAATTCACAAGCAATATTAAATCAAAAAGTGTCCAAAGAAAAATTTCCTCAAAAATCCTATCAACAAGCCTATGCTGAAAAGGGTAACTTTATCTCACTCACTAATTCTATCAGGGCTAGTCATCCCTAGATGAAGCCAATAAGGTTAGTATTTTATAAGTCTACCACGAATTACATTTCCCCATTTCATTCATAAGGATTATGTCATCTTCATTTTTCATGTGAATTTTTGATTTTCATATTTTATCATCTCACATTAATACTATCACCCTTTTCATTCCTTGGCTACAAATTACAAGTCATGTGTTATGATTATCAAAATAACTAGGTCATCACCTACAAAAAAATTGTTAGCACATGCATATTTTCATATGTATCCATCATATTACATCATTTTTATATGTTTTTTTTCACATATATAAGTATTGATCCATAAAATATTATAAAAAACATAGAGATACATGGTATATCATCACTTGCCTGTGTCGTTTAGAGTGCATAAACTAAAAAGAAAACATGTAAATTAAATTCCATAACACAATGACAAGTCACTCGAAGGTAAACCAAAATGTATCTCTATATATCATAATAATGTAGATTTTTTAGAACATGAGTCTCCAATAAAATCACCCATATATAGGACCAATGTGTCTCAAGATCTCAAAAATAAAAAAGAAAAGTATACAATATGTATAGATATGTAAAATAGTTCAAGATCTCAACCTCCTCCTTTGGGAGGGTCCTGATGTAGAATAATGATAATGGATATGGCTCCTATGAAATATCCTACTATAATCACCTTGAGAAATTATTTCTCTAGCTTGAGGGATCCTATCTCTCTTCTCATTAGTGCCTCCATGCAAGCCCATGCCTCTTGTCTATTAGCTATAAGAATCTTGACCTCTACTAGATACCATCATGTTCAGTGGGATCTATACTCTCTTAGATATCACCTTGAGAGTGATATTATCCACTCTCAACCTAGTCAAAATTATATGCACATGGTAGGATAGAGTGAAGACATAGTGTGCTAACCTATCTTGATAGACAATATAAGATATACTAGTAGCTCATCTTTAGTCATATATGTGCCCAACTAAAAAATATTTATCATTATATCCCTAATCATACTCTTACATTTGGTTAAGGTATCTTAAATTAAAAAAAGAAGAATTGACATTAGATCCAATCATATAAAAATCAAAGAAGTAAATTATCTAAGTAATTGAGCCTAAAAGTAAAGTATCAAGTAATATACTAAAATGTATATATTAATAGTTTACTTGGGTCATCCTTATACTAATTTGTATTAGAGTCATAGTTGGTATCCTCCTCTTCATCCTCATTAAGGTCCTCATCCAAATTGATGTACTCAATAACCTCACCATCTTCTCTTTTCTACTTCTAATGTTACACTAGATCTCACTCACTAGGGTCCTACTATGGTGGTGGTAATGGTGGTGGGGATACCACCTACTTCACTATCAAGACCTACCTCCTCTTGAAAATCCCACTTGAATCACCCAAGTAACAATCACCCCTCATACAAGTGGGTTCTATGCCAACCACCCCAATTTACATACTAGTTCCTCTCACATGCCTTTGTATATAAATTTTGATATGGGAAGGTTTCCCACATAAGTCATGCTTAAATATTGAGGTACCTTATCCACTAGGTATACCTCAACTTGTAGTAGCCTATGTCATACTTGGGTGGCCCCAATTCCTATTGTGAGATAGGTAGCCTCCCCATCCCACTATCTAATAATGTCTTATTAGGGTAGGGATATCAAATTGATATCTATCAAAGTCTTGACTATATAGGGTAGAGCTCAAAATAGAGCTACATTTGTTCATCTTGATGCCATGATATCCCTTTCAT
Organism: Torreya grandis; assembly: GCA_037957365.1. NCBI lineage: Eukaryota > Viridiplantae > Streptophyta > Pinopsida > Cupressales > Taxaceae > Torreya > Torreya grandis. The sequence continues at coordinate 2,616,190 of JARHVA010000208.1, forward strand.
CCCTAATAGCTACTCCCCCTTAGTAGGGGATCATCCTCTTTTATACCTAGCTCATGAGGAGTATGAGGTGATTGATCAAGATCACTCCTAATATATCCACATGGTATAAATCCCTATAAGTATGATCTAAGATCACTTATCTCTAATAAAACTGAGTTCCCCTCTCCTTGATCTAACAGATGATTAAGGACCAAATGTAGAGTAACATGTTGGTACCCTTGTCCCCTACTAGTTAAGAGATAAATCTACTAATAATCACCTTTGTAGATTAATTATTGTTGACCCATCAATCCCAAAAAAACTCACTTTACACTTCACACCCATATTAGGTGCACCCAAATATTCAAAATTCTAGCCTACCTACTCCCTCAACCCTACTCATGGAATCCCAAAGGGCCACCAACTGACCTATCATTAGTAAATATTTGATCCTATACACATCAACCAATGTGGATATCCACTATCTTAGGGCCTAAGGGAACATGAAAGTGTTTTGATCAGGGTCTCAGTAGGTTAATAGGTCACATAATAACTTACTTGAGGTAGGGATGATCCCCACATATACCACCCAAATTATGCTAGCTCGATCCAGAATCACTAGCTCATTCACATAAATCAATCCATAACATGGGGGAGACGCTCCTACTCTCAATATTTGATCTAATGGATATAATCTCCCTAAATAAATAAAATATCCCAAATTGGCTCAAAAATTAATTTTTTATTTTTAAAAATCTAATTTTCCCTCTCAATTCCAAGGAATGGAACCACCCTTATCTATACACGTTGGTTATGCAACCACCCCAGGGTAGTTATGATGTAGAGTGGATATGTAAACACCAGTGATGATTACATAACCAATATATATCTAAATAGTTATAACACCATCAACCTATATACTACAAAGTTTATGGCTCTATTGTGATAGTTACATAATCATTGATCTTCAAAGTTTGGTAGTTTAATCCTCGAATGATGGTTTCGTCAGCTAGCCATGTCCTCTCAAAAACCTACCAAACCTTAAAAAAATTCACCTAAAAGACCCAAATTTTAACACATTCCTAATATTCCCCCTCCCACAAATATTTTTATAGTAAATTTTTGAGATTTTACTATATTTTAAAGTGTGTTTTGAATGAAATTTCAAAATTAGGGAAAAATGGAAAAATGTAGAAAAACCTACCTATCCCTACCTATTTGGCTCCACTTCTCACTAATTTTTTTTCCATATTCATCTCATGATCATCCCATCAAATACTTGCTTTCTCAAATATGTCATAGGCAATCTAAAATTAAAAAATCTCTTAAATCAATTAACATAAAATGAATTATATTTTGTCATGTTTTTGAATATAATAGGCCCCAAACTAGTTATTTTTATTAGAAATTCTTCTAATTTTAGAATATTTTCACATTTACCACATATTTTCATGTTTATAAGTCATTTTATTTCTGTATTTTATGATTCATGTTTAAAAACTAATATTTTAATGTCATTTCTATCTTTTGAAGCACATTTTATAGTTTTGTAGGTATGTGATGATTTGGTGCTAGATTTTATCCCCTGATGGGATGATTTAGGTAGTATAATCTTACTCAAAAATGGTAAGTACTCTCATCCATGATTTGATTACGTAGTATATTATCTTCTTTTCCATTAAATTTCACTTGATTATCTTATTTTGTCTACATGTTACACAAAGTCTCTATTAGATTTGTTTTTTCCATTAAGGTAAGTATTTATAGCCCTCTATTTCTCTTTTGCATGCCACTAATTGGGAATACAACCTCACCAATTCATGACAAGGATTCATTTTGAGGGGGAAATATATATGCACCAAAAATTTTTATGGTGTGACATACTATATTTGATGACCAATGATGATGTAGTGATCTCCTAATTTATGCTCAAATGGTTATCTATAAACACCCTCTTTATTTTATCTCCCTTAATATTTCCTAGGCCCATAAAAATCCCCTTTTATTATCCTTTTCATATTTATTTTAGATTATTTTTAAACATCATTCCTAAATACATAACCACCCTTATCTAGGATGGAACCAATGCAGTCCATTATGGAACCACCTTGATGGTTATGTAAACTGCCCTAACAAAATCATTCTCGATAGGGTAATTCCAAATTATTATGTGGTGTTTATGTAACTGCATATGGTGGTTTTATCACAAGAGCTAAGATTTTTTTAAGCATCCCTATAAAAATGGATAATTTTATCACCTTCCATTTATATTTGAAATTTAACTTCTAAAACTCAAGATTTGACATGTTTTACATGGTTATTAATGTGTTTCTTGATCTTTCCACCTTGTGTTCACTTTTATGCTGGCCTAACTCACTCCTCTTCTATTTTTATTTATTTTAAATTATTTTATGAGTCAGACTTGGATTTATTCTCAATCTAACTCCTTCATGCAACCTCCATTGCTCTTCTACAAGTAAGCCAATTTTGGCTTATTTTTGGATCCTAAAATTTGAATTAGATATTTGGAGTTTTGAATATTTATACAACCACATCTTGCTTTCTATTTATTTGGATATTTGATTTGATAATTTTCATATCTAATACAAAATTACAAATAAGGAGAGTCTTTATTTTCTTAACTAGATCTTTGCAAATGATGTTGTTAGCCAACCATAATCAATTATTCTTTGTTTAGATCTCTCTCTCTCTCTCTCTCTCTCTCTCTCTCTCTCTCTCTCTCTCTCTCTCTCTCTCTCTCTCTCTCTCTCTCTCTCTCTCTCTCTCTCTCTCCTCTCTCTCTCTCTCTCTCTCTCATTTGATCATCCTCAAAATTAGATAATTCATTCAATCATTTTTTATTAAAGGAGCTCACATGCTGAAGATCACATTATAAACACTTCTCTTGCTTTCAGCTGATCTAGATTGTGATCAAGTTTGGAGTTTCTAGTTCAAATTTATTTATTGTATTTAGTAGATTACATTAGATTAGATTAGTTTCCTTTCTTGTCTTATTTTAAATATTTATTTTTAAAAAGATAAATTTGATAGGAAAAAGAATCATTCTCTCTCCTATGTTTATATAAAAAATATTAGTTAGTTTCTTCATTTGCTTGCAACCATTCAATAGATTCTTTTAGAGAATTTTGATTTGAATCCAAACCCTGCATAAATATTATAAAAAACAAATAAAATAATTTCATTTTTGATCATTTTTAAATTTAAGTTTCAAAAAAAGTTCTTATTTACATAAACTCACACATTATCGAAGAGAAAAACCCTAGTCAAACCTGGGTAATCATAAGGTGTTATCTTGATTCAGATTCTCTTTGTTTAACTAAATTAGAATTTTTTTTTATAGATTATTAATTTAAAAAATAAGATTTAAATAATTCAATTTTATTTAAAACAAATCATTCAAACTAGTGTTCAGTCATCCATAAACACTAAATACTTATTTTAGCTTACATATACAAAGGAACTATTAGGTGTTTAGTAATATTTGTTATATAAGATATAAAAATTATTTTGTTTTATTTTTATGTTAGTAAAAAAATATTTGGAATATTATATTCATCCATACATAATTGAAAAAATCACAAAAAACTAATTGCATTCAACTTGCATTTAGGGAAAGTAAACTGGTGTATTCTGGAGCGGGCTACGCTTCCTGAGGATCTTGCTCTTATCTTGACTCAACTTCTTGAGCAGGATATGAGGGTGTAATTTTCCCATTTTTTGGTTTCTTTCAATAAATTTTTACCCCTTTAAGTTGCAACTTGCATTTAGGGAAAGTAAAATTAGCGCCTGTATTGTTAAAGTAGATTTTGTTTCCTTATCTTGCATGAATTGAAAAGTGAGTTCAAGATACCCAAAATAAGAATTATTTCATTTTATTCTTAGTTATTTATCATTATTTAATTTTAGTTATCTATTTTTATGAAGTAATTAGCTTTTATTTTATTCAAATATTCCTAAAAACAATAAAAACAATCAAACTACCAAAGTCTTGTCAAGCCAAACACAAGCATGCTAAAAAATTGATTCAATAGTAAATCAAGTCCTTTCACAAAATTTTTCTAAAATAAGATCATAAACTTATACCTTGCCTTGTATTCTTTGAATGACACTTTTTGAGACATCTAATCTTATTAGAAAAGGTATTTTCCTAGGGTCAGAACACTTGGTCTTACAATCAACACATAATCATATATTACTACTAAATTGAGACTTGAGGTTTTCTATACTACACCTATTTCCCACCTCATCATCAATATTCTTAGTGCCCTAGAGGAAAAATACCAAATTATTGATCCACTAATCATCATCCTCCCCAAAAACTAAGTTCATCAATATAACATGATTTAGTCCTAGATCCTCACCTTCACTCCCTTTAATTTTCCTCAGGTCTATCCTCATCATATATCATTCACACTCATGTATGAAATTAAATAGGTGAAGTTAACTTGATATATTTTATCTGATCTCTCAAGTCATTTAGATCGACCATCCACACTTCACATGTCCTAGTATTGATCATGAAATTTAGCTCCTTATTATCTCAGACATAGAAGGACTTCGAGTTATGTTTTTATACAGTTGGATTATCTTAACAAGAAATGTGATTCTATGGAAGTATTCTAGTTTCATAATGAGAATCCCTTTCCCTTTATCATCCCAAATCCTATTTTACCAAACAACTTGGGAAGTTGAGTGCATAGTTTAGCATGTGTTATCTACGTGCATATAGTCTTTGTATGTAATCAAAATTGCATGGTACACATGAATAAATACTAGATATGATAAGATATATCACACCTACACTTCTTATTGGGGCACACACATATTAAGTGGGAGCATGACCAATATGAGGATCCACTATACCCGATTATGGGATCACTTGTATCATCTATCACAACACATCATGATAGGTAGGGTTCTAAAGCCTATAGTCTAACATAATCACATAACAAACCTAAAATAGTCTTATGGTTTATATATTCCCTTATGATAATAAACAAGAAAGTAAACTAATCTAATATCAAGAAAATTAAACTAATCTAGTGCTCACCAAAGCTTGTGGCACAAAGTGGGGGTTAGAGCAAAACAAGTAAATAACAACTAAACTAAAGATGTATACGAGACATATACTCACATCAATGTCTACAAAATCCTAATACATGGAAGAGAAGAATACATACTACATTATCTATCTACTCTTACAAAGGAGAAATAAAGTTAGGAATACTTACTTTGAAGACAAACCTGTTGAGTCTCAACTTCTCCCTTGGCCAATGGTGCTTTGCAAGAGATTGTTGTGGCTTGTAAGGATAACCAAGATAAATCAACTCTAGGCTACATGACCTACCTAAGAATATAAGATAATTCTCCACAAGACAATATTAGATCTCCAAAATAAAGTATTGAACCCTAAATATTTATTCCTTAAGTAGAATGGTCAATAAACAGATGTTTGTTCACACTTCTTCACTTAATTCAACTCTCTTATAAAATGGTAAGGAATGTCCTTGTATATATAGTAGTATCTCACCCTAAAGACTTCTGGTAATGCCAATTGTGTTAGGTTGACTAGGTAAACCTAGGAAATTATCAAGCAAGTGCCTAAAGTCTATGCTAAGTCAGCTAGGATGTAAGACAACAAGGAAAGGCAAAGTATCCCTAGAATAAGCTAGGTTGACTAGGCCGACATAGCTTACTAAATAGGTCAAAATGGAAATAATGTAAGAAATGAGGGATAAAACATGAAAAATAGTTGGAATAGATAAGAAAGAGATAAATAAGCTTAGGTTTTAATGTTTTAGGAGGCAAGAGTTTAGATAGTAAGTGGCAAAAAGAATAATAGTCTTATGAAGTACCAATGGTCTACCTATCCCTTTCTCAGTGCACCCCTTAAGGCATGTACTTAGAAATATTGAGACTCAGTAGGATATTGAAAGATACAAAGTGTTATTAATCAATAAAAGTGTGAAAATATTATGTGTATACATATGCCTTAACCAAAGCTCATCACATGTCATGTAAGTACAACATGGGATGGTGCTTCAGGATAAAACATGATGACACATAATGTTGATGCTAAGTAAAGTGTAGTAAGAATAAAATAAGATAAATTAAAGGATAGAATTTAAAAACACATACCTTTAACTTACCTTAGTCCTGAAGAAGAAGACTATAAGAAAGTGAAGGTGTTCAATGTAAAGCACACTAGGTGAACTTGTAGAAGTTAGTACAAAAATAGATAAAAATCAATTTTTTTGGAAGATTGGCATATAATATGGGAAATGAATATATATGTCATCATTAATCTAACACATTTTATGGTTTGTAAAATAGATAAATAGAAACAAAGATATGAGAAAAATAAGGAATCTAAAGGAAAATAAATGAAGGATTTGAGTTGCCAAAAAGTAGTTTTAAATATTAAAAAGAGAATTCATTTTGTTAGTTTGCATTATAATAGAAGAGAAAAAGAGCTATATAGATAAAAAAAAAGATATAATGGTGAGGGAATGGCATGCTAGATGAGAGGGATCTCTAGGAGTGAGAGTGGGTGCACTATAGATATGCATCTAAGAATCTCAAACTAGATTTTAAAATTTGAAATGAATTAAGTGAATTTTGATCAAATTCAATTTTAGGCATTTATATATGATAAAAATTAACAAAATCAAATTCTAAGGGAGGGAAATGGGAATATGGGAAATGGGTTGGTGTATTCATGTTAAATGTAAAATTGTACAACTTCACTATTGCTAAGACACCTAATCTATAGGTCTTCCTGTTGGCTCACACAACCCTTATATGCTACTTATTTCATTGATTCATAGTCATCCAAAGCTTTCCAGACTTATACCTTTAAGACCTAGGTATCCCTTTCAAGCCCAGATCCATCCCCCAAGTCTCATCCCCTTCAGACAATAGTGCCCAAATAGGACAAGAGCACTGGAACCTAAGGTGTCTTACTTTTAGTGTTGTTATCCAAGTTCACTTTTACCTCCAATAGTTAGATTCTTTCAATTACTTATCTTTTTCCCTATCAGCCTCATGTGAATTGATTTAACTCACGATCATATGTTTCCCTATAAAAGTCCATTCTAAGTTTATTTAGAAGGGTTGACATTCATTTTCAAGAGAGACGTAAGAATACAAGCAAGTACACTCAAAAAATCTTCCCTATTCTTTGCATAAAACCTTCCAATATTATTCAAAGCCTAATCAAGTTATTGCACTAGTCCCTAGCCAATTAAAGCACATCCAATTTCACATTCTAGTTGCATTGATCATACACAAATTGCACCAAGAACTTCAATGGGAGAAATATATTATCTTGATCCCTCTTCAGAGTATTGGTGGAACCTAAGGTGTCTTACTTTTAGTGTTGTTATCCAAGTTCACTTTTTCCTCCAATAGTTAGATTCTTTCAATTGCTTATCTTTTTCCCTATCATCCTCATGTGAATTCATTTAACCCACGATCATATGTTTCCCTATAAAATTCCATTCTAAGTCTATTTAGAAGGGTTGGCATTCATTTTCAAGAGAGACATAAGAATACAAGAAAGTACACTCAAACACTCTTCCCTATTCTTTGCATACAACCTTCCAATATTATTCAAAGCCTAATCAAGTTATTGCACTAGTCCCTAGCCAATTAAAGCACATCAAATTTAATATTCTAGTTGCATTGATCATACAAAAATTGCACCAAGAACTTCAATGGGAGAACTATATTATCTTGATCCCTCTTCAGAGTATTGGTAAGTAGGTAGCGTGCCCACATATGGGGTGTAAAGTGCATCCAACATATCCTGTACACACTAACCCCTTCTCTCACTTTCCCAATTTTGCATTCATGATCAAGAATTAGGAGCTCTTAAGAGTTTTGAAGATTAAATAGACACACAATGAGGTCTATGAGGTCCCAGACCCTAAAATTTTAGTGACAAGGTAACACAAACATTCCGAACAGAACCCAAAAAGATTTTAGCCTTAGGATAATAACATAGAATATGACTATAGCATTAGACAATAGGGTGTCTTGTTTTTGGTGATCTTATCCAATCAAGAAATGAAGTCTAGAGACCTATTTTTGACTATTTCTCAATCCTACTCCTCTAGTATCAGACCTTGTTTCAGTCTAGATCAGCTGAAATAAGCTAAGTTCTAATTTATCTCACTTCTTACTATATTTAGAAAAGGTAAAAACATAATCTATTTACACAAATCAATAATTTTAAAGCTTAATCAAGTCATTGCACTAGTCCCTAACCAACTAAAGCACATCCAATTTCACATTCTAGTTGCATTGATCATACACAAATTGCACCAAGAACTTCAATGGGAGAACTGAATTAGCTTGATCCCTCTTCAGAGTATTGGTATGTAGGTAGCGTGCCCACACTTGGGGTGTAAACTGCATCCAACATTTCCTTTGCACACTAACCCCTTCTCTCACTTTCATAATTTTGCATTCATATTCAAGAACTAGGAGCTCTTAAGAGTTTTAAATATTAAATAGACACAAAATGAGCTCTATGAGGTCCCAGACCCTAAAATTTTAGTGACAAGGTAACACAGGCATTCTGAATAGAACCCAAAAAGATTTTAGCCTTAGGATAATAACATATAATAGGACTATAGCGTTAGATAGTAGGGTGTCTTGTTTTTGGTGCTCTTATCCAATCAAGAAATGAAGTCTAGAGACCTATTTTTGACTGTTTCTCAATCCTACTCCTCTAGTATCAGACCTTGTTTCAGTCTAGATCAGCTGAAATAAGCTAAGTTCTAATTTATCTCACTTCCTACTATATTTAGAAAAGGTAAAAACATAATCTATTTACACAAATTAGTAGTTCTAATTAGGAATATTATTTATTGATTTACATCACTCAGCCCCTTTATTAAATAGGAATAAAACTCCAATATTCTAAAAATAATAAAATATTTGGTGAACCTGACTTACTTCAAACTTTTACACAAAAACCCTAGAAACCCTAGGGATAACTATTTTTGATTTTTTGCCATAATTTATTGATTTTTACTAAATTTAAAAATCATAAATCTATTAATTAATTACAAAAATATCACACATTTTGTTCAAACCCTAGTTTGCACATACTAGGTCCTTTTTGCATACAAACACATTCAACACACTAGGAAAAATATATTGCTAATTTTAGAAATATTTTCATATTTTTCATAAATTGTCCAAGATAAATTCTACAAACTTCATCTAAAATTTTAAATTATTACACTAATTTTGAAAAAAAAAATCATTCAAAACCCTAGTTGCATCAACTAGTTCCCAGTTATTTTCCAAGTATTTTCTAATCATTTTATGCATTTTTAGTTGAATATCTAAATTAGAAAATCAATTCAAATATGCAAAATTCATAGTAAATTCAATTTTTTTATTTTTCTCAAAACCCTAGTTGTACCTAATAGGACCCGGTAAATCAAGTACTATTCCCTCAAATTTCTAAATTGTAGATGCATATTTAAATCAAAAATCAAATTTCAAATGCAAAAGTGCATAGTATTTTGAAAAAATATTTTTGACAAATCCCTAGTTGCATGACTAGCTCCTACTTTGTTTCTTGAGGTATCACCTTACATCCATACTCAAATTGCAAAAATGTTGCTCATTTATTTATAATCTTTTCTTACATTTCTTGCAAATAAGGAAACCATAATGGGCCCTATCATGTACATGAATGATGAAGTCTATCATATGTTAGTACAAAGTTTCAACCTTTGAATTTCATGTTTATGTTTCATTATATGGGATGATATTACAAAACTCATTGTCAAACATGCACAAGTTTCCAAAATTCTTTTTGTATATTCTCTTTCGCTCATATGGAACAATTACTAACTACATTTGTCTAAATGCATTTGAAATATCATGTTGCATATCAATAGTTTATGTCTTTATGAAAAAATTCATATTCTCCATCCTTTGCTTTCTATTCCTCATGTGGGAAAACTTTCAAGATTATCATGCTAAAAACATTAGAAATGTCATAGCACATGCCAAAGATTCTTATATATTCATGCACAAATTCATGCTTTCTATCACTTGATTTCTATCTCTCATGTGGAAAAAATTTCAAGTTTATCATGCTAAACACATTAGAAATTAATGTCACATATCAAAGTTCTAAATGTATTCATGTACAATGTCATGCTCTCTTTTACATACTTTCTCTCTCTCAGGAGGAAAATTTTTCAAGACTATCTTGTAAAACATATTAGAAATGTCATGATTCAAGTCAAAAGTAATCTATGCATTACTTCTCAATTCCATGCTCTCTCTCCCTTATTTTCTATCTATCATGTAGAATGTTGTTTATAAAAATATTGCTATACATGGTTTGTACTTAGATGTATCTAACTCTTTGGCTACTTTTAAGTATCTCCCTATCACTACTAGACACAAGCAAACACTAGTGGTTATATCTATCCCTCCTCTCTTCAAACTTGGTTCAAAATACCAAAAACATTTTGATTGTATGAATCATCCATTATTTACATTACTAATATCATGCTAGGACTTACATTTGCTATTTTATGTTATTGTATGTCAATTTTCTACATTACCATGCTTCACTTGATCTTCTTTAAGTGTGTGCAATAACATCAATCTATTTGATCACATTACTCTACCCATTGAGGGGGCATTCCTACTTCTACATTCGACACACACATTGATATACATACCCATTAGGGGAATTTTATACATGACTACACCATCTAGGTTATGTCATTCTTAAACCACACACTCTGAGTTATCATACTATTATACATTACTTTATAGCTTACATAGAATACTATATCAACATTTCACTAGTATCTGGCACTTGTGTATCTCTTAGCATATATTTAGTCTTGTACTACATATGTTTTTCATTCTCTCACAATTTGATTAGTTAGATGTGCTTGTATCTTTCTAGTTATTACACACTTTGCTTATTTAACATAGCTTGTGTGATTGTATTTTCCATTCTATCTTGTCTCCTCCTTGTGCCTTAGGACATTTGCCAATGTCTTTTTCTTCTATTCATGTGTGTGACTTAGGAAATTTTACAATGTCATTTGTTTTTACTCTTTTATGTGCCTATGGCCCTTGTGCCAACTTTTCTTGTTCATTTGCATATGTATGTGGCATTTGAACATGCCTTCCATGCTTGTCTTTTAGTTTGAGTGACATGTGTACATGTCCCTTGTTTGCATGACCCCTTGGCCACCCTTGTGTGTTTCTTGATTCTTATTTTTAATGCTTATTTTCTCCTCATTGTGTGCAATGTCATGATCCATATCATTCATTTACCTTACTTTCTTGGATGCCATGATGGACATCATGCTCCATCCCTCTAACTAACAACTAACAACCAACCAACTAATATATAACATTTATAGTTTAGTACTTTATGCATGCTTTCACATTGTTATATCTATCTAGGCATACCATTGTTGATCTAACAATCTCAAAATATAAATATTGCTATATCCAAAGATATCTTGTCAAATATAAATGCTATATCATATATCTATACAAATTAACACACTTGTAGGACTCTTTTCTTCTAAGGGTAGTCATTGCAGGTTCATCATTCCTACCCTTAGAAGATGGGGCATCAAACAAGAGTTTTGTCATAAAAATAAAACTTCCTAACAATCAAAATAGCAGTATTTAAGACACTCAACACATAATGCAGAGATCAAACTAGTCAAATCAGAGCAAACAAATAGTGATAGTTTCAAATCAATAGTCAATTTTCACACCAAATAACAACACCAGAAATGGATAACAACACGAAACACAAGGGTGTCCACATTTTGGTGCTCCTATCTAGGAAATAAAACACTTAGGGATTATAGAAATATATAAAAAGTTCAGTTTAAGGATAGTTTTTGTACTTTTAGATCAGTCAGATTCAGTAGTTTTAGTATAGTTTTCTTAGAGAATCCAGATATCGGGGGATTATCATGCATGGCATGATGGTTCTCACTTATAGTTTAGATTAGGTAGTTGTCATAAATTCTAAATCATAATTCATGTTACAAATATCAGTGATTGGGGGCAATGTGCATAACACATTAATCTTCTTTTATTTTTGAGTTTTAGTTTATTCTAGGCTTTCTCAGTAGTTGCATGTCTTACTCCATCTATAGGTGGTTGGCATCACATTTGTAGTTAAACTTTCATATAATTTTAACTTTATAAGTACCCAAGTTCCCAATTTGGCTTTCATATAAGCCTAGTACATTAGTTCAGAGTGGTTTTCATACAATCCTAACCTCCATCTTTTGAAATAGCCAAGAGTAGCCTAGTTTCTATTACACATTCAGCTATCCATGCCATATTTTCAAGATTTCTATAACATCCATGGGATCTAAAAGCCATCTGATATGACATTGATTCTATGCTGGTATCACTTCATAGCTTCACTTCATGGGGCAAAGATAGAGCTAAAGGGCTAGCCTTTATATTCTTGAGCCACCTATTCAGAGGGATTGGACACATGGTCCAAACATCGATTAACACATGTATGATTTGTTAACTTCACATAGTTGGTGATGATAGATCTAAAGGTCCAACCTTTAAATTTTTGAACCACTTTATGGGGAATTGAACACTCAGCTCTGTTCACAATATTACTCTTGATTCAATACACACTCAACATTATTTAGCACACTCTTACTCTTGGTGAGGTGTATTCATTCCTTTATCATACTCTTACTCAACTCTTATATGATTTTATTTTAGATATAACTTATCTAGTAAGAACTAATCTACTTTATGTTTTCATTATAGATTCATAATTCATAGTGTGCTCTCTTTAGGCACATCTAGCATCACATAGCTTCATGAGCTTCACCCTTATAGGTAAGTTCAGGTATGCTTCTTATTTTCCTTTATCCTATTATTTTTATTTTATACATCAATAAAATAAAGGGGGGGCAAATTTAGTCATGTAAAATATGAAATTGTACATCTTTAGTATGGCTAAAGACACCTAATCCATAGGTCCTCATGTTAGCTCACACAACCCTTCTAGGCTATTTTTTTCACTAATTCTTAGTCATTAAAAGATTTTTGGACTTAGCCCTTTCAGACCCAAGTAGCCCTTTCAGGCCCAAATACATCCCCCTAGGTCTCATCCCCTTAGGACAATAACACCCAAATAGGATAGGAGTGTTGAAACCTAGGGTGTCCTATTTTTGGCATTGTTGTCCAAGTTCACTTTTGCCTCGAATGGTCAAATTATTTTGGTTCCTTATCAACCTCATGTGAACTCATTTAACCCATGATCATTTATTTACATATAAAAGGCCATTCTAAGTCTATTTATAAGGGTTGGCACTCATTTTCAAGAGAGACAAAAGAATATAAGAAAGTATGCTCAAGTACTCCTTATTCTTTGCATATAGCCTTATAATATTATTCAAAGCCTACTCAAGTCATTACACCCATCCCTAGATAGTTGAAGCACATCTAATTTTTCATTCTAGTTACATTTATCATACACAAATTACACTAAGCACTTCAATGGGAGAACTACATTAGCTTGATCCCTTTTCAGAGTATTGGTATGTAGACAGTGTGCCCACACATGGGGTGTGAAGCACATCTAATGTATACTTTACACACTAACCCCTTATCTCTCTTTCCCAATTTTACATTCAAGTTCAAGCACCAAGAACTCCTAAGAGTTTTGAAGATTAAAATAGGCACACAGTAAGCTCCGTGAGGTCCCAAATCTTGAAATTTTAGTGACAGGGTAACACAGGCATTTTGAATAGAACCCAAAAATATTTCATCCTCAAGACAATAGTGATAAAATATGACTAAAACATTAGACAATAGGGTTTCATATTTTTGTCACTCCTATCTAATCAAGAAATAAAGTCTAGAAACTTGTTTTCAACTATTTCTTAGTTCTGCTCCTCTAGTACCAGACCTTGTCTTAGTTTAGATTAGTCGAAATAAGATAAGTTATAATTTCTCTAACTTCCTACTATATTTAGAAAAGGTAAAACAAAATCTATTTACATAAATTAGTATCTTTAATTAGGAATAATGTTTACTAATTTACATTGCTCAACCCCTTTATTAAATAAGAATAAAACTCCAATATTTCATTAACTATAAAATAGTTGGAAGGAATTAGGGAAAAAAGCCAAAAAAAGGTAAGTTTTTGGCAAAATGTGCTAGGTCGACACACTAAAACTTACTAGGTCGACCAAGTCAACCTAGTAGAGTAAATCAAGGTGAAATCCATGTGGTTGACCTAGAGGGTATAGGTCAACCTAGCACATTTTGGAACCAAAAACCTAGTGTGGGGTATCTAGTTGGTTTGTAAGGGCTAAAATGGAAACTCAGCACTAGAGAAAGGAGGATAAAAAGGAAAATAAGAAATGTGGAGAAAAATAAGATAAAAATAGGAATTTTTTTGGTCAAATTGGGTTGACTAGGGAACTAAAGAAAGCACAAAAAACCATGCAGAAAGCTGAAAGAGAGCTAGAATGGTATGAAATGACCAAAGAAGGGTAAGGGGGACCAAAATAGTCTAAAATAGATAATAAATAAATAAATAATACTTGTTTATGATTATAAATAGAATGTATTATGATTATACATGAAATGGAGGAACTAATACATCCTTTGTTGTTTCTTGATTATAGGGATGATGAGGGCTCTAGAGATTATTGGACATCTCTTAGCTACTAGACTTATTGGAAAGATTGACAGACATAGATAGGGATAGATTGATATCCATCGGTCTAGGAGGTATAATAGATATGTGTAGGATACCCATGAGCGTAGACCTATTAGTCATGTTCCTTGGTTGTTGGGAATGGTTGACTAACACCTTCAGATGGGAGGTAGATGGGGATATGATAAAGGTGACCATCACACTAGAGGATGCCCATACCATCCTTGGGCTACCTATAGTAGAAGTACTAGTGACTACAAGAATATTAGATAGTAGAGAGGAGAGGAGAGCCTTATCCATGTGGGATATAGGCTTAGAGATGATAATACTAGGGTGGAGAGTGAGCATTGATGATGTCTATATATCATAGATTTTATATCTCTAAAAGGAAGTGATAGGCCTTATGACACAGTGGGTAATCTATCATAATTCAGATGGTAAGGTACCACTATACATGGTAGCCTTAAGTAGGATGATGTTAGAGGAGGGATTACTATATTATTTAGGCTTTGCCATATAGGTCTAGCTCATGCATAATCTATATGAAATGTTAGTCAGAGGATAGAAGACTATGGGACTAATCATACTGCTAATAACATGGATATATGAGAGATTTCTTATGTATCAACCAACTAAGTTTCCCCATGCAGTTGATGATAGGTCACCTTCAGTGAAGGGATGGAGATCGGATTAGGTAGTGTAAGTCATGTTCCACATGCGAACACTATAGATGGTGAGATGCACCAACATAGTATGGTAACCATATGAGTAGCTAGTGACTACTTAGTAGAGTTGGCACATTGTTAGACCAGTGCTAGAGAGGAAAGAGGTGATAAGACCCTATACATGGTGGAGAGAGACACATTTGATGGCATGAGTACTAGGATAGATGGGTTTACCTCATCTAGTGACATCAATACTCAATCTCAAGTAACGGTCTCATCATTTGAGGGAGCCATGAGAGAAGAGGGGATTTGGACCATTGATAGTGAGGTTGACATTATGGACACACTGAGAGTGACTATGGAATGGTTAGGCATGATGAGAGGTAGAGTAGGAGAAGGAGGTAGAGGTAGTGATACTAGATGTACCACCACTAGATCCATAGAGAGATGAGTTATAACCACCAAGGACATGACATCAATAGAGCTAGGAGGAGAGAATGAAAACCATCATCATCTTTGGCAAGTTAACAAAGGATCTAGAGGAGACATAGATGAGTGAGAGACTACTTAGGTATATGTTGAGATAGACATGAGCCATGTCAACTGAGTTTGAGTTGAGGAGGTAACCTAAAGAGGAGGTACTTGGAGGTTGTGTAGAAAATGGGAAATTGTACTAGGTAGTCATGCAGATGGTGAGACCATAGTAATTGAGACACAAATGGGTAATAAATAATATGGTTAATTTATTACTTAAGATTTGATTTAAAAGATAGATAGATAGATATTATGATATATAATAGTGATCTAATATCCATATGATGTGATTTTTTAGGCATACATAAGGATGAGGAAGAGAGATGGGGGTCCCTAATTAAGAGATCACTCTATGACATTCTAGATGAGACTCTACAACCATACGACCCCATGACACTAGAAGATCCAAGTGTACCATTTTCCCTAGCTTAGGTGAGCACATTTAGACTAGTGGGAGAGGTCATGAGGTAGATACAAATGCAGAGAGAGAGAGGGTATAACCACTAATAGAGATGGTTGTAAGAGAGAGGTAGGCCTAGTAAGCCCTAGCTAGTGAGAGAGTTGTACATCTAGAGATAGTGGCATAGATTATAGGCATATACAATGATATAGACCCAACTGATGCAAACATATGTAGAGACCCAAATTGAGTTGGTATAGGAACAAGTGTAGATAACACATCTATAAGGATAGGTAGAGGGATTGAGATCTCATACTGCCTCATTAAAGTTTACCATTTAGAGGAGTCAGATTGAGGCCTCAGTAGGAAGCATGGCAAGGCCATGAGATAGATAAGATGGAACCCAACCCTAGATTTGGAGCATTGCTTATGGTTGTATATGTTGTATCAAACTCTTGAGATATATATATGATGTATCATTTTGGCTTACTGATGTGATTGTGTATGTGGTCATTATGGATATATTGTTATCATTTTTTAGTTGTGTATGTGGATGCTTTAGATATATTTCTTTCTATCACATGTATTTATCTTTGTTTTATATGATATAGGAAATATATGTGATGTGGTTTATGTTGACCAATTTTTCCCATAGGTAAAATCTCGATCAACTTCTCCCCTTCTATCTTAATGCCAGTCATTTTTGGGTTCAGCAAGTTCAATATGATTGGTTCATGGCCTGGTTCAAGTGTTTCAGCAGCTTCTGGTTTAAAGAGTTCAATGGATTGGTTCAATGAGGCTACACTTCAAAGGAAAAGTGCTCGACTGGGTGCTAAGGTGCAACATCCGCAAAAAAGTTAGCAGGCTCGATGACGTCCTTGAGGACGTCAAGTTTGACCAAAATAAATAACCGTTTGTGTTCAAAATAAAGAAGCGCTAACCAAAAGGAGCCAAGCGGTCAGAAAGACAAATTCCAAGTGGCAAGAAAAAATGACAAGGTAGGGAGCAGTTGAGTGATCCAAGTGGCATAGACAGAAGGCATTTACTGCTTGATGGCGTAAAGAACAATTGGACAGAGCGATAAGTAAAGAATGAGTGAGCAGTTAAGTCCAAATGGCATAGATTGAAGAAGCGACTTCAGTAGGTGAGATATGTTGGCAAATCGATCATTTGGGATGATAGTGGCCAACATCAACAACCAATTTCTCCATTTTCATCAATTGAAAGGCAAGCCGTGTAAGTCACCTAAGCAGAAAGTGCATGTCTCGAGCAGGCAAATGAATAGCTCATTAATATTTTTGAGTGACTTGTTTTCTTTTGAAAGGGACGTGTATGCCACTTGTAAAAGTAGGAGTGCCACATGGGCCTCTTCACTTCCCATATATATTCATAACTTGTCATTTTTTAAGGATCTTCCACATTTTGTAAAGGGCATAGCTCTGCAAAAATTTCACCTAGATCAATACAAATGTAGTTTTTTACCTCCATTTTAGATAGACATTTATGTGTATGCATTGAATGTTTGCTTGTGTCCAGTCATTGTCTTTTGATGCTCTCACAGGTTCAACACCAGCAGACCTACTATCTACAAGGTGCCATTATTGCAGCTGACAAGAGAAGATCAGTATTTGGGAGTGAAGGAGTAGAAGAAATTACTTCATAAGTGTGTGTTTCACAGCACCTTGGGTGATCTCTATTCTAGATTTTCCATTGAAGCCTCCTTGATAGTTTCTTACAGCCTGGTCCTTCTGCCAAGTGTGTAGTGTATGTATGCATTTGTTTGATTCTGAGAGTGGATGTGTGAAGGTCAACCTTTCATTTTGGTGCATCACCTCTTTTAGAGTAGGTTTTTTATTTTCTGCATTTCTTCTCCCTTTTCATCCCCCCCTTATATTATACCTATACCTGTATTTTGCACTGCCTAAAACAAACATGATGCATCAAAGGGAGTTAGTCCTTATCTAGAGACTCTCCTCTCCAACTTCGCTATCCCACAGGAGAGAGAGAGGAGTTTCCATGTTGCGAGGAGAAGGCAGGAGCTAGGCCTCCTTGCCCCAGGTGCAATCTTCTACGTCAATAGTTCTGGCATGCCCGATGGGACCAACTGGGACATGTTTTGTCCAAAGTGTTGAAGAATTTTTGTGTGTGTTCTTCAACTGACCCACCTTTGGAGGCTTTGCATCGAACACCAATGGAAACTCTGAGTTCAATCAGCTGGTTAAGCAGCCTGGTGCCATTCAAAAATCATTTCTTTTATATGTATAATTATTTTGCACAAAATCATGGGCCTTATATTACTTCATATTACAATGATCAGACTCAACCTCTTTATGGCATCCCCTCAAGTAGCTATCCTAGTTGCCCTGCAACGATAAGGAAAATGAGGCTAGATTTTGAGAGGTAGATGATGGAGATCAATAGAGAGGAGGAGTATAGATATCAGCAGGAGCTGATGTATAAAGAGGAGTGTTTGTTTAGTCAAGCACAGGCTTCACAATCCATGAAGGAGGTAACAAAATGGAGAAATCCATCTTTTCAAGGCAGCCAGCCTTGTGCGCCCCCTCATATTCTAAAAGAAGCCCCCTCTTTCACACCAAATCCTTTCTATGAGATAGCACTTGATCACTCCAACTCACCAAATGCATCTGTTCTCAATCCCGTGTGCCTGGCTTTCCAATACTAGAGGGCATTAGAGCACCCCCCCATGGAGATCAATCTTCCCAATCCTTTATATTGTGAATCTTCCATTGGGGGGAATACCACCAGCCAACATGTCCCTCTTCTAGAGACTCTTCCAATGCATCAACAATATTTTCCTTGCATCCCTCAACTTCCCCAAGTCTTTCAGCATGATGTGCATATTCCAAGTTAGAGGAAGGAATGCCAGGAACCAGCTCAGAGCTTTGAAGAGGATAATGCTGGTGATCTCCAAGAAAGGCTCCTTTAAGAACATATAGCTAGGAAAATTGCAAAGTTGGAGTCCCAAATGAGATTCCTTAGCCAATGTGTGGTGGACCTATCTGAACCTAGCTCGTCCACACACCTCCAAGAGAGCTATCAGGCCACACCTGATATTGATGAAGTGCTGACCAAATGGAAGGAGGAGAATCATTTGATTCTAGCTCAAGGACTGCCTCCTCTTCCACATAGTTTTCCTACATCACCCCTTCTCGAGGAGGAACCTATTCTATAGGAGGTGAGTGAGGAGCAGAAGATCCAATCTTTAGTCCTTCAAGAGGTTGTCACGAGTGACGATGAAGAAGAAATTAGCATTGATGCTCCTTGTGAAGTCACCATCAACAGTGGAAAAGATGCAAGTCTTGCACATATGCAGATGTTCCAAAAATATGAGGAGGAACAAATGCATGGTGAGCTCTCTTCCCTTCTATTTGATGAAATTCCTCACTATTTTGATGATGAGGATGACTACGCTGAGGAGCCTAAGTTGGAGGAGGATCAGGAGAATATCTTTGAACATCTAGAGATCATGATCTTTGAGGAGGAAAAGGAGAGGTCTGTCTTCCTTGAGGAAGGCCTTGAAAGAGCAGAGGATGAGTCTGATAGAGCCTACAATGAAGCAGAAGGAAATGGGTTAGACCATGACACACTGCAAGGGAGCAATACATGTCAAAGGGCTAACGGTGATAAGCCAACAGTCACTGATTTTTTGGTGAAGAGCACCAATAGAAGGGACCAACATTCAACAAGCCTCCAAGGACAAGTAGAATACATATATATTAGAGGCATGTTTGAATCTGATCCACTCAGATTCTAGCCAATGTAGGTGATAGGCAAGAAGAGCAGGTCACCAACTCTCTTCTTCATTCAGCTACTTGCCTGCCGCCATAAGTCTTCTTTCTAGGAAGGAGATTTAAGAAATTTTCCTTTCGATCTAGGAGGGAGGTAGTTATTTTTGGTTAGCTGTATATAGTAGTTTGTTTTCAGTTTCTTTCCCGCTTTCCCTAAGTGCATTTTGCACAAGTAGTGTTTTTAGTCTTGTGTGTTTCCCTTTGCTTGGGGGTAAAAACTTCATGTTTGATTCTCAAATCTTTTGGGGCTGTTGTTATTTTTTTTAAAAGCTGTATCTGACTTTGTGCCCAATTGATTTTCAAGGTAACTGGGTTCTAAGCATAGCACGCATGCTTCCCCTGTGAGTCACCAATTTGTTGACCAATTTTTCCCACAGGCAAAATCTCAGTCAACTTCTCCCCTACTATCTTAATGCCAGTCATTTTCAGGTTCAGCAAATTCAATATGATTGGTTCAAGTGTTTAGGCAGCTTCTGGTTCAAAGAGTTTAATGGCTTGGTTCAAGGAGGCCACACTTCAAAGGAAAAGTGCCCAACTGGGCGCTAAAGTGTAACAGCCGTAGAAAAGCCAGTAGGCTCAATGACATCCTTGAGGACATCAAGTTTGACCAAAAGAAATAACTATTTGTGTTCAAAACAAAGAAGTGATAACCAAAAGGAGCCAAGTGGTCAGAAAGACAAATTCCAAGTGGCAAACAAAGATGACAGGGCAGGGAGCAGTTGAGTGATCCAAGTGGCATAGACAGAAGGCATTTACTTCTTGATGGCATAAAGAACAATTGGACAGAGTGATAAGTAAAGAATGAGTGAGAAGTTAAGTCCAAATGGTGCAGATTGAAGAAGCAACTTTGGTAGGTGAGATATGCCAGCAAATTGATCATTTGGGATGATAGCAACCATCATCAACAACTGATTTCTCCATTTGCATTAATTGAAAGGCAAGTTGTGTAAGTCACCTAAGTAGAAAGTGTAGGTCTCGAGCAGGCAAATGAATAGCTCATTAATATTTTTGAGCGACTTGTTTTCTTTTGAAAGGGATGCGTATGCCACTTGTAAAAGTAAGAGTGCCACATGGGCCTCTTCGCTTCCCATATATATTCATAACTTGTCATTTTGTAAGGATCTTCCACATTTTGTAAAGGGCACAGCTCTATAAAAATTTCACCTGGATCAATACAAATGCAGTTTTTTACCTCCATTTTGGATAGAAATTTTTGTGTATGTGTTGAATGTTTGCTTGTGTCCAGTCATTGTCTTTTGATGTTCTCATAGGTTCAACACCGGCAGACCTGCTATCTACAAGGCACCATTGTTGCAGCTGATAGGAGAAGAGCAGTATTTGGGAGTGAAGGAGCAGAAGAAATTACTTCATAAGTGTGTGTTTCATAGCACCTTGGGTGATCTCTATTCTAGATTTTCCATTGAAGCCTCCCTGCTAGTTTCTTGCAGCCTGGTCCTTCTGCCAAGTGCATAGTATATGTATGCATTTGTCTGATTCTGAGAGTGGATGTGTGAAGGTCAACCTTTCATTTTGGTGCATCGCCTCTTTTAGAGTAGGTTGTTTGTTTTTTGCATTTCTTCTCCCTTTTCATCCCCCCCTTATATTATACCTATACCTATATTTTGCACTGCCTGAAACAAACATGATGCATCAAAGGGAGCTATCCCTTATCTAGAGACTCTCCTCTCCTGCTTTGCCGTCCCACAGGTGAGAGAGGAGTTTCCATGTTGTGAGGAGAAGGCAGGAGCTAGGCCTCCTTGCCCCGGGTGCAATCTTCTATGTCAACAATTTATTTTCTAGCATTATGAGAAAAACAAGCATGGTTAAAAAAATAGGCAAAAAGACTTGGAAAAATATAATCAATCAAAAATGCACTACACACTAATTCAAGCTGGGAACTATGTAATAACATGAAAAATGACTAAGTATAAAGAACCAATAAATGGCAAACAAGATGGTAAAAATGGGATTTGTTTTCAAAACAAAGATGAAATATTTTTACACCAAATTAAAAAAAGTAAAATCATACTATATCACATTGGGAAGTATGAAAAACAAAGTAATAAAATGGAAGGTATGCATAAGGTCACACAAGGTAAGAAAAATAAATGAAAAGTCAATGAAAATTTGGTCTTAAATTTATCACACTAATTCAAGTTGGGAAGTATGACAAAATTCAAGAAATGGTTGAAATATTACATGTACTTTAAAAATAAGAAAATAAGAGGTGAAATAAAAATGAAATTAGCATAAAACATACTAGTTCAAGATGGGAAGCATGTCAAATGACTTGTAACTTCATAATCAATCGAATCATATCTCAAACTTAACACATGTAATTTTATGGTGACTTGATTGTTAGAAAACTTTGTGAGGAAGGTAAAGTCCTATCCATGGTCTTACACTGAAACTCAACAAAGGGAACACCATATGGGGTGGAATAAGCATAAACAACCAAGTACACATGGAATAAGGGTAATAGGATAAAACAATCATAAATGAAAAACCCAAGAGGATGCCAAAACAACATTGGCAAGTAGAATAATAATCTTGGAAACAAATTCAAAAGGGATGGTAATTTTGTGAGGAATTGTTGGGTCCTAGCTATGGTCTTATGTTGCAACTCATAAAAAAACACAAGGGGTGTGATCAAAAATCAAGATAATATTTCTCAAGAGGAAATATGAGGAAAGGGAATGAAAAAGGGAGTGTAAAAATCAAATACTTAGGCATCTTAAGAGAAGACCTTATGAGATAAGAGGCACATTAAGAACATGAGAAGACACTAAGTGACTAGTGGTCATCTATGTACAAAGGAAACCTATTCCCTATAGACACAAAGCTTTATAGGTAGATAAGTATGCTACTAAGATCAGCTTATGAAGGTAGATTAGCAGAATGAAAGATTAAAATAGACTTACCTCCCCATGGCATGTTCCCCACTCCTTAGGACCCCTTATAGAGTCATCAATCTACTACAAAGATTGGGGACTTGCATGAGAAAGTCAGTAGCACTAGAAGATTTCTTTAAATTCCCCTATTCTAATCTATTAGCCTACCTCACCCCAAAGGAATTCAACTCTATGTGAAGCTGACTATGGATTTTGAGCTTCGATTAGAGATAGGAGATGTACTTGAAATCATGTCTTTTAGTGTGATTTGACTTTTAAGAATATTGGTTATTATTGCCTTTTGATATCATTGCCTTTTGTTTTAAATTATTTGGATTTTAAATTTCTTTTGAAGGGTTTTTTTTAGATACCTCCTCCATACAGATTTGGAATGACCAAGCATGAGAGAGATAATGAGACACATTAATGAGCTATAGGCAAAGGCTAAAGGAAGCTAAGTAACCAAAAACAAAATATTGACTAGGACACTTAGGCTTGATAATGAACAAATATGTGATCTCGAATCTCAACCATGCATATGCTTAGTTTGTGAAAAAAGGAATAAAGGAAAAGGGAGATCCACAAGTGGACTAATAAGAGGAAATAGTAATGAAAAAGACTATTTGCTAATTGATCACATGGTAAAAAGAGATAATAACCAAAGGGAATAGGGTAAATACAACCAAGTCACCATGATAATTATCTATGAAAATCAAGGATAAAAAATAAACAATCATGAAGATACAATATAATAACAAGCTAAATATGGTGATTTTTTGAGTATCTACCAAGTCCTATCCTCCATTTTACAAAACAACTCACAAAATAAATATCCAAGGGATGTAACAAGAAGAAAATAGAAATATAAATCAATGATAAGGAAAAACAAACATATGCAAAAAAAGATAGAATATAAAAGTAACAAGAAATATAGTACAACAAAGAAGATAATGATATAAGATAAACAAGAATTTGACACAGTGTCAAATGATATAATCAAATATAGAAAAAGAAATAAAGATGAAGCACACATCCAATCCAAATAAAAATGCAAAAATTACCATGTATGTGCTCATAAGTACTGGCAAATATATCCACACACATTATCTAAGACATCAGATAAATCCATATGAAGCTAGATAGGGACTATTACTAATGTGTCATTGATATTTATAGAATATTGGGCACATACTTATTTTATAATCTCCATAATTGAAAAATTAGGATTACTCATTGGATCATGTTGAGGAGGGAAATTTGGAAAAGGATGATTAGAATAATGTGTGGTAATGGGATCTATAGGAGAAGGAGGAATCACTAGTGGAGAAGGATCCATAGGTGAAGTAGGGTTTATGGGTGGAGAAGGAACCACATGTGGAGGCACAGAAGGAACCACAGGAGGTGTAACTATGGGAGAAGAAGGGGGAACCTTCTTATGAGAATGACCTGGGCAAGGAATAGTAATTGGTCCAGGGATAACTATAAGATGATCCTTAAGATGCTTTTCAAGGATACAATAATGATTAATATGATGTGTGCCACATTGGTGCCATATAAAATACCTCTCACCATACATAGGTATATAGTCAAGAATAATCTTGGGAAGAGGTATGGTAATGTCTATGGATGAGGAAGAAGGACGTAAGGTATCAATATATTGTCACAAATTATGATAATGGGTAGAAGAATGAGTATTTGTCCCATGAAAGTAATAAATATTATTGTGTGTTTAGGAGGAACACTCACAAGATAAGGTGTAAAAAGTGTGGAAGAAGAGGGATATGACTCATCACCCCATTTAGTGGGCAAAGGATCCATCTTAAGCAAATGAAGCAAACCATCACTAAGAGGAGGTGGTGATGGAAAAGGAATAAAACTAGTCTTAAAAGGAAGATAACTAGTGAAAGAAGCATGAGTAGACTCACTAATAGTAGAAGTAATAATAAATGGTTCTAACATAGGTTCCATAATGGGAGAAGTAGGATCAATAGAAGGTCTAAGAAGGGTAGCACTAACCTTAGGAGTAAACCAATGATGGGAATCAGGGAACCTAAAAAAATGGTAAGGGTTGATCATAGCATGATCCATGATCATAGCATGATCCATGATCATAGTCCTATAGGGATCCTAAAAATATGGAGGTGTTGGTTCCATCTCTACTCTATGATAAAGAGGAAAAACACAAGAATCAAGAACTAAAAAAATCAAAACATGAGAGGATGCATGAAAATACTCAAGCAAAGAAGAATGATAATGCACAATCTCAACATCACGAGCTTTGACAAGACTAATTCATAGCCATCATTATAATTAGGTGAATGAAGATTGATGACACAAGTTGGAATAACTTTGTCATCAGAAGAAGCATGGTAAATAGAATGATGAGTCTTGGATAAGACTATAAGAATGCCATCGCAAGGAGGTTTGTGAGAATGAGGTTTCAAGGTAGTAAGAAATTGAGAGATGAGATGAGGTGTGAAATCAAAAGTTTTGATCTTGAGATTAGTCTTTTCAAGCTCATTGTCATCAAAATCTAAAAGGTTTGGAAGAATATTAACAATAAACTCAAGATTCCCATTATATCCTCTAATTGAGTTGATAGGAAAATTTAGACACTGTGATTCATGAAATGGAATGATAGGTAAAGGCTTAAGAGTAGGAATATTAAAGACACCATGATCTTATAATTGTTTAAAATTCCAAGGGTTTTTATCTCCTTTAATCCTATAAATGGATCCATTATGAGGGAATTTAATGCATTGGTAGGTGGAAGAGGTGATAGCTCATATATGATGAGTCTATGGCCTACCAAGCAAGATTTTATAAGAAAGAGGAAAGTTAAAGATCATCACCTTCACATGAATGATGATAGGTGGGACAATAATGGGAAGCCACACACACCCAAGAGGAGGCATTTGCTTTTTATCATATCCTTGGTAGGTGCTACATGTGGACTTAAGATTGCATTCACAATATCCAAGGGTTTTAATGAAATCAAGAGAAGCAACACAAGTACTAGAACCCTCATCAATCGAAGCATGTTTGACTTAGATATCACTGATTTAGATGATAATAAATAGGGGAGGATCATCTACATGAAGTAGAATCTCATCATGGATCATCTATGTGATGGGGAATTTTAATGAAAGAGAAGTGTTGACAGTTTTGTCAATATTTATGGACATCTCTTCACATTGTTTCAAGATACTATCCTCAGAACTAGATATGGTTACCTCTCATCCCACTAAGGGAGAATGAGGGACATTCATATAAAATAATAGTTGTATGAGATGGTTTCGATGATGGGGAGATCTCCTCATGAGTTCAATAAATGGAATTTGAGAAGGGAGATTAGTGAGTTATATAATGGGATCCCACTCATCACAACCCATGAGAAGGTTGTTAGATATAAACATGTAATGTTTAAGGAGGTCTTCAGAGGGAAGAGATAAAGAGAATTGAAATTTATGTTGATAATAATGACAAGGTTTAGAAGAAGGTTGTAAATCATGTTGAGATGATATACTAATAGGATCAACTTGATCTTGAGGAGTACAATAGGTGTTAACAAAAGGTTAATTAACATTAAAAGGAGAAGATGATGGAAAAGTGGTAGAAATAGCATGGGATGTGTCATTTAAAGGAGAATCATAAGTTGGATCTTCATCAAAGGTTATAATATCTTCTTGTCCCAACTCATTTAAAAGAGTTGAAGAATAATCTTGGATGACATGGTATGCTTGAGAAGGAGATGAGGTGTAGATAGGTTGAGAATTAATGAAAGCCACTACTTTTTGTATTTAGTCATGCAAACCACATTTTATTTAAAAATTGGTTCTACAAGACTTTATACATTATTGGTGGAAGATATGGGCTTGCCTTGGTTTTATTGAATTGGTTGTTGATTAGGTAAAGGATCCTTATAAATAGATAAATGAGCATTTTCTTGATTCAAGACTTGAGCTTTATCATGAGTTTTGTATTCCTTAAGTGCATGCTCATAAGCTTGTTAACATTGGCATGTGATAGAATCATAGTCAAAATTAGGTCCAAGAAGAAAGTCCATAGCTAAATTAAAAAGTTTTCTATAGGTGTCATGATAATGACCCCAACTAGCATGAAACCAATAAAACTTGCTAGGATCATACCAGGTTTTCATAGGATGAGTAGGGTTAATTTCATGAGGAAGAGGCCTAAGGATGTTTAATAAATTTAGATAAGGAAAGAGTTTTATGAATATTAATGTTATTTACTGAGAAATGAGGATTAGTAAATTTTTGAGAAGAGGAAGATGGTTCCAAAGAAGGGGTAGGAACAATAGCTTGAACATGGTGACTGGTATCATATGAATTAGAAACACCATCACTGATAAAATTACAATTTTTATTTTTGAGAAATATATGAGAACCCATGGAAGGTTGGGGTGGCTCAAATTGATGCATAAGGACATCTTATAATTTAGCCTAATCAATAACTTCTTCCAAAGTGAGTAGAGAAAGGATACAAACTCAATATTATAATTTGGGATAAAGAGCATTTTTAAAGAGATGAAAAAGATTATCATTAGCCATGTTGTGTTCACATTTATTCGATAAAGTCTTCCATAACTTAAAAAATTCTTGGGTGGTTTCATTTTTTATTTGCTTATAATTGATGAAATGGGCCAAAGCATTTTCAGAAGATCACTAGTTTCAAATTCTTGAACTAAAACATTCACTAAATATTCCAAACTAGTAATAGAATGAGGTCTAAGTTGTTTGTACCAATCCAAGGCACCACCTATGAAGATCTTAGAAAGGATCTTGGTATTAGAAAAGGTATTTAATTTAACCCAATATTTATAAAGATTCCCAAATGTTTTAAGATGAAGAGAAGGATTAGTTGATCCATTATTAGAGATTGTAGGTGTTATACCTCCTATATCAATGTTAGAAATTTAAGTAGTGAGAGGTTCATTTTGTAGATGCTTGATATTTTTATTGATTAAAGGAGGTTAAGGAATGATATTACCTTGATAATATCAAAGAGAAGGGGGAGCAACACTTTGGTTATGTGTGCCCCAAGCCATTGGTTATGGTTGTATTTGAAGATGAAGAAGGTGGTTTTACATTCTCATCATTTTATTTTTGCTATAGGTTTGAAAAGCATTCATTTAATTGAAAATTTTCAATAGAAGTTGGTGATTTTGACCAACATTATTATAAGATTTGGTGTTGATATAAGTGGCTTGGGTACCACTATTGGTGTTGTTGAGAGCTTGAGATGAATGATGAGAATGAGAGGCACTAGTGGTAAGGCTTGATTATATAGAAAAAGATGGAGTAGTGAATGGAAGAGAGGAAGAAGGAATAGAAGCATGAGTGCCTTGGGTAGAAAATAATTAATTAGTGGAAGGATTAAGGATATTGGACCTTAAAATAGGTCCACTAGATGTAGAACCAACCATGGTAGTTGAGACACTAGGCATGACAGTAGAAGAAAGGAAAGAATAAGAAGCATGAGAAGAGGTCATGATCAAAGGGAGAGGTTGTGAAGAAAATAAATAAATGCTACCAAATACATTTGAGAATGTATAATGTGGTGAATGAGGTTCATTATATTAACCACCAATCATGAGATTGTAAATGGTAGATGGATATTTCCCTTTCTGTTGGGGAAATTGGTTAATAAAGAAAAGCATTTTAGGAGTATACTCTAACTCAAGTTGGTTTTCTCAGAGAAATGAAGGATTATGTTACAAATAAGTATCATGACATAACCCATAGTCCATTGTGCAAGTTACAATATGGACATTACTAGCATTTGCAGAAGGAACTCTACTTTGTCTATGGGAAACCTTATGAGGATTGGTGAATTTCATCATGTCTGATATTTGAGATTTAGTGTTGTCATCCAAAAGGAAATCCATGATGAAAGAGGAAGGATATCAAGATGAGAAAACAAAGGATTCAAAAAATGATAGAAATAAAGCTAGGTCAACCCGATCAACCTAGTACAAAGGAGGGACAATAAAGCTAGATAGGATCCATAAATATGACCTAGTTCAAAGAGTAGAATCTAATAGAAAAGGGAAAAAGGATTGAAAACTATGCTACGTCAACCTGATTGACCTAGTGCAGTGTATAGGGGCTATAAAAACTACTAAGTTGACTAGGTTGACCTAGTATAATGGATAGAGGTAGTAAGTAGGGCCTGGGATAGTGTAGAGTCAAGTTGGTCAATGTAGCATAGTATATAGGAAAAGAGAAAAGGATTGATAAAAACATAAAAAATGAAATAAAATATGTCTATATCTAGTCTCAAAAAGTAGATACTAAAATGAAATACACAGTCAATTGAACTGACACTGGTCAATCTAATTGGTATACATAAATAGATTGTAATTTTAAAAGAAAAGTATAGAGCATAGTAGAAATAGAGAAATAGAAATTGACCTTAATGTTTTGGAGATGAAAATAGAATATGTAACTAACTTGTAACCTTGAAGAGAACTGGCCTAATTTGTAGAACTGGGTCAGCTAGTCGACCAAGTGATATAGGAACCTATTACAAAAGTTGAAAAAGTGTGTTAAGTCATCCTGGTCAACCTAGTAGATTGAACTAGATGTTTGGAAATGTGCTAAGTTGAGTTGGTTGACCTAGTTGTTTGGACTAAAAATTTGGAAGTCTATAATCTAGAACCTATATTTTGAATCCTGAATAGGAACCTGCTATAAAGTGGCTTGAAATGTGCTAGGTTGACTTGGTCGACGTAGTAGTCTAAACAAAAAGTTTGTAAAGTACTAGATACCTATGTTGGGTTGAGCTGGTCGATCTAGTTGCCTATTATCACACACAAAGAAAAATAGATAGGTTGATAAAAATGAGCTAGGAAGTCAAAACATATGATAGAAAAGATGACAAAAAGAATAGAATAAGTGAAAAAAACCCTATAAGGGTTTGATTCAGATCAGGTTCACTAGAATGTATGTAATTAGAATTGTATGGTATGCATTAATAAATCCTAGATCATATGAGATAGGTCACACCTACACTTTTGATTGGGGCACACACTTGTTAAGCTAGAGAATGACCAATATGAGGATTCGCTAGGCTTGGTTAGGGATCACTTATATCATTTGTGACAACACATCATGCTAGGAAGGGTTCCAAAACTTACAGTCTAACACAATTATACAACAACCCTAAAAGAGTCCTATTTTTTTTATATTCACTTGTGATAATAAAAAATAAAGAAAATTAATCTAATAACAAGAAAAGTAAAATAATCTAGTGCTCACCAAATATTGTGGCACAAAGTGGGGGTTAAAGCAAAACAAGTAAATAATAACTAAACTAAACATGTATAGGAGACATATACTCACATCAATGTATATGGAATCCTAATACATGGAAGAGAAGAATACAAACTACAATATCTATCTACTCTTACAAAGGAGAAATAAAGTTAGGAATACTTACCTTTGAAGATGAGCCTATTGAGTGTCAACCTCTCCCTTGGCCAATGGTGTTTCATAATAGATTATTGTGGCTTGTAAGGACAACCAAGATAAATCAGCTCTAGGCTACATAACCTACCTAATCATCCAAAATACTTCTCCACAAGACAAGATCAAAGATCCAAAAGAAATTATTGAACCTTAAAACTTTATTCCTCAAGTAGAATGGTCAATAAGTAGATATTCATTTAGACTTCTTCACTTAATTCAACTCTCTTATGAAATGGTAAGGAATGAACTTGTATATATAGTAGTATATCACCCTAAAGATTTTCAGACATGTCAACTGTTCTAGGTTGACCGGGTTGACTTAGCACATTATTGACCAAGTGCCTAAAGTTTGTGCTAGGTTAGTCAGGATGCAAGGCAACAAGGAAAGTCAAAGTATCCCCATAATAAGTTAGGTTGACCAAGTTGACCTAGCTTATTGAACAAGTAAAAAGGGAAACAAGGTAAGAAATGAGGGATAGAACATGAAAAATGGTGGGAATATATAGGAAAGAGAGAAATAAGTTTAGGGTTCAAGGTTCTAGGAGGCAAGAGTGTAGATAAAAAGTGGTAAAAGGAACAATAATCTTACAAAGCACCAATGGTCTGCCCACCCCTTTATCGGTACACCTCTTAAGGCATACACTCAAAGAGATTGAGACTCAATAGGTTCTTAAAAGATGTGAAGTGTCAGTAATAAATAAAAGTGTGAAAATATTGTGTATATAGTCTCTAGGCTAATAAAGAGATAAATATCATAATATGATAAATTAAAGTCAAGTATCATCTTGACTATTTCTACACTTGCACTTATCATATCTACTTATGTATCATTCAATAAGCTAAGTGTTATTATTTCTTCATGATTAAACAATAAAATTACTATTTGGCATTATAATTTCTATATTCAACACATTTCTAAAATTAAACACTGGATTAAAATATATTCTGAATATAAAATATGTAATTGGCATGTTGATAAAATACTCTTCTTATTAGTTGATTAGGTTATTCTCCTTATGATCATTCCAAAAAAGGGTAAAACATCTCTCAATGTTTTTCAAATAAATGTAATTAATATATCTACACTAGTATAAATTATAAATCTTTATGCTGATTAAATTTAAACTTTAAAATAGTTAAATAATTGGACCATGTCATAGCATTATAATTACTAATTACAAATTTACAATAATTTTATATAACATGAATACTTAATTTTTATATAATGTATAGCTAGAAAAATTATTATAAAATGCTAAAAATGGCCCCTAGGCATTTATTAATTGATAAACTATATGATTTTAGAATGTTTTTATGCTTGTTGATTATTGGTCTGAATTAGGTGTTATTGGTGGGTTTTTCCAACTTATGATGATCTATGGCCCTTCCCTAGCTTCTTCTACATCCCATTTTCTCTTTCCTCTAAGTTTTTCCTATTTTGATGCTTTTTTGAAGCACCCATACATTCATAAGGCCTATTAGGAGTGAACAAATACTCATGACATGTGTTTTTTGTTTCCCCTTTGGGCTTAATTATGTTCATTCAATGTTCCAACCTTTTTTGATTTTTTATAGTTGGAGGTTGGTTTGGGCACCAATAGGGTCTTAGTTTGAATTCATTTTATCTATAAATACATATGCATTCTAGTTCATTTATAATCTTAGAAAAAATATAAATAATTCCTTACTCAAAAGAATCTATAAATAAATTATAAGCATTCTAGCGAAGACAAAACATTCCTTAGATCATTCATTGAAGCACATAAGTTTATGTTCAAACACATCAAAATACATTGGTTTGTATGTCATTGATAATTGAGGTTTTTTATTTTTGATATTGCTATTGTTTAGGGTTGTGAAAAATATTAAGATAGTTCCACTATTCTTTGGTTTACCACAGACCCCAAAATATATATTATTTTCTTTATAATTTTCATATACTAGTGCCTAATGAGGGCAAGGATTTCTTTTGCAAGTTGTTCAAGTAAATGTGCATGAATATGAGTGAGGATTTTAAAGAAAAAAATTATGTGAATGTAGTCATAAAATATATAACATATTTATCAATTCATTGGTAATGACCATATGATTTAAACATCATTAAAAGAGTAAAAAACACTATACATTGTCCTTAATTTGGAATTAATTTTATAGGTTTCTTATCTCTCACATTGGATGCTCATTTTCATTGTTATATACTGATGATTGTAATAATATCTCAAAGCATTCAAGATATACCTATAAACCTTTCATGTCACATCCTCTAGCTAGTTTTTGAATTGATTAATTAGGTATTATTATTGTCTTACATATATTATTAAGCTTAGTTAAATGTTATGGGTATTGTAGACACCTGAATTTAGTCTTTAGCACTTGAAAACACAAATTTGGACATACTTTTACATACTTAGAAAATACACATAGAACTGAATCTCGAACACACTTTTCCTCTATTAGTCTACCCATCCACTATATTAGCCATCTCTATCCATTAGACATATTTATTTAGGATTAGGTTGGTCTAAATATGAAAACCTTAAAAATATGAGACATACATTCTCAATACCTCATATCCTCATTTTCACCCGCAAGACACTACCGTTAAACATGGATAATGTTGATTATTATAGATATCTCCCTTTGTCAGCAATGTCAAAGGGCCATCAATAGCTATATTTTTTGAATTAAGAAATATCCATTAGGTTGACCTAGACATTTTTCATGAATTGGTTATTGCAATAAATTAATGAAGAGTCACCTATAAATAAATATCATTCCTAAGATTATTAGGGACTTGGGATCATCTGTACACCTCTTAGATATATTCCACTTTGTTGGAAAATTATTTAAAAGGCATATACACATCTCAAATATTCAAGACACAATCTGAGTGTAGTAACTAAAGCTAAATCATAATACAAGGAGGTCAAATTTACATGTTTCTAAACATCAAACATCAAAGACAAGACTATATTCTAGATTGTTCATAAATTTTCACATTAACACACTCACCTAAGTGGGAGAAATACATGAGGTTTGATCCCTCTTTAGATTATTATAATGTAGGCAACACTCAATAATTTAAGGATTAGTGGTTATGGTCAGTTTAACCCAAAATCATATCCCATTTTAAGGTCTCTTTTGATCAATCAAGTTAAATTAGGGGTTTAGACAAATGAGATAGAAAACATGCATCATCACATAAGATTGAAGAGTTCATACATACAAGATTAGATTGAAGGTACAAGAAAAAGGATTTCAGAGGTTTCAGGCTCCCATAATGTGTAGGGACATTTGTAGTAAATCCAAATAATGTCAGTTGTTGTAGGGGTATGACCTTGTTGATAATGTCTAAATAGTTTTTTAGCCCCTATTTTAGACTTGAACACCAAAAAAAGCATATCCTGAGCATTTATAGATCCCATGGAATCATTTGTGAGTGATAGAAAACCACAAATTAGATAATTAATTCATATTTATATTGTATTATAAATTATAAATTAAGTAGTTACAATATCTAATATCCTATTTTTATCCAATTTTAATTCAGATTAATGTATTCATTATCATTACTTATGTAATCTGAATTAGTGCACAATTTCAATTATTTTATATCTCCTAAGTGTAAAATAATCAATTTTTTGGTGAACCCAGCTATTTATTTAAACATGAAAACCTTAGGTTTCCTTCTATATTTATATTATATTATAAATAATAAATAAAGTAGTTACAATATCTAATATCCTATTTTTATCCAATTTTAATTCAGATTAATGTATTCATTATCATTACTTCTGTAATCTAAATTAGTGCACAATTTCAATTATTTTATATCTCTTAAGTGTAAAATAATCAATTTTTTTGGTGAACCCAACTATTTATTTAAACATGAAAACCTTAGGTTTCCTTCTATATTAGGGTTTCAAAGTTGTTTCTTAGTTTCATGTATTATCATTTTCCCATGGGTGAAAATTATTTATATCTATCATTTATGGCTACAACGTCAAAAGATGCACATTTATTTATTAAATTCATATTTAATGAAATAATATATGAGGAATTTTACTGCAATAAAACTAGGGATATTATTATACATGATTAAATATTAGCATCCCTTAGTAGTACACATTGCATGAATGTTGAATCTGAAATTTTCCATTAGTCAAAGGGAGTAGGAATGTATGGTTCCTTTCACACCTCCTTCCTTAATAAATTATGGTGGGGGAAATAAATACCCTTCACTTATTATCTAAACCTAGGCAACATAACATGAAGAGGAAGGATACACAATCCTATAGTGAAAAGTGGGGTTAGTCAAAATATCACTCCTAATCTTCCTCTACCACCTAAAGTACCTACCAATATAACCAAATATTATGACATCATATATCAACTTAAGAATATTCATGCAAAAACATATATTATAGAATTAGTAAAAAATTATTTATAGGGACATTATTTATGCAAAAATATGCAATACTACTTTACCAAAGGATCCAAATCCCATTTATTTTGCATCCATTGTCAATACATTAAAAAGGAAGTGAAGATTCAATTCATTTTGAAAATAAGATTTACCAACCCATAAAATTATAGATCAAAAACTCCCACGATCTATTTAAGTACGAATCTTGAATAAGAGGGTCAAGTGGGTAATAGTAGATTGTGAACCAGGACTGAACATTTAAAAACTCATGTTTATCAAAACACTTGGCATCTATTGTGGCCAACATGCCCTTTATATACATTAGAAATGGGGACTCTAGGATCCCTTTGTGAGTTGTGAAGAATTCTAACTTGAGAAATGAAATTCATGTATTTTTCTATTAAAAAATTGGGCCCAACCCGAATGCTTGGTCTTTAAATAAACCTTAACTCTTGATATTTTTGATTTCAATTAAATGAAACTTATTTTTAAGCACATGGTATAAAGTTTGATAAAACTTATTCAACATGGTGTGTTTAGTCCTTTCATTATTTTAAAATCATTTTTACTTAGTTATTTTAGACACTAATGTTTTTATGGTCAATTTGGTTTCCATTTGGTGAAATCTCATGCTCCCAAAGTCCTGTGCTAATAAACCTAGACTCTTGTGATCTTATGTACTCATATAATGCACATTTTATAGGTATATTTATTAATTTTAATAAAGTGTTTCAACTAACTTACCATTTATATGAAATCTATAGATCTTGAAGCCCCATAATTATGAAGAGAATAATATGACCTAGAGATCCTTCAACCAATCTGAGATGATCACTTGTATAACTATACTCCTAGAGTCCTAATGATGGATATAATTATGACCATAAAGTTATATGGTATGGGAGGAAACCATCTATCAGAAACCATTGAGTGGAATTCTCGGAGCCTCGCATGGCACAACTATACTCCTGGAGCCCCATGATGTTTAGAATATTGGTAGTAACATGGTATATCATAAGACCTTATGACCTATCATATGATGACACATGACATTTCCATGGTTCCTAATCTAAAACAATGAATAAAAATTGTGAACCCCTACCCAACTAACTAATAAGGCCACATATCTTGTACAAATGGCCACATGAACATATGTCTAAATTTTAAGCTAGTAAAGAAAGCACACATGTAAAATAACTATCATTATCTTGAGCACTAATGAAATAAATAAGGGCACGTGCTCAAAACACTTTCCATAATAAATAAGTCATCCAATCACACTCTAATAGATTATGAGACCCTTTATAGAGGACACATGGATGATCCTAGCCAAATGAAAGCATTTTAATGGTAAATAGAAGTTGAAAAAATCAAATTAGGGACTAAAGGTGGATAATTCAAATAACACCATCAATTCATAGTTAATACACATGCCTATAAAATATAATCACCATTACTTAGATATTTATTTGAAAATACATAAGATAGCCTCCAATTGAGATTCATACTACATTATTATTCTAATCCATACTATAATATCTCATACTATTTAGTGATAAATAGATCTATAATTATTGATCAAAATAACATGTATTCTTTCAAAATTGATTCACTACATTCTTTATGTTAACATATACCATGTTAACACCTTCATCAAACCTAAGGCCTAAACATGAGTTAAAATACATGAATTTTGTACAAGGAATAGTGAGATATAAACACTATAATAACATATTAAGAGTTACAAAATAGATCTATAAAATTATTGATGATGATAGCACCACCCAAGAGGAAATTGACTTCTTAAAAGATCTCTTGGCCATCCGATAGTTTAGTTTATGCAAATCAACTATTAAGCCCAAGGTATCCCTCTTTAGGGATATATTTTATGATGTATGCATGTATGAATTATTTAATTTAGACTAACAATGAGAGGTAGAAAATTCCCTTAATTTCAAGTGAAACCTTCATAAAATACTATCACCCCTCAAACCTAAAATATCACATAATAGGAAAATTTACTTAAAGTGGATGGAGACCCATGATATAATGAAGACCTTGAAATACTAGGCTAAATAAATAGATCACTATGTAAATAAGGAATACATATACTCCTATATAATTAAAACATTTAGAGGATTCATAGTTGGAATGTTGTTACTCAACACATAGTTTAGGGCTAGTGACATGTCAATAAGTTTTGGGTGCCCTTCCTCAATCTGATCATGCATGAGAAGTATATCCTAGCTCTAGGAAGGATAATAACCTTAAACATGGCCAATAGGTGATAAGGTTCAAGAAGAGAGGAAATTTTTATATGATGTCTTGTTTAGTAGATGATTGTTATGCCATTATTCCATTCAAATCCCTTCATTCCCACAATGGACAGTATATGATCCCCCAATGCATGTGGTTTAATCTAAAATATATATCCACCATTATATATCTCACATTAAAGATATTTATAATCATTTATACCCATCATTTTACTTCATCATCCATGAAAAAAGGATTCCTATATTGTTTGAGAAAATGAAAGCTTCAATTATGGCCATTGGAGCCTATTTGTAATACCAACATTTCATAATAATTTTAGTTGAAGGGATATAAATTTCTCGCTTCAGGTTACCCTACTATATTCCTAAAAGGATAGAATATTCTTTATAAATAAGTCAATGGAGTGTCAAGTCAATCTACTAGTAGGAGATACAAGCCCTATCTGCATCTACCTTTTAGGATTAGCCACAAGGATTACAATAACTTCTCTATTGTATCTTCCATGTCCATCTACCAACCATCCTTCGATACACTACATTTCCATAAAAACATGTAGTGGGATCCCCAAGGGAGAGTACAGAGGAATGTGGACACATTAAGTGCTCAAATTAATATAAATTACCACCACAAAACCCATGATGATGATAGGTTCTATTTGAACCCTATAAATGACAATGAATTGATTGGGAAGTTGAAAGTTGTAAGACTATTGGAAGAACAACAACAAGGAAAAATGTCTTGGAAGAAAAACCTGATGAGCCCATTTCCTTATATGGAAATCCAAACATAGATAAGAGATTGAAATATATTACCTTGTAAGGGATCCTTTTGGCCACCCCTTCTTCTTCATTATCTGCTATTGCCCCAATAAAAGAAAGAGCTCATGTAAGGTAACCTACCCTTGTGCATACAATGTATATGGTAAATGACTTTGATTCCCAACCAAGATACCCTAAGGCTCAACTATATTTTCCAAAAAATCAATATCCCCTACTTATACCATGCTTACTTTAGAGGTTTTTATTTATCCAACTAGGCATGTACCTATTCAAGCTAACTTGGGTTCCCTTATTGATTCTAGTCTCTTTGTTATTTTTAGTTCTCCTGTTGCCTCAAGTTGTCTTCCCCCTCCAACTTTATTTTTTGATCCTCTTGGAAATATATAAACTTTAGGATTTATGCAAGTTTATACAAAGCATGACCTAGTAGCACAAGTTACATTAATCTCCTCATCTCCAAGTGCCACTACATAGACAACTAGCCCATTGCTCAGGCCTATTTGAGTTTTCAGCCAATTACCCCCAAAACCATTAAACCTAGAATCCTTGTAAATCCATTTTCTACATCTTGTCCTTTTTCTACCCATAAAACATAAAATGATTCAATTGATCCTATTCCTCCTCACCAACTTAAACTTACACTAATAATAAATTCCTCTTGGGCCCCAATTTCTTATGTTCCAAGTCCCTATGGGTTCACTTTATCCAGGCCCATTTCCTCTTTAATAATGATGACTATTATTCTTGGCATCATTAGACACACATTCCATATGACACAAGGGAAAATTAGGGCCTACACGAACCTATATGCATCCCCAATTACTATTCTCACCATCATTCCCATTCCCCCATCTTCATCTTCTATTCCCTTCCAAACCCATCCTATATCCATGAATCCCCCATCTAATTCATTAACTACATATTCTACCACTAATTTAGAGACCCTTGGACCATTACATGGAGGAGACTAGATAGATTCCCTATAGCCCAAAAAATACATAGGCCTAAAATGGTTTATCAAGGTGACCCAAATATATATCAGAGTGGGACATAATCAATGATCAGAATGGATAGTGTTAAGCATGGGATATATTGAGAGGTGGGATGGGGGGGGTGAATCATTCTATCATAAATATTATAAAATTTCACTTAATCAAATTCCACTTAACCATACATTCAAGATATGTAATAAAACTAAAATAATAAACACCACAAAAGATAGAGAGAGACACTAGATTTAACATGCAAACTTATTGTGGGAAAAACCATAGAGAACAATCTCAAGTATATGAATGAGCACCAACTAAAAATACAATATTCATAAGCACCAACTTGCTGAGCACCAACACAACAACTATTGATGAGCACCAACCCATATGAGTACTAACCCCTTTTGTGTATACCACACAACTATCTCTCAATGTTGCTTCTCAACAAATGATAAAACATTACAATATATCTTTCTTTTCTCTCCTTTTCTCTTCTAAGCTAGATATAACAATTACAAATCATGCTCTATATTTTCTATTACAAATGGCTTCTCAAGCCTTTATTTATAGCTTTCCAAATGACCTTTGGCATTCACCCTTTGTGACCCTTCAATCCTCATGGAAAATGGTGCCAAAATTACATGACACTTCGTATCCTTGCATTTGAAAAGTCACATGGTGACTCTTCATAATAAAATGTGTCCTTTCTTCTTTTGTCTTTATCTTGGTGACTTTTCATATTCCTTAAAGTGTCCCTTCATGAGAAAAATTTCCCTTCCTCTTTTGTCTTCACTTGGTGACTCTTGGAGTTCCTCAAGATGACTCTTCATAAGAAAATTCATCCCATTCTTCTTTTGACTTTACCCTGTGACTCAGAATGCATCCCATTCTTATTTTATCTTTACCCTATGACTCTTTGACTTATCCATGGGCCCTTCTTTTGACTTTATGTAACTAAAAATATATTTGTTAATATTAAATAAATATTAACACACATTAGCCAAGATTTGAATATTAAAAACACAATTAAATGCAATGGGGACTTTATCACCAATAATGTTAGACCTTTGACATCAATGACAATATTTCCAATAGATAACATCTAATGTACAAGGTTGAATCTATATGTAGTAGTGAAATCTGAAGAACAACTAAAATGAGGAAGAATTTTGTCTTCATAACAAAAAGTTGTATTA
This sequence comes from Torreya grandis, assembly GCA_037957365.1. Lineage (NCBI taxonomy): Eukaryota > Viridiplantae > Streptophyta > Pinopsida > Cupressales > Taxaceae > Torreya > Torreya grandis. Next base: position 2,656,365 of record JARHVA010000208.1, read on the forward strand.
ACATTCATTAGCCAAAAATTACATAGGAAGGTGCATTATATAGTGAAAAATTAGGTCACCTAAAAAGGTAATTAAATAAACTCACAATTAGAAAATGACTTATTTTACATTTACCTTAATGTACTATAAGTAACCTAAGCAAGTTAATTAGATTGTGTATGTAAAACCACATAGTGGGAAAAATACTACACTAACACCTCATTAAGCACAGTTTACGTGGTTAAGAATAATTGGGTCCCAACAATAATGTGTGATGAAGCATCTAATCACATATAAAATATAGAACTAAGAAGTCCCCATAGAATATGTTGAAGTTACATGTAATAGAGATCACAAAATGACCAAGGTCAATGATGAGATCCTCTACCTAAAAATTGAATAAGCTCCATATGCATGAAACGATGTTTCTTCCCATTTAAAAATGAAGAACAAAATGATTTTAATAAAATTATACCCATTCCACAATGGAAGATGAAGGCAACAATATGAAGAACTTTGAGCATGGTCTAAAACTAAAGTGTGGCATAGGTATGGCAAGATTGTGCATAAAAACTGAATGTAATGCCACTAAAGTTTACTATCAAAATAAGGACATGAAACATTAAATGAAATAATTCCCATGTGAAGTGTGGATCATGGCTCAACAACCTTTTAAATTAAATAAGAGACTATATATGAAGCATATTGATCTACAGAATGAATATCCATTGGAAGAGATGAGTCATCGATGCTCTCACAGGGTGTACTCTTACTAGAAACAATAAATTCCTCTAGATTACCAATATATGATGGATCTATAAGAAAAATAGCATGCACAATAATGGAAGTAGAATCTATAATTGGATAGCTAAGGTTTGGTAAAATCTCATCTTGTAGTGGTGGCTCAATAAAAGGAAGAGAACCATCCACCTTGGATGTGTTGTCATAGGAAATAGTAGAAGGAGAGAGTACAATAGTATCTAAAGAGATAGTAGGAATAATATGAGGATGTGTGATATAAATATTAGTAGTATATTTAAAAATATACTAAAGGATGCTCCAAATAGTGCTAAAACACATGGTGATGTAGATCCCATGAAATGTGCAACAACAAGGTACCATGAATCTTGTCACAAGTGTTAACACACTTAATGTACTTGTTAGAATTAGTGGGAGCATGAATCTATCCATATAAGAATGGAATATGATTCTTTCCCTTTTCATGAAAAAGTGTTCCATGTAAGCATGCCAAGAAGTATAATTGCTCTTTCTAAAAAAAACTACTAGTGTAAAATTAAATTTGCTCCATAGGTATCTCTCAAGGAGGTTGACATGACTCTGATAAAACACCAAAGAAGTGAAAAAATGCATAAAATAACTAAAATTACCCCTTAGCTGATAGATATAACAAGAATGGCTTTCCTAGCATATGAGGTAATAAAATAGGTGGATTAACAAGATAGTCTAAGTTTTTGAAAAGATATTTGGCAGTGATCATCCTAGTGAAATGTAGCTCTATTCTTCAAAAGGTGTGTAAATGGATGGCACTTTTCTGCTAATTGAGAGATGAAGTGTCATATTGACTAGATCTTACTCTACAAACTACATAGTTTCTTTAAATTAGTTGGTGGTGGCATCTCGGTGATAACATAGACTTTAGTCAGATCAACTTCAATACCTCTATGAGATATGATAAAGCCAAATAATTTACTTGAAGTTACACTAAACACACATTTCTTTGGATTGAGTCTAACTTTGTACTCCTATAATATTTCAAATATCTTACACAACACTACTGGATGGTCAGCCCTAGTTTTACATTTTCTTAATATGTCATCGACATAGTCTTCAACAATATCATGCATCATATCATGGAATATGATAGTCATGGCCCTTTGATATGTAGTTCTAACATTATTAAGACCAAATGGCATTACCTGATAAAAAATGTTCTCCAGAGAGTGGTGAACATTATTTTATGTTGGTCTTCTGGTGTTATTCTGATCTAGTTGTATCTTGAAAATCCATCCATGAGTGAAATAATTTCATAACCTGCCATGGAGTCTATGATCATGTCGATATTAGGCAAGGGAAAATAATCTTTAGGACAAGCTTTGTTGATGTATTGAAAATCAATATAAATTTTGATTCTTTCAAGCTTTTTACTAATAGGTATGACATTAGAGATCCATTTTGAGTAGTCAATGGATTAGATACATCCTACTTCTAAGAGTTTTTCTAACTCTTTCTTTACTAATACAAAAATGTGAGGATGTATCTTACGTAGATTTTATTTTACCAGTTTGGCATCAGGATTAACCATAAGGTGGTGTAGAGCCAAGGTGGGGTCTAAACCTGGCATGTTAGAATAGGGCCATGCAAAGATATCTACAAATTTTCTCAATAGAGCAATAAAGATGTCATATTCCTCCTCAGTGAGGGATGCTCTTAATTTTATCCATTTCAATTCTAATGTAGTCTTGATATTTACCTCTATTGTATCTTCAACTAGAAGGGTCGAACCATCTTCTAGAATAGTAGGCAATGACTTGAACTGTTTAACTATGTCAAGGTCCTCCATTAGGACTTGCTCTTCAACTTCTCCTAGGCATGATGAATTTGAGTCCCCTAATGGGAGATCTAGCAATGTGATAAAAGTAATCAAAAATTCTTGAAGAATTTGATCAAATACTTATTTTTACTCAAAGTTGAACTCAGATCCATATGTAAGTTCATTGTTGGTGGTCTCCTAGTCTAGTTTCAAAGAAGAATGAACACCCCTATCTAATGACACCTAAAATAGGTTTTCACCACTAGACTAGCCTTTGTCTTTACTTTTTCCTTGGTTAGAAAGTGCCTCAAAGAGGTTTTCACTTTGGGACTTCAATGGTTTACTTATTTGTTTTTGGCTAAGGGTGTTCACTCACTCTCCAAAATAGACTATAGGATCTAATGTGATTGAGAATCCTAATTTGTCATCTCCAAATGGAACATTGTCTTTAAGGCCTAAGAAGTCATAAAATGCCTCATCATTCTAAAACTCAACAATTGATAGACTAGATTCTTTTTGGTCCTAATCTATCAGTTAGGGATTATATAATGGTAATGGATTGTAATGAATGGTCAGGTTAAGGGTACAAATGGAATTTTTATCAAACATGTTGGTTTCATCTAGGTCATCAAAGGTGAGGTAATGATCAGAGTTTGCTTCTTTATTGGCATCATCATCACTAGTCATTGGTGATGGAGTTTGAATAAGATATGTGGAGTCACCCCCAAGTGAATTAAATCCAAGTCCATAAGGTCTTTCATACTTAGTCATGAAAATTGGCTTGATAGTTTCTTGCTGATTTAGTCTAAGGCATCTTCCTTCATAATTGTGATGCTCCATGATCCTATTAGGAATAGGATACTTTGTATTTTTATAATGATCAGCTTGGTTATCATTGTATAATCATGATTCATCCCCTTTAAGAGGGTCAAGTTTTAGGCCAAATGTTGGTACAAATGTGATAGGTCCCTTATCTTTATTCTTTTATTACCAATGCATATGTGGGGTGACTTTAGGTCACCCAAAAGTTTTTAGATTATAAGGAAGATTGGAAATATGAAATGTATCATGGGTCACATACTCTCCCAATCTATTATCTAAAATGGTGAAATGATTAGAAACTTTAAGAGGCAGCATATGGGCAAGGGAATCTAAGGTATTAGGATCTATGTAATTATCTAGTAAAGGATCAATAAGTATAGCCTTTCCTTTATCTTTCTTGGAACTTGGTTTCATGCTATACTGATAATTATGGCTTTGAAATTTAGCCTCGAGATGTTTATAGTGTTTATATGGGCATAAATCTCCTAGAATATTCACTTCCATCCCTGAGTGGGAAAACTTTATACATTGGTACAATGTTGATGGGACCACACGAATCTCATGTAGCCAAGGCCTGCCTAGTAGTATATTGTATGATAACTCAAGATCAAGCATATCCCAAAGTATATCATGGGTCAAAGGCCTAATGATAACTGACAAACTAATGGTGCCTTTTGATTCTCTTTTTCTGATTATTATAGGCTTTGATGGTTATTATTTCTAGTTGAAGATCTATCATTGTGTACCCAAGAAGCTTGATGAGATTTGGAGACACTATGTTGAGGTCGGATCCATTGTCTATAAGGATACATTTCAATTTATTCCATCTTATATAAAATTCTATGTATATTGGATTATTATGGAGTGGGCCAAGAGAAGATAGATTGCTTTGGTTGAATGTGACTTGTTGGGTTGGAGCTAGATGTCCAACCAAAGCTTGAAATTTATCAAGGGATATGTCACTATCAATAGTGGATTGGGTCAAAAACTCATTCAAGATGTTCTTGTAGATTATTGACATTTACAAAAAATATAAAATAGAAATTTATGTTGGTTTCTTGTCTTGGTTATTAGTGAATGGTTTATTCTGAGGTTGAATGACTGGTTGAATGACAAGCAAAATGGCAAATGCTTGTGGGCCTAAGATAGTAATCTTTGACCTTTGAGTTGTGATTACAAAATTAGGATTAAATATTAGACTATTATTGCTAACCAATGTTGGGAATGGTGTGGGACCAGACATAACAAGTCTCAGTTTCCAATGCACTCGCATGTGGTCATGTTGCAAGGATGAGTTATCAATATAAGGTCCAAAAAGGAAAGTCATATTTTATTAGTTGCCTATATGCATTCCCAAGTCAAAGAAGGATTATCCATGTAATTTGGTTGAATGTTGTTGTTCAGTAATGGTCTAGGCTGATTAGTTCTTGGTCTAGGATTAATGGAGATGGTATTAACACTCCCCCCTACAATATGGCCTATAACCCTATTGTAGTCATGTGCAATTGCATGGTAGGTTTGTTGGTTGTTACCATTCTGACCTTGGTTTTTTCCTTATTTTTATCATTTTAGGTTCTACTACTGATTTTGTTGGTTTGGCCTTTGATGTTGATACTATTGATTTTGCTACTATATTGGCCATTGTTATTATTGTTGTTGATTATCTTATTGTTGTTGATTATTATGTCGGGGAAAGGGGTTTTGATAAATCCCAAGAGTTTGATTGGAAGTGGAATCACCATTATCCAATGTTATCTCCCCATTCTCCAATATATTCTCAATTAAATTCTTGATTTAGACACATCTTCATATATTATGCCCATTGACCTGATGATAATCACAAAATTTGTTTTCATGGTACCAATCAAGATAAGAAATGCCTTGTGGATTATGCTTTGGTATAGGCCAATTAATCAAATTAGAAAAAATAAGCTTGTAAAATATAGACTCAATAGGTTCTCCTAGGTCACTAAAGATAGGATGTGTAGGCACAGTTATTCTAAAAGGAGGGGTTTGTAATAGTAAAGGCTATTGTATTTATTGTGCAAGTCTTGGTTGTTGTGATTGTGGTATTGGTTGGAGAGGTTTCTAGGTAAGAGTAAGCTAAAAAGGTAGTGTAGATAATGTTTAAATTGTTTGGACATGATAGGATTTGGTTACTCCATTTCCCATAACATTGTTATTATGGTTGAATTACCTTGATCTTTCATGGTTATTGGCATGTGTCGATTGCAATGTTGTTACTTGAATGGGATGTTGGTAATTTCCCTGATTGGTACCTTGATTTTGATTAGTTGAATTAATCTTGATAACTCCTTTATTTATGAATGCTCACTCAATAAACAAGCCTTTTTCAATGATTTCCTTGAAAGTATGCACACATTGTAGTTCCAAATGATAAGCTATCTCACTATGCAAATTTTTGGTAAACACAGTGGCTAATTATTTATCTAATAAACTATGGGTGAAATAGTTTACAAGGGATCTCCATTACTGTATATAACTTATAAAACTCTCACCAACTTTTTGCTTTTCTTTCTTTAAGTCCAGTAATGAAATCTCATGCTCATGATTATAGGAAAAGTGATGCATAAACTTATCAGAAAGATTATCAAAATTTGTTACATAATTTTAGGCAATTTCAAAAACCACTCCAAGGTTTGTCCAACCAAGTTGCTTGGAAACAACAAAAAAAAGGTAAATGTCATTATATGCCACTGGTTGACATGCGACAAATAATTTGGTCAAATGACCCTTAAGGTCACCTTTCCCTTTGTATTTGTCAAATTTTGGTGGTTTATATCTTGGAGGAAATGGTATATACAAATACTCCATGTTAAATGGGTAGGAAAACATGTCATCTAATTTGAACTTTTTAATCTATTTACTGGCATGAATAGCAACAATTACATCTTTCATCTGTTGTAATTCTTGGGATACAAAACTAGAAGGAACATTGGTTTGAGGGAGAATATTGGTTTGGATAGATGGCTGGGAGGTTACAAGTGGGAGAATTTGACTAGGGTATGATGGAGATACCTATTGGGGTACATTTCTTTGGTTGGGGAATGGACCAGGAATATGCATACATGGATTAAGATGTACTTAAAATTAGACATTTGGTTCTATGATATTCTGGTTTGGGTTGATGATAAAGGTTTGACTTGGAGGATTTTGTGGTTGGGATGGAGGGATATAACTATATTATACCTATTGTGGTTGAAAAGGGATATGCTTCCAACTAATTGAACCTTGTTGTTGAGTGGGAACTAGTGGTCCAAGATCCTGTCTCTAAATTTGTGGCACATTTTGAACCAATGGTTGTCTAGTAGGTACTTGAGAAACATGGAGATTTCTTTTGTTGCATGAATCCTTATGAGGGAGTGAAAATAGGTTGAAAATTCATCATCTATCACTGACCAATATTTGCATGTTGCCGACTAATCATTACTTGGTTTTGAATTGGCATATTAGTCTGCAACTAAAAATGTATGTTTATCATTACTTGATGAGGTAGAACATTAGTTTCCCTTTCTTGAGGTGGAAATGTATTTATCCTTTATTACATTGATACACTAGATTATGCCTATTATTGTGGCATACTACTCGTTATCTATTGAAGAGGAGTATGATTCATCACATTTATCATTGAGGTGTGACATTAGCCATTGTTTGATTACCTAATCCCATAGGTTGTATACTTATAGAAACATTTGGTTGAGGTTAGGGTGTAGAAACTTCTATTCCCTAGTATGATGATCTACTCATGGGTTTAACTACAGGCACATGTTGTTGGCTAGTTGTTTGTGTGTTGGTATCACTTTGATCAAAATTGGACATTATTTACACATTGTCCACTATGTTTGGCTCATCATTTTATGTAGAGGCTAAAGACACTTCTTCAATAAAAGGCATATACACCAAGTTATCTATCAAATTAGTTTATATGAATGGGTCAAAATTCAAATTTTCTTGCCCAGTTAACTCTATCAACACTCATATTGAAGGAACTAGGTTAATGAGAGGCTTACTCACCATGTTCATTTGATTTAAATCACATGCTAAATTTAGGTAAGTTTGATGTGCTATCTATATTTATTTAAAGTGATTTTCCATGATGTTTTTTCCTTGATTAGATATATTAGGGTTTTAATACATTGTTTGGACTAGAGCCATAGGATTGCTAGTAGAAGCATGTTGATCATAAATGATATTGTGGGACATTCTTACTAGACTCAGTAAATTTTCTTGGGGAAATTTTAATGGAAAATTGGCCCCTACCTTTATGTCTCTAACCAAACTCTCATTTTTTTCTCTAATAAATGTCACTCAAACAAAAATGGATCATACGTAGAAGCCATATTAGTAGAGTATGACTATTGAAGAACTAGCTCATCCACTGTGGGTATTGTAGCTAGGTATTGTGTGGTTTGCTCTTGGTCTTGTTCTAAATAAGGTGGTGTGTTAACCAGATAATTAGCCAATGGGTCTTGGCTTTGTGCCCTTGATTGAGTATAATAAGAGGGATAAGAATCCATCTCATAAGTAATATTATCTGCATAGGGGTCTTACACCATTTCTTCTTGTGTAACTATATTACTAATCCCCAGATTATACATGAGTCCACTATGAGTGTAGGAATACATGTTGGGATCCATAGTCAATATTTTATGATAAAAAGTCAAATATTTCTACAAACTCTAAAAACGACAATGTCTAAAACATATGTGTTTCAACTTGGTCTAGATTCATCAAAAGGATCAAAAGTTTATGCAAAGTTTTGTGAGGAAACAAACTAGCATGAATTATCTAACATTTCACTATTCACACAAAGATAAGCAAGTAAATGGACCAAAAATCAAAATCCAAACTCTAAGGTCGAAGTGTTTCAAATCAGTCTAATCTAGGAATTTAAAAGTTGCTAGGTTCTTTTAGCCAAACATGGTGTCAAAAGATAGGCTCAAACAAGGCATGTGCTAGGACTCTTGGCCAAATGGTGTCAAAAGCTAGACTTTTAAATAGATGAAAGTTTTAATCTAACTAATTTGAAACACTTCTAACAAACAATGGGCATTTGATTCTTATACATGAACTTGATCAACTAGGTATAAGGTATGAAACAAAAAGGTACTTTAGAAATAGTTTATTTTTTCATAAAAATGATATAAAACTTGGTTCTTTTGACAAATAAGCTAGACAAAAGTGAGAAGTATAACTGTGCTAGATAAAAGATCACAAAAGTATGTTTGGGGTAGTCTTAAAATGTAGGAATAAATTTGAAATCAATGCAAGAGGATCTATGAAATAATATTTGAAATGTTTTGGGCAGAATAACGATGTTATACTACCCAAAAGGTGTGACAAAAAAGTTTGTTTCAAAAACTCTTTAAGGCAAAGATGTTTTCCTACAATTTTAATAGCATAACACTACTTTTATTGACTCAAAATGTTGTGGTGCATAAACTCAAAGTGCAAGTGTTTATCACAAAATGGTTTAAGTCTATCAAGTGATGACAATGATTATGAGTCTTAAATGGCCTTAAACCTAAATTAGAAATTAAACTTAAGCTCCCTCAAGTTTATTGAAAATGGTGAACCCACTTAACACATCAACCTTATGAACTTGTAAAGGTGCAATTCTGAATTTAGATTAAAATTGAAAGAATTAAACAACTTTGGTAAAGGTCTAAACTCAATTAGGCAGTATAACTGTGCCAAAGTGGATGATATGACTCTCAAGTTTTTGATGAACTTTGAACAGGGAAAATTGATAATATCATGCGAGCAGCATAATACCTCTTTATTAAAAGGAAAATTAGGACTATGTATTTGGTTTTAATTTGTTTGTTTACACCAAGTTTTGACTTCAAACAAGACTTTAATCTAGGACAATACCAACTAATTAATCACTCTTAGATCCTAAACTAACAAGGTTGCTTGGTATTATTGGAATCTATCAATATACATCATTTGAGAGGATTTTAAGTGTTCATCCAAAAGTAAATGTGCATTATATAGTAGGGTTTTTACACCCCACCTTCTCTCAAATGATAGTACTATGACATGGACCTTGAGGTGCACCTTGCACCAACAATACTTCCATGAAAAGTGGGGATTTGTCTATAAGATCTAACAAGTTTATGAGAATGATCTAGGGGACTCAATTACATAATGATTTTCATGCCAAAAAATGCAAAATAAAAGCATAGATTTTTGGTCCATATCACTTGGCTTGTTGCAAAAAGGTCTAGTCTTTTTTCCAACCACTACATCCTGTTGCTTGCTCAGTGTAGTATGATGTCCAAAGTGCCACTATGTCCCATGTACAAATCCAATTATGATCCAAATGAGGTCAATGTCGAGAGGTGAAACCCCAAGTCAAATCTTCCCTAAAGAACTTGTGAGAGGTGATGAAGTGCCCCTCACAAGACAAGTTTTCATAAAAATAAAGAAAGCATGGAAGTAGAAAGACTTCAGGGTCTTTTTCAAGGTCACCCAAACTTTTAAAAGTTTTTAGGGACTATTTTAGATGAATTTATTTCTAAGCCTTAGACTAGGCTACTTACAATAGGAATGATGCTTTTGATTCCAAGGGTTCCCTAAAGGGGACAAATGAAAGAGCATACATGAAACATTCCTCTTTTTGCCAAATTTTCTTTATTTAAATAATTATTGCAAACAAAAATTGATAAGTGTGTTCAATTTTAAGCCCAAATAAAAGATTTGGTGGTTTTTATTTGACCCCTTGGTCTTAAGATTGAGAACTTTGAAAACATTCATCTAAGCATCTAAATTTTTCATTAAACACAAAAACAAAGTTCCTAATTGATTTTTAGACATGAAAAGGGTAATATAAACATATTTTTATCAAATGTCAAGCTTGTTATAGAATAAAAAATGTTATCATGTCCTTTAGCTTTGAATCTATTTTTGGTTTGAAATAATGAACTTTATAAAAAGAGCTCTCAGGTCTGTTCTTTAAGAAAAAACATAGTGACTGATGTTGGTTTATATAATCGATGACGGTGACATTTTATAATTGATGTCAGTTATCCAACTAACATCAGTTATACCAATGTGACCAACAATAAGTATATAACTGATGTCAATTTCACTAACCAATGTTAGTTAAGATATGAAATCTATGTTGGTCTTACTTGAAAATGTCAGTTACTATGTAAAAATTGTGGTAAACAAAAATGGTAAAATAAAGTTAGAAAATTAATTTACAAGAGTTTTAAGGGTTCAAATGAATATTTTAAAGTTAAAAAATGATCTTCTTCAGGTGTGAGATGCATCTAGTCTCATCGGGTGTGCCATATGTGATCTAAGAATTTGACTCAAGAGAGGATGGTCAGTATGGTTTTAGTTCCAAAATGAAAACAAAATGAAAGAAACACACTAATATCATATCATCTCTAGGCCTGGACACTAGGGGGAGCTTAGTTAACAAAAACAAATGACAAACACAACAAAAATATAAGGAATAAAACATAATAATTCTTTCACCTTCCTTGAATGCTCTAAATGCCTTTGTAGTAGTCACTTGCTCAGTTTTGTGCTCATGAAGTCCTTGGCAATGGAAGCTTGGCTACGTCCATCTCTCCTTGACACCTTTGGCTTGTGGCTTGGCTTAGCTTAGCTTGGATTGGAATAAATTTGGCATGGTAATACTAATTTTCAAGACTTCTTGAAGATATTTGTGCATTATAAATTTGCACCAAAAATAGCTTAGAAATGATGTTCATGGCCTCTCTATTTATATATTTTTGAGAATGTCTAGAATCAGCCTGAATCATCCATCTTGAGATTGAGATGTGTGGTTGAGGATTAATTAAATTTTTAGAATTAATTTTATAATTATCATCATCATGAAATTGGAAGAAGAGTAAATTAAGAGGCATGGAGGGCATCATGGAAGGCATTGATGAGGCATGGAGGGCATGAATCCTGATATTTGTGGCATTTATGGCCTAGGGATGTCTTCTTGAGAAATGAGGTCACTTGATGATGTAGATATTCAATATTTATTTATAAAATAAACTATTCAACAAGTTTACATATAATTATTAATTATGATATAACTTGGATTAATAACCTCTTATGCATGATTAAGCACTTTGTGCATAAATTACTCAAATTGATTAGAATACCTTGTTATTGGTCCAAAATTTGAATGGATTGGAATTGAAAGGTGATGTCAAATATGTTAGAACCATATTATTATTTATGATGTTACCAACAATAAATAATTAAGGCACATGTCTTGTGTAGAATATTTGATAAGAAAGAACAATCCAGAACACCTAGGTGCAAAATTGGCATTTTGACTCAAAATAATTTGATCAAAGTTAGCTGGCCCATAAATTATATTGCCCCATTTAGGGATACCCTAGCCAAAATTGTAACTTTAATATGTTAGTTTCACATCAATTATCATGTTCTAGTGTTTTTAGACCAAATTGTGCATTTTGGGTGGAAATTGGCCAAAAGCCTATTCAGAGGTTATCAGTGGCCAGTTTTAGGTGTCTACAAAAATTGTTAGTGGTTAAGTTAAATTTTTGGCACAAGGTTATGATTACTAGGGACAAAAACATTACTAAAAGGTCATGAATACCATTTTAATGTCATATATCACTCCTATGCACACAAAATTCCAAAAATCTAAGATTTTTCTTTCACTAATTGACATTGCAAGCTTATAAAAACATAACTAACAAGCAAAATTGATTAAATTGGGAGCAAAATCCTACTATGGTCACCAAAATATAGTTTGAAATTTGAGATATATGGATTAAATCTAACCAATTTAAACTTCTCAAATCTAAAACCACCAAGTAAAGTCTAAAGCCATTAGAACTAAGTGCAATTAAATGAATAATCTATTCAATCATACACTTAAATCCTAAAGCTAAATGCTTTAAACCAAGATCAAATATAATGAAAATAAAGAGATTAGGATGTTTGATTACCTTGACTCATATTTTTGACATGGATGCTTGATCAAAGGATTGGTGATGAGGGATTAGATTGACATGGATTTTCTATGGATTTCTAGTTGGACATGGGTATGGCATGAGACTTCAAGTTAGCTCCAATGGAGGAGTGGCCTTGGTTACATAGAGGAAGGAGGGAAATATCAATGGTTAAGGTTTAAACTTGGTTGATGGAGATCAATGGATGGGAATTAGTCAAAGAATTTAAAATTCTTTGGAAGCCTCTAGATTTAGAGGCTTTTAAATAGGAGGGGCTAGATTAGAGAGGACTCTAGATCCTCTTAGGGATTGATTAGGATTAGGGATGGGATTAGATAGGGATTAGGTAGGTGATTAATGAATATGGGTGTAGGAGAGCCTAAGAATAGGCTAGTAGGTGGGTCATGATGAATTTATAATTCCCAAATAATAGGTAAGTAGGATTAAGATGGGATAATGGGGGTTTAGGATAATTAATTTATTGGTGGGGTATAATAAGATTAGAAAATGAATAAGCGATGGGGGGGATATTAGATAAATAATTAGGAAGTGGATAGATTAGTGGGATAAATTAGATTAAGTGGAATTAGTGTCAATTAATAGGAATATTAGTGATGTTAAATGAAGTGAGTGAATTTAGATGCATACAAATAGGTCTATATATGTACCTAGGATATAGTGAGGTGGTGAAATAGGTCTAGATTAAGTTCTCAATTTAATTAAAGTAAATATGGGCCAAAACTGACATTATCAATTATTCATGAATAAATTTGAGTGACTATAGTGTGTGATCTTAAGGTCTAATTAAGTGTGTGACTCAAATAAATTTGTCTCATTCACTCAAAACCCTAGTACCACTTGTAATTATGATATAATTAGGCCTTAAAAAGGGTTTAAAGGTGAGTTGAGTTAGCCACAACCACTCTCCATTTAATGGTTAATCACTACCTACATATCTAATACTCTAAAAATGGAATTTAGACTACATGTAATTCTCCACATTAGATGAATGTGTGTACTATTTCTCATTCAATGGATGTAATCCATAGTCTAGATATTAATAATTGATAAATGAAAACATTGGCTTAGATCTTAAATGCTTTTGACTTGGATATGACTTGATCCTAGTGGCTTATTTGTAATTTTGAAAGAATATGGAAATCCTTTTAAATGTTAAAGTTTATATACATGTATCCTTGATAAGTCAGATAGATATTAGGCTTGTACTTATTTTTATTTGTAGGAGACCCTTTGGGTACTTTTTCACATGAATGACACGAAAAATGTACATGCTAACACAAAGATTATTTGAATTTTAAATTTGACTATTTCTTTTCATGGGATGAAACTATCCTGGGCTCAGATGTTATTGTCACATGGTATGCTCTAAGTCTGACATTACTATCTAGGAGACAAAAACATGATATGATCACCTATAAATGCATGAGTAATATAAATAATTTATTTTACACAAATGGTGGGATTTCCTATTGGTGACTAAGATAAATTTGGTAAGTTTACGCTCATAGAATACATGTGGTTGTGAGAGAATGGAGAATGAGATAAGTATATTTACACATAAGTCATGTAAGGTGAAGGTAAGTTATAACTAATTTTTTGAAGCATCAATTACCATATTTTAGTGTCTATATCTATAAATCAACTATTTATTTTCCTTCATATGATCTCATATTCTCTTAGAATGTCCAAAAAAATTAAGATCTTTTCCTATATCCCATTCAGCTCGTGTGAGTTATTTCATTAATTTTATATCTATTGGGATATTTTTATATATAGTGTTTATTCCACTACACTTATCCTAATAAAATATATTCACCACACTATCATATCATGCAAACACACTCGTGAGATTATATAGGTGTGTTGGGATAGTTGAAACAGATGAATTCAATTATTTGTTAATTATTTACTCATAAAAAATAATAGTATAAATTAACACTTCTACATCTTAAAGAAATAAATGAAATTTATAGATGCATTCAAAAATCAAACAAAATCATTACACTAAATATTCGGTGGAAAAAATTTAGATAACACTTTCAACCTTTAATGAATGCATTCAACTCTTTAGAATTAACATATTAGATAATATCAACATTACATAAATTTATCAAGGTTTAAAATATTCAACAAAAAAATATTAATAATAATAAAAACATCAACAATAATAAAGATGTTAAACTAAGAGGATAGGTGGGATTTTATAGCGCTATAATCCTCTACCTTGAAATTATAACAAATAAATACAAATTTTTTAGTTAATCCAATAATTTTTATATAATGACGAATAATTACTTTGTGTTAAATTTGCTAAGAAACTAACTCTTATATTTGTGTTAGGTCATGTTAGAACTGGTCAAACCATTACAATAATAAACCTTCCTTAATGTTGCACTTCCTAAAGTTTTGTTCTATTTTCCAAGTCTTATATATTATTGTTCTTTAATTTATGTTTTTTGGTTTGCAACACCTCCTTCCTATTCATTATACTCTAAGTTTCTGATTGACCATAATGATGCCACTGATTCATGTTGATAATTCAATGGTTGGTTCTTCTAATTTGAGTGCTCCCAAGTTTCTTGGTATAACTATGCAACCATTTCCCCACATGTCATTAAGATCAGTGGTGTTCTACTAGATTTCATAAATATCAGGGTAGTGATTGGTATGTCTATTTATTATGACCCATGACCTTGCACACTACTTATCAAAATACATGTTCCTTTTTCACCCTTTGAGTAATAACAAAATAGGATATATAATTTTAATAATTTTTTTAAAACATGGGCCAGCATCGCAACCCACTAATCATGTTATCCATCCCTAGATAACCCTTCATTCATGTGTTTCTATTCTAAAACCTTTGATCCATTTTTTATATTCCATCTTCAAATAAAACCCATGTTTCAAGAGTAGCTTTAATTGTAAGATTTATTTTTGAAATCTCCATAGATAATTTCTTCAATGAAAAGGCTTGATGATTTTTTTCTTTAGCCTTTTAATTTGTATATTAGATCTTTAATGCAAAAATATTTTCAATCTATTTATCATTTCTTTGATTCTCTGTTTCATCATGGTGACATCCTTAAGGATTTTACCCCTCTTGATCTCCCTATCATTGATTTGAAACATTTTTTTAATGCTCTCTTTTCTTTATTTCCTCCTTGATTAGACACACATTAATATCCTCCAATTGGTGTGTAAAATTTTTAAATGTATAGTTTATGAGATTCACTTTTTCTTAGAGCTATACTAACATATTTCCATAATTTTAAAAAATTTCATATAATCTGATTTGTGCCTTCTCCTTTTCTTCTTGTTCTATTTCTTTAATAACTGTTATCTTAAAATTCAACAAAAAATGTATTGATGATCAATTCAAGCTGATCAATCTCACTAACAGCTTATAAATGAACTTTTTTCATTAAATGGGGATCCTTGTAACCTATCTTGGCACACAATTTTATTATTTTCATTATTATGAGAATTAATTTATGATATTATATTGTGCTCTTATTTTTAACCTCTTCTATTTATTTATAATGTTTTCTAGGATAATTCAAAATCCATTCTTAATAATGTACTCTACTTAAACCTATTTATTTTTTTCAATTTCATATGCATGAAATCCTTTTCTCCATATATGGTGTATGGTTCTTATATTCACACATAGGATTCATGTGTATTGAATTAGAGATCATAAATGTGGGTATCAAGAATAAAATATAATTACTTCTATGTTTGTTTGGAGACACTCTCCTCATGCAAATATTTTTATACAAAAAAATATTTCTCTTATATGTTATTTTAGATCCACTCTATTATAATATCCTCTCCTTCATTATCACTCTCTTATTTAGTTGGTACATATTTTTTCATGGATTCTAATGTTGAATAAATTTATCCAACCTCATACTAATTTTATATTTCACACGTCTCCCTTTGTTTCCTCATGCTTGATCAGGTCCACATCATCCATTTCTTTATCACTTTTACCTATACCTTGATCTATTTCATATCCAACTACTTCATTTTCTTATTGTTTTTCTTATCTTCCTTCTTCTTCCTTCTTAGTCACCCACCTAGCCAACACTCTTCAAACTCTTTAAAATTGATTCCTTTTCTAGTGCACTTATATATTCATCTAGTGTACCATCATCATTAGTCATCTTCATAATCCCACACTACAAAACTCAGTGGATTATCATACATTGGATATTATGTCCACATTATCATCATCATGATATTATTTATAGGTGGTATAGGTATAAATATATCCTTTGAATAGGGAGGTACCTTAGAAGATACCCTACATATTCTATGAGATGTGGTTGAATAGGTTGTCTTTGTGATGACATTTTTTTAGGCATAGGTTTTCATATAAATTTAGAGATTAGCACATTTTATTCCTAATTATTATCATCTAAATTTTTCATATAGGTCATGCACTTAAACTCCTTAGTGTTAGTTGTCACTTACACCTCAGATACCATCTCACTAATTTGCTTAAATATGCTATGTTGTGTGGTCTTGATATGATTTTTCATACATGTTCCCCATACTTCCTATTAATTGTTAAGGCCTTTCACTCATATTTGTTATCATAATATTTTATATACTTAGCCCCTAAATCCTTCACGACAATTTAGTTTTTTGCAAACTATGCACTAAACTCCCCTTAATGTTTCCTAGGCTTAAAAACATATGAAATAGGAAAAACATGGTTACCTTTATATTTTTCCACTATTTCCATAATTATATGGTAAATTATAGTGGAATAATCATCTAACACATTTTCCTCATCCACTATCTCCTTAGTAAGATATTTATAGTGTGATTTGAACATTAAAATATCTTCATTTATCTTCTCAGCATTCACTTTATCTAAACACACATTAGTTATTTTATTTAATGTGTTCTCTAAGTAATGATTTGAGATTTCAAAATTTCAACACCAAAAATTTCCTTCCAAAATTTATTTCTAATTAGTTTTATTGTAAATAATGTTATGTAAAGTGTAGTTAGTAGTAATATCTATTTAAAGTTATCAACATCCACCAAGGTATAACAACACACACCATGAAATGTCATAAATTAAAAATTAAATATTGTTGATCATGTTCTTGAGATGCATTGATTGTCATTGATGTCAAGGTGATCTAAGTACACAATGCATTACTGATAAATTGATAGGTTCCAAGTGGATTTAAGATTGCATATCATGTGTGTAGGTTTGTGGGATAATAGAGTATGTTGTTTATGATTATGTTCCTATTATAGAGGTCATATGGGATGTTATGAGTTCTTAGAGTGCTTGTGAAAGTGAAAGTAATTCATCAGCTCAATCATATGAATGTCTAGGTTCTCCTAGTCACCTCAGTAAATTAGGCTAAGTGAGCATATTAATGATGTCATAATTAGAATGTGTGGTAGTGTCAAAAGGATTTGGTCAAATGGTGGTGTTTGTGTTTGAGTATAGTTTCTATAGTCCAATTTTTAGGTCATAAGGTTGTGTATAGCAAAAGATATCGAGGTATAAAGTTGGCCTTCCAAGCAGATTGTAGTGTTTCCCATACTTAGATAAATTTTAAGTATCGAGTGACATTTATATAAGGATTAAAATTGTCATAATCTATATTGATAAGATAAATCATTTATATTAAGGATCAATGGTACATGGGTGATCATGTAGATGAAGATCTAATGACACATAGGTGATTGTGCAGATGGAGATCTACTGATGAGCATGAGGTCAATAAGTCAAAGGATCCTAAGATTGAATGTAGGAATTACAAGTGGAATAATCATTTTTGAATAATAATATAAGGGTAAATATAAGGCACATGGGGCTGCCAAGTGGCATAAGTGCATGGAGAGATTGACAACATGATCCATAGAAGGCACGTGAGGCTACTAAGTGTCATAATCTTGATAGCATGGATCAAAGATCAATGGAAAATGATTAAAGGTAAATAAAAATAGATAAATGGAGTGTATTTTATCATATTTACAAGGGTTAAAATATGAATACACATGTATAAATCTTTTGCATTACACAGTGACTGTTTGAATTTAAATTAACAAAGGAAAACTAGTCTGCATTGTTTAAGCCATAACTTTTGATGTATGATGAATTTGATGGTGGTATAAAAATAAAAGTGATAGAGAAACCAAAGATGTATCCATAAAAATTGGTTATAATGTTATAATTTATGTAAAACTATAGTTATTTATATCAAAAGTTGATTGTGTGTTTGATCATCTTCTGCAATTGACTAGAGAAGGATGTTTGAGTTTGTATTGATGCATTTTGGATGTTTCATGATGAATTAACTATTGGAGAATATTTTATACTCCATGAGGATAATATTTATAGATTTATATGTTTTACCAATCCATATTTAGTATGAATAAATACTTAAAATTTTATTATTTATTTGTTCATGGTGTTCTTATGTACAAGACTAATGTTTGAGAAGATTGTGCATATACAAAGGTGTGTAGTGATGGATGTAATCACTTAAAGGTGTATTATGGGTCATTTAGAGTGGAAATATGAATTTTAAATTGGTATTGTGTTTCTAATTTGATTGATGAAGTGATAAAAGAGTGAATAGGTCTCCATGAGACCTATAAGGGCTACTAAGGCCTAATTAAAAGGTGTAACTACTTAAGGGTGACCTATGGATGATATGGATGACATATGAGGGTAGTATTGAGCTATGTATTAGTGTGATATAATAATTAAGGGTTAAGTAAAGTCTAATGGATGACCAAGAAGATGATATTAATAAAGGCTCTATAAAGAGTGAAATGAAAGGTGATGGTTTATAGGTGTTATATAGTGGAGTAGAGGGTTGTGAAGCAAAGGAGGAAAAGATTGAGTATGCTAAGTAGATGGATTAAAGATAAGATCAGGTTAAGGATGTGTATATGAATTTTAGGTCATAATTTTGATGTCATAATAGTGTACTTCTAGGATTGAATATTAATGATAAATGAAGAGGTCTAAAGCAATCTAAAAGGGTATTTTGGATGCATTGATTATGTATGAAATTTTGAGAGAGTGTGAATGGCTGAAAGAGAGGTGTCAATTTTTTTTCTCCATTAGATTAAAATGCAATCAAATTTTTGGAGTTGTTGATTTCATAACTTTTGTGTGGGTGCTCAACATGTAGAACAAGTTGGTTCTTGTTCATGCTTAAGGGTGGGTGCTCCTTGTGAAGTGGGTGCTTCACTAAAAGGTATCATATTTGTGATCATATTATAGGATAAGTAATCCATGTGTTTTCAGGCTTGATAGTAGTTTATGTATTGTAATTTATGTATTGTGTGATTGATCTTGAATCATATTTTTGGATCATTGTTATGAATGACTTGTGTGCTTTATGAATTCCTACGGTGATTGATTAAGGGTTTGTAAGAATTGGAATAAGAGTTTGGATTATCTTACATTAATGATTCACCCCCCCCTCTTAATGATTATACCTCTAAAAATTGGTATCAAAGCCACACCTTCTTTGCAAGTTTAACCACTTGAAGGTGATCCAAGGTATAATATGACAAGTCAACATATGCAAGGTTTATATAAAAATAAAGAAACACTATTAAATGGGTCTAATTATTATTTTTAGAGTGCAAGGATGAGGATATACATTATGTCTCTAGGGTTTGATATTTGGCAATCTATTATGGATGATTATACTACACCAAATCCTCCTCCAATTAGTGAAGCTGATAAAAAGCTAAGTGAAAACAATTCAAATTAAATGAATGCTATTTTTTTTTTGGTATTTCAGCGACTGAGTTCATGAAGGTTATCTATTGTAAGACTGCTAAGGAAATTTGTGTTAAATTGCAAACTATCTATGAAAGATATTCAAAAGATAAATTGGCTAAATTATAGATTTATCAAAGGCAAATTAAGGGCATCAAAATGAAGGAAGAAGAAATTATTTCATCCTATCTTCTAAGGGTTGATGATATAGTAAACATGATCAGAGGTCTTAGATAGAATATTGAAGAAACTACTATATTAAAAAAGGTATTAAGATCTCTATCTCTCTCAAATTTGATTCCAAAGTATTTTTTGTAGAATAAAGTCATGATATTTCTCAAATGAAGATGGATGAGTTGCATGGGATCCTTTCTACCTATGAGATGAGAGTCAATGAAGATAGACCTCCTAAGAAAGAAGTAGCCTTCAAGGTGTTCAAAGAATTAAAATCTAAGAATAGCAAGCTAAGTCTTGAATACTTTGACCTTAATGAAGATCAACTTGAAGCCATGATTGCAAGGAAATTGAATGTAGGATTAGGTAAGTATGAAGGTAAACATCCTTTTAAATGTTTTTAATGTGGTAAAGTTGGTCATTTTGTAGTTACATGCCTAGATAGAGGCAAGTTTGAACACAAATAAGATTATGAGGATGAACACAAGAAATTTGAGGGTCTTAGGAAGTACAAAAAATTCTTAAATAAGAGAAATGGCAAGGAATCATACAAAGGAAATTAGAGCCTTTACCATGAAGAAAATAGTAACTCATCTATAAAAGAAGAAGAAAACACATCAGACAATGATGATTCATTTCATAATGAGGACAAAGAAACATTATTCATGGATCTTAGTGATGATGAAGGTGAATGTTCTTTAAGTAGAGATCTATTTGGAGGAGATAGCTCAGAGGAAGAAGATGAAAAATTCACTCTTGAAGATAAATATCTAAAAATTTATGGAGAAATGAAGCTACTACAAGGAAAGAATAAAAAACAAGCTTCATTGATCAAATCCTATGAGTAACAAATTAACCTTTTTGAAGGAAGGTTGAGTAATGAAGTCAAGGAGCATGATGAGATCACTCAACAGTTTGAAACTTAGGTTTGTACTCTTGATGAAGAGATAAAGAGTAAGGATGAATAATGTATCATATATCAATTAGACATGGAGTCTTTGTAGATGAAACTAAATAAAGCTATGAACAATCTTGAAACATATTAGAAGCCAAAATCAAACAACATTAAAAGAGACGATCTCATGATAAATAAAGATGCAATTAATGATTCTAGTAATAAAGAAACTAAGATAGATAATGAGGCTGAATTGATAAATGCTCTTGAAGATCTAAATATTTAAAAGTAAAAGAACAAGAATATGATGTCATAAATCATGGACTACGAGAATCAACTCAGTATGTTTAAGGTAAGAATAAATGATGATAGCAGGGAACATGAATATACAATCAATCATCTCAATACTTAGTTGAAAATTGTGTCTACAAGCCTAAAAACTAAATAAAATGAACGCTCTAGGTATATGTTTAAAATTGAGTCCTTGAATGTTAAGTTGGAGAAGACATCTAGCAAGGTAAGGTATTTTATGAAGTTTAAAAAGAGAGCTAATGATCTTGACAACATTTTGAGTAGTCAAATATCTACAAGTGATAGATCTAGTTTAGGTTTCAAAGAAGAACAAAAGGTTACAACTCAAGACAAAGTAAAGTATAATATGAACAAGAATAATTAGACCTTAAATGTCAATGATCAATCAAGGAATGATGGTGTGAGTAGATTAAAAATGAATCCTATTAGACAACCAAATGTTATGAGGTATGCAAATTTCAATGGTCAGTGTTACTCTTGAAATCAATTTAGTCATAAGTCAAGAAAGTGTAAAAGACCCTCAAGGAATGAATTTTATTGGAACTATGATATGAAGCATAAGTCAAGTGGTGTAAGTGAATTTGAACACTATAGATGCTATGATACGGGGCACATTACAAGATTCTATCCTAACAAGGTAAGAAATAATAAGTTTTTCATAATAAGTATGTTTACTACAAGTGTCAAGAGAGATGTCACATAGCAAGGTTCTGTAGGAATGATCAGTCTCTTACTTCAAAGAGAATAAATCCTAACATGAAGAAAAGAAACTATAATGAATGGAGACCCATAGAGGTGAATGGGTCGTTTGTCATGACAGAACAAAAAACAAGTATAAGAATCAAAGAACAAGCCTTATCTACCCAAATGGACAAGAAGATCAAGCATGAATTTGAGTTTAAAATAAAAAGTGAAGTTAAGGACTCATTCAAATTCAATCTGATGATGGGATAAGACTACAAGTCAAGTGAGAGCATAGAGATGTGGGAGTCTCCTAAGTTTTGGGACTATTAATCTCTCATGACTAATGGGTGTCTCTACCTATGCTTCTTAGGAGACATTTGTTATATGGAAAAGCATGTGTGCTTAAGGTGTATTTATGGAATTTAGTCCTAAAGAATGAAGGTAAAGTTGATATGGATTATGAGGAGGGTGTGTATAAGTGAATTCCAGGTGGTTTCATGATTTGAAGGTAAGTTGGTTTTGAGATTGGCTTAAATAGATTTTGGACATCATAGTGTTATCTTATGAGAGGAAGTTTGAAGTCAATCATGCAATTTTGTCATGGTTGGAGATGATCTAAATGTGCTCAAGAGGAGCCTAAGTAGGATAGGGTCAAGATGGTGTGTTGTAAATGATCAAAACTATGAAGATATAGAAAGAAATGGTGTGTAAAATGTTAGGGGGAGTTTATATCATCTCTCTAAGGTGGTTCATTCCTATTGTTGGTCTTTAACGTCTTTTTAGGTCCTTAAGATCAGTTGGTGTCAAAGGGGGATCATATGTGAGGTGTTTCAATTCAAAGGATCTTGTATGGTTGAGTATGGTTTCAAAATAGGTTATATGACATGAACATGATGTTAGGGGGAACTTTCTAAGCTTTGTGAACTATTTTTCAAGTCCAAGGATCAAGTTGGTATGTTGAGAAAGAGACCCTTTGTCATTAATGTCAAAGGAAGAGAAAATTTAGAATGAAAGATTTGATTACTTTGGGAGAGATAGAATTATAAAAGAGGTTTTCCATAAATGACAAAGGGAGATATTTTTGAGAATGTTCTTTAGATTCATTAATTGTAATTGATGTCAAGGTAATCTGAGTATATAATGCATTAATGATAAATGATAGGTTCCAAGTAGATTTGAGAGTGCATATCATGCGTGCAGGTATTTGGGATGATAGAGTATGTTGTTGATGATTATGTTCCTATTGTATAATTCATATGGGATGTTATTAGTTATTTGAATTATTGTGGAAGTGAAAGGAATTCATCAAAGAAATCATATGAATGTCTAAGTTCTCCTAATCATCTTCCTAAATCAAGTTGAGTTAATAGATTGATGACATAAACATTAGCACATGTGTCAATATCAGAAGGATTTGGTCACATGGTGGTGTTCAAGTTTGAGTCTAGTTTCTATGGTCCAATTTTTAGGTCATAAGGTTGTATATATCAAAAGATATCGAGGTGCAAAGTTGGCCTTCTAAACAGACTACAGTGTTTCCCATACTTAGTAAATTTAAAATATTGAGTGACCTTTATACAAGGATACCAAGTGTCATAATATAACTCTATCAAATTAATAATTTGGATCAATGATCAAATACATGTGGTTGATCATGTAGATGATGATCTAATGGCGTGCGGGTGATCATGTAGATGGAGATCTAATAATGAGCACGAGGTCAATAAGTCAAAGGATCTTGAGATTGCACATGGGAATGCTAAGTGGCATAATAAAATTTGAATATTGAGAATAGGGTACACAAAATTCACATGGGGATTCCAAGTGGCATAAGCACATAGAGACCGATAACAGGGTCCACAAAAGGCACACAAGACTTCCAAGTGTCACAATTTTGGTAACATGAATCAGAATCAATGGTAAGTGATTCAAGGTAATGACCAGGGGACTCTCGAGGAGATTAATGGAGTGAATTTGATCAAATTTCCTAGGGTAATGAGATGAATACACGTGAATATTTTGCATTACATAATGGCCATTTGAATTTAAATTAACAAAGGAAAACCAGTCTGTATTATTTGAGCTATAAATTTTGATGTATGACAAATTTGATGGTGGTATAAAAATAAAAGTGTAGATAAATAAAAGATGCACATATAAAAATTGGTTATAAGGTTTTTATATTTTTACAATTATAGTTATTGAGCTACAAAATTGACTATGTGTTTGATCATCTTCTACAAATGACATGAAAAGGATATTTGAGTTTTTGTTGATGAGTTTTGGATATTTCATGATGAATTAACTATTAGAAAATATTGTAAACTCAATGATGACCATATGTATGGATTTTGGATGTTTAACCAATCCATATTTATAATTAAAAAATTCTTAGAAGTTGACTATTTATTCATTCATGGTGTTCTTATGTACAAGGCTAATGTTTGAGTATCTTGTGCATATACAAAGGTGTGTAGTGATGGATGTAACAAATTAAAGGTGTCTCAGGGGTCATGTTGAGTGGACGTATGAATTTTTAATTGGTATTTTGTTTCTAATTTGATTGATGAAGTGCTAAAAGAGTGAATAGGTCTCCATGAGACCTATAAGGGCTACTAAGGCCTAATTGAAAGTTGTAGTTGTTTAAGGGTGACCCATGGATGTTATGGCTGACCTACGAGGGTGGTATTGAGATATGTATTAGTGTGATAGAATACTTAAAGGTTAATTCAAGCTTAATGGCCAACCAAGAAGATGATATTCATGAAGGCTCTATAAAGAGTGAAATCAAAGGTGATGGTTTATAGGGGTTGTGTAATGGAGTAGAGAGTTGTGAAGCAAAGGAAGAAAAGAGTGAGTGTGTTGAGTAGATGGATTAAAGAGAACATTAGGTTAAGTATTGTGTGTATGACCTATAGGTCATAATTTTTATGTCATAACAATGTACTTATAGGATTAAATATTGAGGATAAGTGAAGAGGTCTAGAGTGATCCAAAAGGGTGCTTTAGATGCATTGCTTATGTATGCAAGTTTGAGGGAGTGTGAAGGGTTGAAATAGAGATGTAAAATATTATTTATCCATCAAATTGAAATTAAATTAAAATCCTAGAGCTATTTATTTTTTAGGTGTTGTGTGGGTGATCAACATCTAAAATAAGTTGGTGCTTGTTCATGCTTAAGGGTGGGTGTTCCTTGTGAAGTGGGTGCTTCACTAGAAGGTCTCATGTTTGTGATCATATTATAGGAAAAGTAGTCCATGTTTTTATAGGATTGAGAGTGGGTTTTATTCTCCTTAAGTATTTTCTACATAATTGATGTGTTGTGTGATTGATCTTGAGTGGAGTCCATCTAGATCTGTAATACTTAGTGTATGCTAGATTTAATTACTCTAGTTTTGTAATTAAGGATATGTCA
Source organism: Torreya grandis (assembly GCA_037957365.1). Taxonomy (NCBI): domain Eukaryota; kingdom Viridiplantae; phylum Streptophyta; class Pinopsida; order Cupressales; family Taxaceae; genus Torreya; species Torreya grandis. The sequence continues at coordinate 2,681,970 of JARHVA010000208.1, forward strand.
TATGGTAAATATAAGCATATATATCTATAGTAATTGATAATTAAATAAAATATTTCATAGAAATTTCATTGAAAAATCTATTTAGTGGAGTCCATCTATACATATATAGTCAATAACAAAGACGTATCTCCTAGAAATTCTATCAAAAAGGATATTAAGTGGAGTCCATTTAGAGTTGGTAACACTCGGTGGAATCCAAATTCACCTTTTTGGTGAGATTGTATACACATAATTCTAAGAATATAGTTATTTATTTCATTTTATTATTATGTAAATTATTTATACCATTTTTCCTATTTCTTGTGTATTGTGTATGTTGAGTTTTCTCTATAATCCTACCACCACAACCAAGTTGTTCATTGATAATAAAATAATAGAATAAGGAATTCAAAATGAAATATTTATCTAGTTTTAGATTAAATCATTATTTTGGGTTCTATTGTTGGGACCATTCATTGGTGGTGGTAGCCTTCAAATCCATTCCTTGAAAAAACCCATAGCATCACTTTATAAGATAAATTAGCCATAGTGAATTGAAAATAAGCATATACATATATAGTAATTGAGAAAATAATGAAATATTAACTATATAAATGGTTAAATCACTTAATCACTCAATTTAACTAATTTAAAATAAAATCATATAAACCCCATGTAGTGATTACTCTAAGCAACAAACATATATAACATTAATCTAAATTTTAGAAAGAAAGAAACATAAGTAGATTATATAACATAAAAAATATTTCTTAAGCATTCCAAGTCTCCAAATTATTCCTATTTAATAAAGTTTCATGATCAATGTATATGTAATAAATAGATGGGTTACTACCTCATCTAAAAAAATAGATTTTTATTTGATCATGCTTATTAAAATTGATATGAAGTCTTATCTAAAACTAGAAATAAAACAAATAAATAAATCTTTGCAACTTTAAATAGGTGAATAACTAAAAATAAACTTGGCCTTCCCTAGCCATGTAAGCTTTTCATGAGCAAACTAGGTCTCAAGTGGTCATTTTTTCACTTTGAATGTCTTGGGTGCACAACTGGAAATATTAATTTATTTTGGAAACATTTATAATATGCTTCCTAGATAAAAAATAATATTTGGTGATTAACAATTCATGATAATAAATGGAGCATTCAAGATAAACTTTGACTATTTTAGCCATTTTCATTTTCTCAGCTGCATGGGTAATAAAATCAATAAATTTATAACCACATTCCTCACTTGCTTAGGTCACTTTCCTATTGAATGAGACTATGTTGAAGAATATAATGAGTTCAGTGGGACTTATCAAATTATTATCTAACATGAACAAATATAGCATGTTATATTCCATAAATATTTACATAATGTCTTGTTTGAACTCATTTAAAAGTGACATTATAGCCTTAAAATTTAAATAAGCCTTTACTAATGAATTCCTAGTGTTTAAGATGAATCTTTGGCAAAATTTTAATTCCAAAATAGTCATTTGACTAATGTTTGAAATAATCCCTCTCATAACCATGTGCGCTTACATATACCTTCTTACCCATTCTAGTGAGCTTGGATAAATAGGTTAGGCTATTATGTGATAAGAGGTCATCCTTAATTTGGGCTCATGGATCCCTATAAAATAAATGAAGAGTGAATTAGATGAATTCTCCACCTTATCATCTAGTTTTTTTGGGGTTTTGATATTTTCTTCTACTTCTAATCTTCTAAATTTGTTATTTATTCTATTGATTACTTTTTGTGTGATGTATTTAATGGATTTCACCACTGACTTATGATCTTCCTCAAATTATTCATCATTAATTGAGTAATCTAAGGTTATATCTACACTTTTACTCTTTCTCTTCCCTTTCATATTTAAATATAATAATTCTTCCTTTTCTTGACATGAGACATAGGCTCCACCATGTGTGACCATTTTATTTATTCTCTTCAAAATTTCAATGGACTTATTAAAATTTAATTGGACATTGGGTTCTTTTTCAATAATAAAACTATGTCTATGCACTTTGATACACTACATACTCTAAATCCAATCCTCTTGAGAATTCTCAACTTGGTTTTTATTTATTAATACAAGTGGTGTGGAGGATTTAAGTAAATATTGAGATGTGGGTGGGAGTGATCACATGAGAACTAGTGACCAATGGTGATGGAGTGGCAGAGACAATGAGAATATGTGAAGTGGAAAACATGGATGCATAAATTGAATATGAATTTGGATTACTATCAATAATTTAAAATGGTTGTGAAATTGGAGTGGGTATGAGAATGAAAGATGTTTAATTATTCATAGGGACCTCCAATAGTGATGAGATGGGAACAAAAGTAGTAGGTCTGACAAGACTCAATGTTTTTAGGATCATAATAGGAATTGCACAATTAGGATAAATATTCACATATGAACCTTGCTAAGTGTCATCATAGGTAAATTATAGGGAGTGATAGGAACATATGTTCATTATTGTGTCACTATAAATTTTAGATAAGTATGGAAAATAGGTTTAGCAATAGATATGGTTAATAAAATATAAGGATGATGAGTCATATTGACACTATGAAATTAAATGGTAACTCTGATAATAATGGGAATAACTTGTACTCAGATTGAAGTGGATACAATAGGTTCCTTGATTTCCTATGTCATTGTTCCATGAATAGTCCCCATAGTTTAATTATTGGGACCAGCTTGGGACACAATGTATTGCATAGTATGAAATTGAGTAAACCCTAGTGGAGAATATATATTAGTATAAATATATCCTAGTCTCATTTTATTTATTACACTTGAAATTAGGGTAGTGGAAAATGAATCCATATCTGTATTGATAAAAAATAGGGGATAAAGATATATATATAACATAAATTTAAATAAAGTAGGAGGACACCTTGTTACTTGAGTAGTTAGGGCCACTAAAAAGGATTATTGAAATAAATATTACAAGGATTAAGTAAACCTTATAATGAATTTATATTAAAATGTACCTTTACTCCTTGTGGATCCTCTTCTACTATGGTTCCTAGTCCTTTAGTCCCTCTTCAATTCCTTTTGTTATTTGAGGTTGTGGCCTTTGTGTTGAATAAATTAGTCTTATCAATTGTACCTTTTATTTTACCTCATTAGATCTTTATGGATTGAGATATAGTTGATAATATAGGTGTGAAGCATAAATATAAACTACACTATGCTTCTCTCTTAGACCATGTAAATAGATAGGTACATCCCCCTTAGGGTCCCATTGTTTTAGGTCATGATCATTCAACTTGAATGAACCTTTATGTGAGGTTATTACATGAATAGTGGAATATGTTTTATAAATTTTCCTCCATATCTTTAATGGCATAAGTGCCCATGGTTTCTAACTTGTTTAGTTTCAAAATATTGTAACTTCAGAGATAAAATAGTATGTAATATCTTATGTATCCAATTTATTTGGCAGATAGTAAGGAATCTTTAGAAGGACAACCAAAATTATGTCAACTCTAATTACTATGAAAATATGGTAATAAAAATATGCCTAATACATTTAATTAATTTTCACATTTCATCTAATAGCTTAGGTATGGGGTCTTGATTGATGGCATGATACATAAAAGGGATAGAAATAGTTGAATATATCATCCATGCATACCTGGTAATGGTAAAAAATATCTTATATTACTACATATGGATTTAGGAAATAGAGAAATGACACCATTCGAGAAAGTTTACATGTTTAAACATTAGATTAGAAAAACATGTGTCCACCAGATAAGACATCATATTATGACCTTCTTTAATTCCTTTATTTTTCAAATTATTTGAGATGATCTCCCTTAGGGATGGTTTCTTCTTCTCATTTATAGTCATATCAAGAAATGGGGCCCATAGTTTATTAACATGGATAATATCAAAGAACCCATATAATCAATTCATTATATCCATACATGTCCTAACCCATTTTATAAATATACTTATTGTATGTGTCAATGTTTCCCTTATTCACCTAATTATCTAGGTCATCTACCCGTTCTTATAAGACTTCTATGAGATCATTTTTCACAAGCCATTTTAGGTATACATCTTGATTATGAGTGAAATTAGCTCTATGAATTTATAGTAACTTTCAAAAATAACCCCAAAAATATTTTTTTTTGTGTTTCTTAAGTTTAGAGAGAAAAATATGTTTTCATTGAGAATACATTATGTAAGAGGTTAGCACATGGAAATACCTATAGTTTTATGACAACTTGGTGAAAATCATCATTCTTCATTTCCACCAAATCATCCTTATATTTAATATTTTCATACATAGTGCCCTTTCCATTATAAATTGAGCATGCCTCATATATCACATGAAACAAAGCATTGTAGTGATCATATGTGACAAATCTAGGTAAGAAAGTAGTGTCTCTGCATTCTTGTGGAGAATCAAAAGAAGAAGAGGCTGACATACAATGTTCTTTGTTAAATTATTGTGTTTTATGTGAAGATTAGGGTGATTGTAGTGCCAATTAAATTATATTTATCTTATTTGAAATTTGAAACACTCTCAGATCTTTTAATACTTGTTAACAATGGAAGTCTCTCATGAGTAATTTTAACTATATTAGTTTTATACCCATATGTTTTTTAATTCATATTTCCAAAAGGCATCTTTTTCACATCTCCACCACCTCAAAAATCTAAGATTAGATAGAAAATTTCAGCCTTCAATAATTCTCATTTTAATTTATATTTTGGGTGAATCCCATGGCCTCTATCTTGATGTAAAATTATCATTTGTGCACATGTCACAATCCCACAACCACTAGGATATGTAGTACATTGAGTGCAATGTTAATTGTGATGCTTTATGTGGACCCTTTACATTATGATTTTTTCTTTATATCCTGTGAAATCCAAAACTTTACATATTTTCCTTTATCATGTCTAATTCGGATAAGACATGTGTCCCCCTCTGAGTGGGTCAGGGTCATGAAGTGACTCAGTATCTCTAAGTTAATTATTATATTTCACAAATGATTTAATTTTGTCAAATTTACTTGATTGTTACACTTTTTTTGTGATATTTACAAGTGTTTATTGCATATTTCTAAAATGTTTATATGAGGTATGTAATTTCCTATAGGCTAGGTAATTGTACAATGTTTGAAAGGTTCTTGATCCCTAAGACAAGTGTAAATATATCCTTCATGACTAAACTTGATGCATGCATGTAAGTTAGAAGGAACTTCATTCATATCATGAATCCAAGGCCTACAATGGAGAATCTTAGTCATATACATGTCACAATATCATGACTTTGGGGTCACAAAATACATAGAGTATAGTGTTGATCATGATGCTTCATGTGGACCTATTACATTATAAATTATAATTTATGTATTATGAAATTATAAATTAATGATTTTTTTCCTTTATCATGTCTAATTATGATAAGACACATGTCCCCCTCCAAGTGGGATGGAGTCACAGAGTGCCTTGGATCTCTATGTTAATTTTCCCACTATGTAGACACTTTAAAATTATACATTATACTCTATGGTTTCACCTTTTGTTATCATCTTGATAGGTGTTGATTTCCTATTTCTTCAAGGTTGTATATGAGTATGTAGTTTCCAATAGGTTGGGTCATTACATAGTGCTTGAAAGTTTAATGATCTTTCATGACTAGACCTAGTACATGCATGCAAAATAAAAAGAAATACATTCATATCATGAAACAAAGGTCTACCCAATAGATTATTATAATTAATTTCAATGGGCATAATATGGCATGCCATTTTTATTATTCTTGGACCCATAGTGATATTCAATGTAATTGGTCTTAACAGTTTATGAGTATGTTATCAAAACCATGAATATTCCTATTAGATTAAGTATGATATTTGGCTCATATGCCAAGTAAATTAAGGAAGGATATATTGTAAATATTGAGTCATGATCCATTGTTTACCAAAAGCCACTTAACTCCCTTATTTAATATTCATACTTGAATATACAATGGGAGATGTTGATTAATATTGTGTCTAGGATGTAAAGCTTTCATTTTCAAAATAAAAACTATCCTCACTCTATCGCAATGTATTGATAAAAGATACAATGTCATGCCCAAAAACTTTCGTCCCAAAAACAACACATTAATTTTTTTATTAATTAATTTCATTATTAATTAACCATTTATTGTTAACTAACAACATAAATCAAGGAAAGTATGACACACAAAATTTATTAAGTGATTAAATAATTTTTTTTTATGTATCCATCATGTATCACATAATTTAAGATGATAGTCATGTGAAATTGAAGTACTAATGTAAATTACAACCTTATAAGAAGGTATCTAATTCAATAAAGCATATGAACTAATCAATCACCTCTTTAAATATCATAACCTTAATTCATTTGTGATTCAATTAAAATTTGGATTTAGTTTAATTTCGTTATCTATTTCAACATGGCCATGTTATAAATTATTTTTAAATGGACAATTCAACACAAATTATTTTATCATAAGAAAGCATACAAAAATAATAGGTATAAGTAGAATCTTTAGAAAAAATGTCTTTTTTTAATTTAAATATTATTTTCATTGATTTAAGTGTGTATAAATAAACTATCATTCTCCTAAGGTTGATTATATAATACTTATATTTGACACACAACTCAATAATTAATAAACCTAGGCTACAAGTTAAATTTGAATGTGTTTCCATAGTATGGTGTAAACATCTAAATTTGGTCACATGTACTTGAAAATATTAATTATTAACACATATTAAACCATTTGAATTATGCCCTTATTATCCAATCCTCTAAAACATTTATCTATATATAGGATCTACCCTCTATTCTCTTTATCTATTAAAAATGATAGCCAATTCAATGTTCAAACTATCTCATATCACTCTCAGACTGTTGCTAACCTCATGATAATTGTCCTTAATATTATGGGATAGATCTACGCTAAGAAGACAAATTCACTATCATAGACCTATCCACCTAGTGCAACCTTATCCCCATTCCAATTAATGGCTTGTTGCCAAATTTAAAATATTCATTTGGGTCTTCTCGCACATTTCCAAGGTTGACTAAAGAAAAATTTCAAAAGGTTTCTCTATATAAGTAAATCAAAACATCATTTCAAAGAAGCTTTATTTCTATTCTAAATTTATCTTTTATGCTACTCCACATTGAGAAAATTTGTCATATTCTTTCCAAAATCAATATCAAACACTAGGAGCAATCTCAGATAGAGTTCAAAGCTCTTCAAATCAAATCAAGAGCTATCATTGTCAAGAATCAAAGCCAAATTTATAGCCACATAATATAGTCAAGGAACACAATTACATAATCACTCTAGGTGGGAAGAGATACATGTGGCTTGATTCCCTCTTTAAAGTATTTAGATACATAGTCAATGGTCAATAATCAATGGGGTGGTAGGGGTCAACTCATCCCTTTACACTTCCCCTCATTGTTCTTTTATCTTTATAGCTCTCACAAGTACCCCTAGGGTTTCCAAAACAAAGAGAAGGAAAACAACAATATCCATGAAACACAAACATGATCAAAATATCTTAGTCCACTTATAAAACGTATATTCAAGAGGAGGAATATTTACAATTTAATCATAGGAAACATGGAAAATTCCATAGTAAATAGACTCGACATCGTCAAACTATTATCCAAGGAGTGTGGAACTTTCTAGACATAGTCAAAGAGTTTTGTTCCTAATTCTAAAGAGTCAAAGTGTTAGCTTATCCCAATTTCCATAGTTAAACATCAAACACATTCAATCAAAAATCTATATCTAAGTTAATTTATGTAGGTCATGGGTTAGGTTCTGAGTTAAGAGAAGCCAAACCATAAAGTGAGTGATTCTCTCACCCTTATTTATAACACACACACTCATGCACACAATGACATAAACTCATAAAATATTAATATCTTATCTCAAACTATATTTATATAAAACATCTCATTTAATATGAGCTATAGGATTGGTTTTGATCAAGTTACTATAGGCAAATTTGATATTACAATGATTAAATCTTCAAACTCACACAAGATAATCCTCTTAGACCTTACCTCTCTCACTCTCTCTCTCTATCTATCTTAGTCTATAAATATGGTATAGTTCCTTTTCTTACATAATAGTCCCTAGAATGGGCCTTAAATCCCCTATTTATAGGCCTTAGAATTGGTTAAATATTGTTTCCCCCTAATCAGATAACTACAAGATTAATGATTAGTTGCTGAATTGATTTTTGATGTGTATAGGTCAAGTCAAATTGTGTGGATTCAAATGTAATTAGGCCAAAAAAAATTCCATACTAATTAATTTTATTACCTTGATTTTAGGGTTCCCACTTTCAATACTATCATATTCCATTTCGAATTTTGATGATCATGTAGACTTTTTAGAGTGATGTGGTATCCAAGTTATTGATGTGGGTTTTATGCACACCCAATAAAAATTTACAAGATATAATATAATATTTTAGGATCTCAATGGAGGTGAACTCCACTCCAGGGCATGAGTTGTAGGGTATTGGGTTTTAAAACAACCTATGGTGGAATGGCATATAATAATGCAAATATCAAACTGGATGGTTTAGATATGGACTTGAATCCTATATCTAATTTGAGGTGGATGATGATGTATCTATTCTAAAGTGGGCATGACTTAAAGAAACCAAAAATAGGGGGAAAGGTAAAGTGTAAAAGAGAATATATAAATATAGAGCATGTGTTCTTTATAACTAGCTTTAGAATAAGGACAAACACCATGGACTAATGCTTGTAGTTTGCTACTTTGACATATAGAACTAAAAAACATGGTAAAGAGGTCTGAGGAAGAAGATACAATAAACTAGAATTTATTAGCTAAATATTTTTTTTACCAAGATTACTATTTCAACTCTCAATAAAATATTATAACTAACAAACAAAAATCCACTTCAACTAGCTATAGCTCAATATAGGAAGTTTCATCAAAAGGGCACTTTTACATAAATCTAAAGATTAGTCTAGCAAACATGTTGCATGAAGGTAATATTATCAACCTAAAATTTATAATACACATTCTTAATTTCCAAAATCCTACTAATTAGCCATAAGCTATTCAAAATTGTTATAGCACATATCAAGATACTAAACTACCAATTAGAGAAAAACACATAATCAATATAACACATAAAGAAAAGAGACAATCATACACCATGGACTTGCAGAATAACATGAAGGATTTATTATCTATATTGAATTAAAAATTTATCCTCCCTTTTAAATACAAGAAATCCATGTGTATATAAGCTTGGGATAAGGATTCCTCATCATTCAATCTATGCCCAAAGTTTCACTACCATTAGGACATCTCTTGAAGATACCTACATGGCATACATGGCCATGACGTAGCCAATCATTCATAAGAGACAAAAATTATTAAAAAAAAATATATATCATAATAAACCAATGTAATTACAAGGGAAATTGCCTATGAGGAGGTAGTAGTTGTTGACATTTGGGCTCCAGTATCCATTATAATTATAACTAGAGTTATAGTTGTGGTTAGCCTAGGTGTTTAAGAAGCAGTTATAATTGAAATAACCAATGGAGGTAAGGTAGTTTGAGATTCTTCCTTGCTTGCTTGAATTTGTAAACAAAGAGCATGGATTGGATAGAAGTCCATTTAAATTTACTCAAAGTCTAATAGAGTCTTTTGAAGAGCTAGGAATGTCTATCCATAAGTTTTTGTAGCCATATAAAATGTGAAAATTGGTAACTTGAGTGTGGCTTGTGATATCCAACACATAGGTCCCTCTTTCTTACTCTCATGATCCTCATAGGCATTTTTTCATTGATTTCTAGTCATCTGTAGCCTTCTAGATAGTGATTCCACCTCCTCTAGGTATCATTTCTAGTGATGATTCCATCCCCCTGGGTCCTCAGCACCCAACTTGGAATATACCACTAGACCCTATGGTGTCTATTTCTAATGCTCCTATTCAAGTGAATTTTTGCCACCAATGGTCATTTACTTATGGTTCATATCCTCCTTGTCAGCCTAACATGAATACATTTGATCCATGACCAATAGATCCCTATAAAATCCCATTCAAAGTTCATTTAAAAGGGTTGGAACATATCATGAAGTAAGTAAGAATACAAACAAGACTACTCAAGCACAATTCCTTATTGTTTGAATATAGTCACAAGCTTATTCAAATCCTCACACTAGTCCCTAGTCACCTAATCACACTCAATTTTAGCATTTTGCATCTTCATACACATAATTTCACAAATCACATTAAGTGGGAGAAATAAATATGGCTTGATCCCTCTTTAGATTATTGGTATGTAGGCAACATGCCCACATAAGGAGTGTGGATACACGTTCAATGCATCTTACACACACTAACCCCCCCTCTTTTCTAAATTTTGTAGTCTAGGGTTTGAAGACTAAATTTTCTCCACAAGGAGTTCCATAAAAATCTAGTATTCAAAATTTTACAAGTAGACTCACACATAAATAATGAATAAAACCAAGAAAGCTTAGGTCTCCTAGACAACAATGGTAGAAGAAGACTATAACACTAAACCCTAGGGTGTCCTATTTTTGCACTCCTATCCTTTCACAAAATAAAGGCCAAAGTTTGATTTGTGACACTATTTTAGTCTTACACAGTGAATTTTAGACCCTGTAATAGTTGTCTCAGTCTAGTTTCAGCTAAGTCTTATTTTCTTCACATTTATTACTATTTATAGAAAGGTTAAAAACACAATTAAATTATAAAAATTAGTATCTTAATTATTGCATTATTATTTAATGATTTAACTCAAACCCTTAACTAAATTAGGAATAGAACTCTAATATTCCCAAAAAAATTAAATCATTTGGTGAACCTAACTTACTTCGTTTTCACATAAAAACCCTAGAAACCCTAGGGTAAATTCCTTGCTGATTTTTCCAATAATTTTCTAATTTTTCCTACATATTTTAAATCAAGAATTCAAATTAAATCTTTAAAATTATTTAGTAATTTTAATTATTTAAGCAAACCCTAGTTGAATTTAGTAGGTCCTTTTATACATAAAAACCCTAGAGACCCTACGAAAAATTTCTTACTAATTTTAGAAATATTTTTCTAATTTTTTACTTGCATATTTAAATCATAAATTTACATTAATTTTTAAAATTATATAGTAATTCCACAAAAATTAAATTCTTTCAAACCCTAGCTGTGTATACGAGGTCCCTTTAAATCAAGAGTTTTGACAATATTTTTTTGATTTTTTACTTGCATACTTAAATAAAAAATTCACATTAAATTTTAAAATTCCTTAGTAATTTTAAAATATATCATTTTTCAAAACCCTAGTTGCATATACTAGGTCCCTTTGTTTTCTTGAGGTATCACCTTACGTCTGAAATCAAACTCCACATAAAAATAAAAATGGATCTCACTTATTTACACATATTTCTTGCAAATAATAAGGAGACCATACATAGTCCTATCATGTACATGAATGCTAAATTTTACTATATGTTAATTCAAAGCTTCATTCTTTCCCTTTCATGCTTACTTTTCATAATAAGGGATGATATTACAAAATTTATTGCTAAAAATGTACAAGATTTCAATATTTCTTTTGTGTATTCTCTCTCTCTCTCTCCTCTCTCTCTCTCTCTCTCTCTCTCTCTCTCTCTCTCTCTCTCTCTCTCTCTCTCTCTCTCTCTCTCTCTCTCTCTCTCTCTCTCTCTCTCTCTCTCACACACACACACACACACACACACACACACATGCAGAATAATTTTCAAGTCTATCTTGCTAAACCTATCAAAAATGTCATATCACAAGTCAAAGTTTTTTATGCATTAATGCATAATTCCATGCTCTCTATCCCTTGCCTGCTATCTCTCATGTGGAATTATATTTATAAACATATTGCTATATATATTATAATTCTAATCTCATGCATTTCATTTCACATTCATGATTTCTACCTAGATGCATATAACTCTGTTGCTACTTCTATGTTTGAATTACAACAATATAAACAAAATAGAATCAAATTTCCAATGCATAGTTCAAATGATCATTCTCATATTTTTAACTGTACTTTTTCATCTCAAACAATGATAAAAGAATGTCTAAATGATAACTCTCTTAATCTTACTTATAATATTGTAAATGAAAAACATGCATGCACTCCATTCAAGGATAACATAGATGCACATAGTATTCCAATTTCAGATGACAATTTATTGCATATTAGGAATGAATTTCCTTCTCCTCCTCTCCCTCAAGAGGGTGATGGATACTTTCCCTCTAACTAGGTCTATGCTATCACCCCTCCAAAAGTTGAGGCAACCTATAATATTGTTTTTAATGCATACATTCAACCCATAGCTTTTTCAAAACCTCTTCAACATATGTGCTTACATGTTCAAATAAAATAAACTGGGGTTTGTGCTTGTGAGACTCTAAGGAATAAAATCACCAGTAGAGTAAGTTAATTTCATATTTACAAACATAGAATTAGATATTACATGCCTAGATCACAACATTGGAAAATCATATTATATTACAAAAGCCTCAAAGGAATCCTAGTACCAATTATATACATGCACCTTCACCTAGTCAATTGGTTGAAATAAATTTTACATATCAAAACAAAAAATCACAACAAAATAACTCTAAAACTAGTGATTTAAAAAGCATTCAAATATCACATAAGAGTTCAAGTGAGGTACTAAGGGAAATGATTAAATCTAAGTTGATCAAACTACCTCCTTTATATCTAGTGAGAAGATCAAGATATTATTATGTATATCATAGAATGCATGGGCATCACACAAAATCATGTTTTGCATTAAAAAAAACATATATAATAGATAATTATTAATGAGAACCCTATACAAGGTAAATCAGTCAAGTAATCCACAGTGACACAAGAACACATTCACAAAGGGTCAAATCCAGAAATAGTATAAAAGTGGTTACCAAAGCATAACTATAAACAACAATAGGATTAAAAATCAAAATCAAAGAAAGAAATAGTACCAAAATCATAGGTAAAGCATGAAAAATATGTAAATCTACCTCTCCAAAATGAGGCTTAACTTTCAAAGTAGTATGGGTTTGGTAAAAAATATCTATAATAGTTTGATTATCAAGGTCAAGGGTAGGCAAGCATGCTCAAGGCATCACTACTCCTATTCTAACAGTTGATAATGTTTGTCACCAAGGTTTGGGATTTATTTAATATCATATGGCAAATCATTCATAGGCACAATTTATCAAAAGAAAAGATTCAACTACAACAAAAGTCAACACTAGCATTCCATTGGTTCAAGATCAAGAAGATGATGATGAATGGAAAAATATAAGTAATTATGATTTCCAAGATACTGATAAGGAATACAAACATTTAGAGTCATATTCATAACAATTCCTTCACGCTTCACAATCAAGCGTGATTCCTTTATTTGATATAGGATACATGATAGGGAGTCTTTCATGAGACTCATTAGTCAGTATCATTTCTTCTCAGTATTTCTTATACATAGCTTCATTTTACTTACTTATAAATATTTTCTTAGCCTTCTTGTACATACTTTCATTATGATTGATTGTACATAGCTTATTCCAAAATTAAAAAAACATTCAAATAATTCAAAAAATCAAAAATATTTCCATTATTTACATTATCCATGATTTACATCTCTACTAATATGCTAGACTTACATTTTGTTGTTTTATGCTATTGTTTGTTAATTTATCTACATTGCCATTTTTTCACTTGATCTTCTTTGAGTGTGTGCAATGACTTCTAGATCCTTGATTTCTTTGCTTTACCTATTGAGGGGGAATCATCTATGACATACATCGATATATTTACCCACTAGGGGCATCTTCTACATGACTACACCATCCAAGTTATGTCATTCCTACACCAAACACTCTAGTTATCATGTTGATGTATATTACTTACTAGATTACATAGATTACTCTATCAACATTCACTAGTATATAAAACTTTTGTATTTATTAGCATATACCTAGTCTTATATTCATGTCTTGCATACTTTCACTTCTTGATTTGATTAGTTAGATGCAATTGTACTTCTAACATTTACATGTTTTGTTTTCTTGCTTTGCATAGCTAGATGTAATTTTATTTTTTGGATCCTATCTTGTCTCCTATATGTACCTTAGGACATTTGCCAATGTCTTTTGATTATATTATTATGTGTTTCTTAGGACATTTGCTAATTCTTTTGTTTTTACTCTTCTATGTGATTATGGCTTTCATGCCAACCTTATTTATTTTAATTATATGTGTATGCGGCATTTGAACATGCCTTATATGCTTGCCTTCCAATTTGAGTGACATGTGCCCATGTCCCATGTTTGCTTGGACCCTTGGCCACTCTTGTGTGTTTCTTGCCTTGCATGATTGTTTCTTGATTTACTTCTCAATTGTTTCCAATGCCATGATCCACATCATGCATTATCTTGCTTTCTTGGATGCCATGATGGACATCATGCTCCATCCCTCCTTGAAAACTAACAACTAACAACTAACACTTCAAATTTTAATTAATTATATTTCACATGGTATTATATTTTTATATCTACCTATGCATACCCATATTGATCTAATAATCTCCATTACAAACCATGTTATATCTTGAGATATCTTATCAATTATCATTGATATACCATATATTCTTGTAGCATAACACACTTGTAGGGTTTTTTGTTATGAGGGTAGTCATTATAGGGTATTCATTCCTACCCTTAGAAGAGGGGGAGATAAATAGGGGTTTTGTCACAGAGATTAGATCTCCTATCTATCAAAAAATTAGCATTCATAACACCTAGAACAACAACCAGACTTCAAGCCAGGCAAAACAGACTAGTCAGATAGTAATAATCATAAGACAATCATCAAAATCAGCCCAAAATAATAGCACCAAGATTGGATTATAGTACCAAATAGTAGGGTGTCTATTTTTGATGCTCCTATTCAAATAGTAAAAAAGATAGATTTTCTAGAAACAAGCAAAAAGGTAAGCTCAACTATAGTTTTGCACATATAGACTAGTTTAAATTTAACAATTTTAGTATAATTTTTCTCAGATAATCCAAATACAAGGGGCATAATGCATGGCATGATAGCTCTCACTTCTAGTTTTAGATTAGGTAGTTGATATAACTTCTAGATCAAAATCCATGTTTCAAACACCAATGATAGGGGGCAATGTGCACAATACATTTGACTTATTTTATTTCTAAGTTTAGTATAACACCTAGGCATTCTCAGTAGTTGTATGCCTTATTCCATCTACAAGTGGTTGGAATCATTTTAAAGTGGATTTCATACAATCCTAACCTCCATCATTTATGAGTAGCTTCCACATAAGCCTATTGCCTAATTTTAGAGTGGCTTTTATACAAGTCAAATCTCCACATTTTTTGAGTTGACCAAGATTAGCCTAGTTTCTAGTATATATTCAACTATCCACACCACATTATCAGATTAGAGAGCATTCATGGGCTTTAGGATCCATCCCATATGGTACACATTCATACTAATATCATTTTATAGCTTCACTTCATGGGGTAATGATGGAGCCAAAGGACTAGCTAGCCTTTGTATTCTTGAGCCACATAATCAGAGAGATTGGACACATAGTCCAAACATTGATTATCACATGTATGATCACCTAGCTTCACTTAGTGGGTGTGATGGATCCAAGAGGCTAGTCTTTGCATTTTTGAGCCACTTTTATGGAATTGAGAACTCAACTCCATCCATGATATTACTCTTGGTACAACACATACCCATCATTACTTAGCATCACCCAATATCACAATAGGTTTTGTATTAGTCTTTATACCTGGTGAGGTGTATTCATCATTAATTTCTCTTTCTCTCTCTCTTAATTGGCTTTGTATATTCTTATTTTAGATATAGTGTATCTAGTAAGAACTGATCTACTCTTTGTTTTCTCTTGTAAATTTAAACTTCACAACATGCTCTCTCTACCCACATCCAACATTACATAACTTTATGAGTTTCACCCTTATAAGTAAGTTTAGGTATGCTTTATATTTTATTTTTTGCTCTCATGACCCTCATAGGAATCTTTTCATTGATTCCCAATCATCCATATCCTTCCAAACAATGATTCCACCTCCTCTAAGTAACATTTCTAGTGATGACTCCATCCCCCTAGGTCTTATTCCTTCATGATAATAGCACCTAACTTGGACTATAGTATTGGACCCTAGGGTGTCCATTTCTAATGCTCATGTCCAAGTGCATTTTTATCACTAACAATTATTTCATTTCAGTTCATATCCTCTTTCTTGTCAACCTAACATGATGACCAATAGATCCCTATAAAAACCCATTCAAAGTTCATTTAGAATGGGTTAGAAAATATCAAAAATCAAGAAAGAATATTAGAAAGACTACTCAGACATATTTCTCTATTCTCTGCATACAACCATCCAATATAATCACAAGCTAATTTAAATCCTCACACCAATCCCTAGCCACCTCAAGAACACCTAGTTTTAGCATTTTTCATCTTCATACTCACAATTACATAAATCACATCAAGTGGGAGAACTACATATGGCTTGATCCCTCTTTGAAGTATTGGTATTTAGGCAACATGCCCATATATGGGGTGTGGATACATATTCAGTGCATCTTACATATAATAACCCCACCCTCTTTCCAAAAGTTTGTCAAATCATAATGGAGTATAGGTTTTGAATAATAAATTATCTATATAGCGAGTTCCATAGACATCTAGTAGTCAAAATTTCATAGGTAGGCTCACATAGACATAACAAATAAAACCCAGAAAGCTTAGGTCTCTTGGATAATAGTGGAAGAAGAGGACTATATCACCAAACCCTAGGGTGTATTATTTTGGTGCTCCTATCCTTTCACAAAATGAAGGCTAGAGTTTGATTTGTGACACTGTCCCAGTCCTGCATAATGAATTTCAGACCCTACAATAGCCATCTCAGTCTAGTTTCTAGCTAAGTCTTATTTTCTTCACATTTATTGTTATTTATAGAAAGGTTAAAAACATAGTTAAGTTATACAAATTAATAGCTTAATTATTACATTATTATTTATTGATTTAATTAACTCAGACCCTTAACTAAATTAGGAATATAACTCCAATATTCCCAAAATTGTTAAATCAATTTTCTATGTGAGTTTAATGCAACCCCAATCTCAACATAAAGAGTCTCTGAGTTAATGACCCTACTTCTAGTACAATTTATCAACTGTAACAATTCATCTTAGGTCTTATACGTTATGCCCTCAACCTCTGATTTGAAATTATTTGTTGATTTCTAGAGAAGGTTTTAAAAGATGGACCTGAGGACCAATTCCCCACTTGGGTTATTCACACCATTGATTCTCATTTTCCTTAAAATTGTAATGGCCTGGTCCTTATAGCTAATGAGTTATGGAACTAAATTTTTCATTTCTTGATGCCATTTAATCAAGCTATCTCTCCTATAACTACATAGTTCAAGGCCATGCTATATTTAGAGCAGTTATTAAGTTCATGTGGTCAGAAGTATTGTTTTAGGTTACTTGGCTTAAGAAATAGAGTTTAGCCTCCATTTTATTCATCTTATCAGCAAGGGGGTATACATATCCCTACTGGGGTTGTGAATCCTTTGCATTTATTATTAATAAGATAATGTCATAAAAATTTTGAGCTACTCTTTGCACATTATCCATGATGCCCCTCAAAGGTTGTATAGTACTTCTTTCTTAGATTCCTCCATGGCTTGATCAAAGCCTCTAAACATTTATTTTATAACTCCTACTGCAGTGTCTAAAAAGGTGTAAGGGTATTCTATGTAATTGCCAATATCAAAGGGGAGTAATTTTATTCTCTTGGTTAAATAGAACACATATTCTATTTGCTCCAATTCTACATTTTGTTCATCAACCATTATGGTTTTCCTTTTGGCCTTCCTCATAGTCTTCATTTCTTTGTCGAAATGAAACTTCACTATTAGCTATTTAATAATGACTAGTCCTACCTATCTTCTTCTTCACATTGCATTTTTTTCATCTATTCAATAAAATTAAAGGAAATTGGTTGTTATGAAGGCTCTGCATACTCTATAGGAGTCGTAGATGGGGATTTACCTAGGGGAGCATGGGCTTGGGAGAAGAGGTTTTTAGATGAGGGAAAGGGGGAATAACTCTTCTCTAACCAGTGACCTTCTTGGGAACCATTGTGTTAATTATTATATTTCCTTTCTTTGACCCCTTCTATGTTCTAATGTTTGCAAACTTTGTTTGAGATGCATGACCAATTGGTAGACCCAATTGAGTGGATGGTTGGGAGGGAGTACCTATTGATAATTTTGACCTCACAAGTCAAATTGTCACCCATTTAACTTGAAATTTTATGTGTCATGTCGTTTTACCTATTGGCTATTATGTTGTTCTTATAATATCTTTGAAATGGTCATCTAAAACCTTGATTAGTAAAGTTTAAGGTAAATTTTATGGGTTTAAGGTTGTGTTTATTATATCTTTATGCTTGTTTAATCACCTCTTAACCTATTTAAAGTTGTTTCAATTGATGAAAATATTATAGATCATATTGATTGGCATCGATTGTGTCAATATCATGTCATGCTTTATACTTGATCAAACGAGTTGGTGATATGCTTCGCTAACTTTATAACCTAGTTGGTTGCATTTTGGATGATTTTTTGGATTTTAGAGTAAGTTTTGCATGATAATGGTAGTCTAATATTACAGTAAGTTCATTTTGTACCTGTTTAGACATGAAAGTTTCCAATGAATACTTTTTTAGTAGTTTCATCATATTTTTCAAGTGGTTATGGTAGTTTTAGTGTTAAAAAGGGCTATTTTGAAGCTACCCATAAATGTATTCAAGGTATAATTAACCTACAATAATATTTAAGACATTTTTTGTTCATTTACAGGTCAAATCCATGGTTTGGAAGGATTTTAAATTGTCAAAATGTATAAAAATGATTTATCTCTCTTATCAACTTCCTTGCTAGCTCTAGGAAGGCCATCAATTTTTGCTTAGTATGGTCAGAAGAGAAAGAGTTAGCTCAAAATATATTGGTAAATTATAGGTAACTTTATGAAATTAAATTTAGTGGAATTTATTTTCATATTCATTCCTTCATCTTTATGAATAATTTTTAAGAGTTTAAGGGGGTCACTATGTCTTAGTTATTCAAATAGTGTCTAGGTTTGTCTTTGTTTATTCTCTTCATAACTCGATGGATAAAAATGGTTATAGTGACATTATTTTGAGGGTAAAATAGGACATTTTTCATGTATTTGGTCTTGATAAAGAGTATTTTGGTAGGAAATTAGTTACCTATGTTGATTGTTAAAATCAACAGTTTTAAAGCATGTTTGATATATCAACTAAGTGTCTTCATATTCATGGGTTTTCATGTTCATGTTTTAGTTATAATACACCTATTAAATTAAAATAAAATTTTCATGTACCTTCATCTTTAAGAGGGTCTTCCTTGAGGTATCTTGAGTGAAATGGCATCTTTCACAAGGTATAGTTATAGGTTTAGTGAGCTTATAATGTATGAAAGTATCTTAGTGAGGTCAGAATGATCTTGGAGGATTTATAAAAGGTGAGAAAGTCTTTATTTACATTGGGAAGATAATATATATGACATCCTAAGACTAATCTCTCTAAATCTAAAAATAACTCTTGAAGGTCTAATGAGCAGATAGAGGTCAAAATGGTAAATGACATGAGCATAGAGTCATGAAGAAAATGAAAGAAATGTGTAACAACATGAAATATCTCAAACCATTATATAGGTTTATTTAATTTTATAATGACACTTATGAGAGAAAGATATCCATTTAGAGCCTTATATGTCTGAATGACATAGCCAATTTTGTGTATTACTATATTACCAACTAAAAAAAGATTTCTATAGGACTATGTGATCTTAAATATGTGTTATGAAGGTGTCATATGAACATTTAGGGTGATATAATCCCATTGAAGGGATGAAAATTATCTAAATACTAATAAGAACAATTTAGAATCATAAAAGAATACCATAAAACCTTGTTTAACAAAGATTAAGGTTTCTTAACAATTTTTAATGTAAAAATCATGTTTTGGTTTTCTTATAATTCAATCTCTTTAAATGCTTCCCCAAGTTGGTAAGGTGAGTTATAATTAGTAAGTGGTTTTAGAATCATGTTTATCATGTTACCAACCATGTCAAATATCTTTCCTCTATCTATAAAAAGGATAGAAAGGGAAAAATGTGCACCTGTAACAATCACTCAATAAGGCTCATTCAAGAAAACATCATGTTAGAGTCATTGAGGTAAATGATTTTGATTAAGATTTCCAAATGATAAAAATGATAAAAATTTGGCATCTTGGGAGTAATAAGGTAAGTAGAATGGCATTTTACATTTATAGTTAGTCAAGTACAAAATGTGTACCTACAACCATGATATTTTGGCTCAGGTAGTCAAACTTGTTACAAAATATGAAATTGTGTGAAGATGGATAAGATGCATGAGATGGATGTGATGGATGAGTAGGGTATAGAGAATGATTAGAATTTTCTCTATTGAGGACCAATAAGAAGATTAGTCATGTAGGAACATCACTACCCTTTGTAAGTTTTGGTCTATTTTCAATGTTTGAGTCTTTTGTGAGTCATTATAATTATTGGAAGTCTGTAGGAGTCATTCTTAGGTGTTAGATTATTGTCAAATTTTAATTACGATCACTTCGGCATTTTCCCTCCAAACTAGTAAGTTTGAATTTTTGAATAGTTTTTATAAGTTTAGGGATTATAAAATTAATTTTAAGGAAATTTAAAGTGTCAAAGATTGATGTGACTTATTGAATACACCATGTGTCTATATATGAGTCATAATACTCACTTGCATGGAATATCAACCTTTCCATATCTTCCAAGGTCCAAACTTGGTTATTAGTGACCATTGGAGAGGTTCAAATTTAGTTAGAATAATTATAGAATATAAATAAATGGTAAATTATTTTTTGAGGATCATTTATGGGGTTGGATTCAAAGGGGAATTTTAATGAAACCTAAGGAAATGAATAGAAGTCTTCTTGTGTTTGAAAACAAAAGATGGCAAACCTTCATTTTTGTACATATGCAATGAAATGACTATGTAAACAAGTAATGGAGGAAAGCATAATGATGAATGCATTTGAATAATTTTATGAATATCATTATGCATGATATATGTCTCTAAATATTTATAAATCATTTGTTTGGTTATCTATAAATTGTTTTATGATAAATTAACTTATAAACCCTGTTATAAGCTTGTATTATGTGATCAATGAGATTACATATACATAACTTTTTGGAATGTGTATTCTATATGTAATGAGATTTAGTATAATTTTGGATAAGATAATATTTCATTGTCCAAGAAACCAGGAAGGGAATTATTCAAGTTTGCAAAAGGAGACTGTGTGCCCATTTTTCCTGTGCATGAGTATTGGCAAAGAACTATGTGTAATGGATCAATGAAAGGAATGCATAATAATTATAAATTATGGTAATTATTTTGAGATTGGTGAGTGTGCCACTTTTTCCTTAAGGTTCCTTATGAATTTGATGGCATTACTTTCATATTATGTTGTATAAAACATAATACAGTCCCATAGAAGTCAAATATACTTACATAGTCAATCAAATATCTTCATAAAAAAGTGTAGTTAATGCATTTAAGGGAGTGTTTGTTGATTGGAATAGGTGTGAAATGTTTTTAAAATGATTATGTAACCATTATATTTATTTTAAACTCATTTGGGAAAGTTTAGGATCAAAATACCCCTTCTTAGGGCTGCAGAGTTTGAGTAAACCCTGTGGCTAGGGTTTACAAATTCAAAATTAGTTTGGTGGAGTTCCAATTATCAAAATTTCATGAAACATGGTCATTACCTAGGGTTGTAAGTAATATAAGATATTTTGGGGATTCAAATTCTTTATGGACCTATTTGTATGATTTTAATAGGTGTGTGTGTGTAAGATAGGGTCAAAGAGACATATTAGGCCTAATTAGAGCCTAAAAGGGAGTGAGAAAAGTGATTTAGGAGTGGATTTAAGTCATAAAAATTCATAGAGATATAAAATACCATAGAGGGTACCTTAAAATTGTTTTATTTTCCTAATTTGAGATGGTATTTGTTTGTATAATGCAAATAAGGCTAAAAAAAGGCTACTAGAGGACCTTGTCACAAAGAAGGGAAATAGTGAATGATAAATAGTTGAGTTTGGTGGTTGTGAAATAAGATAAAGAGAACAAAAAATAATTTTTTGAGTAGGATATTTATTCCATGAAACATCATAGGGTCTGAGGAAACCTAAATCAAGAGTGGAGCCAAGTGACCAATGAGTCCTTGTCTAAAAATGAGCATAGTAAATCAAGACAAGTGTGAAAGTTGATAAGAAGGTGATAATTGTGAATGGTATTTATTTAATAGGTAGTGAAGATGAATTGAGAAAATATTATGAATAATTGAGATGAAAGGTTTTCAAGAAGGAGTACGAAGTGTTTGCAAATTTTAGTTCCAAGATTAAGAGATCTAAACAAATGAAATTAGAGCTAGGTGATTATAGGTAGAGGTAAAGGTGTATTATTTGCATTTGCTTCCAATTTATACAAGACCAATAGGACCTCTACATCAGTTGGTATCATATCATGATATGTTATATGGATGAGGTATGTTTTTGAGTTTTTAAATTGTTGATTACATGTGCATAAAGTTTATGTTGAGTAGGTATTGAAGATTGTTTGAGATGTTTCTGGAAAGGTGGCTAATGAAAGTTGTATAAAAAAATGGAGAGGATGTAGGGAGATGAAAGAGATTCAAAAATAATTGTGATAAATAAATAGTGGTGTGGCTAATTCCCTTAATCCAAAGAGACTTAGAAAGAGTGAAAGAGGAGAGCTATTGAAATCTTCAAGAAAGAAGATCAAGAAGAGATTGAGATATAAATAGGAGTCCTAAGTGAGGACAAGAAAGAAAGAAAGAAAGAAACTCTAAAAGAGTAAGATTCAAGTGAGAGAGACCCAAGTGAGGTCAAAGGAGACAAGTAAGTAGGCTTGTCAAGAAGAAGAGAAAAGGTTAAGGTGAGACTTAGAGAAAGTATGGAGAGAGAAAAGAGTGAAAAAATGATGAAGGGATTAAATAATGAGGAGTGCCATAAGAAGATAGAAGTGACGTAAATACAACTAGACAGGGAAGATTACTGAAATGAAGTTGGTATTGACAAGGTTAGATAAATTCATGGAAGAGCTGAGACCAAGATTCCTTGTACACATCAAGAGGAAAGTGAGATGGCCTCTCAAGTAGATGAAGATGATAGTAAGGTAGCCTATAATAAGAATAAAATGAGAAAGAAAGCCTCTAAAAATTATGACTAATGAATTTTTGGAATGTGTGTATACATGGGATGAATTGAATGGATATGAAGAACATTAGAAGTATGAACAACATTCTAATGAGGAAGACCAAATTGATTGGATAACTGAGTATGGTGATACAATTCTATGCTATCCTAAATAAGGTGAAACATTGGATGAAGAATAATGATAAAGAGAGCTTCAATCATCACCATGCCTCATGACAAGCAATAAAGAAACAAGTGTCAGTCAAGAAAGCTTTGAGGAGAGCAAAGAGTCATAAGGTATTCATTTCATTGTTATTTTTGATGAGTATGCTAATCTGAAATTTGATGAAGATGAGTTGTATGAGAGTAAATTTAAGCTAATAAATATGTCATTGAAAGGAAAAAAAGGAACAATAACACTAGATGAAGTGCTTGACATTCAAGTAGAAACCTATGAGGTGGCATCAAGGGAGTATAAAGAAGAAGCACATGTTTAAGTGTTTAAAAAGTTTTAATTTTAGAAAGTAGAGTTGTTTTATTTAACACAAATTAAAGATAAATGAGAGATAGATGAATATACTATAGAGGAGAAGAAGATATGGGAGAAAATATTTCAAGAATCAAATGATTTGAGTCTAATAGGAGATGAGGACTCCATCATGATAGCTGAGTTTGCATTGATGACAATATTGAGTCAAGACGAAGAAGAGTTGGAAGCCAAAGAGAAAACATCATTGGAAGAGAAACAAAGTGAAATTAAAGAGTACCAAAAAGGAGTGATTATGTTTTACTTGTTTGCTTCATGTGTAGGTCTTTGGAGGAAGAAGAACAATCAATAGTTTCCCATGATTAGTTTGGAGATCCATCTCAAGAGAGATATCATCAAATGAGGAGCCATAATAAGTTTAAGAAATAATCAAGAAGGTTTACATGATTAAAATAGACCTTGGGATCTAAGAGGACATGAAATTAGAAGAGGGATGTTGTAAACAACATGCAAGCCAGATTAGTTATAACTTTCTTAGAAAATTTGCTTTTGCTCCTCGATAATATGATGCAAGAGCATCAATAACCTTGTAATTTTTGGTATATTTTTAATTTTTGAGTCTTTTGTGAGTCATTATAATCATTTTAGGTCTGTAGGAGTCATTATTAGGTGTTATATTGTTGTTTATTTTGAATTAGGATCACTTTGGCATTTTCTTGCCAAATATTATAAGTTTGAATTTTTGAATGGTTTATATAAGTTTAGGGGTTGTATAAGAAATTTGAAGGAAACCTCAAGTGTTAAGGGTTGATGTGACTTCTTGAAGACACCATGTGTCTATATATGAGTCATAATACTCACTTGTATAGAATATCAACCTTTGCATATCTTCCAAGGTCCAAACTTGTTTACTATTGACCATTGGTGAGGTTCAAATTTAGTTAGAATAGTTATAGAATATAAATAAATGGTAAATGATTTGTTGAGGATAAGATATGTGGGTAAATTTTTATGAACCCTGAGGAAATGAATACAAGTTTTCTTGTGTTGAAAAATAAAATATGACAAACCCTATTTTTTGTACATATGCAATGAAATTACTATGTAAATAAGTAATAGAGGAAATCATAATGATGAAAGGACTTTGAATATTTTTTTAAAGATTAGTATGCATGATATATGTTTATAAATATTGATAAATCATTTGTTTGGTTATATAAAGTCCTTTATGAGAAATTAACTTGTAGACCTTGCTATAAGCTTGTATTCTATGATCAATGAGATTAGATATGTAGACTTTTCTGGAACATGTATTCTATATGAAATGAGACTAAGTTTGATTTATGAAAAGATAAGAATTAATTTTAAAAGAAACCAAGAAGGGAATTTTTCAAGTTTGTAAAAGGAGACTGTGTACCCTATTTTCATGTGCATGAGTATTGGCAACGAACTGCGTGTAATGGATCAATGAAAGGAATGTTTAATAAAGACAAGTTATGGTACTTATTTTGACATTGGTGAGTGTGGTATTTATTCCTTAAGGTTATTTATTAATTTTATGGCATTGATTTCATACTATGTTTTATACAACATAATAAAGTCCTATAGAAGTCAAATATACTTGCATCATCAATTAGATATCTTCATAGAAAAGTGTAGTAGATGTGTTGAAGGGAGTGTTTGTTGATTGGACCAGGTATAAAATGCTTTTGAATATATTATCTAACCACTATATTTATTTTAATATCATTTGGGAAAGTATAGGATCAAAAGACCCCTTCTCAAGTCTATAGAGTCTGAGTAAATCTTGTGGCTAGGGTTTTCAAATTCAAAATTAGTTTGGTGGAGTTCCAACCACCAAAATTGCATGAAACTTGGTCATTACCTAGGATTTTAAGCACTATTAGAGAATTTATGGATTCAAATTTTGTACAGACCTTAGTGTATAATTTTGACAAGTTTGTGTGTAAGACAAGGGTCAAAGAGACCCATTAGGCCTAATCAGAGCCTAAAAGGGAGTGATAAAAGTGATGTTGGAGAGGAGTTAAGTAATTAAACTCCATAAAGAGATAAAATGCCATAGAGAGTAACTTAAAATGGATTTATTTTCCTAATTTGAGATGGTAATTGTCTTTACAATGTAAATAAAACTAAAAAAAGGCTACTAGAAAGCCCTATCATAGAGAAGGAAAATAATGAATGATAAATAGTTGAGTTTGAAGGTTGTGAGAGAAGATAACGAGAATAAAAAGGACTTGTTTGAGCAGAATATTGATGTCATGAAACATCATAGGGTTTGAATAAACTTTAATCAAGAGTAGATTCAAGTGACCAATGAGTCCTTGTCTAAAAATGAGTATATTAAATCAAGACAAGTGTGTAAGTTGATAATAAGGTGATAATTATGAATGGTATTGATTAAATAGGTAGTGAAGAAAAGAGATGAAAGGTTTTCAAGGAGTACAAAGTGTTTACAAACTTGAGTTACAAGATCAAGAGATATAAATAAAGGAAATCAAAGCTAGGTGATTATAGGTAGAGGTAAAGGTGTATTGTTTGTGTTTGCTTCCAAAACTATACAAGATCAATAAGAACTCTGCATCAATTAGTAACCAAGAGAAAGTTAATTTAATTTTTTGAAGTCTAGAGGTTAGCCTAACTGAGCCTAACTGAGCTCCAAGGATAATAAGATGAAAGATTACAATGATGAAATTGAACTTTGGATGAATATTTATTTGTTGGAATGTGAAGTCAGACATACGGTCACAAATTACCTTTCAAAATAGGAGGCCTCTCATGAACTCACTCAGTCAGCCTATGTACTAAGTGAATGAGAAGGCTTGTGTGAGAGAAGAAATGAGGGGTTTAGAGCTTTTAAAAATGTGATATGGAGTTTTTAATAGTGTTAAAGACTTATTCAAGGTCTTCTTGCATTTACTTTCTCAAAATATGCCAAGGAAATAGCCACATCACCTATAACCAGTCCATTGAAGAACTAAAAGTAGTATTTTTTTGGAGTAAGAATGATGGATAAAGAGATTTAAAGTTGGCTCAGTTCTAATAAAATATCAAGGAATGGAATCCATGTCCATTTAAAGTTTTCAACAAGATCATACTTAGTAGGATAGTGCTTAGCCTAAACTGACACAGTTGTATTAGAGGCCTACATGACTGTTCTAGACCAAGGTAAGGAGAATGTATTTCTCACTAAAATTTGTATTTATAACATTAAAAAAGAGTGTAGATGACATTATGAAGAGCTCCATAAATTTTTGATCCAGTGATGAAGAGATAAACTCAAGGAATAGGCCTCTAGGATCAATAAACTCAATTTTCATACAAACCCTTGAATAGTGAAGAACAAGGTTTTAGACCTTTTATAAGTTTAATGTTTATATAGGATCATGTTTAATCATTTCATGGATCATTAAAATATTTATTATAGCCTTATTTTCTATAAAAGTGTGTTTTGAGGTCTTAAGACCCAAAATGGCCTTTTTCAACCTTCTCACAATAGTCTACTAGCCCGAGAGACAAGTTAATAGAGCTTATAACTACACTAAGAAGTTTCTGCTATCTATAGGTTACTTTAAGTGTTGGAGTTGGTCCCATACGTTAAACATATGTAATTGATTCAATCCTTGGGTCCCACAGCTATATGAACAATCAATAAGAAGATTGGAAACCTTGTTTTGCATGTCAAAGAGCTTAAGTAAGTTAGGTTTTTGATTAAAACTTCTTTCATAAGTTATATGGTGATAAATGGCAATAGGAGGTGTTAGAGAGGTCCCATATATACAATATATTAGGAATAGTTTTTGTAATTGACCCATATCCTTTATGAATCATTACTAAGACTATTCAATAATATTTTAAAATATTCCTTCTCATCTTCCACTCATATTTAAATACAATAACAAATTATAGGTTTATTGCAAATAGGATTCAAATTTTGAAGGAGTCTCAATCAAGAAAGAGACCTTTTCCTCTCCTATGCCTATTCAAGGAGACAAAGTCAAATAAGCTTCAAGGAGGCTTCTAACAACCCTTTCAAGGTGGAGAGACCTCATAAATGAATTAGGAGAATGTTCAATTGAGTATTTAATTAAGACAATAAGATCTATTTTCAAGCAATAAGACTTATTCATCAATGGAGACAAGTAAGCTAGTATATAAGGTGTGTAAGCAAGAATGTAGGCACTTCAATTAGTCAATCTTGACCAATAAATGCATAAGACTTATTAAAAAAAATTAAAAAGCTTCCCCTTACACTATGATGCCATTTTTCAAGAGAGGAAGGGATAAATAAAGCAAGTTCTACATTGGAGTTGGAGAAGGACCTAGTGGATGTCACATGTCCTAGTTTTAAGGCTTTTACTTTATCTCTCTCTCTCTCTCCTTTCTCATTTTATATATAAGTAAGCCTATCTTTGGAATTTTTAAGGATAATTAACCTAAGTTTTTGTAGATTCCTACTTAGAAAAATTCTTTTACTTGGCTCTATGAACTGAATAAGACTAAATTCATGCCTCCTCAATACTTGTGAGTAGTGTATGTTCATGGTTTTTAGATGAGTGTTAGTGATAGTGAATGCTTCTTCACATTTTTCCTCTCCTATTTACCTATTTATAGGTGTTAGTTCATCCTTATAGGTTACATAATGTGCTTGAATAATCTAGTATGTATGGCAAGTGTAATCTTTCCTTAGTGTCTTTGAGAGACCTATTTATCAGCTACCTTAGATCATTCATCAAGATAAGACTCTATGTGAAATAGTGATGTTTGGAGACATTCATTTGAGAAGTTTAATCAGGTCCATATTTTTATTTAGCCTTATTAGTTTATATTAGACAAGTAAAGGACACATTATGGTGTATCACCTTAGTTAGATAAGTTTTATTTCATTTTATCTTCCTCCCCTTTTCCTTATAAGCTAATAGTGTAGTGTAGAGAGATTGAATAATACATCAAGGGGAGATAGAGTTTAAAATATAGATATTTAATCCATATATTAGGCCACCCATATCCTAGGATTGTATCCATGTTAATCTATATTATGAATTCTTGAAACTACCCTCATAAGGGTGCAAGTCTAGTAGATAACAATAACTAGGGAAGCCAAAATAGTGGTGGAGACCAAATATTAAAAATGTACTTATTTAATAATTCTAGAGGAATGAGGTATTAATGAATCAAATAATAAATAAGTAGGAGGGGTATTGATAAAATTTTGTAAATAACTAGTCACTAATGTAAAAACTACTCCAGTGTGGTGTTTTGAAGGTTGGTTGGGGGTGTCATAGTCTTGATCATAGGTGTTAGGACCAAGGATTGTAAAACCATCCTTGAGATATTTGTACTGACTAGAATAATAGTTGTAATAGTAGGTGATGAATGAAGAGCTTGTACACTTACCATTCAAGAAGTAGAAATCAATGGAATTATTGCTGTAGATTACATTATTGTGATGGGAGGTGTCAAGGATGGAGATATGTTTACTGATTGCCCATGTGTAAAATCTAGACACTTAGACTCTATTACATCCCCCTTTGTCTCCATTTGGGTCCTGAAGTAATTCAATTTAGATTGAACTAGTCTTCAAAATATTAGTGTCACCCGACTGAGTATCCTTTGGTAACCATTCATCCTTAGTATCACTTTTTATGGTTTCACTAATGGTTTTAGACAATAATGTCTCTATTTTATCCTCTCATTCCTCTTTGGTGGACTAATCATTTTCATTATGTGGCACTTCTAGGGGTTTTTCCACTTTAGAACCTTTTCTTTTATCTAATCCTCTCTCTAACTTGTCTTATGAGCTATTTTTTGTTGAAGTGCCTAAGAAGAAACTAAATGAGCTCCCTACTTCTTCTTGTATACATGGGGGTCTAGTAAGAGTATAAGTTGATGCTAGAAGGGGTGAAATGGTAATAGGTGAATCTAATGTGGCAATAGGTGGTGATGAGGTGAGAGCAGTATTGACTTCTTGGGGTGAACTTGGTGAAATAGATGCTTATTGAGGAGAATAATATATTGCTAAAGGTGCAATGGTTTATGTAGATAACTAATTTTGGCCACAATTGGATTCTAATCAGACTTCAAATTGATTTCTACCAAACAACATAAATTAAGCCTAGAAATCACTAAATATCCCAATTTTTTTTGTACATTAGACATTAATGATCAATATCATGTTGAGGCATCCCTATTTGGGGTATTATCCTATATGTAATAGTAACCTCTCATGGATTCATCTCTAGTCACCTTGAGACCTAAAAATTGGTAGTTTGGCCTTTGGACCCATTAAGTTGGGCACTTGAACAATTCTTAAGAGTGCTAAAATGCTAAGTATAATGAATCAAGTAATCCAACCAAATTAAATACTTAAGTGAATTTTCCATGTGTAATTAGTGAAAATAAATTTTTCAAAAATAAGATTTCACTAAATATGAGGTCATGATGACATCATCATCCTCAAAGTCAAAGAATTCAAAATATCTCCCTAAATGCAATAAATTCAAAAATAGAGAGTCATGCTTAATTAATGGGATCTCTATCCCAAATATTAATTACATGTCCCCTTCTTAACTCAACTAGGGTTATCCTTAACTCACCTAGGGTTAGTTCAAACTCAACCATGGTTAATCCTAACCTACCTACACTTGGGTTAGAGTTGATTTTGGAGGCTATAAATACAAGTCCTCACCCATTGATCTTTAAGATTCTTTATGTGTAATGTTATTATGAAAAAATAACTCCAAAAAGATTCATTTTAGTGTTACCATGCCCATTTCATAATCCAAGCCAAGCCCAAACAAACCAACATTGCCAAGGTGCCAAGGAAAAGTGGATCAATGGAGCTTCATTGATAAATATTTCTTGAGCACACAGTCGAGAACATCATTCCACAGCCAACTCACAACTCTTACTCTCATGTAAAGTAATATATATTGTTTTAGTTTCATTTTATTAGTTAATTGTGAAGTTATCTAGCTTTTTGAGTGTCAAGGCTTAAGTTGTTAGTCTTTAGTGTGTTTGTTTTGATTTGTTTTGTTGACTAACATGATATTTATCTCCACTCTATGTCAAATTCCTTGTTAACATAATGGAATTCATGGTGGGACATGCACCTCACAAGCATGAATGAAGTATCTTGGGAGATTTTTGGAACCAAGAAGATTTCATTATACATCATAATTTCTTGATTTCTTGCTAACTTTTCCATTTTTTTCTTGTGACTATGTATTCATAAATTTGTGACTATGTAACTATGAGTCCGATGAGGTAAACCATGAAATCATTGGCCAAATATGTGAATTCATTTTGGAAAACTATGAAATTACTCTGATTTAGCCTTAGCCCTATGAAACTATGAAACTGAGCTTGAAAATGACAAAATCATTGATCAAATATCGAAATTATTTTACTGAAGAAAGGGTGTTTTTTATTTTATTTTTTAAACAAACTATAAAAGTGGTTCATATTAGTAAATTTTTCAATTTGAGTAGTGAAATTATTGTTTTAAGTAGTGAAATATTATTTTAAGGGAGTGAAATTGCATTTTTAGGCTATGAATTCATCTTGCAGAGTGACAAAATAGTTGTAAAATTGTGAAATCATCCCTATGTGTTTTTGTGTTTTGTTGCAGGTTTCTTAGAATCATGAAATTATTGCCTAAACTATGAAATTGTATCTTTAAGTGAAAAATTATCTACCTGAACTTAAACTTTATCTATTGGAGTAGCCAAACTGTCAAACTAAGTTGTAAAATCATTCATAACCCATGAATTTACTCACTATGAGTTTTAAACATTCAGGTTTTGACTGTGTTTTTATAATTGAACAATTTTTTAGTTTGTAGTTTATTACATAACTACAAAATCATTCTAGAGAGGTGATATTTCTTTTGAGCTAACTTGCAAGGATATAACTTTTGCCAAGCAACAAGAAAACCCACTAAAACTTTTTATAGGACCCAAAATCTAAGGAGAGACATTTTTAGCACTTTAAGTCTCTAAATCATATTTACATTTAGTGCTTAAAAAAATTTTAGTCACTTTATTTTTATTTTTCAAAGTTCACAAATCAATAAAAAAATCTAAGAGGCTAAATTTCACATCACATTTCACTTGGATTTTTTAAATGAACACAAACTTAGACTAAATGCTCTTAAGATCTTGTTTGTTTATTGTGTGTTTTTGCAAAATAGACTTAGAACATATGGTCTCCCCCATCCCCTTTAGGGAACTCAGGTGACCAAAATCAATTTATCCATTACTTTTGTCACTTAGTCCAAACATAGAAGGAATGTTGCTAAGGTAATTTCTAAGATCTGAGTGACTTGGGTGATCCTAAAATGACCTTGAAGTCCTATATTTATTTCTTGTATCTTGGCTTGTGGGTGGGAAGTATTGACTCAATATTTCATCACTTGGCATTGTTTCAACCCTGATTCACAATAGGGTATATAAATCAGGGCACAAGATACTATGATTTCCAAGGGGCTGAGCCACTAGCCTCTTCGATCATAACAAAAACCTAAGTTAGCTCTGGATAACTAGGGGACTCCACTAAGAATTACATGGATAGAACCACTTTGTAAATGAATAGACCCTTGCATAGTGAGTTAGCCACTATGAAATCAATTCATGTGATTTCATCTCTAGTGTTAACCACACTTGGGACCATCTAAAATGTGTGAAACTTATAGTTTTAGACAAACCCCACTTGTCATGGAAATATTGTAAATGTAGGGTGAGTAACCTGAAGTTCCATGTCTTCGTATGAACTCTTGAGAGAAGAGGGGGCCTAAAAACCCCTACTTTTCATATGCATCTAAACTTTTGGATTAACAAATTATTTCCTCTCAAGAAGTAGTATATAGATAAAATTTGACAATACAAAGCCACCTTATCAATTTTTAGGAATAAGAAGATGCACTTAAGTATTTTTTGTTGTTTTTCCATTTTAATTGCATTATTTTAAGTCAAAAACTATTTTTCTTGTCCAAATAAAATCAAAACAAGTCTTTTTTGTGCACCTCTTTTAGCCTAAAGAGGTTTTATGTCATCCTTTTAATGCCACACTTTGCCTTAGTCATTTTTCAAACTTGTGTGTGTGTGTGTGTGTGTGTGTGTGTGTGTGTGTGTGTGTGTGTGTGTGTGTGTGTGTGTGTGTGTGTGTGTGTGTGTGTGTGTGTGTGTGTGTGTGTGTGTGTGTGACTTGTTTGAAAGGAGATTTTTTATGCTTCCCATTTCATTCTAAGTCTTGTGTCTTAGAGTTTTGAAACTAATCTTTTGTCATACCTTTTGATCAGTCATTACATTGCTCATATTATTTCAAATACCTTTGCCTTATGTCCAATCAATTTAAAAACCATGCGTGTCTTTTTTGTCTATGCCTAGTTTTGTTATGTCATTCATTTTGGTATAGTATGAAATTGGTCTTAAGAAGTTAAGATTCAAACATTGATTGGTTCATACCTATGCCTTGCTTAATTTTGGCTTAGATGTTTACCTCTCACTTTTGATTGTGTAAATTGGAATAATTCTTTGCTTGTTTTAAATATCTTTTGTGCCTATATTACCAAAGTGATCTATTTTACATTTGCCTTGTGTCTCTTTTTTAGCTTAGAACTAAGGTCAAAAATCTCTGCAAGTAAAACCTTAACCACAATTAGTTTACATTTGAGTCTTGCTCATCACTAAGGTTTGAATGTTTTACTCCTTGTCCTTATTTTTGCCTACTTGGGATTGATTTTACCAATTAGTTTTATTCATATTCCTAAAGTTCAATGTCTTTTACCAATGGTCAATTTTGTGTTTGAATCCATGCCTAGTTTGAGTCCAAGTGTTTCAAACTATTAGGTTAATTGTCTTTCATGTTCTACCTCGACCTAGTGTGTTTCAATTCTAAATTTTGTGTCATGTTTCCAAAAATCCTAGAAATTTACCATTTATTTTTATACCTAGTTGTTCCAAGTCTAGATTTTGTGTAATGTTTCTAAAAGACCTAGAAATTTACCTTTTGTTTTAGAACTAGATGTTTCATGTCTAGAATGTGTGTCATGTTTCCAAAAGACCTAGAACTTTACCTTTTGTTTTAGACCTAGTTTTTCTTGAGTCTATATTTTGTGTCATGTTTCCAAAATACCTAGCATTTTACCATTTTTAAACCTAGTTGTTTTGAGCTTAGCTTTGTACCTTGTTCCCAAAGACCTAGCAACCTTTTTTGTTTTTAAAACTTAGATTAGAGTTTTTGAAACACTTTTACCAAGATTGACATTCGGATTTATATTTCACTTAACCATTTGTGTGAGACATTTGACATTAGATCATGAATACTTTTAGATTGAGTTTATCATTAATCAAATTTTGTAAAATAGCTCCATTCCTAGACCAAGTTTGCACTTTAGACCAAGTTTATAGCTATACCAAGTTTGGTTCATTTTCCATTTAGACCCTATTTTTAGATTTTATATAAATCCAAGACTTTTTCATGAGATGTTAATTGTTGATTTGGATATGCCTTGCTACACTCATAGTGGAACCACGTATAATTTAGTTTACATTAACCTAGTCATGAATGATAGCTTTGTTCAACACCCATATGGTGATGATGTAGTTTGTGAGATAGAACCATATCCTCCTTATATTGCTAAATATTTGGAATAAAGTAAAGATATTTTAGCACATTACTTAGTTAATATACTTCCATATTCAGAGTAAGATCAAGAGAAAATGGCCTAATATCTCTCTAGCATGCCAATTGTTGTGGAATGATTCCAAGTCCAATGATACTACATAACCATGTTGTCAACATATGACCCATACCTATTTAATCATCACTTTATTAAAAATAAGGATGAGGTTTTAGTTATATTTATGGAGGTAGAGGCCAAGTTTCTTGTATACTTCCCCCATGAAAACCTACATAGTCTAGTCAGAGTGCCAATAAATGTACCTTACACATAAATTATCGAACATGCCACTACTAGAAACACTTTTACCAAGATTGAAATTCGGATTTATATTTCAATTAACCATTTGTGTGAGACATTTGACATTAGATCATGAAGACTTTTAGACTGAGTTTATCATTAATCAAATTTTGGAAAATAGCTCCATTCCTATACCATTCCTAGACCAAGTTTGCACTTTAGACCAAGTTTATAACTATACCAAGTTTGGTTCATTTTACATTTAGACCCTATTTTTATATTTTATATAAATCTAGGACTTTTTCATGAGATGTTAATTTTTGATTTGGATATTCCTTGCTACACTCATAGTGGAACCATGTATAATTTGGCTTATGTTAACCTAGTCATGAATGATAACTTTGTTCAAGACCCATATGGTGATGATGTAGTTTATGAGATGGAACCATATCCTACTTATATTTCTCAATATTTGGAACAAAGTAAAGATATTTTAGCACACTACTTAGTTAATATACTTCCATATTCAAAGTAAGACCAAGAGAAAATGGCCTAATATCTCTCTAGCATGCCAGTTATTGTGGAATAATTCTAAGTCCAATCATACTACATAACCATGTTTTCAACATATGACCCATACCTATTTGATCATCAATTTGTTGAAAACAAGGTGTAGACACCGCAAACGTGTCTGCACCTTGGTTCTCCCCCTTGGTCCTTTCTCCCTCCTAGTCCTCCTTGGTCCCTAACCCACCTAAGTCTTATTAATTAGAAATTAACATCTATTTTTAATTTAATGAGGCCCCCTTTCCACCCTACCCTTGCCTCCTTGGATCCTCCCTTGAATCCCTCCACCTTCCCCTAGCATTTATTAGACCAAATCTCACCATTATATCCCCCCTCATCCATTTTGGCATCCTTATGACCGTTCTGCCCATGACCCCTCGCCCGGTGGCGTGCAAGAATGGGCAGAGGCTATTTTTAGCCTCTGTGCCCATCCTGCGACCGCCGACGTCGGCGACACTTCGGCCGACGTCGGCGAAACTGCCGGCGTCGGCAGCCTTCATTATCCCCTTCTGCATCCGTTGCACCCCCTGGACTCTTGAGCTCACAAACAGCTTCTCTCGGCGCTTTGGCTCTCATCTCTCCTCTGTCTTAACCTCGTGCAACAGCAGCAATAGGTAAAAAAAGGCCCTGGATCAGTATCTTCTCCTTGCAGCAACTCTTCCGTGGCTCCAGCAACATCTTCTTCCTCTTCATTCAGCAAGCTAAAGGTAAGCTAGTCTGGTATTTTATTTCATTTGTTTTTTCAATCATCTATCTTCTATTGTCTTCTGCTCCCTCTGTCCTCCCCCTGAGAGGCTGCAAAGCCTTCTCAGGCCCCTTCCTCTGTGAATCCTCCTCTTCCCTGTCCTCTGTGTCTCTTCCTCTCCCCTGTATCTCTGCCTAAGACCATCCACAGACCCGTCCATCAGACTCAGACCCGTCCATCAGACTCAAACCCGTCCACAGACAGACCACAGAGCAAGACTCAGACCAGACCCTGCTCAAACCCGACTACAGGCCACAACCCCGACCGACGCCGGTCACTTCCCCAACCGACGTCGGCAGGATAGCCGACGCTGGCAGATCAGATAACCAACGCCAGTGACATTTCCGACCTCGGCGACTGTCTTCAGCCCAACTCCTTCATTCAGGTAATCATTTTGCTTTCTTCTTTCCTTTCTACTTTCTTTGTCACTTCTGTATTCTGGCATTCTATCTTTTATCAGTCACTTATCTTATCAAAACAGTGGGTTGACCTCCCTTAAGGAAGTTTTTACACTTCTGGGAACAAGCCTTTGCCTGGCAACCCACCATCTATCTATCTAACGTTTTTCTTGTCCTAGTTTCCTTTTTTCTTGCAGGTGTCATTCCTCCACAGCCAAAGAGGAGTGCCCATGAACGTCTGGATTTACGGTGCGCAATCTTTAGTCCAGGTACTTCCAAGCCTTGTCCATTACTTTCTTCTAGTTTCTTTTTCTTAAGTCTGAAAAGCAAATTTGAGGTAGAAACATCTCTGGCACGCCCGGTGGGACCTTAGGTTCCTCCTGGGTTCCTTTTCCTTTTTCATTCATTTAGG
This sequence comes from Torreya grandis, assembly GCA_037957365.1. Classification (NCBI taxonomy): domain Eukaryota; kingdom Viridiplantae; phylum Streptophyta; class Pinopsida; order Cupressales; family Taxaceae; genus Torreya; species Torreya grandis. The sequence continues at coordinate 2,718,988 of JARHVA010000208.1, forward strand.
TGCATTTAGGCTCCTTTCTTCTTGTCTCTTTCTTCTATTCCAAATGTCACTATAAGCAGGACTAAAACGAACCTTTCTTCCTTGCATTCTAGACTAGTCTAAATATCATACTCTCAACCCTTTCTCCATCTTGTCTTCATAACAATATCACATTTCAACTTGGGCTTAAAACATATTGCACTTTCATCTCTGCTTGTGCTTGCATTAGTCCACATCTAGTAACTTAGGCACATATTGAATAAACCGTAGACACTTTATGTTACACTACCGAATCACATGCACTAAAACACACATAAAACATACCTTAGATAAGGCCCGACTGGGATTTCATCACCCAGCGGATACCTTACCCGTCCCGGTGACCCCACTTGGATTTCATCACCAAGGGGGAAGCCCACTCCGTTCTCTGGCGGAGTCTAAACTCTAGGCGAGGTATATCTTGGCTAAGCGAGACCAGCTAACCACTGGAATCGTGAAGTGAGGGGAGCTTGCTCCTTAGCACCAGGCCACGTACCAGACCCTAACACAGATCTTTGAGCACCTAAAACAACACCTGAAACCATCCTTAGACCGCCTTCTTCTAGGACCCATTTTTCAGCCAATCTCCCCAAACATTCATCTAAGGCATAAGCCACAAGTTTCTAAGGTTAATTTCTAGGATTTATCGCTTAGGCTTGTCTGTCTTTCTCTGCTTTCCTCTTCTCATCTGTTTGTTTGAGTGTGTGAGGACGTTTTCTTCTTTGTTTTTCCAAGAACCTTTTGGCTCTCTGGAAAACACAGTCACCGACATCGGTTCTGCCACCGACGTCGGCTTCCCCTGTCACCGGCATCGGTCCTGCTACCGACGTCGGCTTCATCTGTCACCGGCATCGGTTATCTGACCGACGTCGGCCTCATTTCCTACCGACATCGGTTTCTCAACCGACGTCGGTCTCTGTCACTGTCCTTTTTTTCCAAAACCAGCAACCTGAAACCTGTCCTTTCTCTGTCAAAGACTTCATCCTGGTCTTCTGAAACTGGGCAACACAGTTCCTGAGACCTGAACCTTCTTTGCCTTGCATGGTTTTCACTCATAGCCAAGCCAAGGCTCTTGTCGACCACGCCAGCCGTCAACCACTTCCGTCCACCCCATCCGTGACCAAGCCTACAATGGAGTTCAACTCGGAGACCGAAAGAACTCCTGTCTGTCCAACCCCGCCGTAGACTCCCATTGTCCAAGAAGGGGACCAAGACTTCGAGCGATTCTTGGACCTCAATGTCAAGGCTTTGCAACACTATCTCGCGCATAGCCGAACGCGAGACTCCTTGGGCAATCCGATCTACGGAATGCCAACCTCCCTTGTCGCGACTACAGCTGTATCGACAACATCCATAGTTCAACCTCCGGACACTCAAGCCATCGCTTTGACCACTGACCAGACTTTGACCAATCCTCCAGGTGTGGCCTCTCTCTCTATCATTGGGCCCACTTCCACCGGGGTTCCGGCCCCTTGTCAACCTCAACCCACTCAACCGCTATCCACTCCTTTTCAAAACCTTGTCGTCTCTATCCCGCCTACCCTGGCCCCTATCAACACCAGGGTGGCTTCTTATCCCTTGGCCCCCGTTACCACAGTCCAACCTCTCGTGGCAACAATGGGCCCAGCTATGTATTCTAACCAACCACCTTTAGCCTTCACTTCTGCCCCTGCGATTAGTCATCCGTATATTATACAACCGACTATGTCGCACGCCTCCTCTAACCTCTTCCAAGCGCCCTACAACTTAGGGGGCGCGCAACCCGTCAATCCATCGGCAGACATCATCAAGATGCTGATGGACAAGATGACCAGTCTTGAGACCTCTGTTTCCGACTCGCGCAACACTCTTTCATACGAACAGATCTGTAACGAGCCCATCCATCCTTCTGTCCCAATCAGACCATATCCTAGCCAGTGGGAGCTTCCAAAGTTTTCTCGCTTTCAAAACAAGGAAGACCCACAACAACATTTGCGGGCATTCAGACACGCCTGCTACCTCATTGGCCATGACGATGCGTTACTCTTACGCACGTTTCCTATGTCTCTCTCGGGTGCTGCACTTGACTGGTACAGCTCCCTTCCTAGTCATTCCCTCTTCTCATTCACGCAATTGGCTCAGCTATTCCTCGATCACTTTTCCATCAACATAACCAAGAAGGTCTCGATCACGGACCTCTATTCTATTCGGCAATTCGAGGACGAGTCCATAGCTGACTTCGTGGCTCGATGGAGAGGCCTTATCAACCAACTCTCCTTTTCCTTGCCCCAGGCTGAGCTTATTGAACTCTTTTCTCAAGCTTGTGCCTGACATATCTCTTCCACTCTGAGGGTTCAAACCTTCCGCACTTTTGACGAGGCCTTCACGATGGCCCGCAAACTTGAGTTGCGTGCCATCGAGGAGAACAAAGTCAAGTTGCGGAGTAAGAATCCCAGCTCTAAGACCAATGACTCTTCTTCTGCCAAGCCATCATCATCCAATTCTAAATCCAAGGCTTCAGCTAATGCCGTGGTTATCAGACCTTCATCTTCTTCGACCAATCAGCCTGAGCCCTCTACATCTTAGAGCGCTACTCAGCAATTCCAGCAAAGATACTTGCAGCGATGATATACTCCTCTTAGAGAATCATATGCATCTGTGCTGGAAAAGCTTCTTAAATAAGGAGTCCTCAATCTCCCTCAAGCCCGACCTCCTCCGCAATTCGATCCCTCACACGCCATCCCCGCGTGGTATAGGGAGCAAGACTTCTGCAGCTTTCACCGTGTTAAGGGCCATGACACGGAGAACTGCAAGACCTTTAAGAACATAATACAAGACATGCTTGAGAAGGGGGATCTCATCTTAGACAATCCAAATGCACCCCCTAATCAGGCCATTGACATCTTCAAACAACCTTTCCCCAATCATCCACCAACTCAGAACAATGTCCAGACCTTAATTGACGACAATCATGAGCACAATATTCAGACAGTCAATACGGTCTCTCCTTTCGTCCCCAATCAACCTCTGGAGGTTAGTCCATCAATCAGTCCGTCACATGTGGATGAGCCTCTCTCCCCAGCTAGTTCTCCATTGACCTCTCTCATCTTGGAGGATGCCTCGGCCTTATCAGCACCACCAGTCTCGCCATCCTCCTTTCTCCAGCCTATGGAGGACCCGACCCTTCCTACTCCTCAGTCGCAAGTGGAGGGCACCGTCATCCCTGCCCTTTACCCGCTGGAGGAGCCTCGCTCCCCGGTTTCTTCTCCACCCAGGGAAGAACCTGTCTCCCCTTCGTCTTCATCTAGATCTGTCATGACTTCACCACACCATGTGTCCAAGACCACTACTCCCATCTCGTCTTCAACCTCGCAACCATCAACATCTTCCTCTCAGCCATTTTCCCGGTTAGTGGAGAAGATTGAACTTCTCCCTTCGAGGAAAGTGACGCCTCAGGTGTTGTGGGAGTGACTTAAAGCCCTTCAACATACCCGCGCCCTCTCATCACATGCCGCTAATCCTCCTAAGGCGGAATCTCGTCAGACTCTTGACAAAGACCAGACTCTCAAACCTCAACCAAACCCGTCCAAACCAAAGCCTGCATCTATCTCATCCAAACCCATCAAGTCATTTGGCATTCGTCCTATCTCCTCCCTCACTCACCCGCAAGTGAAGGTGGACTTAGGCCAGACCTCGACCAGTAGTAGTCTTCCGACCGAGGCGAGGAAGACTGCCAGACCGCAAAAATGAACGCCTCCTTCTCCGTCACCATTGCCATCCATTTTGGGCCCCCATCCTTCGACCTTGGCTAGCATCCTTCCCACTCTGACCTTCAACCAAAACTCGTTGCCTCCTTTGCTTCCTCTGCCTACCTCCAGTCGTCCCTCTCCTAAAAAGGCGGTATCAATCGTCAAGAAAGAGCCGTCTCCATCTGTCACCGCGCCATCAACCCATAAGGTGGTACGGAAACCCCTTCTAACCTCGCCTAAGCAAAAGTCACCAACCTCGCGCATATCAAATAGCACGGACCCTCTATTGGGCTCATACTCGTCGATATTGCGCCGACTTCTCCAGACTTCCGACATAACTCTTCCGCCCATCAAGCCTTTCCAACCTCTCGGGTCCAAGCCCTCCTGGTTCGACGATACGAAAATTTGTTTATATCATCGTACACCAGGACACGACACCGAGACTTGTTGTGCCCTCAAGGCTGTCATTCGCCGCCACATGGAGAAAGACACTCTTCTCCTTGAGGACACTCTTGACCAGACCCCGACTCCTTCCTGTCCAACTTCTTCAAACACGTCAACATCTCACCAGCAAGACATGACCCCTTCTTCGCCTCCCATTTTCGAAATCAATGCTGTCCGTATAACCACTAGATCGCAAAAGGACAAGGCCAAGGAAAAAGCTGCCATTCCTTGGACCTATCCCTTCATCAAGCCACCCCTTGCGCCCAAGCCTAAAATCTCTATCCTTGGCGCGTCCCAACCTTCTTCGTCTTCCTCTTCTGGGCCAATCCACGACTCCATGCTGAAGCAGCTTCACCAGACACCTGTGAAGATGTCTCTTTACGACCTTATCCAAACCTCGCCTCAGCACCGTCAAGCCCTTATCCAAGCCTTGCAGGCAGCAGAGGTCCGACCCGAGGACCCCCAACCACTTGCTGCCCTCGTCCATTCCTTGTCTTCTGTCGCTTCCATCACATTCAGCAATTCTGAGATTCCCACATCTAACACGGAAGATCAGGACGCCGCCCTCTTCATCACTGCCTATGTTGATCGGACACACATTAAACGCGTTATGATCGACGGCGGCGCTAGCATCAACATAATCTCTACCCACGCCTTTGATCAGCTGGCTCTTCCTCAGAACTGCGTCTCCAAAACTGATGCGATCTTACGCTCTTTCAACGACACCACCGCCACGACCATTGGCACAGTCATCCTCCACATTCGCGTAGGCCCACGCACAGTCCCGGAGCTCTTCTATATCATCGAAGGAGAGTTTCAATACAACCTTCTACTGGGCTGACCTTGGATCCGTGCCATGGCTTGTATACCCTCCACCTTGCACCGTTGTGTGAAGTTCGAGCATGATGGGCAAGTCCACACCATCCCCGCTGACCCTTCACCCTTCAAGACTTGCAACACCACCTATCATCCTAACGACGTCCTCATTCCCATCAAGCCGTCCACTCCGGCACCGCCTCCATCTGTGGAAGCTTCGACCAGTTCGTAATCGGCGGTTGCCCTCACCCCTCCTCTTCAAGCGCCGACCAAAGACCCCATGGAAGACATCTTCCAACAATTATCACTTGGGGAATATCGCTTGTTGACCCTCGACATGTTCCAAACTCCACAAGAATATGGACGCCTTCACCTCAGTCTTAATTACGACCCTCGGATCAGGACGGTCGTGCCTTATGGTCCTCCTCACTTCCAAACCAACTTTGTCTATGGGGGGCTTAATCAAGCTCCTACCTACGGCACTTCCCTCTCTTCACCCCAACCTTTCACATCTGATTTCTCATTTCTTGGCAACCCTGCCTTTGCACACACTTACCTTCACAGGTGTGCATGGAAGGGTTTTGGTTTCGGACGTTATGAGTAGGGCTCCCATCAGCCCATCGAGCCGCTCAATGATCACGACGCCAAGAAACGCTATGGCCTGGGATATCATGACCCCACTCAGGCTCCTTCCGACCTTTGTCCCAAACCAACCACTGACCAATCTCTTCCAGACTCACCCATTTCTCCTTCGTCACCTACGGAGTCGGTGGTTTCCATCCCTCCTAGTTTTTTTTTTCCATAAACACCGTCTGCCTGGAACCCCTGACCTATCAGCTCAATGGGGTGCCCAGGTCTCTCCCTCTCATCTTTCCTAGCATGGTAGAGGATGAGTCGGCAACCATTCACACTGTCCACTGCGTTGACGATGACGCCATCCTTTCCTACATGGGTGCCGATGACTCTTTCATCCAGCGTTTTCTCTCTTTCGAGACCCAGGTTATGTTAAATGAATCCACCATTGACATCAACCTCCCTTCTTCTTCGGATGTTCCTCACGTCTTAAAGATTGGCCAATCTTTAGACGCTCAGGAGCAGCTTGACTATGCCCAGTTCCTTTCCAACCATAGCAAGGCCTTTGCCTGGACTTACAGCGACATGCCTGGCATCGACCCTACCATTGCTACCCATAACATTGTCACCAAACCAGAGGCTAAGCCTGTTAGGCAGAAGCTTCGAAAGATGCATCCTCGCGTTGCGCTTCTTGTCAAAGAGGAGCTTCAGTGCCTTCTTTCTGTCTCCTTCATCCAACCCATCGATTATCCACAGTGGGTCTCTAACATCGTCCCAGTTACTAAAGCAATTGGGGGGATTCGGATCTGCACGGACTATCGCGACCTTAACCTAGCCTGTCCCAAAGACGACTTTCCTCTACCTAACATTGACCAGCTTGTTGATCTTACGGCCGGTCATGAGATGCTATCTCTTATGGACGGGTTTTCAGGATACAATCAAATCCTGATCACACTAGAAGACCAGCACAAGACTACCTTTATCACCCCATGGGGGACTTTCTGTTATCGAGTCATGCCTTTCGGCCTGAAAAATGCTGGTGCCACTTATCAGCGCGCCATGACCTACATTTTCCACGATCTCCTCCACACAATCATGGAGGACTATGTGGATGACCTTCTCGGCAAGTCCAAGCTCCGTCGCGACCACTTGACCATTATCACAATCATTTTCTCTCGTCTTCTTCAATACAATGTCCACCTCAACCCCAAGAAGTGTGTCTTTGGGGTCCTCTCAGGCAAACTTCTCGGCTTCATCGTTTCCTTCCGTGGTATCGAGATAGATCCCGCCAAGATCCGCGCTATTCTCGAAATGCCGCCCCCGACCAATCTCAAGCAGCTTCGCAGTCTCCAAGGGAAGCTCCAGTCCATTCACCGTTTCATCTCGCAGCTTTCAGACCGCTGCCAACCTTTTCATCACCTCCTTAAGAAAGACGTCTCCTTTAAATGGGATAAGGGCTGTCAAGAGGCTTTTGAAGCCCTCAAAGGCTATCTGGTCTCTCCACCAGTCCTCATTCCACCTAAGGACGACCAACCCTTCTACCTTTATATCTCTGCTACCAACCATTCGTTAGGTGCCATGATCGCGCACCGAGACGAGCATCATCGCGAGCAAGCGGTTTACTACATCAGCCGAACACTGGTCGACTATGAAACTCGATATACTCATACCGAGAAACTCTGTTTGGCATTAGTCTTTTCTGCTACCAAGCTCCGCCACTATCTTCTCAACCACAAAACCTTTGTCGTCACTCACACCGACCCTCTTAAGTACATGCACTCCAAGCCATATCAGAATCAACGTATGGCTCGGTGGCTCATGCTGCTTGCTGAGTTTGACTTCGTATTCATCCAACAGAAATCTATCAAGGGGCAAACCATTGCTGACCAACTGGCGGATGCCCCTCTTCCCGACAACCAACCTTCACACTGTGAGTTCCCTGACGAGTCTATCGCCACACTTTTCACTGATGACACCGTCTACCAGATGACTATGTTCTTTGACGGCTCCAAATGTCAACTCAGTGGGGGTGCGGGGGTCATCCTCATCCCACTCGACGGGGAGCCCATGCCTCTATCTTTCAAGCTTGACTTCGATTGTACCAATAATATGGCCGAATACGAGGCCTTAATTTTGGGACTTCAGACTGCCCTTTCCCTCCACATCAAGTCTATCAACATCTTCGGTGACTCGCAGCTCGTCGTTAATCAAGTTAACGGTTCGTATCTCTGTAAAAATGAAGTTTTACAGAGGTATAAGAATCGTGCTGACACTCTTTTGGCATCTTTCGACCATTACCTCTTGCAGACTGTTCCACGCTCTACGAACAAGTTTGCCGACACCATGGCTTCTCTTGCTTCGCATATCCCGTCTTCGTCATCATCATCTCGCCTTTTTGTCATAGTTCATCGCGTACCTTTGCCTTCATACATCTCTCCTCACATCGACCATATCAACACTATCAATTCTAGCCCACAAGATGACTGGTATAAGCAACTTGTGGACTACTTGTCTCTTTCTGTCACTCCTCCCAACCTCTCTAGCAATGCACGGCGGGCTTTCATCAAGCGCACAGCTCGCTATACCATGCTAGGGGGCCTTCTCTATAAGCGAGGCTTCGACGGTCTCCTTCTTCGCTGTCTAACCTCCGCTGAAGCTTCTCATGCCGTAAAGCAAGTCCACGACGGGATTTGTGGTGGACACTTCAGTGGAAACTCGGTTGCCAAGCACCTCCTTCGCCTGGGTTATTATTGGCCCACCCTTCATCAAGACTGTAGCGATTATGTTCGGCGTTGCATCAAGTGTCAGCAGCACTCTAACCTGCTTCATCTCCCCAGCCACGCCTTGCAAGTCACTCAGGATTTTTGGCCTTTCTCTCAGTGGGGCTTGGATCTCATTGGTGAGATCAACCCTCACTCGTCTCTTCGTCATCAGTCCATCATCACTGCCACTGAGTATTTCACCAAGTGGGTGGAAGCCATTCCTCTTGTCTCCACAAAAGCCGACAAAATTGTCGACTTCATCAGTAGCCACATCATCTGTCGTTTCAGTGTCCCTCACAAAATCATCACCGACAATGGCAAGTCCTTCAAAAACAAGACTGTCCAAAAACTATGCGACTCATTTGGCATCAAACTCAGCTTTTCTTCGCCTTACTACCCACAAGCAAATGGGCAGGCTGAGGCTTCCAACAAAATTCTCACCAAAATTCTCATGAAGGTGGTCGACGATACAGGAAGGGATTGGCACGTTCATATCCCCTTCGCTTTGTGGGCCTACCGCACTAGCATCCGAACCTCTATGGGTGCTACTCCCTTTTCTCTCGTGTACGGGACAGAGGCTGTCTTACCTCTCAAAGTACAGATCCCGTCTCTTCGTATCTCCCTGCATGACATTCTCTCCAATGACGACTTTCGTCAAGATCGCTTAGCTCAACTTGAGTTACTCGACGAGTGCCGTCTGGCTGCCCTTAATCATCTCCATGTCTACCAAAGTCGCATAAAGCGGGCCTACGACAAAAATCTACGAGAACGAGATTTCAACATCGGAGACCTCGTCCTCAAAGAGAATCAGTACGTGACCAATATGGAGCGAAGTAAACGAGGCAAATTTGCCCCCAATTGGCTTGGACCTTTTATCATCACGCACAAGTATGGGTCAGGGACTTATCGTCTGTCTTCCCTTGACGGACGGCCAGAACCTGAGCCTCTTAATGCGTTGCATCTTCGACCTTTCTTCTGCTAGTCGAGTACTCGTCTACTTGACACGTAACTTGAGCTCGTCCCTTGAGCAATCCTCGTCCTCTTAATCCCCATCCCTTTCAACCCTATTCCCCCTTAACAAGTCCTCTACAACCCTTTTAGGATGCAGTGATGCTTTGTCCTAATAAAAGGGGCGTCCTTGAGCTTCTACAGTCTTGTCCGTGACTCTCATTTCTATCAATATATACAAATCACGATGTCAAAACATATCCATGGTCTCTAAATCAAGTCAAATTAAAAAAGACAGACTGATCCCTCGAAGGACAGCTGTACTATCATTACTGTATTACTAGACTGATCCCTTGAAGGACAGCTAGGCCAACTTTTCAAACATTATCAAGCAAAAATATAGACCACTCCCTCGAAGGATGGCTATGACTACTCTGGCAATAAACAACAACCTTTTTTTAGAAGCTTCCCGCATCGATCAGCTTCACAACATGACCATTACATCAAATGACATCTCTATGCAGGCTTCCCGCATCGATCAGTCTGCGCAAAAAAAAAAAAAAAAATGAGTCACGGGCATTGGCTTGTAGTTGTCTCAGGGTCTCCTATAAAAAGGGGCAAGGTTATTCCTGCTCTTACACTGGGTTACCCTATCCTCCTCCTATCACCGGCTCAAGGGACTTCGAGCTCACTTTAATGTCAAAGTGATTCGATTACCGTTCTAACTCAATACTGGTCAACGACGTAATGCATGAACGGGGCTTTTGTTCTAATCACCCCTATCTGTGCTTCCTTTCTGGTCCTTGTCAATGAAAGAGCAATTTGCCTTTCACCTTTTCTCTACACTTTGGTCACGCTTTGGCCACGTCAATTGTCGACTCATCCTTAAACCAAGCCAACTTCAACATTTTTCAAACCAGCCTCGACACTTTCAACATGACATCAGGCATCATCCTAGACTATTTCACATAGTTCCCATGGACCCCAATACACATGGAAACTACCGACCAGACCCAAATTTATGTTAAGCATAAACCAATACTTTCTGAAGCATAAATAGACCCTTTTATTCATTTTTAGCATACATCCATCGCGACTATGGAAACTTGCTAGAGATGAAAGACTCTCGACCACTTCTACAGAATACACCATCTGTAGCATCCTTTTATCCTCATCTTCCCCTCGTCATTTCAACACATGACCAATCTCATCATCGACCATTTTGACCCTCTTTGTCCGAACTACATTGGTCTGAGGCCCTAGGACTAGGGCTATGTAGGCAACACTCAGATACCACATCTTCTGAGGTTAGCTCGACCACCCCCGTTTGTTCATCTCTACGATGGACAAACCTTCTCTTCTTTGACTCTTATCACGCCCAACTTCGTCACCTTTGACCAAGACCCTTTGACCAAGACCTTTGACCAAAACCAGTCATCGACCTTTGACCAAGACCAATCAATCCCTCTGACCCTCCCTCCCTTTTAGGGAGAACTACATCGGCCTGAGGCCCTATCACCAGGGCTATGTAGGCAGCACTTAGTTGACATGGGGTCTTCTGGGGATAGCTCGGCCGCATCCTTTCGTCCATCCATCCTCTTGACCAATGACCATTGGCGATCATGCCTATCTCCTTCGACCTCGACCCACTTCCAAGCCAATGTTGCCTTGGTTGTTTTTTGCGTGTATGCTATTCCACGGCTGGTTAGCAGAATTGTCCGCAGACTATTTTTGACCTTTCACAAGTATAGGATCACGAGCTAGTTGATCCCTACTACTTGTGGCTTTTTCGTGTTTCTGGGAGCACTTCCTGAGCCCTGGATACCTGGGACACGACGACCATTTGGAGCTTCAACTTAGATTGAGTGACCCGATCAGCAGATGACTAAATGCTGGGGCCCGGTTACTTCAATTTTGGCACTCCTTGACCCTTGACATGTGACAATTTGACCTGACCCTCTCGTGAAGTGGACTACGCGCAATCATGACTATGGCAGCATTTTCACTCACTCTCTTCTATCCATTTCTTTGTCAAATCGACACTCGATCTTCGGTTCCCTTCTCTCGACTATCGCTTTGAGGGGGGAACACCTCATCCTTTTTCTGGGGCAACCAACTCCTATTTTTGTCTTGTAGTTCGTCTAGAACAACCAACAAGACAAAAAGGGGCAAATGTAGACACCGCAAACGTGTCTGCACCTTGGTTCTCCCCCTTGGTCCTTTCTCCCTCCTAGTCCTCCTTGGTCCCTAACCCACCTAAGTCTTATTAATTAGAAATTAACATCTATTTTTAATTTAATGAGGCCCCCTTTCCACCCTACCCTTGCCTCCTTGGATCCTCCCTTGAATCCCTCCACCTTCCCCTAGCATTTATTAGACCAAATCTCACCATTATATCCCCCCTCGTCCATTTTGGCATCCTTATGACCGTTCTGCCCATGACCCCTCGCCCGGCGGCGTGCAAGAATGGGCAGAGGCTATTTTTAGCCTCTGTGCCCATCCTGCGACCGTCGACGTCGGCGACACTTCGGCCGACGTCGGTGAAACTGCCAGCATCGGCAGCCTTCATTATCCCCTTCTGCATCCATTGCACCCCCTGGACTCTTGAGCTCGCAAACAGCTTCTCTCGGCGCTTTGGCTCTCATCTCTCCTCTGTCTTAACCTCGTGCAGCAGCAGCAACAGGTAAAAAAAGGCCCTGGATCAGTATCTTCTCCTTGCAGCAACTCTTCCGTGGCTCCAGCAACATCTTCTTCCTCTTCATTCAGCAAGCTAAAGGTAAGCTAGTCTGGTATTTTATTTCATTTGTTTTTTCAATCATCTATCTTCTATTGTCTTCTACTCCCTCTGTCCTCCCCCTGAGAGGCTACAAAGCCTTCTCAGGCCCCTTCCTCTGTGAATCCTCCTCTTCCCTGTCCTCTGTGTCTCTTCCTCTCCCCTGTATCTCTACCTAAGACCATCCACAGACCCGTCCATCAGACTCAGACCCGTCCATCAGACTCAAACCCGTCCACAGACAGACCACAGAGCAAGACTCAGACCAGACCCTGCTCAAACCCGACTATAGGCCACAACCCCGACCGACGCCGGTCACTTCCCCAACCGACGTCGGCAGGATAGCCAACGCCGGCAGATCAGATAACCGACGCCGGCGACATTTCTGACCTCGGCGACTGTCTTCAGCCCAACTCCTTCATTCAGGTAATCATTTTTCTTTCTTCTTTCCTTTCTACTTTCTTTGTCACTTCTGTATTCTGGCATTCTATCTTTTATCAGTCACTTATCTTATCAAAACAGTGGGTTGACCTCCCTTAAGGAAGTTTTTACACTTCTGGGAACAAGCCTTTGCTTGGCAACCCACTGCCTATCTGTCTAACGTTTTTCTTGTCCTAGTTTCCTTTTTTTCTTGCAGGTGTCATTCCTCCATAGCCAGAGAGGAGTGCCCACGAACGTCTGGATTTACGGTGCGCAATCTTTAGTCCAGGTACTTCCAAGCCTTGTCCATTACTTTCTTTTAGTTTCTTTTTCTTAAGTCTGAAAAGCAAATTTGAGGTAGAAACACAAGGATGAGGTTTTAGTTACATTTATGGAGGTAGAGGCCAAGTTTCTATTAGACTTCCCCCATGAAAACCTACCTAGTCTAGTTAGAGTGCCAATAAATGTACCTTACACATAAATTATAGAACATGCCACTACTAGTTATCCCCAAGTGCTCATGTTTGTTTCATAGCAAGACCCAAATATGATTAAAGAGGAAAGGGCCCCATGGAAGACTAATTCATATAAATGCAACAATCATATCAAACCTACCTTAACCTAGCACATAATTTCAATGCCATGGCCATATCAAATACTCCACTCACATAGCTAACTCCTTAAACAAGAGTACCAATTGATTCAATAAGTCAAGATAATTATGGTATAGACCCATCAACCCAAATTACATTAGCAGGAGACATGCTCAATGTCCCATTCATTATAATAAGTGACTATGGCTTCCACTCAAGATAATGTGTCAAATATGATGGATAACATGCAAGTGTCTTCCAATCTAGGCCAAAGTGGTTTAAATGCACCAATAAATAGTATACAACAAAAAGCACCTTTATTTAATACCATGAGTGGTTCACAATAGTATGGGGCATGAATTCCTACTTCCCAACCATAACAAAATACATCCAATCATCAACAATTACTTCTTTAAGCATGTAACAATAGGGAGTAAGTAATCAAGCATTATATAATGTTTTGCCTTAATAAAAAGTGACAAATACTATCCCACCTCAATAGGTGGTGAATAATATTCCATAAAAACATGAATAGTCTAATCTACCACTGAAATACAGGTAGAAAACTACACTACCTCAATAGGGGCAACAAATGTTCCACCTCAATAGGTAGTAACAAACATACCTCAATAGTCGCATACCAATATACCTTTACAATCACAAATGATATCTAATAAATAATGTATTTATATTTGGAAAAGACAAATTCCAAGCATCTAGTTCACAACATGTGTTTGTTCAATAAATAGATACCAATGTCCAAAAAACACCTATTAGGTAACAATTACCTATTAGGTAACAATTAGCTTTTATTCATCAAGTGTCAAAGCATCAAATATAGGTCCTTGGTATACAACAAGTTCCATTTATTCATCCAATTTTGAATAGTTGGAATCATGTCCCTACTCAAAACTCAGAAGGCATAGTACCTTTCACAAATACATATCCTTCCATCATAACTCCAATGCCCTCAAACCCAAGGCCATATATAGAATTTGAACTAGAATATATACCAATAATGTGTGCAATATCAATAGCCACATCCCAATCCATGGATGCATATTCATATATGATTAATGTTAAGGTATGTTCCTATTTTTTTTGTTGAAGCTTTATTATTCTCATTGATGTCAAAGTTAAGTCATTGATGTCAAAGCCAAAGTTGAGGTCATGCATGGTGAGATGGTATGTGATAAAGAAGACTTTTGACAAGAGAAAATTGGAAGGAAACCTTTTTTCTCTATATTGAGAGATAATTTTAAGGAAACTTGGTAATTATTCTAAGGTTGATGGCATTCCAAATTTGGGATCATGGTACAAGGTAAGCTATTATTGTGTACTAGGTATCTTGAGAATAGTCTAGTCTTGAGATGTGTATGCATAAAACATAGTGAATCTTGGTGATTTGTGTTAGTAAATGAATAATATAGTATATAAATCTATTAAAAAATGATAAATAGGAAAATAAGACTTCAAATGAGTTCCAATATCAAGTTTTGAGGCTTAGTCATTACTTGAGAGACGTACTGAGAAGGCATAGGCCTAGTAGCATGATGCATTGAGCAATATGAGACTTGTGTGAAGAAGGTTGGAAGTGTGTGAGCATGGTATTATTTATTTCTACATGTTTATGAGGTATTAATAATATTAAAATAGGTTTTAATGTGTGTTCATGGTCTAAGTATGACTGATAGTTCAAGGTCTAGTGTGCAAATAGACCTAATATGGCCTATTGAGGGGTCAAGTTTATTTAAAAATGTGATAAAGATCTTGAGAGAATTGATATATGTTTGAGATGTTTTTTTAAGTGTTTTTTAAAAAAATAAGGTCATATTATAAAGGATAAATCATGAATATTGGTGTTGAGATCCTTTGTGTGCATAAAATGGGGTGTTACAGACCCAATAAGGATTTTCTTATCCTTGTTGGCACGTGAAACATTTGCATGAGATCCTGAGTAGTTTATGGAATTTTTGGAAGGTTCCTATCTTTAATTTATTGGCATTATTTTTGTATTTGAGGGGAAATCCTTTATGAATGATTTCTAAGAATGAAAACTAGTCAAAACCCTCCAAAAACCCTCATAATGACTTGATAGGAAATATGTTATTAGTTATGTATTAGATTGATTTTTCAACCTATTTTTATGCTTATAACATGTGAAGTAATATTATATGTTTCTCCAAGTATTTTTGGTTTGTCATAAGAGTGAGTAGAAGCTACAGAAAACCCCTTATTTCTTGGAATTTTGATGTAGCAGGCAAGATTGACCAAGTCAAAGCATGTAAATGGATGGAGGATGATGTATGAGACTTTTAGTTTTTTAAAATGTAAGTTTTTGATTATTTTTTAAACCTAAAATGTTATAAACTATTAATGGAAGGTGGCCTATCGCTAAAAGGGTCAAATGAGCAAAACAATGAGAAAACTAGGAAATAGTGAGAAAGAGATTAGGGATTGGTTGCAGATGATTAGATAAATACATGGGGTATTTTTTAAATAAATATACCTCATATAAAAAAAATTTATAAGTTTTTTTGATGTAAATAAACATGCTAAAACTTGCTCTCAAAGTGATCTATCTAACACAGTGAAGTCTCTATAGGGTGAAGATGTGAGATTGGTCTATAAGACCAATATTGATATTAAAAATTGTAATATATATTTTATAATATGTTCCAAGGATGTTTAAGTTTAATTTAAATCCATTTTAATATCATAAAATTATTCCCATAGGTGTTCTAATACTTGATCTTCTTGACTATGTTTTTGATGCTACAAGCAATTTTCTATGTATGAGTGAGAATGTTGTTCTTGAGTCTTTTTTAATATAGTTGATGAATAGAATACACATTAAGTTGTTATTTGGGTCTCATATTCTTATTTTAACACATTTTTATTGATTATAAACTCTTATTAATGTGTGAAAATTCAAAGGCTTTTGACTGAGTTCTTAAGCCTGTATGTAGTTTTGAGTGAGCATATGAAGTTGATCAGCTAGAGGTATTTTGCCCTATTTGATGAATTATAATGAACATTATGTTGAGCCTAAGGTCATGGATATTATATCCATGTGATTTTATTTTATTATCATGTGTAAGTGTTGAGTTTATGTTTCATATTTGTAAGATAGACTTTCTATAAATAAGAAGGCCTAATGACAAGTAGACCTAATTGTGTGGTTCAATGAGTGACATGAGCTAAATGGTGTTAGGGAAATAATGTGAGATTATCAAGGGTATAATTGAGTATTTTATGAAGTTTTTAATCTATTTTTGGAGGCTCAAGGTGTTCCAATGAGACCTAAGTGAAATGTGTTCTTAGAGAAGGCCTAATTGTAATAGGTCTCTATTAAGCCTAATGGTGTTTTTGGCCCATAAAGGTAATGAAAAACATATGTAATGATTTTTTTACATATGAAATTTTTTGTTTATATATTTCAATATTTTTATAATTATGGTGAGGTTCTTGGCTAACCAAGATGGGCAAGATCAAGTATAAAGATAAGGTCTAATAGGCCAAATTAGACTAGTAAGAATATTGAGAAAAATAAGTGAATGATATAGTGTTTTGGAAATCAGGAAAATGGATTGAATATCATTATAGAGTTGTGATAAATATTTCATGAAGATATAACTATGTTTTTTTAGGTAATGAGTAAGCTTATTTGACCTAATTCTACCTAGGAAAGGGATAGTTGAGTAAAAAGACCTAATAGGCTATCTGAGAGAGATAGGAGAAAGAGAAGAGAAAAATAAGGTTGACATATTCAGTTGGGTGAGGAACAGGTTTTTTAAGGTGATAATATATTTAAGGTAGATTATTTGGTGATGATTTACCTAGGGGGTTGAATCCTTCTTGTAGTTGGTGCTTGACTAGTGAGGGGTTGGTGCTCCTTGTGGGGTTGGTGCCTCACTAAAACTTTGATTCATTACTTATAGGACTATATTCTAAGTTGTGAATTAGTGGGTTTTATCTCCCAAGAAGGTTTCCCACATATATCCTATGTTTTTATGTTGGTTCCTTTTATAGATGCTTTTGTATGCATTGGTTGATTTATGTATGTGTATGAATGCTTCATGAATGTTAAGTAAAATTGAAGGATTGTTTTAAGAAAAATAATTCACCCCCTCCTCTTAGTATATGTAATTTAAAAATTTGGTATCAGATTAGGTCCTTTAAATGAGGTCTATCCCAAAGGAGATCCTAAGTAAGTGAGGATGGCTAGTCAAGCACAAGGTGGATTTTCTACAATCAATGATCCATTATTTAATGGATCCAATTATGATTTTTGGAGTGTCAAGATGAGGACATATCTGATATATCAAGGTCATGATGTTTGTAAATTAGTATTAGATGGATATAATACACCCCCTATTCCTTCTATAGATACAACAAGTGAGAAGGCTAATGACAGTAATTCAAAAGCAATGAATGGTATTATGTGTGGCCTATTAGAGGCAACAATTGTGAAGGTGATGCAATGTATGTATGATAAATAAATGTGGGAAAATTTGAATACTATTCATGAGGGATACTCCAAGGTAAATTTAACTAATTTTAAAACCCATATAAGATAATTTGAAATATTAAAAATGAATGAAGATGAGACCATTGTAGCCTACTTGTTGAGGGTTGATGAAGTGGTCAACATCATACGAGGCCTAGGTGAAAAATTAAATGAGTCTACTAATTTTCAAAAAGTTTTGAGATCTCTAAATCCCAAATTTTATTCTAAGGTATTTGTTTTTTAAGAGATGCAAGATCTAGACAAGTAGATATGGATGGACTTCATGGCACCTAACAACCTATGATATGAGGACAAGTGAAAAAAGACTTGTAAAGAAGAAGTTGTAATCAAGGTAGAAAATAAGCCAAAGGAAAAGAAGACACAAGGTAATAAAGTAAAATATAATGATGAATCTGATATTTATGATGATGAGTTGATATCTACATTTACAAGAAAGTTGAAGATAGGCTCAGGTAAATAAAAGGGTAAGTTGCCCTTTAAATGCTTCAATTATGGAGAGATTGGACATTTTACTAACAAGTTCCCTCATAAGCATAAGGAAAAGGATGATGAAGAGCATAATTAATGTCATGATGATGATAAAAGGTCCTATAGGTCTGATAAGAGCAATAAAATATTTATAAGGTATGATGATATGAAGTTTTTCAAGAACAAAAGAAGTTTCTATACCAAGGAAGATTACAGCTACATCTGATGAGAGTGAGAGAAGTGATTATGAAAGTGACCATGAAGGTGATGGCCCTATTATCAATGAATTTATCTTCATGGCTATGGGATCAAGATATTTAAATCAATAATATTCCATATGGATTAGAAGTGTTGTTGGCGATTCATATGAAGAAGATGATGAGGTAGACTTTGAGGCTGAGTTGATGAATACCCTAGAAGAACAGAAGATGGTAAAGAAGAAGAATAAGGTGATGAGGTCTCTCATCAAAGAATATGAGGATAAAATAAACTTTTTTGAAGTAATACTAAGTAAAAACTCCAAGGAACAAGAGGAAATAGTCAAATAGGTGGAAACTCAACTTGAGTTTGTGACTGTTAGTCTCAAAACCAAAGAAGAAGAATGTGCAAGGGATATATCTAAAGTGGATTCCTTGAGAGCTGAGTTAGATCATACATCAAGTAAGGTAAAGTACTTTGTGAGGTTTTAAAAGATTATCAATGATCTAGATAATATTTTGAGTATTTAAAAGACTACCAATGACAAAATAGGCCTTGGTTTTAATAGAAACCAAAAAACAGAACACTAATGTGATCAAGAAAGTCAATGATCAATCAAAGAATGAGGGTGATGGTAGAATGAATGTTAATACTATTAGGTAGACTAATAATATAAGGTATACTAACCCTTTCAATGGATATTTTTACTCATGTGACCTATTTGGACATAGATCAAGGCATTGTAAAATGCCCTCTAAGAATGAATATACATAGAAATATGTGGAAAGTCATCAGTCAAGAGGTATGGGTCATGGTGTGTTTCCATAAAAATGAATATTGTATTTTAACTATCAAAATGTTGGTCATTTTTCAAAATAATATAGTGACGGTTTCTCGAGATAAAACAAGAAAGTTGAGGCTTTTGGAGTATAAGAAAAAAGATAAGACAATGAGCCAAGGTTGATGACTAATCTGCAAGTCCAAGTGAACTATTTACCATGGTGGAGCATAATAAATATGAAAAGGAATGCCAATAATTCTCTCCATCAAATTAGATTATTGATGAAGGAGTCAAGACCAATAGACCAAGTTTGAAGTTATTCAATTGAAGATTAAGGTGGTCAAGCTGAAAGGACTATTCAAGCCTAAGAGGATCATGAAGGAAGATCAGTCTATCAAGGACATAGAGATTTGGGAATGTCCTTAATTTGTGTTGTTTTATCTCCCTAGAGCAGAAGTGACTCCATTAGGCTTCATGGAGGTACTCAGCTAGTAAGCAAGAAGCATGAAGGATTCTTGGTCTTAGGGGGAGTTTTGTATTAGAATCTAGATACAAGATTCAATCAAGAGTATGATGTAGGTGTGATCGAATATATTGGTCACAAATATTTTGTATGATGACTTGATCAAACCAAGTCACAATCTTGATAATGTCTAAATTTTCTCATGAAGATAAGGAGAGCTAATCATGCTCTAAGAGTATGTATATAAGCATGATCTATGTTAATTTTGTTTGAAGAGAAAAGGTGTGTTGTTTTAGGTATAAGGATTAAATAATTACAAAGAAGATGATCATTTGTCATTAATTTCGAAGGGGGATAGAGTTCTTGTTTGGGAGAAAGGTTAGTATTGAAGAAGATCCATCTTGAGGAATTATGATTGATCAGTTTTTGTAAATTTTAACATCAATGACTAAGGGGGAGATTGTTGAGGTAAATTCCTATTAATTGTGTTGAATCATTATTGCTGTAATTGATGTCAAATTCAAGATAATATGTCATTAATGTCAAAGTCAGAGTTGAATCCATGGATTATGAGATGGTATATGAAAAAAAGTATTTTGACAAGAGAAAATTTGAAGGCAACCATTTGTCTCTATATTGAGATAGAATTTGAATTCAACTTGGTAACTCTTATAAGGTTGATGATAGTTCAAATTTAGGATCATGGTACAAGGTAAGCTATTATTGTGTATTAAGTGCCTTGAGAAGCCTAGTCTAGTCCTGAGAGAAGGTATATGAATAAAACATAGTTAATCTTGGTGATTTATGTTAATATAGGCATAAGAGAGTATAAAAAGCTATGTAAACATGAGAAAGAGGAAAAGAAGCATTTAGATGAGTTTTAAGGTCAAATTTTGAGGCTTAGTCCTTACTTGAGAAACCTAATGAGAAGGCATAGGCCTGGTAGCATGATGAGTTGAGAAATATAAGACTTGTGTGAATAATGTTGGTAGTGTGTGAGCATGGTATGAGTTCCTTTAACATGTGTATGAGGTATTAATATTAGCATGATAGGTTTCAAGGTGTGTTCATGGTCTAAGTTTGACTAGCAGTTTAAGGTCTAGTGTGGAAAGAGACCTAATGTGGCCTATTAAGGGTTTAAGTTTATTTCCCAAGGTCCTAGAGCTCTTGAGAGAATTTACAAAGGTGTGAGACGTTGATTTAAGTATTTTTACAAAGTTTAAGGTCCTACCCTAAAGGAGAAAGCATGAATTTTGGTGTTGAGATCCTCTATGTGCAAAAAATGGGGTGTTATAGACCCAAGAAGGATTTTCTTATGCTCATTAGAATGTGTGACCTTTACATGAGATCTTGAGCATGTCATAGAAGGGGTAATCCTTTATGAATGATTGATAAGAATGGAAACTAGTCAAAACCCTCCTAAAACCCTCAAAATGACTTGATATGAAATATCTTGTTAGTTATGGCTCATATTAGTTTTTTTACCTAGTTTGATGTTTGGAACATGTAAAGGACTCTTCCAAGTTTCTCCATGTGTTTTTAGTTTGTCATAAGATTGAGTAGAAGCTATAGAAAACCCCTTATTTCTTGGAATGTTGATGTAGAAGGCAAGGTTTACCAAGTTAGAGTATGAAAATGGATGGAAGATGATGTGTGAGACTTGTGGTTTGTGCCCATGTAATTTTTAGTAGGTTTTAGACCTAAATTTTTCTATACCGGTCATGGAATTTGGCCTATCGCTAAAAGGGTCTAATGAAAAAGATAATGAGAAAACTAGGTAATATTGATAAAGAGATTAGGAATGGATCCAAATGAATGTCATATTTTTTCAATATCTATACCTCATATACCCTTTGTTTATAAGTTTTGGTGATGTACACAAACATGCTAAGATTTTTTTATCAAAGTGATCTGTCTAACACAGTGAAGTCTATGTAGGGTGAAGATGTGAGATTGGTCTGTAAGACCAATATTGATATTAAAAATTATAATATATCTTTTAAAATATTATTAAAGGAAACTAAAGGTTCATGTAAATCCATTATAAGATCATAAAAGTGTTCCCATAGGTTTTCTAAGACTTGATCTTCTTGACTATGTTTTTGATGTTACATGCAATTTTCTGTGTATGAGTGAGAATGGTATTCCTGAGTATGTTTGCATAGATTTGATGAATCCAATACACATGAAGTTTTTATTTACATCTATACATTCCTTTTAACACATTTGTATTCATGAAAAACTCTTATTAAGGTGTGAAAATTCAAAAGCTTTTGACTGGGTTCTTAAGGTATGTGTGCAATTCTGAGTGAGCATATGAAGTTGATCAGTTAGAGGTATTTTTCCATGTTTGATTAATTATAATGAAAATTATGTTTAAACTGAGGTCATAGATATTTTATCCATGTTATTGGTTATTATGTTTATGTGTCAAAGTTTAGTGTATGTTTCATATTTACAAGACAAACTTTCTAGCAATAAGAAGGTCCAATGGCGAGTAAACCTAATTGTGTGGTTCAATGAGTGAAATGAGATAGATGGTGTTTGGGAGATAAGATGAGATTATTAGGGGTATAATTTAAGTTTTAATTAATTTTATTTATCTATTTTTTGAGTTTCAAGGTGTTCCAAGGAGGCCTGAGTGAAACATGTGCTTAGAGAAGGCCTAATTGCATTAGGTCTTTATTAGGCCTAATGGTGTTTTTGGCCCTTAAGGGTAATGACCGAACAATGTAATGGTTGTTTTACTTATTAAATATTTTTTTTAATATATTTAAATAGTGATACAATTATGGTGAGGTTATTATGTATCCAATATAGGTAAGATCAAGAATCAAGTATAAAGAGAAGGTATGATAGGCCAAATTAGACTAGTAAGGATATTGAGAAAAATAAGTAAATGATATTGTTTTGGAAAATAGGTAAATGGATTGAAGATAATAATATAGGTGTGATGAATATGCCATTAATATATAAATATGTTTCTATAGGTGATGAGAAAGGTCATTTGACCTAATTCTACCAAGGAAAGGGCTAATTGAGCGAGAAGACCTAATAGGATATTTGAGAGAGATAAAAAAGTGAGAAGAAAAAAAGGAGGTCATATTAATTTGGGTGAGTAGAAGGTGTTAAAAGGTGATTAGAGGTTCAAGGTAGTTAATTTGGTTCTGAGTTACTTAGGGGGTTGGAGCCTCCTTGTAAGTTGGTGCTTGTTAAAGGACTAGTTAAGTTGGTGTTTGACTAATGAAGGTTTGGTGCCTCACTAAAAGTTTGATTCATTGATTATAGGAGTGAATTAAAAGATGTGCCTAAATTTTTTTTATCTCCCAAGAGTGTTTTCCACATATATCCTTTGTTCTTATGTTGGTTACTTTAATAGATGCTTGTGTATGCATTGGTTGATGTAAGTATGTGAATAGATGCTTCATGAATGTTAAGTAACATTGAAGGATTATTTTAATAAAAATGATTAAACCCCTATTCTCAGTAGCTATAATTCAAATAATTAATTCATCAAACTAACATTCCACAATAAACCATTCCCCCATTATACCCAAGTCAAGGTAATATACCTTTGATCGCCCAATCACCACCTCAACCAAATATACCATCCATTTTCTTGGCTCAAGAGCTACAAAAAATGAAGTATGTGATTATCACCATTAAAATAGGTAATTATACCAATAAATTCAAATTACATTATGTGTTTTCATACCTTTTTAACATGGATTATCTTCAGATATCATTTCCTCTAGGTTATGAACCACTAAAATTTGGCAAGTACAAGGGTAAAAGAGAACCTAAAACACATATGTTAGAATTATTTGTATATTTCCATCCATTGGAATATGGAGAAATTTAATTAATCCTTTTATTTACTCTAATTCTATCTAGACAAGATTTGGATGGTTTCTCAAGGTTTTAAAAAAATTCAATATCTAATTTTGACAATCTCTCAGACAAGTTCATGCAATATTTATCTTATAATCTCAAACATGAGATTTCATTAGTATATTTGACTCAGTGATGTAGATGTACTTGGGAAAATTATAATAATCACTATCCTAGATCTGATCTTAATCTTGATTCCAACTTCTAATACTTTTCTTTATTCACAAACT
This sequence comes from Torreya grandis, assembly GCA_037957365.1. Taxonomy (NCBI): domain Eukaryota; kingdom Viridiplantae; phylum Streptophyta; class Pinopsida; order Cupressales; family Taxaceae; genus Torreya; species Torreya grandis. The sequence goes on from JARHVA010000208.1 coordinate 2,742,625, forward strand.
CCAAACTTATCCAATTGTCTTTCAATTGCTCATTAGGCTTATTAGTAGCCTTTTATTGAACTTGTCACCTTACACATTATGGAAAAATTTATCAATGATATTATAAATTTTAAAATTATCTCAATCATCCCCCTCTACTCATTCTATTCATTGATCCCTTTATCTTCATTCACTCACTCATTATCTTCTCACTAGTTCACTCCTTAAGGTTTAAAACACTAAATTGTGATTTAGGTCTCATAAAGACAATATATTATTATGGATGATATTTCATGATAATATTAAACTTTCCTTAATTTATTTCAAACCCTCAATCACACTCTTAACACTCACTTTCACACCCCAAGCTCATAATGACACTACTTGCCTTGTAGCCTTTTTTTTCATAATTGCTCTTTGTCTTAAGATTCTATCAGCTTTTTGAATATATAAAGCCATATTTCACCACCCTATATCTATTTATAGGTATCCATAAATTTACAAGGTCTAAATTCATGTATACACAGTACTTATTTTGTACATACCTACCCAATCAGGTCTATTAGCCCTCATTGCACAGCCATAGTGCTAGTTTCATACTATACAGATTTGTAACCCACTCAAAAACTCTTGAATCCTTATTCACACATCAAAACATGTAATATCTCAAATTTTCATGAAATTCATAGGTTAGAATAAAATATATAGGATTTTAAATTTCTAAACCCTAGTTTGGTAACTACAGGGGTTGAGAGGCTTAAAAATCAATTTATCTTGTTTGAGGACATTTCCAACAGATCCAAGACCTCTTGAATATCTTTATAGACACTACCCAACTTCCCAAATGGACAAAGTTTCATGAATAAACCTTTTTAGACTCTTAACCATGCAACATTTAGAATTATGTGTTTTTTAATGTATTGTGTGAGGGTTTATCAAACTATTTCACTTGAAACTAGTTTATAAACTCCAAAAGACTATAATCCAAGATTTTACTTATTTATTCCCATACCAGGACTCAATCAATATAATTCCCATTCCCTTATTCCAACATATGAAATCATTTCTTAATAGTTGACTGTGTAAATAGATTATAAACTATGTCAAATAGGGTTCTTGATTCTTATGGACTGAGCATTAAGCATTTTATATTAACCTTGAATTCAAGCCAAATAATATTACATACCATCAAACACACTCTCCTATAGACCATTATCTCAAATATAAGTATGAATCTCTTAATACAAAACACTTCAATAAATCTCAAGATATTACCTTTCTTGATTGTGTCAATCACAACAGGGTTTTCCCTATCTAAGAGCTTCGCTTTAGGTACTTTTATTTTTAAAATGTATCTAGTGATAATTTTAAACTTAACATGATTTGTATTTCCTATATATGTCTTCATAACATTCTTTCTATTACCAATTTTCAATAATTCCATTAAATCTTCTTTACTTGACTGTAACCTCTAGTCCAAAACTCAACTTGCAACCTCACACAAATACTAACATGATCATGGAATCAAAGGAATTTCTTATAAAACTATATAAACAATAAAAACCAATGAAAGAAGCATAAACACACACATAATCTTTCCCTTATTCATTTGAATTGTCATCTATTACATTTGTAGTCCATTCATGGACTTGCCAACTTTCTTGAGGAGTTTTTACATACTTCTTTTCTATAGTTTCTTCTCCTCCTTCTTGGAGCTTTCTATCTCTCCTCCTTACTCTCCCACATGCCAAAACTGACTTACAACTTTTCTTTCCATCCAACATCTATGTTGGTTATGGTAGTTACACAATAAAAGTTTTCTTACATAACAACTCAACATATGAGTCGTAATTGTATTTGTTAAAATGACTCTTGATTTTACCACCTTAAGGACATTAGAAATATAAATGACTTAAAAAATTCTTAACATGACTCTTTTAGCCAGCATATGAATCTTGAAGACTAAAATTAGCTTTGATGGTTAGATGCTCCTGCATCATACTCCCTAGGAGGCAGGAAATTATATGACAATATAAAATATTTATCTCTCTTATTCTAATGGATATTATATTTCCTTTATTTTTTTCCTTCCTCTTAAATTTTCTAATTTTCTTCTTTCTCCATTATGTCCTACTTAGTCTTCAATATTCTATTCCTTGCTTTCTTCTTCCATATTTTTCTCCTCAACTCTTTCTCAGTTGTAAGTGTCCATGCCTCCACTTCATTATTAGTCAATTCATGGTGTGCATACACATATTTATCCTTCTCTTTAGTTGAATTTGTGTTAAAAATATCATTCATATGTATCTTGTGAGTGTCATGAGGCCAAATTGCCTCTCCACTAGATTTTTGAGCTTATTATACTTGGTTTAAACTTATTCTAAGCTATACCTTCCTTATTATGAGCTTATTTATCCTCTTCAGCTATATAAATTCTTGGATACACTTAATATAAACTTGTTCCATCATCTTCCTTATAGTTTTACTCATCCAACTCAGATACAATATCATGTAAACATGTCATTTACTCACCTTGTCTTGAATTCACTTACTTGTCTTTGCCATGATTGTTCATGAGTTATTGTGACTTGTCATTTCTCTTCCTCATTTTCCTATGAGGTATAATTTATTTTTTCTCCATACCTACACTATTCCTATCATCCATGCATGTCATTATTTGTTTATGAGATTTAATCACTTCTTCATGTCTGCCATCACCTATGCCATCCAACTCTTCCTTGATCTCACTTGCCTCTTCTTTGATCTCACTCATGAGCTTATCATGTTGATCTTCACCTAATTATAACCCTTTCAATGGAATTAAAGACTCTTCTATCATATCCAATTCTTTCCTTAAGGTAATATAATTTATGTCTCCATGATCTTCATCAAATTTAGGACCTTTTTGCTTCTCATCTTCTTCAAAATTTTATTTTACATTATCATATGTAATATTTGCCTTCCCATGTAATAATAAATATTAATTCTTATTCAAGTATCTATCATTAATTTCATTTGATATTTCACCTATATGTCCATTAGTTCTCATTGACACTCTTTACCTTGTTTTGTAGTCTCTTTCAATGATCACATGCATTGATTCACAAAATTCATCATCATACTTATCATAAACTAATTTCTTACCTTTCCATTGGATTGTGAACTCTTCACTTTCTTCATCTTGATTACTCTTTGAGCTATTTAGATACATCTTTAACTCCTTGGATTTGTTTGCTTTCATTATGTCTTCTATTTGCTTCTTGAGTTTGTCATTTTTCTCTTTTTCTATGCCTTATTGAAGTGAATTGTAACACTATCTCTTGGTGCCTTTTCCATGATATTTACCACCAATTTTTATCCTTGTACTATTTTGGATTGATGTTTATTTATTATCTCACCTTATTCATGCTTCTTATCATGTCAACTTCAGCTATTTTACGTTTTATCTTTGCTTCCATATTTGCTCTTGTTTTCCATATGTTTGCTTGCCTTGTATGACCTCTTTCTTGAGGTTTATGTTCTCCATATCACCACTTGTTTCCTTGAGCCACTTATGCCAAAAAAATCATGTTTTTGTCCTATATTTAAAGGTTTTACCTTGTTCTTTACTTGTCTAATCTGCATATTAACTTCTTATTCTTCATATGTACAATCATAATTAATGCTCAAACATTCATTACCTCTAAATATTATTGATTCAATCTCATCTTCTCTTTCATGTCCTAATTTTGGGCCTCCTCTATTGATTTATCTATAATTCTTGTCAAGGCATCATGAAATTTCTCTTACACTTCATCTTTATCATGTTGAATGCCTTCATTGTTCACCAGCTTAACTTCTAGAACCGGTTCTCTTTCCTTATCTTCTTCTTTAACTTTGATGGGTAATGTACTAAACCCATCATTCACAAGTTTTAAGGCCTTATGATTGGTCTTCATCAAACTTGTCTTCATACCTAAATACACACACTCAAAAGCAACATTAGAATACAAAACAAGAGACCACATAGTCTCCATAAATACCTCTTTCTTAGACACTCTTATCTTCTCCTTGTGTTCTCTGTTAAGTGCTTCTCTTGGAACTTATCTCTCCTTATTCTCCTAAATGATAAATATTTTCTCCACTTATTTATCTTTTTTATCTCTTGGCAACTCCTCATCTCTCATGCATCTATGGTTTGTACTCTCTCTGCTCTTCTCTTTCCTCAAGACACTCATATTGTGCCTTCCTTCTCTCTTAAGTAGCTATAGTAGCCACTTCACCCTATTTCTCATACTACATCCAATACATTATATTCCTTGAACTTTGAAAGCTTCACCATGATATTTATATTCTCCAAACTTTTCCCCAACTCTTTTCTCATATCTTTTACCTCTTCCTCTACATCCATCTCATATCTTTCACTTCTATTTTTAGGCCTACTTAAACCTTTCACTTAGAAAGTTGCCTACTTGCCTCTTAGATATCTCTTAGATATTTTCTATCTTTCTCTAGTCCTCTATCTATTTATTTCTTATCTCCCTTTAAACTCTCTGTTGGAGTCTTTCCTTTTTCTCTCTCTTGAGATTTAATGCTTTCTCTTCACCTTCTCTAGTTCTCTCTTACCAAGCTTCATGTCCTTCTAATTAGACTTTGGGGATTATCTTCTCTCTATAAATCTATAATTTGTCTATACTAACCTCAGTAGGTCACACCTATAACATAATCTTCTCCCATAGTACCCTTAAATGTTATCTCAAGCATTCCTCATAACAATCTTTACTTATACCAATTAACAATCTTTTAATAACTCAAAACAAAATAAAACCAATATCACCTTGATATGATACCAAATGATGTAGAGGGACTTTGAAAAGTCTCATAATCACTATCCTATATTTTATCTTAATCTTGATTCCAACTTCTAATACTTTGCTTTGTTCACAAACTCCAAGTTTCTTAAATAGTATTTCAATCACTCATTAGGCTTATTATCTTCCTTTTATTTAACCTACCACCTTACACCTTATGAAAACATTTCTCAATTATCTTATAAATTACACAAGTATCTCAATCATCCCCCTCTTTCTATTCATTGATCCCTTTATCTTCACTCACTCACTTATTATCTTCTCACAGTTCACTCCTTAAGTTCAAAACACTAAATTTTGACTTAGGTCTCATGAAGACAATATGCTATCATTGATGATATTTCATGATCATATTAAACTTGACTAACCTCTTTCACTCCCTCAAGCACACTCCAACACTCACTTTTACACCTCAAGATCATAATGACACTACTTGGCTTGTAGCCTTTTTTTCATAATTTCTGTTTGTTTCAAGATTATATCCAGCTTCCTAAAATACATATTTCACCACCCTCTATCTCCTTACATGTCTTCATAAATTTACAAGTTATGACTCCATGTATACATAGTACTTCATTTGTACATACCTACCCAATTAGGTCTATTAACCCTCATTGTACATCCACAGTGCTAGTTGTTTCTAACAGTTTTTTGCTTTTTTACATTCAAAGGAAATGAGAAACTAGAGAAATGGTCTAGGGTTAGATGATACCTGGATGAGGTCTGTGCACCATTATCTAGACATTGTAGGGAATCCTCTTTGGCTGTGGAGGATGACACCTACAGAGAGAAAGACTTAAACAAGGAGATTGTTAGATGGATGTAAGGTGGACTGCCAAGCGATATGCTTGGTCCCAGAAGTGCAAAGACTTCCTTAAGGGATGTCAATCCACTTGTTGATAAAAAATAATGTCAGATAAAGATAATAATGATAGACTAAGCTAGAGAAATACAAATAATGTGTACCTACTGTCTGCTATCGATCTGCCATAGTCACCGATCCTGGTTAGTCTGCTAACATCGGTTAGTCAAGGTCACCGACGTCATTTATGTCTGCCGACGTCGGTAGGGGAAATGGGCCTGTAGGCCGGCATCAGTCAGGGCAATAAGGCTTGGATGGGTTTTGGATGGGTCTCTGGTCGATGGAATGGTCTGTGTAGTGTGGTGAGACAGTAGACAGAGTCTTTAGGAGGGACTAAGGTAGGGGATATATTGTTAGAAAAAGGGGTAAAGGGTAGGAGAAAGGCCTCTTAGCCTCTCCGGGAAGAAGTTTAGTCAGGGCTGGTCTAATTGAAAGTCAGGGTTTGTTTGGTTGATAATATTGCTTGGAAGTAGTAAGAAGAAATTGATTACAAATACATCCTAAGCTACTGAAATGACAAAAAAGATGAATACTTATCTCTTGCTTGGAGCAGAGGCAGAGGTGTGAACACTTGTTGTTGATGTAGAAGACTCCCTGCAAAGAGGTAGAGTGCCTAATGTAGAGTCCCTATAGCCTGTGATGCCTGATGTGCGTCTGGGAGAGAGAGGTCGAAGTCTGGGCGCAAGAGGATTTTTGCATTCGGGGGAAGAGATCCATTGATTCAGCCTGCAAGTTGGTTTTAAGCAACCGATGTCGGCGATCCCACTGATGTCGGCCGAATGTAACCGACGTTGGCAGCTAGAATAATGGAAAAAGGGATAAAATTAGCCTTTTGCCCATTCTTCCAACTGCCAGGGTCAATTGGTCATGGGAAAATGGTCGAAGGTGGATTAAATAAGCGTGAGGATTAGTGGAGGAGAAGTTGGAATAGGTCATAGGGTGATAAATGAGGGTATCCAAGGGAAAGGAATCCAAGGGTGAGGTGAGGTGTCATGGGTGATGTGTCAAAGGGGGGGTTATTAATTCAAAATAAGTTATTATTTTAAATTAATAAGTGTGTGGGTTAGGAATGTGTTAAAGTGGACCAAGGGGACCAAGGGGGAGAGTCGACCAAGGAGTAGACATGATTTCAGTGTCTACACTAGTTTCATAATGTACATACCTATAACCCACTCAAAACTCTTGAATCCTTATTCACACATAAAAACATTTAATATCATAAAGTTTCATTAAATTCCATAGGTTAGAATATAATATATAGGTTTTTAAGTTTTTAAACCCTTGTTTGGTGACAAGGGTTAAAAGGATTCAAAATTCATTTTCTCTTATTTGAGGATGTTTTAATGGATCTAAGACCTATCCAATGTCTATATAGACAATAATAGACTTCCCAAATAGAATAAATTTCATGAATAAATTGTGTTAGACTCTTAACCACATAACATACAAAATTTGGTGTTCTTTAATGGACTGTATGAGGGTTTATCAGACTATTTCACTTCAGAATGGTTTACAAAATCAAAAAGAATATAATCCAATATTTTCCTTATTCAATCCCATACTAGGACTCAATAAATATAATTCCCATTCCCTTACTCTAACATATGCAATCATTTCTTGACATTTGACTATGTAAATAGAGTATGGACTGTGTCAAATAGGGTTCTTGATTCTTATGGACTAGGCATTGAGCATTTTATATTAACCTTACATTCAATACAAGTAATATTACATACCATAAAACACACTCTCCTACACACCATCATATCAAATATAAGTATGACTCTCTTAATACAGAACACTTCAATAAATCTTAAGATATTACCTTCCTTGACTGTCTCAGTCACAACACGATTTTCCCTCTCTAAAATCTTGTCTTTAGGTACTTTAATTTATAGAATGTATCAAGTTACAATATGAAACTTATCATGATTTGGATTTCTTGTAGATGTCTTCATAATATTTTGTATATTACCAACCTTCAATAGCTCCATTAATTCTTCTTTACTTGACTATAACCTACAGTCCAAAACTCAACCTATAACCTCACAGAAATACTAACATGATCATGTAATCAAATGATTTTCTTGTAACAATATATAAAAAATAAAAACCAATGTAAGAATATTTAACACACACATAATCTTTCCCTTATTCATTTGAATTATCATCTATTACATTTTCAGTCCATTCATGGACTTGTTAACTTTCTTGAGGAGTTTTTAAATACTTATTTTATTTGGTCTAGTCTCCTCCTTCATGTATATTTCTCTCTCCTCCTTAATCTCCCACATGCCACAACTAAATTACAAATTTTATTTCCATCCAACTTCCACATTGGTTATGGTAGTTACAAAATAAAATTTTTCTTACATGATAACTCAATGTTTGAGTGGTAGTTGTATTTGTTAACATGACTCTTTATTTTACCACCTTAAGAAATTTAAACATATAAATGACTTCAAACATTCTTAACATGACTCCTTAAACTCCTTGAAACAACTTTGTCTCACCTATTCACTTCATACCATGCTTATGCTCTTCTAGGATTAGTTCTAATATTTAAATTTTCAAATTTACACTTTTAGAGGGAAAACTCCAATCACTTATCAAAATCACTCCTGTTGATCAAAATTAGATTATAAAGACATAAATGGACCCTAGAGCATCCTCCAAACACACTTATACCCCAAAATTGATCATCTATTACTCTTTTAGCTAGCTAAGAATCTTCAAGTCTAAAATTAGCTTTGATGGTTAGATGCTCCTACATCACTTAAGATAAGAAAAAATATTGAGAGAGATTCATAAGATAATTATATATAGAGAGAGTTATTGTTAGTCACTTCACCCAAAACCTACTAGATAAACAATTGGACACTATGTTTACTAAAACTTTACACAATGAGCTATCCTATCATCTAGAACTTTAATGTGTCCACATGTTCAAGGAGGTTATTAAGACAAGTTTATAAATTGAAAAGGACCTTATCAATAAATGGATTATAAACTTGACCTCCTCAAATCAGAGTTAAAACTAAAACCAAAATGTAGGCCCAAGTTATAACCCTAACCTAGTCTAAGCATAAGTGTCTCTACCAACTCAAGCCAAAAACTATGAAAAATCTAAAACATAAAACTGAAACAATAATGTTTTTGTTAATGGAGTAATTGAGTCACACCATGTCCAAATTGTACACACACTATCCACTTAGCTTATGCCACAAATACATATTATTACTCATTGGTAGCCTATTCAACAAGTGAAACCTATGTAAAAACTTAGACCAACACCTTAGATGATATAACCACCACCTTTAAAAATCCCTCCTCTAATAAGAAAACTTGTTCCTTAGGACTTTAACAATAGTGGTGAGCTCATTGAAGTAGTGTTTCATAAACTATTCATGGCTAAACATGATTATTTGGTTGATTCCAAAACACTATCCTTAGGGTATACTATATCTAGACAAGTATAAAGAGCATGAGTTCTATGAGTACCATCATGTTCAGGGACACTCTATACATTGTTGTGTGAAACTAAATCACCTTATTCAAAATATGTTTGAAAATAGGTAAATTTAGTTGGATAATAGAGCATATAATTCTAATCAAAATAAGGGTATCTACCAAAACCCTTTCCCACAACATAATAATTTCAATCAATAACAATAGTAATGAAGACCAGAACCACAATAACAACAATATCAACAACAACCATGGCAAAATCAATAGCAACAACAATGTCAATCCAATGGGAGGAACCAAGGCCAAAATGACCCTAACAATCAACAGACTTATCACATAGTGGAACATGACTACAATAAATTTTTAGGTCATATTATGGGTGGGAATGTTTCTACCATTACCATAAATATTAGACCAACTACCAAAATATCAAGACCATTGGATAATAATTCTAATATACCCACCTATGATAGTAATCCTTCCTTAACCTGTGACTACAACCAAGTATAATATAAAATAAGGATTACCATTTCAAGACCATTTGTTGATAAATCTTCATTGCCACATTACCACAACCAAATAAATTGATAATTGAGACTTATCCTATCTAACCCATCTCCATCTTTTTCTAGTAGCAATGGTCTTATATCCAATCCTGATTATTCTATCATAACTTGGTTATCTAATATTACCATTCCATGCTCATAACCTCCTACCAATGAATAAATCCAACCCATTATGATAACTATGAACAAGCCAAATACCACTATTGAGGAGAATACATACGACATTATGGAATAACTCCAAAAGACAAATCTCCATTTTGGATTTGTTGTGTAATCCACAAGAATATCATAACATAATTCTTAGGCTAATCCTAAGATCCAAATGATGTAACCCCAAATAATTTTCAAGATTTGGTTAGACACTTAGCCCCAGGACAATAGTATACTGTTGATCAAAGTGATGTATCATCCCTTGGCCCTCTCCATAACAACCTATTATACATTGAGGTTGTCATCACATGGCACAAAGTCAAACATTTCTTCATATTGTTGACCATTTTTTTCCCAACAGGCAAAACTTTTGGTCCCCTTCTACATCTTGCTATTCTAGGCCACTTCTTTTTGATTTTGTGTAGGTCCAGTGATTTCTACGGATTCAACAGTTCCCTATAGACTTCACATTTTCTATAGACTCTACAAGTTAGTCTTTTGGCGCATGAAGGATCAGTTCAGAAATATCTTTGGTTCTCACTGCAATTCCATCACTCCATTTTTGAGCCTTGGTTCAATCGAAAAGTTCATCGCTTTCAGCTTCAAAGCACTCAGTTCGATCAATAGGTTCATCGATGCGTAGCTTTGAATCATTAAACTGGTTCAAACGATTGGTTCAACCACTTAGTTTAACGCTTCAGCTTAGTTCAATCACTTGGTTTAATGGATCAATTCAAGGGCTTGGTTCAATAGGCTTGGCATGTTGTGATTGAACCATTGAACTAATTAAACTATTGAACCAATTTTGGTTCAATGGGTTGGTTTAACAGCTTGGTTCAAGGATATGTCTTACAGCCAAAGGGCAGCACTGGGTTCAAATGCCCTTGCAGAGGGCAATCACTTCAAAGGAAAGGCAGCTGACGAGTAAGTTTGGATTTTTGTTTAAGTCCTAAATTCCTTTAGACTTTTTGTTCGAAGGAATTCCTTTGAACAAAAAGTTTGAAGGAATTCAGGGAAGGCCACGCTGGGAAACTCAGTGAGAATTCTTGTAGACTTTTATCCGCGAGAAAATGTCCATAGACAAAAGGCCCATGGAAAATGTCTGAAGCAAAGGAAAGGCCCAAAACAAAATCCACAAAGCACAAAAGCCCGCAGAAAGGACTCGACAGACTTTTGTCGAGGATGATGACATCTTGAAAGCTGTCAAATTTAAGGAAGTGAATTAGCCATTGGTTTTCAAGGTGATGACAACTACATGAATGCCAAAACTAATACAGTGAAATAGTCATTTCATTTCAAACTAAAGGGACACCAACCATGGAAAGACCCAAAAATGTAATGACCCACCAGAAGATCACCCCTGAGGGCTGAAGGAGCCAGAAGAGATAAGATAGGGAAAAGGACAAAATCCCAAGAAATAAAGAGAGAGAGATGCCATGTGAAGGAATAGACTACCCAAGTAGTGAAGGAAAGCACCAACTCAAGAAGTTATTTTAGCAGATGATACAGTGCCTACAAATTGACCATTAGGAGGTGTAAATAGCTAGCAGTGCAATTGGTTTCTCCATTTCAAATTAATGAGTAGACAAACCTTGTAATCACCTTGAAGAAGCGGCCTTACAAATAGATAGAGGGTGCAGCTCATTGATGTTTTGAGTGGCTTGCTCTTCCCAATGAGGGGACGCAAAGGGGCCACTTGTAAAAAGGGGTGCCAAAAGGCCTCCTTTCTTCTTCTATATATTGGAGACTTGTCAATTGAGAATTATCTTCCATATTTGTAAGGCGTAGCCTTGGCAAAATTTCACCTGAATCAATAAACGCATTTTTTACCTCTATTTTGGATAGATATTTCTATGTATGGCTAAGTGTTAGTTTGTGTTTAGTCATTTTTTCTTGATGCTTTCATAGGTTTAACACCAACATATCGGGTGTCTATAAGGTGCCATTTCTGCAGCTAGTAAGGAGAGTTCTATTTGGAAGTGAAGAAACAAAAGAAATTACCTTACAGTGTGCCTTTCACAGCACCTTTGGTGAATCTATATTTTTTGTATTTTCATTAAAGTCTCCCTATTAAGCTCTTGCAGTTTGGTCCTTCTACCAGTTTGAAGCGTATGTATGTGTTTTTCTAATTTTTAGTGTGAGGGTGAGAAGGTTGAATTTATTTTGGTGCATCACCTCCTTTAGAGTAGTTTATTTTCCTGCAATCTTTCTCCCTTTTCATCCCCCCCATTATATATATATATATATATATATGTTAACACTTACTTGAATAAATTAGATGCATCAAAGGGAGCTAGCCCTTACCTAGAGACTCTCCTCTCTAGCTTCACCAGTCCCACAAGCGAGAGGGGAGTTTCCATAGTTGCGTGAAGAAGGCAGGAGCTCGGCCTCTTGCCAAGGGTGCAATCTTCTATGTCAATAGTTTTGGCATGCCTGGTGGGACATAATTTTACAACTCAGTAAGGTTTCAAGATTGATGCTAGTCTTGTTACAACAAATCTAATATTTCTAGCATCTGGCGACTCCGCTGGTAAGAGCTTTAGTTTTCTAATCAAGACCAATTTTTTAACTTTCTATGCCTAAAGTCACCACACGGTCTGCTTCTAAAGGGGTTCCCTTCGATTTCGTTGAGTTGCCTTTGAACTCAAAAAAAAGACTAAGTTTTGAGAAGACCCATCTTTATTTAACATGCCACCCTCACAGACCTATTATAAGGGACGCATATGCAGTAGAGCCACAGTTACATCCCATCCCAACTATGGCATTGCCCTTTGTAGCTTTTCATGGTCAGAGCCCCTTGAACCTCCCACATTATGATCCAATCCCAAGAACAGCCCTAAAAAATGTGCCTTCTTTTGATGGAGAGGGGCCCATTATAGCCATCAAGCACATTAGGAATATTGCTAACCTCTACAATATTCACAATGTCACGAAGGAAAATATCGCCATCAGATTGCTAGCATTGTCTCTCAAAGGCAAGGCTCTTGATTGGTACGGGACCTTGCCTGTAAATTCAATCCATTCCTGGAATGAATTGGGTACTCAGTTGATAGACCATTTTGGGGAAAAGAGTGATGAACTCTCACTTGTTGAGCAGCTGACGACCATAAAAAGAACCCCACACGAGTATATGCAGGATTTCACACACATGATTTTAGAAGACTTAGGATAGAATCCCCATTTTGGTAAGACTGACTGCTAGCTATGCTTTCTTGTATTATTTAAGATCATTAAACAATGATATTGTTATGATGATATAATCCATGGGAGAGCATATACTACCTGTTGCTTATGATGTAGCCATAGCAGCTAAAAATTGCTTAATACAGGCTAGGAAAATAGCCCCTAGACTTCACATGCCACTTTTCATAGAAATTCTGCCTCCAATTCAGTTCGTTGCTCCCACATTAGATCCTCTACCTACCATGGAGAAACTAGCTACTACTCCATCCAATGACCTTCATGAAGTTAAGAGTCTATTGCAGAGTATGTCAAATGAACTTGTAGCTCTCAAAACATAGCAAGCTAAAAGCAACAGATCGAATCAGGGATACTAGCATTATGGTCAAGCCCCTAGACCCCCTTTCCAAAACTATAATTAAGGACAAGGTTAGCTTACTCAGACTAGACCATTTCAAAACTACAACCCAGACCCCCTTCATCATCTAAAGTCATGGTGCCTGTTCAGAACAATTTGGTACAGGAATAGCCAAGTTATTTGACTATGGGATATGGTCAAGAACATGTTGTTTATACAAATGAGATGATGGGTTATTTCTAGAATGTAGACAATCAGGTAGCCACTCATTCCTAGGTCTTTAAGGCTCCAATGCAACCTAGCACGATTAGCAATCAGGCCCAGCCTAATTCTACCCTCATGAATCATCTGGAAGGAGAATTTTATTCAGTGAATTATGTGGGCACTGTAGACAATCAGGCTGACTATGTTGTAGCCAACACAAGATTCAAGAGGAGAGTAATGGGAGAAGCCTACGCAACTACCCAATCGATAGTTTCACCTTCTCCATCACACTCAAATCAAAAAGCCCCAAACTTTAGACCAATGTTTGTACCTTCAGCCCCTCAGCTTGCACCTCAGGTTAGAATTATCCCCAAAGAAGGCTTGAAGGGAGGCAGTCCTCAAGTCAATATAGTGGACCAGATGAAGAAGTTTCATATGAAAATCTCTTTATGGGATTCATTATCTCTACCAGGATAGAAGGACATGCTACAAAGGGAATTGCATGAGCTGGACCGATAAGCTATCCCAGCAAGGGCTGACAATGTCTTGATGATGAATGGACAACATTCTACCTCAGGATAGGTAAAGAAGGAAGAGAAAATTCCCCCTTTCTATGTGTCCTTGGTCATAGGAGATTTCTTGGTACACAACTGCATCATTGATAGTGGGGCTAGTACCTCAGTAATGCCCAAGTGCATAGCTGACAAGATGGGACTGAAATACAAAGAGATGAATATGGGAGTTCTATAGCTGGATGGGACACTTGAAAAAATAGTTGGGATAATGAAGGGTTTAAGGTTGACATTACACACTTTCCCAACCTTTTAAATTCCCCATGATATAGTAGTGGCAAATGTTCCTCCTTATTTCACAATTTGCTTATCCAGGGACTTCACATCAAAGATAGGTGGCTATCTAGCAGTGAATTGGTCCTGTCTAGTTTTTAGAACCAAGTATGGGACCAAGGTAAAAATTGAATTTGAGCCACTCTACAAGGACCATCTAGAACCATATTCGCTCAAGGCAGAAAACATCAGCTACACTATTATTGACCCAAAAGAGTCTCAGATAAACCAATCTCTGTCCTCTGCTCTTGAAGGAGTTGCAGACCTACTCTTGGATGAGTGGGGAAGTGATAATTTTGAGCACAACCCTTAAAAGTTCATAAAGGAGGCAGGCTTTGGAGTCTACTGCATGAAGAAAGAGGGTACTTTCATACCAAATGTAATGAAGGCAAGCCAACAAGACCTAGGTCTATGGCGACTGTACTTTGATGGTTCTAGAAGTAGGTTGGGAGCTGGTGGTGGAGCAATGTTAGTCTCCCCTTCAAAGGAGAGATGCTTTTCAGCTTTTTGCTTCTAATTTTCTTGCACAAGAAATTTTGTGGAATACGAGTCCCTCATCCATGGTCTGGAATGGGCAAGAAAAAGAGGGATCAATGAGTTTCAAGTTTTGGGAGACAGTGAGCTGATTGTAAATCAGGTGAACAGCCATAATCTGACCAAAAATTCCTTGCTAAAGTCCTACAAGCATAGGTTCTAGGATTTGGTGGAATATTTCCTCACTTTTAGTATCACCTCCATTCCCAGAGAGTAGACAAACAAGCAGATAGGCTAGCAGCAATTGGTGCTCAGTTCGATGTTTCCAGGGAGATAAGCTGAGACTATGGTTCATGCTATTTGAGGTAGTTCAGCCCTCTATCCTTGACAACATTACAAATTGGTAGGTCTTTGAAAATTACCAACAAATATCATTTTTCTTGTAGGAAGAAGCTGAGTTCACAATAAAGAACCAGGCAAACCTGCAATAGCAATACGGTAACCAGATTGTTCAATTAAAGAACAATAAGCTCCCTAAAGGTTTGGTCACTCTTGAGAGTATCTTCAATGGAGATGACAAACTGAGAAGCGACAAGGCATCCATCACAACTGAGGAGAAGAATTATGAGAAGGTTGAGATCTTCAAGGATAAGTTGCTTGCACTTGGAAAAGTCTACACAGTTTAAGAAAGGCAGAGTTTCATTTTGTTGTGTCAGGAGTTTGTGGATGTTTTCACTTGGGATTATAGTGATTTGAAGGGGTTTAACCCAAGACTCACCTAGAACACCATCAAATTAGAAGAAGGTCCTAGGCCAGTCATGCAGAAGCAGAGACCTATCAACCTAATGATTGAGCCTCTCATGCAAAGGGAACTAGCCAAATTGATTGAGTTTAGGATTATTTTTCCAATCAAACATTCCTCTTGGCTGGCCAATCTTGTTCCTATTAGAAATAAGAATGGGGAGATCAAGCTATGTGTCAATTTTAGAGACCTTAATAAAGTCTCTTCAAAAGACCATTACCCCCTCCCAAGCATGGAGCAAATCCTTCAGAAGGTAATAAGCAGCGAGCGTTTCTCCCTCCTAGATGGATATTTAAGGTATAATCAGATTCTGGTGCAAGGCTGTGACTAGCACAAAATGGCCTTCACTACTAAATGGGGAACATTCACCTATAAGAAGATGCCATTCAAACTGGCTAATGTTGGTGCCACCTTTTAACAATCCATGGACATGGCTTTTTGAGGCTTGATAAACAATAATGTGCTAGTATACCTCGATGATGTGATGGTGTTCTCCAACAAAGCGAGCCAACACATGAAACACCTCAAGTAGATTTTTGAAAGGTGTAGGGAGTTTGGCATCTCTCTTAACCCAAAGAAATGTGTGTTTTTTGTTCACAAGGGGAAACTCCTTAGCCACATCATGTCTAAGGAGGGCTTATCCATTGACCCTGAGAGAGTTCATTCTATCCTGGAGATGTCCCTACCTAAACACAAGAAAGGCCTACAAATCTTCTTTGGCAAGATAAATTTCATTCAGAGATTCATTCCAAATTTTGCAAAGATAGTCAAGCTATTGACCTCTATGCTGAGGAAGGGTGAAGAGTTCAAATGGACAGCATAAAGGAAGGATAGCTTTGAAGCCATCAAGTAGGCCATAACCTGGGCTCCTACTTTGATCAACCCCAACTTCAACAAAGACTTCAACCTCTACACTTTTGGTAATGAAGAGGTAATCTCTGCCATGCTTACCCAAGCAAATAGTGATGACCTCGAGTAACCACTTGCTTTTTTTAGCCAAGGGTTAGAGGATTTTGAAGTCAGATACACATATGTAGAGAATCAAGTCTTGGTAGTAGTGCAGAGCTTGAATAAATTTAGGCATATGTTGTCTAACAATAGGATTCACCTCATGGTTCCACATCCTGGCATCAAGGATTTCTTGACCAATTGAGACCTAAATGAGAAGAGAGCGGGGTGGATCACCAAGGTGATGGAGTATGACGTAGACATCAAGATCACCAAGTTGGTGAGGGGAAGAGGCCTGTGTGAGCACCTTGCTATGGACTTCAAGCAGAAAGGGGAAGGTAGATTACTAATTCATGATGCAGTAATAGCAGAATAACCAACTGTCATGAGGGATTAGACATCAAACTTGAGGCATTTTCTTCTCACTGGCGAGTGCCCACAGGGTCTTGATGGGACTAAAAGAAGGTTTTTTAGGCTCCAGTCTCTCCCTTATGTCCTAGTTGATGGAGTATTGTTTAGGAAAGATCTCTTAGGGGTCCTTCTAAGATGCATAGACTCAAATCAGGCTGACAAGGTGTTATCTGAGTTCCACAATGGGCCGGTAGGCGGTCATTTTGCTCCTAGAACTACTACATCAAAGATAATGAGAGCTAGCTATTTTTGGCCTACTCTTTTCAGGGACACCCATGCCTAGGTAAGAAAGTGCCAGAAGTGTGCACTTTTTGATGGGAAACAACGGTTGGCTGCCATGCCTCTATAGCCTATTCAGGTGGAACAACCATTCATGTAGTGGGGCCTGGACTTCATAGGGATGATTAATCCTCCCTCCAGTGCTGGACACAAGTGGGTCATAACCGCCACAAACTATTTCACAAGGTGGGTAGAGGCTGTTGCTCTAAAGGAGGCAAATGAAAGTGCGGTCCTAGAGTTTTATGAGGACCTGGTGACAAGATTTGGGGTCCCAGCCACCATAATCTCATATAACACCTTGTCTTTTCTGGGAACCAAAACAAGTGAATGGGTGCTGAGGTATGGCATATATCTTAGCACTTCATCTAATTATTACCCATAGGGGAATGGGCTGGTTGAGTCCACCAACAAAAACTTGATCAGGATCATCAAGCAGACCATGGAAGAAAATCAGAGGACTTGGCATGCCAAGCTGAAAACAACTCTATGGGCTAACTGAATCACTCCAAAGAGAGCAATAAAAAATTATCCATATACACTCGTATATGGAAGGGAAGCTAGGCTTCCCATCTCACTTGAATTGCCAGCATTGGACCTCACTCGCCAGCTGTAATTAAAAGAAGGAAGTAGCATGGAGGTTAGGTTGTGCGAGCTGATGGAGCTCCAAGAGACAAGGGACTGAGCTATGGCCTCTATGACCTATCACCAACAACAAACAAAGAGACACTTTGACAAGAAATCTTCATCAAAAGATTTCTTTGAAGGAGACATTGTCTTGAAATGGGATGAAGACCGAGCTAAGCCTGAAAAGCATGCAAAATTTGATGCCCTATGGAGTGGCCCATACATAATCACTCAGTGCAAGTAGCATAATGCATTCCAACTCTCTAGGTTGGATGGTGAAGAATTACATATCCCAGTTAATGGGATATATCTTAAGCATTGCCACTGATTCTTTTTTTATCATGTATATATTTCCCTTATTTTTCCTGCTTTCCCTAAGTGCTTTCTGCACATGTTAGTATTTTTCTTAGCCTTGTGTGTGTTTTCAATTCCTTGGGGGTAAATATGCATGATTGGCTCTAGATTTATCAAAGCTATTGTTGGTCTTTAAGTTACCATCTGACTTCAGGCCCAATGGACTACAAGGCAACTGGTCTTTAAGCATAGCAGGTATGCTTCCCCTAGGAGTCACCAATTTGTTGACCAATTTTTGCCCAACAAGCAAAATTTTTAGTCCCCTTCTACCTCTTGTTATTTTAGGCCACTTCTTTTTTATTTTATGTAGGTCTAGTGATTTCTACGGATTCAGCAGTTCCCTACAGACTTCACATTTTCTACGGAATCTACAGGTTAGTCTTTTGGCGCATGAAGGATCGATTTAGAGAGAGCTTTGGTTCTCACTGGAATTCCATCACTCCATTTTTTAGCCTTGGTTTAGTCAAAAAGTTCATCACTTTCAGCTTCAAAGTGCTCAGTTTGATCAGCAAGTTCATCGGCGTGCAGCATTGAACCATTGAACCAGTTTAAATGATTGGTTTAACCACTTAGTTCAATGCTTTAGCTTAGTTCATCAGGCTTAGTTCAATCACTTGGTTTAATGGATCAGTTTAAGGGCTTGGTTCAATGGGCTCAGCACACCGTGATTGAACCGTTGAACCAATTGAACCATTGAACCAATTTTGGTTCAATGGGTTGGTTCAACGGCTTGGTTCAAGGATATGTCTTACAACTGAAGGGCAACACTAGGTTCAAATGCCCTTGCAGAGGGCAAGCACTTCAAAGGAAAGGAAACCAAAGGGTAAGTTTGGATTTTTGTTTGAGTCTCAAATTCCTTCAGACCTTTTGTCTAAAAGAATTCCTTCGAACAAAAAGTTCGAAGGAATTCGGGGAAGGCCACACTAGGAAACTCAGTGATAATTCTTGCGTACTTTTGTCCACGGGAAAATGTCCGCAGATAAAAGGCTTGCAAAAAATGTCTAAATCAAAGTAAAGGCTTGAAACAAAAGCCGTGAAGCACAAAAGCCCATAGAAAGGACCTGATAGACTTTTGTTGAGGATGATGACGTCCCAAAAGCTGTCAAATTTAAGGAAGTGAATTAGTTGTTGGTTTTCAAGGCGATGACAGCCGCGTGAACGTCAAAACTAACACAGTGAAATAGCCATTTCATTTTGAACTAAAGGGACACCAACCATGGAAAAGGTCTAGAAATGCAGCAACCTGCCAAAAGATCACCCCCGAGGGCTGAAGGAGCCAGAAGAGACAAGATAGGGAAAAGGACAAAATCCCAAGAAACAAAGAGAGAGAGATGCCATGTGAAGGAATAGACTGCCCAAGTAGCGAAGGAAAGCACCGACTCAAGAAGTTATTTTGGCAAATGATACAGTGCCTATGAATTGACTATTAGGAGGCACAAATAGCTAGCAATGCAACCAGTTTCTCCATTTCACATTAATGAGTAGACAAACCGTGTAATCACCTTGAAGAAGCGGCCTTACAAATAGACAAAGGGCGTAACTCATTGATGTTTTGAGTGGCTTGCTCTTCCCAATGAGGGGACGCAAATGGGCCACTTGTAAAAAAGGGGCACCAAAAGGCCTCCTTTCTTCTTCTATATATTGGAGACTTCTCATTTGAGAATTATCTTCCACATTTGTAAGGCATATCCCTGGCAAAATTTCACCTAAATCAATAAACACATTTTTTACCTCTATCTTGGATAGATATTTATATGTATGTCTGAGTGTTAGTTTGTGTTTAGTCATTGTTTCTTGATGCTTTCACAGGTTCAACACCAACATATCAAGTGTCTATGAGGTGCCATTTCTGTAGCTGGTAAGGAGAGTTCTATTTGGAAGTGAAGAAATAGGAAAAATTACCTTACAATGTGCCTTTCACAGCACCTTTGGTGAATCTCTATTTTTTTTATTTTCATTAAAGCCTCCCTATCAAGCTCTTGCAGTCTGGTCCTTCTACCAGTTTGAAGCATATGTATGTGTTTGTCTGATTTTTAGTGTGAGGGTGAGAAGGTTAGATTTATTTTGGTGCATCACCTCCTTTAGAGTAGTTTGTTTTCTTGCAATCGTTTTCCCTTTTCATCACCCCCATTATATATATATATATATATATATATATATATATATATATATATATATATATATATATGTTATAACTTACTAGTATAAATCAGATGCATCAAAGGGAGCTAGTCATTACCTAGAGACTCTCCCCTCCAGCTTCACCAGTCCCATAGGCAAGAGGGGAGTTTCCATAGTTGTGTGAAGAAGGCAGGATCTCGACCTCCTACCAAGGGTGCAATCTTCTATGTCAACACATATACAATGGATCCAAACTAAATATTGTGTCTCTAAATCTCATCAAACATTTGGGATATACAAAAACTTATTTATAGCTAGAAACTATCACTATCAAAGCCTAAAATAATGAAGAATGGGAATCACAAGGAAACATAAGCTTGCCAATGATCATTAAGCCTTTGACCATGATACACTTTTCCATGTGTTGGATGTAGAACTTTCATACAATTTACTTTTGGGTAGACCATGGATACATGAAATTCATGTAATCGCTTTGACATTTCATCAATGTATCAAGTTCCCTCACTCAGGGATGGAGGTCACTATCCATGGAGATCTACAACCATATAAACACTATAAACATTTTGAGGTTGAATATGAAATTTATAACTACCACTTTGGCCTAGACCCAGTACCCAAGATGAATAAAGACAAATAAATACTTATGTAATTACTAGAGTCAAATTATATAAACCCTAATATCCTTACCTCATCTTCACATACGCCTCCTCTTAAAATTTCTAATCATTTTACCATTTCAGATAATGGTCTAGGAGAGTATTTTACTCATGACACATTCCATATTTCCAAGCTTCCATAGAACCCCAAGTCCTATGGAATGCCTAAAGCTAAACCTCCTTTCATGGAATGGTAATGGAAGGGAAAAGGCAAGCTTCATAACCCAACACTTGTTATTTTCACACTAGCCACTTGCTAAGAATAAGACCTATTAGACAATAATGGTCCTTGATTATACAATGAACAATTATCCAATTGATACAAAAGTGCCAAATATCTATCCCTAATAAGATCATGGATAATCAAACTTATGAATGAGGAATCCATAGGCTAAATTAGTAGGGTACTCTTGAGCCCATTTCTATGACTAGTTACAATGGAACTTGAGGTCTCAGATTTAAACCACCTAAGGGTAACCCCACATATATTATTCATGTTCTAATGCCAATGACTAGTGACAATGATGTTGACAATGAATCAGAGTTTGGTTATAACATTTATGAAGACCTATTTAACTTGTATACCATTTGCACCATTACCCTAGTAATCCAACATTTCATGTTTCCACTTTGTCATCCTCAACTTATAGGTTGGGACCAATAAGAATCCATAATGTCTATAGATAAGTTTGAGAATGATGAGGTCTTTTATGATTTTCTAGGCCTAAGAGATAATGTTCCATTGGGAGACCACAAATAAGGGTTATCTATTAAACTAGATCCTGTAGTCTATTTTGGATAATGGGTGAACACCCTTAACCAAAAATAAAAGAATAAAACATTGAGGTCCCAAAGTGAAAACCTCTTTGAGGTGCTTTTAGAATAGGGTAAAATTAAAGAGAAAGACTACTATTTTGGTGAAAACCTATTTTAGGCACCATTATATCTAAGTGTTTACCTTCCCTTGAATGACATTCAAGAGATCACCAATGACAAAATTGCTTTTGGGTATGAGTTCAATTCAATAGAATAACATGCCCTTGATCGAATTACCTAGGAATTTATTACAAAATTTGTGACATGGCCATCATTTTCATTAGGTTATTCATATTCATCTTATTTGGCAGAGCTTGAAGAACTAGTTTGACTAGAGGATTTTGCCATTTTAGGCTAATTTACGTCTTTGCCAACCATTTTAGAGGATGGATCGACTCTCCTAGTAGAAGATACTATGGAAGTTAGACTCCCAATGACCCAAAGTGGATCAAATTATGTGTCTCATTCACTGAAGAGGAATTTGAATATCTTATAGCCTTTTTGAGGGAGTTTGTGGACATTTTTTCTTGGGCATATTCAGACATGCTAGGTTTGGACCCTGCCTTTGTTGTACACCACTTTGTTGTACATCTTAATGCCAAACTTATGAAAAACAATTTTTTAAGATATATCCTCATATTCCTGTGTTAGTAAATAAATATTTGGAAAAACTCTTGGAAGTGAGATGCATCTGATTGATTGAATATTTAGAGTAGATCTCAAATGTTGTGCATGTCATTAAAAAGCTAGGAAGGATCAAAATTTACATTGATTTCAGAGACATCAACAAGGCCTAACCCAAAGATGGATTTCCTCTACTAAATATTGACATGATAGTTGACTCCAAATACAAGTATAAAATTCTTTCCCTTATAAATGGATTTTTAGGATATAATCATATTAGAATTGTGTTAGAAAACCAACACAAGACAACATTCACCACTCCTTGCATAATATTTTATTACTAGGTTATGCTATTTGGTCTCAATAATTTTGGGTCCACATACCAACAAGCCATAAATGTCATATTTCATGATATGATGCATGATATTGTTGAATACTATGCTGATGACATATTGGGTAAATTAAAGACCTATGTAGATCATCTAACTATACTATAAAGGATATTTGAAAATATTCACAAGTATAAGGTTTGACTTAATCCCAAGAAGTGTGTCTTTGGTGTGAATTAAGGAAAATTATTAGGCTTCATTATCTCTCATCAAGCCATTGAAGTTGATCCTGCCAAGGTATAAGCCAATATCAAAATGCTGCCACCTTCTAATTTAAATTAGCTTTATAGTTTACAAGGCAAAATCTAATCCATCAGATGCTTCATTTCACATTTGGATGACAAATGTCACCCCTTCACTCACTTATTAAAGAAATGTGTTACATTTATTTGGGATGAAAAATTCTTGAAAGCCTTTTAGCACTTGAGGAATATCTTAAAAATCCACCTATTTTTTTATAATGCTAGGGAGGCGTTTTTTGCTATACCTATTTACCATTGACAAAGCCCTGGGGAAATTTTAGCTCAGCATGGTGAAAAAGGGAAAGGGTGTGTCATGTACTATCTAATCCATATAATGGTCATGCATAAACACAACTATATGCCAATATAAAAATCTTATTTAGATATGGTCTTTATAGACCATAAGCTACATCATTACATGTTTAACAACAAGACCATAATCATTACCAAAGTAAATCCACCCAAGTATCTACTATCCAAAATATATTTATAAGGTTGCATGGCTAAATGGATCATGTTTTTAAGTGAGTTCTATATTGAGTATGTCAATCATAAAACCATAAAAGGACAAGAACTTACAAACCAACTTGTTGGAGCTCCCCTTGCAGATATCGAACCACTCACATTTACATTCCTAGATAAATTCATAATGGAAATAATATAAACACTTCTTGAGGATTATTAATGGAAGATATATTTTTATGGATCATTCATATCCCATGGATCAAGGGTAAGACTATTATTTATTACACCATATGGAGGTCTTATTCCCAAATCATTCCATTTCAGCTTTCCTTATACTAATAACATGGTTAAATATGAATCAATCATTGCAGGGCTTCATCAAGTAGTATAATGAAATATTCAACATCTTAGGGTTCATGGTGATTCTTAATTAATCATTAACTAGGTTACAAATCATTTTTAGACTAAAGATGATAAGCTAGTGCCATATAAGCCCATGGTGGACATTCTCAAGTAGTAAATTACCCACATACATTTTGAACACATACCTAGAGCTAGTAATAGGATAGTGGATGTCATGGCTACCATCAGTTCTTTGATCCATAATACTAACAAGGTAAAAGAGTATCAGTTCCTCGTCAAACATATTCTAGCACTAGCTCATGAACCTTCAATTGTCATAATGATTTTTTATATTATTGGTCTCATTTTTATTTGGTACTCAGACCTATATAGATACCTTCACAATCACATCATGCCACTAGACATATCACATAAATAACAAAAGGCCTTTACCCACCAAAACTCTTGATATACCCTACTTGGCCTAGCCATTTACCATAGAAGCTTTGATGGAACTTTTTTTCATTGTTTAACTTTGGTAGAAGCCACATTAGCATTAAGGGAAGTCCACAAAGGAGTATGTGGTTCCCACACTATAAAGTATGTTATTACAAAAAATCTCCTACATACTACTTACTAGTTTCCAACTATAGAATTAGATGTAGCTACTTATGTCAAAAGGTGTGACAAATTTCAAAGGCATGATAATTTGATTCATGACCCAACAAAGACACTCAAACCAATGCTCACACCATTGTCATTTTCATCCTGAGAACTCAATCTCATTAGGAAGAATAACCTTACCTCATATAATGACCATAAACACATCCTTACCACTATTGAATATTTCACTAAGTGTGTTGAAGATCTACCCCTCACATGACTGAAAAATAGATTTCTAAATTCATCTTTAACCATCTCATGTACCACTATGGTATCCCATCTGATATTATATCTGATAATGGTGGAATGTTTAAGAAAAAGGATATCATAGGACTTTGTGCCAAGTATAACATCACCTAACATTTTTCCACCACATATTACACCCAAGGTAATGGCATCTAATAAGACCATTGTCAACATCCTTAAAAATATTTTAAATGATGTTATCTGTGATTGGTACTTGTAGATATTCCATGCCCTCTAGGTATATCATACTAATTACCACACTCTAATAAGAGCCACACCATATTCCAAAGTCTATGGCACTGAACCCATTTCCCATAGAGGTCAAGTTACCTTCTCTGTGTATCTCATTGAAACACAATCTAGATGATGAATATTAAAAAGTATCTCACTTGCAAGAGCTAGAGTTATTAGACAAGAAGCACATGGCCACTGTAAACATCCTTTTAGCATACTATAACCAAATTCATGCTAAATATAATTGGTGGGTCAAACATAGAGAGTTCAAACTTGGTGATATTGTCCTTAAAGAGAACTATAAGAACACCATAGATAAGAAGAAGAAGAAGAAAGGCAATTTCAAGCCCAATTAGATAGGCACCTATGTCTTGTTGTAAATTATGGCTTTGGAGCATACAAGCTTGATACACCAGATGGAGATGAACTCGATGAGCCCATGAACATCATACACCTCAAGCACTATTTCACTTGAGAGACCTAAAGTATTATTTATGAAGCTTGTTTACATTATACCATACTATCATCTTACTTATACCATACCATATACCATTTTTTCCATACCTTACCTATCAACCAAAGTTGTTTTTACCCTCCTTCTCACCCTTTTTGACCTTGGTTCCACTCCATTATTTCTTTGGGCACCTTTAGTGATTAGATTTAGATAAAGCTTTAGAAGTTGATTCAGTATTCTAGATAGAGCCAGTATCTTAGACCAGTATGATAACATTTTGGCAATTACATTCTTCATTTTTGACACATTCTATTTTTGATGATACTAACTATAACCACTTTTGGGAAAGTTAGTATCATTAACTAATGTTGTTATTTCCTAATTATAACCACCTATAGGCAATTTAATAACAACACCTTTACCATGCATTACCACATCACTTTTCCATTCCTATGTTATACTATGCCATTTACCTAATTCACAAACTTTCTACTACCTAGTTGGATTCCTCTGCTATATGATAAAACTATAGTGACTTGAGGTCCCATTCTGGGACTATGTAAACAATGCTTGATTTATGTGAAGGTTAGATAATTTACCCTTTTCCCCATGATCTCACTATTTTATGAGTAACCTAAGCCATGCTCTCATCATTTTATGAGATAGCCCATTTAGTATCTAATAATTTTCAATCAACTTGAGATGCTTAGAAAATTACAAAAGCATTTGTAAGAGACATAGAAAATCTTAAAAATCACAAAATCATGAAAATTGGTTTAGAATCTCCATGAGAGATATAAATTTGTCAATTTTTTTTGGGATGGGTCATCTTGTTTGTTCAATTTATTTCTAGACCACCTCAGTCTCTTTTCCTCCCATTTTTAAAAGAACTACATCGGCCTGAGGTTTGCATAGATTATGTAGGCAACACTTGGATACATGGGGTATCTCGGGTTAACTCAACTATAGCTTCCTTTATTTTTGAACACTTATTTACCTTAAGGAATTTGGGACTCCTAGCTATCTCACGAGTAACCACTTGTCATTTGGTTTCCCCATCCTTATTGGCCTTAGCCATACACTCTCACCATTTTGAGAGTACATATTATGAGCATTATGTATTTGAATTTAATACATTAATGACCACTTGGATTCATATGACACTATTAAATTTTTTTGAGATATCTATGCTCTCTCCATTTTATGAGCTCATTCTCATTCTTAGCCTGAGATGTAATAGGCATTATGAACCCAGTTCATGTGCGATCATTTGTCTATTATATTTTAATATGGCTTTAGCCTCAATAATACTTTTGTGCTTCTAAAACTTGTTTGTTTTGACATTTTCATGATTGTGGAATTCAATCCCCTTAATTCTCATGCTCTCATCATTTTGTGAGATTACTCCCATTTTCCTCTATACATCAATCATGTTTCCTTCTCATCATTTTCTTCTATCTCATATCTTAGGAGAACTACATTTGGCCTATATAGTTCATGTTGGGTCTTACATCCATGGAGCTATGTAGGTAGCATCCACTTACTTAGTACATCTAGAGTTAGTTTGGATACCCCTTCCTTTTCTTATATCCCCTCTACCCACCCATTTTGTTTGTTTGTGTTGTTGTTTCCCTATAACCTATGGGCAACCTTGCGTATTTTTTTCCTACATTGTTATACCTTTGTCATTTTTATCTCACTTAAGGGTCACCCTATTGCTAAGAGTAACACCTTTATTACACATGCACAAACATATTATTTTTTGTTTACCCTAACATTTTGTTTAACCATTGTTTATGTCTATTTTTATTTTATTTTGATTGTTTTGTTCACTTTTTATTTATTGGTGTTTTCTTGTTTCTTTGTTTCTAGGTGTTTTGTGTTACTTGTTTATTTGTGTATTTATTTGCCTATTTATTTATTTTTCTTATTGTGCCTTGATTTAGTATATATGTGCTCATTAGGTGATTCCTTACACATTATACTTAAGTCCATCCATATTCATACGTCAACATTTTCATCATGTTTTTTATCATTGGTGCCTTATTTTCAATTGTTTATTAGATCAAGTGTCAGTCCTTATGCATATTAAGATTAGGTTATCATGGTGTTTTATATCATGGTGAATACCATTATGTGCTATAAAAAAATAACCTTGATGGATCTTACAAGAAATCATACCACAATACTTCTCCTCATTCACTTGACAAATTCCCAACATATCTAAACATTACCCACATGTAAAGTCATTAAATCACAAATGAATTTTAATCCCTTCTAATTCAGATGTGCATATCCATCATAGTATGTGTTGTCCCCCAAAAATATCACTCATTTTTGGGACAACATTTGAACTATTTTGGTCTTACATCTCTTCCCTTTTTAAAATTTGTCTTGGGCATTCAAATTCCTCATTTTTCAAGCTTCTTATAAATCTACGAACTCTGCAGGCTTAAATCTATGGACTCTATAGGCAGGTTCATTTCTACAAGTTCAATGGGCTTCACAGTTTTTGCAGGTGAGTTCAACCAAAAGAATCAGTTTCTATCACTTAGTCATTTTTAGGATTGGTTCAGTGCCTTGGTTCAATAAAAAATGTCTATCAATTCAACGCTTTCAGTTCAATCAATTCATCTACTTTGTTTCAACATTTGGTTTAATCAAATGGTTCAACACGTTTGGTTCAACAAAGATCAAAAGGACTCAGCCAAAACAAGGGAATGAACCATTGAACTATTGAACCAAAGTTGGTTCAATTGGTCAGTTCAAGCGACAAAGTTCAAAGGAGTGCCCCAAGAGTCAAAGACACAAGTGCCCTTGTGAAGGGAATTCCTATGGCAAAAAGTGACCAAGGCAAACAAACAGATCGAGACAAAAGCCCAACAAAATCCCATGGATGTTGCCAAGTGTCGACAATTGAGCCCCACTAAACTTTGTTTCTATGAATTGGCGAATATTAACACATGTATTCGAATTGAGTCACGTGTCCCTTGCAAAATTCAATGGAAGCCAACAAGTGTCAATCTCCACAATTTTTCCCTCATGCTTCTTGTTTTCATAAAGACTATGGTGGACCCCTAATGACCTACTAAAGAAAGCAGAATGTGCCATGTGTCATCATTTGCCTGACTCTCCAAATATGAGTGGAGGTTGACACCTGTTCATTTATAACTCTACAGAGAGTGACATGTGTCTACGTCCGAGTTTCAAAAAAGTTTCTAAGCTCATCCTAAGCATTTTTTTTAGCACATCAGAGACTGCCACGTGTTATCATCCGCGTGAAGCTAAAATAAGTCTTGAGTGTTTTCAAAGGCCACTAAAGTGTAGTGGAGAATGTCATGTGTCATATTTCGTAGGGCTCTCAAAAGATATATCGTCTTTCGAGTCTCATTTCACTTTGCTTCTAAGAGCCAAAAAATCCACCACATGTCCTTTATAAGTTAAGTGGAACACACCAAGTGGCATCATCTGCATGAATCCAAATGAGTTATGCATAGTTCTATAGTGTTTCTAAAATGCAATAGAAGTTGACATGTGTCATCTTCCATAGGATTCTCAAGAGGCAAGCCGAAGCTGCCATCTTTTCCTTTGTAAATCCACAGAGAGCGATAAGTGTCTGCACCCATGATTTTGAGTTTCTAATAAGTTTCAAAGCCTCTATCAATAAACATTTCTCAAAGTCTCGTGGAAGTTTCCATGTGTCTTCACCTGTTTAGCAGCAGAATGTGCCACGCGTAAATTACTAAAGACCAACAGAAAGTGACTAAGGAACAAGCATCGAATTGAATATAGGACTTGATTAAAATAACCAGAAAAGGAGGAATGATGAAGAAGGATCAGATCACCAGGTGGACATTGAAATATGTAAACTTTCAATAGCATGACTTGTTTCTCTACATTGAGAAAAGCAAATGGGTAGATGCCCCTAAGTTCTAGCCTGCCTTCTTAACAAATTTCAATGCAACATGATGTGTTACTGTTCTCAAGTCCTTTTTGAAGAGGCTATATAAGGGAATCTCTTCTATTGTAAATGTATCTCTTTTTGACAATCATAATGAAAATCTACCCAAATTGAAAGACACTTCTAAGACTTTGAGCTTAGTTTGTTTATCATATTTTGTTATTGGAATAAGAAAGCAAGTAGTTTTTCAGCCTTTGTGTTGTAATATCTTTATTGTTGGGGAAACTATTCTTATGTCTTTTTCCTTGATATATTTTCTATTCCTTTAATTCGTTGGGGAAACTATTCTTATGTCTTTTTCCTTGATATATTTTCTATTCCTTTAATTCAACAAGTAGGATTAGTGAAATTAGTCAGGAAGGTGTCCTGAAGAGTCAACTGTGGAGAGACTTTCTACCCCCATAATTGCCTTTCAGTGTGTTTTATTTTCATTTCTATGTAAATGACTTTGGGAAGACTTTGTGCCCTCATTATCCTTCATATCTTACTCTTGAGCAATTCAGGTGGAGACTTTGTGTTGCATCTCAATTTGCTAGATACTACATCTTTTACTACATTTTTCATTTACTACCAAGAGTATTCTTGTGGTTTGTTGAATAGTACTTCTGAAAGAAGAAGAGTGTTGTCTGTTATTTCCATTGAGTTTTTTTTTCTTTTGATTTGTATGCATCGTCTCTGAAAAAAGAGAGATGGATGGTTTGTCCTACCCTTGAGTATTATTTTCTATTTTTATATATAACATACCTATAGGGAACCTCCCCTTGATGAGAGGAGAAATCAGTCCCCTTCTAATGTGGTAAACCTACACATTTGGATGACTAATCTTCCTAATTTAGCTGATTAGACCTATTTTGTTTATCAGTATGCTAATTGACAAAATATTCAACCAACAATTTTTGGTGACTCCGCTGGGGATATAGTTGTGTGCATTCTGAAACCTCAAGTTTTAGATTGAAACATCACCTAGATGTAACCCATTATCATTATAACATTATCCATTATAGACTCTAACGACTCTATTTAATGTCTTACCCATTATTCATTATAGCCTTACCATCTTCCTCCACCTCTGTTATTTTATCTGGTCTACAAAACCAGAGCTGCTGGGAAAAAGTGTCTAGTTTAAAGCCTCAAGCCTCAAGCTGAAGCTGAGCCAATCTTTTTCCATTTTTGTTTTGTAATCTAACCACTCCATCCAAATTTGTTATATCTATTTTTCTTAATTAAATCATGGGAGTTTGAGGCCCTTGGGCTAATTCTTTTGGCCCACTCAACTTGAATCCACCTCTACATGAACTCCCACGTAGTTCAAGAAAGATTTTTCCCAAATTCTTTGGTGATGGGATAGTTCACCCTGATGAACACATTGCAGCCTTCAACATAGCTATGGTGTTATTGGAGTAGAATTTGAAGATGTGGTAGTCAGGATTTTTGTGGAGACACTACAAGGTGCTGTTGTAGACTAGTTTTACCATCTACAAGTTGGATCAATGACTGATTGGGATACACTTAAAGCTAAGTTCAAAGCTAGATTCAAACCTGCAGAAGAGGCACATGCACTTCTGGCTCAACTTACACAGATGAAGAAAGAGCCTTATGAGCCTATGAGAGATTTCATAGCCAAATTTGAAAAACTGATAAATAGAATTCTTGTAATAGCTCAACCTACAGCTGAGAATCTCAAATGCTTTTTCATTAATTCTCAGTTACTTGAAGTAAGTTTTCTTTTGAGATGTGCTAGTCAAATAGATCTTTTTGTAGCTCAAATTTTGGCCACTGAGGTAGAAGATAACCCTATATTGGTAGGGAAGATAAGAATAGATTCAAACAGAAATAGATCCTCATCATCTTTTGAATATTCATCTATAGGCACCACTGATCTAATGGTACAAAAGCTAGAAAATGAATTGCTAGCCTTGAAAAGGCAAATGGCACAAAGTATGTCTTATGCTCCTCTATATAAAGATATACCAAGGAGGACATTCCCTAATCAACCATATCAAGGCAATGCTGCCAGAAGTCAAGGGAAACAAAATTGTCTTCCTCCCCCACAGAGGAACCCTGTCCTTGAAGCACCTCCAACAAACTCGGTAGTTAGATATCTGGAAACAGAGCATGTTTCTTGTTTCCAACCTAAGTTAGAGTAAGCAATGGTGCTAATCTCTTTAGGGAGGATCTAGAAGAATCAGCTTGTGACTCCCACATTGGTTTCCTAAATTACCAGGATGAACCCAAAAGTGAAGGTGAAGTAGTCAAAGGATCATATGCAGTATTCACCAGATCCCAAAATCAGTCAGCCCAACAGGCTAACAAAGAGAAGACAAAGGAGTGACCCCAACTAGCAATTTCAATTGCTGAGTAAAGAACCCCTCTTCCTTTTCAATCAAAGGACCTAGTGATTACCAAAGAAGTAAGTACATCAAACATCTCTGCACTTTCTACTTCAACTTTGCAAACTAGTCCTCTCCCTCCTGAAAATCAAAAGGATGAACTCCCATCCTCTCTTCCAAGTCCATTCCAGTCATTTGACATGATTGATCATGTCAAGAAATCTAAAATTTAGATGACTGAGTTTGAATCCCTACAAGCCAAGCCTGAGCAATTGGACATTGATGGAGAACTAAGTGCGGACCTATCTGAGGTAAAAATTGTGGTTACCCAAATGGCAGCCCCTGTAGCTCAAATTTTGTTTGAGCCTTCAGGCAGGGGTAGTTACTTCTTGACCACAAATGATGCTCCTATCTTAGCTAATGAAATTCCTATAGCTGGCAATCCAAGATTTGATTCAAATAATGCATCAAAAGAATTAGTAGGTCACAGTAAAAATCAAGAAAGATCTTCCATCTCTAATGAAGAGAAATCTAATAGAAGATTAGCTTCTGATGATGCTTGGATCTTGGAATACGATGGCAACAATTCTTCCATAGCTAGATACAAATCTCTATTGCTTGGATTGAAGACTGCTCAGGGTGAAGAGGTCAAACTCCTTCACATCAAAGGAGATGTTGAGCTGATGGTTTGTCATGGGTCTGATGCTAACAATCAAAGCATGTGTTGGACTAGACTAGTAGAACAAAAAATTATGGTAATAGACTATGCTGTTGCAAATCAAAATTAGGCAAAGGAATCCTTCACCAAGAGAGCAAGGAGTTATGGTTTCCAGTTTGAAGATCACATCCTACCTTGGAACAAGAAGAAGAAAAGGCCAAGAGGAAGACACAGAAAATTGGTTTCCTAGTGGAGAGCTCAATTCACCTATCACCATTTTTGGAGACAAAATGCTTTCTTGCTGGTTTACCAAGATGGTGCACTATTTTCACTATCTCCAAAGAAGCAGCATCTAAAATACTTCAATTCTTGAAGTATCAGATCATTCCATCTGTACATATGTATATTTGTATAGTTTTTTATTCTATTTTGTTTTGTTTGTTTTCATTTTTGGAGCCTTTCATTTTTGGGTAGCATGAATCCTTAACCCAATGGTACACATGAAGACACTAGAGATTCTAGATTCTACTCCTTTCAATTCTTTTTGCAATTGATAGAAGTTCCCCAACTAGAGCTAGCTATTGTCCCCCAAAAATATCACTCATTTTTGGGACAACATTTGAACTATTTTGGTCCTATAGACCAAAATTGTCTCTTCCCTTTTTAAAATTTGTCCTGGGCATTCAAATTCCTCATTTTTCAATCTTCTTAGAAATCTACAGACTCTGCAGGCTTAAATCTATGAACTCTGTAGGCAGGTTCATTTCTACAAGTTTAACGGGCTTCACAATTTTTGCAGGCGGGTTCAACCAAAAGAATTAGTTTCTATCACTTAGTCATTTTCAAGATTGGTTCAGTGCCTTGGTTCAATCAAAAATGTATATTGGTTCAACACTTTCAATTCAATCGGTTCATCCTCTTTGTTTCAACATTTGGTTCAATCAAATGGTTTAACACGTTTGGTTCAACAAAGATCAAAAGGACTCAGTCGAAACAAGGGAATGAACCATTGAACCATTGAACCAAAGTTGGTTCAATCAGTCGGTTCAAGTGACAAAGTTCAAAGGAGCCCCAAGAGTCAAAGACACAAGTGCCCTTGCGAAGGGAATTCCCATGGCAAAAAGTGACCAAGGCAAACAAACATACCGAGATAAAAGCCTGACAGAATCCTGTGGATGCTACCAAGTGTCGACGATCGAGCCCCACTAAACTTTATTTCTATGAATTGGTGGATATTGCCATGTGTCCCTCTTGAAGCTTGTTGGGAGCCTCTAAGTGTTAATATCTACAGTCTCTTCCCTTAGCTTCATTGTTTTGAGCAAAGACCATGGTGGGCCTGAGGATGAGTGACAAAATAAAGCAGAACGTGCCAAGTGTCTACATCTGTGTGACTAACAAATGTATTTGGACCATGTAACATGTCCCTTGCAAAATTTGGCAGAAGTTGACAAGTGTCAATCTCTACAATTTCTCCCTCCTACTTCTTGTTTTCATAAAGACTATGGTGGACCCCTAGTGAGCTGCTAAAGAAAGTGAAACATGCCATGTGTTATCATCTGGCTGACTCTCCAAAGATGAGCAGAAACTGACACCTATTCATTTATAACTCCATGGAGAGTGACACGTGTCTATGTCTGAGTTTTGAACAAGTTTCTAAGCTCATCCTAAGCATTTTTTTAGCACAGCAGAGACCACCACGTGTTATCATCCGCATGAAGCTAAAATAAGTCCCAAGTGTTTTCAAAGGCTGCTAAAGCATAGTGGAGAATGTCATGTGTCATTTTCTATAGGGCTCTTAAAATATATGTCATCTTTCGAGTCTCATTTCACTTTACTTCTAAGAGTCGTGGAAGCTACCATGTGTCCTTTGTAAGTTAAGCAGGACACGCCAAGTGGCATCATCCACATGAATCCAAATGAGTTACGCATAGTTCTATAGTGTTTCTAAAATACAATGAAATTCGACACATGACATCTTTCGCAAGATTCTCAAGAGGCAAGTAGAAGCTACCATCTTTTCCTTTATAAATCCATGGGAGCGATAAGTGTCTGCACCCATGATTCTGAGTTTCTAATAAGTTTCAAAGCCTCTATCAATAAACATTTCTCAGAGTCCCACATAAGTTGCCACATGTCTTCACCTGTTTGGCAGTGAAATGTGCCACATGTCAATTGCTAAAGACCAACAGAAAGTGACTAAGGAACAGAGCATCAAATTGAATCTAGGACCTGATTCAAATAACTAGAAAAGGAGGAATGATGAAGAAGGATCAGATCACCAGGTAGACATCGAAAGATGTAAACTTTTAATAGTGTGACTTGTTTCTCTGCATTGAGAAAAGCAAATGGGTAGATGCCCCTAAGTTCCATCCTGCCTTCTTAACAGATTTCAATGCAACATGATGTGTTACTGTTCCCGAGTCCTTCTTGAAGAGGCTATATAAGGGACTCTCTTCTATTATAAATGTATCTCTTTTTGACAATCAAAATAAAACTCTGCCCAAATTGAAAGACACTTCTAAGACTTTGAGCTTAGTTTGTTTATCATATTTTGTTGTTGTAATAAGAAAGCAAGTGGTTTTTTAGACTTTGTGCTGTAATATCTTTGTTGTTGGGGAAACTGTTCTTATGTCTTTTTCCTTGATATATTTTCTATTCCTTTAATTCAACAAGTAGGATTAGTGAAATTAGTCAGGAAGGTGTCCTGAAGAGTCAACTGTGGAGAGACTTTGTGCCCCCATAATTGCCTTTCAGTGTGTTTTCTTTTCATTTTTGTGTAAAGGACTTTGGGAAGACTTTGTGCCCTCATTGTCCTTCGTATCTTACTCTTGAGCAATTCAGGTGGAGACTTTGTGTTGCATCTCAATTTTCTGGTTACTAAATCCTTTACTACATTTTGCATTTACTACCAGGAGTATTATTGTGGTTTGTTGAATAGTACTTCTGAAAGAAGAGGAGTGTTGTCTGTTATTTCCATTGAGTTTTTTTTTCTTTTGATTTGTATGCATCATCTCTAAAAAAAGAGAGATGGATGGTTTGTCCTACACTTGAGTATTATTTTTTGTTTATATATATATAGCATACCTATAGGGAACCTCCCCTTGATGAGAGGAGAAATCAGTCCCCTTCTGATGTGGTAAACCTACACATTTGGACGACTAATCTTCCTACTTTGGCTTATCAGACCTATTTTGTTTATCAATACGCTGATCGACAAAATATTAAACCAAAAATATGTATCTTGAATTCATGCCTATCCTCTGTATCAACTTAATCTTATGCTGTGAGTATGTAAGGCCCCTTTTTTTATTTTCCATATTATCCCAAACCATAATACCAATGATTATAGCCACTTATGGGAAAATAATTATCATTTTTCAACCCTACTAGGGCATATTTTCATTGTGTTAATTATTATAATGACATTTGGTAAAATAATTATATCTATCAGCCCAATTAGGGCATTTTTCATTCTATTAATGATTATAATTACTTTTGGGTAAATCATTATTTTATACCTCATATGCCGATGATTATAACTACCTTTGGGTAAATCATCCCATTTTCTCTACCCAACAAGGAAATCTCACTATGCCACTAATAATAATCAATTTTGGAAAAATGAATCCTTTCCACTCCCTTTACCTTTAGGTTCCATCCTTTCCTTCTTTTTGAGGGAATGGTCGCTAACCTTATTTGTCACTCATTCCCTTGAGGGGGCATCTAGGGCTCATCTATCACCTTTTGGGGCATTAGGCATTAATAATTTTTTTCTTTGAAAAGATGTTACTTCTATTATAACTTCCAACACCTTCCCAAATAGGAGAAAAATATAGACACCCCATTCTAGCCATAATTGGCTTCCAACCAGACTTCAGATTGATTTCTACTAAATAACACAAATTAAGCCTAAGAATCACTAAATATCCTAATTTTGTCCATTAATTGATATTAGTGCTCAAATTCATGTTGAGGCATCCCTATTTGGGGTATTATCATGTACACAACAATAACCTCTCACAGATTCATCTCTAGTCACCTTGCAACCTAACAATTAGCAGTTTGGCTTTTGGACCCATTAAGCATGGCACTTGAACAATTCCTAAAGTGCTAAAATGTTAAGCAAAATGAATCAACTAATAAAACCAAATTAAATTATTTAGTGAATTTTCCATGTGCAATTAGTGAAAATAATTTTTCAAAAAATAAGTTTCAATCAATATGAGGTCATGATGACATCATCATCCTCAAAGTCAAGGAATTCAAAATATCTCCCTAAATGCAATAAATTTAGAAATGGAGAGCCATGTATAATTAATGGGATTTCTATCTATAATATTAATTACATGTCACCACCTTAACTCAACTAGGGTTAGACTTAACTCACCTAAGGTTAGTTTTAACTCAATTGTGGTTAATCCTATCTTAACTACACTTGGATTAGAGTTAACTTTGGAGGCTATAAATACAAGGTCTCATCCATTGATATTTAATCTCTTTATGTGAAATGTTATTATGCAAAAATGCCTCTAAAAATATTAATTATAGTGTTACCATGCCCATTTCATAAGTCGATCTAAGCCCAAACCAACCAACATTACCCAGGTGCTAAAGAGAAGTAGATAAAAGGAGCTTCATTGACAAAGATTTTTTTAGCACACAACCAAGCACATCATTCCATGGTCAACTCAAAACAAGTGTTGTCATGGAAGGTAATATATCTTGTTTTAATTTCATTTTTTTACTTAATTTTAAATTTATCTAGCTCCTTGAGTGTCAAGGATAGATGTGTTAGTCTTTAGGGTGTTTGTTTTGATTTATTTTCTTGATTAATATGATACTAATCTCCCCTCTATGACAAATTCCTTGTACATAGTTTTGAATAGGGGAATGAGTGGATCCAAACTATAAATATGAGGAATGAAATATGAGAGACTCATCTATTGTACTATTTTTAGTAGAAGAAAGGGAAAAATAGAGAAGGATCCATCAGATTTAGTTACATTTAGTAGACCTTGTGTAGTGGTAGCTGAATGAGGAGGGGTGGACACTAGGGTAGTTACTATAATGGTAACCATTGGGATGGGATGTTGAGGAGGCCCCTATATAATTTCCTATACACTTCCCATAGGTGCTTGTCCTAATGGACCAAGATGTTCTTGGCTTTTTGATTTAACATGTGCGAAGGATCCTTGATGAGGCTTTGATACCCAATGTTCTACCTCAATTCTCCTAGCCTCTTCCTCATTGGTTTTTGAATGATATTGCATGTGATTATCTACCACCATGGACATATTTACCCTATTTATTCTTGGGTAGACCTATGTATCATTCAAAACATTCATTAATAATTCATCACATGGATATGATATATGATCATAATCAATATTCACCTTCCTCCTAAATATGTTTAAGTGCTACCTAAACTTTTTTATTGGATCCCATTGCCTATAAGGTGCCCAATTGAAATCATAGTGTTTTCTAAATTTTCCCATTGGATTAAAATCATCCCATCTCGTGTACTTAATTCTATTAGTGTTGATGGGAGGTAGGTGGATATCTCCTTGTGTGGCACTTCTTAGTTTAACATCTACAAAATTAACTAGCTAAGCTACATTTTTTACTCTACCACCTTATCTGAGACTAAATAGGGTAGATACATATGAGGATCCCTAGTTCCCTCTATTATGATGAATGTATGTTCTAGATAAAGCTAATAGTCACCAATATTTTCAATGGTTCATTGGATTTTATTAGACAATTTAGGCATGTTCTTGCCATAAATAACTTGGTATACCATTGGATATAAGGCCTCAGTTAGTCTAGTCATATTTTTCCTAAATTTTTATATTTTAAGAATATTGAATTCAATAAAAATTTAGTTCTTAGGATACTACTAGCCAAAATTTGGCTACCATGAATGAGTATCATTCAAAAATTTGATTTACCTGATCTTAAATTTGTTGATAGCCATTATGAAGGTCTTGTATTGGTCATTAGTGATCTAGGATGATAAGTATTGTGTCTTCCTTAGTAGCTTACAAGGTCATCTAGGATGGTCTACTGAGTAGAAATTTTAATTCACATAGCCTTGTCATCAAATGGTCATTCATTGTAGTCTCCTTTATGCGTTTAGAATTGTTTAAGGTAAGTTTGAAAAATTTAAAGTTAGGAGTGAAATCAAGTCAATGAGGAATCATGCTCAAGGAGACAAGGTGGTAACCATTCCAAGAACAACCATGATTTATATCTGGCCAAATTGACCAAGAAACAAATCTAGTAAGTTGATCACATTGATTTTTAAGCAGTTTAGAGAGATTAAGGTAGTTTTGATAAGATTAAGGTATTTAACTTACTTTAGTCCCACTATATACTTTAATATAGAGATGACACTTTCTAGGAAAAGTAAATATGAAGGTTTTATCCATGGATAGAGGTCTTTTTATGTCATCTAACATCAAGTAATGACATCATGCTTGTATATGTTTGTACATTTTCCCTAAATGTCTTGGCAACTACTTTCTAATGTTGGAACTCTCCTTGTAACTACCATTCATCATTTTTAACAGCCAAATAAGCATTTATTGTAATATTACATGTAAAAATAAGTAGGAAACATTTTTACATACTCCTCCACCTCTGTACAAGTTAGGGGAAGCTATATAGTCACCTAGTTCATCATCTCCAACATTTCTAAAGGGTAAAATAGGTAGATTACTAAAAAAATCATGTTTTTGTAGATATTTTTTAGAGGTTATATATTGATGGGAAACATAAAATATCATCCAAGGCTCATCTTGGTATTCTTAGACTCAAATCCATGCAAAAAGTGGAGCTACATAGTCAAACAATATAAAAAACCTATTTTTTCTCCATTGAGCTCCTTGGTAGCCTCAAAAGGCCAACTGATTTGTGGATGGTACTCTAAGGAGAGAGAAATTTGGAACCCAAGACCTTGGTTAGAGGAGGGGACCCTAATTCCATTTCACCTTGTGGCATTTTTTGTCTAGTTATGCACCTTAACTTTATGAACAATCGTTAAGAAGTTAAGGGTGCAAAAAAAAGGACTCAAACCCCCATCAAGGTCAATTTTATTCAAATTCAACGTTATGAAGTTGAATGAATGCATTGAGATTGTTTTTTAAGGTATTTTGAGCACTCCTTGGCCATTGTAACATCATGTTATCTTAGGTCTCCTCATGTTCATGATTTTTATAGTACCAAACAACCTTGATTTGCTAGTTTATAGGAATTATGAGGTGTCCTAGTGCATAGAATGAATGATTGAGGTGTTTTGTTGTTATTTAAACCTCATAAATTATCCATTATACATATATAAACATAATTTAAGGAATTAACTTCAAGGAAAAAATATAACTTTACATGCATAGCTAGAATGTTTGAACTAACAAACATCACCAAGAGAAACCTTATCAAATGTGGGTGTGCTTTCATGATCCAAAACTCTTGAATAGGTAATATTATCTCACATGGTATTAAATACCATTATAAATAGGTTAGTTTAGATGATAAGACATAGAATTTAGGAGTTCCAATGTTGTCTATAGGCCAATATCAAGAGAGTTTTGTGATCTTACAAGTGTACAAACCTGTAGATCAACATTGACACAAAATGGATTATATTAAGAGTGTACATGGCATATTGAATAAATAATATATAGGTATTATTTAATTATTAAAAATATAAAACACTTGAAACCTAACTACTCAGACCATTAACTCACTTTACAACTCAAGTGGATTGTGTAAACTTAAGTAGACAGTGTGAACCTAAAAAGGGTTGTGATAGTTCCAAGTGAATGATCTAGGTGATTTGATTCCACTAGATTGAGGGAAAATATTCTAAAATAATGTTTAAATTTTTTCCATATTTCCATTAGTGTTTAATTCAACTCAAGATGAGCAAAATAGGAATAAGAAGGTTTCATACCAAATGACTGCCTACATGCCTATCAGTAGGCAATAGAGCAAAAAAACATGTTGGTCATGAGTTGTTTAAGAAAAAAAAGGTTTAAATGGTCAAGATAAGTTGTAAATTTAATTTAAATCCTATAAAAAACATCTCAATAAAGCTAAATTATCTTGGAAAATTCAATTTGGTGAACTAATAGTCAAAAGGCCTAAATAACCACCTACAAATTGAAGTAGGTAGTACGATAAAAAAACCATATGTGAGATGTGAAATAATAAGTTAATAGGTAATAAAAAATTAAAATTAATAAAAATCTCCAATATTTTTAAAATAAAAAAAGTGATCCAAAAGAAGCATCTACATCATAAATGCATTCATGAAGCCTAAAATGGTCACATACATGCCTACCATAGGCAAAATTGGGAAAAGCACACTTGAGGTGGAAATTGAAATGATAATAAGGTCTTTAGGGTTTAAATTAAGTATTAATACTCACCAAAGTCATATGTAAAATCAAAATAAGGTGGAGAGGAGATCCATTATCAAAATTATAGTCAAGAAGCCTAATGCATACCTATAGGCATGTACAAAAAAAGTAAAGAAGGTTTGCTTGTTTAGGATGAATTTAAAGAATTACGAATTAAATAAGGTGAAAATTACCCTAATTAAATACCCTATAAAGGTCTTAACTCATTTATTGATGAAGAAAAGGCCAAATAATATTGTTAGGGTCACTAATAAAATATTACTCTTAAATGCTAACCATGGGATAAAATAGGTTGTAGTGAGTTGGAGAGGTGAAATAGAAAATAACACCAATTTAACATGAATATAACCCAATGATAGGTTTATATATAAAATAAAACACTTTCACACCTTATTATGCAAAATCACCCTTCTCGAGCTCTCAAACAAGCCTATCTTACCCAAGAGGTCACTTTGACACGTGAGAATTCACATGAGTAGGTGCATGGGAGCCAATGGTATTAGGAGGTGTTTATGGAACATATTCCATACTAATTTTTGGTATTATTCAAGATATTAGGGTCTAGATATTATTGAACTATCCTTAAGAAGGTTACACACTTAAAACCCTCCTAAAACCTTATTAATGACCTGATGACTATTTTTTCTCCTCAAATGAATTCAAATGCATTTTTTTATATTTTAAATTATTAGGATGACATATATATGTATCATGGGCACTTTAATGGGCCATTTTTTGGCACATGCAGGCTGAGATAGTATAGAATAGGCCTAGAAATGATTGGTGTAGGCATAAAAATGCAGGTTTTGATGGTGTTTCATGAAATTTGATCAAGTGAGGCCTAATGGACTAAATTTAAATCACATATGACCTAGAGAATGTATGTTAAAATTATTATAAAGGCTCATAATAAGGTCTAAAATTAATGAAACATCATTTGGAAGTTTCAAGACACCTAGTGTTTAACAAACATGCCATCAAGAGCTTCTACCAAATCCAATGAAACTATGTATCAGTCTTGGAAATGATTTTGAGCCTAAATTAGAGTTAAAGTATTCCATACAGGGTGTTTGATATGTTTTCAAGCTATTATATCAATACTCAAGTAAAGAACTAGGCCTAAGATGGAAAGATAAACTTGTTATTTGTGATCTTCATTTGAATCAAGTAATCTTTTCAATCAAATGTAGGTTCTTATTAGTTTGAAGACACTTGAGTATTGATACTAATCCTCACAAAGATGAGAGAGAGATTGAAGTATTTAGGATGGAATTGTAAGACTCTAATAAACATAATTAAGAGTGACACATGATAAGACATAGACTTGTAACTCCTAAATAAAAATGGATAGTTTAATGAATGAGGTTGATGAGTCATCCTAGAAGGTGAAGAGTCACTCTACACCACCCTTGATGAAGAATAGGATGTAATGTCCCCATTTTTGCGAGCATCAGAGTTCGGTGGATTTAGCCTATTCTTAGCCCTCGTAGGTTAATATGCATGGTTAGAGGGTCTCTTGATGGAGCTTGGCTCAGCTTCAGTTTGTCAGTACTTGATCAGTTGGCTTTCGTTCAGGCTCATTTGGACACTTCTAGCCTAAGTTGCTATTTTTAGCAGTATTCAGCACTCAGCGTGGGACCCCTGCTATTTTTGGCAGTATTGATTGATAGCTTTCAGAATCACTTCCTCAGTCGACAGCTTCAGACGGCTCGTGCATCGGATGAATGATGAGAGATATATTAAAGTTTAAGTGACTTAAGTGATTTATTTAATATTTTAATATTATTATAAAGTTATAAAGTAACTTTATAATAATAAAGTCACTTTAACATAATAAAGTGCATTAAGTGAATAATTTAATGTGGGAATAAATCTTTTATCCCACATTGGCCAGGAAGGTGATTGAGCTCTCTTAAAAAAAGAATAAAAGGAAAGGCAAGAGCTCATTCTCGGCATCCAGTTGAATGAATAATATTTTGATTGATTCATCTTGTGGAGCCTAGGGTTTCTGCAGAATAGCCATTGGAGACGAAAACCTCCATTGGAAGCATAACTGAGGGTGTGAAATAACATCTGAAGGGTTGCACTTTGAGGAGGAAGCATTCAGCTTCTTCATTTGGGCATCATCGACAAGCTTTGGTCAAGGGTTTACACTGCATAATCTGAAGACTTTCATGGCAGCTATGGCAATGAATTCTAATCTTTCATTCTAGGTGTTTGTTGAAGCAACAAGAACATCCAATTGAAGCGCCCTAGCTGGGAGAACATTCTCAAGACAATGGAGGTCTATTTTGGTGAGTATGCATATATTTAGGGGTGACTGTAATTTTGTTTCAGTCCCATTGGAATGGTTCGATTTCAATATTTAAGGGAGTGTTTGCAAGTGATAGTGTTACCAAAGGGATTCCCCTTCCTTGGGGAAGTTTTTGTGACTAGTTTGGAGACCTTTGGAAGGTCATTACAGTTGTCAATAAGGAGGAATATATGACTGTAATTTTTGAGGACAGCCACACTTCCAATTTCGTTTTGGTCACCTAAGAGGGTTTTTCAACATCAAGCATACTGCCATTTGGAGTGCCCAAGTCCAAGGAACATTTTGTTTATGACAAAGAATCCAAAGGTTGTGGAGATTATTTCAGATTTGAAGGTTTATCCATGGCAGGTCTGCAACTTTGAAGTGGGGTGATTTTGCA
The DNA here is from genome assembly GCA_037957365.1 of Torreya grandis. Lineage (NCBI taxonomy): Eukaryota > Viridiplantae > Streptophyta > Pinopsida > Cupressales > Taxaceae > Torreya > Torreya grandis. The sequence goes on from JARHVA010000208.1 coordinate 2,786,314, forward strand.
TTAAAGGAGTCCAAAAAAATATCAAATATCATCCAAAAGGGGCACCCAACATTTCCTAACACTTTGGCATTGACATATATTCATTTGGAGGTGGAATTTGGAAGATATGTAAGTCTGATCTGAAGTATACCAGTCTGAACACAACTCAGAAATTCATATCATTTGAAGGCGTCTCTAATCAGGTTCATTTTGAAATTGTTAGCATTGAGTCTTGGCCATATTTCATGAGCATTGTATTAGAAATTTCATTGCAATTAAGGAGATAATAATTGCTGGTGTCATTTGAGAATTTCGATATCATTTATTGTCAGCTAGTTAGTTTGCATACCAACTGTTTGTAAAAATGTCAGTTGGCTGTAGGTGTTCATTTCTCAGGCTTAGATCATATATATGCATGGAATATTGCCAAAATTAGTTGCACATTCGTGCTAAGTCATTGTTTAGACAATCTAGTTTCTTCTTGCAAGCATTCTTATTGATGTTAAGTAAAGGAAAGAGCCATTAAAGCAAACTAAAATGTTATATCAGTCATATAACACTTGTATGTGAAGTGTTTGATAAAATTTCCAAGACCAAAAATCAAAAGTTTTCAACCAGATTTGAGCAGGGTCATTACAGTGCTATCAGAGCGGTTTCCTGCCAGCCTGATTGGGTTATTTCAGATTGTATTCAATTAAGCGGTATTGCAACTGTAGAAGAGATCTCTATTTTTTACAACAACAATAGTTCCATCACCAAAGTCATATGAACTTGATAGCTACTCTTACAAAAAGGATGACCATCATTGGTATATTAGCATTATTCAAGTCAATACAGTCCTATTAAGAAGCTTGGAGTTTACTTGCAAATTGTTTGTAAAAATGTCTGGGTTGCTGTAGCTGTCAATTATTGTCTTTTTCAGATTTTAAATTGCATTGGAAAATCTGATAGCATACTTAATTGCACTCCCATTATCATTTCAGTCATTAGCAAGTTTCAGATTAATTCTCCATGCATTTGAAACAATACATAAAGTCAAAATCCAAAGTGAAGTCAGATTTCAGTTGAAGAGAGTTGCAAGCAATCTGTTTGACAAAATTCTTGAGGCAGAAAATCAGGGTTCTTTTTATCAGATTGGCCATCTTGGACAGCAAAATGGTTGTCATAGCTTCTAAATTTGCTGATGAGATAACGGATGCTTATGAGGAGTACAAAGCACTACCAGATAATATCAAAGAGCTTCTAAACTTCGAACAATATATGGAGCATCGGATAGATTATAACAAGCAAAGAAGAAAACCAAAGAAATGCGAGCAACCAAGCGTTGAGAGCATGTTGAATGATATCCAGTGGAAACTTAAGCTTTCACAACGAAGATTAACGCATAGTCCGCAGCAGTATGAGGATTCCCTTTCAAGACGAACCTCATCACGAAGTAAAAATGAGAGACTTGGTGAAGTATCTAAGAGTCTCTATGATGTGTTTGGGTTAAAAAGAGATAAGTTAGCAGATCGTGATCTTCAACCTACAGATGGACATGGGGTTGAAAATGAAATGGTGGTTGATAAGGAAATTTTACATCAAGGAAATGGTATGGTGGAGCCACAAAATGATAGTAACAACACTCCAGAGGATGTTATCAACCTTGCTAACAGTTCTGATTTTTATGACAGCAGTGATAAAACTTTCCAACAACATGAGACAGCCGTGATTTCATAGGTGCAAGACGCTACTATTGAGTTGTCACATGAAAGTACTCAGGGATTGGGTACTAATGATGCATTGTATGTTGATGATTCATGTCATGGTGAGTCTGATTTTCCAGATCAGTGCCTTGAAAACAAGCTAGAAGATTCATATGTTGATATGGAATCCCAGGATCGTGTTTTGGATGGGCATGCAGTTACTTTGGGAGTAGAAGTGTGTGAAGATACTGTCATACCAGCAACTTCTACCTTATCAGTTGAGCCATCCTTTGAGGTACATAGCAGCAGTACCTTAGATGTTGAGGTGTGCATGGATGAAAGCACACATGACGCTGCTTATCATGAGGAGAGTGATGACGAATCAGCCTCATATCATAGTGCATATTGTGAACCGGAAAACTTGTATGGGGGTCATAAGCTACAGAGTCATCATTTGGTTGGGCAACTAAAGGTGAACGACAATATGATTGCCACAACCATTGAGCATTTTGATGTTGCTCGTCAGATGTTAGCTACCTATGGTTGGAGTACTCCTTTGATAGATGAGCATGGTGATAGTGGTTTTTCCCTTGCAGAGATACATGCACTTCGAGAAGCAATTGGAATGATGAAACAAAATTACTTAAAACTACTTGCAGATAGGGATTTTCTTCTCAAGTGGGATTGCATTTGTTATGATGCATTGCAGAGGAAAGAGGAGCAGGTTGATGAGCTCACTCATGAGCTTGAGGTGACTATGGACTCGTTGGAGAGTGCTCAGTTGGCCCTTCAAGAGTCACAGTCACGGTTGGAGGAGCTTACCGTGGAGTTGAGTTTGGCACAATTTCCACCAGCTGCAGATACAATACAATTATATACAGAGGCAGTTGATGAGGATCTTATCTCCACGAGTTGTAGTGAGGATGTGGTTACATCTATCGCAGATATTGGTGTAGTCAATTCAGATGGGATGAGTGTTTTGGTTGAGAGCTCTTGTGATGAGATAGTTGATTTTTCTGAGAGTTGTGTGACAGATCACATCACTACTTCATCATCGTCACAGGAGATATGTGAGGCATCATCCAGTATAGAGATTTGTACTTATGCTGATTTGTTTCCCCAAGACTATGAAGGTCAGCCATTGACAGAGGTGGGAGCATTTCATCTTGATTGCATAGTGAGGAGTGTTTATCACTTCTCCGTTGGTCCACACACGGGGGATTTGATGATGCATCAGTGTGGATTGGCCCCAGAGTTATACCATCCGTTGTGGGATGGGTATTCACCATCTTCAGAAGATGGGATTAGCGGCTGCAAGCGTCCGACTCAGCTGTTTGCAGGGGATTACTTGCAGGGACAGCTGTCAGTTTTACATCATGCTGATATGTATCCAACAGGGTTTGCTACTTCTATGTTAGAGAGTTTTCTTATGGGTACATGGTTACAGGATGACTATGGTGTCAGTTGGCATGATGGCTTGGTCAATAATCACATCCACGAGGGTTTAGCAGAGGACAGGGTGAGATTCAGTGTAGCAGATGCTTCAAGAAGTTCTTATCTCCACATGACAGATGGATGTGAATTCAGATTGTATTGGGATCCAGGTGGTGACAGTTTTGGCACTGAGTATTGGATGGGTCCCATTGTGTTACTTCACCACTCACAACATGGTGAAGTTGGAGGCAGTAGAGCGCAGTGGCAGCCTGAGGATGACAGACACGACAGACTTTCACTATGGGTTTGGGATCCAGGGATAGCTTGCACAGTTGTGTTTTTGTTGATGCTACAAGAGACAGTTAGTGATGTGTGGGACACTTCACAGTTCTTATTTTTGGGCCTTCCGGGGAGTTGGGTTTCTTTGCAGTAGAGATTGCTTGAGGACAAGCAATTTCAGGGAGGGCGGACTGTAATGTCCCCATTTTTGCGAGCATCAGAGTTTGGTGGATTTAGCCTATTATTAGCCCTCGTAGGTTAATATGCATGGTTAGAGGGTCTCTTGATGGAGCTTGGCTCAGCTTCAGTTTGTCAGTACTTGATCAGTTGGCTTTCGTTCAGGCTCATTTGGACACTTCTAGCCTAAGTTGCTATTTTTAGCAGTATTCAGCACTCAGCGTGGGACCCCTGCTATTTTTGGCAGTATTGATTGATAGCGTTCAGAATCACTTCCTCAGTCGACAGCTTCAGACGGCTCGTGCATCGGATGAATGATGAGAGAGATATTAAAGTTTAAGTGACTTAAGTGATTTATTTAATATTTTAATATTATTATAAAGTTATAAAGTAACTTTATAATAATAAAGTCACTTTAACATAATAAAGTGCATTAAGTGAATAATTTAATGTGGGAATAAATCTTTTATCCCACATTGGCCAGGAAGGTGATTGAGCTCTCTTAAAAAAAGAATAAAAGGAAAGGCAAGAGCTCATTCTCGGCATCCAGTTGAATGAATAATATTTTGATTGATTCATCTTGTGGAGCCTAGGGTTTCTGCAGAATAGCCATTGGAGACGAAAACCTCCATTGGAAGCATAACTGAGGGTGTGAAATAACATCTGAAGGGTTGCACTTTGAGGAGGAAGCATTCAGCTTCTTCATTTGGGCATCATCGACAAGCTTTGGTCAAGGGTTTACGTTGCATAATCTGAAGACTTTCATGGCAGCTATGGCAATGAATTCTAATCTTTCATTCTAGGTGTTTGTTGAAGCAACAAGAACATCCAATTGAAGCGCCCTAGCTGGGAGAACATTCTCAAGACAATGGAGGTCTATTTTGGTGAGTATGCATATATTTAGGGGTGACTGTAATTTTGTTTCAGTCCCATTGGAATGGTTCGATTTCAATATTTAAGGGAGTGTTTGCAAGTGATAGTGTTACCAAAGGGATTCCCCTTCCTTAGGGAAGTTTTTGTGACTAGTTTGGAGACCTTTGGAAGGTCATTACAGCTGTCAATAAGGAGGAATATATGACTGTAATTTTTGAGGACAGCCACACTTCCAATTTCGTTTTGGTCACCTAAGAGGGTTTTCAACATCAAGCATACTGCCATTTGGAGTGCCCAAGTCCAAGGAACATTTTGTTTATGACAAAGAATCCAAAGGTTGTGGAGATTATTTCAGATTTGAAGGTTTATCCATGGCAGGTCTGCAACTTTGAAGTGGGGCGATTTTGCATTAAAGGAGTCCAAAAAATATCAAATATCATCCAAAATGGGTGCCCAACATTTCCTAACACTTTGGCATTGACATATATTCATTTGGAGGTGGAATTTGGAAGATATGCAAGTCTGATCTGAAGTATACCAGTCTGAAGACAACTCAGAAATTCATATCATTTGAAGGCATCTCCAATCAGGTTCATTTTGAAATTGTTAGCATTGAGTCTTGGCCATATTTCATGAGCATTGTATTAGAAATTTCATTGCAATTAAGGAGATAATAATTGCTGGTGTCATTTGAGAATTTTGATATCATTTATTGTCAGCTAGTTAGTTTGCATACCAACTGTTTGTAAAAATGTCAGTTGGCTGTAGGTGTTCATTTCTCAGGCTTAGATCATATATATGCATGGAATATTGCCAAAATTAGTTGCACATTCGTGCTAAGTCATTGTTTAGACAATCTAGTTTCTTCTTGCAAGCATTCTTATTGATGTTAAGTAAAGGAAAGAGCCATTAAAGCAAACTAAAATGTTATATCAGTCATATAACACTTGTATGTGAAGTGTTTGATAAAATTTCCAAGACCAAAAATCAAAAGTTTTCAACCAGATTTGAGCAGGGTCATTACATAGGATCAGATCAAGTACACACATGTTGATAAAAGAATCCATAACTACTTACTTGTAGACTTTATTGGTTGTAACTTAATTCCTCATGAGATGACACTTGTCATATGCCTCTTCTAGGACTTTCCTCTCTCTCATTCTCACACTTTTCTATAAATATGCCTGATTTTGGCATTGATATCATCTTCTACTTGAGTAGGGAAAATATTTTCTCCATTTATAATCAATTGAGGTAATATAAAATGTGGTTTTACCTTTTCTTATGGTTGTATTTTAGTGTTTAGGTATGAATCATTGATATTATATAGTGTTGATTTAGTTTTCTTTGACATGTTATCTCATTCTCTCACTTATATATAGTTTAAACTCATTATTGAAGGTTATATGAAGTATTTAGGTAGTATTGTGAAGGTTAAGTGAGTTAGTCTTTCATTAGTGTCCTTTATAACTCTTGAAAATTATCCTTCCTTGCCTAATCATCATCTACCACCTTCATATTGAAATACTAATATAAGAGGATTAGACTAGGATTAGTGTATGAATAGATCAATTTTAAGTTTATTGTGAATTTAAAAATGCATGGTAGTGGCAAAAAATTTGGTGCATCACCTCCTTAGTTTAGTTTGTTTTTAGTTCTCTCTCCTTTTTCCTTTACAACTTAGTAGGTTTAGTGATAGTTATTAAGTGATGAATCAAGGGAGCTTGCTCTATATAGAGGTTATCTTTACCTACAAGGTCACCTAAAACCTTTCAAGAGTTCCCATGTTATCACTTAAGTTAGGAGGCTTGAATAAAATCATCATGGGTGTAACTTTTGATGATAATAGATAATCAGTTGATGGCTCCCAAGGTTCCTCAAAAGTTGAGTGAATAGTCCCTATTATAGCATCTACCAGATAATATATCATATAGAAGTTTTTGTGTGGTTTTTTTTACTAAATTGAGGACTTGGTTGATCAAATTTTCACTAAGGATATTGCCAATAGCTATGACCTTATTGGAAGTGAGGGTGGTGTCCAATAGGGAAATATAAACCTTATTATTGTAGGTTATACTGGGGAAACATAAGTTTAGTTTAGTAAAGCCATTAAAATCATAATTATAGACACAAATATGGAAATGGGGATAATATAAATAGGGGTCTTGATTGTGAAGGTACTAGGGTGCCATCCCATTCATGTAACTTATTGGTTGTGTTATTTTCATACATTCATGACTTAACTAGGACTTCATTATAGGCTATTTTAGGGAGGGGAAACCTATAGTATTTTTCAAAGGTAGGGCCACTAATACACATTATATTGGTGCTACATTGGTAAAAATGTAGGATTTTGTGAGAAATTTGGCCATTTACAAATAAATAAAATAATAAGTCAATGCAGGGCATTACCCTAGGTTTTACCACAACATTATGTAGGCTCACTAATTTTATTTCCATCAGGGCTTCTCTATATCTTCATGTGAAAGCTGAGAGTTGATCATCAGGACCACATGGTTTTATTACTTCAACTTCCTCCCATATAGAAGAATAATGCACAATTGAAGGAAACCTCATCAAACCTTATATCTATGTACTAATTAGGTCTTGCAATGAAATATGCAGAGGGTGGTGGAAGATGTGAGGTAGAAGCCATTATTTTGCACTTAAGATCTCTCGTTCTCTAAATATATGGAATTTATTGGTCATAATAGATCTAAAATTCATGATAGTAGCTACTCGTTAGATGACAATGTAATTTTAATTTACTTTGTTGATTTCATATATTGCCTTTGGATTCTTTACCTCTGCCAAATTAAATACATTTAGTTGGCCAATTAATGCATATTAATGGCATCAATGACCTTGGGCTTTCTTTTCTTTCTTCTATTTTCATATTTTGAATTTGCCTAGTGAATTGTCACCCCTTTTTGCAGTCCTTAGTACTAAATGGATTTTACTTCTTTTATTCTAAGTGATTTTCATCTCTATTTTACACTTGGAGATATTCCACTTATTCAAAAATCATTATACTATTGTTACTTGGCCCTTGTGTTATTCTATGGATAATTGGAATAATTTCATCATTATGTTACCTCTTGGGCCCTTCTTTTGCTATCACCTTCTTTTTACTACCCCCAGCTTACAAGATCATGGAATGTGGAGGCCTATCACCACTTTATTGTCTTAGGAGTGTCATACCCCCTTTCCTTATTGTGTGAGATTCAAGTGAGTAGGATGATGACACTAGAAAAATCTTGATGTTCTTCCCACTTGAGAGACTTTAAACTTGTTAGAATGCTTTGAGATCATTTAGTCTATGGGATCATGACACATTGATGGATATCACCACTCTAATATCCTCAAAAATTTCATATACTAGAAATTAAATCTACCATTTTGGGTGAGTGAGAATATGGAACTTGCCATTATGTCAACATTTCACTCGTCTGAGAGTCTTTTTTTAGAAAAATTTTAAGTGTCAAAAAATTTGTCAACTAGTAGGTTGTTGTTAAGTGGCATAAAATTTTTAGAACACTAAATTATAATGTATACTTCACTTGCATTTAGGGATCTAAGAGAGCAAGTGAATTCCACATGGTAGGCTTTGGAAACTAAAGTATCTAGGTGAAAATTAGAAAAAAATTTAAGTAAATAATAACTTGCACAAGATAAAACATAAAGTAACAACACTTAGACAAAATGTAAGTTAGTTAGTCTGAAAGAGGCAAAACCTGACATGCTTTTGGATTAAACAAGAAAACTTAATGAAACATTACAATCTAAAAATTTGATAAATATGTATGAAATAAACCAAAGACTAGACATATAAATTGAGACAAGCCTAATCATAACTTTGGTTTATAATAATAAAAGTGTTGTCATGTCAGTTTAATCTTTAAGACATAAACTTAGGATACCCCATCGATCCTGAAAAATAAAGGCTACTTGATAAATTGGGTCCCTATTTAAAAAATTAAATGAAGGTATGTTGGGACACAACACAAGTCAAACCTATCAAATTTCTAGGAAGCTTTTATGTGTTTCTTCAAGCACTTATTTCCAAAAGGTTCTTTCATGTGCTAGAGTTTTGTGTATGCACTTTTTTACGCATGACTCATGAACTATTTATATTCATTGATTAGACTTTTATTACTTAGGTGCATTCATGCTCTTATTAACTTATCCATAAAATTTATCCAAAATGATGTAAGTTGTTTTTATGCTTAAGATATTCCTACATCAAACACCCTATGTACCTAAAATGTGAGCTCTAGCTCACAAGTTGAAGTTTTCAATATCATATCCATAATGGCCAATCTCTACAAGGTCTAACCATGATGCACCCTATACTATATGATTCTTCCACTTAACCAAATATTTGTACTCCTTCCCATTCTTCATCCATACTGCTTTAGAGTCTAAAATGACCTCTATTTCTTATCTCTCCTCTTATATAAATTGTGCTTTCCATTTAGGTAATTATGCCTCCTCCTCTTCCTTATACCTTCTCTTTTTGCCTCATAAAAATCATATAGTTTTTAATATTATAAATGAGTGATATATTCATCCCTTCTAATAATTCAATCTCATGCACATGAGTTAAAAACTTTCACAACACTCTACATGATCCTATCTTCATTATATTAAATTTGTTGTAGAAGCCTCATGGAAATATTTCCTCATGAAAATATGCCAACAAAATTTCTCCTACTTCATACTTCTTCCTCCCATGCCACTCATCTATACATTTATTTTAACTCAAGTTACATTGTTTCAACTTATGATTCACCTCTTCATGTAATCTTCACATATATTCCATGTATTATTCTACCTCTGTACTTATGCCATGCATCTCTTTTAACTTTCTCAACTCATAAAATCCTTTGAGACTAATTCCATAAATAATTTGAAAATGCATTTTCATAGTACTCATATTCACAAAGTTGTATGCAAATTCATCTCATGCCAATACTATGTCCTAATGCACATGCTTATATCCTAATATAAATATCAATAGATCTCCAAGGTTTTTGTTCAAAACTTTAGGTTTTCCATTAGTTTGTAGATGGTACACAAAATTATAATTCATCTTCACTCCCAATTTCTTCCATGGGTGCTCAAAATGGCCTATGAACTTAGTATCTCTATCTGACACTATAATACATAGTAGTCCATGTAATCTCACCACCTCCTCAAAATAATAAGTTGGTGATGTATGTCACATCATTGGTCTTATTATAGGCAAATAAATGCACCATCTTGGAAAATTTATCCACCATAACAAAAATGGAGTTATTGCCTCTCTACATTCTTGGTAATCCAAACATAAAATCCATACTTGTTTTCTCCCATGGTCTCTCTAGTAAAGTTAAGGTTTGGTACAAACACATGTTCTAACATATCCCTTTTTCCAATTGTAAAACAAAAAACCCTTACACGTATCTATGCCCATATTTTCCAAATAATAATTCTCGACCATCAATGCTATTGTCTTATCACAACCAAAATGTCATGCCATTCTTCAGTTGTGCTTCTCCTTGATCAAATTTCCATATATCAACCCCTTGGGTATATTTAATTATGCACCTTGAAAATAAATCCTTCCTAAATCAAATAATCTAGTGAATGTGTATGTTATATACTCATTGGAACCATGCATGCTTTACATGCATCACAAAAATATTCATCTTCTAGGTATAGGTCCTTAATTGATTCAAACCCTAATACTTTGAATCTCATCTCATTCATCACTAGCATTATTATGATTAATATGTATGTAACCTTGTTGGATTTTCCATTCCTATGCTTGAGCACAAATGTATAGCTCTGTAGATACTCCACCCACTTTATATGTCTTTGTTTTATCTTTTCTTGACTTTTGATAAATTATAATGCTTGATGGTCATTTGTATAACACAAAATCCTTTGGAAATAAATAATGCCTCCACTTATTTATAGCTTGCATGATTGCATATAATTATTGATCATATATCAAATATTTGTGCTCCATATAGTTCAACTTTTTCCTAAAGTAAGATGTAGGCCTACCCTCTTGACTAAATATTATGTCAATCATTATTTCACAAACATAATAGTCCACCTACAATACTTTATTGAAATGGTAAAGCCAACATTGGGTGCTCTATCACCTTATTCTTTAACTATTGGAAACTATTTTATGTTTCTTCCATCAAAGAAAATGCCCTTCTATCTCCTAGTATTGTAACTATTATCATTTCACATGTCCCATTGAAGTTTGTAATGAACTTTATATATAATATCATTAGACCATGAAAACTATGTAATTCAAATGCAATTCTTGGTGATGGGCATTATAGTATTGTGTGCACATATGGAATTTCTCAAGGTCCATTTTTATCCTTCCCTAGGCATTATAAAACCTAAGTACACTAGTTTTTCCTTCATAAAACTGCACTTGTTTACATTGATCAGTGACTTATCTTCACACAACATCGACAACACATTCTTTAGATGTGCCACATGTTCTTCCTTTAGTCTATTGAATACCAAAATGTCATCTAGATACATAATAACATAATTCCCTAAGAATGGTTCCAATACTACATTCATAAGTCTTGTGAATGTACTTAGTGTGTTGGTTAACCCAAACAACATAACCAAGAAATCATAAAACCATTCCATTGTCTTGAATGTTTTCTTACATTTATTCATTTTTTGGATCCTAATTTTATAATATCCACTCATTAGATTGATCTTGTTTTAGTACTTCACACCACTTACACAATCCATCATGTCATCCATGCATAGTAATGGAAACCTATACTTGATGATCATGATATTTTTAATGGCTCATGAATCTATGTGCATGAATCATTATCCCCTTTCTTAGGTTCTAATATGAAATGTATTATGCATGGGATAAAACTTTCCCTTATCATCCCCTTTTCCAATAAGTCATGCACTTACCTCTATACTTCCTCATTTTCCATTGGAGTCATCTTATATGTGGATTTACTTGGAAAACTTACTCCTCAAATTATATCCATACAATGATTAATGCCCCTTACTAGTGGTAGTTTATTTGCCATATCATTTGATATAATTTTAGTGAACTCATTCAAAAATTCTATTACTTCATATGAAAGTTTATATTCAGTTTTTTTGGATTATACATCAACTTATTGTACCATATGTGGTAGGAGTGTGTATCATGTCTTTTATTTCACTACCTCTCTTAATAATTCTTAGTCTAACACCATCAATAATCTTATGTAAACACTATTGTATCCTATTTATTCTTCATCTCTCAAGGGACTTAGGGTGTATTTTATCGCATCCTTCTCCAATTAGTAAGCATTTACTCAACCATCTTATACTACCTTGTAATAAAATTTCTAAGGCCTCCCTAAAATTATATTGCATACATCCATTGCCATCACATTACACCATATCTCATCTTGATATGCACCTATTTTGAATTTTACCAAACATTGATCATTAACCAACACCTATTAACTCTTCTAAAATAATGGCACTATATATTGATTTGCACCACTATATTCAAACCTAATTTCTTAACTATTTCATTTTTTTGTTTTTTGTACAACACTCCCTAATTATTCTAAGAATCAAGGAACCTCTTCTTTTAATTTTTGATTTCATCTCACTTGTACTCATGCCTCATTAGTCTCAACACTTTCAATTTTACTTTTTTTTCTATCTCATTTTTGTGTTGAACCAAGACCTGAAACCATCATCATTGGAAATACCATGTCTGTGCAATGAAACTTCATATATAACACTTAGTGTGAAAGTGGAGACTTGACCTCCCAATTTACATTTTGAATCATGTATTCGATAGCTCTCTTACCTTAATCTAGGAGGTCATCTCAGTTTCTATGCCATTCTAGATCCTAAAAGCTATCCCATTATAATGACCAAGTCTAAATGATAAAGTTTCATATAAATCACTTGGCCCCAAAGCAATTCCTAGTTACACTTATTTCTGCTTACAAAATCTCACTCTCTAGCTCTCTTATCTCACAATTAATTTGGGGATCACATTGAATTATGTTCCATTTCATCCCTAGAAACCTATCTTGGTGAGAAGAACAAGCTCATGTGAGTTATTTGCTTTTATTTTACACTTGGTTATTTGATGAGTTTTTAATGTATTTTTACCTCATTAATGATCTTATGATTATAGAAATAACTATTATTAGGTCTAAAAAGTGTCAAAAGGCTCACTCTAATTATATTTGGGATTCTAAATCTTGATTAAAACTAGGATTTTAAAAAATTCCAAAAATCACATCTCAATGTGAAATTAGAATCCCAAGGTCCATTTTTCCTCATCAAGTCACCTAGACTTCTTGTCACTCTAGGGGGCATAACTTTCACCCTATGGGCCTATTTTAGAAACCATTGTACCCATATAAATCTTGTTATAGGTCACTAATTTTAGCAACCCCAATCTAACCCAGCTTAAAATCTATTTGGAATTAATTTTTGTACTTTCTTGAACCAGATTAAGTCTACTAGGTGCCTTTTCAGACCTCCTAGTGGTTTTTTGGTCATAAATTGGTCCCTATAAACCTAATTTCAAAACTGTTAAATTCATTACATTTTAATCCAACATGGAAATTATGGAACCTTTAGTTTTATAAAATTCCTCTTGTCAAATAATATTTTAATTTTTTTAAGTTTATAAGTTTCCTATGGAGCTTTCAATTATAAAAGGTAAGTTTTTTTTTCGTTTTGCAAGCTAAAATGGAGCAAAAAGGCAAAGTGGTAAGATTAGAAAATTGGAGGATGGATTTTGGTAGGAAATGAAGTAAATAAATAATTATAATATCTATAAATGGGCTAACCCAGGGTAATGTAAGGGTTAGTTTTTTATTGCTCCAAAATGCTTAGAGCCAATCACTTATTTTATTCAGTTTATTCTATCCCTCTTTTGTAACATTGTCATTATACTGGTAGATTTTTCGTGGATTGATCATGGTGAATATGTAATGTGATTATCAATAAGAACATATTGATTAATATAAGGTTTTTGAATTATTATTTTCAAACTGTGCATTCAAATCATGGTTATGGGCTCTTTTTCATTATTTTATTTATTTTGGTGTATGCATCAGCTTCATTTATTATTGCGCACATGTTGGTTAGGAAAGAGGCCAAATTATGGGTTCAAACAATCAATATAAATGGATTCATACTTATTATTGAAATATTTGTATACATAAATAGATTGCAATTTTGAAAGAAAAGTATAGAGTATAATAGAAACTAACCTTGGTGTTTTAGAGATGAAAACAAAATAGGTAACTGACCTATAACCTCAGAGAGAACTAGCCTAATCTATAGAAATAGGTCAATCTAGTTGACTAAGTGAGATAAGAACCTACTATAAAAGCTTAAAAAGTATGCTAAGTTGACCTAGCTGACTGAATTGGATGTCCAGAAATGTGCTAAGTCAAGCTAGTCGACCTAATTAACTGGATTACAAATTTGGAAGCCAAGAATTGAGAACCTATACTATGAATCCTGAATAAGAACCTACTGTAAAATGGATGGAACTATGCTAAGTCAATCTAGTTGACCTAGTAAGCTGAACATGAAGTCTGTAAAGTGTTAGAAACCAATGTTGGGTCAAGCTGGTCAATCCAATTACCTATTCTTAAATAGATAAAAATAGCTAGGTAGATATAATCAAGCCAACAAGTCAAAACATATGATATAAAAGATGACAAAATGAATAAAAATAATTGGAAAAACCCTATAAGGGTTTGATTCAATTTGGGTTCACCAAAATGTATGCAATTGGAATTACATGGTGTGCATGAATAAAGCCTAGATTGGATAAGATAGATCACACCTACACTTTCAATTGGGGTACACACTTGTTCAGCAAGAGCATGACCAATATGAGGATATTTTAGACCTAATTAGGGGATCACTTGTATCATTTGTCACAACACATCATGCTAGGTAGGGTTCCAAAGCCTACAGTCTAACACAATCTCATAACAACCCTAAAATAGTCTTATGGTTTCTATAGTCACTTATGATAATAAACAAGAAAGTAAAATATTCTAATAACAAGAAAAGTAAACTAATCTAGTCCTCACCAAAGCTTGTGACACAAAGTGGGGGTTAGAAGAAAACAAGTAAATAACAACTAAACTAAACTAATTTCTATTGAGGTCGTCTCAGTCACGTTCACCACACTCTCACCATTTTATAAGAATTATAAATTGAAATTCTCTCACCATTTTTCAAGTAACCTAAGCCACACTCTCACCATTTTATGAGTTAAATAATATAATCATCACTTGGGGGCAACCTTGTTTCCACTATAGCCAATTATCTTCTGATCATTTTTCTTATACCATGTCTTTACTATTGACCAAGGTATATGTTTAATCATTTTTCTTACCCCTTTTTCATCTTGGTTCCTTTGGTTCATCTGGCACTTTCCACAAGGGGGATTCTAATCTAGTTTCACTAATTTTTATAATTTTGTATTTACATGGTAGTCTATGGAAGTAGTGTGACATTTGATCTAGTAAGTTATCTTTCATCTATCATCTTATCTAGTATCATTGATTGTAATTGCCTATGGGCAAATCAGTATTGTATTTGGCACCCTTGAATATAACTACCTTTGGGAAAATAAGAATTATGACATTGTTTTCTAATTATAACTACCTATGGGAAAATTAGGTACAATGTCCCTTTTATCATACATTGTTATATCACCTAGTCATTATTATTATTATCATTTAACTTGTTTTTTACCTTTATTTGTGAACTTGTTATGACCTAGTTGGTTTTTCATCACCCTTTTATATTATCATAATTATTATGACTTGAGGTCCTAATGAGATTATGTAGGTTATGCTTGATTCATGTTGAGGTCAACTCAGTCCCTCATTTTCATACACTATTACCATCTTACAAACATTGTAAGTTGGTGCACTCTCATCATTTCATGAGAAATATTTACAATACCCTCATTGCTTTGTGGGTTGGACTATTTTGTATCTCTTTATTCTCAGTCAAGTTGAGATAGTTAAAAAACTCCAAAAACATTCATAAAATTTTCAAAAACTCAAAAACATTTTGTTTTGTGTGCATGTTTATTTGATTGTTGTTTATTTTGTTTGGTCTTTTTTTACTATTTGGTTTTATTCTTCTATTTTTATTTTCCAAGTACATCTTGATGGTCCACATAGATCTTGATTATTCATATCTTGATCTCATATTATTAGGATGTTCTTTATTTGTTTTTATACATTCTTGTTCTTGCTTAAACCCTGATTGTTCATCTTTTGATTTTGAGTTAGGTTCATTTATGTTTTTCTTTTTTCTTTGTTTTTGTTTAAATGTAAATGGTTGTAACTCTAGCCTTGTTTATTTTTACCATTGTCCTTAGTTATATGCATTCATAGTTGAATCAACTTAGTTCAACTAAAATATAATGTCATTATAAGTTGCTCATATTTATGATGCATAATTTCATTTTTCTATATTAAGCATTTTGTGCTTTGGACTCAAGTCTCAATGTCGATGTAGCTCAATTGAACAAATCTCAAGAACACCAATGAAACTAGGTACCTATGGCTTATCATGCATTTGAATTTATGCAAGATGTGCATCTCTTGGCATACATCATGAGTCTAATCGAACATTAGTCAATTTTCTTCATCCTTCATTCCATTCTCTCTCATTTTTGGGTGAACTACATTAGCTTGAGATCCATCTAGATTATGTAGGTAGTGCTTGGATACATAATGTATCTTGGGTCAACTTAATCACCTTCATTCTTATTTTCATCTCTTTCATCACTTTATGTATTCTTGTATGGCTAGTTTTTTTATGGATTTTACAACCATTACACCATCACATATACATTTGTACTCACTCATCTTTAATCTATGTAATAGGTTGTATCCTTGAGATATTACTTTCCAATTTTACCTATAGGGGCACAACATTTAAACCAACCATTGAATCAAATCAGCCCTCCAGGGGCAAACCATTCTTTATCAATGATCAAAATCCACCCTACTAGGGCAAAATTATTTATCACATGATCATATTCATTCCATTGGATTGTTAGAGGTACAATTCACTAAGAGGTGGGGTTGAATTAGTAATGGAAAATAATTTAATATAATTGACAAACCCTTTCAAATACATAAGCATTCAATACAAGCAATTATGAAGCATACAAATCATTCATATCAATGAATAAGAAACATAATGCAAGATCACATTCATAACACAAGGTCTATGTGTGAAACCCTCTTGGGGAATAAAAACCCAGTGTCAAGCCTACAAAAACATGGAGTATTATCCTATAAGATGATCACAAATAATGAGACTGATTAAGTCCTTCCAATCAAGAACCTTCATTCAATTCCTTATGACTTACAACCTTTATCAAGTCCTTATGATCAGGTCTTTAGTGAAACCCTATTTCACAAGGAGAAACTACCCCTAAGGAAGATCAAGTCCTTTAGACCCTCCCTGGAAAGAATACTTCCACCTTAGAGTTGAATTCTTCAACACTTGATGATGGACCTCTTGATTCTCTATCAATTGTACAAACTTTATCTCCTTCACTCAAAAAGTACTCATATGACACCCAAACCTCTTCACATATCCTCAAATTGCAAGAGCATAATTCTAAAATAAGAAACATGAACTATAGGTCATACACATAGTCCCTAATCTATTTTAATCTTCAACTTATCCTCAATTCATTCTACCCTTCCTTCACTCCACAAAACGCATTCACAAGCCTCTCTCCAATCTCTTTCTTACAATACTAAAACCCAATATATTTGGTTCCACTACATATAGAGAAATCATGAATTATAAATTCCATAATAATCCTTATCATCCAAAATACATGCCTTCACCCTTAAGGCATCTCACATATGTCACACTTAAGCACAATCCCCTTTCAAAATAGTCCTAAGTCATTTTTAGGTCTTATATAGACCCGTTTAACTCTTTGATGCTTCTCTAACCATAATAAGAACATAGGACCACTTAAAAACACATAGGTACACTCCTTATGTCCCTTAAGACATCCTCAAAATACCACAATCATATTAGCTTACCTCTACATATGCTCAAACAACTTAAATAGAGACCTTATACATAGGAACACCATTATCAAACATACAATCAACTTATTAAGCATTGTTCATAACCAATATAGATTGATCACACCTCTAAAATACTCATAGAGCATCTTTATAGAGTCTAAAACACTCCCTAATAACCAATTCACCTTGAAACATCAAAATGACATCCACACAAGCTTGAATATCCTTCGTAGGTCATTTACAGAACATATACAAAAACATAGTCAACTTTAGAGCTCAAAATATTTGTTTGTACACACTTTTAGATCTTCAAATACATATTTTTAGATGTTCCTCAGAGTCCTCTACCTCTACTTTTTACTGTAATAGTAAATTTAACTTATATCAAAATTTATGGTCTAAAAACTAGATACTGATCTTTCCTTCATATATTCAAATGCAAACTGTCATAGTTAAAATATGAACACTAATATTGAATCTCATGAACTCGCTACTCAAATTGAATATGCACCGTCAACCTCTTCCAATATTTAACATACCAATGCTCAATTATTAAACCTCTATCACTTTGACCATATCTTGTGCATATTTAAAATGTTGAATCCATGAACTCCATCAATCTTTATAGATCAACCAATTATTTAGTGATCAATATTGACAATTTAATCAATCTATATGAACACCCACTCACCATTGGATCTTTATCTTGTACATTTTCTCAATCATTAAACATTGTGCACATATCCTCATCTTTTTGCTTCCTAACTTATTGGAGTAACTCATACCATTTATCTTGATTGAGCTTTAACTCTTGAAAAAATTACTAATTATGGGGACCCTTTTAATATGCTTGAGTATCCATTTTTGGACCTTAATAACTTCTTCTGCACTTTGATGCATGAGCTCAAATTTGGACCAGATGATCTCCTCACATAGGATAAACCAACCACGTGATAGACACAATGCTCTTGAAAATTTTGCATGTGTGAGATATAATGTCATTAATGAGCCTTCTCAAAATCTTCTTTCACAGAGCCAACTAAGTCAAAACCTACTTGAGAGGCTAACTTTGAGCAAGCATAATTTTTACTACTCTTCAATGCATGATCTCAAATTTAGTGAAAATGATCTATGATAAAATGTAAACAACCCATATGATCAATTTTTCTGACACTTTCACACATGAAAGATATAATACCATCAAAATTCTCACTTGACTCTTCTTTCCATATTGAAAACTTGGCTAAGTATGGGAAAACATAGTTAAATTGCCTGGGAACCAAACTTTGCATAAGAATATGTTTTGACATGCTTCATTGCATGATCTAGAAATTAGTATAAATAAACTAGGTTGAAAATTGAATAAAAACATATGATTACCTTCTTCTAAAACTTCTACACGTGTGAGATATTATATCATCAAACTACTTACTCGGCTCTTTCTGACCATATTGCAAATTTAGATAAGTATGGGAAAATAATGAAATCTATCTTAAATGCCAAATTTTTACCCTCATATATTTGATCTTGATTCAATGCATGAATTTAGATATGGCACATAATAACTATGGACTACTATGATCATAATCATATGACCATTTCCCCTTGACTCATTCACACATGATAATGGTGACATCATCAAATTGCCTACTCTAATTTTCTTCCACTAGACCCAAAGTGTCTAGATGAAAACTATGGAAAACAAATGAATACCACTTATACACACAATCTCTCAAAGAAAATATAACATCTTAGGGATCTTTTTCACATGCTCCATACTCATCCCTGAATATCTTAATCATGCCAAAACTGAAGATCAACCAAGCCAACATAAAGTACACTAAAATAAGCACATTGTACACTTTTTCATTATTACTTAGGATATCAAATAAATTCATCCACTCATCAAGAAAATTCCATAACATTACTAAAAACTCTCCAAAAATATCCCCCTTTGTAATTTATGTCAACAAACATCATATATAGCAATATACATCTCACCTTCTCTTTCTTCAAGCACTCCCACAACAGGAACTTTCTCCTCCTTTGAAACTATGACAAATTGGGCACCAACTGATCCTGAGGTCTTGAAAATACTATAAAATAGGAAAGGCACATCTTAGAAATATGATACAAATTCCCCCTTATTTTGACCATACCTTTTTTTGCCTTGACAAACTTCCTCTTGCTCCATGCCAACACTCATCTTCATAAGCACAACAACCAATGAAGAAAGAACACAAAAAATAACTAAAATATGATGGAAATCATCAATAAATATATGAGATGGACTCCCCCTAATAACTTTGAGCCATATATCCATTTGAGCATCTTCAGATCTCCACACACCATGAAGAACCACCACATAGGCTTACTAGCCTTTTCTCTCAAGACACTTCCATGACCATCAACATAGCATCATACCACTCATAAATTAAAAAACATGTTCTAAACTAACTTGAGAATATAACTTGAAATAATAATGCTTTTTTCTTTTGGATAAACTTGAATAAAAGTACTCTTCTTCTTACTTGGCTTGTCTAGTCCTCTTATAGCCCTACCTGAATCTTGTAGAGCCCAAAAATTTTAGTAGGACACACATACCAGAACTAAAACTTCATAAATGGATCACTCTTCATATTCCCCCACAAGAATATAAATTTACATCAATAGGATCATCCTCTATAACATAATTCCTTCGTAAACCTATAAGCCAATTAGCCCTCCATATTGACAAAATTTGAATAACTTGAGAATCACAAACCTTAAAATCTCTATGAAGATTCATTTGAAAACCCATTTGGACTATTTAAAAAATTAAGAAAATTCAAACCTCAACTCATAAGGTAGACCACTTTTCTAGAAGAGCCCAAAACCCTAGAATCTTAAAGCAAATAAAGTCAACACAACATCTTCCTATCAATGCCCACCTTTGAAACTTCTTCTACACCTGGAGAAAACTATTATACACTTGTGGACCAATATTTGAGCTTCTAAATCATTGGGAACCTTGAATTAATATAACCCATTTTAGGACCTTGATAAAACACAAATCTTCCTTTGCTATCTGGGAACCTTCAATCTGACCCTACAAACTATTCCAACTAAAAAACACCACAACAACACTTGATTCTCCAATTTAAAGGAGTTTCTTAAAAATCATATATGGAGACACCCTCTATACCTCAGTGCTTTAAAATAAATACAACTCATCATATTCCTCTTTCTCCTTGGTTAGATGATGCTTATAGTTCTTCTTCTTTGGCTTTAGAGAAACAACTTCCTCAACTACTATAACATTCTCCTTTTTTTATGTGATGGGATTATCAATACATGGAGACAACATATATTCATGGCATACCTCTTCAACTGAAGAATCTTCCTTGTAGCTTGGATCCTCATCACTAGGTATTTGTTTAATAATAGTATTATGTTCACTTGGATTCATACATACCTCAGAACTATCTTCAACCATCACCTTGGTCTTCTCTTTGAGATTAGTCTCTTCATTCTCAACATGAGCAAACAATGAGACCTCTTGGGACTCTTCAACTTTTGAAGCAATCTCCACCATAGCAAATAGATTACTTGGAACTGCAGCCTCATCATAATTCCTACTTACCACCTTTGGTCTCCATGATTTGACTTACCTTCTATCTTTCACTCTAAGAGCTTGATAAAACCTATTATGTCTTATAGGTCTTTGCTTGAATAATCTAGCAATGTGAGCTCTCTAATCATAATTGAAGCACACCATACTTTTTGCAAAAATTTCTTTCTACATTTCTATATTTTGAAAATATCTTGCAATGTGTCCTATTTCATAATAACTATAGCACTCAATATATTTTGAAGGAAACTCAACTTGTCTTACCTTAAATGGAAAATATTTTGTAAAGTATCCTATGTCATGACAATTAAGACACTCAACTTTACTTACACCCTTTGATTGATTACCCCCATCATAGTTCCATGCAAGTTCATTCTTAACAGGTCTTCTACATTATCTAGATTTATGTCCAAACTGATTACAAGTATAGCAATAACCATTGAAATTTGCATACCTCATGGTATTTGGTTATCTAATCTATTTTGTATTCATTCTACCACCACCTTCATTTATTATCTAATGATTTTTCTTCAAAGGCTGATTATCCTTATTCACATTAGTCTTCATCTTATCTTGAGTAGCAGTCTCTAGTTCTTTATATACAAGACCAATCTTATCACTTACATGTTTTTGATCATTCAAAATATTGTCTATATCACTTGAGCTCTTTTTAAATCTCACAAAAGACATAACCTTACTATATACATTATATAACTCATATTTTAATGACTCATTTTCAATTACATACCTTGCACATTCATCTTCTTTAGATTTTAAGCTTGCAGACAGGATTTCCAATTGACAATTGATGTTTGACCATCTCTTCATGTTCTTTGGCATCTTCATCCATTCTTGCCTCAAACACACTAAATTGCTCCTCGAATTACTTGAGTTTAGATTTCATCTTTTTATTGATCTTCTCTTCAATATTTAATTCTTCATGAGAATTTATCAATGCAGTTACATAGTCCACCTCATCTTCATCATTATCTAAATCACTCCAAGTAGACCCTTTTTATTGTGAGCAACTTCCTTCTTTAGCCATGAACAAAACTCCATCTTTAGCAGAACCATCATCTTTATGATCATATTCTGAGTTACTATCTTTACTCTCATCTAATGAGCTACAATATTCTTTAGTGTAGAGACTCTTCTTATCCTTGAATTTCTTCTTGTTATCAAATTTTTTGAAACCCTTTTTGCTTTTATCAGACCTGAAAGATCTATTACCATCATCAAGACCTTGATCATGTTCTTCATCATCATCCTTCTTATACTTATGAGGTCACTTATTAGCAAAATTTCCTATCTCACCATAATTGAAGCATTTGAGGGGTAGCTTACCCTTATACTTTGTTGAACCTGTTCTCAATTTTCTTGAAATCAAAGCAATTAGTTCATCCTCATTTATAGTAGGAATGTCATCCTCCTTGAGTTTCTTACCTTATAACTTCTTTGTCTAGATTTTAGTCTTGAAATTTACTTCATTATTTGGAGGTATATCATCATTTCTCCTCATCTATAGGTAGTAAGGGTAGCATGCAATTGATTCATCTTCAAATGAGTAAGATCATGACTCTCTTCTATAACAGATACTTTTGGATCAAACTTGGGGGATAAAGACTTTAATACATTTTGAACAACAATAGTCTCTTCAATATTATTTCCAAGACCTCTAATGATGTTCACAACCTCATCAAATTTCTTGGGGGATAAATTTAATTTTGAGACATTCAAATTGCCTTCTATGAGTCTACAACTTAGCAAGCTTAACCTTTGAATCTCCTTCAAAAATAGTCTTCAATTTATCCCATATTTCCTTGGTATATGTGCAATGTGTTACTTTGGTGAACTCAATTTTTTTAAGACCACAAGTGATGGCATTCATTGTCTTAGAGTTTTTCTTAAACATCTTCTTATTTACAACACTAGATGGAGGAATAGTGGGAACAACATAACCATCCTTAATATATTGCCATATGTAGACACCTAAAATTGGCCACCGATAACCTCAAATTAGGGTTTTAACCAATTTCTACCTAAAATACATAATTTGGCCTAAAAACACTAAAACATGCCTAATGATGTGAAAATGACATATTCAAATGCTAATTTTGGCTAGAGTATCATTAAATGGGGTAATGCAATTTATGGGCTAGCTAACTTTGATCAAACCAATCTGAGTCAAAATGCCAATTTTGCACCTGGGTGGTCTGGATTGATTTTTCCTATCAAATCTCTTACATAAGACATGTGCCTTTGTTATTTGATGTTGATAAATTCCTAAATGGGATATCGGATCTAATGCATCTGGTATTGCCTTCCAATTCCAATCCAATCAAATTTTGGACCAATAACAAGACATTTTGATCAATTTGAGTAATTTGTGCACAAAGTGCTTAAACATACTTAAGAGTTAATTAAACCAAATTAGAGCCTAATCAAGAAATCCATAAAAAAAATTTGAATAATTTATTTTGGAAATGAATATTGAATATCTGCATCATCAGGTGACCTCATTTCTTGGGAAGACATCCCTAGGCCATAAATGCCACAAATATCAAGATTCATGCCCTTCATGCCTCATCAATACCTTCCATGATGCCATCCATGCCTCTTAATTACCCCTTATTTCAATGTCATGATGAGGATAATTATAAACTTAATTCCAAAAATTGAATTAATCTTCAACAACACATCTCAATCTCAGGATGGACTATTCAAGTTGATTCTAAACATTCCCAAAAATCTATAAATAGAGAGGCCGTGAACATCATTTCTAAGCTATTTTGGTGTAATGTTATTATGCTCAAATATCTTCAAAAAGATATGATTATGAAAAGTTATAATGAAAAAATTATTACAAAGCTCCATGCAACTAGTCTTATCATGCCAAATTGATTCCAAGCCAAGCCAAGACACAAGCTAAAACTGTTAAGGAGAGATGGAGGTAGCCAAGCTTCCATTGCCAATGACTTCATGAGCATAAAGATAAGAAATCCACTACAATAAGAATTTTGGAGCATCTAAGGAAGGTAAAAGAGGGTTTCTTTTACATTTTAATTGTGTGTTTTATTCATGTTTGTTAACTAAGCTCTCCCAAGTTTTTAGGCCTAGATATGTTATGCTAGTTAGTGTGTTTCTTTTATTTTGTTTTCATTTTGAAACTAACACCATACTAACCATCCTCTCTTGAGTCAAATTCCTAGATCACACCATACATCAAACCCTAAGGACATAATGTATGTCCTCATCCTGACACTCTAAAAATCATAATTGGATCCATTAAACATTAGTGTTTGCTTAATAGAGAAACCACCTTGCACATTCTAAATAGCCATTGTAGCTTGGATGACCTTCAAATTATCAAGATTTAACCAAAGAACCTTTCTCTAATACCAATTTTTAGAGATAAAAATCACTGAGAGGGGTGCATCAATGATGAAAAACAATCCAATACAATTTCTAAACCCTTGAAAATACCTAAGCACTCAACACAAGCATTTATTAAGAATACAGATCATTCATAATAGTGAATAATTAACATAAAGAAAGATCAAATTCACAACACAAGATCTATGTGGAAAACCCTCTTGGGGAATAAAACCCATTCTCAATCTTGAAAACACATGGAATACTATCCTATAATATGATCACAAATAATGAGACTGATCAAGTCTTTCTGATCAAGAACCTTTGGTCAAGTCCTTCTGACCTACAACCTTGATCAAGTCCTTCTGATCAAAGGTCTTTAGTGAGACCATTTTTAATAAGGAGAAACTACCAATAAGGAAGATCATGTCCTTTAGATCCTCCTTGGAAATAAAACTTCTACCTTAGAGATGATGTCTTCAACACCTGATGATGGACCTCTTGATTCTCTATCAACTACACAAACTTTCTCTCCTTAACTCAAACAATCCTCATATGCACACCTAGACCTATTTGCATATCCTCAAATTTCAAGAGAATAATCATTACGTAATAAACATGACCTATAGGTAATATACACAGTCCTCAATCTATTTTGATCTTCAACTCATCCTCAAGGCACTCTACCCCTTTGCTCTACAAAATACATACACAAGCCTCTCTCCAATCTCTTTCTTATAACACTAGAAGCCAACATATTTGGTTCCACTATATACAGAGAAATCATGAATTATCAAATCCATAATAATCCTTATTAGCCACAATACATGCCTTTACCCTTAAGGCATCTCACATGGGTCACACTTAAGTACAATCCCTTTCAAAATAGTCCTAAGTCAATTTTGGGTCTTATAGAGACACATTCATCTCTTTGACACTTATTCAAGCATAATAAGAACATAAGACAACTTAAAAACACATAGTTCCACTCTTTATGTCTCCTAAGACATCCTAAAAATATCAAAGTCATTGTATCTTACATATACATATGCTCAAACAACTTAAATAGAGACCTTATACATAGGAGCACCATTACCAAACATACATCAACTTCTTAAGCACTATTCATATTCAAGATAGATTGATCACACCTCCAAAATACTCATAGAGAATCCTCATATAGTCTCAAACACTCCCCAATATCCAATTTACCATGAAACATTGAAAAAACATCCACATAAGCTCAAATATACTTCTCAAGTCATTTGCAGAACATGTATGAAAACACAATCAACTTTGGAGCTCAAAATATTTGACTATACACACTTTCATATCTTTAAATCCATATTTTTAGATGCACCTTAGAGTCCTCTACCACTTTTATTTTTACTATAATAGAAAATTTGACTTATACCAAAATTTATGGTCCAAAAACTAGAAACTAGTCTTTCCTTCATAAATTCAAATATTTAAATGCAAATGATCACAATTAAACTTCAAACACTAAGTTGAATCTCGTGAACTCACTGTTCAAATCAAATATGT
This sequence comes from Torreya grandis, assembly GCA_037957365.1. Lineage (NCBI taxonomy): Eukaryota > Viridiplantae > Streptophyta > Pinopsida > Cupressales > Taxaceae > Torreya > Torreya grandis. The sequence continues at coordinate 2,812,377 of JARHVA010000208.1, forward strand.
ACCATTGATATTTTATGGTCTTTGACACATAGGAACCAATGATTAGTCATTAAACATTGGTCAATTTGACCACATCTCATGCATCTTTGAAATGTTGACTCCATGCACTCCATCAATCTCTATGGATAAACCAGTCCTTCAATGATCAACGCTCAATGTTCGATCAGTTTGTACAAATCCCTGCTCATCATTAAATACTTATCTTATACCATTTATTAGCTATTAAACATCATGCACCTATCCTTATCTCATTAATTCTTGACTTCTTGGAGTAACTCACACCGATGATATTGCTCGAGCTTTAACTCTTATAGAAATGACTAGGTATGGGGACCCTTTTAATATGCTTGAGTAGCTATTTTTAGACCTTAATAACTTCTTCTACACTTCAATGCATGAGCTCAAATTTGGATTATATTATCACCTCACATAAGAGAGACCAACCATGTGACACATTACTCATAAAACCTTTATGTGCATGAGATACAATGCCATTAAAGAGCCTTCTCAAAATCTTCTATCACAAAGCCAACTAAGTCAAAACCTACTTGAGAGGCCAACTTTCATCAAGCATAACTTTTATCATGATTTAGTGAATTATCTCAAATTTAACACAAATCATCTATGCTCAAATTTAACTATAAAAATATAACACGTGCAAGATATAACACCATCAAAATACTCACTCAGCTCTTCTTTCCATATTGTTAAATTGGCTAAGTATGGGAAAATAAAGTCAAACTACCTGGGAGCCCAACTTTGCATAAGCATATATTTTGATGTGCTTCATTTCATGATCTATAAATTAGTATAAATAAAATAGGTCCAAAATGAACAAACCCATATTATCACCTTCTTCTAAAACATCCACACATGTGAGATATTCTATCATCAAACTGATCCATATTACAAATTTGGCCATATTATATCATCCAAATTTACACCCTCATATCTTTGACCATGCTTTGATGCATGACTTTAGATCTAGTTAATAACTAGATAATAATATGATCAAAACCATATGAACATATCCCCTTGACTCATCCACATGTGGTAATGGTGGTGACATCAAACTACCTATTTATATTTTCTACCATTGGACCCAAAGTGTCTAGATGGACAACCAAATGAATACCACTTATGTAAACAAGATTTCAAAATAAAGATAACATCTTATGGACCTATTAGACATACTCCAACCACCATATTCATCCTTGAACATCTTAATCATCCAAAAATTGAAGATCAACCAAGCCAACATAAAACACACTAGAACAAGCACATCACACACTTTGTCATTATTACTTGGGCTATCAAATCACTTCATCCACTCATCATGACACCTCTATGACATCACCATAACATCACTAATAACTCTCCAACATGGAGCACATTATTATTTCTTCTATCTTTGGAGACATGATTATCCTTTTCTTCTAAGTCCAAGCTCTATAGACTTTTTCCCTTATTTTGAAAAAATATTTTAAGTGTACAACTTATCTCAGGATTGATCAGTTTTAAAGAACACAGTTTACACCCTAGCTTTGGGTGTGTTCAAAGTGTGTCATTTATATTTTTGGATTGTATTCTTCCCATTCCCATCATCTTTGGGACATTTTTTCTCTAGTTATATTTTGATCACTAATGAAATCAACACATTCAAGCATTAGCTAATATGGATTTAATCTATCCCATGATTTAATATCACATTCTCTCTCCTTTAGAGAGTCCATCACTCTCTTTCATCCTAGTATGTCCTTTTGAGGGGGAATCATGGGTCATTTCCATTTTCTTATTGAAAACTCTTTTCTTTAAAAAGGCATTTCTTTGCTTGAATGTCTTGCCATGCCTTCTCAAATAGGGGCAAAATGTAGACATCCAATTCTTAACACCATTGTGTTGAAATTATCAATCTTACTTGAAATGCACTAAAATGTAAAATTAGGCCAAAATAAATAAAACCATGATAAATGGTTAAATATTATAATATACAAGCGCTAATTTAGGCTAATGTATCCTTAAATTAGGAAATGCATTTTATGTGATTATTAACATTGATCAAATAATTTTGAGTCAAAATGATGAAAATGCATTTTGGTGCTATGGATCACTCTTTTCTTCTAGTTCAGAAGCACATGTCATGTGCATGTGTTATTTTGTGTTGACAACATCTTAAATGGGATAAAAGCTCACACATAACTAACATCACATTCTAATTCCTCTCAAGTCAAGTTACAACCCAATAATATGACTTTTTGACCAGTTTGATTAATATTACCTAGAAAAATTAAACCAAATTATAAGCTTAAGTAATAATTATATGGAATTTGTTGAATATTTATTTATTAGAAATTGATTCGTATTAACTTCATCATCAAGTGATATGATCAAGGGGGTGGCATCCATAAGCCATAAATGCAATAAATATCAAGATTATGGCTTCGTATGCCTCTTTAATGCCCTTCCTCCCAAATATTTATGAATATTGTTTACATAATTGAATTAATTCATGTCCACACATATTCATCTTAAGATGGATGGTCATGGTTGATCCTGATCAATTTGTAAAATCTATAAATAGAAGGGCCAAGACCACTTTGATTAAGCTTAATTTGTGTAAACTAATTCTACAAGATTCTTTCCACAAGATTTCTTCATGTTGATTATTATGATTTATTTGAAATAGGATAGATTCATTGATAGACATAACATTGATTTTTATATCATGGGCTTAGATTATACTTGGTGTTCTTGAGATGGTGGAGGAGCTTGTTATGCACCATTGTTGAAGACTTGAGCACAAAATCAAGGGGAAAAACACGCTTGGAACCACTTATGGATTATGGGAAGCTCTTAGGAAGGTAACTTGTGTTTGATTTATTTCATTTGCTCTTAATTTTTATTTTCAAACCCTTTTGAATAGGTTGGCCTATATTCTTATGTTCTTATGCTTATTTTGTGTTTTTCATGATTAATGCTTGATCTAACTATCTTTGTAATCCATCTCTACATCCAATTCCATTTTCCTTTTATTATTGACAATTATTTTATTTGAAAATGCATTGATTTTCTTGAATGTCTCACCATGCCTTCTCAAATAAGGGGAAAATGTAGACATCCAATTCTTAACACCATTATGTTGAAATTGTCAATCTTACTCGAAATGTACTAAAATGTACAATTAAGCCAAAATCACTCAAAATGCACTAAGTAGTTCAATCTTGTCATAAATAAGTGTCAATTTAGGTAAATTTATCCCTAAATGGGGAAATTCATTTTATGTGATTATTAACTTTGATCAAATAATTAGGAGTCAAAATGATGAAAACACATTTTGGTGCTCTGGATCACTCTTTTCTTCTAATTTGGAAGCACACATCACATGCTTGTGTTATTTTGTGTTAACAACATCCTAAATGGGATAATGATCCATACGTAACTAATATCACTTTCTAATTCCTCTCGAGTCAAATTATGACCCATAATATGACTTTTTGACCAATTTAATTAATTAAGTGCACCAATTTCCAAAAAATTGCTCAAAAATTGATTTAATCTTAATTAAGCAGATTAAACCAAATTATGAGCTTAAATAAAAATTACATGGAAGTTATTGATTATTTATTTATTATAAATTGATTCATATTATTTGCATCATCAAATAACATGATCAGGAATCTATAAGCTATAAATGCAACAAATATCAGGATTATGACTTCCCATGCCTCTTTAATGCCTCTTCCTCCCAAATCATTATGAGAATATTATGGATTTTAATTACGTAATTGAATTAATTCATGGCCACACATCTTGATGTCAATATGGATGGTCATGATTGATCTTGATCAATTTTTAAAATCTATAAATAGAAGGGCCAAGACCACTTTGATTAAGCTTAATTTGTATAAACTTATAATGCAAGATTCTCTCCACAAGCTTTTTTTGTGTTGATTATTATGATTTATTTGCAATAGGATAGCTTCATTGATAGGAATAGGATTGGTTGTCATATCATGGGCCTATATTATAATTGGTGTTCTTGATATGGTGAAGGAGCTTGCCTTACACCATTGTTAAAGACTTGAGCACCAAATCAAGGGGGGAAACATGCTTGGAACCGTATAATGGGAATCTCTTGGGAATGTAACTTGTATTTACTTTATTTTATTTAATATTAATTATCATTTGCACACCCTATTGAATAGGTCAGCCTAGATTATTATTTATTTATACATTTATCATGTTTTCCATGACTAATTTCTTGATCTAACCATCTTTGTAATCCATCTCTACATGGTATATATTCATAATTACTCCCCATTCATTTCTCACCTAGAAAATACCTAAGGAAACTTATCAAATAATTCAATCAAACACTCAATAAATCAACACTTCCATATTTTCTCTTATTTTTTATCAATCATAGGGATAACACATACACATGTCTAAAGTATTGAAGGAGCAGCCTAAGATCTTGATTTTCCAAGTTACAAGTTAGGTCACTATTGTACTTGATTTTCACATATTTCATGATTCATAGACAATCCAACACATAGGGGAGAACTACATCAGTATGAGGCCCTCTTTATAATATTGTCTATATAGGTAGTGCTCATTAATAGAGGGGTATTTAGGGTCATCTTGACACCATGAGCCCACTAACCCATTTTTTCCCAAGATCATTATGAACATGAAGAACTAGGTTTTTGTAATTTTATGACGAATGATAGTCCATGACCCAGATCTAAATGCACCAAAGCAAAGGTGAAGACAAAACTAAAATAATATAAGTGGTTACATCATTTTCTAACATGTATTTTATATAAGACACCTACGTCCAGTTCAGATAGTAGCATCGATGTGAAACTACCTTAGGCTAATGCTATTATCTATAGCTCTAGAGGCACCCATCATAGAATTTGGTGATTGATTTAAAAATTTCTTCCATTCAGATTCTTGCTTGTTTTAGATCTAGAACTGTGTCAACATCATAACCAATTAAGTACATTATTTCTTTATCATTTACATATCTATCATAGTTATATTTACTATTTCTATCCTATCTTAATTTAATGAATTTATTATATGTTATATCTTAGATTATCATTTAATTGGTTTGTTGTAGATATAATCATCACTCTTATGCATTATCATTTATATATTCTTAACCTTATATACCTAAGTAGGATCCTTATCTAATTTAGGTATAAAAAAAAAACCATCCATTATTTTTTTATTTATTAAATGTTTCCTAAATTCTAATATCCTGAAGAGGGCCCAACCACATGTGGTTATCCCACCTAGGTGTGTGTGTGCACCATTGTGATCATGCTAGAATGTGATGCAATGCTTGGATGTCAAAACTTGACAAATATGAAACTTTGACATGTGTTTCATACTCAAAATTGGATTTAATGTTTCCCATTTCATGGGTTTTGGATGGGTATTAATTTTTGGTAATGTCTCAAGATGGTGTTAATGGATTTTTAAATGAGAATGTCAAATATTGACTAAGTTAGTGAGTATGATCTAAGGATTGAATAGTAACTATAGATGACTATTTGATATTTCCCACTATAGTATAAATATTAAATGTGTCTATGCTGACCTAATAGATACATTTAAAATTTAAAATTAGATGTTAAGGGTTCATGGACACTACTAGCAAAGGCAAACACCTGCAACAAACTAAAACTATCTTATTTTTATCAATATTATATTAAGATATAAATTAAATGATTTGGAATATGATGACACTCTATTTAAAGATAAAATAAATAAAAATAAATAAAATTAGAGAATAAATACTAAAAAATCTTTAAGCTAACAAAATAAGATAATTGGAATACACACAAAATTACACATTACATACGATTTCACTTGGGAAACCCTTTAAATAAAAAAACTATCATAGAAACATCCTTTGTTATTATATTAACTTAACCATATTATAATAAAAATTAATTATTATTTCTAGCCACCATTAGTCCTTGATGAAATTGGTAGGTATGTTGTGATATTAGGACTTAAAATTTATATTTATATGATATTAAACCCTCCTTATAATGATTATTCATTCCATCAAATGATCATCTATAATACTCTTATCAAAGGTTAGGATGCTTTAGCATTGTTTAAGGTAGTTACAAAATTTTGTTAGGATCTTAGAGTACAATTGATTACTTTTGTATAAGTAACTAAACACAAAATTGAAACCAGAAGTAATAAGTAATTAGAAATTAAAAAAACAAATAATAGGAGATACAAGAAACAACCAATCTATATTAAACTCTTCCAGAAGGAAATACAATGAATAAATCTCTCTCTCCTCACACCTCGCATATGTACAATAATTCTCCCTCTAGAGTTCTCTCTCTCAATCAATTACAATTAACTCAATTACTGAATTGTACATGCTATGAGGATCTAACCCTACTATATAGTATACTACAACACTAGAGATCATGAGCCATGCATTTTCCACCCTTAGATCCACCTCTTAAATCAAAGGCTCAAATCTATTCTCCTAAAAATAACAATTTTGGAAATGCACAAAAGTCGGTGTCAGTCTGAAGATGACCAATGTCGATTGACCCCTAACCGATGTTAGTTGGTTCTGACTGATGCCAGTTACTATGTACACCTAGCAACCTCCACATTAGCTCATTAGTGAAGCTTTTAGCTCCACAACTCAATAATCTCCCACTTGGAGATAAATAACTACACCTACACCTGTATAGCAACATCCTCTAAACATTTCTGGCTTGTTTCTCCCTCTTCAAGTTCAATCTTGAAGACCAAAAAAATTTGAATGAAGATTCAACTTCTCCTTTGTTACTGACTTTGTTAACATATCAGCAGGGTTCTTATCCATATGGATTTTTTCTAGCTTAAACTGTCCATCCTCTAATACCTATCTAATGAAGTGGTACCTAAGCTGTATATGTTTAGTTCTTGAATGAAAGGCTGAATTCTTTGCCAAATGAATTGCACTTTGACTATCACTGTACAATTTGCAACTCTCTTGCTCCTTTCCCAACTCTTCCATGAATCGAGTCATCCAAATCATTTCCTTATTGGCCTCTGTGACTGCAATGTATTCTGCCTCTGTAGTAGACAAGGCAACAACCTTCTACAACTTTGAAATCCAGCTAACCATCATTCCACCAATAGTGAACACATATCCTATGGTGTTTCTCCTACCATCCAAGTCACCTGCCATATTTGAATCTACATACCGATGTAGAGAAGTGTTTGACCCTCCATAGCATAAATGCCTATTGCTGGTCCCTCTTAGATATCTGAGAATCCACTGAATTGCTTTCTAATGTTCCTTTCCTAGATTGGCCATAAACTTGCTGACAACTCCCACTGCTTGGGCACTATCTGGTCTAGTACATACCATTTCATAAATCAAGCTCCCAACTACTGAAGCATATGGAACTCTACTCATGTACTCAACCTCATCATGTGATTTAGGACATTGTTCTTTGCTCAACTTGAAGTGTCTATCCATAGGTGTGCTTACCTATTTTGCATCCTACATATTGAACCTCTCCAACACCTTATTCACATAATCCTCTTGAGACAAAATCAAACTATGATTTTTCCTATCTCTCTTAATATTCATGCCAAGGAATTTATTTGCTGCTCTTAAATCCCTCATGGCAAATGTGTGAGCTAATTTTACCTTAAGCTCAGTAATTTCCTGCATGTGTGAACCTATAACAAGCATATCATCTACATATAGTAATAGGATAATATAACTACCATTATCTAATCTATTAAAATAAATACAATGGTTAGATTGATATTTACTAAAGTCATGCTCTATCATAAACCTGTCAAACCTCAAATACCATTGTCTTGGAGCTTGCTTAAGACCATATAAGCTTTTCTTTAACCTGCACACAAGTTTCTCCTTACCTTTGACCTCAAAACCTTCTGGCTAATCCATATATATCTCTTCATCCAAATCTCTATGAAGAAATGTTGTCTTAACATCAAGCTGCTCAAGATGTAAATCCTCAATAGCAACTAAAGACAATACAATTTGAATAGAAGTCATTTTTACTACAGGAGAAAAAATTTCACCAAAATCAATACCTAGTTCCTGTGCAAATCCCTTTACTACCAACCTAGCCTTATGTCTCATTTGTCCATTTTCTCCTTCCTTTAACTTGTATACCCATTTGTTTTTTAGTGCTTTATTTTCGGCTGGCAACTCAACCAAATCCCATGTATGGCTCTCTTCCAAGGAATCAATTTTCTCATTCATGCCATGCTCCCACTATTTCCTGGATTCTACCTACATTGCCTCATCAAAACTTTCTAGTTCTCCACCATCAGTGAGCAACAAGTAGTATAAATAAGGGGAATAATGAATTGGAGGTTTACTTACCCTTTCAAACCTCCTTATGGGCGTTTGAGACTCATTTATAGCTTGATGTCTGCCCAAATTTTCTTTTGACAGTGACTGATCCCGATCATCTCTGATCAATGCCAGTCTGCACCTGACTGATGTCGATTCCTCCTGATCAATGTTGATTTCCACTTGACTAACATCAGTCTCTATGTTTTTCTATGAGTGATGATTTTTACCTATGAGCTCATTTTGGATCATAACCTCTTCCAAATCAAGATTGCCCTGCTCAGAATTATTTAGCCTCTTGAGTTGATCACTGTACATCACCTTCTCATTGAAAACTACATCATGGCTTCTAATAATTTTGTTAGTTTCTATATTCCATAACCGAAATCTGAAATCTCCAAAACCATAACCAATGAAAGTGCACCGCATAGATTTAACATCTAGCTTCTTTTTATTTTCTTTATTAATGTGCACAAAAGCTTCAGAACCAAAAACTCTAAGAAATGAAAGATCTAATTTTTTACCTATCTAAGCCTCTTCTGGAATTCCACCATCCAGTGCAGTAGAAGGTCCTTTGTTAATCAGGTAAACTACAGTATCTAAATCTTCTGCCCAAAATTGTAAGGGCAAACCAACATGCAACCTCATACTCCGTGCACGCTCCATTATTGTTCTATTCATCCTTTTAGCAACTCCATTTTTCTAAGGTGTCCTTGGAGCTGTCCTTTCCCTGCGTATTCCACTCATAAAATAGTAACTATTGAATTTATTGCTACAGTACTCACCATCATTGTCAGATCTAAGGCACTTTAATCTCAAACCTATTTCATTCTCAACCAAAGCTTTCCATTTCTTAAATGTGTCAAAAACATCAAATTTCCTCTTTATGCAATAAACCCATACCTTTCTTGTAGCATCATCAATGAAAGAAACATAATATTGTGATCCTCCAATAGAAGCTACCTGAGATGGTCCCCACACGTCTATGTGAACAAGCTCTAACTTGTGCTTCTTCTTTGTTGACCCAGTTTTGAGAAACCTCACTTTCTTCTATTTCCCAAAAATACAATGCTCACAGAAATCTAGATCTATGCTTTTCAAATCTGAAAGCTTACCTTTTCACTTAAGAACATTCATTCCCTTCTCACTCATGTGACCAAGCCTACAATGCCACAACTTTGCATCTACATCTGAAGTAGATAAAACAGAAGGAGAATAATCAGTAATACAAGTAGATAGATAAAGTGTACCTACTCTCTTACCTTTTGCTAATACAAGTGCATCCTTGGAAACTTTCCAAGATTTAGCTGTGAGAGTTACTGTGCAACCCTCATCACCCAACTTTTCTACAGAAATCAGATTTCTCTTTAGGATGGGTACATGCATGACATCCTTCAACACTCATGTGTTGCCATTCTACAATTTCAGCTGCACTTTTCCTTTGCCAACAATTTTACAAGGCTCATCATCCCCTAAATAAACTTTTCCAAAATCTCCATGGACATAATCATTGAAAAATTCTCTATTTGGGGTTGCATGGAAAGAGGCACCAAAATCTAAAACCCATGATTCTACTTTATTATCCAAAGAAAATATAAGAGCATCCTGTGTAACAATACCTGTAACTTTTGCTTCTTTATTACCTTCATGCTGATTTTCTTTGTTATCCTTCAACCAACAATCTTTCTTTGCATGCCCTTTCTTTCCACAATTCTAGTAGGTTATTCTTCCATTTTTGGATTTGGATCTACTTCCCATCTTTGACCTTGATTTCCCTTGCTTGCCCTTCTCTCTTTGCCTTCCCCTACTTTCAAAACTTAAAGCATTACCTGATGTTTTCCCTGTGTTTTTTTTGCAAATTTATTCATTCAAGATTACACTAACAACATCATCAACTTTCAAGATAATTGAAGCAGATGTAGTATTACTAACTGTCATTACCAAACTATGCCAACTTTTAGGCAAAGAGCATAAGATTAAGAGAGCCTTAATTTCATCATCAAAAACTATTTTGATTGAATTTAATTGATTTGCTATTGTATGGAAATCATTAAGATGACTAGATACAGATCCACCTTCTTGCATTTGCAAATTAAATAATTTCTTCATAAGATATACCTTATTCAAAGCTGAGGGTTTTTCATATAAATTTTCCAAAGTATCCATTAACTCTACCATTGTCTTTGCCTGTGATAAGTTGGAAAACATATAAGCTGCCAGGCTCAACCTTATAGATCCAAGAGCCTTTCTATCAAGAACATTCCATTCTTCATCTTCCATATCTATGGGCTTCCTTGAAACCCCACCCAATGGTAAATATAGATCTTTCTAATACAGATAATCTTCAATCTACATCCTCCATAATTGATAATTATTGCCATTGAATTTCTCCATTCTTAGTTTACTTTCTTCTGCCATTGCTTTGCTCCCACTCAATCAAAAACCCTTGTGAGTGAATTCTGTAATCAACAAACACTAACACGCTCTGATACCAGTTGTTAGGATCTTAGAGTACAATTGATTACTTTTGTATAAGAAACTAAACATGGAATTGAAACTAGAAGTAATAAGTAATTAGAAATCAAAAATAGCAAATAATAGGAGATACAAGAAATAACCAATCTGTATTAAACTCTTCTAGAAGGAAATACAATGAAAAAATCTCTCTCTCCTCACACCTCACAGATGTACAGTAATTCTCCCTCTAGAGTTCTCTCTCTCTCTCAATCAATTACAATCAACTCAATTACTGAATTTTACATGCTATGAGGATCTAACCCTACTATATAGTATACTACAACACTAGGGTTCATGAGCCATACATTCACAACCCTTAGATCCACCTCTTAAATCAAAGGCTCAAATCTGTTCTCCTAAAAATAACAATTCTAGAAATGTACAGAAGTCAGTGTTGGTATAAAGATGATCGATGCTGGTTGACCCCTAACCGATGTCGATTGGTTCTAACCGATGCCAGTTACTGTGTACGCCCAGAAACCTCCACATTAGCTCATTAGTGAAGCTTTTAGCTCCACAACTCAACAAATTTAAGGTTTAATATTTACATTATTTATGCTTGTTCTAGCCAATACATGTGTAAACATCTTTTTGTAAATGTATTAAGGATGTTCATATCAATTAATTAATCCTTTTGAGTAAATTTCAAGTCATGCTAAAAGCCTCAAAAGTTCTTATTGTTCAACATAGGTATATAAAGCTATTTTTCACCTTGTGATGGGTCCAAAAGTTATCATATTATGAGAAAATGAGAATGCTACATTGACGTGAATTTAAAAGGTCATAATTACATTTAATACCCACATGGTCAACCATTCCTTTTCACTTCCTCATTTATATTCAACGTTGGTTAACCTTAATTCATTTTTCCAACGTACTCTTTGCTCACTAATCCCATTAGGCAATAATAAATGCATTTTACCATGGTTTTGTGAGTTGAAGGTACAGGTTTGAAGCATAAAACCACCTAATAGTCTATAAAAGAGTTATATAATGAATTTTTAATGCAATATAAAATCACATATAGGTACATTTATCATTAGAGGAAATAGAAGTGAGGTTTCAAGGATAAAACTAAAATTATAAATCTAAAAGGCCATTACTAAAGACTCATCCACAAGGATATCAACATGGTAGTGAAGGATAATATATTAAAATAAGTTTAATAAATTTTACAAAACATCCTCCATCCTCCATCAAGTTAAAATCATGCTAAGACAAAGTTTATAGGTTCAAAAAGTGGCAAATACAACTCAAGATCTCCATCAAGTCACTAGACAATGAAGATGGGCAGATTTATGAATATTGGTTCATGGTGGATGAGATATATAAATACCAGTGATATTAGGGTATTTAGGATACCCCTATTCCATTCAAATTAATATCAATATTTTTTAACAAGAGGCATTAATCTTTCTGAACAATCCTTAAAAAGATAGGCAGCTCTAAACCCTAGCTAGCTCAATTTTAGCAAGTGGGAATGCATTTTAGAGAATATGGGTACTAAATAAATATGTAAAATGGTATGAAAAACTATAAAATTAAATTTTGACAACCTTTAAACACATTATAATCAACTAAAAAACTCAAATCAAGAATTTACTAGCCCATCCAAGAGGATTTCTCCATTGTTCTTGATTTTTGGGTTGTAGGCAAAAAAGGACGTTTTAATGAGGATTTATTGAATAATTGAATGAATCTAGTGTTTTTAAGAGAGATAGGGGTAAAAAATAATAATTAGGTATTTATACCTCATAAAACTCAATATATGCCCATTTTTTCTCTCTAGGTGCCTTGTTCTTGATTTATGGGTTGTTGTAGGCCTAAAAAGGAGTGTTCTTGATGTTTTATGTGCTTGATAATGACCAAAAAGTGATTTTAATGGATATATGGGTTAATATAGGTTAAATTTTAAAAATTAATCAACTCTTGAGACCCTCTAAAACATACAATATGAAATTTTTTGTAGACTAGCTTGCTTGTTGTCCTACAAACCTACATTTCACAAAAAAGTGCATATTTTGAGTTTTACTCTATGAAACCTAATTAAAATTGACATTGAGGTCCATTTTGATGTTCCTAGATATATATAATTGGTTTAAATTATGTAAATTTCATGAGTATAGATTAAAATCTAAAACATAGATCTGTACCATGAAGAAAATCAAGTTCTTGAGCTTATTTGCATGGAATCAAGGGTGAAAATGACTCCAACAAGGTTTAAATGACAAAGTGAGATTGAATAAATATGTAAAAACTTATTTAAAACTCATAAAAAACATAATTTTTCTATCAAATTCCTTGGGCCATTGGCAAGGTGAGTTAAGGCCATTAGATAAGCTAAAATAAGGTCTACTTAAGAGGTTTTAAACTAGAATGAGAAATTACCAGTCTAAGAATGGAAATCAAACTAATGAATAGGTAAAAACCTAAATTTACACCTTAATATGAAATATACATTTAAAGAGTTAATAACTTCATAGAGTGATGATAATGGGAGTGAGTAGGCCATGTGTCAAGACCTGATTTGTAATTGCCCTTCAAGATGTGAACTTGTAACTCCTCAATCAAGAAATGGGGATCAATTTCAAAAAGGATGGTTAATAATTCAAAATAATGAATAACTCATACACAAAATCTCAAGAAATCCATCATCAAAAAAATCTATCACATGTAAGATAGGAATCATATGACTATTTTCTTGCCTCGCATTAATATATAATTGATTTCATGATTGGATGATATTCATCATGAGCTTCTCAATGTCCTCATTCTCTATCTTCTCTCAATTATTATATATGTAATCCTAAAAATGAAATATAAAGGATCATATAGCCTAGTATGAATCCCTACTCAACTTAACACTTGTTCATTACATTTGGAGCGAATACAAACTAATTTGTACCCTCTCAAGCTTGCATCTAATGTATTTTATGATGGATTATTTGATGAATGCTAGTGATAGTGTCTTAAACTTCCTCTCATTTTTAATTTTAATTCTTACCTCTTTGTAAATAAGTAGTCTTCGTGTAGGTCATATGTAGTGTGTCAAATGGTTTTATAAGGGTTAAGTGTATAGACTATTCATTAGTGTCTTCTATGAGGCCTCTTAATCATCCCTCTTCAATGGTGTATTGACCATAGCCTTCATATTGAAATACTTATGTTAGGAGAGATAAGTTTGAGTTGTGTAATTTGATTTTAGTCTTATTCTAGTTCATAGTGTAGTCATAGGAAAGTGGAGGAGACCAATATTTTGATGCATCACCCCATTTCATGTTTAATCTTTCTTTTTCCTTTTCCTCATAGTTTGAATAGGTTTAGTGTTATATTTAGGTATAGCATTAAGAGATCCATCCATTTCTAGAGATTCACTCCACACTTTAGGCCACCCACAGCCTAGGAGTGTTTCCATTATGTCAATTGGGTGAGGATATTTTAAACACCTCCTCAAAGGGTATGACTCAAAGTGATAACAGTTTTTGGCACATGTAGTGGGATAGAGATTTAATAATATTATAAAAGATAGATGTTGGTCTTATCAAATTTACAGATGTCATAACATTATACATACAACATTTAGTGACTCCAAGCATATTTCAAAAGGTTTTAGTAGCCCAGGCACTTAAGGTACTATCCTTCAAGAAGTAGACCTTTTGTTGACTATTTAAGAGTGTATTTAAATGAATTTATAGCTCATTTGAATTTATAACAAGTCAAATTACTATGGATAATGTACACCTTCCCCCCTCCTTATCCAAATGCATTCTATATGCCCTCTTACAATCCATATCTATTTGAGAATACTTCCACCTTTATGTCAAATAACCCTATCATAGTAGGATACCATCATCTTCATCATGTTTGCCTCCCTCCCATTCATAGACCTATTAGAAACATGTTCATACTTATAACCAGATCCAAGAGGGTTAGTTTACTCCCAATCATCATGGACATTCACCTATTTAGCCTCAATGACAAAATGCTAAATTTTGAGAAATAAATGAGGGGTTTGGATACAAAGCAAGAATATGATTTACATCAAGAGAATCAAATGAAGCAAGAATTTATCTAAATATAATGGTGATAAGTATAATAAAACCTATAAAATTCTAATTTTAGACAAATTACTCTCATAACTATACACCAGCCTATGTAAAGGGAAACTTCAACTTTAAAAATCCTAAGTTTTAGAGGCCCTGATCCATTGAGAGATCCTATACCTATGAAAAATCAGCCTATCATCCCTCATGAATAACCCTCTCAAGAGTATAATCTTCCTAAAAATCCTTAAACCTTTCAATCATGGAGGCATTCTTAGACCAAACACCTTGATTTCATAATGTTAACCCTTGAAAAGATATTCCTATCACACTAATCCAAAATCAGCAAGAGGAAGAGGTTTTAGAGACCAAACCAAGAAATTTTTAAAGCTCAAAAATCTCTTCACACACCCCTCAAGTTGTATTTGTTAATAAAGATCAAGGCAAATCAAAATTTGATAGGTTGATTACTAAGTGAAAATATAAGAATGAGGCATTTCAATCACAAGTTTATTTTCCTCCTTCCAAACAACTCTTAAATGAGCCCATTACTCCTAATTTTTAAAATTTTAGCAATGTTTCTCCACTTCCAAAGCCAACCCATGAACAATTTTTTTTTTTATAATGACTCCTATTTAGTTTTACTCTAGCCCACCAATTGAGGCTTCTTACCCTCCCACCATCTCCCTTTTTGAAAGAGGACCAATTGTATGGAGGGTAGATTGAAACCATTCAGATGAAGAGGAAAGTGCTTTAAGTGAAGAAGAGGAGGAAATAATCATTGGCAGTCCCCTCTATGAAGAGGAATAAAAATTAGACTTGAGAAAAGAGGAGCATGAGTTAAACTTTTGTTAGACGGATGAGCTTCCATTCCACATGGAAGAAGAGAAACATCAATATAGTTGGCATGGAATGATCTTGATGAAGGAGTTTATGATGGCATGGAAATATTAGGGGCTGAGGTTGCAAAAGACATTGAAGAAGATGACACTCCCCAAAGTGATCAAGGTGAAGGCTTAAATTAAGTTATAATGGTTCTTAATAAGCAAAAGGTAGACCTTGATGAAGAAAATTTGTATTTATACCATGACTCCATTTAGGAGTTTGAAGTCCTTGGTAGGAATACAGTCCCTAAAAAGAAGGGTAATAATGTTAATAAAGTTATCCTCTACCCTAGTGGGCAAGGAGGAGACCTAAATAAATAGAGGAAATAATACCTTGAACTCATTCAATATATTAAGACTCTTTTTAGGCATACATCTCTTAGTGAAAATATTTATATGGTGGTTGTCAAGGTTGGAGAACATGCTCAAGAAAGTGTTAATCAAATCATATCTCAAGAAGATTCTGATGAAACTTAGGGGTAGTCTCTGGATCTCCTTGAAGAGATTAAGAAGAATGTAGTAGTTGACAAAAAAAATTACATCCCTCAAGATGTCATAGAAGACCAATAATAATGTCTCCACGAGCCATTAGAAGCCAAAGTTGTAATTGTCCCTATGAATCAGAATATAATCCCTTTTTGAAGGCACTTTAAATATAGAAGAGAAGCATGAGGTGAAAATTGAACCACAAGAGTAGTTTGTGTTTAGAGGAGATATGGTTGCTTCAATTTATCCACTTGGACACAAACCAAAGAGGTTAAAATTCAAAATAAGAGTTGATCTAACAAGAATAATACCTAAATAATAGCTTGTTCTTCATCTCTATCAACCATATGGAGAATAAATAAGAGATTTTTGCTTTGACCCAAGTGGGATGGAGGTATTTTGGGTCTTGTATATAGTAGGTTAGTCTTTTTTTTCTCCAAATTCTTCTAGCATGATGTTTCTTAGTTGATTATTACTCCTCCTTTCCCTAAATCCTTCTTGGCATAGTGTGTTTATTATTTATTCTATTGGTGTGTTTGTAAGGTGTTATTAGCTATTTCAAATTATTATAAAGGATAGAATTGCATTCTAGTTTCAAGGTCTAAATCAGTGTTGTTACTAAGTGATAGGTGACTCCATAGCCCAATGGATTTCCTAAGGCTATTAGTCTAGGTTTTTAATAAGAAAACAATCCCTAGAGGTCACCAAGAATATTAGCCATTTATATCCATCATTGGTCCTTGATGAAATTGGTAGGTACATTGTGATATTAGGAGTTGTAATTTCTCCTTATAGTATCCTAAACCCTCCATATAATTCTTAATCATGCCCTCAAATAATTATCTATAATACTCTTAGCATAGGTTAGGATGTTTTATCATTGTTTAAGGTAGTTGAAAAAGTTAAGGTTTAATATTTCCATTATTTATGCTTGTCCGAGACAATCCAAGTGAAAACATCTTGTTTTTAATGTATTAAGGATGTATGAAGTTAGTTCATTAATCCTTGAACAAATTTCAAGTCATGCTAAAATACTTAAAAGTTCTTATTATTCAACATAGGTATACAAAGTTGTTTTTCACCTTGTGATGGGTCCAAAAGCTATCACATTGTTAAAAAAATAGAATGCTACATTGAAGTCAAGTCCAAAGGTCATAAATTAATAGAGGTTCCATGTGGTTAGACACTCCATTTAAATCCCTCATTAATAATCCACATTAGTTAACCTCCATTCGTGTTTTTAACATACTCTTTGCTCACCAATCCTACTAGGCAACCATGAATTCATTTTACCATGGTTTTATGAGTTAAAAAGGAAGGTTTGAGGCATAAAACCACATGATGGTCTATAAAATATTTCTCTCATGAATTTTTAAATGTATGAGAATAGTACATATAGGTACAATCACCATTAGAGGGAATAGAGATGAGGTTCCAAGCATAAAACTAAAATTGTAGACCTAAAAGGCCATTAATAGAGATTCATCCACAAATATATCAACATGGTGGTGAAGGATATTATAAAAACCTCCTCCATACTCCACCAATTTAAAATCATGTTAAGATAGAGTTTAGATGTTCAAAAAATGGCAAATATAGCTCAAGATCTCCATCAGGTCATTAGACAATGAAGATGGAAAGATTTATGAAAATTGGTTCATAGAGGAGATATATCGGGATAAGTGATATTATGTGTTGGAGATTACCAATATTCCATTCAAAATTTTATAAATATTTATTAATAATAGGCCCTAATCTTTATGAACAATCCTTAAGAAGATAGGTAACTCCAAAACCCTCTAAAACCCTAACTAGATTAGATTTAAAAAGTGGGAATACATTTTAGAGAATATGGGTACTAAATAAACACAAAAATGGTATTAAAACATCCAAAATTATATTTTAACAACCTTAAAAAATTTATAATCACCCAAACCACTCAAATCAATAAGTCACTAACCCATCCAAGAGGAGTTCCCCATTGTTCTTGATTTTTAGGTCATTGTATGTAGAAAAGGGTGTTTTTATGAGGTTTTATTAAGTGAGTGAATAAAATGGTTTAATTAGAGATATATGTGTCTATTAAGGTACTATAAAAACAATAATTAGGTATTTATACCTCATGAAAGTCAATATATGCCCATTTCTCTCTTTAGGTGCCTTGTTCTTGATTTCTAGGTTGTTGTAGACCTAAAAAGGAGTGTTAATGATGCTTTTTGTGATATATCATGAAAAAAAATGATTTTAATGGTTATATGGATTAATATATGTTAAAATTAAAATTTAACCAGATATTTATACCCTATGTAACTCAAAAAATAAAAAAATTAGCAAACTAGGATGTTTGTCATCCTACAAACCCATATTTCATAAAAAAGTGCATATTTTGAGTTTTACTCAATGAAACCTCATGAAAAAATAAAATTAGGTATTTTTTTTATGTCCATGAAGTTATATAATTGGTTTTAATTCCTTAAATATCATGAGGAGAGAGTAAAATCTAAAACATAGGTCTGTAACATGAAGAAAATCAAGGTTCTTAAGCTTATTTGCATGGAATCAAGGGTGAAAAAGACTCCAAGAAGGTTTCAAAGATAAAATGAGGTTTAATAAATATATAAAACCATATTTAAACCTGATAAAAACTATAATTTTTCCATGTAATTCCTTGGGCCATTGGCAAGATGAGCTAAGGCCATTAGACAAGCCAAAATAAGGTCTTCTTAAGAGGTTTTAAACTAGAATGAGAAATCATAGATTCTAAGGAAATCACACTAACGAAGAGGTCCAAACCTCAAGTTACACATTAATAAATATTAAATATGAATTAAAATATTCAATAATGTTGTATATTGATTCTAAAAGGAGTGAGTAGGCCATGTATCAAGACCTGATTTGTAATTGCCCTTTAAGATGTGAACTTGTAACTTCTAAATCAAAAAAGGGGGATTAGTTTCAAGAATGATGGTGAGGAATTTAAGGTAATGAATAAGTTATATTCCACCTATCTATAAATATATAACATGTAAGAGATGAATCATATGACTATTTTCTTGCCTCTCATTAATGTATAATTGATTTCATGGTTGGATGACAGCCATCATGAGCTTATCCACATCCTCCTCCTCTCTATTCTATCAATTATTATATGCATAATCATACAAATAACATATAAATTATCCTCTATCCCTACTCAAATTAACACTTGTTCATCACCTTTGGATTTAATACAAATTTATCAGTGTCTTCTCAAGCTTGCATCTAGTGTATTTTTGGATGGATTGTTTGATGAATATTAGTGATAGTGTCTTAAAATTACTCTCATTTGTTCTTTTAATTCTTACCTCTTTGCATTTAATTAGTCTTATTGTAAGTCATATGTAGTGTTTAAAATGGTTTTATAAGGGTTAAGTATGGAAAATCTTCATTAGTGTCTTCTATTAGACCTCTTGATCATTCCTCTTAGTTGGTGTATTGACCATAGCCTTCATATTGAAATAGTTATGTTATAAATACTACTTTTGAGTTATGTAATCATATTTCAATATTATTTGAGTTCATATTATATTCATAAGCAAGTGGAGGAGACTAATATTTTTTTGCATCACCCCATTTCATGTTTAGGCTTTATTTCTCCCCTTTCCTTCAAGTTTGAATAGGTGTAGTGTTAACTTTAGGTGTAAAATCAAGGAAGACAACCCTTTATGAAGATTCAATCCACCTTTTAAGCCACCCACAACCTAAGAGTGTTTTCATAGTTTCAATAGGGTGAGGATATCTAAAACACTTCCTTAAAATGTCCAACTCAAATTGACAATAGGTACCAAAACCATGGTCTATATAAAACATGGGCTAAAACCACCTAAATATATACCAATATGATCCCCAAAAAATTCAGGGTGTTACCCCAAACCCTGTTGTGGGATTAACTACCTTCAGACCCCCAAATCAATCTGGGACTAACACCCCATTTTAGTTTTACAATCTAATAGAGTGTAAGTCATGAAAAATATGCAACACATTTCCAAAACTTTTTAAAGATTATTGAGTGTTCTTGCATAGACTTGGGTGATATTGAATATGTATATCAATAAATTGGGTTGGGCCAAGACAAGTGGAAAGTGTGCACAAGATTTATGTGGATCACACAAGTCCATGTATGTCAATGTGTGAAAAATGATGTTTCCAAGTTTTTATTACCAATTGTATGTGTCTAAAATTTCATATGTATATATTGACCCTTATACCTATCATGCTTAGATGATATAGTTGGTGGAAATGAAGACTATTTTCATTAGTCTTGTTATTTTTTCATATATCATATATATGTAATCTTATACTGGTATGAATTTTAGTTGAGGTGTTATAGATGATACAGGAGTGTCTGATTGTGGTATATATCCCTTGATTGGTTTCACTACTTTGAAATATTTTAAATTTTTATCATTCGTAGGACATGTATGTAGACATACATCATGTATGAAATACAAGCATAAGTGTAGGGTGGATGAAACAACATCCATAACATGAATCCAAGGTATACCGAGGAGGTTATAATCCAAATGGTTTTTCATTACTTGAAATGTAGTGGGTAAGATTTTAGACACAACTCTTATATTATATGTAATTATTCCTAGAGTTGGGAAAGCTATGTTGTCAAAAACTTTGATGTTCATATCTAATTTATTGAGAGAATAAATATTGATATGTATTTTATGCACACCAAATGTCCTAAGGTCTTTTGTTTAGTAATTATCAAAGATAACTAAGGGCATGATTTACAATTTTTGACTCTCTTATGTAGCTTGATAGGAATAAAATTGAGAGCATGTAGATGTTACCACATATATAGTTCAATACCTATGTCTAAACATTGTATCAAATCTAAACACCTTACTAGTCCTATATAGATAGATATTAATATATGATTCCCAATGCTAACAGTGGGTCAAGTAAAATAAATATGAAAGATGGAAAGGGTAAAGTATAAAAACTTGATTCTTAGGCCTAATAAGGATATTTTTGTTTGTAAATATTACTTATGAATCTAGATAAATATCATCTCTATATAGTTATTGGGGTGATTAATTAAACATTATAAACAAATAAAGTAATATTTATTTACTTATTATAAATAGTGATTAATAATGTAGTGAGTAAATTATACTCACCATAGTTAAGTAGGTGGTGTATTTTGGGTAGTAAATCTTAAAATATTTTTATCATAGTAGTTTATTACTATTTGGGACATCCTCTGATAATGCTCTCATAGATTTGCTGGGACTATTATGATAATGGTTTGTTTTTATAAATTAGATCTCTATAATCTTGTTTTAGTTGATTGGAATGAATATAATTTTATCCTTCCTCTATATCGAATATCATAGCATTATAACTCTAATATGTGAAGAATCCTAGAGAATCCTATGCACTCTGATGGATGTTAATAAGCAAAAGAAGCCATAGAGTAGAAATTAAGAGGAATAAGGATTTGAAATAATTTTCATATATAATTTTTTTCCTATATGTAGAGAACCAAGACGAATTGAAGCTTGTTAAGAACCTACTCACTCATGTAAATGAAATAATAACTATATTGACATAAATACATTATTATTTTTTTGTGAGAAGGAATAACTCCACAGCCACTTGCCACTTCAAGGGGTCTACCTCTTTATCAAAGTATTTAACTCTAATTGATTTATATTTGCTTGGATATCTTATAATGGGTTATGCCCCTTTATTTATACTAATTTAATCTCTCCCACTCTTCCATTTTATGCATGTGGGATTATTATTACTATTCATTATACTACTATTCTACCCCTAATATACAATATATAACCATATATAATTATATTACATTCCATCCCCCTTAAATATGTTTTGTCCTTGAAACATGATAATAAATAGGAGGACCAAATGAAAGCCAAACCATATATATCAAAAATATGTAAAAGACCAGATAGAGGCATGTCCATGTGTCTATTTTGGCTTCCACTTCTTCTTTTACTTTTATAGGAGCATGTATAATAACAAGAGGAGCTAAATCACTAGAGCATGAGGTGGATGTTTATAGAGATAGATGAATGGAATAACCTCAACTATAAACATGCCAGTCTATAGGTTATAGTCGAGCAATAAAATTTGAAGTTGCATGATCATCATCTCAAAACTAGTAAAAGGATGCTCAAAATAGTCTTCCATAAATGAAATACCAAATATTAAGAATCTATTCACTCATATAAATGAAATGCTAACTATATTGACATAAATAAAATATTACTTTTTGGTGGGAAGGAATAAATCCATAATCACTTGCCACTTCGAGGGGGCTACCTCTTTATCAGAGTATTTAACTCTAATTGATTTATATTTGCTTGGATATCTTACAATGGGATATGCCCTTATATTTATACTATTCTAATATATCCCACTCTTCCATTCTATGCATGTGGGATTATTATTACTATTCTTTACTATTTACTATTATTCATTCTACTACTATTCTACTCCTAATATACAATATATACCCATATATAAGTATATTACAAAGCTTCTGAAAAGAATATTTTCAACCACAAAAGGAGATAACATGAAGTTCTAATATAATTCAGGATGGTTTTATATAAGTCCTACATAATACATAGCCTAATGCAATATCAAAACATGGAGGTGACCTACATTTTTTTTAGCCTAGAGAGTGGAACCATATCTCCTCAATGAAGGCTTACAAGACCATCAATTAGTATGGAATTTTGAGAAATAGAGTATTAGATTAACTTAAATTCTTCTTTAGAACATTGGAATCCTCTATAAAGAAGAAACTCAGCTTATCAAAGTCCAAAACTACCTATTATTAGTCCAAATCACCATTCAAATATTTCTTTGTTATAAATTTCATGCAAAATTACCTACTTATCAAATTCATGGTATTTATTAAGAGGTATGGTTTTGTTGTTAAAAATCTTACTATTTTAAAAATGATAAGTAAAATTTTGTCCTTTTAAATACTTGAAATGACGTATAGGTGGGTTATTAGGATTGTTTTTTAGTAAAGCATAGGTGGGAGGTTCAAATCCCTCAAAAGCATTCTTTTGGTAGAAATTTTTTCATCACCTCTAACTTTAAAGAGCCAATTGAACTTAGTTACAAATAAATAAGTTAGCAAAGAATATCATATTTCCAGATTTCTTTCAAGTTTTTTTTTAAAGTAAAAAAGGTAGAATTAAAAAAAAAATTGCCAGAAGATGTCAAAAGAGCCTAAACACAAATTTTCATTCTTTTGGGAAAAAGATTGAAAATTTATTTCTACACGTATTGTAAATTTGATTTTTATATTATATTACAATAAATTGTAATTTTTATTATATTACAAAAAATTACAAGTTTTTTCAAACTCATTTGTAGTGTTTAGTACAAATGATGCCTCTAACTCAAGTTTATGGGTAAATCCATTATGCTTGAGTTACAACATACATAGCCTAACATAGTCACAATAATAATGTCTAGGAATCGACCCTTTAAATTATCAAGAAGGAATAAGGCACATGCACTCATAGCCTTCCTTTTATTTACCTATTCATTACTATCAAAATATGTAAATCTTGATAGTTAGAATTTCCAAGTATATAAAGAGTTATTCCCACGTATACATAATTCCTTCTAAGCAAGTGTTTGTGATAGAATGAATCTCTTTCATGTACTATCTGATTACCTGGTACCATTCTAATCTCACTTGTATTAAATTATCTTTCACATTCTAATGGGTATATTGAAAGGATGAGATCTTCCAGTACTGATAGATATATAGTAAGGTGCGTATATAGAGAGGTATGGTATATTAGTTTGACAATATATATAAAGGAGAATATTTTGGAGTTATAAGGAACCAATCCATCACTCATAGTTTTGATAATGGCTACATAGGCTCCAAAAAAATTTATATTAGATTCATAGCTACTCAAAGGTGATAACTATTTTGCTTGGAAGACAAAGCTCATAACTCAATTGGAATTTGAAAAAAATTTGTCTATAGTAGATGGATCATATACTTGATATGCAATAGACATTGATCATCAACATAAGTTTGATAATGCCAACTAGAAGGCTAATTTGATAATCATGTTTAGAGTATTTAATGAAGTCCAAACACACATTCATGAAGCTAAAAAGGCTAAGGAAGCTTGGGGTAAGCTCCAACCTGTATATAAAACCAATAATGCGATCACTATTTTGCATCTGCAAAGTCAACTCCACTCTCTCAAATTAAGATCAAGTGAAAAAGTGGAGGCCTTTTTAAGACATGTTACAATACTGAGGGCATCACTTAAATCCTTGGGTGAGATAATGTCATATGACTCTTTTTTACCTATTACCTTGAGAGCACTACCACCCTCATATAGGATTTTTGTCACCACTTTGGTTGTCACAACATAAAATAATTTTTGGAAAATGGGTAAATTTGTTACAATAGGAAGAATATTTCAATACTCATGACAATTGAGAAGAACATGTGTTAGCTTATTATCAACAAAAAGGAAAGAAACCAATCAAATATTTGTCAAAACATAATCCAAAGTAGAATTCACAAGGAGGAAAATTATAGAAACAATTTATCATTTGTGGTTGTCAGGGACATGAACTCAAACATTGTTGGTACATTACCTTCAAGAAAGGATCTTTTAGTGGTTATAAGTCCACTAACCAATAATCATCCCTCACAACATTTAGTAAACCACAAAGATAGAAAAAGGGGACTTGGTAGAAGAAATCAAAGTTATAAGGCAAAATTGTTGAATAGGAAGAACATGATGATAAAGAAGACTTTTTGTACTCTATAGATCTTCATGAAGAATCTACATCACAAATGACATATGGTATGTTAACTTGTGTGAAACCCACATGTGACAATTATAAAATATTAGTTTTTCACTTTGAATAACACACCCAACTAAAATATTGTTTCCTTTTGTGATGATACCTCATATAGTGTGTAAGGAATTGGCAACATTGTCTTACCCCTAGGCACACAAAATTGTAAAATCAAAGATGTTCTTTATGTACCTAGATTGATAAAAAATTGTTATCATTTAGTGAACTCTTAAACCATAATTTAAAGATTTACTTTGACTATAAAGGTGGAAATAAAATGTGTTTGATCATATACAAATCTAGAAATTCAAAAATTATTGCACAAGCATCTAATGTGAGCTATATGTTTCAACTTGATTTCATTCAAAAAAATAATCAAACACTCATAAAAAATGACACAAACTCAACATAATTATGGCACATAAGATTTAGAAACATCAATTTTTGATATCTCGACAAACTCCATCGCTACAACATGGTAAGAGGATTGCTTTCTCTTAAAAAGGGTACAAACAAATGTCATGATTACTTATCAGGTAAGAAACATAGAGTTATATTTTATAAAAGTACATGTAGATCTAATGGTATAATTGATCTAGATCATTCCAATCTATGCAAACCAATGACACCTATCCATGTTGGGTTTAAGTACTTCATGCTCTTTGTTGATGATTATTCTAGAAAAATGTGGGTCTACTATGTGAAAAAAAAGAGTCAAGACTTTGAAACTTTCAATAAATTTAAAGTGGCTATTGAAATATAATATAGTCAAAAAATCAAGACCCTGTACTCAAATCATGGGGGAGAATTCACCATTAATGATTTTAAATAGTTTTTTCAAGAAAACAACATTCATCATAAAATGTCACCTTCACATACAGCACAACAAAATGTAGTTGTTAAACAAAGGAATCCTATTATTATATAAATAGTGTGAATTATGATACATGATTTAGGCTTGACAAAGGTATTTTGGGTATAAGTAGTCAAAATTGTTGTATATATACTCGATAGAGTTCCCACAACAACTCTTGATGGAATAATTCCACATGAAGCTTGGTCAGGGAAAAAGCCATCTATATCACATCTTCAATTTTTTAGATGCCAAGAAAGTATTAACATTCTCAAATTAGAATAGACTAAACTTGATATGAAAGCCAAAAAGTATGTGTTTTTAGGTTATAGTGAAGAAGCACTCACCTATATATTCATTGATCCAAAAACTAGGCAAATCTACACTAGTAGAGATGTTGAGTTCTTTGAAAAGAAAGAAGCATAAGCTTCTTATACAAGCTCACTTGATAAATAAATCAAACCCATATAATTTAAAAAATATGGTAATATCCTATATGAATATAGTAATGATGATGGTAATGATGGTGCAACTCCACCACCTAAAGGAACTACTCAACATATGCCTAAATGGTATATAAATACACTTAGAGATGCAAAATTGGATGGCATTTTAGACACATCCACCACTAGACCAAGGACTCATAGTATGGCTTGAGGAGAGGTCAATTTGGCCTTAATGAGTATAGTTGTTGACTCGATCAACCCTCTACATTTCAAGAATACCTACAATCTAAACCTTTGAAAGATGTCATGGATACATAATATATTTCACTGATAAAGAATAAAACATGGTAGTTTGTATACCTTCTACCAAGGAAGAAGCCAATTGGATACAAATGGATCTTCAAGATGAAGTACAATGTATATGGTAGTCTAGAAAATCACAAGGCAAGGTTGGTTATAAAGGGATATGGTCAGAAAGAAGGCATTGACTATGAGGAGACATTTTCTCACATAGCAAAAGTCAAAACTATCAAGATGATTTTTGCTCTAGCTGCACAGTTTGGCTAGAAAGTCTATCAAATGGACATGAAAAGTGTCTTTCTTAATGTAGACTTACAATAAGTATACATGACTCAACCAAAAGGTTTTATCAAATTAGGAAAAGAAGATAAAGTTTTTAGACTTGTCAAATCACTATATGAACTTAAATAGGCTCTAAGGGCATGGTATATCAATATTGTTAAGCATCTCTTGAAACATGGATTCAAAATGATTCCATATAATTCCAATCTCTACATCAAATAGTAAGGGGGAGGTAGTAATTGTCATTGTATATGTTGATCATCTAGTAATCACTAGTAGTTTAGTGAAGATGATTGAATCAATAAATAAAGATCTAAATCAATCATTTAACATGATAGATCTCAAGATTATTGTCTTGGCTTAGAATTTTGGTAGAGAGAAAATCACATTTTTGTATCTTAGTTTAAAAATGCTAGGATAACACTCGATAAATTTCACATGATGGATAGTAAACTAATTACCACACCTATCAAGACAAAAATGTAGTCATCTCAAGAATATCTATCACCATAGGTAAATGCAACTCTATATCGGTAGTTGATGGGTAGTCTCATTTATTTGACCTACACTAGGCCAAACATTATCTATGTTGTTAGTCATCTCTTAAGGTTCATGCTAGATCCCAAAGTTAGTCACTAGAAATCAGCAAAGCAAGTATTGAGGTACATTAGAGGAATAATGGATTTTGGCCTAGAATACAAGAAGAATGATGAATTCTTCTTGATAGGATACTTGGATTTAGATAATGTAGGGAGAATTTATGAAAAACAATATATTTTAGGATTTATATTATTTTTAGGATCTAGACCAATATCATGGGGGAGTAAGAAACAAAATTATGTTTCAAGGTCCTCCATAGAATCAAAATATCACACCATAGGAGGAGATATCTATGAAGTGATTTGGGTCAAATGTATGCTTGAAGGATTTGGATTACCATAGAATTAGGAAATAATTATTCAAGTAAACAATGGATTAGTGAAGCTTGTTTGTAATATAGTATTTCATGAATTCACTAAACACATTGAGGTGCAATTTCATTTCATCCATGAACATGTTCAGAAAAACAACATCCAATTCTAGTATTACCTAACATATCAATAATATGCAAATGTTTTCACTAAAGCACTTGTGCAAGAAAATTTTGAGGCATTAAAATAATCTCTCTTGTTCACTTGAGACAATGTTTAATTAATGGAGGGAATATTGGGGTGATTAATTCACCACTGTAAATAAATAAAGTAAAATTTATTTACATATTGTAAATAATGTATGTGAGTAAATTATGCTCACTATAGGTAGGTAGGTGGTTTATTTTGGCTATTAAATATTAAAATATTTTTATCATAGTAGTTTGTCACTATTTAGGATATCCTATGATAATGTTCTTTCAAATTTATTGAGACTATTATGAGCATGGTTTGTTTGTATAAATTACATCTCTATAATCTTGTTTTAGTTGATTGGAATGAATATAAATTTATTCTTCCTCTATAATAACTAGTTCTATTTTTGTAAAAACTAGGTTAAATAAGGAAAAGAGTCTGAGGAAAATTTAAAATGAGCATGATCCATGCAATGTTATATCATGATATGAACAACCATAAATATTGCTAACAAAACACATCCATGATGACTATTTACATGAAAATAATAATCCACAAAGTTTAATAAAGTTATAAAAAATAGCCTAATTAAGAACATATAAAACATTCAAGACATTTATCATAGTCCAAAAATCATGCAGCATTCACCACAATTATCTTGAGAATTATGGAAGGCTTCCATTAAAATAGAAAGAGACCATGAATAATTTTTTTTAAATTTCAGAACCTTTCATTTTCTATATGAAAAATCAATCCACCCTACATTATTAAAAATATGTATTTATAGAATGAATATATGAGAACTACCATCCAATAGAATGATATCCCACTCACGACCATCATGGCCCTATTTTTTATAAAAGTAAATGTGCCTAGAAAATACAATAAAAAACAATAATGGAGGCATAAGATCAAGAAATGATACTCCCATTTTTGAGATCATTTATGTATGTGATGGTAAGCAATCAGTTACAATCACTGCCTATTGTTGGCCATCAAGAGTTTCCAAATCTTGTGAAATAAACTTAACATCACAATCCATCTTGGTAATGTTGTTAGAGGGCTCTCAAAATAACACCTCTCCATGTTTTAGTAGTTTTATATGTATTTTATGTGGGACCTATTGAATTTATAAGTCATCCTTAGCTTGTGAAGAGCTCACAAGGATCTTATAAAGGGTTTTATCACTATCAGAGTGTCAATTTATTTAAATCAATCCATGCATAGATGCCTCCCATCCATTCCCATGCATAAAGAAATCAAAATAGATATATGCATTAACTAATTGTTTATTTTTTCCCACTAAGAGTTCTTGATGTGCATCCATAAAGAAATCCTATATCACACAAGTGCAAATGTCATGCAAGTTCAAGGATGCAGAATACAAGTCTTCAAATAGTGTAGGCAGAGGTGCATAAGAAGTAGTTATAAATTATAATAAATGTGACCAAGCTCTTCCATCTTTTTGTGTATTCCTATTCAAAAGGGTCCCTACATCTCTATAATGAAGTCCCACACCAAATCATAGAGTTTCAATTTTATGATCTAATAAATTATAGACTATTATCTATGTTATGCACATAATACTTCATAGATTAATGTGGACTCTAGTATAGATCAAATAATTGAGAAGAATATTTAAGGGGGTCTTGGTGCAAAGGGTAAAAATTTATGCACCCTTATAGAGGACATACATTTTTACCCTTCACCTACTCATGGCTTACTAGACAATCTAACTATGCAGCCCTTAGTACACAAATATCCCCAAAAGGCATAAGGTAATGATTGCCATCAAATGCATACAAATGATGTGGCATTTCAAATGAGACCCATGCAATGATTAATAGTAGCGATAAGGTATAAAGAGGTAGTTGGAAAAGATATAAGTAAAATTCAAGTCCTTGATAGAATAAGTAAATGTAGAAGGGGTTGTTAGACATCAGAGCATGATCATATGCCAAACCTCTGACTATTCCAATTATCTTCCACTCTCAAACATGCACGTGGATCCAAAAAGAATCTTGTCATAACTCCCATATCTATATCACTAGGTATAATTCAAGATGCATGGGTAAGGTGCCATAATAAAATTAAAGGATTATGTCTACCATCTTAAAGGGGAATATTAATTTTAAAAGGCTTGATTCCTTCTAAAATCCTTGTTCTTTATTTTAATATGGGTTGACACATTTTTAGAAACCTTATGTTGTCAAAATTTTCCTTTCAAGATCACTTCTATTGGTTGAACCTGTTTCTATCGCTAATTCGCTTTCTACATTCAAAAGATGAATAAATAAACTAAAGAAATGGACAAGGCTAGAAGTACCTGGATAAAGATTGCGCACCGTAATCCAGATGTTTGTGAGCACCCCTCTTTGGCTGTGGAGGAATGACACCTGCAAAGAAGAAAACTTGGACAAAAAGGCGTTAGATGGATAGATGGTGGGTTGCCAAGCGAAAGCTTGTTCCCAGAAGTATGAGAACTTCCTTAAGGGAGGTCAACCCACTATTTTGATAAAAGATAAATGACTGATAAATGACAGAATGCTAAAATAGACTGAAATGATAGCAAACTGAAAGAGAAAAGAAAGCAAAGGCTTACCTGGAAGAAGCTGTCGGCCTGGTTGCAGTTGCCGGCGTCGGTGGTCAAGGTCTGCCGACGTCGATTATGCTGCCGACGTCGGTGGAGGAAGTGACCGGCGTCGGTCTAGGCAATAGGCTTGGACGGGATTTAGGCAGGGTCTGGTTGAGTCTGGACAGAGTCTGGTCTGGGCTTGGTCTGTGGACGGGTCTGTGGACGTACAAAATGGTCTGGGAGAGTCTGGTTTTAGTTGAAGGTCTGTGCAGAGGTCTAGGATAATGGACAAAATGTCGAAAAGGGACAGAGAGATAAAGGAGGCCAATCAGGGAAATAGGAATCTGGGTCTACCTGGTTTGGTTAACAGTCTAGGTTGGGGAAAAGAAGTGTTGAATCTAGTTTAAAAGCAGATGACTAGAAAGCATAATGAAAACACAAACAGAGTACTTACTTGTGCCCTGCTGAAGAAAATGGTGTAGGTTGGTGTCCTGTTGCTGGTGATGCCAGATGTGAAGACCTGTTACTGATGGAGAATCCCTGTTGTTCACTTGTAGAAGCTTGCTATGTACCTGAGGGAGAGAGTCAGATTGATTGGCAGAGAGGTCAAGTGAAAGGACGGATACAAGGGTCTGATGCAAAGATTCAAGAGTCGGGATGCCTGAGAGAGACGCAGAGAGCGTAGAGGAGGAGATAACGGTGAAGAAGCCATTATGAAAGGTGCCAACGCTGGCAATATCACCGACGTCGATCGACGGTTGATCGACGTCGGTGGCTAAAAGGCCGGAGAAAGGCTAAAAATAGCCTTTAATCCATTTCCCAACCGCCGGGTCAAATGAATGCGAGGATGAAACGGTCGACGGGGGTTAATTGGGCGAGTGGAGAGGTTGGAATGGGAGTCTTAGGCATTAAATGGCCATGTGGGGAATGAAGGGGATCAAAGGAGGGTATCCTAGGGTGGCGAGGTGGCAAGGAGAGGGAAAATGGACTTATTTAATTAAAAATAGATGATTATTTTTAATTAATAAGACCTAGGTAGGTTAGGGATAGTCAAAGTGGCAAGGGACCAAGGGGAGAGAGGAAGACCAAGGGTTAGACACTTTTTAGGTGTCTACAAAACCTTACATGTTAATGAGGATTAAGCTCAACTCCTTCTAATCTTATTACACCCTATGCGTTATTTATATTTATTGATCTTTATCTATGGGTAATGTTTTCCCCTCTCATCATTCTCAATTCCCAGAACCTCTATGTGGTACTCAGAACTCACTTGTAGGTCATGTTTTGTGTACATATAGCTCTAAATAGTCTTTGTCTATGGATAACCTTTGTCCCTCTCAACATTGTGTTGTGTTCCTATGCCTCCATACAAAATAATTATGCATCTAGAGTGTCCTTGGTGAAGTATGTGTGGTAACTTCTTGTTCTCAAATATTTTTAATGTGTCCATGGCAGTAGGAGTGCTCTCTATTCTTGGTGTATCACCCTTTTATTTTTTAGAAAGTCCTTACCTTTTCCTTCCCTTTT
Organism: Torreya grandis; assembly: GCA_037957365.1. Classification (NCBI taxonomy): domain Eukaryota; kingdom Viridiplantae; phylum Streptophyta; class Pinopsida; order Cupressales; family Taxaceae; genus Torreya; species Torreya grandis. The sequence goes on from JARHVA010000208.1 coordinate 2,844,641, forward strand.
CACCCAAAAATATTAGGCTTAGATTAGTGATAGATTTGAATTTTTTGGAATAATGTTGTCATTGATGTCAATATGATGTCAAAGTGTGTTGTCATTGATATCTATATGCATCTACTGAAGATGTATGTTAAGTAATCATGATGAATGAGTATGATATATATATGAGCATGGTGTCTAGATTAGCAAGGCCAGTTGGTAGTATGTGTTATGCCAAGATTATGAGCATTGAAGGTATGCAGCAATTACCATGTGAGATAAAGTTATAGGTATAAGTGTCTTATATCTTCTTGGTTGATGTTGTGTTAAGGTCATGATGTGGAAGGAACATGTCAAGGCATCAAGGTGTGTTGTAAAGCCATTTCTAAATATTGTAAGAAGGTATGTGTAGGTAGCATGGTGAAGTGAATGAGATTATCTATATAAGAATTTGTTTGGAATTGTATGGGATTAAGAGTTATTTTTATATGCTTTCATAAGTTTTTTAAGGTAGATATTTGAGGATAAGTGCTTAAATAGCCTAAACATGGTCATATCATAAAAAGACATTATGTAAAGGCATGGGCTTGGTTACTTAGTGAGATGTGTGGTCTTAGTCATGTAAGAATATGTATGGTAGTGGTTGATCATGGTAATATGTTTTATATCAAGATAGTGAGGTGTTGAGAACATGAAAAGAGGCATGAAGGTCAAGTATTTGAGTAACCTAAGACTAGTAATGGTATGAAAAGTCCTTGTAAGAAGGTTTAAGCATGGTGGCATAGTGAGATGGATGAGTATAGGCATAATAGGTTTTATAAGGATTATTGAGAATATATATTAAGTATTGGATCACTCAAGATAATTTCAAAGTAATCTTGTAAGGGTAAGGCCTTAAGTTCATATCTACAATTAGACTAGTTCTAGACCCTACCTGACCTAATAAGGTGTTATAAGGTGTTTTTAAGACCTATGAAGGATGTATGGTTGTGTATAAGAATTTAAATATTTAATTAAAAAAAAATTAATCATATTTATGAAGTTTTAGGTCATGGTTTTCAATAAAATGCTTGAAAAGTGATTTTAAGGTCTCTCAAGTGCATATTTTTAAGGTTTATATCTCAAATTTACAAGAATTATTTTTTGGAATGAGGGGCTAATCTTTATGAATGATCGTTAAGACTAAAATATGGTTTAAACCCTTATAGAACCCTAACAATGACCCGATGTTGAAGATAATGATCAAAAGTCCCATAATGGTCTAAAATGGATATATAAATTATTTTAGGTTGTATTTAACTTTCCCAAGTTTCTCTAGGTATGATTGGTTTGACAAGTGAGTGAGTGGACCCTATAGGAAAGGCCTTATTTCTTAAAAAATTATTATAGCAGATAGAGTTAACTAAATCAAAATTATTAAATGAAAGGAGGAAAAATATTGAGAATTTTATTTTATGTTCATGGTGGTTTCATATCAGGTTTTATCCTTCATGTATGTTAAACTAGTCATACAAGTTGACATATTGCTAAAAGGACTAATGGTGCAAATAGTGAGAAAACTAGGTAGAATTGAGAAAGTGATTATAAATGTGATATCATGGATTAGGGATGAATCAAAGTGCATGAATAAATTATTCAATATATATAATACATGTTCATTTTGGATATAATTTTTTTAAATTTTTTTATATAGTAAAAAGTTGCTCTCAAGTTGACTTGTCTAACTTAGTGAGGTCTGCATATAGAGAGGTCCAGAGATTGGTCTATATGTCTAATATTTTCCATTTGACCTTAGTGTTGTTGTGTTTTGAGATTTTATTAATATATATAATGATAATATTAATTAATTATGAGTCTTTTAATGTGTCTACATAGGTGTTGGAATTCAAAGTCACAATGACTGGTCTTTGAGGAAAACTGGTAGTTCTAAGTGAACAAGGTATAGTGATGAGTTTGAAGCCTTATCCTATTAATTGAAGTGTATAATGAATATGGTTATGTTTATTGGGACATATATGACATATAAATACTTTTTATAAGGTTTTATAATCATTTTAAGAGGTTAAAACATTGAATCCAAAATGGCTTGTATGTTTGAATGAGGTTTGAGAGAGAGAAGGTCAATAGATTAGTCTATAAGACCAATAGTTTCCATTAGATATTATGATTTTTTTATTTGAGGTTGTTATAAGGATTTTTTAAGATAATTTTCATACATTTTAATCACTTGATTATGTTATTTCAAATGTAAATATTTTAAGTTTCCATGATTATGGTTTGAGGTCAGTTGATAGTTCAGAGCAATCATCTTGCAAAGAAGAGTTTGAGCATGTATACCCTGAGTTGAAACATATAATGAATTTTTTTATGATCATAATGTCATGAGGTTTTTATATATGTTATTTTTTCCATTTTTATTCATCAAAAGAGTGTTTATGATTCAGTTGTTCAATAAATATTTTTTGTGTATGTACAAGCCTATTGTGAACAGTGTTTTGAGAAGAGGTTCAAGTGGTGGTTAGACATAATAGGTGTTGTGGACATAAATTAAAGTTTTATAAGGTATATTTGATTTTAATATGAGTTTTTACTTCTATATGTGGAGTTTTTAATCATTTAAATAAAGATAAAGTGTAACATACTCTAATGAAGGCTTAATGGGATTAGGTCTCCTTAAGGCCTAAAAGAGGTTTTGGTCCTATATGGTATTACTAACCTATTATATTATGTGATTCATGTTTTAAAAATGTTATAAGACCTATTATAATGGTAATAAAAGTATTCAAGTGTGCATGGCCAACCAAGGTGTGTGAGATCAAGTGATTTGTATAAAAGCAAGCCTAATTAGGCATGTTTGTGTGTGTTAGAGAAGAGTGTGTGCAAAAAATAACATAGCACAAATAGGATCAAGATAAGGTCATGTGGACCATAAAATGGTTGTATTTAATATATAATATAAGGTTTTAATATGAGGATCAAGGTCATATGACCTAATCAAGTCAATAAGAGAGCTAGTTGAGTGAAGAAGGATAAAGGCCAATTTGGAGGATTAGAAGTGTATGAAGTGTTGGTGCTTGATTTGTATTATGTTCCATGTGTATTGTTGATCCATATGGTGAGTAAGTTGTGAAGACCAAGGGGGAGCATGATTGTGTAGTTTTGTATGATCCTTCTTTATTAATTTTTTGAATTTATTGATATTGCTTGGTATAAGGTAGATCTTGGTAGCTCTGATTTATTTGTTAAGAGAGTGTTTGCCTTTGTTATTTATATAGAGGTAAACATGGAGTTAAGGGGAACATGATTTTTGAATGTTTCATGATTTTGTCAGTTGAGCTAGTTGTGAGAGAGAGTTGAGTGTTATATGTACATCAAGATGACCTTAAGGTTATATAATACCAAATAAAATATTGTATTTTATCAATTTTAATATCATAAAGAATAAAAGTTATGATAGAGGTCTATCATAGTGAAGCATGTAAGCACAAACCTAGTTGACAAAATGATGTTAGGAAGGTGTCATGATGATGTCTGTGTTATGGTATCTTGAGAAACATGAAGGAAAAATATTGATGCAAGAAGAACATTTGAATATTCCATATGGACATGATATGAATGATATTTTATCTATCATGACAAACTATATTGTTCCCTTAGAACAATATCTTTGATAGCAGACAGACCTAGTTGACATAGTGGACAAACATTTATTGCAAATATTTTTTATGCTAATAGGAATTAATTTTGATTTATATATGTGTTTTATTATGACCTTTGGGTCATGTGTCATAGGTATATATCCTCATTATTCCATGGTTGTGTGAGGTGAAGGTGATGAATCAAGATAGAAGTCTGGCATACAATGAACTAGGTGTTTTATAGTCCTAATGAGTAGTGAACTGAAATAAGAAGGGTTTTCATGATGTAGATGGATCATAAATGACCTATGGAGCTCAGAGAAGATTAGAAGAGATTTTTTTCATAGTGTGTTAATGGATTATTATATATTTATTTATATATACAAGGTGAGATTATTGAGCATTATCTTCTCTAATTAGTGATAAAGATTGATATCAAGGAAAATATTGTAAACATGCATCTTGCATAAGATAGTTATTAAAAGTGAATAGAGATAATTGGTAGAGTAAAGAGATTATTTTCATAGTGTGTGAATGTATTATGATATATTTAGTTATATATTCAAGGTGAAATTATTGAGCATTATCTTCTCTGATTAGTGATCAATATTGATATCAAGGAGAATATTGTAAAGATGCATCTTGAATAAGATAGATATTAAAAGTGAATAGAGATAATTGGTAGAGTACAGTTGGTAGTGGTTAATTAAATAAAATATTTATCATGATTTAGGTCATTCATAAAATAAAGAGTGTTTCCATGGGTGGTTACTATAGTTTCTAAAGATTATGTGCCATCTAGTGTCTTTTATAGGTAGTATTTATTCAGGGGGAGAAAGTGAGTTTTTAGAAGTTGTCTGCAATAACTAATGAGCCTAGGGTGAGTATTTGGTTAAAATTTCACTATGTGGATTATTTAATTTAAATTCTAAGTATTATATAGTTACTTATCAAAAACCTTTTTTCATTAATTTCAAAGGGGGAAAAAGACCATTTTGAGGGAGAAGAGATTGATCAAACTATAATGTGTTTTGTTGTCATCAATGAAAAAGGGGGAGTTTGTTAGACTAATGTTGTCATTGATGTCAATCTGATGTCAAAGTGTGTTTCAATTGATGTCTATATGCATCTAGTAAAGATGCATGGTGAGTAATCATGATGAATGAGTTTGATGTCTAGATGAGTAAGGCCAATTGGCAGTATGTGTTGTGAAAAACTTATGAACATTGAAGGTATGTAGTAATTTCCATGTGAGAGAAAGGTATAGGTACAAGTGTCTTATATATTCTTGGTTGATATTTTGTTAAGGTCATGACATGGAAGGAATAGGTCAATGTATCAAGGTGTCCTATAAAGCCTTGTCTAGACCTTGTGAGAAGGTATGTGTAGGTAGCATGGTGAAGTGACTGAGATTAGTTATGTAATAAGTTGTTTGTAATTGTATGGGCTTGAGATTTAGGTGTAGATGTTTTCAAAAGTGTTGTAAGGTAGATATTTGAGGACAAGTGCTTAAGTAGCCTAAACATAGTCATATCATGAAAAGACCTTATGTGAAGGCATGGGATTGGTTACTTAGTGAGATGAGTGGTCTCAAGAATTTAATAATATGTATAGTAGTGGTCAATCATGGTAATATGTTGAATAACATGGTAGTGAGGTGTTGAGAACATGAAAAGAGGCATGAAGGTCAAGTACTTGAGTAACTTAAGACTAATCATGCTATGAAAAGTCCTTCTAAGAAGCTTTGAACATGGTAGCCTAGTGTGATGGATACATAGAGGCATAAGAGTATTTATAAGGATTCTTGATCATACATATGAGTTATTATAACACTTAGGATAATGTCAAGGTAATCCTATAGGGGTAAGGCCTTAAGTTCATATCTACAACTAGACTAGTTATAGACCCTCCCTAACCTAATAAGGTGTCATGAGGTGTTGTCAATACCTATGAAAGATGTATGGATATGTATAAGCATTTAAAAAATTAATTCAAGTTTTTTAATCATATGTATGAAGTTTTAGTTAATGGTTTGTAAGAAAAGGTTTGAAAAGTGGTTATATGGTCTCTCAAGTGCATTAAATGAAGAGTTGTTTACCTGAGAAGGTTTTTAAAGTGTTTTTTGGCAAGTATAACATCTGAATGAGAAACTAACATATTCATGGTAGATGGTGAAGGGTCATATCTCAAATTTCCAAGAATTATTTTCTAGAATGACAGGTTAAGCTTTATGAATGATCGTTAAGACTGAAAGATGGTTTAAACCCTTAAAGAACCCTAGAAATAATTTGGTGTTGAAGATTTTGATAAAAAGTGCCTATAATGGTATAAAATGGATAGATAATTTATTGTAATTTATATCAAACTCTCCAAGGATTCTCCATGTATGATTGGTTTTATAGGTGAGTGAGTGGACCCTATAGAAAAGGCCTTAGTTCTCAAAAATTTATTATAGCTTACAAAGTTGACCAATTAAAAGTTTCTAAATGGATGGAGGATAAATATTGAGACTTTTATTTGATGTATGTGTTGGTTTATGATCAGGTTATATCCTTTATGTATGCTAAACTGGTCATACAAGTCGACCTATTGCTAAAAGGCTTAATGGTAAAAATAGTGAGAAAACTATGCAGAGGTGAGAAAGTGATTAGGGATGTGATATAATGGAATAGGGATGAATAAATTTTCATTTTGGATATAATTTTTTTATATCTTTATATATATAAAAAATTTACTCTCAAGTTGACTTGTCTAGCTTAGTGAGGTCTGCATATAGAAAGGTCTAGAGATTGGTCTATATGTCTAATATTTACCATTTAAACCTAATTTTTTTTTATGTTTTGAGACATTATAAATATATATAAGGATAATATTAATGAATTATGAGTCTTTAATGTGTATACATAGGTGTTATAATTCAAAGTCACCATGACTGGTCTATGAGGAAAACTAGTAGTTCTGAGTGAACAAGATACAGTGATGAGTTTGAAGCCTTATCTTATGAATTGAAGTGTCTAATGAATATGGTGATGTTTCTTTGGAAATATATAACCTATAAATTCTTTTTATAATTTTTTATAATTATTTTAATAGGTTAAATCATTGAATTCAAAATGGCTTGTTTGGTTGAGTGAGGTTTAAGAGAGAGAAGGTCAATAAATTGGTCTGCAAGACCAATAGTTTCCATTAGAGATTATGATATATGTATTGGAGTTTGTTATAATTATTTTATAATATAATTTTCATACATTGGAATATTTTTATATGCTATTTTATATGGAAGGGTTTCAAGTTTTCATGACTATGTTTTGAGGCCAGTTGATAATTTAGAGTAAGCATCTTACAAAGAAGAGTTTAAGCCTGTATACCCTAAGTTGAAGAATATAATGAAGTTTGTGATGATAATAAGGTCATTATATTTTGTTATATGTGATTTTTTTCCATTTTTATTTATAAAATGTGTGTTTATGCTTTAGTTATTCAAGATATATTTGTTGTGTATGCACAAGCCTATTGTGAACAGTGTTTTGAGAAGGGGTTCAAGTGGTGGTTGGAACTAAAAGATTTTTAGACATAAACTAAAGTTATATAAGTTATATTTGAGTTTAATATGATAAAGTGTAACATTATCTAATGAAGGTCTAATGGGATTAAGTCTCCTTAAGGCCTAAAAGAGGTTTTGGTCCTATATGCTATGATCAACCTATTGTATTGTGTGATTCATGTTTGAAACATGTTATGAGACATATTTTAAGGTTAATACAAATATAAAAGTGTGCATTTCCAAGCAAGGTGTGTGAGAACAAGTGAATTTTATAAGAGTAATATTAATTATGCATATTTGTGTGTGTTAGATAAGAGTGTGTGAAAGTGAATAAAATAGAACAAAGAGGAGAAGGATAAGGTCATGTGGACCATCAGATGGGTGTCATGAATATATAAAAAAAGTTTTTAATGTGATGATAAATGTCATATGACCTAATCAAATCAATAATAGGGCTAGTTGAGTGAAGAAGGCAAGAGGCCTATTTGGGATGAATAGAAGTGTGTGAAGAGTTGAAGAAGAGGACCATCATCTATTGAAGATTAAAACAAGGATAACTATGTAAGGCATAATTCTAATTGGATAAGTGAGTGCTTAGTTAAGAGGGGGATGAGTTAGTTCCAAGTCACTAAAGGATTTGGTACTTCCTTGCAAGTAGGTGCTTACTAAAGACTCTGTCAAGTTGGTGTTTGATAGATTGGGGTTGGTGATACAAGTTGAGTGGGTGCTCAAATAAATTTTATTCATTGATTTATATGACTATTTGTCCAAGATATGGTCTATGGGCTTTATTCCCCATGAGATTTTCCCACATAAATAATGTGTTCATACTTATATGTGTGTATTCTCTTTACTATGTTAGTTGATATTTCTCATATGATGATGTTGATTGATGAATAATTAGAAGATCAATTGAAATGAAATTAAAAATTTATGAGGAAACTAATTCACCCCTCCTCTCAGTCAACTTTATTTAAACAACCTTTTATCATTTTAGGTTTGTGCCCTAGTCTTAAACTAGGTACACTAAGAGTAGAAAGAATTTAGCCTACTCCAAAGGCTCATCCCAAGGAGCACAAGGGTCCTACACCTTAGGGACATTCCCATGATTTTGATGAGACAACTAATGTTCTATGCATGCAAGTGAGTGATAACACTTACATGCCAAACATATAATACTTGACACCTTTCACAAGGAATTCATGCTCTGTGCCTTACTATAAAGCCTCCTACACCATAGACCATCCATGAGTGCATGTTTTGAATGATAACAATTTATAGCACACCTAATGGGACTAGTTTGAATAAAAATCTAAGTAATTATAATACCCTTAGCCAACAAGTGTTTCAAACACTTAGTAAGATCACCTAGTGACTCCAAGCATTTTTGGTTCATAAAGATCAGCCTCTATGTAATGCCAAGATAAATAATATCATCTGTGAAGGGTATTAATTTTGATTTCATTGAGTTTCCATCAGCCACTAAAAGAAGAAGCATAAGAACATCTCTATCTCCTGTCAGGAGAAATAATGATTCAAGGAAGTCATCCCCTAGAGCTTAAGATCTTAGTATATACCTCTATTTAGGATATTACCTTAATCTAGAGGGAGATTATTCCATATCCCATTCATGGTTGTGAAAAGGAATTAGTTGTTTGTACCTTTCAATAGAATCATTCTATTAATTATTACCCAATATGATGACATTATAGTTGCATCCCTCAAAATTTTATGCTACTTTAATAGTGATAATATGAATTCCCCTATGGAGCATATTCAAGATATCATGATTATCTATTATATATACCTTGTCACCAAAGATAATGTTGTATTTAGGATACTTGCCTCTTCCTTCAAAGGCAAAACACTTCAATGGTACTTAGGGTTGAGACCAAATTCTATTCATAACTAGGATGAACTGGGGGAAGAACTATGTAATTTGAGGACTAGAGTGATCACTTATTCTTGATAGAGTATCTCAAAACTATAAAATAAGCCTTGCATGAGATGTTGGTTGATTTAAAATTTATATTATAGAGAGTCTAGGATAGGATCCCACCCTTGTGTAAGCCATCCCCTGACACTACATTTTTGTATTTTTTAAAAGCTTTTAATAGTGATATATTTTTGATGATTCAATCCATGGGAGGTGTAGTAATAATTGATTCATATGAATTTATTGTGCATATAGAAATTTATTTGATCCAAAAAGGTAAAATTGTACCTAGACCCCCTATGCCTCTATTCACAAAGCTACCTCCTATACAAATATTTGTGTAACCTATGTTATCACCTATCCCCACCACATTGATCCCACCAAATTCATCTATTATTTCCCTAATAAATTGTAGGAGGTTGAAACATTACTATAAATATTTGGAAATTATCTTGTTACCCTCAAAAAGTAGCAAGCATAGTACCCAAGCCTCATCAACCCTACACTCAATAATACTAGTCAAGCATACCTCCTTACAAAGGTGGCACACAAGCAAAAAATTAGATCACCTTATGCATAGAAATTTGATGTTTTTGGTGATTTTATATCCCTTATGCAAAAAAATCTCATGCAGGATCTTGAATGGTGTTTTTCATACAGCCAACTGCATAATCAAGCTACATGCACAAATAGATTCATGAACCAATCACTCATGGTGCAAATTTTTTCACAACCTCAAGAGCAAATGAATAATACATCTCCACACAAAGGATATATTTAAGTACCATCATAGAAACAACATGGGTCTACTCTCATCAATTGGAAAGAGGATGACTTCAACTACATGAATCAGAATGGTCCATCAAATGGAGGAAGAAACCTAGTTGCCTTCAATACAAGATTAAAAATGAGAGTGATAATAGATTGAAATACCAACTTCAACACCCTCACCTTCAATTCCCTAGATCACTCACATAAGAACATAAGACAAGGTGTTTGTGTAACCTTTAGTATGCACAAAACATGTTGCATAAAGAGAAGAATCACTTTAGACTAGTATATAAATATAGGAAGAGACTACTATTCAAAAACCATAGTTAAAGGGATCTTAGATTCCCTTTAACATAGTCAAATAGATGAAGAAGACCAACCTCAATGTAACCATATAGAACCCTCTTGTTATTCCATCTCAAAGGAATTTACTATAAGATGCTCTAAAAAGCTTTCAAGAGTGTAATGCATCCCAAATTATGACTTCCATATTTATAAGTCTATGCCAGCCCAAAGTGGAAGAAATACAAGTGTGCAATAGTACCAAGCCTCCCCCATTCTACATCTCCTTGATCATCAGTCAGCATCTAGTTTCAAATTGCATGATTGACTCAGATGCAATTAGTTTGGTGATGCTAAAGAATATCATAAATACATTTAGAATTACATGTTTTGATGTTTTAAAAGGAGTGATCCAAGTGGATGGCATGATAGTTAAAACCATGGTAATCATTAAATATTTGAATCTTACACTGCATGCATTCCCAAGCCTTTCAATTGCTTAGGATATCACAATCATCAACTTACCTCCCTACTTTGCCCTCTACCTCTCCTAAAACTTCATGGCAAAGATGGGTGGATATTTATCTTTATATTGTTCACATACATTACTAAAAGCTAGATATGGGACTAAGGTGACCATCAGGGATGAACCTATACTCAAAATCCATGTTGAACCATACTCTTCCAACTTAGTTGAATTAAAATATATAATGTTCAATCAAGAGGAAAATTTGATTCTCCATAAAGCCATAAAACCACTTGAAGATAACCCAAATGATTTGCTAGGTGAATAGGCATGCAAACATTTTAAGTGCAACCCATATGATAATGCAGAGGATATAGGGCTAGGTATATACTACATCCTAGAGGAGGATTTCATATTACATGAGCTTGTAAAGGTGCAAGAGAACCTTGAGGGTAAATGGAAATTATACTTCGATGGTTCTTGAAGTAAAAATGGTATTAAAGTTGGTGCAATGTTAGTCTCTCATAAAAAGTAGAAATATTTCCATGCCTTTAGATTGTAGTTCATTTTCATGAATATTGCTACATAATATGAGGTACTGATCCAAGGCCTCCAAATTGTGAAAAAGAAAAGGATCAAGACACTACAATCATTGGGTGATAGTGAACTAGTTGTTAACTAGGTTAGAGCATGAAGCATGACCAAAAATGGCTTGATGAAAGCTTACAAGAATAGAGTATGGGATATGATTGAAGGCTTTGACTCATTAAATATTATTTCCATACCAAGATCACATAATATTGATGTAGATAGACTCATAACTATAGGTGTGTAGTATGACATCCAATGCAATATAACAAAGTAGTTAGAGCAACTTGTCAAGCTCATAACTAGACTGGCAATCCCTAAAAATACAGATAAATGGTAGGTTTTTTGAGAGAAATGAGTAGATTATCAGCTTCTTACATGATGAGGCAAAGTATTATGCTAAGAACCAAGTGTAAATTCAAGCCCAATATGAAGTGTGATGTCCCCTACTTCTTAATGGGACTTTTGGTAGAAGACCGATAGCTTATATTATTCCCATAGGCTAAGTTGGGCAATGTAAGGGAATAGTAGTGTGGGATCACTATTCAACAATTACTATTCATTAGCACTATTTATGGATCTCTAGTCATTAGTGACTATGCATGATGAAATGGCATAGTATTGAGGTGGTATAGTGATGAGGTGTTTTGGGTAATGTGGTTTGGCCCACATAATATTTTTTAATGTTGAAAATGGAGGAGAGAGAAGTGGGGAGCAATTATCCACTTGACCACATGTGAGGAATAGTGAAAGCATGTGAAGGATAAATTGATTGAAGATCTCATCATTATGCTCAAGCACATGATTGAAGGAGTATTTTGACTAATAAGCTTGCATATGGGAAAGTGGGGGACAAGGTATACTATTCTTGATTGAGGGTCACATGAAAATTAGATTGAAGGCACATGGGAGTTGGTAAAGATAAATCATGAAGATCCATTTCACATGTGAGAGGTAAAATGCACTATTGATTAATAGTACTACCACTTCAAAATTTGGCACAAATCATTCTCTCTCATGATCTTCCCTCTCTTTCTCCTTCTCTTTTATAATTTTATAAATATAACACTTCTCCTTTGTAAATCCATCTTTTGTAAAACATACCCCTCTCCATTTTTATGATCTTGAACATTGGTTCAACTTCTTGAAATCTTGGAGGATAGATCTTCACAAGGCTATTGGTTTTGGTGGTGGAAGATTCCTCCCTAGTTGGCTAATGTTGGTTTCATATAGGAACCAGATTTGGGCTTCATTAGAGTATGCTTCATTTGTTGTTCCTAATGGTTGTAATTGATTGTCATAGTTTTGTTGTCTTTGTTATAGGATTATGTTATGAGTTATATTTCCTAATGTTGTAACAGATATTATGAGTAGTTATTTGTGTATCCCTCTGTCAAAATTGTAATTTAGTCTATGATTTTGAGTGAATATGTAAGTGTGGGATTTTGGTGATATATAACTTCTTATGGAATCATTTCTTACAGTAGAAATATTGTATGTGGTTATTATATCATAAATATTAAAAATCTGAAATTTATAGTGTCTCAGGTTTTTATGAAGTGGTATTGTTATAGGTTTATGTATTTTAGCATATATCCCCTAAAAGGGATATTTTAGTGGTATCAAAGCCAAGATCTTACCAGCCTATTTGGGAAGAATAATCCTTTTGTAGATCTTCTATGGATAAAATTTATCATTGCATGTGAATATTGAATGATGTAGTTTGGAGAAGGAAAATTTACATATAACCTAAGAATTAGACATGGTGATCCCCTAGGAGAGACTAATCCTATTGTTAGAACTAGATAAATGGCTAAGGAATGTGATTAAGAAGCAGTTGGAGATGATTATAGTTTGTCATTCATAAAAAAGTTATTCATGAGTATGGTCAAGGAACCAGAGAAAAAAAATTATACCTGAGTCATCTTATACATACTTCAATGGCACACAATAATAATTGTGGTATAGCTACAAATGGGGAGACAAGCCATATTGAACCTCTCACTAATGTTTTACCTAATGTGCTATCAGGGTTATTTATGCCTACCTTTTTATAGGAGGTATCAATCAATAGACCAGAGGAGCTAGAGGAGGATTGGTTCTTCAAAGTTTACCAATAGTTTGGGATAATTTTTAGGTAGCTATGACTTTTTTGGATTACTATAGGTGGAAGTATATCACCAAACCACATTAGGAAAGAGGTGGTTCTAATAAGTATTTTCAATGGCATTTTTGAAAACTTACCCTCCCAAACTTTTATGGTTCGTATAAGTGCACAATTAGGTCATGGGTCTAGAAGTTGGGAACATATTTGGAGCTAAATACCATACCTAAGAAAGAAGTGATTAAGTTCACTACCCTTCACCTAGAAGGAGAGGCACATGATTGGTGTCACTTTAGGTTGGTAACCTAAGGACATAGGTTCATTTATACATACAAAAATTTCACATGGAGGCTAATAGATAGGTTTTATAGGAAGGATCCTGAGGTGTTTTTTAGAGAGATGACACTTTTGAGACAATTTGGCATGCTTGATGCCTACATTTCAAAATTTTAGAGGTTGCTAGTCATGGTTTTAGATGTTTTTGAAATATGATTGACCTCATTATTTATTGATGGATTGATAGATCCATTTCAAGTTTGGGTGAAGTCATTTGGTCTACCTTCACTATAGGATTCTATCAAGAGAGCATAACACTTGGATTTATCTACTCCCAAGTAAAAAGTTCCATCAAAGTTTCCTACTAAGTCTTTTCTATAGAAAAAAGGTAAGTAACCTAAATTACCAAAGAAGGCTTACATCCTAAATGAGGCTAGGGATGAGTTGTGGAGGAAGAATCTATGTTTTACATGTAAGGACACATGGGAACTAGGACATAAGTACAAGGGAAAGGGAAAAGTACACTACATTGAGGTGCTCCTAGAAGAGGACAGTGAGACTTCAGATAGTGATGTGTCAAATGACTAGAGTGAATGTGGTGGGAATAAGGATTTGGAGCCTACATAGACATAATATCCTACATTAGGAGGTTCTATTGATAAACTATATGTTACTACTAGATACAATTCATTCAAGGTTCATGGTGTGCTTCAGGGGCAGCAAATGTTGGTGTTGATTGATAGTGGGGAACCTACAACTTCATTGACAAGGAATTAATCATATAATGTGGACTATAGGTTGAAGAGTTTGAGGGCTTCAATGTGGTTGTATTAGATGGTTTTATTATGACATGCGCTAAATATGTTCTATAGTTCAATATTGCATTGAACAATCATATGGTGACCGGTGATTTTTATGTGGTTGGTATTAGGAATGCCAACATTGTGTTGGGTGTTTAATGTCTAAATTCACTCAAAATTTACAAACTATTGATGAAGTGGATTGCACCCTAGATAAGAGGCTGAGCTCCTATCTTCCACACGCAATAATGGAAACTTCCCTCTTGCTTGTGGGTCTAGCAAAACTGGGGGGAGAGTCTCTAGATAAGGGCTAGCTCCCTTTGATGTATCTTTTAGGTCTTAGATTCCCTAATGCTAACAAATAAATTAAAAAAAGGGGTGGATACACCAAAAAAGTTGGTCCACTCAACCCGAACATACACTTTTCACCAAGAACAAGCTCCCATACACTTCATTTGACATAAGAAATCCTTCTACATCAGTGAGCTAGGGGTCTATGGATATACAGGGAGGAAGAACTACTAGAGGCGTCCTCAGACACACTATGGCAGCCTATTCGCAGGCACCTACACTCCTCTAGGACACTTCTGGCAGACCTACAAAAGGAGAACTCATAATACACTAGACATGCTAGAGTCATTCTATGAAATCATAAAATAATGACTTAACACAGAACAAGGGATAGACACATACGAAAGTGTAAGCTCAAATAGAGGTAAAAATGCTATGTCTTGATTCAAGGTAAAATCTAGCAAAATTTTGCCTTACAAACCCAAAGATTTTTTGGGCAGAGCTTTGCCTTATAGGCTGAGAGATCCCTTCTCAAAATGAGAAGTTTTTAATATATAGAGGAAGGAAAAGGCCTTTTGGCACCCTTTTAAAAGTGACCCATGTGCATTCTGGAGCATTAGGAAGAGGAAGCTGCTTGAGATATAATGTTGTGTCAGCTCCTATTTTGATTTTAGGTGTTTAAGATATATTAAACATCATATGTGAAATTAAGGGCCATGTTGTTTGTCTACAAACAAGACCACTCCTTCAAGGCATTCACATGGCTTGTCTACTCATCAATGTAAAGTGAAGAAAAATGGGTCACACCGTTCACTCTTTGTGCCTCTTGATGACCAATTCATAGACATTGTGTCAACCGCTAGAGTAACTCCTTGAATCGACACCTTCCTTCACCACTTGGACTATTTTGTCTATTTTTGCACTTGGCTCTTTTTCCCCTTCCTGGCTTTGTCTTTCTTCTAGCCTTAAGCCTTTAAATTCCTTCAAGTTCATGCTTAATTTTGTGAAGATCAACAGCTATTTCATTGCCACAAATTTGACGTCTTTGGGTCCGTCATCATCCTTAGCAATTCTTTCATGCCTTTCCCACTTGATTTGGCCACTTTCCACTAATCTCAACAAGTGACATGTGGCATGTTCCACTATGAAATAGGTGAGAACATGTGGCAGCATCCGCTTAACTTATAGAATCTTTAGATACCTTTTGAGAGTCCTATGGAAGATGACACATGGTGGCTTCCACTGAGCTTTAGAAATAATATAGAAACATTCGAGACTCATTCAAATTCACACAAATGATGAAACTTGGCACATTATACTTACTTTAGTTATTCATTTGGGGCACACCACAGTCCTTACTCAATAACAAAATGAAAGGAAGAAATCATAGATGTTGACACTTGTCAACTTCTGTCGAGCCTTACAAGGGACATGTGGCACATTCTGCTACTTTTAGAAAAACATATCAAAACCTTTTGTAGTTGCCACTTGGTGCCCTCTATAGAAATCTAAGGGAAGCTTATTGAAAGAAGCTTTGAAACTCAGATGTAGACACTTGTCGTGCTCCATCAAGTTTTAAAAGAGATGTGTGGCATGTTCCATTACTTTTAGAGATAAATTATAATGTGTCCTAGCAGACGACACTTGATAGCTTCCGCTCTCAGGATTTTTTATGGTTGGTGCTCAAGGATTTAAAGATCAAATAGCTATTTCCCTATTTTAAAATTGATGTTCACGGGCCCATCACCATTTGAAAACCAATGGCTAGTCTATTTCCTTGAAATTGATAGCTTTAGAGACATCACCATCCTTGGCAAATCCTTCAGTTCTTTTCACTTTTTGGTCCTTTTTCAAGTGTTCCCTACCCTCCACAAGGGCACTTATCCTTCAAGAGACTCTCTTGAACCTTCCCATTGAACCATTCCTTTGGACCAAATGTTGAACCAAATGTTGAACTAAACGTCATTGTTGAACCTCGCCGTTGAACCTCATTGTTGAACTTCACCATTGAACCAAAGCAATGAACCAAGTCATTGAACCAAAGCATACTAAACCAAGGCATTGAACCATTTGATTAAACCTCACCTTTGAACTTTTTTGATGAAACAAAGTGATGAACTTAACCTTTGAATCAAAGTGATGAACCAAAGCGTTGAACCAACTGAATTAAACCAAGCCTTTGAACCAATCAATTGAATTGGTTCAATGGTTCAACAATTCAAAGTTGATAACTCTTGGAAAGATCATGTCATTGAACCTATTAAACTAAACCAACTCATTGAACCAATAATGGTTCAAAGTTCAAGTTCAAAGCTCTTTGAAAGCTCAATCCATTGGACACCAACGTCGAACCACTGAACTGGCTCCTCCTTTTGTTGAAAGACTTATCTGTAGAGTCCGTAGAAATACCTACAGAGTCCATATAAATATCTATAGAGTTTATAGAAACATGACTTGTGCAAAATTAGAAAATGAACTGGCTCATAACAATAGGGGAAAAAAATGGGGGACTGATTTTGGTCTGTAGGACCAAAATGGTGAACAAATTGGTGACTCCTAGGGGAAACATGCCTGCTATGCTTAGAGGCTAGTTGCCTTATAATCCATTGGGCATGGAGTCAAAACACAACTTAAAAATTTTATAAATAGCCCCCTAATAGATCTAAGAATCAATCATGAAGCTTTTACCCCAAACACAAAGGAAAACACACACAAGGCTAAAAAACACTACTTGTGCAAACAACACTTAGGGAAAATAAGAAAGAAAACTGAAAGCAAAATACTATATAAAACTAACCAGGTATATTTGCCTCCCTCTTAGATCAAATGGAAAATTTCTTAAGTTCCCTTCCTAGTAAAGAAACTTATGGTGCTAGACAAGTCGCTGAATGGAATGGAGACTTGGTGACCTACTCCTCTTGCCTGTCACCTCGATTGGCTTACATCCAAGTGGATCAGAATCAAACATACTCCCAACATATATGTACTTTTATTGTTCTTGGAATATTTTTAAATGTTGATCTTCATGCTAGTGTGTCTCATCAATAAATTGATGGCTACTGGCTCATCACCATAAGCCCTTTGATATGCATAGTCCCTTTGCAATGCATCATGGTTTGACCCATTCCCTTCTGATTCATTGAAGATCTTGTCAAACTCATCTTCTACTCCCTCATGGCTTTCTTGAAGAAGGGAGACTATTGTGATGTCTGAAATGGAATCACAAACTGATTACTCATCCCATAGAACCTCACCTTCTTGTTCAAGGTTCTCTTCTTCAAATATATCCTCAAGATAGACAGGCCTCTCCTTTTCTTGCTCAAGGATCAAAGTCTCTAGTTGTTCAAAGACATTTATCTGATCCTCCTCCAACTCTGGCTCCATGGCATGGTCATCCTCCTCATTGAAGCAACAAGGAAGTTCATCAAACAAAGGAGGAGAGATCTCACCATGCTTACGTTCCTCCTCATATTGCTGGAACATTTGCATGTATACATGACTTACATCTTCTCCATTGTTTATAAAGTATTTAAAAGGAGCCTCCATGATGATTCCATCCTTGTTGCCATCCATGATAACCTCTTGGACAACTATAGATTGGATCTTCTCTTCCTCACTCACCTCCTGCAAAATAGGTTCCTCCTTGAGAAGGGATGAAGTGGAAGGCTGATGATTAAAATCATGTGGAAGAGGAGATAGTCCTTGAGCTAGAATTGAATGATTCTCCTCTTTCCATTTGGCCAACACTTCATCTATATTAGGTGTGGCCTGATAGCTCTCTTGGAGATGTGTAGATGGGGTGTTTTCAGACATGTCCATCACACGTTGGCTGAGGAATCTTGCTCTGAACTCCAACTCTTTAATTCTCCTAGCTAGATCTTCTTGGAAAATCCTTTCTTGGAGGTCACCAACATCATCATGATGAGTAGGAATAGCTTCATCTTCTTCAAGGTTTTGAGTGAAACCTTTCTCCTCCTCCTTCCTGTCCCATGATTCCATTGTTTGCTTCCAACTCATGACCTTGGGATTAGAACTTTGCCCCTGTGAGCAGGTAGCAACTTTATCCTCTTCAAATTATGAGTTGGTTCATGATTTTCCCTCTTCCAACTTGGAATTTGGAGATCATGTTGAAAGACTTGAGGAGGTTGGGGAAGATTTGTAAGGGTCTACTCATGCACAAGAAGAGCTTCTTCAAGAGAGATGAACTGGTTCATGGTATTCCCTTCAAAGGAGGATTTGTAATCTAAGGAATTGAGAAGGTTCATCTCCATGAGGGGGTGCTCTAATTCCCTTTGATGCTTGAAAGCTAGGTGCAAGGGGTTAAGAGCAGGAGTGATTAATGCATCAGATGAGCTAGAATGAGCAAGCACTATCTGATAGAAAGGATTTGGTGCAAAAGATGGGGCTTTCTTTAGAATAGGAGGGGGCACACAAGGCTGACTACCTTGCATGAATGGACTCTTCCATTTTTCTACCTCCTCCTTCATGGATTGCAAGGCCTGAGCTTGCTTAAACAAACATTCTTCTTTGTACATCAACTCTTGTTGATATCTATACTACTCATTTAATTTGTCTATCTCCATCACTTACTTTTTAAACTCTAGTGCTACTTCCCTTATTATTAAAGGGAAATGAGGAGAGCTACTTAAGGGGATCACATGAACAACCTGTGCTTGATCATAGTTAAATGAAGGAATAAAAGGCCCATTATGTTGAGCAATGGGATTATACATACAAAAAATGTGATTTCTTGATGACACCAGAACTGCTTAACCAGCTGATTCAACTCGAAGTCACCATTGGTGTTGATAAAAAAGCCTCCAAAGGTTGGTCAGTTGAAGAAAACACCAAGATTATTCAACTCTTTGAAACTAAACTAGTTGGTCCCATCGAGCATGCCAAAAACTATTGATGCATTAGATTGTACCCTGGATAGGAGGCTGAGCTCCTACCTTCCACACGCAATAATGGAAACTCCCCTCTTGCCTATGGGTCTAGCAAGACTAGGGGGAGAGTCTCTAGATAAGGGCTAGCTCCCTTTGATGTATCTTTTAGGTCCTGGATTCCTTACTACTAACAAATAAATTAAAAAAAGGGGGGGATGAAAAGGGAGAAGGATGCTAAAAATAGAACCTAAACCTAAACTAAAGGGTGATACACCAAAAAAGTTGATCAATTCAGCCTGAATATACACTTTTCACCAATAACAAGATCTCATACACTTCATTTGACATGAGAAATCCTTCTGCATTAGTGAGCTAGGGTTCCATGGATATACAGGGAGGAAGAACTACCAGAGGCATCCTCAGACACGCTATGGCAGCCTATTCGCAGGCACCTACACTCCTCTAGGGACAATTTTGGCAGACCTGTAAAAGGAGAACTCACAATACACTAGACATGCTAGATTCATTCTATGAAAGCATAAAAGAATGACTTAACATAGAATAAAGGCATGGACACATATGAAAGTGCAAGCTCAAATAGAGGTAAAAATGTTATGTCTTGATTCAAGGTAAAATCTGGCACAATTCTACCTTACAAACCCAGAGATTTTTTGGGTAGAGCTTTGCCTTATAGGCTGAGATATCCCTTCTCAAAATGAGAAGCTTTCAATATATAGAGGAAGGAAAAGGCCTTTTGGCACCCTTTTACAAGTGACCCATGTGCATTCTGAGCATTGGGAAGAGGAAGCTGCTTGATTGATAATGTTGTGTTGACTCCTATTTTGATTTTAGGTGTTTAAGATATATTAAATGTCATATGTGAAATTATGGGCTGCACCATTTATCTACAAACAAGACCACTCCTTTAAGGCATTCACGTGGCTTGTTTGTTCATCAATGCAAAGTGAAGAAAAATACGTTGCATTGTTCACTATTCATGCCTCTTGATGACCAATTCACAGACACTATGTCAACCACTGGAGTAACTCCTTAAATCAACACCTTCCTTTGCCACTTGGACTATTTTGTCCATTTCTACACTTGGCTCTTTTTCCCCTTCTTAGCTTTGTCTTTCATTTGGCCTTAAGCCTTTGAATTCCTTTGGGTTCGTGCTTAAGTCTGTGAAAATCAACAGCTATTTCATTGCTACAAATTTGATGTCTTTGGGTCCGTCATCCTCCTTAGCAATTCTTTCATGCCTTTCCCAATTACTTTGGCCACTTTCCACTATTCTCAAAAAGTGACACATGGTGTGTTCCATTATGAAATAGGCAAGGACACATTGCAGCATCCACTTAACTTATAGGAGCTTTAGATACATTTTGAGAGTCTTATGGAAGATGACACACGACGGCTTCCACTAAGCTTTAGAAACAATATAGAAACATTCGAAACTCATTTATATTCACACAGATGATGACACTTGGTACACTCTGCTTACTTTAGCAATTCATCTGGGGCCCACCACAATCCTTACTCAATAATGGAATGAAAGGAAGAAATCACAGATGTTGACACTTGTCGACTTCCATCGAGCCTTACAAGGGACACATGGCACATTCTGCTGCTTTTAGAAAAACATATCAAAACCTTCTATAGTTGCCACTTGGCACCCTCTATGGAACTCTAAGGGAAGCTTATTGAAACAAGATTTGAAATTTAGATGCAGACACTTGTTATGCTCTACTGAGTTTTACAAGGGACGTGTGGCACATTCTACTACTTTTAGAGACAAATTAGAATGTGTCCTGGTAGACGACACTTGGTAGCTTCCACTCTCGATCTTTTTTCTAGTTGGCACTCAAGGATTTGAAGATCAAATGGCTATTTCTCTGCTATAAAATTGACATTCATGGGCCCATCACCATTTGAAAACCAATGGCTAGTTTATTTCCCTAAAATTGACAGCTTCAGAGACGTCATCGTCCTTGGCAAATCCTTCGATTCTTTTCACTTTTTGTTCTTTTTTCAAGTGTTCCCTACCCTCCACAAGGGTACTTATCCTTTGGGAGACTCTCTTAAACCTTCCGATTGAACCATTCCTTTGAACTAAATGTTAAACCAAATGTCGAACCGAACCTCGCCATTGAACCTCACCATTAAACTTCGCCATTAAAATTTGTCGTTGAATGAAAGTGATGAACCAAGCTATTGAACCAAAGTGTACTGAACCACAGCATTGAACCATTTGATTGAACCTCACCATTGAACTTTGTTGATGAGCCAAAGTGATGAACTTAACCTTTGAATCAAAGTGATGAACCAAAGCATTGAACCAACTGAATTAAATCAAGCCTTTGAACCAATCAATTGAATTGGTTCAATGGTTCAATGGTTCAAAGTTGCTAACTCTTGGAAAGATCATGTCATTGAACCCATTGAACTGAACCAACTCATTAAACCAATAATGGTTCGAAGTTCAAGTTCAAAGCTCTTTGAAAGCTCAATCCATTGGACGCTGACGTCGAACCACTGAACTGGCTCCTCCTTTTGCCAAAAGACTTGTCTGTAGAGTCTGAAGAAATATCTGCAAAGTCTGTAGAAACATGACTTGTGCAAAATCAGAAAATGAACTAGCTCATAATAGTAGGGGAAAAAAAGGGGGGGACCGATTTTGGTTTGCAGGACCAAAATGGTCAACACAAACTATGGAGCTAAAATTTAAATTGAATGGGAAGTAGTGGTGTTATGGGGAATGTCCAATGGATCCTCAAGAGTAGTTGTGGCCAAAATAATGGAAAGGACATTTAGGCGTAATGATTTAAATTGGGTAGTTCATTTTTTTTGGTAAAGAATATAGGAGGTGGTAATCATGATCACCATCTTGACATACAATCCTTGTTGGATAAGCATAGTGGAGTTTTTAGTGAGATGCCTTAAGGAAGACCTCCTAATTGATGGTTTGAACATGTGATAGAGTTGGAGGGACCATAATAATTATCACTACTCGTTCTCTTCATCTTTAGTGTTTTAAAGAAGAGATTGTTGAGTATTGTCATTGATGTCATAGGTGCATCTTGTGAAGGTTGATGTCAAAGGAGTCTAAGGAAAATTGATAATATGTGATGTTTTAGAGTGTTGTCATGGAAGGACGTTTTCATGAGAGAAAGATATAATTTCAAAGAAACTAATGTCTTATGTTTACATGAAGGTATAACTCATTGATGTAAAAATGAATAAGAAGACTAGTCATGACATGAAGAGGTATGCACATGGAAAAATGAATGAACAAAATAAGGTGAAGGTTTTTGGACACTATTTGATAATGAGATCAAGGTATAAAATCATTCATGAGAGTTTCAAGGTGAGCCTATAGGGGTATGACCTTTAGTCTATAATTGCACCTAGACCATTTTTAGACCCTACCTAGCCTAATGAGGTATGAAGATCATATTTCAAGGAAATTATGCACATGTGAGCATGCAAAGATTTGAGATAAGTTGTTTTAGGCATTATTACAAAGTTTGAGGTCAATACTTGAAGGAAAAGTGCTTGAATCACTATTTTAAGCCTTCTTGAGCTCATACAATGAGGTCTCAAACCCAAGAATCACTTTTATACGTTCATTTCCATGTGTAACCTTTGTATGGTAGTCTTACTTGTTGAGGAGAGATGTGTAAAGATCTTAGATAATATATCTAGACATTAGTTTTTGATTCAAGTGGTATTCCATTATGAACAATCGTTAACACCAAAACCTATGTTAAACATCCCTAAAACCCTAATAAATCCTTGGCATTAAAGTTATTCAAATCAGATCATAATGGATTCAAATTCCTAAATAAGATATTTTATAATGTATTCAACTCTCCTAGGTACCTCCAAGTGGTGGTGGCTAGTCAGATGAGAAATAAAATGCACATATATAGGATTATTTGTCAAGAGATTGTTATAACTCTCAAAATTTATATTTTTTAAGAAGAGAAAATGAATGGGAGAATAAGTTAGAGACTCATTTTTCATGTCCATGATAATTTTTGGATAGGTTCTTGCCTTCAAGTGTTCTAATTTGGTCATCTAGGTTAACCAGTTACAGATAGACCTAATGTTTTGAGTAGTGTAAAACCCAGGCAAAGATGAAAAGATAGATATGAAAGTTTGTGCATGGTAGATTAATGCAACAAAAAGCATGAAAGATTTATTTATGACTTTTAAGTCATGATCATTCTTTTATAAGTTGGAGGTTAGTACATGTGGTTAAAAATTTGCTCACAAAATGACCTATCTAGTTTAGATAGTATTGTGAAACATATGGTCTGCTATATCATACGATAATTTTTAGGCATCAAGAGTCATGGAAAATGTCTACACAGGTGTTGGAGGTCTATTTCATCATGACTAGTTTTTGAGGTGAATTGGTAGTTTTGAGTAAGCGAGTTGCAGAGATGTTCTTGAGCCTTTATCTCCTAATAAAAAAATTTCTAATAATTTGGTGATGATACTGAGGTCATGGAGAATCTTTCTAAATTTTTCATTTTTCATAGTTTAGTATCTTAAGGGTGTTTAAGATTCATTTTTGTAAGATAGCCTTTTGAGGTACACATGCCTAATAAGGTAGTTTATCCTAAAATAACTTTCATGGTTTGAACAAAGGATACAAGTCAAATCAAGCATGGATGAGGTCATACGATTTCATTGGCTAAGTGTTTGAATGGTTTTTTATTGTTGGAGAGAGCCATTTGAACCCAATAAGATCAATTTTTGGCATTAAGAGGATAAACCTAATGTAATTAGGTCTCTATGAGACCTAATGGAAGAGTAAGACCTAATTGAGTTGTTTCAGGCCAAAAAGGGTTTAAATTATGTTCAAATCATCTTAATAAAATCATCTAAGATCTATTATATGGCCTACCTAAGAGTTTTAATGTGTGTGGTTGACCAAGTGATGTGTGACATTGTGTCTAGTATATATATACAAGGTAGTTTAGGCCTATTTTGGTGGATACAACATAAATGAATAAAATCTTGCATGTTTGAGTAGGAGTTATTGGAATGAGATCATAAAAAAAGATCAGAGGTGTGGTGATCCAATTTCATTAGGTGGTTAAGTTAGTGTTGAGTCACTTAGGGAGTTAGTGCTTCCTTGCGAGTAGGTGCTTGTTAAAGCTTAGTCAAGTGGATGCTGGAATTTATTGGGGTTGGTGCTCCAAGTTGAGTTGGTGATCAACTAAATGTTATGTTTTGTTTCATTGTAGAATAGTCCATTTGTAGAGATCACAATGGGTTTTTTTCCCTTAAGCGTTTCCCACTCATATATGTGTTTTCTTGTGGTATGCTCATATGAATGGTTCTTTATGCATTGCTATATCACTGTATTGATTTCATGATTCAAATAATGTTAAATTATAATTGAAATAAAGTTTTTAAAACACTGATTCACCCCACATCCCCATCTCAGTGATTGTACTTTCGATAATTGGTATCAGAGCCTGGTCCTTTGAAGTAGGCCTAATAGCTTAAAGGAGATACTAAAAGCACAAGCATGTCTAGTCATAAAGAACAAAAGAAGTTTCTATACCAAAGAATATAGTATCTCCTTTGATATAAGTGACACAAATACATATGATAGTGATGATGATAACAATAATCATGATAGTAATGAAACCTTATTCATGGCTATAGAAATAAACAATGGAGGTTATTCAAAAGGGAAAAATCTTATAGAAGATGAATAATCAGATGAAGAAGATGATAAAGTGAACCTTGAGATAAAATTAATGAGTTTTTTAAAGTATTTGAAGTTTCAAATGAGGAAGAATAAGAAACTGAGATCCTTGGTTAAGAGTTATGAGGAATAAATCAATCTTTTTGAAGAGAGACTAAGTAACAACACCAATGAACATGATGAGATCATCAAATAGTTAGATACTTAGATTGAGATTATCTATACAATTCTTAAGACCAAAAAGGAAGAATGCATCAATTTTAGAATAATAATGGATTCCTTGAAGTTATAATTGGATCGGACAATAATCAAGTTGAAGATATATCATAAATTTAAAAATAGTACTAAAGTCGATGGTGATATTTTGAATAGTCAAATGTATCCACATGACAAGATAGGTATTGGATTCAAATAAGACCAAAAATAAAACAAGGAGAGTCATATCTCAAATGACAATGGACTATTAAGAAATGATGTTACTGATAGAGTAAAGACCTATGCAGAAACTCTCAAATATGAGTCTCAAATTGATCATCAAAAAGTCAAAAAGATTATGACTCATTCAAGAGACAATAAAGGTAGACATGTATCATTCAACATTAGACATATAAGGTATGTGAATTCTTTCAATGTTTATTTTTTCTCATGCAATCAATATGGACATAGGGCTTTTGATTGTATAAATCATGCTCGAATCAATTCCGCATGGAGGAATAAGATGAATACTCATCTCAATAATAAAAGCAACATTTTGTGTTATAATTATGATTAGAGATGACATATTACAAGATATTTAAATATGAGGAATATGAAAAATATCAGTCAAGATAAAAGGTTATATAATCATACAACTGAGAAGTGGGTCAATAAGTTAGACCCCATGGACAAGGTGAAGGAGAAGAAGACTAAAAGAAAATAATATATGCTAGCTCAAACTGCCTTTCACATCTAAGATGAAAGCATGAAATGGGATATACATATATTGTTTGATCAATTCACACAATAGGGGATAAAAACAAGTTCATCTCATTGAAGAATAATGTTGTAGGGATAGTGAAATTTAGAGATAACACAACCACCAATATTATTGGCAAAGGTATCTTGAATTTGGATAATGGGAAAACCAAGATAGAGAATGTGTTATATGTGGAAGGATTGAAACATAATTTTCTTATTGTAATTCAAATGTGTAACCAAGGACACACAATAACATTTCATGACAGAGGGTGTGATATACAAAAAGATAAATTAGGAAGGTTAATTGCCAATGCTAAGAGGACTATGAACAATTTGTATGTGGTAAATGAGATTAAGAAGGTGAGATGCTTTATGAACAAGATGGATGAATGTTGGATATGGTATAGAAGGTTAGGCCACCTAAACTTTGATAATATATTCAAGATAAGCTCTAAGAAGTCTATGAAGAATATGCCTAAAATCACCAAACCTACAAACACACTTTGCAAGGCATGTCAACATGGTAATCAAAATATAAGAAGGTTCAAGTCTAAGGAGTATTTTAATACAATAAATTTATAGTTAATACACACTAATTTATGTGTACCTAAAAGAATCCAAAACATTCAAGGAGATAACTATTTCATGTTACTCATAGATGACTACACAAGAATGACTTGGGTAACATTCTTGAAATAAAAGTTGGAATATCTTGATAAGTTCAAGGCATTCAAGGTTCTAGTTGAGAATGAAAAGAATGAGAAGCTAAATTGTCTAAGATCTGATAGAGGAGGATAGTTTTGGTCTAATGAATTTTATGAATTTTGTGAGGTACATAGAATAAGGAGATAATTTTCAGTAGCTATGACACCTTAGTAGAAGGGGGTAGTTGAAAGACATAATAGCAAAGTTCAATAAATGACAAATACTATGATAAATGAATCAATTTTAGCTGATGGATACTAGAGAGAGGTATTAAACACTAAAGTCTACATTTTGAATAGAGGATAGATAAGGACTAATGGAAATAAAACCCCTTATGAACTATAGAAAGGTAGACTTACTAATGTATAATAATTAAGAGTGTTTGGGAGTAAATGCTTCATCAAAAGAGATGAGGAAGACTTAGGTAAGTTTTATTTTAGGTATGATGAAGGAATATTCTTAGTATACTCATCAGTGAGCTCAACCTATAGATGTTATAATAAGAGGTTGTAGAAGATAGTGGAAAGCACTAATGTGAAGCTTGATGAGACAAGTTCTAAGAAGTCACACTCATAGTCAAAAGAATAATCAAAGAATATAGACTTCAAGAATGAATAAGAAATAATAGAGATTGATGAGGAAGAAGAAGAATTTAAGGAAAGACAAGATTCAAAAGGTCCTTCAAGATAGATTTAGAGAGACCATCCTAAATCATAAATCATTAGCAACAAGGAATCAGGTATGCAAAGTAGGAGAAGACTGGTAAGTAACCTACATCAAGAGAATGTTACTCTATTATCTAATATTGAACCTAAGAACCTTATAGGAGCAAGTAAAGACAACTATTGGATAGATGTTATGAATGAAGAGTTAAACCAAATACAAGATTGTCATTAGCACAAAATGGTGTTTAAGAACAAGTTGAATGAAGATGGATAAGTCACAAGTAACAAGGATATATTGGTATGCAAGGGGTATGCACAAGTAGAAGGGATATATTTTGAGGAGACATTTGCTTCAATAGCAAAATTGGAGGCTATCAAAATGTTTCTTACATATGCAGGATTCAAAGGGCTCAAAATGTATCAAATGGATGTCAAGTCAACTTTTCTAAATGGGAACTTAGAAGAAGAGGTATACTAAGAACAACTTGAGGGTTTCTCATTATCAGGTAATAATAACTATGTAAATTAAAAAAGGTTCTTTATGGTCTAAAGCAAGATCCTAGAGCTTGGTACACCAAATTGGATAGGTATATATTGAACTAAGGATTCAAAATATGAGTTGTAGATAGTAATATATACATAAAGATAGAAGATGACCATTAGTTGATAGTAGTTGTCTATGTGGATGACATCATATTTGGTGGAAATGATGAGAATATGACTAAGACATTTTCAAATGTGATAAAGGATTTTGAGATGTCCATGTTAGGAGAACTATCATTCTCTCTTGGGTTACAAATCATTCAATCAAAAAAAGGTATATTCATTTCATAATCTATGTACATAAGAGAGATGTTAAATAAATTTGAGATGGAATATTTCAAGGTATTTATCACACCTATGATCACAAGGTGTAAGTTAAGCAAGGAAGATGAGTCTCCAAAGGTCAATCAAACATCATATTCAATTATTAGAAGTTTGTAATACATTACTACCTCTAGACCTGATATCATGTAAGTAGTAGTCCTTATGGAAATATTTCAAGCATACCCAAAGGAAAATCATTTGAAAGTAGTCAAAAATATACTTAGGTATCTCAAGGGGACTATGGAGTTTGTGTTGTGGTATCCAAGGAGAAAGGATTTTAACTTAACAGCCTATATATATGAAGATTTGGCAAGGAGTATAGATGATCAGAAGATCATTAGTGAATGATCTTTCTTAAAATAATTACTAGTATCATAAATAAGAAAGAAGTAGCCATTTATGGCATTATCTACCTTTGAGCTTGAATACATTACAGTAACTTTATGTTACACTCAATTCCTATGGATGAGATAGACCTTGAAAGACTACTAGGTGGAGTATGATAGTCCTATCCCTATCTATTATGATGATACAAGTGCCATAAGCATTTAAATGATCTTATCATGAACTTAATAACTAAGCACATTTCATCAAGTATCATTTCCTAAGAGATCATGTAAGTGAATAAAGTGTTAAACTTGAATATGTTTCTACAAAGTATTATATTGTAAGCATTTTGACCAAACCATTTTCAAAGGTAACATTAAAACATCTAAGATAGAAATTGGATGTAGTTCCTTCCCCTAGTAGTCATTAAGGAAATCAAGTGCTGAGGGGGAGATAATCAAGTTTTTCATTATCTCTAAGATATTAAGCATGAAATATACTAAGAGGGGGGTGAATCAGTATATTATATATCTTTTACTTAATCTAATTTATTTTATTTAACCACTTAATCACATATTCAAGATATGCAATAAAATTGAAACAATAATATGCACCACAGAGAGAGAGAGAGAGAGAGAGAGAGAGAGAGAGAGAGAGAGAGAGACAACAAATTTTTATGTGGAAACCCAAAGTGGAAAAACCATGGAGAAAAATCTCAAGTATATGAATGAGCACCAACTCAAATTACAAAGTTCATAAGCACCAACTTGCAGGAGCACCAACCCCTTTTCCAAGCACCAACACAACAACTATTTGTGATCACCAACCCACAAGAACACCAACCCCTCTTGTGTATAAAACATAACTATCTCTCAATATTTCTTACTCAACAAATGATAGTACCAAAAATATCCCATTCCCATTTTGTCTCTTAGCCCATGACTCTTTGACTTCTCCATTCTTGTTTTGTCTTTTACCCTATGACTCTTTGAATTCTCCATGGTCCCTCTTTTGACTTATATTCAACCAAAATTATATTCATTAATATTAAATAAATATTAACACACATTAGCCAAGATATGAATATTAAAAAAACTATTAAATTCAATGGGGCCTTTATCACCAATAATGCTAGACCTTTGACATTAATGACAATATTTCCAACAATCCCCCCCTTTGTCATTGATGGCAACCTCAAACTGAAACTGCCACATCCTAAAATTTACACATACTACCATCTAAAAAACATATATTAACTCCCCATTACTATAGTAACCTGTACCTATTCCCTTTACCTATTATTCTCCCCTTTTGACATCAATGGCAAAGGGCCTACCTGGAGCTAACACTTAGCTCCTCCTCAACTGATGTTGAACCTTAATGGCAAGAAGTAAAAGAAATTACTCCCAACTTCTTCCACAGACACTGAAATGTGTCTTTTGGTAGTGCCTTTGTGAAAATATATACAATCTACTCTGTAGTATTGATATACTCCATCTTAACCTGTTGATCTGTAATCGGCTCTCTCAAGAAGTGATATCTAATGGGAATATGTTTTATTCTTAAATGCATCATTGGATTCTTTGAAATATTAATATCACTTGTGTTATCACAAAAAATAGAAATAGGCTCATCATATTTTAATTTGATATCTTCCAAAGTTTGCTTCATCCAAATCACTTGAGTATAACACAATACCACTGTAATATATTTTTCTTCAACTGTAGAAAGTGATACTAAATTTTGCTTCTTGCTTAGCCATGATACTAAGTTATCACCAAGAAAAAAAGTTCCTCCACTTTTACTATTTTTGTCATCTAAGCACCCTACCCAATCTAAATATGTATAAGCAACCAAAGTGAAATATTTGCTTATGGGATACCACAATCCATAATCCAATGTCCCCTTGATATATCTGAATATTCTCTTCGCCAACTGAACATGACTATTTTTTGGAGATGACTGATATCTTGCAACCATACCTATTACATGCATGATGTTTGGCCTCAATGTTGTCAAATATAAAAGACTACCAATCATAGATCTATACAAAGATTGATCTACAATAGGTGAATCTTCATCCTTGCTCACTTTATTTTCTATATACATTGGTGTACCAACTGGTGCACAATCCTCAAAACCAAATTTATTCAACATTTCTTTGGTATATTTACTTTGAGATATAAAAATTCCTTTATCTAATTGAAATATTTGCAACCCTAAGAAAAATGACAATTCTCCAAGCATAGACATCTCAAATTCTTTTTAAATATTATCAAAAAATTCTTTTGTCATCTTTTCAACATTTCCTCCAAAAATGATGTCATCAACATATACCACAACAATAAATTGATGCTCACCTTCTATTTTGATGTAGAGATTACTATCAATAAATCCTCTCTTACAACCTTGATCTTGAAAGTACTTATCAATTCTTGCATACCAAGCTCTGGGATCTTGTTTAAATCTATTCAATGTTTTATTCAATTTGCATACATGGATACTAATATTTGAGAGAGTAAATCCCTCAAGCTGCTCAATGTAGACCTATTCTTCTAGATTCCTATTTAGGAAGGTAGATTTGACATCCATTTGAAACACTTTGAAAAATTTAAACACTACATATGCAAGAAATATTCTAATAGCATCTAGCCTTGCCATAGATGCAAAAGTTTGTTCAAAATCTATTCCCTCAATCTGAGCATATCCTTTACAAACTAATCTTACTTTATTCTTGGTCACTTCTCCATTTTCATTTAGCTTATTTCTATAAACCCATTTTTTTTGCATCACATTTTGATCTTTTGGTCTAGGCACTAATTCCTAACTATCATTATTTTCTATCTAATTTAATTCTTCAACCATGGCCTTAACCCAATGTTTATCATGTCTAGCTTTTGAAAAAATTCTAGCCTAAATTTTGGATAACAAAGAGAAATTAACTTGCTTAGATTCACTTACCATCATTCTTCTGGTGTGAATTCCTTCATTTATGTACCTGATGATGTCACTTTCATTATGAATTTTTTTAACATATTTGGGTTGATTTTTGGTGTTCTTTTTATCCTTCTTCTCATCTTTATCTTCAATGATTTTAAGAATGTCTACTAGATCACTAATTTTTTGTGTTCCATCCTCTTTTATCCTGACACTTGCACTTTCAACAATTTTCTTGGTTCTTTTGTTATAACATTTATAATCTTTAATTTTACAAGAATAACCAAGAAATATACCTTCATCTACTTTAGATTAAAACTTCCCAAATTTTTCATCAGTTCTCTTTATGAAGCATCTACTATCAAAAACTCTAAAATAATCAACTATTGATGGTTTGTCTTTCTATAAATCATAAAGAGTCTTGTCACTATTAACTCTCAATAATGCTCTATTCTAAATATGCACTTTTGTAGCAACTACCTCTCTCCAATATTTATCTATCTTGGATTCATTTAGCATTATCCTCACCATCTCCTGAATTGTTGTATATCTTCACTCAACTACTCTATTTTATTGTGGGGTTCTAGCTATTGAATAACATCTCTTTATTCCATGGTCTTCATAAAACTCAATAAATTTATCTGACATGAATTCTCCTCCTCAATCTAATCTTAGACACTTAATCTTCAAACTGGTTTGATTCTCAACTAATGCTTTCAAATGTCTGAAAGCTTTTAATTTTTTCTTTAAAAACATTACCCAAGTCATACATGAAAAATAATCAATATGTAACATGAAATATTTCTCACATTGAGTAATTTGAGTTCTCATAGGTCCACATAGATTAGTTTGAACAAGCTCTAACATCTGAGTGGTCGAGTACTCTTTTTTTTTGAACTGACTTCTAGCCTACTTCCCATGCTGACAAGGTTCATGAAGTGTGTTGGATGGCTTTGTAAACTTTCAAAGATTTTTGACTACTTGCTTCTTGATGATGTTGATAATATTTTCAAAATTTGTGTCCCATTCTCCTTTTCCATAGCCAATTTTTTTCAATCTGACTCAAACAACATCCTTGACCTTTGATGTCTGATAACATATACAAATTGTTACCTATTCTTTAAGCATCTGCAATCAACACATCTAAATCTTTTCTCCTAATTTCACAACTTTCTACATAAAACTTTAGTTTGTGCCCCTAATCACACATTTGACTTATACTCCAAAGATTATGCTTAAGACCTTCTATATATAAAATATTTTCAATTTTAGTTCTACCATTATCCAAATTTAGTGTACCTTTTTTGGCAATTATGATAGTAGTATTATCTCCAAATTTCACTATGTCGCCATTGATCTTCTTCAAGGTTATGAAATTGATTTTGTCTCCTATCATGTGCCTCTAACATCCACTATCAATGAACCATGGTTTTTCTTCATTTCTTTCATGCAAAGCTATCTATACCAATATAGATTTTTTTGGTTGTTTCTTCTACCATGAACCTATCTAAACTTTCTCCTTGATGAATGGAGCTTTGAAACTTTAGTCCTTCTTGATTTTCTTGAACACACTTCTCTAGTACCAGGATATGTGTCCAAATTTGTTGTACTTGTAACATATTATGGCCTTTTTATTAAAGCCTGATAGAGGAGCAAAAGAGTTGTGGCTTCTGCTTGACTCTACATGACCATATCTATTATAATAAAAATAGTAGCCATAAAAATAGGACCTATTTTTATATCTCTAATTTGATTGCCTTTTGTAGCTCTGTTCCCTCTAGTCTTCTTTGTTTGAGATGCCCTCTTTATTCTTAACTTCTTCCCTTTTTATTTTCTCTTTTGTAAGAGCTTCAACATAGCTCTTTCCTTTTTCCTTGTCTATGAAAGTAGTGGCCTCCCCTTTATATTTTTCAAATCTAATACATATCTTTTTTGATGTTGATCTTTGATTTTCTAATATCTTATTCAACATATTAGTGTTATTCTCAAATTTTAAATCATTGGTTGCTCTATCATTGATTGCTTTATTTATTTTATCAAGATCTACTTTTAAAGAAGAAATTTAAATAACATACCTTTCACATTCTTTACTTATTATTTGCAACTATGTCATTAGATCTTCTTCATTCTTCTTGGCTTCTTAAAAGTGTGCTTGTAGATCTTCAATTATTCTCTTTGACTCTTTTTCATTTTTCTCGATCTAGAGCTTTAATTTTTGATTGTTCTTTTCAAGAGATTTTAACTCTTCTAAGGCAAAAATGAGTTCTCTTTCTAGATTTACTTCAGCTTCATCATGTTCTTCTTCTTGATCAACTATACTTTTGCTTACAAATGTATCTTTATGTATGGCCATGAATATAATCTCTTCTACTGAATCACTAACTCCACTATCTTTGACTGAGCTAGGATATTTAGAATACAAACTCTTCTTCTCAAATCCCTTCTTGAATTTTCCTTTGAAATTATTTTTGTATGTAGAATTTTCTTCTTCATTCTCACCATTACCCTTATCTAGGAATTTAGCTACAAAATGTCTCATCTTTACACAATTAAAACATTTAAAAATTAATTTTCCTTGATATTCACATGTGCCCTTTTTTGGCTTGAAAATTAATAGAGATCTATTGTCATCTTCATCATCACTAGAATTGTCACTTGATTCTTGAATCTTAGCCTTCTCTTTCTATGATGTCTTGAAAGTAGCTTCTATTTTTTAGGGTTTCTCTTATTCAGTTTGCATCTCATATGTCATAAGAATACCATGTAGCTCATCCATCTTAATCTTGGCCAAATTCTTCATCTCTTTGATTTCCAAAACTTTTGCATCATATCTCAATGGTAGAGATCTCAAAACTTTTTAAACCACAATTTATTCTTCTAAC
The DNA here is from genome assembly GCA_037957365.1 of Torreya grandis. Lineage (NCBI taxonomy): Eukaryota > Viridiplantae > Streptophyta > Pinopsida > Cupressales > Taxaceae > Torreya > Torreya grandis. The sequence goes on from JARHVA010000208.1 coordinate 2,879,264, forward strand.
TTTTCTCCAAAACCTTGAATCTGATTAACTATTTGATCAACCCTAAAAAGATAACTTGCTATATTTTATTCCTCTTCCATCTTCAAACTCTCAAATTGTCTTCTAAAAGTTTGAAGCTTAGCTTGTTGAACCTTTCCATCACCTTTGTAAATATTCTCAAGTTTTACCCAAGTTTCATGAGCAAATTTACATTGCATAACTATAACAAATTTTGATTCACATAAACCACATAAAATAGTATTTTTAGCATTATTTTTAATTGCCTTCTTTTATGTCAAAGTAGTTACAAGTGTTTGTGGATCTTCATATTCCTCCACCACTGCTTACCAAATGTCAAATCCAAGGTCCATCAAATAAGTCTTCATCCTTATGTTCTAAAAATCATAATTTTTCCCATCAAACAAAGGTGCCTTATTTTTATAAAATCCTTCATGTGATCTAGCCATCATTTTTTCCCAATCTACCTTCAAGCTATAAAACTTTTTCAAAAAGAACCTGCTCTGATACCAATTGTTAAGCATGAAATATACTAAGAGGGGGGTGAATTAGTGTGTGTGTGTGTGTGTATATATATATATATATATATATATATATATATATAACTTTTTTAAAAGGAACCTGCTCTGATACCAATTGTTAAGCATGAAATATACTAAGAGGGGGTGTGAATTAGTATATATATATATATATATATTACTTAATCTTATTTATTTTCTTTAACCACTTAATCACACATTCAAGATATGCAATAAAACTGAAACAATAATATGCACCACACAAGAGAGAGAGGACATTAGTTTTTAACATGGAAACCTAAAGTAGAAAAAACCATGGAGAACAATCTCAAGTATATGAATGAGCACCAACTCAAATTACAAAGTTTGAAAGGACCAACTTGTAAGAGCACCAACCCCTTTGTCAAGCACCAACATAGAAAATATTTTTGAGCACCAACCCATAAGAACACCAACTCCTTGCAAAGATTTATTAGCACCAACACACAAGATCACTAACCCCTCTTGTGTATAAAACACAACTATCTCTCAATGTTTCTTACTCAATAAATGATAGAAATCTACAATATCTCTTTCTTTTCTCTCTTCAAAAACAAATACAAACCATGCACTCTATTTCATAATACAAATAGCTTCTCAAGCCTTTATTTATAAATTTTTTAATGACCTTTGGCATTCACCCTTTGTGACCCTTCAATCCTCATGGAAAATGGTGCCAAACTTGTATGACCCTTCATATCCTTGTATTTGAAAAGTAATATGGTGACCCTTCATAAAGAAAATCATATTTTCCTATTTTGTATTTATCTTGGTGACTTTTTGAATTTTTCATGAAAAATGTGCCATACCTTCTTTTGTCTTCACATGGTGACTCTTGGAATTTATGAAGATGACTCTTCATGAGAAAATTCATCCCATTCCTCTTTTGTCTTTTACCCCATGACTCTTTGAATTATCCATGGGCCCTCTTTTGACTTATATGCAGCCAAAATTATATTCATTAATATTAAATAAATATTAACACACATTAGCCAAGATATGAATATTAAAAACACCATTAAATTCAATGGGGCCTTTATCACCAATAATGATAGACCTTTGAAATCAATGACAATATTTTCAACACAAGAATAGGTGATCAGTGCTAATAATTTATGCATGGAGATAGGGGTAACATGTTTGTATGGTGCCTAATAAACTCATAATCTTCTGTGTTGAGTGTTTTGGTTGTAAAAGGTGTGATAAATTTTTTTTATAGGAATCCCTTTATCATTTATCTCAAAAGGAGAGAAATTTTAGAATGAGGGAGAAATATCTTATTAAGATAAGTTTCTAAGATTGGTTTCCATTAATGATAAAGGGGGAGATTGTTGAGTATTGTCATTAATGTCATAGGTGCATCTTATGAAGGTTGATGTCAAAAGAGAATAAGGACAATTGATAGTATGTGATGTTGTAGAGAGTTTTAATGGAATCATGTTATCATGAGATAAATATAAAGAGAGAATTTTAAGGCAACTAATGTCTTATGTTTGCATGAAGGTACAAGTCATTGATGTCAAAGTGCATAGGAAGCATAGTCATGAGCCTAATCATGACATGAATAGGTATGTGCATGGAAAAATGAATGAAAATAGGCATGTGAAGGTTATTTTTCACTATTTTAGAAATAAATAAATTTATAAAATCATTCATGAGAGTTTTAGGGTGAGCCTATAGGGGTGGGACCTTCAGTCTATGTCTGCACCTAGACCACTCCCATACCTTGCCTAACCTAATGAGGTATGAAGATCATATTTCAAATAAATTATGTTTTGAGGATGTAAATATGTTACATAAGGTTTTTTATTCATGATCACAAATTTTAAGGTTAAGAATTGAAGTAAAAGTGCATGAATCATTGTTTTAGGCCTTCTCAAGCTCACAAAATGAAGTCTCAAACCCAAGAGGCACTTTAAGATATTCGTTGGTATGTGTAACCTCTTCATGGTAGTATAATATATTAAGTAAATATAGGGAAGGTTATTATTTAATTTATCCAAGCATTAGTTTGGATTCAAGTGGTATTCCTTTATGAACAATCATTAACACCAAAACCTATGTTAAACCTCCCTAAAATTGTAATAAGGACCTGATAAGAAATATCTTATTCAAATAGGCTAAAAATGGATTCAATTACCTAGATAATATATTTGATCATGTACTCAACTCTCTCAGGTACCTCCAAGTGATGGTGGTTAGTTAGATGAGAGATAAAATGCATAGATACAGTCCTATTTATCAAGAAATTATTATAGCTCTCATTATTTGTATTGGTCAAGAAGAGTAAATGAATGGGAGAAAATACATAGACTCATTTTTCCTATCCATGATAATGATAATTTATGTATAGGTTATATCCTTAAATTTTTCTAATTTTTTCATTCAATTTAGCCAATCATAGACAAATCGAATGGTATGTATAGTGTAAAACCTAAGAAGAGATGAAAAGATAGATATGAATGTTTGTACATGAAATATCGATGTAACAAAGTGTATGAGGGAGTTATTTATGACTTGTAACTAATTATAATGATTTGATAATCATTGTATGTTAGTAAATGTGGTGAAAAATTTGATCATAAAATGGCTTGTTTGGTTCATATACGACTGTGAAACATAGGGTCAAGCAATTGGTATGCAAGACAAATATTTGGAATTAGAACATGTGAATTTTTAATCTAAATATGTTATAATATATATATATATATATATATATATATATATATATATATCATAGGACCATTTTTATTTATCATGAATCATGAAAAATATCTACACAAGTGTTGGAGGTCTATTTCATCATGACTAGTTTTTGAGGTGAACTAGTAGTTCTAAGTAAGTGAGTTGCAGAGATGTTCTTGAGAATTTATCTCTTGAGTGAAAGTGTTCTAATAATTTGGTGATAGAACTAATGTCATACAAAATATATCTACATGTTTCATTTTTAAGATTTTAGTAGCTTAAGGGTGTTTAAGATTCATATTTGCAAGATAGACTTTTGAGGTACATAGGCCTAATAAGGTAGTTTATCCTAAAAGAGCTTTCATGGTATGAACGAAGGATATAGGTCTAATAAATCATGGAATAGGTCAAAAGAGTTTAATGGATAAGTGTTTGAATGGTTTTTTATTATTGGAGAGAGCCATCTGGACCCAAAAAGATCAAGTTTTGGCATTAAGAGGGCAAACCTAATGCAATTAGGTCTTTATGAGACCTAAAGGAGGAGTAAGGCCTAATTGAATTATTGGATACCAAAAAGGGTTAAATTTCATTCAAATAATTTTCATAAAATTTTCTAGGATCTATTTTATGTCCTACCTAATATGTTGAAGGTGTGTGTCTGACCAAATGGTGTGTGACCATGTGTATAATATATATATACAAGGTAGTTTAGGCCTATTTTGGTGGATGAAACATAAATGAATAAAATATTACATGGTTGATTAGGAGTTATTAAAATGAGACCATAACATAATATCATAGGTGTGGTGATCAAATTTCATTAGGTGGTTGAGTTGATGCTAAGTCACTTAGGGAGTTAGTTCCTCCTTGTAAATAGGTGCTTGTTAAAGCCTAGTCAAGTGGGTGCTTGACTTTATTTGGGTTGGTGCTCTAAGTTGATTTTGTGATCAGCTAAATTTTATCTTTTGTTTCATAGGACAATAGTCCATTTATAGATATCATAGTGGGTTTTCTTTCCCTTGAGGTTTTCCCACTCATATATGTGTTTTTTTATGTTATGCTCATGTGAATGGTTATTTATGCATTGCTATATCACTGTATTGATTTCATGGTTCAAAAAATGTTAAATTATAATTGAAATAAATTTTTTAAAACACTAATTCACCCCCACATTAGTGATTTTGCTTTCAACAATTGGTATTAGAGCCTAGTCCTTTGAAATGGGCTTAACAGCTTAAAAGAGATCCTAGAATCACATGCATGTCTAGTCATCAAGAATAAGAGAAGTTTCTATACCAAAGAAGACAATAAATCCTCTAATATAAGTGGCACAAGTACATCTGATAGTGATGATGATAGTAATGATCATGATATACATGAAACCTTATTCATGGATATAGAAATAGATAATGAAGGATGTTCAAAAGGTAAAATTTTTATGGAATATGAATAATAAGATGAAGAAGAGGCTAAAGTGAACCTTGAGGTAGAATTGGTGAGTGCTCTAGAGGATTTGAAGTTTCAAAGAAGGAAGAATCAGAAATTGATATCATTGTTTAAGAGTTATGAGGAGCAAATAAATCTCTTTGAATAGAGACTAAGTAACAACACCAATGAACATGAGGATATCATTAAATAATTGGAAACTCAGAATCATATTGTCATTGCAATTATAAATACTGAGGAAAAATGCGTCAATTTTAGAATAAGAATGGAGTCCTTGAAGGAAAAATTGGATCAAGCAATAATCAAGTTGAAGACACATCATAAATTTGAAAAGAGTACTAAATTCCTTAGTTATTTTTTAATAGTCAAAGGTCTCCACATGACAAGATAGGTCTTGGCTTCAAATAAGACCAAAAATAAAACAAGGAGAGTTATATCTCAAAGGACAATGGATAATTAATAAATGATGGTACTAAAAAAGTAAATACCTATGTAAAAACTCTCAAATTTGAGACTCAAATTGATCATCAACAAGTCAAAAATATTGTGACTCCTTTAAGAGACAAAAAAGGTAGAAGTGAATCATTCAATATCAGACAAACAAGGTATGTGAATTATTTCAATGGTTATTTTTTCTCATGCAATCCATATGGACATAGGGTTGTGGATTGTAGACATCATGATAGAATCAATTCCTTATGGATGAATATTCATTTCAACAGTAAAATAAAAAAAATTGTGCTATAATATTGATTAGAGAGGACATATTGAAAGAGATTGAAATATGAGGCATACGAGAAAGATTAGTCAAGATAAAAGGTTATACATTCATACCACTGAGAAGTGGATCAATAAGTTAGACCATATGGACAAGCTAAAGGAGGAGAAAAATAATAAAGGATAAGAATATATGATAGCTCAAACTACCTTTCACATCTAAGATGAAGGCATGAAATGGTATATAGATAGTGGTTACTTAAGCCACATGACAGGGGATAATATCAAGTTCATCTCATTGAATAAGAATGTTGCAAGGACAATGAGATTTGGAGATAACATAACTGTCAATATTTTTGGAAAAGGTATCTTGAGTTTGGACAATGGGAAGAGCAAAATAGAGAATGTGTTGTATGTGGAAATATCAAAACATAAATTTATTAGTATAATTTAAATTTTCAATCAAAGATGCACACTAAACTTTTATGACAAAGGGTTTGATATAAAGAGAAACAAATCAGGAAAGCTAATTGCCAATGCTAAGAGGACTAAGAATAATTTGTATGTATTGAATGAGATCAAGAAGGAGATATGATTTATGAGCATGATGGATGAATTTTTTCTATGGCACATAAGGTTAGGCCATCTAAAAGTTGATAATCTAGTCAAGACAAACTCTAAAATTTTTGTGAAGAATATACCTAAAAACACCAAATCTACAAACACACTTTGAAAGACATGTCAACATTGTAAGCAAACTAGAAGAAGGTTCAAGTCTAAGGAGTATTCTACTATAAGACATTTAGAGTTACTACACATTGATCTATGTGGACCTACAAGAATCTAAAGCATTCAAGGAGATAGTTATTTCATTTTAATCATAGATGACTACACAAGAATGATTTGGGTAGTATTCTTGAAAACAAATTCAGAAGCTCTTGATAAATTCAAAGTATTCAAGGCTCTAGTTAAGAATGAAAAGAATGGAAAGTTAAAGTGTTTAAGATATGATAAAAGAGGAGAGTTTTGGTCCAATGATTTTGATGACTTATATGAGGTCTATAGAAAAAGGATACAATTCTCAATAGCTAGGACACCTCAGCAAAATGGGGTAGTTGAAAGAAAGAATAAGATAACTCAAGAAATGGAAAGGACTATGTTAAATTAATAAAGGTTAGTTGATAGATACTGGAGAGAGGAAATAAGAACTATAGTATGCATTATGAATAGAGAACATATAAGGACTAATGACAATAAAAGCCCTTATGAATTATGTAAAGATGCACCTGCTAATGTGGAACACTGTAGAGTGTTTAGAAGGAAATGTTTCATCAAAAGAGATGAGAAAGAATTAGGTAAGTTTGATTCTAGGTTTAATGAAGGAATATTATTTGGATACTCATCAGTTATCTCAATCTATATATGTCATAATAAGAGGTTACAAAAGATAGTGGAAATTGTAGACACCGCAAACGTGTCTGCACCTTGGTTCTCCCCCTTGTTTGCCTCAAACCCCTATCCTAACCCTTGGCCTTAGTCCCCTCCATTCATTTGATTAAAATAACTTAAATATTTTAATTAAGTGGCCCCCTTTCCACCTCACTCTTGCCACCTTGGATCCTCCCTTGAATCCCTCCACCTTCCCCCTAGCATTTATTATGCCAAATCTCCTCATTATCTTCTCCCCACGCCCATTTAAGCATCCTCGTGACCGTTCTTCCCACAACCCCTCGCCCGGCGGCGTGCAAGAATGGGCAAAGGCTATTTTTAGTCTCTGTCCCCATTCTGCCACCGCCGACGTCGGCGACCCTTCGGCCGACGTCGGTGAAACTACCGGCGTCGGCAGCCTTCATTACCCCTTTCTACATCCGTTGCAGCCCCTGGACCCTTGAGCTCGCAAAACTGAATTCTCTTGGCATTTTGGCACTCGTCTCTTATCCATCTGGACCTCGTGCAATAGCAGCAACAGGTGCAAAGACTCTTGATCAGAGATTTCTTCTTGCAACAAGTCTTCCGTGGCTCCAACAACAGCTCCTCCGTTCTTCAGTCAGCAAGCCAAAAGGTAAGCAATTTCATTGTTTTATTTCATTCTTTCATCTAGTCTCAGTTATCTATCCTATCTACTGTCTTCTACTTGCTGTGTCCTTCCCCTGAGAGGCTGAAAAGCCTTCTCAGAACCTGTCCCTTGTCCATCTTCCTCTTTCCTATCCCCCCTTTTAATATAGTCCCAGACAACTTCCTTGTCCCTCCTGCCAATAAAAGACCCTGCACAGGGCACCCAACCAGACCTAGACCATTCTCCAAACCATTCAAGCACATCCATAAACTCTATCTCAGACCCGTCCACAGACCAGAAACCAAACCAGACCCGTCCACAGTCCAGAAACCAACCCAGACCTGACTACAAGCCACAACCTCGACCGACGCCGGTCACTTCCCCAACCGACGTCGGCAGGATAACCGACGTCGGTAGGTCAGCTAGCCGACGCCGGCGACATTTCTGACCTCGGCGACTGTCATCAGCCCGACAACTCCTTCAGGTAATTATTTTGTCTTTTCTTTCCTTTCTAATTTGTTTATCACTTCTGTATTCTGGCATTCTATATTTCCTTGATCTTTTATCTGTCTGTTATCAATGGGTTGACCTCCCTTGAGGAAGTTTTCACACTTCTGGGAACAAGCTTTCGCTTGGCAACCCACCATTTATCCATCTAACATTTTCTTGTCCAAGTTTCTCTTTTCTTGCAGGTGTCATTCCTCCACAGCCAAAGAGGGGTGCTCACAAGCGTCTGGATTATGGTGCGCAGTCTTTATCCAGGTACTTCTAGCCTTGTCCATTTCTTTAGTTTCTTTATTCATCTTTTGAATGTAGAAAGCGAATTAGCGATAGAAACATTTTGTCATGCCCGGTGGGACCCTAGGTTCCTCCTGGGTTCCTTTTCTTCTTCATTCATTTAGGAGCATTAGGTTCTTACCTTTCCTCCTCCTTCTTTTCTTCTCAATGACACTATAAGCAGGAATTTAAAAAGAATCTTTCTTTTCCTTCTTGCACATTCTAGACTAGTCCAAACATCATACTCTCAACCCTTTCTCAAACTTGTCTTCATAACAAACATCACATTTCGACTTGGGCATTAAAACACTTTGCATTCATTTCTGCTTGTGCTTGCATTAGTCCACATCTAGTAACTTAAATGCATATTGAATAAATCGTAGACACTTGATGTTACACTACCTGACCACATGCACTAAAACAAACATAAAACTTACTTGAGATAAGGCCCGACTGGGATTTCATCCCCCAGTGGATACCTTACCCGTCCCGGTGACCCTACTTGGATTTCATCACCAAGGGGGAAGCCCACTCCGTTCTCTGGCGGAGGATAAACTCTAGGCGAGGTATATCTTGGCTAAGCGAGACCAGCTAACCACTGGAATCGTGAAGTGAGGGGAGCTTGCTCCTTAGCACCAGGCCACGTACCAGACCTAACACAGATTTTTGAGCACCTAAAACAAGACCCGAAACTAGCTCTAGACTGCCTCTTCTAGGACCTTTCTTATAGCCAATCTCCCCAAACATTCATCTAAGGCATAAGCCACAAGATTCTAAGGTTAATTCCTAGGATTTATCGCTTAGGCTTGTCTGTCTCTCTCAGTTCTTCTCTTCTCATCTATTTTTTTGAGTGAGTGAGGACGCTTTCTTCATTGTTTTTCCAAGAATCTTAAAATCTTTTGGTTCTCTGGAAGACACAGTCACCGGCATCGGTTCTGTCACCGACGTCGGCTTTCCTATCTTATCGGCATCGGTTATCTTACCGACGTCGGCTATCTTCCTTACCGACATCGGTTTTTCAACCGACGTCGGTCTCTGTCACTATCCTTTTTTTTCAAAACCAGTAGCCTAAAACCTGTCCCTTCTCTGTCAAAAACCACATTCTGGTTTTTTGAGACTGCAAGAACACAGTTTCTGGAACCAGGACTCTCTTCTTAACCACTTTAGCCAACAACCGCTTTCGTCTACCCCGTCCCTAACCAGTCCTATCATGGAGTTCCACTCGGAGACTGAAAGAACTCCTACAGGACCGACCCCGACCCCGACCCCGACTCAAATTCCCATCATCCCTGAAGGGGACCAAGATTTCGAGAGATTCTTGGACCTCAATACCGCAGCCCTCCAAAACTATCTCGCGAGAAACCCAACGCGAGACCTTTCGGGTGACGTGGCGACAACATCCACACCATTTGCCACCCAACCCTTTATGACTCAGCCTTTCGCCTCAACTATTAACCCAACCATGGCCAATACGCAAAGTTTGGCCTCCCCGTCTATTTTTAGACCGACCTTCATCGGGGTTCCATTACCCCCTCAACCACCTGCAATTCAACCAAGTTCTACATCATATCAGAACTTGATTGTCTCGACCCCTCATACTCTTGCGCCCACAAATGTAGGAGTGCCAACCTATCTTTCTACCAGTGCTGCCATTCAACCACCTTTGGCGGTGCCCAGTCAACTTATACCTTCGACCTTCATAACTCAACCACCTTTGGTCTCCACTTCTGTCTCTGCGACTAGTCATCCGTACGTTGCGCCCTCACAAGCGCAATCGACTACGTCGTACGCCTCTTCTAGCCTCTTTCAGGCACCTTACAACCTAGGGGGTGCTTCATCCACCAATTCGTCAGCAGACATCATTAAGATGCTGATGGATAAAATGTCCAGTCTCGAAGCTTCTATCTCCGGCTCAAGTAATGTCTCTTCATATGACCAGGTTTACAACGAGCCCATCCATCCTTTCGTCCCTATTCGACCATACCCTAACCATTGGGAGCTTCCTAAATTCACTCGCTTTTAGAGTAAGGAAGACCCACAGCAACACTTGCGGGCATTCAGACATGCCTGTTACCTCATTGCCCATGACGATGCATTGCTTTTATGCACGTTCCCTATGTCGCTTTCTGGCCCAGCCCTTGACTGGTATGGTTCTCTTGCTAGACACTCTATCTTTTCATTCATTCAACTCGCCCAACTATTTCTTGACCATTTCTCAATCAACATCACCAAACAAGTCTCAATCACAGACCTTTACTCCATTAGGCAATTTGACGACGAATCAATAGTCGACTTTGTCGCTCGTTGGAGAGGTCTGCTCAACCAGCTCTCCTTCTCTTTGCCTCAACCCGAGCTCATTGAGCTCTTTTCTCGAGCATGTGCCAGGCACATCTCTTCTACCTTGCAGGTTCAAACCTTCCATACTTTTGACGAAGCTTTCACCATGGCTCGAAAGCTTGAACTCTGTGCCCTTGAAGAAGATAAGGTCAAACTGCGTAATACCAACGCAAAATCCAATGACCATTCCTCTTCCAGACCTTCTTCTGCAACTCCAAACCCAAAGGAGTGGCTAATACTATGGTCGTTAGATCACCATTCTCGACAACAACGAATTACTCTCAACCTTCGACGTCTTCAAGTATCACCAAGCAATTCCAACAACGGTACATTCAGCGTTCTTACACTCCACTTGGAGAACCATACGCTTCCGTTTTGGAAAAACTACTCAAGCAGGGGGTCCTCAATCTCCCTCCAATCCGACCACCTCAATTTGACCCTTCAAAAGCCATCCCTACATGGTATAGGGAGGCCGACTTTTGTCCCTTTCATCGCGTCCAAGGCCATGACATTGACAACTGCCGAACTTTCAAAAACATCGTCCAAGACATGATCGACAAGGGGGATCTTATTTTAGATAACCCGAACGCCCCTCCTAACCAACATATCGACATTTTCAAACACCCTTTTCCAAATCATCCACCTACTCAAAACAACGTCCAGACTTCGACCAATGACCCTCAAGACCATGACATTCACATGATTAACACTATCTTGCCTCTTGTCCCTGACCAACCTCCTTCACAGGTGAAAGACCCTTCTTCCCCTATTTCTCTATCACAGGATGAAGAACCTTCTTCTCCTGCTAGTCCTCCATCTACCTCTCTTGTATTGGAGGACGCTTTGACCACATCAACGCCATTAATCCCATCTCCATCCGAAGACCCTACCTTGCCTACTCCTCAACTACAAGTAGAAGGCACGATCATCCATGCCCTCTGCCCACTTGAGGAGCCACACTCTCTTATTTCTTCTCCACCAAGAGAAGAACCAGTCTCTCCACCCATTTCAACCGAGGAAGACCCAGTCATAGTTTCCTCTTGCCCTTTGCGTGAGATTTCTACATCTCACTCACCTCCATCCACATCCAAACCCAAATCTACATCTAACCTCACCTCACACAATAGTGGCCCTTGACCCAAACACACGAAAGCTACTAGACCTCACCGGAGAACTCCTCCTCCACCTTCGTCATTGCCCTCTATCTTGGGCCCGCATCCGTCCACTTTAATAGGAGTGCTTCCCACTCCCATCTTTCACAGAGGCAATTCGCCTCTATTACTCCCTCATCCTGTCAGACATACATCTCCTCCAAACCCTCGACCTATGCCTCCTTCGCCTCCCAAACCAACGTCACCAATCCTCACTGCAATAAAATATCCCAACCCGTTAGCAGGTTCATATGCCTTGCTCTTACAGCAATTATTGCAGTCATCTCATATCGACCTCCCGCCTCTTAGACCATATCAATCTCTCAGACCAAAACCACCATGGTTCGATGACACTTGCATTTGTGCGTATCATCGCACGTCTGGACACGACACGGAGCATTGTCATGCCCTCAAGGTTGCCATTCGCCGATGTTTGGAGAATGACACCTCTCTTCTCGACCACGTTATCAACAAACCCTCAACACCACCCCACTCATCACCTTTCAGATCAAAACCCTCTTGGTTCGACAACTCTAAATTATGCCACTATCACCACACTCCGGGACATGACACTAAGCATTGTTGTGCTCTCAAAGCTGTCACTCGTCAACACCGGAAAAAGGATTCCTTTCTCATCAAGGATCCTTTTGACCACCTCTTCGACAAAACATCAACCCTGACTCATGCCTCTCCAACCTCATCACCTAAATCAGGATCTCCACGCTGGAATATGGTCCCTTTGCCACCTTTGACCCCCTTATTCGACATTAACACCGTCCATCTGACCACTAAACCTCAACCGACCTTAACCAATCTTTCAAACATTCTCCCTACCCGCTGGGGGAATTCATCCTTCATCCAAACCTCGACCAACTGTTCAACCCAGTCTCTACCACATATCAATCACTCATTTAATCTTAAATCCCGACCAAGTGTCCATTGACCCAACCCCCGACCAATTATTCGACTAGTCTCAACCCAACTTCAACCAAATATCAATCAACCTGACCGCTCGACCAAACATTCAACCTTTTTCAACCAACCAACGACAATGTCAACCGATTTCACATCCATCAATCGACACCTGACCAATCTCGGAAGAAGCAAATTGGGGCAAGTTTGCTCCTAATTGACTTGGACCTTATCATAACACACAAGCATGGCCCAGGGACTTATTAGACCTTGAACCCCTTTTTGTGTCTTGTGTCTTCGACCATTCTTCTGTTAGTCGAGTACTCGTCTACTTGACACGTAACTTGAGCTCATCCCTTGAGCGATCCTCGTCCTCTTAATCCTCATTCCTTTCAACCCTATTCCCCTTTAACAAGTCCTCTACAACCCTTTTATGACGCATGGACGCTTTGTCCTAATAAAAGGGCGTCCTTGAACTTCTACAGCCTTGTCCGTGACTCTAATCAACAAATCACAAAAATATATCAAGATGTCAAAACATATCCAAGATCACAAAATCAAATCAAAAAGACAGACTGCTCCCTCGAAGGACAGCTGTACTATCATTGCTGTAGCTAATAGACTGATCCCTTGAAGGATAGCTAGGCCAACTTATCAAACATTATAAAGCAAAAATATAGACCACTCCCTCGAAGGATGGCTATGACTAAATCTTGCTACAAACAACAACCTTTCTTAGAAGCTTCCCGCATTGATCAGCTTCGCAACATGACCATACATTAAAAGACATCTCTATGTAGGCTTCCCGCATCGATCAGCGTGCACCCAAAAAAAAAAAAAAAAAACGGGTCATGGACTTGGCTTGTAGTTGTCTCAGGGTCTCCTATAAAAAGGGGCAAGGTTATTCCTGCTCTTAAACTGGGTTACCCTATCCACCTCCTATCACCTGCTCAGGGGACTTCGAGCTCACTTTAATGTCAAAGTGATTCGATTACCGTTCTAACACCACACTGGTCAACGACGTAATGCATGAACGGGGCTGTGGTTCTAATAACCCCTATCTATGCTTCCTTTTTGGTCCTTTTCAATGAAAGAGCAATTTGCCTTTCACCTTTTCTCTACACTTTGGTCACATTTAACCACATCAATTGTCGACTCATCTTTTACCAATCTATTTTCATCATTTTCAGCTGACATCATCCTAGTCCATTTCACATAGTTTCTATGGACACCAATACACATGGAAACTACCGACCAGACCCAATTTATGTTAAGCATAAACCAATACTTGCTGAAGCATAAATAGACTTCCATTCATTTTTAGCATGCATCCATCACGACTATGGAAACTTGCTAGGGATGAAAGCCTCTTGACCACTGTGACATCTGTAGCATCATCTTACCCTCATCGTTTTGACATTTGACCACATCCAATCATTGATCAATCAGACCTTTTGTCCGAACTACATTGGTCTGAGGCCCTATGACCAGGGCTATGTAGGCAGCACTCAGATACCACATCTTCTAAGGTTAGCTCGACCACCCCCGTTTGTTCATCTCTTTGATGGACAAACCTTCCCTTCTACGACTTTGACCAAGACAAATCAATCTCTTTGACCCTTCCTCTCTTTTAGGGAGAACTACATAGGCCTGAGGCCCCTAACGACAGGGGATATGTAGGCAGCACTCTGTTGACATGGGGTCTTCTGGGGTTAGCTCGGCCACTTTCTTCGTCACTTTCTTCCATCTCCTGCTCTCGTCACCTGTCAATCACATCACAGTCAATAATATATTCACATAATCATTAATCTACTCTCATTTTCATTATAACCTCATAAGTCATTAGTCATAAATTTCATCCATCATAACTCATTAAACATTTACATAATCCACAAGTTAAACATTCCATATCACATCTATCATCACTATAATCATTAAACATAACCTAATCATTATCCTCATCATTAGCATCCTAATCATCATACATATCATATCAAAACATGCATCATGAAACACACTAAACATCTATAACATTTCCATAACACATCAATAGCCAAAATCTCATCATCTATATATCAAAAATCAGTTTTATACAAAGCAGACACAATCTGTATCTGTCTCTCGCTCTCAAAAATCAAATACATCTCTCATCTTCGGCTCGCAGGCCAGTATATACATCAAAACATGGTACAACTCTGGGGCTGCCCTCAAGGCTGTGGCTGTGGTGGGGGTGGCGGTGGTCGAGAAGAGGCTGTATCCCCTACTCCCCTCTGCCATCGCTTTTGTCCTCTTGGTTCTGCAGACTTCACTTGGTCCCCACGCGTCCCTGCAGCGTCCAATCAACTCCTTTTTCTCCACCAATGCTCTTCTGCCACCTCGCACCACTCCTTGGTCAGCTCTAGGTCGCTTTCACTCAACAAACTACCAGAGCTCCTTTTTCTCTTCCAATCAAATAGCAAATGACTTCTGGTGGGCCACCAATCCAGTTTTGTCAGATTTGTCAGGCTGCCGACATCGCCATCTGCGTGCCCTAGGGTGCCGACGTCGGCAGATTTTCGCCAACGTCGGTCTCTTTTGGACACCGACGTCGGTTAGATAGCCGACGTTGGTGGCCTCCAAACCTTTTATCCCTCTTCCAAATGACCAAAATCATGTCCCTAATCAAGTCAAGTCCTTCAGACCATGTCATTTTGGCCCCTTGGGGCATATTTAGATTACTTTTTGCATCCATCCATCGACCCCCTGACCATTAGAGATCATGCCCATCTCCTAAACCGTGACCACTTCCAAGACAGCATTTGCCTTGGTTTTTTTTTGCCTTTATGCTACCTCACCACTGGTTAGCAGAATTGTCCACAGACTATTTTTGACCCTTCGCAAGTACAGGATCGTGAGCTAGTTGATTCCTACTACTTGTGGCTTTTTCGTGTCTCTGGGAGCACTTCCTGAGCCTGGGATACCTGGAACACGATGACCATTTGGAGCTTCAGCTTAGATTGAGTGACCTGATCAGCAGATGACTAAATGCTGGGGCCCGGTTACTTCAATTTTGGCACTCCTTGACCCTCGACATGCTACAATTTGACCTGACCCTCCCGTGAAGTGGTCTACGTGCAATCACGACTGTTGCAGTGTTTTCACTCACTCTCTTCTATCCATTTCTCTGTCAAATCGACACTCGATCTTCGGTTCCCTTCTCTCGACTATCGCTTTGAGGGGGGAACACCTCATCCTTTTCTTGGGGCAACCAACTCCTGTTTTTGTCTTGTAGTTCGTCAAGAACAACCAACAAGACAAAAAGGGGCAAATGTAGACACTGCAAACGTGTCTGCACCTTGGTTCTCCCCCTTGTTCGCCTCAAACCCCTATCCTAACCCTTGGCCTTAGTCCCCTCCATTCATTTGATTAAAATAACTTAAATATTTTAATTAAGTGGCCCCCTTTCCACCTCACCCTTGCCACCTTGGATCCTCCCTTGAATCCCTCCACCTTCCCCCTAGCATTTATTATGCCAAATCTCCTCATTATCTTCCCCCCACGCCCATTTAAGCATCCTCGTGACCGTTCTTCCCACAACCCCTCGCCCGGCGGCGTGCAAGAATGGGCAGAGGCTATTTTTAGTCTCTGTCCCCATTCTGCCACCGCCGATGTTGGCGACCCTTCAGCCGACGTCGGCGAAACTACCGGCGTCAGCAGCCTTCATTACCCCTTTCTGCATCCATTGCAGCCCCTGGACCCTTGAGCTCGCAAAAATAAATTCTCTTGGCATTTTGGCACTCGTCTCTTCTCCATCTGGACCTCATGCAACAGCAGCAACAGGTGCAAAGACTCTTGATCAGAGATTTCTTCTTGCAACAAGTCTTCTGTGGCTCCAACAATAGCTCCTCTGTTCTTCAGTCAGCAAGCCAAAAGGTAAGCAATTTCATTGTTTTATTTCATTCTTTCATCTAGTCTCAGTTATCTATCCTATCTACTGTCTTCTACTTGCTGTGTCCTTCCCCTAAGAGGCTGAAAAGCCTTCTCAGAACCTGTCCCCTGTCCATCTTCCTCTTTCCTGTTCCAACTTTTAATATAGTCCCAGACAACTTCCTTGTCCCTCCTGCCAACAAAAGACCCTGCACAGGGCACCCAACCAGACCTAGACCATTCTCCAAACCATTCAAGCACGTCCATAAACTCTGTCTCAGACCCGTCCACAGACCAGAAACCAAACTAGACCCGTCCACAGTCCAGAAACCAACCCAGACCCGACTACAGGCCACAACCTCGACCGACGCCGGTCACTTCCCCAACCGACATCGGCAGGATAACCGACGTCGGCAGGTCAGCTAGCCGACGCCGGTGACATTTCTGGCCTCAGCGACTGTCATCAGCCTGACAACTCCTTCAGGTAATTATTTTGTCTTTTCTTTCCTTTCTAATTTGTTTATCACTTCTATATTCTGGCATTCTGTATTTCCTTGATCTTTTATCTGTCTGTTATCAGTGGGTTGACCTCCCTTGAGGAAGTTTTCACACTTCCGGGAACAAGCTTTCGCTTGGCAACCCACCATCTATCCATCTAACATTTTCTTGTCCAAGTTTCTCTTTTCTTGCAGGTGTCATTCCTCCACAGCCAAAGAGGGGTGCTCACAAGCGTCTGGATTACGGTGCGCAGTCTTTATCCAGGTACTTCTAGCCTTGTCCATTTCTTTAGTTTCTTTATTCATCTTTTGAATGTAGAAAGCGAATTAGCGATAGAAACAGAAATCACCAATGTGAATATTGTTGAGACAAGTTCTAAAAATTCACACTCACATTCAAAGAATGAATCAGAGAATTTAGACTTCAATAATGAAGAAGAAATAATAGATATTGATGAGAAATAAGAATAAGTTGAGGAAAGACAAGATTCAAAAGTTCCTTCAAGACATATTCAAAGTGACCATCCTAAATCAAAAATCATTGACAATAAAGGTGTAAGTATGCAAATAAGGAGAAGACTGATAAGTAACCTAAATGAAGAGAATATTGCTCTATTTTCTAATATTGAATAAAAAAACCTTGTATAAATAAGCAAAGACAAGTTTTGGAAAGGTTCTATGAATGAGGAGTTAGACCAAATATAACATAATGAGACTTGGGAACTAGTTCATAAGCCTAAAGACAAGAATGTCATTAGCATAAAATGGGTCTTTAGGAACAAGTTGAATGAAGATGGAGAATTCACTAGGATCAAGGCTAGATTGGTATGTAATGGGTATTCACAAGTTGAAGGTGTAGATTTTAAGGAGACCTTTGCTCTAGTAGCAATATTGAAGGCTATTAGATTGTTTGTAGCATATGTAGGATTCAAAGGGTTCAAGGTGTATCATATGGATGTCAAGTCAGCTTTTTTAAATGAGAACTTGGAAGAAGAGGTATACATAGAGCAACCCAAGGGTTTGTCATTATCAGGTAACAATGACTATGTTTTTATATTTAAAAAGGCTCTTTATGTTCTAAATCAAGCTCTAAGAGCTTGGTACACTAGATTGGATAGGTATCTATTGTACCAAGGATTCAAAATAGGAATTATAGATAGTAATTTGTACATAAAGATATAAGATGAATACGATACTTCAAGACTTATATATATATATATATATATATATATTTATATATATATATATATATATATATATATATATATATATATATATATATATATATATATATATATATATGAGATATTTTCATGGACAATATTGAAGGATTATGCCCTCAATCATATTAGAGAGCATGTGGTTTGTTAGTAGATCAAATTTGAAACTCATTCCCTACAATATTACATTAGCCATTACCATATAAATCAAAAATGGGAGAGTATATCAATGAATTTCATTATAGGCTTAACCCAAGGCTCAATATAAGAATTGTATTTATGTGGTACTTAATAGATTTACCAAGTATGCTAACTTTTTTGCAATATTAATGGAGTAAAATGCACCATAGGTAGTGGAATTATTATTTGAGGAGGTTTTTAGGTTAAATGGATTACCTAAGAATATGGTCAGTGATTAGGATAGTAGATTCATGAGTACATTTTGGTAGGAGATTTTTAGGTTATCCAATATAGAGTTAACACCAAGTAACCTTTATCATCCACATACTGATGATTAGATTGAGATCATGAATAAGTGGATAGAGGGATATTTATGGAGTTATGTAGTAGGGCATTAGAAGGCATGGGTTAAGGGGTTATACTAAGGTAAGAATTGTTATAATATGACACATCACATGAGCATTGATATGACACCATTCTGAGTACTGTATGGGTATGATGCCTCATCATTTGTTGATTTGGTGATAGTAGATATTCAAGCTCCCAAAGCTCATGATTGGATTGAAGAAAATTAGGACATCATGAAAGTTCTCAAGGAGAATATGCAATAGGTAAAAAACTAGAAGAATTAGAATGTTGATAGGCATAATATGGATAGATCATTTGATGTGGGAGACTTGGTTTTCCTTATCTTGTATCTTTATAGGATATCCTCCTTGAAGAAGATTGGTGATAAGAAATTGAAGCCATAATTATATAGGCCTTATACGATTCTAAGATAGATTGGTGAGGTTGCATATGAGTTAGAGTTATTTAATCATAGAAGGATCCACAATGTTTTTCATGTGTCTTACGTCAAAAAGGCACTTGGAAAACATATTGAGCCATCTTCTAAGTTGACACTAATGGATGAGGAGGACAAGTTGATTCTAGTTCTGAAATCAATTATTGAGGTGCAAGAGAAGAATCTCAAGAATTGAGTCATCATCAAGTTTTTGGTGCGGTGGAAGGATTTTCCATTAGAGGATGCCACAGGGTAAGGTGAATAGATTTTTTAGCATCCAAATCTATAATTTCTTGGGGACAAGCAATATTAGGAAGGGAGGACTATAATGTCCCCTACTTCTTAATGGGACTTTTGGTAGAAGACCGATAGCCTATTTTATTCCCATAGGCTAAGTTAGGTAATGTAAGGGAATAGTATTTTGGGATCACTATTCGCCAATTACTATTCATTGTCATTACTCGGGATCACTATTCATGAGTGACTATGTGTGATGACATGAAATAGTATTGAGGTGGCATAATGATGAGGTGTCTTGGCCCACATAATAACTTTTAATGTTAAAAATGGAGGAGAGAGAAGTGGGGCACAATTCTCCACTTGGACACATGGGAGGAATAATGAAATAATGTTAAGGACAAATTGATTGAATATATCATCATTCCACTCAAGCATGTGATTAAAGGAATCTTTTGACTAATTAGCTTGCACATGGAAAATTTAGGGACAATGTCTACTATTCTTGATTGAGGGTCACATGAAAAATATATTGAGGGTACATGGGAGTTGGCCAAAGATAAATCATGAATATCCCTTGCACATGTGAGAGTCAAATTCACTATTTATGAATAGTGCTACCACTTCAAAATTTGGCACAAATCTTTCTCTCTTATGATCTTTCCTCTCTTTCTCCTCTTTTTTAATTCTATAAGTATGGCACTTCTCCTTTGTAAATTCATATTTTTCAAAAAATAAACTCCAATTTTTATGATCTTGAACATTGGTTCAACTTCTTGAAATCTTAGAGGATAAATCTTCACAAGGTTGTTGGTTTTGGTGGTGGAAGAATCCTCCCTAGCTGGTTGATGTTGTTTTCACACAAGAACCAGATTTGGGCTTCATTAGAGTATGTTTCTTTTGTTGCTCTTAATGGTTATAAGTGATTGTCATAGTTTTGTTATATTTTCTATAGGATAATGTTATGAGTATTATTTCTTAATGTTTTAAGGGATATTATGAGTAGTTATTCTTATATCCCTTTGTCAACATTGTGATTTAGTCTATGATTTTGAGTGAATATGTAAGTGTGGGATTTTGGTGATATACAACTTCTTATGAAAGCATTTCTTGGAGTAGCAATATTATATGTGGTTTTTATATCATAAATATTTAAAATATGAAATTTATAGTGTCTTAGATTTTTAAGAAGACATATTATTATAAGTTTATGTGTTTTAGCAAATATCCCCTAAAAGGGATATTTCACAAAGATCAATTCATCGAATTAAAGGTAAATAATTTTCCAAAATGTTTAGTCACCCTAGAAATAATCTTCAATTGTGATGACCAAATCAAAGTAGAAAAGTGAAGCATGATAGCAAAAGAGGAGGTCTCTACGCAAGTAACTATTTTTGAAGGAAAGGTCCTAAAAGCTAGTAAGGTATGTTCCCTAATAGAGATTAAGAGTTTTATTGAACTCAATAGGAAATAAGATGATATATTTGCATGAAAATATAAGGAATTTAGAGGATTTAATATAGGCCTAGCATAACACAAAATTGAGCTCAACCTTGGTGTGCAACCAATCTGCTAGAAACATAGGCCTATCAACCCAAAGTGTGAACCATTGATGAGAAAGGAAATCTCAAAGATCATTGAAGATAGTATAATAATTCCAATTAAACACTCTTCATGGGTTTCTAACTTAGTACTAGTATGGAAAAATAATGGGTAAATATATCTATGTGTGGACTTTAGAGACCTAAACAAAGCTTCCTTCAAATACCACTATCCCCTCCCACCAATGGATCAAATCTTATAAATGATTATAGGCACAAAAAGATTCTTGTTTCTATATATTTACTCAGCTTACAACCAAATTATTGTGTAAGAGTGTGATCATTATAAAATAACATTCACCATTTAGTGGGGAACTTTCACATACCAATAGATGCCATTTGGTTTGACAAATGTAGGAGCGACCTTCTAAAGATCCATGGATATGTCATTTTAAGATCTCATCAATAAGGTCATATTGGTTTAACTCAATGAAATAACTCTTTTATCTAATCATGTATAATATCATTTAGGCCATATAAAGCAAGTCTTTGAAAGGTGTTGAGAGTTTGAAATATCTCTAAACCCTAGCAAGTGTATCTTTGCAGTTCATGAAGGCACTCTATTATGGCACATTATTTCCAAAGAGGGACTCAAAATCAATCCAAAGCATATCAAGGATATTTTTTCTCTCCTTATTTTAAGTAATAAGAAGAGTCTCAAAATATTCTCAGGAAGAATTAAATTTCTTAGGAAATTCATGCCTGATTTTACCACTATAACCAAACCCCTCACTGTGATGCTCAAGAAGAATGTTGCTTCAGCTAGAATCATGAAGGCAGGGACCATTTTGAACCCATTAAGCATTCCATCATGAAATATCCCACCTTGATAAATATATATTATAGTAAGTATCTTATTTTTTATGCATTTAGTGGGATCAAAGGCATATCAGTTATCCTTATGAAGTAAAACAATGATCATTTGGAGCAATTAATTGCCTTTTTTAGCCATGCACTGAAAGATTATGAGTTGTGATATATCTTTTGGAGAAGCACATCCTTGTAGTTGTGATATCACTCAATAAGTTTAGTTATATGCTCTCCAATAATAAAATATGACTCATGGTTGCACACGTACACATTAAAGAGTTTTTTATCAATGAGGACATAAACAAGAAAAGAGCTAGTTGGGTCATAAAGGTGATAGAATATGATGTGGACATCTAGATCACCAAGATAATAAAAATAAAGTGACTCAAAAAATAATTAGTTGAGGTGGTAAGATTGGAAGATAGGATAGTCTTGGTATCACACAAAAAAGAACCAATAGGCCAAGAAGTTGAAATAGACTGGACATAGAATATGATGACCTTCCTTTAAAGTAGCTTATACCCACTTGACCCAAATAAAGCCAAACATAGGCATTTCAGGTTGCATGACATTCCCTATGTGATCTATAGTGGTGTAATTTTCTAAAAGGACCTTAATAGATTCCTATTGAGGTGCATAGAATCAGACTAGGTGAGCATAATTCTTCAAGAATTCCATGATGGCCCTACAAGAGGCCATTATTCAACCAAGACCACTACTAAAAAAATCATGTCAGCTGGTTATTATTGGCTAAATATATTCAAAAATTCACATGTATATGTGTGAAGTTACAAGAGATGTGACTTCTTTTTAGGCAAACAAAGGTTGGAAACCTTACCATTACATCCAATACAAGTTGATCAACCCTTTGTGTAGTAGGGCCTAGATTTCATAGGCATGATTCACCTGCCATCAAGTGATGGACATAAATGGATCTTAATAACCATAGACTATTTCATGATATGGATAGAAGTAGTATCACTAAAAGAGGCTAATGAGACATCCATCTTAAGATTCTATAAAGTCATTGTAACAAGATTTGGTGTCCTAGCCACCATTATCTCTGATAATGCATTGGCTTTCCTTGGAACCAGGATCAACAAATGGGTCATCAAGAATAGCATCCATCTGAGCACCTCATTGAATTATTACCCTCAAGGTAATGGTTTAGTTGAGTCCATGAATAAGAATTTGATTTTTATTATAAAGAGGACCATGAAAGACAATCAATGAGCTTGGCATACTAAGCTCAAGACTACCTTTTGGGTTGATTGATTCATACCTAAAAGAGTGTTGGTAAATTTACCCTTCATGTTAGTTTATGGAAGGGAGGCTAGATTACCCACATCTCTTGAGTTGCCTTCATTATAACTTGCCCATTAGTTGGATTTGTTTCAAATTGATCCCCTCATAGTATGATTAGTATATCTCAAAGAAATTAGAGCGCAAGCTGCACAAAACTCCAATAGGCCTAGACAAAGAGGACATTTGATAAAAGGAGCATTGATAGAAGTTTTCAAGAAGGATATTTAGTACTTAAATGGGATGCAGACATAGCAAAATATATAAGGCATAATAAGTTTGATGTGATAAGGACTAGTTTATATACCATAACCAACTGCAACTAATCCAATGCTTTCTTGAATGGAGAATAAATGCTTATCCTAGTCAATCGTATCCATTTCAAGCACTATATCTATTAATTCTTGTATAATTTGTAAATAAATAGATTATTTTTTTTCATTTCCTTAAGTGCCTTGTGTACCTTTTTTTAGGATAGTTTTATTTCCTCTAAGTTCCTTTAACACAGTTCATTGCTTTTACTACGAGCATCTCAATTCATTATAAAGCTAGGGATACACAACTAATGCATTAGTAGATGAAAATACCAAAATTTTCAAAGACTTTATGCCTAATAGATTAAATCAAAGGCTTCTAGATTATTTCTTAGTAGGCAAGCATCCTATAGAGGTCACTAGAAGTGTTGATTGTCTAAGTCACCCCCAGATTGTGAAGATCTCATAAGGATCTTACAAAAGGTTTATGCACCTTTGAAGCAGTGAGTTATTTAAATCAATTCATGTGAAAATACCTCCCATCCATGCCTATGATTAAAATAGTCAATATAGATCTGCACATTAACTAAATATTGATTTGTGCCCATTAAGAGTTCCCTATGCATAACCCCTAAAAATATCCTCCATTGTACAAGTGAAAATGGAGTGTAAGTTCAAGGACATAGAGCCACAGCCTTCAGATAGCACAGGCATAAGTGTGTAAGAATTAGTTCTAAATTATAGGAAGTATGCCCAAGATCTTCCATCATTGTGCGTATTCCTATTCAAAAAGGTCATTATATCTCCATGATGAATTCCCACACTAAATCATAGATTTTGCTTTGCACTCTCATAAATCATAGATTGTGATCTATGTTATGCACATTTTACTTTGTATATTAATGTGGACTTTGGTATAGATCAAATACTAGAGAAGACTATTTAAGGGGGATTTGGCACAAAAGGTTAAAAATCATGCACCCTTATAGAGGTGTAATGAAATTACTTCAAGAATAAAGTATAATAGCAAAAGTAGATCCAAATATGACTGAAATATATCCAAATATATGATAATAGATAAGCCACTTTGAGGGGGAAACCTCCAAAAGCTTCAATAAGAGCAGAATTCACAATATGATGTTAAACAATTACCCACTACCTCTTATATATAGTATATCTAGGCCATGGTTACTCCATAGGCCGACCTACTAACCAAATAAATGCATAGAGAAATGTGAAATAACATCAAAGAGGGATAAGTAAGCCACAAGTTTGCTATTCCTATCTTCATACATGTGATAGGTTAGGGCCGTAGCATACCCTTCCCCTTCAAACCAACATTGTCCTAAATGTTGAACAACTCTGGATGTTGTTGCAAAAAATCTTCACCTTCCCAAGTTGCATCTTCAATACTTAGGTTCTTCTACTTGATCATATATTCCCTAATCTCTCTAGTTCTCAACCTCTTAGTATGTGTTTAGAGGAACTTCTCTAGTTTAAAAATGATCATTCTTCTTCATCTAGTTTTGGGAGTTCTATCTGGGCTGAAACTGTCTGTCCAATGACCTTCTTCAAACATGAAACATGAAATACTGGGTGTATGCGAGATGAATGAGGTAACTCGAGCTTATAAGCCACACTTCCAATTTTTTGTAGAACCTGATAAGGGCCATAATACTTAGGAGCAAGTTTGTTGTCCTTTTTCTATTGCTTTAAGGACATCTGCTTATAAGGTTGCAAACATACAAATACCCAGTCACCCACCTCAAAATTTTGCTCTCTACAGTGTTGATCTACTGGTTGCTTCATCTTATTTTGTGTCAAGGCCAAATTCTCTCTCAAATGAGACAAAACCTCTTGTTGATGTTGAATGTGCTCCTCCACATTTCAAACATTGGTTTTCACCTTTAATGAAGAAGTGATGAAAGGTGGATGGTAACCATATAGTGCTAGAAATGGAGACATTTTAGAAGAGGTATGGAAAGATGTGTTATACCACCATTCTACAACTGGTAGCCATTTAACCCAATGTTCCTATTTATTTGATACAAAACAATGGAGATACCCCTATAAACATTTTTTAACCACTTCTATTTGTTCGTCAGATTGGGGGTGGTAAGATGAGCTATGAGCTAGTTAAGTACCCGAATAGGAAAATAGTTCAGTCTCGAAATTACTAGTGAAAATAGGATCACGATCACTTACAATTATTTTTGGGGTTCCATGTAATTTTATAACTACGTCTATAAAAATAGCTGCTACTATACTTGCTGAAAATGGGTGTGAGAGAGCACAAAAATGGGCATATTTTGTAAACCTATCCACAATTACTAAGATAACATTCTTACCTTTAGAATAAGGCAACCCTGTGATGAAATCCATGGAAACCTCCTCCTACCTTTGAATAGGAATTGATAATGGTTGTAATAGACCCGGGGTCTTAACTATCTCACCTTTATTCTATTGGTATATCAAGCATTCTACCACAAACTTTTGTACATCTCCCTTGAGTCCTTCCCAAAATAATTTTTTCTTAATTTTTTGATATGTTTTCAAGAACCCTGAGTGTTCCCCAATTGGAGATGCATGCAACTCAGCAATAATCTTATGCTTAAGCTCTAAATTTTTGCACAAGCATAACCTACCCTTATACCATAGGACATTACCTTTCCATTCAAATTTGTTAGAGGCTAGAGTACCTTACTGGATATTTTGAATCAGAACCTATGTATCTTTGTCTTGCTCCCATTCTAATCTAGCTTCATCTACCCAATCTTCTTGCAATATGGATATTCCACAAAGTAATGCTTCTATGGATGTATCTTGTTTGGATAGTTCATCTGCTACTACATTATCTTTACCTTTCTTATAGATGATTTCAAAATCAAAACCCAACATTTGGGTTACCCACCTTTGTTGTTCCTCAGATGATAATATTTGCTCCAAAAAGTATTTGAGACTATCATGATTAGTTTTCACCTTAAAGTGTCTACCCATCAAATAGGGCCTCCATTGTTTAATTGCATGAACAATAGCCATGATTTCTTTCTCATAAACAATTTTTTGTAGATTCTTACCTTTGAATTGATTACTCTCAAATGCAAATGGGTCTTCCTTCCTGTATTAGTACCACTCCCAACTAGATCCAGAAGCATCACATTCAACAATGAATGTCTTTGAAAAGTATGGAGTAGCCAAAACTAGAGTGGTGCACATAACTACTTTTAGTTTCTCAAATGCTTTGGTGGTGGCATCATTCCAATGTAAGACATCCTTCTTTATCAATGCAGTGAGTGGAGCTACTATGCTGACATAACCTTTCACAAATATTTGGTAGTAACTTGTTAGTCCTACGAACCCTCTAAGGTTTTTGAGAGTTTTTGGCATGGGCCATTCCATCATAGCTTTGATCTTATGGGGATCAACTTTGACACCTTCATGGGAAACAATGTGACCTAGGTACTCTACCTCTTGTAATCCAAAAGCATATTTGGATGGCTTCACATAAAGCTTATACTTCTCTAAAACTATCAACACCTGTTTCACATGTTGTAGATGTGCTTCCCATGTCTGATTATAAATTAATATGTCATCAAAGAAAACCAACACAAACTTCCTTAAAAAAGGCCTAAAATAGTGTTCATCAAGCTCTCAAAAGTAGATGGTAACTTTTTTAAGATGAAAGGGCATTACCAAAAAATCATAATGGACCTCATGTGTTCTAAAAGCAGTTTTATGAACATCTTCATCCTTGATTCTAAGTTGATGGTAACTTGAGTGAAGGTCTAATTTTGCAAAATAATTAGCACCATGCAACTCATCAAGTAAATCATCAATTACAAGAATAGGAAACTTATCTTTGATGGTGTACTTGTTGAGTTCCCTATAATCTAAGCACATCCTCCATGTGTCATCCTTCTTTCGCACCATGACCACTGGTGATGAATATGCACTTTGGATATGCCTGATGATTCCTACCTCCAGTATCTCATGGACCATTTTTTCAATTTCACTCTTTTATGCATATGGATATCTATATGGTTTGATATTTGGTGGTTGACTCCCTAGAAGTAGTTGAATGGCATTATCATGTTCTCTTTTTGGTGGTAGTCCTTTTGGCATGGCCCCACAAATAGATGGGTGGTCATCAAGAATCATCTATAGATCAGGATGTGTAGATGTGTGTGTGGGTTGAACTTATATGGAACATAATCATGCAATAATTCCCTCTACCCCCTTTTCTAGTATCTTGGTCATCTGATGTGAACTAACCAATTATGGAGATTTTGCCTGTAATCCACGTAGTTTAATTTTCCTACCTTCAGAATGAAAGTGCATGAATAGTTCCTAGAAGTTTATCTCAATGGTACCCAATGTTATGAGCCATTGGACTCCCAAAACAATGTCTATGTTACCCATGGGAATAACAAACATAGGAGAATCTAGATTGTACTCACCCATAGCAAGCTTAATACTATGGCATTTGCCTGAACAATTAATTATGCCACCATCTACAATCATGACTTGAAATTTTGGTGCTGGGTAGATGAAATAGTTCAATCAAGTGGTCAACTTATGGTTGATGAAGTTATGTGTGCTTCCTAAATCAATCAACACTGTCACCTTTTGTTTCTTGAGGAAACCCACCACCTTAAGAGTTTGTGGAGTGCTAATACTTGCAAGTGCATGACTAAAGATTTTAGGTTGGGAATTTTTAGGTACCTCCTCTATCTCTTCCTCATCATCATTAGAGACATCATATTCTTCTCCATAGTCATTAGATCCCTCAATGTAGAATAACTCCTTCCCAGCACATCTATGTCCTTTGCTCCACTTGCTATCACAATCGAAACATAATCCTTTTGCATGCTTCTCTTCAATTTGTTATGGGGTCAATCTGGTAGGTGGAGGAAATGTTGGTGTTGACATGTTATGATCTTTGAAGTAAGTGAATGGCTTCTTCTTGTTGGCTATGAATTTTAACTTAGCTTTGTGTGCCATGATAATAGAATCAAAAATCTTAAGTGGATTAAACATGCATACCTCATGTTGAATGTGGTCCTTGAGTCCACCAAAAGTAGGTCATTTAAGTTCTTAGAAATTGTATCCACACGTAAGGATATGTTCTAAAAATGATGAATATAATCCTTGACAGAGCTAGTCTATCACAATTTCACTAGTTGGCTGAATTGATTCTCTATCACACTATTTCCATAGTGTAATTGAAGCTCCTCTGTAAAAACTGACAAAGTGACATTGAGAGTCATCTTTTTATTTTGAGCACACAACCATCGATACCAAATGAATTGATTAGGTTCAAGATACAAGGATGCCATGGTAACCTTCTGTCCACTTGAGATGTGATGTAGATCAAAAAAATTCTCTATTTGGTTGATCCAATTGAGTGGATCTTTTCCATCAAATTTTTGCATATCCACCTTTGGTAACAGGTTCCTCTATGGCACTGTAGTTAGATTTGAAGTAGATTGGTTGGGAGAACCACCCTAGTGGCATTGTGAAATAAAGTTAACTAGATGATTTGATTGATTATTTTTCAAATCCATTATGATATCTACCAAACTATCTTGTATGGATTTTATATTAGATTGTATGCCTTGCACCTCACTCTAAATGCCTTGCACACTATAGTCAAGCTAGCTCACTTTATGATCTATGTTAGAGAACCCTGGTATAAAGGATATATTAAATCCCCCTTCTGACTCCATCTCTTCCTTTTTAGGAGTTTTACCTGGAGTTTTAGCACCCTTTCCTCTGCCCCAAGTTTGTGGACCTACCATAAAAGGGCTTTACAATGTTGAACCTGATTGACACTTTTGACCTAACTTTTATCAAGTGATTTTGGAATTATGTCCACCTCAAATAAAAACATACAAAGAACAAACCCTATCCAATTTTTTTAATATTTCTAAAAATTTAAATAACTCATAAAAATTCTTTGAATTGCGCACTATAGAGCAATTTTATGAAAACCCCTAAAATGGAGATAACTTTTGTAAAACAGATCCAAATAATCTAAAATTTTAATGGAAGCGTAAATTAATTATTTCTCACCTCCAATAAAAAAACTTTAGAGAAATTCACAACCATTTTATATATATATATATCCAAATTTTAAAAAATTAGGGTTTCACCCACAAGATTGCCCAAATCATAGCTCTGATACCACTTGTAATGAAATTACTTCAAGAATAAAGTATAATAGAAGAATTAGATCCAAATATGATTGAAATATATCCAAACATATGATAATATATAAGCCACTTCAAGGGGGCAACCTCCACAAGCTTCAATAAGAGCAGAATTCACAATATGATGCTAAACAATTACCCACTACCTGCTATATATAGTCTATCTAGGCCATGGTTACTCCATAGGAAAACCTACTAACCAAATGAATGTATAGATAAATGTGAAATATCATAAAAGAGGGATAATTAAGCCACAAGTTATCTATTCCTATCCTCATACATGCGATAGGTTAGAGCTGTAGCAAGATGACTTTTACATCGATGCCTTTCACCTAATCACATATCACTACATAGTATAAATATGTAGCCCTTAGTGCATTGATATCCCCAAAAGGCATAAGGTAATTATTCACATTAGATATGTATCAATGACATGGTAGTTCAAGGGAGACCCACTTAGTGATTAACAAGTGGAGGTAAGGTATAAAGAGGTAGTTGGAAAAGTAGTTAAGCAAAATTTGAGGCCTTGACATAATAAGTAAATGAAAAAGTAGCTGTCAAACATCAGATCATGATCACATGCCACCCATATAACTATTCCACATATCTTCCACTCTCAGACATGCATGTGGGTCTAGAAATAATCTTTCCACAACTTGCATCACCTCTATGTGGAACTCATAACTCACTTATAGGTCATGTTTTATGTGCATATGAGTTTGTATAGTATTTATCTATGGATAACCTTCATCCCCCTCAATTTTGTGTTATGTTCTCAGACCTCCATACAAAATACTTATGCATCAAGAGTGTCCTTAGTGGAGTTTATGTTATGAAATTTTGTTCTCAAATATTTGTAGTGTATCCATGAAAGTAAGAGCACTTATTTTATTCTTGGTGTATCACCCTTTTATTTTTTTAAAAAATATTACCTTCTCCCTCCCTTTTCCCTCAAAAATATTAGGTTTAGATTAGTTTTGTATTTACCTTTCTACTCTTTAGGTATATGCATTAGTCCTAAACTAGGTGTACTTAGAATATAAGAAATATGGCCTATTATGGACACTCATCCCAAGGAGTACAAGGGTCCCATACCTTAGGGATGTTCCCATAATTATGATGAGACAACAAATGCTTCATGAATGTAGGTGATCAGTAACATGTCCATGCCTATCAACAAACACTTTTTCACCCTATACAAGGCATTTCCACGCTGCACCCTACCATAAAACCTCTTGCACTACAGACCTTCCATGGGTACACATTTCAAATGACAATATGAACTTGAGGCTCTTTTATATTTTATTCACCTTGTTGATTATTTCTTTGGATTGAGTGGATAAGTCTATAGTGACCTATGCTCTTTTTCTAGTGACCTTTATGACCTTTCTTCTAAATGTTATTTTAAACCTCATAAGGTGCACCCAAAATTCATCCTTGGAAATAATCATGCCATCTTAACTAAAGAGTATGGTTATGGTAACCTCATTAAAGTAGGATAGTATCTTCTCTCTGTTATTTTACAATGTATTCATAGTTGCTTACATGTCTCTCATCCATTCCTTCAAGGAGGTTCTCATATTCATAGCATAGGTTTGGTATAGGTTTACATCCATCAATGACATGATCTTCAACTAAGGGAAACCCCCTTCTTGATCATTATTTCCATTATTCAAAATGTTTTATCCATATTTATAATCTACTCTAAATAATTTTATGATTTTTAGTAAAGCATAATAAGTTTAGCCAAAGCTTCCACCACCTATTCTAATGCATGAAATCACTTTGAGAACACTCACTCCTCTTTATCCACCAATCAGCTGGGAAGCTCATCCTCACTTTGGAATCCAAAGTTTTAACTTTATATTTCACTTCTTCCATGATTTTCTTAGTCATCTCATGGGAGGCATTCATAATAGAGACTAGGTCGTCAATAGTGCTTTTCTATCTTATTTTTCTTATTTTATGGTTAAGGAAAATAGGTCTTTCTTTATTTACCAAACTATAGGGATTCCCTCTTGTGTGATTTTTTTGGTGATGACCATTTTCATCCTTATGTTTCTCTTGTCAAAATTGAGTTATATATTGTTAGTGTATTATTTCTCCCATGATGTTGTTTTACCTACATAGTTTAATTAACTTGCTTAGGTTAATAATAGATTATTAGGGGAAATGTAATTTAAGTCATTTTATAATTGTGAATTGAGTTAATTATATTTTTGGGTGACCTAATTCCTCACTATATAATGTACCTTCATATGTAATTTTTGGCTAATGAATGTTAATACAACTTTTTTTTTGTGAAGATAAGCTTTTTCCTCTTTTCAGTTGTTTTTCAGATTTCACTACTCCATAAAGATTTAGCCTCATACATTCAACCCTATCTAGTCTAATCCTTGATTTTGACCCACTCTAACATGGTATCATAGCTTTGTTGGTATTTAAATTCCATTTTTATTGTTGTGAGATATAACATTCTATTTTTTTCAAGTGTTTTTCATTGATTTTAGTTTTCAAGGGTTTGGTGGGGTTTCTAGAAAACTCATGAAAATATGACCGCCAAAGTCTCTAGATGAAAAATAGATAGTTCCATTAGATTCATATGGTGAAAAAACCCTAAGATTGGCTATAAACATAACCTAGATTTGTGATAGCCATTTCCAACCATTTTTAGAGGGTTTCAGGTATTTTTATTAGTTTTTGTGCATATTTATATTGTTAGAATCTTTCATTAAAAAATAATTTATAGGTTTAGAAAAATACCAAATGGGTCCTTACCCATTTTGTATAATCTCGTATCTATTTTCCAAGATCTGGATAAAACTTGTAGGTTTTTTCACCACTTGGGTTATTTTAGCAAAAAACTAAACACTTAAATTTTTATGTGATCTTTGGTCGGCATCCTCCACTCATGCCTGATGCACATAGGGTTCTATGCATCTACAAGTCACTTGGATAGATTAAAAAAACTTCCTTCAGATGTGCATAGGGTTCCATGCATTCTTATGTTATTTGGCTTGACCAAATGGCCTTCCTCTACACATTCATATGGTTGTCCCCACACGTGTGCCTACGTGATTTCAGATCCATGTAGGCCAACCATCTATCCTCACTTTATGTGTCTACCCCCACCATGAGAACCTACACACATACATAATTCCACATATGAGTGGGTCGATCGATTATACTCATTCCATGTACTTACATGAATGACCTCACTACACACACCTATGTGTCTCCATGTGTCTGTGAGTCTATGTCCGAATGGGCTGACTAGTTATCCTCACCCTAGTGCCCATTCAAAAACATCTAATAATCCATCAAATTTAACCCCATTAATTATGACACTATTCATTTAGAAAAGGAGGCATTTTTTAGATGATGTCACTCCTACATCAATCAAAGGGGGAGGTAGAGCACTCATAAAAGGCATTAACCCCTTGGTCATATGGTGTGTTCACATGAAATGGGATTAAATTTTAATTTATACTAGTGGGGGATTAATATTAACACTTAATCAAATCTCTAATCAACCAAACATTTTCAAATTTTTATTAGGTGTCTCCAATCAATCGAAACTTTTTTAAAAAAAATTATGTTGGGTGGATATTTTTATATAAGCTCATATTTCTAAACACGCATAAATTTTGATCGATGACTCCTTTTTAAGTGTCATATTTTTCAAAAGTGCCTATTTTTTCATGTTCTACACATTAGTGACCTTTATGGGCCCTCTACAACTACCTATTACTCATAAATTGTACCTCTTAGATGCATTATAGTATATCTTGACATCCCTCTAGTTCTTTCATACTTACACACAAATTACTCTTAGATACATTCTCAATTGTGCCTGATGTCTATACATGTGTGATTTTATTTAAAACATTATTGGGTTCACTAATGATGGTTTTGAGGTGGTATTTTGTGGTGTTGTGTATTCTTCAATGTCTCTTATACACATTTTCATTTTATACATTGTATTTATTCCTTAACTTACTGCTAATTTGGATGCATTCTTGGGTATGACTGATGTCATATTTATGAGTGTGTAATATTCCACCTATTGAAAAACCTTGTCTAGCCATGGTCTTCATAGCTCAAAAACTATGCCATTACATGTTGAATAATAAGACCATGGTCATTTCAAAAGTAGATCCACTCAAGTATCTACTATCTAAAATAAATTTGTAAGGTAGAATGGCTAAATGGATCATACTTCTCAGTGAGTTTGACATAGAGTATGTCAATCAAAAGATAATCAAGGGACAAGTTATTATATATTAACTTGTTGAAGCACCTCTTACAGACACATAGCCACTCACATTTCCATTTCTTGATGAAAACATAATGACCATCATTGACATACCCCTTGAGGAGTAGCTTTGGAAGCTATATTTTGATGGTTCATTTATTGCACATGGATTAGGGGTAAGCCTATTATTTATTACACCACAAGGGGATATAGTTCCTAAATCATTCAGAATCAGATTTTCTTATACAAACAACATGGCCAAGTATGAAGCACTTGTTGTAGGAATTTGACAAGTAGTGCATTGGAATATATCGCATCTCCAAGTTTATGGTGATTCTTAGTTAATCATCAATCAGGTCATAGATCATTTTTAGACCAAAGATGACAAGTTGGTTCCATATAAAACCATGGTCAACACTCTCAAGCAAAAAATTGTGAATGTTCAATTTAAGCACATACCAAGGGCTAGTAATAGAATTGCAGATGCCATGGCTACTATTGGCTCTCTAATTCAACACATAGATAAAGCTAGAGAGTATCAGTTCCTCATCGAGAATTTGTTAGCACCAACTCATGAAACTTTAACCATTGCCATGATTTTTCATATTGTTGGTCCTAATTCTATCTGGTACTCAAACCTTTACAACTACCTTCATGACCAAGTTCTACAGCTTAACCTATCTCAAAAACAAACTAAATCCTTCATCATTCCACTTTTTATACTCTACTTGAATCCACCCTTTATTTTCATAGTTTTGATGTAACTCTACTTCATTGTTTAACTTCAGTAAAGTCTACACTAGCATTAAGAGAAGTTCATGAAGGAGTATATGGCACTTATTCTAGTGGGGTAGTCTTGTCTAAAAATCTCTTGCATGCTAGTTATTATTGGCCCACAATGGATTCAAATTCCACTGCATATGTAAAAAGTGTGACAAATGCCAATGGCATGCTAATCTAATTTATGCCTTGGAAAAAACTTTGAAACCAATGTTGACACCATGGCCATTTTCTACACGGGAACTTGACCTCATTGGGAGGATCAACCCCACTTCATCTGACGACCATAAACATATCCTTATCACCACTAAATATTTCACTAAGTAGGTTTAATATATACCCCTCACTTACGTGACTAAAAAGCAAATTTCCAAATTCATTTTCAACCATCTCATTTTCCATTATGGTATCCCCTATAACATTATATTTGATAATAGAGGTTCATTCAAGAATAAGGATGTAGACCAGCTATGTACTAAATATAACATCACACAACATTTTTATATAGCATATTACCCTCAAGGTAATGGCCATGCTGAGGCATCTAACAAAACCATTATCAATATTCTCAAAAAGATTTTTAATGATGCTGGTCATGATTGGCACTTACAGATATTCCCTACCCTTTGAGCATATTGTACCAATCATTGTACTCCTATAGGAACCACTCCATAATCATTTATTTATGGTACTTAAGCCATCCTTCCCATTTAAGTTGAGTTACCTTCACTATGAATCTCTTTTAAGCATGTCCTATATGATCATGACTATCAAGTAGCTCTCCTGTAAGATCTAGACTTACTTGATGTGAAATGCACAACTATGCTCAATAATCTTCAAGTGTATCATAACTAACTCAAAATCCACTATAATCAATGTGTTAAGTATAGAACATTTGAACTTGGTGATCTTGTTCTTAAATAAAACCAAAATAATACCATGGTTGAGAAAAATCATAAAGGGAAATTCAAACCAAATTGGATAGGGATTTTCATCATTATTGTAGATTATGGATCAAGAGCATAAAAGTTTGCCACTCTAGATAGAGATGAACTTCTTGGACTCGATGAATATTATTCATCTCAAGTGGTACTATGATTGAATGCTAAGTTGTATTATCTGTAAGGACCATTTTAGTTATGCCATTTTATCACTATTCTTCTTTGTACAAATACCATCTTTGTCCATCTTCTTTGTCGTATCCACTTTCCATTCCTGACCTATCAACTCAATGTGTTCTAAAGCCTAGCCCATTTGACCTTGGTTTTTTTCCATTCATTATGTAGTTTTATCATCAAGGTATTTAATTAGTTTCATCAGTTGGTTCAAGTATTTCAAATAGAGATTATATTTTGGGATAGTGTGATAGAAGTTTTGGTAGTTGCATCCTTCATTTGTTATTCTTTTCTTACCACTAGTCTTGCTACTAATTATAATCACCTTTAGGAAAATTAGTACCATTAATCTATGCTATTGTGTATTGGTTATAATTACCTATGGGAAAACTAGGGGCAACATTAAGCCTTGACTTACCAACTTGCCACTTCCTATATCATACTATGCCTTTTTACCACCTGTGCTTATTTTGTTTGAATTGACTGCTACACTAGTTGAATTCCTCCACTATAAGGGTAAAAATATAGTGACTTGAGGTCCTAATGTGGTACTATGTAGGTAGTGCTCAACACTTTTTGAGGTCAGCTCAGTCACCTTTCCACCATGCTCTCACCATTTTGCGATCAACCTAAGCCATACTCTCATCATTTTATGAGCAACCTAAGCCACGCTCTCACCATTTTATGAGTAACCTAAGCCACGCTCTTGCCATTATGAGAGCAACCTAATCCATACTCTCATAATTTTATGATCTTGAACCATTTAGTGTCTCATCATTCTTGATTGAGTTGAGATACTTCAAAAAACTCTAAAAACATTTGAAAAATCATTAAAAAAAACAAAAACATTGACCATTTCTTTGCCTTAAAGATTCTGGGAACACTTACTAAGTTTCAAGCAAACCACTTGTCACTTAGTTTCCTAATATTTTTTGGCATATTATTTCATGCACTTACCATTTTGAAATACCATTCCTCTTCTTCTATCACATCCATTCTATTTGTTTTCATCATTTATCACATTCTTCCCATTCCCTGGGAGAACTATATTTGGCCTAAAGTTTTTTGATTAGATATTACATCCATGAAACTATGTAGGCAGTGTCTACTTACCTAGTGCATATGGATATAGCTTGGCCACCCCCTTCATTTTCTTTTATTCCCTCATTTTGTTCATTTGTTAAGTTGTCTATTTTCTAGGGACAATGTTTGTATAGTTTTTATTACATTATTTATTTATTTGTTTTTGCTTATTTTATTTGCTTGTCTGCTTGTCTGTTTGCTTTTAGCACTATTGCCTTGATTTGATTTATGTGTGTTCATTGGGTGATTCCTTTCCCACACTTACACTTGAATCCATCCATATTCATATGTTTACATTATCATCATGGTTTTTATCATTGGTGCATTGTTTTCTATTGAGTATTGAATTATGGGAGTAAGTCCTTATGCATATTTTGATGAAGTCCTCATGATGTTATACCATGATTCCTATTGAAATGTGATACAATAAACTTTAGATTCAAAAATTCTATTCAATAATGGCAATATCTCTTTAGTACTGACATCCTGATTCTATCCTAATCATATACTAAACCGAGTAATTAAATATGAAAGAATTTCAATATTTATTAGTTTAGATGAGCATCTCCCTACTAGTAGGTTGTTCCAATTCATCATTACCCTCTGTCTTACATTATATTCTTCCTCAACCAAGTTTTTCATTTTTTCCATAATCGAGGTCCAATGATTATAACTACTTATGGGCAAATCATTGCACACCATCCCACCTGCATTTCTTAATGATTATAACCACCTTTGGGTAAATTGTTATGTTGTCACCAGTTTAATTTTTTTTCCTATATAGGGGCATGTTATTATCTTCTTTTTCTATGCTAACTGGGGTAGATCCATCTTCTCAATAATTATAACTGCCTTTGGGTAAATCATTGTGTTATCATACCATATTACCACTATCAGGGTACAATGTTTATAATTGTCTTTGGGCAAACTATTGTGCACTGTCCCACTTGTATTCTCAATAATTTTGAATACTTTTTTAGTATCATTATGTTTTCACCCCATCATCTTTCCTTTCTTTGGTCCCCTCATCTTGCCTCTTCTTTTTGAGGGACCGTTTGCCGACCTACTTGTGCCAACTATTCCCTCGAGGGGGCATCATATCGTTAGTTTATCATCATTAAAATTTTAGGCATACACGACCTTTTCATTATTTGACAATACATTATTATGCTTATAGTTTGTAACACCTTCCCAAATAGGGGCAAACTGTAGACACCTAAAACTGGCCACTGATAACCTCCAATCAGGGTTTTAGCCAATTTCCACCCAAAATGCATAATTTAGCCTAAAAACACTAAAACATGCTAAATGATGTGAAACTAACATATTCAAGTGCCAATTTTGACCAAGGTATCTCTAAATGGGGTAATTCAATTTATGGTCCAGCTAACTTTGATCAGATCATTTTGAGTCAAAATGCCAATTTTGCACCTAAGTGCTTTGGATTGTTCTTTTCTATCAAATATTCTGCACAAGACACGTGCCTTTATTATTTAATGTTGGTAACATCCTAAATTGGAATATGGTTCCAATGCATTTGACATCACCTTTCAATTCCAATCCAGTCAAATTTTGGACCAATAACAAGGCATTCTGATCAATTTGAGTAGTTTGTGCATAAAATGCTTAATCATCCTTAAGAGATAATTAATCCAAGTTAGATCCTAATTAATAATTTCATGGAAACTTGTTGAATAATTTGTTTGGAAATGAATATTGAATATCTACATTGTCAAGTGACCTCATTTCTTGGGAAGACATCCCTAGGCCAAAATGCCACAAATATCAGGATTCATGCCCTCCATGCCTCATCAATGCCTTCCATGATGCCATCCATGCCTCTTAATTTCCCCTTCTTCCAATGTCATGATGAGGATAATTATAAACTTAATTACAAAAATTTAATTAATCCTTAACCACATATCTCAATCTCAGGATGGATGGTTCAAGTTGATTCTAGACATTCTCAAAAATCTATAAATAGAGAGGTCATGAACATCATTTCTAAGCTATTTTTGGTGCAAAGTTATAATGTACAAATATCTTCAAGAAGTCTTGAAAATTAGTGTTACCATGCCAAATTGATTCCAAGCCAAGAAAAGATAAGCCAATCCATAAGCCAAAGGTGCCAAGGAGAGATGGAGGTATCCAAGCTTCCATTGCCAAGGACTTCATGAGCACAAAACCAAGCAAGCCACTACTACAAAGTCATTTGGAGAATCAAAGGAAGGTGAAGGGATTTTTGTGTTTTATTCCTTACTTTTTAGTTGTGTTTGTCATGTGTTTTTGTTAACTAATATCCCCCTAGTGTCTAGGCCTAGAGATGTTATGTTATTAGTGTGTCTCTTTCATTTTGTTTTCATTTTAACACCATACTAACCATCCTCTCTTGATTCAAATTCCTAGATCATAGTTTCCTCTGACCATACAAGTTTTTGACCTTTTGACAATATTGAAACTTTTGATTTGTGGCCTTGCTTAGTGAGTAGCGATTTTGCATAGTAATTTATGATTTTAGTTTTAACCACTAGAGGTCTATCAAGTTTATTAAAAAATCATGACTTCACAAATTATGGTTTTATCTTGCAAGTCATGGTTTTGCATTGTTGAGTCATAGTTTTGTAGCTTCTAGATGTAGGTATTAAATCATTTGTTTTTATCTATTAATTGTCCATTTTGTCTAACCTTATGTGCTTATCTTATGTGTTCTAGAGTGTTTTTAAAGACTTTAACTCTCTACGTACAGGAAAATGGGATTAAATCTAGGTTAGAGGGAATCATCCCCAATTTGTAAGATTGAAACTTTGAGAGTCACAGTCTTGCTCTAGAAAAAGTGGTTTTGATAATGAGAGTTGTGGTTTTTTAACTTTATGGTAAAATCACTAATAGTCATTATTCACTAGACTACAAGTTTCACTCTTAAATCATCTTTTTTGTAGAGAGCTCAATTATCACACAGTTCTTAAACCTTTTTATCTTTATATTTTGATCCAAAATAATTTTGATCCACCTACTTATTCCTCACCCAGTTATATAAAAAGGATTTTATCCCTAGGTGTGGTTTACCTATTATGGCTTGTAGGATTAGCAGAGGGGAGAGACAAGATAGGAAATATCATCAAGCACTCAAACCTTAGTCTTTTCCCATTTTCTCACAAAACCATAGATTACGAAAACTAACCACTTATGATTTTGACCTATAGAGGCATAGTATTATCGTCTCAATAGAAATTTTGTAATTTTTTTGCCTATAATTTATTCTTGATATTACATAGGATAGACTTAGGATTTGACTTGCTAGAAAATATATTTTGTTCATTTAAAAATAAAAAATTTTGGGGTCATATTTGGATGTCCATTTTAAAAATTTGATACATCATAAACAAGCTCTTGATCAAATTTGAATATATCATAATTGGTCCTTAATATGTTATTAATCATCTATAAATAAGACATTTTTGGCATTAAGACAACTTGTCATTACCTATATAGGCATCTTTTTTAGATCGAATGGTCAAAATCTAGAGGGTTTGTAGTTTATCACTAAATTGTAGATATCAATTTATAGTCAGTAGTGATTTTATCATTTACAATTGAATTTGTCTAAATAGTCATGGTTTTGTCAATTAATCATCATGGCTTACTAACCATTTGCAAATTCACAACTCTCAACTTGCTATTTTGTTTTGTAGTTACAATTTTGTGCATTTTGGTTGTGATTTTACACCATGTAATTACAATCTTGCATTCATTTTTGGCCTTCAAAATTTCCATTTTGAGTTCATTTTTTAGAGTCATTTTTTGTAAATTTTGAGTCATTTCAGGCTACCACCCCCACACCCCTGCATCGTGGTCCACTCACCCCAAAGAAATTATAGAGCCAAATCATGATTTTTTTAAGGGTGTTTTCTTAAGGCCTATTAGATTAATACCTTGTTTTTTGTAGGGGTGAATTTTGTCTAACATATTTTTTTAGGTCATATTTTGGGTCTAACATTTTATTTTATAGGTTACCCCTCAAGAGTGATTTATCAAAACTACTCATCCTTGTATTATAGGACCTCTCTTTTGATTGCCCTCATTAAACTATTAACCTGTGTGCTTGTAGGTTGCCTGTCAAAGAATCTTTTAGGCACTTCAAAAATAATTTTAATTACTTTCCTTATATATATCATTATCTTGTATATATCTTTTCTTGTATATTATTTACTTTCATATTGTATATAATCACACATCTTAATCTAATCAGTTAATTAATATTTTGTTTTACTTATTTATATCTTGAGGGTTATGATTGGTGTATGTTGTCCCCCTTACATCCTTGTGGTGATTTATGGGGGATAAAAAACCACCTAAAACCCTCCCATTTTATTTTTTGGGGGCAACATGATGTGGAATTGATATCCATGCACTTGTCATAGTCTTAAGAGGATGGTGACTATGGATTTCACCACCACACACTAATCTAAACTCCATGTTATATCAGAGTATAAATATCAACAAAAATTATCATTAGGCTAAGATGTTAACCCCATACAAGTCATCTGTGAAGGGAAAGTATTAACTCTCTAACCCAAGCATTAGACAACACGCTATATAGATTTGGGCCCCATCATACCTTCATGTATATAGGGGATGTACTTAGAGAGCCTTGTATATACCTAGATTAGGAGCCTTAAACCATAATAGGTGTATCACTATAGGAGTTAGTATTAACTCCAAATTAGCCATCGAGTGCGAGTAGGGTTGAGAGGGTTTGACCAATATCATAATAGGTCATTAGCATATAACCTCACCCATGAAGCCATTGGATGGTGCGAGCATTAGGTTACACACCCTTAAGCTTACTAATCATAGGTTTTTGACTTTCTTGCTTTAGTGTGTGTTATGTTAGACCCATGTTGTTTGTGAGCTGAGTTATCCTTCACCCTAAACATATACATACCTATCTAGATCTTGAAAAACTCATCTTGTATATTATTACCTCATCATCATCCTTTTATACATATCATCTTTGTCATCATCCCATTATCCTTGTATACCCTTTTCATTATCCTTTCCTATCTGGCATCTTGCCTTCATCCTATCCTAGTCTAGTCATATCCCACTCATTATATATCACCTTGTTATCCACATATTATCTTAATTCCACCTCATCTATAATCTTCATCATCCCATTTTATCTTGTCTCATTATCCCATCAGCTTGTATATCCTTGTATTAATCCTATTATACACATATCTTTATTTTCTTAAAATCAAATCCTATTCTAGTCTCACCAATCATTAGTCATACTCCATCACATAACCTAATCACATTGTGTATATCCTTTTGTCCTTTATTATTATTATTATTATTATTATTATTATTATTATTATTATTATTATTATTATTATTATTATTATTATTATTATTATTATTATCCTTTGTATATATTTTACATCTTTTAGTCTTCTCCTAGTTTGACCATATTCTACACATCTTATCTTATCATCCACATCTTGTTCTAAGTCCATACATAGTCATTTGTATTTATCTTATACCCATCACCCATCTAGTCTAACCTCATCCTATCTTATCTTATTTGGCTTTATAAGTCACACCCATGTCCATACCATCCACATCTCATTCATCTTACCCTTGATCATTTCATCATCACCTATCATCATACTTGTCTTTATCCCATTATCCTATCACCTTCATCACATAATCATATTCCATCCCATCTTGAGCAAATCAATCTAAAGTCTTGAGCTATTCCTATCATCCACATCATCTCAATCCATTATTATTCATCATTGGTTAGATCTCATACCTAGTCGATATCCTCCTAGCATCTTGTTACTTTATCAATTTCAATCTAGTAACCCATAATCATCAATCTAGTCTATATCATCCTTTCCTACTCATAACTAGAAAAACATCATATCATCCTCTTTCTAGTTTTATTCTAGGCACCCATCAAATCTCTAATCCTTTTGCTAGCTTGAAAATTAGACATTGTTGATAGGTTGTTAGCACCTATTGTACTATCAGTCTAAAGTCTGATCTTAGTCTTTAATCCACTAGTCTATCCCATTCTCATCATCATTAATCATACTATCTCAATCCTTTTGACCTATTTTGTTCAATAACCCCATCTAATAATTATCCTACCTCTATGATCCATCATTCCTCAACCATCACCATGGAGCTAGACCCCACCTTCATAGACCAACACATAGATACCCATAAGGATAAGATCCTCTTGAAGTTCATTATGATGGGTGTATCACTCCCTAAAGGTGTTGACCCCATTCAACTCATTTCACCTCCCATTTAAGTTCATGTGAATCTCTCACTAATCCTCCATCCGCTAGTAATAAACCATCAACTTCTTCTTCCCATACTAGAAAAGGGAATCCAATATTGGCCACTAATAGTCCATCCACCCTGTTGGTTGAATATTTTGTCTATCAGCATACTGGTAAATAAAATAGGTCTAATCAGCCAAAGTAGGAAGATTAGTCATCCTAATGTGTAAGTTTATCACATCAAAAGGAGACTGCTCTCTCCTCTCATCAAGGGGAGGTTCCCTGTGGATATGCTATGTATATGTATAAACAAAAAATAATA
Organism: Torreya grandis; assembly: GCA_037957365.1. NCBI lineage: Eukaryota > Viridiplantae > Streptophyta > Pinopsida > Cupressales > Taxaceae > Torreya > Torreya grandis. Next base: position 2,922,747 of record JARHVA010000208.1, read on the forward strand.
CTCAAGGGTGGGACAAGTCATCCATCTCTCTTTCTTCAGAGATGATGTGTACAAAACAAAGGAAAAACTCAAGGGAATGACAAATAGTACTCCTCTTCTTTCAGATGAACTATTCAGCCAGCCATAAGAATACTCCTGGAAATAAAAGCAGAATGTAATTGAGAGTATGGTAACTAGCAAATTAAGACAGAGCACAAAGTCTCTACCTAAAATGCTTAAGAGTAATATACAAAGGGCAATGAAAGCTCAAAGTCTTTTCAAATTCCTTTACACAACAATGAAAATAAAACACACTGAAGGCAGCTATGGGGGCACAAAGTCTCTCCATAGTTGATTCTTAAGAACACCTTCCTGACTAATTTTACTAATCCTGCTTGTTAAATTAATGGAACAGAAAAGATATCACAGCACAAAGTCTAAAAAAGTCCCTTGCTTTCTTATTCCATTAATAGAATATGATTAATAGACTGAGCACAAAGTCTCAATGATGCCTCTCAATTTGGGCAGAGTTTCATTCAGATTTTCAAAAAAAGAGATCCTTATTACAATAGAAGAAAGTCCCTTATATAGCCTCTTCAAGAAGGACTCAGGAACAGTAAATACATCATTTTGCATTGGAATCTGTTAAGAAGACACACTGGAACTTAAGGGCATTTTACCCATTTAATTTTATCAATGCAGGGAAACAAGTCATGCTTATTGAAAGTTTACAACTTTCAATGTCCACTTGGCGATCTTATCTTATCTTCATCATTCTTCCTTTTCCAGTAAATTAAATCAGGTCCTGGATTTAGTTTGCTATTCTATTCCTTCTCTACTTTTTGTTGGTCTTAGCCTTGAAATCTATGAATGTATTCTGGTCTATATGTTTAAAGGATCAATAGCTAGTTCACTGTGTTAAATTTGACATTTTCAGGTGCATCATTCCTTTGTCTTCTTTTGGCTTTCTACTTGGTATTTTTCTAGATTGGACTTGCCCTTTCAAGCCTTGAGAAATGACCCGTTTTGAGTCAAAATAGCCTCCCGCAAGGATATCTATCCTTTGGGCAGTCTTTAGATGGCCTTTTGGGCTTCTTCAGGTGACCCTTTGGATATTCTCTTGGGATTTTCTTATGCTTCCTCCCAGGGACATTTTCCCCAGGGAAAATTCCTATGGACAAAAAGTCTGCAGAAATAATTTTAAATGCCTTAAACAAATCTGAAAGAATTACCTTTTGGCTTCCTTAAAAATGACCCTTCCAAAGGGTGATTTTATCGATTAAGTGCCCTCTGCAAGGGCACTTGTCCTTTGAGAAGCTTCCTTTTGCATTGAACCACCCCTTTGAACTTTGGCGATGAACCATTCCATTGAACCAAGCCATTGAACCTATCAGTTGAACCAAAAATGGTTCAAGCTGATGGTTCAAGCCGATGGTTCAATTTGAATGAATCGAGCCGATGAACTAAGCATTGAACCAAACATTGAACTTGCCTTTGAACCATGTCTTTGAACCAAGATGTTGAACCAAACGTTGAACCTGCTACTAATGCTTGCTGATGGAAATTCCTACAGAAGTTGTGAAGCCCGTTGAACTTGTAGAAATGAACCTATTTGTAGAGTCCGTAGATTTCTAAAAATCTTGAAAAAATGAGGAATTTGAATGCCCAAGACAAATTTTGAAAAGGGAAGAGATAATTTTTGTCTGTAAGACCAAAATAATTCAAATGTTGTCCCAAAAATGAGTGATATTTTTGGGGGATAACAGCTGGCTCCAGTTGGGGAACTTCTATCAATTGCAAAATGAATTGAAAGGAGTAGAATCCAAAATCTCCAGTGTCTCCAAGTATGCCATTGGGTTATGGAGTCATGCTACCCAGAAATGAAAGGCATCAAAAATGGAAATAAACAAAATTAAACAAAATTAAAAACTGTACAAATATACATATGCAATGATCTGATACTTCAAGAATTGAAGTATTTGAGATGCTTCTTCTTGAGAGATAGTAAAAATAGTGTGCCATCTTGGTAAACTAGCAAGAAGACATTTTGTCCCCAAAAATGATGATGGGTGAATGGAGCTCTCCACTAGGAAACCAATTTTTTGCGTCTTCCTCTTGGTCTTTCCTTATTTTTGCTCTATGGTAGGACGTGGTCTTCAAACTGAAAACCATAACTCCTTACTCTCCCTGTGAAGGGTTCCTTTTCCTGATTTTGATTTACAGCAGCATGGTCCATTACCATAATTGGTTGTTCTTCTGGTTCAGTCTAGCATATGATTGGATTGTCCATATCAAACTCCTGACAAACTATCAGATTAACATCTCCTTTGATGTGAAGGAGTTTGACTTCTTCATCTTGAGAAATCTTCAATTTAAGCAATAGAGATTCACATCCAGCTGTGTTGTTTGTGTTGCTGACTTACAAATTACATGAAGGAAGAATATCTCCTTGAGGAGATATCAACAGAGTTCCAACTTCATCATTGGTGGAAGAATTGTTGTCATCATCAAAAGTTGATCTCTTATCAGATTTCTCTTCATTAGAGATGGAAGATCCTTCCTTGTTTATACTTCATCCTACTAATGCTCCTAAAGTCTTGTTTGGATCAATTCCTATATTGTTAGCTACAGGACTTTCATCTACAGAAACATAAACATCCTCTATGGTAAATAAATAAGTACCCCTGCCTAAAGACTCAAACAAAATTTGTGCTGCAGGGTCTGATGTTTGGGTGACCACATATTTTATCTCAGACAAGTCCACATCTAGTTCTCCATCAATGTCTAATTGCTCAGGATTGACTTGCAAGGATTCAAACTTACTCATTTGAATTTTGGATTCCTTGACATGATCAATCATGTCAAATTACTAGAATGGATTTGGAAGAGAGGATGAGAGTTCATCCTTTTGATTTTTTGGAGGGGAAGGACTGGTTTGCAAAGCTGAAGTAGAAGGTACAGAGATGTTTGATTTACTTACTTCTTTGGTAATCACCGGGTCTTTTAACTGAAAAGGAAGAGGGGTTCTCTGCTTAGCAATTGAAATTGCTAGTTGGGGTCACTCCTCTATCTTCTCTTTGTTGGCCTGCTGGGCTGACTGATTCTAGAACTGGGTGAATATTGCATATGATCCTTTGATTGCTTCACTTTCACTTCTAGATTCATCCTGGTAATTCAGGAAACCAATGTGGGAGTCACCAACTGATTCTTCTAGATCCTCCCTAAAGAGATTAGTGCAATTTTCTTGCTCTAACTCAGGTTGGAAATAGGAAACATGCTCTATTTCCATATATACAACTATCAAGTTTGTTGGAGGTGCTTTAAAGGTAGGATTTCTCTATGGAGGAAGAAGACGATTTTGTTGTCCTTGACTTCTAGCAGTGTTACCTTGATATGGATGATTAGGGAATGTCCTCCTTGATATATCTTTATATAGAGGAGCAGAAGACATACTTTGTGCCATTTGCCTTTTCAAGGCTAGCAATTTATTTGCCAGCTTTTGTACCATTGGATCTGTGGTGCTTGTAGAAGCAAATTTAGAAGATGATGAAGCTTTGTTTCTATTTGGATCTCTTCTTATCTTCCCTGCTAAGATGAGATCATCTTCTACTTCAGTGGCTAAAAGTTGAGCTACAGTGAGATCTATTTGACCAGCACGTCTCAAGAGGAAACTGACTTCAGATAGCTGAGAATTAATGAAAAAGCATTTGAGATTCTTAGCTATGGGTCTAGTAATGACAGGTATTCTGTTTCTCAATTTATCAAATTTAGCTATGAAGTCTCTCATAGGCTCATGAGGCTCTTTTTTCATATGTGTAAGTTGAGCCAGAAGTGTATGTGCATCTTCTGTGGGTTTGAATTTGGCTTCAAACTTAGCTTCAAGATTATTTCAGTCAGTCATAGATTGAGCCTGTAAATGGTAAAACCAATCTGTAGCAACACCTTGTAGTGTTTCAACAAAAACCTGACTGTTACATCTTCAAATTCTACTCTGATTACTCCACAAGCTATATTGAATGTTGTAATGTGTTCATTAGGATGAACTTTCCCATCACCATAGAATTTAGGGAAATTCTTCCTAGAACTGCTTGGAAGCTCATATAGAGGAGGAGTAAGATTGAGAGGACCAAAAGCATTACCCCAGGGGCCTTGAACTGCTATTATAGGATTTTGAAAAGGAGGGATAACAAATCTCAATGGGGTAATTATAGGCATAGCTTTATCAACAGTAGAAGTAGATACTTCATTTGGTAATGGAGATTTGGCTTTAGTAAGAGGGAAGCTCTTGGTTCATTGGAGACAAGATGGTGAAGGAAATAGATCAAAATCACTTTGTTGTACTAGCTCAAACATAAGATCAATGATACCTTTAGCCCTTTGGCTTCGTGTATACCTTGAATCTGCCAGATTGTGAAACAAAAATGGAAAATAATTGACCTTGCTTCAGTTGAAGCTTGAGGCTTTAAACTATGTGTTGTTTCCCTGTGAGTGTGGAGGTGAATGGAATGGATAGGCTATAAATGGATAATGGGTATTATGTCCCCATCAGAGTCGCCAAAAACTATTGGTTGAATATTTTGTCTATCAGCGTACTGGTAAACAAAATAGGTATGATCAGCTAAAGTAGGAAGATTAGTCATCCTAATGTGTAAGTTTATCACATCAGAAGGAGACTGCTCTCTCCTTTCATCAAGGGGAGGTTCCCTGTGGATATGCTATGTATATGTATAAACAAAAAATAATACTCAAGGGTGGGACAAGTCATCCATCTCTCTTTCTTTAGAGATGATGTGTACAAAACAAAGGAAAAACTCAAGGGAATGACAAATAGTACTCCTCTTCTTTTATAACTATTCATCCAGCCACAAGAATACTCTTGGAAATAAAAGCAGAATGTAACTAAGAGTATGGTAACTAGAAAATCGAGACAGAGCACAAAGTCTCTACCTGAAATGCTTAAGAGTAATATACAAAGGGCAATGAAAGCTCAAAGTCTTTTCAAAGTCATTTACATAGCAATGAAAAGAAAACACACTAAATGCAGCTATGGGGGCACAAAGTCTCTCCATAGTTGATTCTTTAGGACACCTTCCTGACTAATTTTACTAATCCTACTTGTTAAATTAATGGAATAGAAAAGATATCACAACACAAAGTCTGAAAAAGTCCCTTGATTTCTTATTCCATTAACAGAATATGATTAATAGACTAAGCATAAAGTCTTAATGATGCCTCTCAATTTGGGCAGAGTTTCATTCAGATTGTCAAAAAAAGAGATCCTTATTACAATAAAATTAAGTCCCTTATATAGCCTCTTTAAGAAGGACTTGAGAACAGTAAATAAATCATTTTGCATTGGAATCTGTTAAGAAGACATGCTAGAACTTAAGGGTGTTTTACCCATTTGATTTTATCAATGCAGGGAAACAAGTCACGCTTATTGAAAGTTTGCAACTTTCAATGTCCACCTGGTGATCTGATCTTATCTTCATCGTTCCTCCTTTTTTGATTAATTGAATTAGGTCCTAGATTTAGCTTGCTGTTATGTTCCTTCTCCACTTTTTGATGGTCTTGGCCTTAAAATTTGTGAGTGTATTTTGGTCTATATGTTCAAAGGATCAATGGCTAGTTCACTATGTTGAATTTGAGATTTTTGGGCACGTCATTCCTTAGTCTTCTTTCGGCTTTCTGCTTGGTATTTTTCCAGATTAGACTTGCCCTTTTGGGCCTTTAGAAATGGCCCATTTTGAGTCAAAATAGCCTCTCATAAGGATATCTATCCTTCAGGCAGTCTTTAAATGGCCTTTCGGGCTTCTTCAAGTGACCCTTCAGATATTCTCCTAGGCTTTTCTTACGCTTCCTCCCGTGGACATTTTCCCCAGGGAAAATTCCCGCAGACAAAAAGTTTGGGGAACCAATTTTAAATGCCTTAAACAAATCTAAAAGAATTACCTTTCGAATTCCTTGAAAATGACCCTTTTGAAGGGTGCTTTTATCGATTAAGTGTCCTCTGCAAGGGCACTTATCCTTCGAGAAGCTTCCCTTTAAACTTTGGTGATGAACCATTCCATTGAACCAAGACATTGAACCAATCAGTTGAACCAAAAATGGTTCAAGCCGATGGTTCAATTTGAATGAACCAAGCCAATGAACTAAGCATTGAACTGAACATTAAACTTGCCTTTGAACCATGTCTTTGAACCAAGACATTGAACCAAAAGATGAACCAAACGTTGAACCTGCTGTTGATGCTTATCGATGGAAATTTCTATAGAAGTCATGAAGCCCATTGAACTTATAGAAATGAGCCTGTTTGCAAAGTCTGTAGATTTTTGAAAAGCTTGAAAATTTGAGGAATTTGAATGCCCAAGACAAATTTTGGAAAGAGAAGAGATAATTTTGGTATGTAGGACCAAAATAATTTAAATGTTGTCCCAAAAATGAGTGATATTTTTTAGGGACAACACACCCAACCACATTAACAACCATATGATCACAAGTCCAATGTTTCCACATTTAATCACAATGTGAAATGGGCCCTTATACTTCCCTTTCCATGTCCTTGGAATCCCTTTTCAAATAACTAGTCACCATTAAAATGTTGGTCTATTCGCCTATTCAACATCTTGACCCCACCAAGCCTACACCCTCTTGGTATAAAGATGATCAATTTTATACATATCACCAAACTTGGGGGCACACCATTAATCAATATCATGACTTTTAAGACTTTGTATAAGCCCTCATTGATTGTGGTGACATAATAATCAAGGAAAAACCAGATAAGTCTATATCTATGGGTAAACAAGAAGAGGAGTGCCAAGATACCATTCTAGATCAATCCCTTCCCCTTCCAAGGCAAGCTCAAGACACCACTCCCCTCCTCAATGATCCCCCCATCTTTGATAAATCCTCCATCGAAGGTGAGTCTCTTCCCCATAATCCTAGTCCTCCCATCTCTCATATCTCTCTCTATGGGCCTATCATCCATCCATCATCTCCCTCTCCACCATCACATTAAATACCCCATAATGAGAGGTCAATTGTAGACAATCAACCTTCTAATTACAACCTTACATCTTATACATCAAATTCAGCATCAGAAGTCTTATCTTCATTAGGATCATGTTCAACACTAGTATCTACATCAGATGCTTCATCAAAAATATCATCCCTTATTGATGTTAATAATGCCTATATTTTTTTAGGGTACCTCTAATCTAGATGCCTCTACTCCATCACTAAGCATATATTTTGATCCTAATCAGTATGATGATGTCAGAAATGAGCTATTTCAAGCTTTATTTATCAAAGATTGTTAGAGTGAATCTGATCCTCCTTTGGATGTGTTTATTATAAATAGTCCTTGTGATCCTTTTGTTGATCTTGGGGAGATTTTCTCTTATTTCTAAACTAGGTCTCCTAAGAACCCCTATGAAGACTATGTTTCTCCATCACAATTCATTAACCTCATCATACCATATCTACCACCTTCATCCATAATATACCCTCTTATACTCATGGATTAACACTTAATCACCTCCCTCCATAAGAATGAATGGGAGCATATATCATTGGAGCCTTCCTCAATTAATATAATGTGTGCCACAAGTACAAAGGTCCAAGACTATATTCCATAAGTCATAAATAATAAAGTCATCCTTTATCTTATTAGTCAAATTCAAGAATATTCAAATCATTGGCCTATTCCAAAATTGTCTTCTCTTAGTGAAGCCCAAAATCAAGCACTAGTGGAATATCAAAGTCAAGATAATCATAATCTATCAAGTAAAAAATTAATCTCACCTAGTGAATCCCAAAATCAAGTACTAGGGGGTAGTCAAAGTCACATCCATTTGGAAAATCAAAATAATGTCAAAATCACTATTAACATGGCCAACAATCCATTAAGTGATCAAATCAAAGACGAACCATAAAGGCAAAACATCTTATATCTCTTACATTATTTTGTTGTATGAAACCAATAAAATGAATAATGTCAAACATCTCCAATAATGTGTGTGACTATTAGTCATAATCCTTCACCACCCATCACACCCTCCTACCATGAGCCCATAATCCCATCAAGTCTTATCATTTATTCCAATCTCATATGTCCCCAACAAGACCTAATTGAATCCATATCCCCCATAACTTTTCTAAGAAGCATCATCTCTCTTAGGGGAAATGAATACACCTTATCTAAATAGATGGAAGGGTCTTTATCAATCATCAATGAAGGTTATATGGACCCCAACCCATCTAGCCATGAAAACATAATCCTAGCATCATCTTTCTCTAGAATAGGTGTTGGATAAAGATCAAAACAATGCTTGCATATGGCATCTCACCCTTCATCTAATGCATTGAGATTCCTAATAAATTAGAAAAAAGTCAAAAGGTAAAAACAAATCATTCATCTAATGGTGAAAACTAGTCTTCTAGCACCTTGGGCAAGTACCATGATAAAAACTAGTTTCCAACATCATGGTAAAATAATCTATTTCTAGCATTATACCTCAACACCTGGGGGAAATCCATCCTGCTTGTTATATCCCTTGTCCACCTTATCTATATCACCCATATTTATCCACCTCATCCCTTATCAATGCTATCTGCATCATCTGCCATCATATCCTTCATCCTATCTCTCATTCTTTCCCATCTTGACCTTCATAAAGAAGCAGATAGTGTCTTGAGAAATGTTCTCAAATCATCTTGGCATATCCTCTAAGGGATGCTCAAGAAACTATATAACATCTAGTTCCTTCATGATGTGGTCATTAACAATCCCTAGTCCATTCTTCCTTGGTTCTCATCCCCTTTTCCATATCACCTTCACCCTCTTGTCACTTATCCATTATTCCATCCATCCTCATCTTGGTTTTTAGGATTGGTATTCCCTTTTCTAGTAATCCCTTTGTATAGTATACATACATATTCCAAAAAATACCTAAAAATTGAAATATGTCAAAAACATTAAAAATGATAAAATTTGAAAAGTCAATGTCCATGGTGTCTTATCTTATGTTTATCCCCTAGTCGTATTCATCTCCATCTGTGTTCTATCTTCCCATTCATTATTTTTGTATACCACCTTAAGTCTTGGAACCAAATCAAAGTGGTCACCCATACCTTTTTATCCTCAATCTCATCCTTTTGACTAAGTATTATCAACATACATCACCTTATCAAGGCATTTAATTTGGAACCCATCACTTCTTATCATTGCCTCTTCACATCTATCACCCATTCAATCCATCTTTTGATAATGTGAAAGGTAATTGATCCCATCATTATCTTTATCATTGCCTTTTCATACCTAGCACCCATCAAATCACTCTTTGCTAGTATGAAAGGTATTTGATCCCATCATCTCCTAGTCTCCTTGCTAGATTAGATTCTTGTAGGGCCTTGTCTATTGGTAATTCATGGTCATAGCTTTTCTAAATCACCTTTCTTAGCCACTTTTTGAATTTGACACCTTATCACGTTACCCATCCTTCCATCTTAAATTAGGGGTAACACTTCATCCTAATCCTAGTCTTGATCAACATATCCTAATCTAAATCTATCCTAAAGTCCCCAATCACATCAAGAACATCCTAGTCCAACCCATCACTGAATGCCTCATCCCATCATTAGATAAGACACAATGACACTACATGTAGATACTTGTGTGTGTTACTTGTTTTTTCTATTTATATTATTTACATCATACTTGTAGACACCCATCATCTTTATCCCTATGCATGTGTCTTTGCCAAGGGCATCATCAATTTTTAGCTCATGGCTCGAGTCAAATTCATCTTCTACCTAAACATCATGCATCCCATCCCCTATCTATCCATCACATTCCACCCATCATTTCTTATTTTGAGTGGTCATCTGTCTCATTCTTCCCCACATATCCCCTTGAGGGGGAATCATATCTACTGACATCATTTAGTAACATTCATTCATGACATGGTTTTTATTTTAAAGATAATTACTCCTTCCACTTCACTCTGCTCATAATGCCCTTTCAAAGAAGGGGAAAATATATACATCTAAACTCTCTTGCTTAATTTAATGTCACTAATATTCCTATTAGTTGACATTAATTTTGCTTAATATAATTTATCTACTTTTTAATTATTTATCTAATATCCCCCCCATCACTTATTCATTTTCTAACCTGATTCTACCCCACTAATCAATTAATTATCCTAAACCCCCATTATCCCATCCTAATCCTACTTACTTATTATTTGGGAATTTTAAATTTGTAATGACCCACCTAATAGCCTATTTATAGGCTCTCTTACACCCTTAGTCCCTAATCACCTACATAATCCCTATATAATCGCATCCCTAAGCCTAATTAATCCCTAAGAAGATTATAGAATTGGAGGATTCTAGAGTCCTCTCTCTTATAACTCCTCCTCTCTAGAAGCCTCTAAATCGAGAGGCTTACAAGGAATTTTAAATTCCTTGGATAATTTCCGTCCATTTATCTCCCTCAACCACGTTTAAACCTAAACAATTGATCTTTCCCTCCTTCCTCTATTTAACCAAGGCCACTCCTCCATTGGAGCTAACTTGAATTATCATGCCATATTTATGTCTAATTATAAATACACAACAAATCTATGCCAATCTAATCCTTCATCACCAATCCTTTGATCAATAATCTATGTCAAAAATTTGAGTCAATGTAATCAATCATCCTAATCTCTTGGTTTTCATTCCATTTGATCTTGGTTTAAAGCATTTAGGTTTAGGATTTAAGTGTATGAGTGAATAACTAGTTCATCTAATTGCACTTAGTTATAATGGCTTTAGAATTTACTTAGTGGTTTGATATTTGAGTAGTTTAAATTAGTTATATTTAATCCATAGAGCTCAAATTTCACATTACACTATCCATTTCCAATTTTTCACATTACACCTACATAAATGTTCTTAATCACTATATATGAAATATCCCTTTTCAGGATATTTTTCAAACACACACAAAAATATATTAAACCAAAATCAACACTAATGCTTTGATACCATTGTAATATCTCCAAATGGGATATAATTTCAAATATGGAAATTATAAATGATCAACACAACACATTGCTATAATGACTCTTTTAATAAAACCAACAACATTATAATTTAGGGTTTTCCAAAACAAATAATTGAATTACATATGATATTATTTGGGATAATATACATCAATAACAACTCTTACATAATATGATCCAAATGTTGAAATAATACCAAACACTTACATACATAACAACACCATAAATCTCTCCAACTATATTGGAGATCCTACAACAACACACTTGCACACTACAATTCTAAATCTTCTTGAATCATAGTTGTAACTCTTGAATAGTATTAACTCATATGAATGAGAGGGTTTTTGTCCTCAAATTCACAATGGAAACCATGAAGGGTTTCATCTTCCTAATCTCACAATAGCCAAGGGATTTCATCCTTGGTTGGGAAAGAATGAACACAGGTTCAAGCCTTACAAAGGGGGGTTTCATAATATATCTAAGCATGAATTTACACTAGGAGAGAGTTTTAATTATATAGAAAATGTATGGAAATACAAAGAAAGATGAAACTTCATGGGCAAGCAAATAATGTCACCCCACTCCAAGTGGGATCATTATTGATCTATAGTGCTTTATTTATCACTTGTGTTAATGGTCAAAAAAGAAGAGAATCTACTTTAGAAAGGATCCACCATTTTTTGACCTTCTTATCTTTGTCTCTCACCTATCCACTAATGTCCAAAACACCTTTAGACTCATGATAAAACACATGAATCATGGGTCCTCCATAGAATTTTGACCCATACCTACCCATGTGAAGATAAACACATGAAGATCTTCTTTGTATTTATGCACACAAGAGTCAATAGATTCCCAAACACCTTTTGACTCCAATAACATCTCTTTATATGCAGCCCCATTAGAATTATGCCCAACTTTCTCTCACATCACTTTAACACATGTGATATCCCTCGTGGGCCATGGCACATAATCCATAACCACCTCATCTGCTAGATCATCAACTACATCACCTACCACATTAGCATGAATAGTGATATTGAATAGTAGTACATGAATAGTACCCATGAATAATAACTGATGAATAATGACATGGCACAATTATTCCCTATATATCACCCAACTTAGCCTATGGGAATAAAATATGCTAACAATCTTATATAATTATCTCATAGGGAAAATGGGGACATTAATGTCATCCCTTCCCTAATATTACTTATCCTCAAGAAATCCTTATTCACCTCTTGATTCCAAATCATGGTTTTTTTTAATAGCAAATCTTCATTACTCTACGAATATTCCATTTTTTTAAGTTGGCATTTGACAATTTTTGTGGAGTGGTTGACAGAGTGGGATCACCTAAATTTTTGGGCTTGAAGTTAATTTTGAGGACATGTTTGACTACATTTGAATATGAATTTCCTCATATAAATGTAATTCATCAATATCTTAAAAGCCAATCTAGAGGAATTCACCACATACCATCAAGAAATAGTACAACTTTAAGGCACGTAGGGATTCATTTGACTTTAAGAATTTTTTAGTGGTTTGTATTTTAGGTCCCAAGAGGGCTTCAAGCATAGTTTCTAGAAAGGTATGTAATTATTTTTTTATAATATAATTATTTAGTATTTTTAGCTATAATTTTATTTATTATTCTTTAAGTGCCATCACATGACCACAAGTAGTAGTTGTAAGACCATAGGCTTCAATTAGATGACCACAAAATACCATTGAATGACTGTAGACTATCATTAGACAAAAAAAATTGGGCACTTGATGGTAGCTATCAAGTGTAGGTGCCCGATGGTAACCTATAGGTAGATGATGGTAGGCTACCAATAGATGATATTAGGATACCAATATTGATGGATGAAAGGCTATAGTTAGATGTTGATAGTTTGTAGTTGAGTACCTACATGTTAATGTTGATGAAATTTGAATTTTAGTCAAATTAGGTCAACCTATACATTTTAAACTTTTTTAATGATTCAATATGTTTAATGGGGTCTCATGTTGTTCTATATATCTCACCAATCCTTGCTCTAACCTTGGTTTAAGCCTAACTTCCTTGTGCTTGTCTAGTCAATCAAAGTCAACTCTAGTCAAACATGGTCAAAGGCTCAAATTGTTTTATAAATGTCTTAATATGGTTATTTAGGTGTTTTAAATTGTCCCTGTGTCATAAATTTTCCCTTTACTATGTTTCATATGCAAAAAATGCCTTTTGGTCACTTTTTTGGGTTCATTAAATGACTTGTACAGACTTGTCAAGATATAAATTTATCACCAAGTTTTATTTAAATGTGGAGGAGGTCAGAACATGTCAATAATTAGCTATAGGTAGTTATGAAGTAGTTTCATGCATGATAATAGGGAATTTTCCTTGAAAATAGGTCATTAATAGCACCTGTACAGACTTGGTGAGCTCACCTTCAAGTAAAAACATGAATAAAGTCTATATTCAACTCCATAAGGTATCTACCATGCTTGGTTTTTAGATAAAAGGTCATAAAGTTTAGTTTTTTCTTCTACTCCTTTTTTCTTTCCTTCACAAGCCAAGAAAGGTCAATTTGGAATGATTGGTATAAGTCATACAGGAGGAGTGATCTTGGGGGTTGAAATAGGTCTGAGTTAGATTCAAATCCATGGAAAGAGTTTTTATTTTCTTGTCTCCTCCTTTATGAACCATCATTAAGAAGCCAGGCAGCTTTTTATGTTTTTACATCCATAAGGGGTCATTATTTGAGCCTGTTTTAGAATATTTTTCTTTGGTTTGATGGATTGGTTGTATTTAGATGTTTCTCAAGGTTTTATAATGCCTATCCATAGTTATTTCATTGTCTTCTCATTTTTAAATACCTCAAGAACTCAATAAGCCTCTTCTAGGCTTGTTTGTGTTTATCATTGTCTACTCTTTTCACCTATAGGCAGGTGATTTCCATTTAGAAGAAGGTGTTTTGAAGTTGATTTCAAAGTTTTCTTGATGTAGGTTATCCATTTTATGAATTAAAAATTCATTTGAAGTGTTAGGAGGCTTTTAAATAAACATATTAGTGCCCGATTCTATTCTCTCTACCTTAGTACTCAGAATTTGCATCTACAGGACCCTACTGACATCATGGTGATGTTGGAGAGGTGGATAGGTACTCAAATTACTTAGAATTTTCAAATGTGCATTTATATTCCCAAGGAAAGTACATAAAGTTTCACATTCTTAATTGTTTCATGTTGTTCATACTATAGCTCATTGTGGTGTATCAGATATCCACCTACAGGTGGCCTAAATAGAGGGTTGAGATAGTTATTTGAGTGTGATAGTGGGGTAGGACCTCATTTGATACCCTTAAATGTTTAAATGATCCATGATAGACCCATCCAAGGTGTAATATATCTATTTATATTTTAAGGTCACTTTAAGGGGAAAAAGATTGTATTTTGGTCTCTTTGTCCCTAAAAATGTTAAACATAGGTCTGTAAGCTTTTTGAAAAAGCATCTAACATGATGGCAAAGTTTATATGATATCCAATTAGGTAAATTTTATAGTTATATCATATATAAACACCAATTACAAATATGGAGGTCAAAAGGTAAGAGAAGGTAGGTGTTTGAAGGCTCCTAATATGCTCATAAACACATTGAATTCTTGCAATGATGTCTACAGCCTTGAGAAGTAAATGAGACCTTTTCACCCAAAAAGGTAATTAGACTTTGATAAATAGTATAGGTGACTTAAATTATGTAAATAAAATTAATGAACTATATGGAACCATCAAAATTTTGATATTTAATTTTTCTAACTCATGTACACCTATCAGTCTATACACAGGCCTTACAATGTGTACCTACAACCAACATAAGCTTAGGCTTGAAAAAGATGGTCTTTTCATTGAAATACATGAATGTTTTGAGATGTTTTGGTGTTTGAAATGATTAAAACATTATTAAAATGTTTCAAATAATATATTATTACCTTCATATCTTATCCACACCTACAAGGACATCTACATGTAGGAGCCTTTCAAACAAGAAACACAGTCATGTTGGAAACAAGTTAAAGATTCTAGAGCATGAAGGGTGTACCAAAGGGCATAAACATGATGGATAAATTTTATAATGGATGAATAACCTATTAATATTTAAAATTTTGTTTTTTAATACTAGGATTAGGCCTCAAATCATGTAATAGACACCTACAAGTGTGATTGTGGGGTCAATATAGTCACAATCTACCTTGGAAAACTCAATCTTGGATTTTGAGGTCTTTAGAGGGTAAAATGGTTGATTCAAGAGCTTAAATTTGGTAAAAATAATAATTTTGAGTTTTATAATCCCCTAAAATATTAAATTTAGGTGATTAAATAGGGGAAGTGCCCCCTATTTTGTCTCAGATAGGAGGCATTTTCCTTATGCATAGACCCTGTAAACATGGAAAATGAAGATGGAACATAAAAAAAAAAAGTTGAGGGAACCTTGTAATAATATTTATGAAGTTGAAATACATATATAATAATATTAAAAAACAATCTATAAGGTTTGAGGTCAAACAGGGTACTCTATATAACAAGTTTTGCAGGTAGGGTAGTTAGGCAAGGTATAATCCTAACCCCAAAGGAGAAAACACTTTTAGTTCTAGAATTTGACAAGAATTATAATGATTTATATCATGTCCATGGTGGTATAAATAAGGTTTTTTAACCATTAGAGTGTATTGGAATCCATTGTGAGTTCAGGTTGAGCCTAGGTTACAAGCAGACCTAGCTAGACCTAATATGAGGCATAATGCCTAAAAGCAGTCCTATCACCTTTTGGAATGAACAAATGTTGAGACCTATTGGATCACATTATTTGATTTTATATGGAATTTTTTGATACTTTTTTCATAGATAGGTTTACCAATAATGCATTTCTTGGCTTGAAGGTACCCAGACCATGTAAAATGCTCAAAAATGACTTGAATGGCCAATTTGGAATGCTTGGAGCTTCTCAAAGGCTTTGCATGGAGATTCAAGCTATTAAAGGAGGTTGTAAAGGGTCATTATGAAGCATTTAGTGTCATTATGATATAATTCTAATGTGTATCCTTTATGAACAAAGTTTAAGACTAGATACCTCTCTAAAACACTCATAAACCCTCTCTAAGAACTTGATTGGGAAGATGTTGCAAATGAAGCATCCAAATAACACAAGTTGGACATGAAACTAATTGGAGGTGAAAAATGAATATCTTGGGCTCCTCTCCATGAAATTTATTTGTACCCTACTTGTATGAAAGAGGTATAATAGGACTTATTTTGATAGATTTATGTGTTTTGTAGGTATGGAGAAGCTTCAAATGATGCAATCACTTTTAGGAGAGAGATTAGGAAGTGTTATAAGTCTTCATGATAATTCATTATAATATCAAGTCTCATAAGGGTGTCTGCTATATTCCTCATCTCAGCTAGTCTAGTGAACATACAATGAACACTTAGTGAAAATGATGAAAGCTCTAATTAGGAAGCCTTTTAAGGCTTGATTCATGAACTTGATGACATGGACACTCTTAACAGGTGCCACTCCTCCTTTTTCATGTAGAAATGTATAATTATAATTTTTTGGTGTGTCAAATGTGAGAGGTGCATGGGAAGGAGTCATTTGTGACTGTTTGGGATGATTACTCATGATTAGGGGAATGTGAATGATTAGAGACAACTCCAATAAATGTGAAGGATTTTTAGTAACCCCTCCCCATTAGATCAATCATCAGACTTGACCCTATTTAGTGGTGAGGTAGTTTAATGAAGGCAAATCATGAGAGCAGTTTCATATGCAAGTAAAAGGGTATTTATACCACATATGGAGGAGTTAGACAAGTTTGAGGGACATTTTTCTTCATTTTCCTTATAGGACCTATCTCATTATTTATTTCATTCTATTTTAACTCATTTTCCTTGCTTGAAAAGTGTCTTAGTGACTCTTGAGCTTCACCTCCTCTCTCTTCTCTCATAATTGCTATAAATACTAGCCTTCTTGGCTATTGTACGGATCTCTCCACTTGATTATGATGAAGCCCTACTCAATTTTTTCCTTGAACTAATAAATAATTTTTTTTTAACCTCACTTATGACTTTATCAAGTTCATGTTATGGTTTTTTGTCTTGTACAAGTGTATTTTGCTTACCTTGACATGGTATCCTTCTTAGTGCCTTGTGTAGTTTGAAAGCTCTCTTTTGTAGGTCAGAAAGAAGTGTCTAATGTGGATTGCAGGTTTAGTGAGTATCTTATTCATTAGTGTTTCTAGAATGCATATTATATAATTCCTCCTAACATAGGCTCTCTTCAAGACCCCATGCTTAAAACATTGATGTAAAATAGGAGTGTTCAATTAGATGAAGTGTATGTGTAGGCTTCTCTTTGGTTCCAAGTGCATTAGAAGTGGTGTGATTAGACCATCTATTTGGTGTATCACCTCCCCTATATTAGATTTATTTTTAGTTATCCTTCTCCCTTTTCACCCTGTAAAAGTTAGTAGTATGTTTGATCTATAGTGATACCTCAAGGGAACTAACCCTAATCTATAGATCCACCTCGAATTTGGGTCACCTAAAACCCTGAGGTGTTTCTATTGTGAAACTTTAATGAGGAGAAACTTATCATCTCTTCAATGGGTACAAGTTCAAGTGACAATAGTTACCACTGGGTGCCCACACTTTTAGGCTATCATCAAGCACCTATAGGCTCCCATCAAATGCCCTCATGTTTAATTATTTTCATGATTCCTTATTTGTATGTCAATCATATTTATTTATTGTCAATCATCTTCATTTTATTGTTAATCATATTTCATCTATGACTCTACAGGAATGATTATATGTCTTCTACTAAAAACATTATGTCCTTTGGGAAATTTAAAAAATAAAATAACCTATTATCTTATTTTATCTAGACACCAAACATAGGTACTAAATTTTAAATTAACTAGTGTTTTTTATTTATTATCTTGTGTTAAATAATAATTAAAATGTCTTAAACCATTTTGTATGCAAAACCCAGTGATAACTCTTTTGAAGAGTTGTCTCCATAGGAAGAAATACATGGGTATGAATTTGAAATTATTAATAGAGGTACTAAATTATAAAATACCATTTTTTAATTAATTAAATATTTTTTTAAAGATTCAATAATATTTATAAGGCCTACAACAATATGGCATGCATAACCCATTGATAGATAAAGGTATAAAAAATATCCCTAAACTGGTAAATTACTTGGAAATGAAATGCCAAACATAGGTACTAAATTATAAATATTATATTATTTAATTTAATAATTTTTATTTATTTTTAATTTAGTATTGGTGTTTATTAAAAAGTGTGAACACAAGATTGCAATAGGGGGAGATTAGTATGGTGTTAGTGAATGAAATCAAATCCAAACAAAGAACACACTAAGCCTATCTCAAGGGAGGCATATTAACAAAACCAAATAAGAAATGCAACTAGAATGCAAACATAAATAAATCCTTCACTTTCCTTGGATGCTCCTAACATCTTGTTAAAGTGTGTTTCTCAGCTTGTGCTCAATGAGTCTTCATCAAAGGAGGCTTGGTTATCTCCTCTTCTCCTTGGCACCTTTGTGATGGCTTTGACTTTAGTTTGGATCAAAAATTTGATATTATAACACTAATTGAAATGGATTTTTTAGTTATTTGTGCATTATAAATTTGAATTATACAAGATTAAAATTAATGTTCATGGCTCTTCTATTTATAGATTTTTTAAATAGTTTAAGATCAACCATGACTGTCCATTTCAAGATTGAGATGTGTGGCCATGAATTAATCCAAATTATGTAATTAAATTAATAAATATCCCCCATAAATATTTGGGAAGAAGGGGAATTTAAGAATCATGGGAATAATTGATGAGGCATGGGGTGGCTTGATGAGATATTATATGCATTTATGGCTTAGGGATGTATTTCCAAGAAATGATGTCATTTAATGATGCAAATATTCATTATCCATTTCTTAAAATAAATATTCAATAAGCTCCATGGAATATTTAATTAGACTCATGATTTTAATTAATTATCTTTTAAACATGATTAGTCACTTTGGTGCAAATGTTGGCTCTTTGTGCACAAATTAATCAAATTGGTCAAAATGTCATATTATTAGCACAAAATTTGACTGGATTGGAATTAGAAGTCAATGTTAGATGAATTGGAATCATATTCTCATTTAGGATGTTTTCAATGCAAAATAACAAAGTCACATGTCTCGTTTAAGAAAATTGGTAGAAAAGAGCAATCTAGAGCACCTAGGTGCAAAAATGCCATTTTGACTCGAAATGATTTGATCAAAGTTAGTTACTTCATAAATTTTATTGCCCCATTTAGTGACACTCTATCCAAAATAGGCACTTGAGTATATCATTTTCAACTCATTTAATGTGTTTTAGTGTTTTTAGGCCAAATTATGCATTTTGGTAGAAATTGGTCAAAACCTTGGTTAGAGGTTATAGATGGCCGGTTTTAGGTGTCTAAAAAATTAATTTCATACAAAAATTTTGCATGTAAAATTCAATGATAAAATTATTGAAGAATTTTATAACACTTTTGAATATATACCTCCCCTAAAAGAAGTCACTTAGAAAGAAATACCCACTATCCCACTTAATTCAAGTAAATGGAGATATGAAATCATGGGTAGTGGTGTCGATGATGAGTTCCCAACACGAAATGAGATATCTACTCACCCAAAAAAATATTTAGATGAGACTACTATGTAACCAAAATAATCTCCAGTTGAAAAAGGCACAAAAAAACTATGTAGAAAAAGAAAAACACACAGACAATTGGAAGGTCATTTTAGTATGTGTAGGAATCTAAATAGCCATTTATTGAACTTGCAGAGTAAAAAATATTGCTAACACACCAATAGAATTCAAATGCATAATATGTAGTTGGAAACTTGGAAAGGCCCATAAAATACAACTCAAGTTAGACACAATTGAGAAATATTATGGCAAAATATATGAGTCGGTAAAAGACAAAGATGGAAATATTAAAAAATAGTGAGATGAAAAAATAGAAAAGATTGCATGCATCAATATTACACAACAGAGTATCATAATTATCAAAAAAATCAATGGCACCTCATTGAAAAAGGAGGAATAATTAAAGCTCAATTCAAAAAGGTTGCTCAATCTAATTTACTTGCCAAAAATATATAATTTTCAACTTTATATCACATTCTAAAAAGAGGAAGACCAATCTCTAATTTTATAGATTACAATATTTTATTTCAACATATTAGATTACAGAACATTCCACATTCACATTATTTATATACCAGTGCTTGGGAGATGGAAAAATGCGTTACAATGATTGAAAAGAAGAATTTAAAAGAAAAAGTAAAATTATCAAGGTTTATATCACTATCCATTAATGAGGTAACAGTGGTTGACAACACACCATGGGTATGCATGCATGTATATACATTTTAGAATGATTCAAGGCAACCTCACCTTTTATCTTTACATAAAATGACTAAAAATTGTAATGCTGAAAAACTTTGTAAATTGGTTATTTCCAATTTGATGGATATTGTTGGGATGTGTTACCATGATATAGGTACTAGGTTGGTATCTGTTGGTGAAGATGGTTCATTAGTAATGTAGGGGAATAGAATAGGTTTGTGTGTTCACCTACAAATATTATTTTCCCCAAATATGACTCCAATGCATTGCATGGCACATAGAATGAATCTTGCTTACAAAATTATAAGCACATTAAAAAATGTCACAAAAGTGGAGGAGCTTATCCATGATTTGCATGCATACATGTCATGCAGTCCAAAAAAGTTTTTAGAGTTTTAAAAAAAATTCAATTGGAGTGACTTATGGAAAAAAACTATTAAAAGATGTCAATATTATATGGATTTCATTGTATGAGCCTGCATGCATAATATTTGACAACTATCAATCATTGGTTGGATTTATGTTTAAGTATAGGATGGAGGTTAACAAGGCAAAATATTTATTGAACTATTTTGATAGATTTCAAAAAAATTCTAACATTATGTGGTATTCTACCCATGTTGAAGGAAAGACATTATTTGATAAAACATGCACAAGAGAGATAAATATGTATTGTTGAGTTCATATGGTTGAGGAAACAGGTTTGTCTATCACTTGATATATTATACTACTCGAATGAAAGTTTTAAGGGACTAATATTTGAGAGTTGGGAAAATTTTAAAAATATAAAAGACCCTCAAAACTATTTGAAATTCAGTATTCATGATCATCTTTGTATTTTTTTTAATGGAAAGGAGATACCGTTACACACTCTCCAAAGATGAACTAATGTAGTTAGGTCATAATTTGAATAAGTACCTGTAACAAGGTTTTTATATGATAATTTCATATGTGACTCATGAAATAAATTGAGAGACATTTTAAAAAGTTTATCTTCTGAAATTCAAGATCATTTTCAAAGGGATGAGTTGCTTGAATCTATGGGGGTGGTGAATCCTAAATTTTAGAATAGTGCAGATGGTGAAGAAAGAACAAGTAATTTATGTGTCAAATACATGGGTACTCTCATCAAATATTTTAGTAAGTCTATACAAATCAATGGAGAGAAATTTAAGGGTATTTTGTAAAATAATTTACTAAAAAAATCAATCCTTTTATAATTACAATGGTTGAACAATATCGGTTGTTAACTGAATCAACAAAAATAGGTTATATTATAAGTCTATGCAAGAAAATGTATCACAATAGTGTTCTACAAGAAAAAATTGATTAATTTTTAAATTTTTATGAATTATGCTAAACAATGATTTTGGGGTCCATGGAAGATGAAAGGGTATTTAGTTCATTATCTTTTATTAAATCAAGGCTTCAGAAAAGACTGGATAAAAATATTGAGACATGTTTAAGGTTGTATGTTTCAGGTTATGAAGTGGATGTGTTTCCATATGATAGATCAATTTAAATTTGGAGTACTCCAACTAAAATAAGAGATGTCATGAATACAACTACAAAATAAGATAGTAAAACTAAAAATAATAGTGAGAAAAGACATACAAGCGTCAGTGATGAAGCACGGGTTACCAAAGGGTTGTTTGAGATGCATGAGTGTTAATTTGTAACATTTTAATATGTATATGAAAACTATTGATCAATATTTATGGTGTTTAATTCATCAATCTATTATGTTGTTTATGAAATGCTTAATTAATATGATCATATCTTTAGTATTTTGGAATAGTATTCTTTAGAATTATTTGCATTGCGAGTTGCAAAAAATAGTACATATTCAACATTATATTTTTTTAGATTGTTTGACCTTTTAAATTAAATTTACATTATTAAATCAAAATAAATAGTAAGTGATATTGTAATAGCTTTGAAACCAAATTTATAATAAACTAAACCAATTAAACATTGCTATAAATTATTACACATCAT
The DNA here is from genome assembly GCA_037957365.1 of Torreya grandis. NCBI lineage: Eukaryota > Viridiplantae > Streptophyta > Pinopsida > Cupressales > Taxaceae > Torreya > Torreya grandis. The sequence continues at coordinate 2,945,243 of JARHVA010000208.1, forward strand.
AGCCTAATATGAGTAAGGAATCCATAACTACAAAATATATTTTAAATATTATAAAACATAAGCATAAAATAACTCAAGGCTTTGAGCTCAATACTCAGTTTCCATTAATTAAAAAACATAAGTAATTGCAAAACAATGCTTGAGCTCAAGTCTCATTGGGTATCAAGTTGTCCGTCCACTTGTTGTTGGTTGGTAGTGGTGGTGCTATCTATGAGGATTAGGATCCTAGACTCTTGAAGATCTTTCATTGTAAAATAGATATTGGCAAGAGTTGTCCATTCTTCTCCAATAGCATTTCTCACTGAAATAAATGATGCGTCCACTTAAACTTTCTATTTAAACAAAACATCAAGATCCAATCCATTTTATCAAATTATTTTCTTCAATGTATTATTTTTCTTATTCAATGAAACAAGTTTCTCCTTGAAATAAATTGCCACAAAAATACTTTTACATGCATTCTTCGGATGCATGTAAAAGACAACAACTTGGTTCTTTAGATTTGTATATTTTGACTACAAATGATCAAACAACATTTAATTAATTAAATATTTTAAAATAAATTTTAATTTTAAAAAATCATAAAGAAACTTACCGCATATTTTTCTTTTTCAGCATTTGCAAGATCCACAAGGATTTTTTTGTCCATTTGTTATAGTTCAGTTGGGTTTTGAATTTAAGTTCTCAAGCTTGTTTAACATTATATCAATAACATCATTATTAAAGCTATTATTTACCACAACACTTCCAAAAATTTCTTGGTTGAATAATACATCAATTTAACTAGTTGATGCTCCATTGTTGTGTATAATTGATTGCATTGACTGTGGTTGTGGAAATGGGCATTTATTTCCTAAATTAGTACTTTTTCTTGATGCTCCCACATTCTCAAATCATCAAGGTTTTGAAGAATAAAATCATTAACATAAGCTTTAGTATTCTCTACCAATAAATTATAAATTGAGAAAAAAGTATGTTGGTCATCTGTTTAGGGAATATCCTGCACAAGATTGCCTTCAGTGTTGTTAGGTGGAGAATCGGGCATATGAGGTCACTTTAAGGCTATGTGGGCTAAGATCCCTGTATCATATCATATAGGTTGAAAAAACCATGGGAGTGCCACTGTTAATGCTAAAATACTCTTCAACTAGATCAATTTCATGAATAATAATGGTTCCCATTACATTGGGTAGACCACCAAGAAAAAAATTTGGAAAATATGATGTTGTGACCTAATCCATGCCACCACTCTGAGCCGAGATAAACAAACATTTCCCAATTCTAGTATTTACAAAGATAGGATGGGTTGGTGGTGGTGGCAGTGGTAAATTTTTCCATTGAGAAGAATGACCTACAAATGGGAATTAAAATCACTAAAATGACAAATAAAAAAAATCTAATATTAAATTAGCATATAGTAAAAATTAAAAAAAATTAGTTTTATTTAGTGCACCTTGATGTTGTTGTTGTTGATAGCTATTGATGTTGCTATTATTGTTATTATTGAACTATTATAGCTCTGATAGACCCCTTGGTGTTTGCAATATAGATTCCACTATTGTATATAAAAGAGTATTAAAATATTACAATGATAAAATTATCATTTTTGTCAATTCAATCAAAGTAAATCTAGTTTATGAAGCTATATTGGTAACAAGAATGGAGGGATGTGTTAGAGGTGAAATCAAACTCTACATTCATTTTATTCTTACCCATTACTACTTGAGTATCTATGGAGTCTATTTTACATCTTCCTCCATGTTCATTTCCACTATGGCCTCAAGAAGTTGACGTCCCTTAGTTGTTGCATTTCTTTTGGCAATTGTTTCATTTAATTTTTTCTATAATAAAAATATATATTATTTTTAAAATTAACTAAACCAATATTTATATAATTAGTTGAAATAAATATACTACAAATATCAAAGCCTCAAACAACTCCACTAACCTCTTGTGCTTCAAGGAAGAGTGCATTGACAAACATTACGGGATTCAGAGTAGATGGAACAGTCATTTCTTACAAATCTAAAATTACTTCATGGTACAATATAATGATATAATTACAACAAGAAAGCTGAGAATGTTCTTTGTGTTAAGCAAAGTTAAAATTATCTTTAATTATGTTTGAAATAAAAGTGCACTAGTCAAATGGTTGAGCACCCAGAGTATAAATAATATAGACTAGAGCCCAGAATGGAATGTTAGATGGTCTACCTTACAAAATAATTCTTAATTGTAAAAGTTCAAGCATACCCAATAGAAAAGTATTTTTGACACATTTAACTCTCATCCCCCTTTACTATAGCATTGAGTATTTGTAATAGAAAATAACAAGTAAAAATGAATAGAAGTAAAACTAGTCAAAAATGAGTAATTATAAATTTAAAAATATCATACCATCTTGTTGCAGTGCATAATGGGACTCCAAATATTTTTTATCCTTATCATTCAACAAGTATTTTATTATGACCATGTCCCCATCCTTATAAGGTATACCTATCAGTCTCTATATATCCTCTAGATGGATTCTAAATGAAACATTTTGGGAGCCCAAGCTCATTTAAAATGTGGAGGAACTACTATCGAAGCTTTGCAATAGAAAATGAATATATTTCTCATATTGTGGCATGTAGATAATGTCATTAAACTTGCAAGGCTCCACCCAATCATTGTATGTGTCTTCTTTTTGTATAAACTTTTGGATGATGGTGCACATTAAATTTTGGAAAGTGAGTTTAGGGTTTCCCTATGGGCCTCTGCTTGCACCTATGTCAGACAAGGTCTAGGAGATAAAAGCCATGGGTGGTGAGTATAACCAAGATGAAAAATAGGTTTTTGGAATTCAAGGTGATGAAAATAAAGAATGGAATGAGAGCAATAAATGGGGAAAATTACAAAATGAGGTGCATTTGGCACTTTTATAGGCATTTCATGAGATAATGGTAAACATCTACATGATCCTAACACTCACTAGAGGTAGCTTAGTGTGATTGAGTGGTCTAAGTTAGCATCATACAAACATGTGGATGATTATTAGTATGACACATATCACCCACCTACAGAGTGTCGATGCTCATCTACAGTCATAGCAATGCTCACCCATAGCATATCAATGCTCATTAACATCATGTCAATAATCACTAGCATCATGTTGGTGTTAGTTTGCATAGCACTAGCACTCATCTGCATGGTGCTGGCATTCACTTATTTTACATTAATGTTTACCTACATTTTTTAGTGTTCATTTGCATCATATAGGTGTTCATCTGCATCTTACTAGAATTCATCTACATGATGTCATCATTCATCTACATTATTCCATTATTCATCTATATCATTTTGACATTCATCTTCAAGGTGTGAACATTTATCTACATTCAATCAACATTCATCTACATTTTATTGTCATTCATCTTCTTGGTTTCAATGTTCACTTGCATCACACTAACATTTATTTATGTTGTGCAAGTGTTTATCTACGTCCTATCGGCATTCATTTGCATCATGCTAGCATTTATTTACATTATGTCAACTTTCATTTGTACCATGTTGATGCCTGTCTAGTCTCGACATAATGTGTTTGCATGAGGATTGAAGAAACGTGATCAGATTTATATGATTAATTATGTGGCATCACATGATTTTCTTGAGCAATGATATGCCTTACAAATTGATTCACCATTATTTCAAATCCAATTCACCTCAAAACCTCTAAGGATTTGTTTTATATAGCCCACTAAAATTAAACCTATTCTAAATACCAGGATCCCAATTCAGCTATGGGAATTTTTAATTACCAATCCTCTATCCTAATGGTGATATAGTTATCCCAACACAATTCCATTATTCTACTCTAATATAATCAAGAATGGGAGATATGCACTAAGTGATGCTATAGCAAACACTTTCTCCATAGTAATTGCAATGATTGCTTCCACACCACCTTTTTAGGCTACACATATAGCCTCACCATCTAGAGATAGGATCTCCTTTCATGTGGTGAGCTCAAAAGTCTCACTCTTCATACATATAACATCACATACTTGAGTTCATCTTAGATTTGGTGGTTCTATTTCATCCATATAGGATACAAGTTTTCCCCATGTTAAGATTTAGATTTTCAAACCCTATATCTTTATTTTGTCCACTCTCGAAGATAATAGGTGACTATTCATAGGACAAATCTTCTTCCACACATAACTTTAAATGAACATATTCATTCCCCTTAAACTCTTCAACATGCATGGGGGGTTCCTTTTTCTCTTGTTCCATGACATCTTATGGCTATGAATTTAGTTATTCGTAATTCTTATTTATTTCTTCCTTAGCCTTCTCTTGAATGGTGGAATCCTTCAAGGTGAGGTGTGATCTTGGACTACCAACAATAATTTCATCCTTAGGCAGTTCAAAGGATGGTACATTATCCTCCATAAAATCCTCTTCTGGAATCATTTTTTGAACTATCTTATCTATGGCTTGACCTACACATTGTACAAACACATTATGGGAAACAAAATTTCCCTCAACATTATATTGGAAACAACATGTGCTAGAGGTCACTAATTCATATTCTTTGTCTTTCCATGAAGTTTCCCTCTTTCTCTCTCTCTTTTGTAAATTTTATAGATTAGCATGTTCTCCCTTTGTAAATTCATGAATGTTGAATATGATAACCCCCCTCCCCCCCCATTTGAAATTTTAAACTTGGTTTAGCTTAAGTGTCTCCTTAGGATAATCTTAAGTTGAACTAGGTTCAAACCTAAAAATGGGGGGGTTTATCATATTCAACATTCATGAATTTACAAAGGGATAGCATGCTACTATATAGCATTTACAAAGGAGATAGAGAAAGAGGAAACTTCATGGGCAAGAAAATAAATGTGCCCTTCTTCTAATTAGATCACTATTGACCAATAGGAGAGAGTTTGTCACTTGTGCAAAGGTCCGTAAAGTAGAGAATCTACTTTAGATAAGATCCATGACCTCCATGTAACCTTTTTGTCTTTGTCTTCCACCTACCCACTAAGGTCCAAAATAACTTTAGACTTAAGATAAAACACATAAATCATAGGTATTCCATAGAATTTTGACCCATACCTAGTCATGTGAAGACAAGAACATGAAGATATCCTTTTTCCTTATGCACATAATAGTCAAGAGATTCCCAAAAACATTTTGACTCCACTAACACCTTTTCACATACACTCCCATTGGAATTGCACCCCACTTCCTCTTAAATTAACTTTATCACATGTGAGATCCCTTGTGGCCCATTCCACTCATCCACATCCACCTCATCTATTACATCATTAATTACATCACCTACCACATCACCATGAATAGTGATAGTGAATAGTAACATGTAAATAGTACCTATGAATAGTAACTAGTGAATAGTGACTTGACCACAATTATTTCATTTTTATCACCCAACTCAACTTATGAAAATAAAATAGGCTAATGGTTTTCTACAATTATCTCATAGGAAAAATGAGGACATTACAGTCCTCTTTTCCCAAATATTACTTGCCCTCAAGTAATATTTGTGTACCTCTTTATTCTAAATACCAGGATCCCAAATCATCTATAGGAATTCAAACTCATAAGAGGAGGAGAAGATATATTCTAGCTTAGATAGTGATCAAGAGAAGGCTGACACAGAGCAAATCAAGAAGCTAGAGAATGAAGATATAGCTAAAGAAATCAAGCAACTAATGGATGAGCTTTATATTATTCAAGAGGAATTTTATTTAGAGGTCTCATGAAATAACTCAAAAGTTGCATGTACCAATTACCTAGATGGGGTTAATTTAAAGATAAATTCAAAGATTTTTTATGTGAAGAGACCTTGGATGCTCATCAAGAAAAGGTCTTAGTAGAAGATAATGATGAAGCTAAATTTTTATGTATATCTTCAAGTGAAGAGTACATGAATTTTCTTGATTGTGTTGAGCCTAAAAGTGTTGAGTATGCTCATTTAGAATTTTCTAAATCAGTGATTACAGATGAACCACTAGATGGCATGGTGATGGAGAATAGTCTTCAAGTGATGGAATTATCAGGGTCTAGTATGTTGATTTTAGATGGCTTCACCATGACTCATACTAAGAAAGTTTCACATTGGATCATAGCATGAGGTGATTATACAACGTTGAATATTTTGATTTAGTATACATTGGGGAGACCAACTTAGTCTTAGGAGTCCAGTGGTTACAATCATTGGGAAAGTACTCACAAAAATTCCATACCATAAAGTTAAAGTTTAGAGTGTATGGAAAGAAAGTGATTCTAAGAGGAATGAAAAATGGTGCACATAGTATCATGATAGCTAAATGGATGGAGGTCCTATATGGTGAGGTTGCATGCACAACACAAGCATATGGTTTAGAAGGGAATATTACACTTGTTATGAAGAAAGTGTTTCCTATGGCATCACTTGTTATAGGGCTTATAAATATCTATTATGTTAGAGTAGTGAAGTGGAAACATAGTGGAATAACTACATCACAAAGAGGTTATAAATTCCTAAAACTGATTTGGGATCTTGGTATTTGGAATCAGGAGGTGCACAACTATTGCTTAAGGATAAGCAATATTTGGGAAGGGAGGACTATAATGTCATTGTATTTCCTATGTGATAATTGTAGAATACCATAAGCCTATTTTATTCTAGTAGGCTACGTTGAGTGATAAAAAGGGAATAATTATGGTCAAGTCACTATTCACTAGTTACTATTCATAGGTACTCTTCATGTGTTACTATTCACTATCACTATTCATGGTGATGTGACAAGTGCTGAACCTAATGATGTAGTAGATGAGGTGGATTTGGATGATGTGTCATGGACTATAAGGGATATCACATGTCCCAAGGTCACCAAACCATGGTACTACCACTTATGATCCTCCCCATCTAAATAAAAGGTAGCATAATCAATGGCTTCTTTTTAAAACATGGGGTTAAGCTGAAAATATTTATCTAATTTTTGTACCAATAAGTATGCATTATACTTGTTAGAACCATAAAAATATGGAATATACAACTTACCCTTCTTCCTTTATATCTCATTGATATGTGGTATTTTACCACTATGGGGTCTATGCCTTTGCCTGAATTTGAAATAGTCATAGAATGACATTTCAACCTAGAAACCTACCTCAAATCCCATCCAATATCTAACTAATTGAGCATTAAATTCTTGATCAGTGGGTTCATTGATTCATTACATCATGTTATCATTTCATCCTTGCATCAACATGTTTTATTTCAGAAAAAAAAATTGTTAAATGTTGCCACTCCATGTTCCCTACAACTCTATCAATAAATTTTTTTACAAACATAAGCCTTCATAGGATAACATGATACTCTAAGCTCTAATACCACTAAAATATCCCTTTTTAGGATAATTGATAAACACACAAAAAACTCTAATAAACCAAAATCAACACTAATGCTCTGATACCATTGTAATATACCAAAATATATAATTTCAAATATGTAAATTACAAATGATCAACACAACACATTACTATAATGAATCTTTTAATAAAACCAACACTAAAATATATGGTTTTCCAAAACAAATTTCTAAATTACATATGATATTATTTTTGATAATATCCATTAAAAACTCTAACATAAGATTATCCAAATGCTGAAATAATACCAAACACTTACATACATATCAACACCACAAATCTCTCCAACCATACTGGAGATCATACAACAACACATTTGCACACTACAAATCCGAATCTTATTGAATCATAGTTGTAACTCCTAAATGGAATCACCTCATATGAATGAGAAGGTTTTAATCCTCAAATACATAATGGAAACTAGGAAGGGTTTCATCCTTTTAATCTCACAATAGCTAAGGGATTTTATCCTTGGTTGGGAAAGATTGAACATAGGTTCAAACCTTACAAAGAGGGGTTTAAAAATATATCCAAGCATGATTTTACAATGGTAGAGATCTCTCATTATATATAAAATACATGGAAATAAAAATAAAGAGGAAACTTCATGTGCAAGTAAAGAATGGAGCCCCACTCCAAGTGGGATCACTATTGATCCATAGTGCCTTGTTTTTCACTTGTGTTAATGGTCAAAAATGAAGAGAATCTACTTTAGACAAGATCTACCATCCCCATGTGACCTTCTTGTCTTTGTCTCCCACCCATCCACTAACATCCAAAACACCTTTAAACTTAAGAAAAAAACACATGAATCATGGGTCCTCCATAGCATTTCGACCCATACCTATCCATGTGAAGAAAAAGACATGAGGATATTCTTTGTCCTTTTGCACACAAAAGTCAATAGATTCCCAAACACCTTTTAACTCCAATAACATCTCTTCACATGAAAACCCATTAGAATTACTCCCCAATTTTTATCACATTACATTAACACATGTTATATCCCTCGTGGGTCATGCCACATCATTCATAACCATCTTATCTATTGCATCATTATCTGCATAACTTACCATGTCACCATCAATAGTGATAGTGAATAGTAACACATGAATAGTATAAGTGAATAATAACTGATGAATAGTGACTTGGAAAAATTATTCCCTTTATATCACCCAACTTAGCCTACAATAATAAAATATGTTATGGTCTTCTATAATTAAATCATAGGGAAAATGGGGGCATTACAATAAACCTCTCCAAGCATAAAAATAAGCATACCATATCTTAAATTTCAAACATTACCCTCTATGACAAAATTGACTAGTTGTTCTCACTTAGATTTTCACACTTTATAGAGATTTCAAGGATCTCCTCATCCAAGTGGCACAATGAAATCACTTATAGGCTTGTCAGCAGCCTAAGGAATGAAGTGACTCTCTAGATAGGGCTAGCTCCCTTGATGTACCACTTGACAACTACTACTACTACTACTACTACTACTACTACTACTACTACTACTACTACTACTACTACTACTACTACTACTACTAACTTTGGGGGTGAAAAGGGAGATAAATAACTAAAAGTAAAGATAAACTAGGGAGGTGATACACAAAATTAATTTGATGACTTCCAACCAATTTAATTCTACTCTTGAGACCAAGAAACAAACCAAAACATACACTTTCCCAAATCTATGTCTTCTTGCATCAATATTAAATTATGGGATCATAGATGATATGCAAAGCTAGGAGGAATAGATAAAATGTATTTAATGATACTAATAAAAATTATACTCACTTAAACCATGGACATATCTTGACACTTCACATTCCATGTAAGAAGAGGTTTCAAATAGGTGAAAGAATGAAGTATAATGCTAAGGAATCTATAGTCTTCACTAAGCAAATTCAATAATCAAGTAGAGCACACTATGAAAATTCATGAGAGCGGTAAAAACTTAGCCATTTTATTTATCAAAAGGTATAAAAATTATTAGGTATTCACCATAATCAAGTGTAGCATCCAATACAATGCCAAAATAACCAACTCTTATAGAGTTAGAGAGAGAGAGAGAGAGAGAGAGAGAGAGAGAGAGAGAGAGAGAGAGAGAGAGAGAGAGAGAGAGAGAGAGAGAGTCAAAGGGTCAAAATGACACCTTAAAGCCAATAATTTAATTTATCCTTACATGGGAAGATGATATTGGTTTAACCATGTAAGTTAAGGATCACAAAGTTTCAATCCAAGTCATCAAAGTTAGGCAAAATGGCACAAACCTCCTCTTTTTGCATAGAAAAACTACCTTCATGATTAGAGCTATTTGAGTGACTTGTAAATAATATAGGTAAGGTAAAATGATTTTAATGGAATGGGAGGATATAATACATTCCTATACATGTATGTTTTCCATGTTTTGTCTTATATCATCACCTGGTAGAGAGACATCATCATCTACTATCCTGAAAACTGCCTTTCCATGCACCGTACACACTTGGCCTCAAAATTGGCATAAATTGTCCATTTAAATCCATGGGAAGAATTTTATGACACATTTAAAGACCATAAATGGATTTTTAATCATTAGTATCACCTTAAAATCACTTTACTTGAAAATTTTCTCCCTTCTCTCTAGCTTGTGCATTAGTCCAGTTTTGACTGGCTAAAATTAAGGAAATATTTCAAGAACTTAAAGTTTGATTCATGAAATTAAATTAATATTTGGAGTTATACTAAGTATAAATATTCCACCCAAACTTTTTTTCATCTCCTAATTTATCTTGTAGGCTGTACAACACATAAAACTATGAAAAAAATCATGTTTCTACCTCCATCCTTACAAGTCCGTATAGCTAGCTAGCATGGGAAGAGTATTGGGTGAGTCATATTCAACATAAAAAGTTTTCATGATAAAACTATTATATATAATCAACTATCCAACTCCATTTCTCAAGACTGGTCTTGACTGAGGGTTTGTAAGGGTTTTAGGTTAGTTTTTGCCTTTAAGCTTGTTTCATAAAAACCTAAAATTGGAGTTACAAAAAAACTCCACAAATTTGTTTTTAAATATCCCTCATATCTTCCATAAACTTCTCTGGTCTCCATGCATAGCTTGAACAAAGATATGAGCATTTCAAAATGACTACTTAGGCTTATTTTCCTTATTTCCTTGCATGTTGAGTTGGTTTTGAGCTTAAAATGGATTTCTTGATGTTTTTTCTACCTCCAAAAGCTAAAAAACCTCTGATAGTGACCCAAAAACATTTTTAAATTCATTTTAGTGTTCACTTTGTGCTATATTTGAAAATGACACTCCATTTGGCTTCTAGGCTTAACCATGCCTAATGGGATTATTTTCAAATTTATTGAGTAAGACCCTCTTTCTCAATTTACTTAAACTTGAATAGGTTTAATAAATATTATATGACACTAAAAACATATTCACACTAGTTTGGAATCATATTTATGTCTAAAAGTGAAGGTGGCTTCATACATGGTTACTTGGCCTAAGCCTGCCTTCTAGGGTCTACCTACAAACCTAGATCCCTAAACCATTTAACTTGGCTCCATCCTCATGTGGGGTGTTCTCATATTTTTCCTATGTGTCATATATCTTATCAAACATTCCTCCAATATACATAACATCCCCTACTCACCCAATCATCTCTTTCTCACAAAATTGCATGTGTTTTACTTAAGGAAAGTACCCCTATACTAAGATAGAATAGGGGGTATCTATCCTATTTATTTGAGAAATATAAGTATTTGAGTTTTTTTTCCAAGTAAAAATTACTCTCCACAAAAAATAATTATCCTCTTATTCAATGATTATATCCTTCAATAACACTAAACACCAATACATACCTGCCAAGAAAAATAATGGGCATGGTTTCAAGATACTGGACTATGTTTAGCCATTGAATAGGTTCATTTTATTCATTTTTTTAGCCTAATGAGGATTATTTTCATGGTAATAGTAATTATATAGTTTCCCATGATTTTTTGAGTACCTTACTCTTCATATACTCTTCCTCTCATACACACTACCTACTCAGGATTGTGTCACTATACTTGACTATGTTTGTTTCAAAATAAGGATCCACCTGTAGGTTATTCTATGCCTTACTGGAGATTTTGTGGGATGTTTAATATCTATTTAAGTTTTCTTATAGTCACTTTGAATCTACATTCTCCTTGAAATCACTTTGATAGGCTAAAACACCATCAAGAACCTTGACTAAGACAACTCCTATCTATAGGTGTCTAATAGGCCTCAACTGAGGTAGCTAAGATGTGAACATTTATCCTTGATCCTACCTTGAGGTAATAAATAATTTATATCACCTTTAACTCATCTTGTCTTCACTTATATTCTCAATGGAGGTCCAAGCTATGCTTCTTTGGTCATGAGACATCTCTGCCCTCTTAAGACCATGCTGACTGAGACATATATTTGTGAGACTTGATGTAGGTGTCCTTTGTTTATTTATAGATTAAATATAGTGTGAAATATTTACACTAAAAATGATAAAAATAACCTTTGATTTTATTCATACACATTTAAATCTTAATTACTTCTTGGGCTCAAAATTTGGGTCCATTTGTTATGACTGAGAAATCCTACTCCCCTACTTGTAGATGCATATGTATAGGCCTTTTTCATTTTTTAAGGTGTTTATAAACTTTTGAGACACATTTTGAGGTTATATCATTATATTTCACTTTTAAGTCACCTATATACCTCATTTAATTCAAAATAGTGCTTTATCTTTGGACTGAGACACTACTTCCTTAAGGCCCTGTTGTAGGTATCAATCTTGTTGAGATATCACCTGTAAGTAGACACTGCTTTATCTTTATCTTGTAGTGAATATAACCTGGTCCTTACCTTTATAGTGGATTTTATTTCATTTTATCTCATATTATTTCCTTTACATGACCTTCACACTCTTCCTAACAAACTCATGACTCTTCTTACCCTCATATGATTGTATCTTAGAGTTTAAGTTTCCTGTAGATGCTCTTATCTTGAATTTATCTTTGGATCATTGAATAATCCATTGTCACATTTTAACATGGTCATTTATTATTTATTGGATCCATTCTTAACTTCCATGTGCACTATCAATGTCTTTATTCTTCAAGATTGTTCATTGTTTGACTAAGATAACCATGCTTTGCTTGAGAAGGCGTGAAATAGAGAACAAGAATGAACCAAAAAACTCATGAGCATCTTCAAACCACACTTTCACCCTTCAAGTCTCAAATTTTTTAATTCATCATCAAGTGATTTTCCCTAAGATGATGTCATCAGGGAGCTTGTTGCTAGTTATTTTACTGTGTATAGATAGTAAAGGTAATAAATGTGGCAAATCATAGAGGAAAATGCCTTAAAATAACTCTAATTACATTAGTTAATCTTTAAAGTGAGTCATATATGCTTTTACACCTTGGAACCAACTTCAAGACATCCTTTCATCTTGAAGATCATTGTATGCTCAAATACAATAGTAATCAAGGGAAACACATGACTACCTAGTAAGGTGGATATATGGGTTTTTAAATATGAGGATCAAGGTGACTTGGATGGAAAGTGAAAATGAGGCAAGGGGACTTTGAAAACATGTAGATGAAACTAAAACAACCTTACATATCCCTTGAAAAAGAACACAAATCCTAGAAGTGGTGAAACTACCTATAACTCAAAAAATTGCATCTTCCTACAAATTGAGTTGGTTAGCACCTCCAAATCTCATGAAAAATGAAAAAAAGTGTGTGAATAATTATATTATGAATCCAAAAATCTCCAAAAATAATATCAGCAACCAATTTGTATGAACTTACCCAGAATGAAAGAAAATCTGAAAGGTGCATAGATAAGTAGGCAGTTTTGCATAGTCCACTTTGAATGGATGGTTCATGAAGAAACGTTAACCAATATTAAAATTTATTATATATATTTTAATACCTAATACCTTGGATTTTATAATATTCCCTTAGGACCATTTTTCCTGAAACCCTCTGTGTTAGCTGTACTAGGCAAAAACCTGTAAGGGACTTCACTATGCCAAGAAGGAGGAAAAGAGAGATGAATGGTTTTGGCTTAAATATTGAATTTTTAGATCAAAAAAAATGTGTAAATGAGATTTAGGAAGATGGATAGACATTCCATGGCCTCCTCACATGTGGCACACTTCCCGAAGAGCCATATATGTGTCATTTTCTTCCTCTTCTTTAGGAAAACTAACTTTCTTCTGATTGAACCTACAAATTCCAGTCTTGTAAATTAAATAAGAATTATAATGATACATGTGGGATGAAATCACATTTTTACACTTTAATTTTTCCCAATAAGCCCATGTAAAGCATTAAATGCACCATTTAGACCCTTGAAATGACCTTAAATGACATGATATACTAATGAAATGAGTGACCAAAGTTAATATAACATTAAGAGGCATGAAATGACCTATAAAACACATTATTATAACATATTATAGCCCCTTATGGGCCTAAAAATGATTTTTTTTACAATGGGTGCCTTATTTTGACCTAAAATTCAAAATTGGTCAACACTAGTATGGGTTAGTAGTGGTAGTTAGTCTTGAACCTTATGGGTAGACCCTATCCTTCACCCTCAAAATGAATATTTTTTAAATTTATACCCTCCCTATAGGTTGTTCCATATTTTTAGGATATGTAGCATTAAGTTTTCCCATTTTGGATTGCTATAAAGGCATATCTACGTCACCTATTCTATCACTTGGAAATTTCACTATTAAGGCACACTTATACTATTAGACACTAAGAAAATATTCTATATTCTTTATAAATATAATTATAATCATTTTAAGTATCACTTAACCAATTCAAGATCTTATTATATTAAATTCAAACAAAACATTATAGAGTATTCAAGCCATATTTAGATGTATACATGTAGTAAAAAGAGCACAATCATGTTAAGTAATCTAAGAGGGACAACTATGAGGGGTTGATTTAATTATTCAAAGTATTAGATATGTAGGCGTTGCTCAACCAACATGAAGGTGATTCAGGTTAGCTTAGACTATTATACTCTAGAATTTATCTTTGTAACAGTTTAGCTATTGCAAGCCCTATTAGGGTTTCAACTTTAAAGAAGACATTTTCAAGTCATTTGTGTATAACCAAAGGCATTTTTTTTGCATATAAGCATGTTTTAAGTATGTTCAAGTTATTATTCCCTAATTTTATTGATATTTGGTATATAAAATAATCGACCAACATAAGATAGTAATGGCAGTCAATCCTATCCCATTTTAGTTAGTTTTGACCCTAAGTAGTAATAATTATAGTTCCTATTGCACATGCACACTTAGATCTTATTTCATTCGTAGAAAATATGTAGTCATACACAATAAACATAGAGATATAAAACAACTAATTATTATTGTTTTTTTTTTCCATATTTTTCTTTCTTTCATTCACTTTTTCTTCATTTATATTAGTACTTTACTTCTATTTTGCTAGCTAAAAGTTATTTTACTTCACTTGTTATCTTTCTATTCATTTTATCTTAATTAGAGTTAATCACCAAGTCAATTACAAATTGTGATAAAACACATTGGTGAACTCATAAATTTTATTTGATAATTGATTCAAAAACATTTATTAGGGTTTAGTTAAATTCCTAAACATATGGCACTAAAATAAATTTCTTTCAACCTTAGATCTAATATCTAAGACTGAAAGAGTTTGATTTCAAACTTGGATTTAATAGTTGAAACTAAAAGCATTTTATTTTGACATCAGATATGATATATGACACTAAAAATAATTTATTTTGACCTTAGATATGATATCTGACACTAAAAGCAATTTATTTTGACCTTGGATTTTATGAGAATTTACTAACCTCCATACACAAAAATACTTATTTTTCTAAGACTTGAATTTTTATCTTTTTATGGATTTATTCTCATTTTTTAAAAGAATATATGGTTATAATAGATGAACATAATATTTATTTTTTGATTCAAAATTTCTTATTTTTCATTACATGTTGTAATCAACCACAAGTGGTATTTGAGTGCTAATAGTGCTACATGAGACTATCTATTCCTAGATTATCCCTAGACCTATCTTAGAGCCTATTATCACAGTTATCCAGCCTTCATGTGGGCCAAAATCATCC
Source organism: Torreya grandis (assembly GCA_037957365.1). NCBI lineage: Eukaryota > Viridiplantae > Streptophyta > Pinopsida > Cupressales > Taxaceae > Torreya > Torreya grandis. Next base: position 2,960,838 of record JARHVA010000208.1, read on the forward strand.
TTAGTCACCTCTAAATTAGTCATAGACCCACATTTACTAATCCTATCTCTTTGTGCCTAGTGTTCTATCAACTGGACACTAGTGCCATAATAAGGACATTAGCGTCTTGTGGTGCTAGTGTACCCAAAAAGCACTAGTTTATTTTGCCTTAGCTATCCCAAATGGATATCTTTGAAAAATGAATGCCTCCTAAGGTCAAACTATATATAATTTATCATTTTCACAAGTAATAGAGTAGTATAAATACCTTACTTTTAGCCCTCTATCCACTAGATGGAAATTGGATGAAAAATACACATTTAAACACAAAACAAGTTGAGAAAAATTGAGGTTATCAATCCCTATTCTACTTTACTTCTATATACTACCATCTATAGCATCCCTATGATCATGTTTTCTATATTTCTAGTCTCAATCATATTCAAATAACTCAAGGCCACTATCCTATTAGCATCACTTACACTTGTAACAGCACTTAGTTAGGGATAATTACAATGGGATTTATCCCTCCTTGGAGTATTGGTATGTAGGCAACTCTCTTCATAATGGGGTGTTGACAATGTCTAGCCTACCCTAATAACAAAAATGTTAAGAATAAATAACACAAAGAAATATTAATGAAATAAAGATAGAATTAAAATGTAGAAAATACAACATAAAATAGACACAAATTTAATGTGGTTCACCCAATATGGGCTATGTCTACACAGAAATAGCCAATTCTTATCTTTATTTAGTCCAAAAAAATGAAGGGATAAAACCTAAAATACATCCACTGCAATCTCATATTCACTCAAATACAGTATGCCACCTTGATTACAATGCCCTCATATCAAAGGAGGGTTACATATTAGGGAAAAAATATACAAACATAATTTTTACAGTTATATCTACAACCTAATAGGAATGGTTTATATTTATTATGAAATTAAAATATTTCACAATGCATTTTTAACAAATTTTGCTTGTGAGTGGTGACTATAGTGGGGGGCATTTCCCCATAGACCTCCTATCAAGAACTGGGCATTATAATGAGATTAGGCTCTACCATCTAAAAATATTCCACTTGGAGACTGATTGTTGTAACTCCACCGCTACAACTCTTCCTTGGAATTTTATTTAAACTTTGACCCTAACATGTTTCTCATATTCCTTGTTATCTTTGAAGACCTATTGAATCTGAAAAACTCTCTAGCTTTTATTTACTGATTACCTTTGTTACCATATCTATGGGATTCTAACTCATATAGATCTTTTCCAACTTTAGTTTACCATCCTCCAAAATTGAATGAATGAAGTGATACCTGAGTTGTATATTTTTGGTTCTTGAGTAGAATGTTGAGTTCTTTGCTAAATGAATCACACTCTAGATATCACTATACAACCTATAATCTTCTTGATTTTGAATCAACTCTTCCATGAACTATTGCATATATATCATCTCCTTGCTGGCTTCTGTAGCTATAAAATATTCTATCTCTATAGTTAACAAAGCAAATATCTTATATAATTTTGAAATCCAACTAACCATTGTGTCACCAATAGTGAATACATACCCTGTGGTGCTCCTCCTACCATCTAAATCTCCAGCCATATCTATATCAACATATCCTTGTAAGGTAATATCTAAACCTTCATAGCATAACTATCTATCAATGGTCCCTCTTAATTACTTGATTGCATCATAGTTCTCTTTTCTTGTATTATTCATAAAAATATTTAAAACTCCCATTACATGAGCAATATCTGGTCCCGTGCACACCATAGCATACATTAAACTTCCAACTGTTGAATCATATGAAATTTTAGACATGTAATTGATTTCTTCTTGAATTTTAAGACATTGTTCCTTGCTTAATTTTAAGTTCCCTCCAAAAGGTGTGCTTATAAGTTTTGCATCTTGCATATTGAACCTGACTAAAACCTTCTTGATGTTAAACCCTACTTAATTTTCTATTTTTCATGTCTCTTATTATTCGCATACCAAGGATTTACTTTGCATCACCCAAATCCTTCATTGCAAATGAATTTGTTAATTTTCTTTTGAGATTATTTATATCTCACATGTTAAACCCTATAATAATCATGTCATATACATAAAATAATAAGATAATATAGCTACCATTATCTAATCTCTTAAAGTAAACACAATGGTCATAATGACATCTAGTATAACCTTGTTCTATCATAAACATATCAAATTTTAAATACCACTATCTTGGAGCTTATTTTAGACCATACAAACTCTTCTTAAACCTGCACACCATTTTTTCCTTACCTTTTACTTCGTATCCCTATGGCTACTCCATATATATTTCCTCCTCCAAATCACCATAAAGGAAAGTAGTCTTCACATCTAGCTATTCAAGATGCAAATTTTCTACTGCTAATAAACTTAAAATGGTTCTTATGGAAGTCATTTTTACAATTATAGAAAATATTTCATAAAAATCAATACCTTTCTTTTGTGCAAACCCCTTTACAACAAGTTTGGCCTTGTACCTATTTTTGTCTCCATATTCTTCCTTCAACCTATAAACCCATTTCTACTACAATGCTCTTTTACCTACAAGAAACTAAACCAAATCCCAAGTTTGGTTATGTACCAAGGAGTCCATCTCTTTCATGCCTTGCTCCCACTTTTTTTTGGTTTCTACCTGCATTACTTCTTTATAGCTTTCTAGCTCACCATCATCAGATAATAATAAATAATAAAGTGAATGAGAGTATTGTTTAGGGAGTATATTTACTCTAGTATATCTTCTAACTAAACTTTCAAGATTTTGAGGTACTTGTTATTATATTTTTTGCACATTCTAGTTTTTTGGAACTTTTGGAATTTTATTTCTAGTGATTTCATCAAGTACTGCATATTCAATATTTGGTTTTTCTTGTTTCTTTCCCTGCAACTGATCTCTATACATGACCTTCTCATTAAATATTATATCTCTACTCCTAATGATTTTGTGATTTTCAAAATCCCATAAATGGTAACCAAAATCATTAACTTTAGATCCAATAAAAGTATATTTTTTTGATTTTACTTCGAGCTTGGTTCTATTTTATTTATCAATATGGACAAATGCTTCACAACTAAAAGTCTTTAAAAATGAATAATCTACCTTTTTACCTATCCACGTTTATTTTGGAATGTCACCATCCAAAGGACTTGAAATCCCTTTGTTTATTATGTAAAAAACATTATCCATAGCATCTACCCAAAATTATAAGGGCAACCTTGCATGTAATCTCATGCTCCTTGCACACACCATGATTGTCCTATTCATTCCTTTTGACACACCTATTTATTTTGGTGTTATTAGAACCATCTTATCTCTATGAATCCCATGGATTGAACAGTAATTATCAAATTTCTTACTATAGTATTCATCTCCATTATCTGATATGACGCACTTGAAATTATTTCTTGTCTCATTCTAAACCAAAGCTTTCCATTTCTTATAAGTATAAAAAACATCAAAAAAAAATTTGTATGCAATAAACCCAAGTTTTTCTAGTTGCATCATCAATAAAATTAACATAATAATAAGAGCCACCAAAGGATGATACCTGAGTCAGTACCCATACATATTTAATCATAAGCTCTAACTTTTCATCTTTATTTATCTTCCTAACTCTAAGAAATTTGACTCTCTTTTATTTTTCATACACACAGTGCTAATAAAAATCCAATTCCACCTTCTTCAAATATGGAAACAAATTCTTTGAGTGAACTTTCATCCCCTTCTCACTCACGTTCCCAAGTCTATAGTGCCATAATTTTGTATTCACTTCTATATAAGCTAAAGCAATAAAAGATTCAACATTACCATTAGATATATATAATGTACCTACCTCTCTCCTTTTAATATTACCAATGATCTTTTAGTGACCTTCCACAAATTTTTTACAAATGTAACTATGTAGTCCTCACTTCCTAACTACCCTATTGAAATTAGATTTCTTCTCAATTCAGGAACATGCCTAACCTCTTTAAACAACCATTTGTTTCTATTCTATAATTTTATCTATATCTTACCCTTTCTTACAATTTTATAGGGTTCACCCTCACCCAAATAAACCTATGAAAAATCACCTTGAACATAGTCTTTAAAATATTTCTTATGAGGTGTAGCATGAAATTAAGCCCCCTAAATCTAACACCCAAGAATCATTAATGTTATCTAAATAAAGGATTAAATAATCTTGTAACACATCACCTACTACATTTGCTTCTTTATTTTTATCTTGTTGTCCATCTCCTTGTTTTCCTTTTCGAAACCAACAATCTTTTTTTAGGTGTCCTTTCTTACCATAAATACAACACACCAACATTCTTATGGATTTATATCTAACCTTTTTAGACTTACCACAATTCCCTAGGTACTTTCCTTTGTACATTTATCTTCCCCTATTTTCCATAGTTAAAACATTACCTGATGTCTCACATGTGCTTTTTCATTACATTTCCTCACTAACAATAACACCAATAACATCATCAAACTTTAAAGTATTTGAACTAAAGATATAATTACTCATAGCCATGACCAAGCCATTCTAGTTTTTTGGCAATGAGCACAGAATCAAAAGAGCCCTAACCTCATCATCAAAATTCACTCTTAAAGAGCTTAATTGATTTGTGACCATATTAAATTCATTAAATGATCAACAATAGACCTACCTTTTGACATTCTAGATTAAATAAATACTTCATAATAAATACCTTGTTAGAGGTTGAGGGTTTTTAATACACTCTATTCAATGCCTTTATCACATCCATTTTTATCTTTTCTTTTTAAATATTTAAGGCCACCAATGCTATTAGGCATAGCCATATTATTCCTAGTGCCTTTCTGTCAAGAACCTCCCAATATTCATCCTTCATAGTTTCCAGCTTCTTTGATATTCTTCCCAATGGTAGGAAAAGATCCTTCTACTATAGATAATCCTCCATTTTCATCTTTTATAGATGATAGTTTTGACTGCTAAATGTTTTGACCTTAAACTTGCCTTCTTCTACCATTGCTCTCATTAGAACTAGGAAACATATTTTCCTACGAGTTTATCTACCAAATGAACCTTTGGCTCTAATACCAATTTTTTAATAATATAGAAAATAAATTAATATTAATGAAATAAATACAGAATTAAAATGTAGAAAACACAACATAAGATAGACACAGATTTAACGTGGTTCACCTAATATGGGCTACATCCATACATAGATAGCCAGTTCTTCTCTTTATTGAGTCCAATAAAATGAAGGGATAAAACCTGTAATACATCCAATGCAATCTCCTCTTCACTCACATATAATATTCCATCATGATTACAATACCATCATATCAAAGGAGGGTTACATATTAAGGCAAAAATGTACAAATGTAATTTCTAATGTTAGATATGTAACTTAATAGTGAATGGTCCAAATTTATTATGAAATTACAATATTTTACAATGTATTTTTTAAAAAAAATACTTGGGGGGTGGTGACCATAGTGGGGGGGAATTACTTGCCCACACCTCCTATCAAGAACTAAGCATTATAATAAGATAAGGCTCTACCATCCAACAAAAAACACTTTTTAGATCATGCCCTAGTTGTATAGAGGATTAGGGTTTACAAAATAAATTATTCATTATAGGCACAATACAAAGTTCTATAACTTGTGCATGCAGGAAAAAAATCTAGAGGTCCAGACACAAGTGCACCTAGAAGTTTGGAACAGTCCTGTACAAAGGACACTACCACCAACATCAAGACACTACCATCAATTTTACCAATAATGGCACTACTAGTTATTGCACTACTATCCAAGAGAGGTTCTAACTTGGGGATCTATTTTATTAAATTTATAATATCTTCCATCTTAGTTTCCATCACTCAGATCATCTGTATCAAGTTTTTTTGAACTAAGTATTTAGTTCTACTATTTATTACTATTTTTAGAAATGTCAAAGCTAGTCAATTCTATAACAAATTAGTGGCTATATTTATTGAATATTATTTCTATGATTTATTCTACTTATTTATTTAATAAAACATAATATTTACATCTGTTAAGTCCTAAAATATTAAAATATCTAATAAAACCAACATGCTTTGAACATTGCTCAAACCCTAACCCTAAATGCTCTTAGGGTTTGTATTCTTTTTGTGTCTACGTTGTAATTTTAGTTAGAAAATTTTAGATTTATTTTAATATTTATTTTTTAAAGGTTCAAAATATAAAGCTTGTTTTCATACATCCCAAACTATAATGGAAAAAATCAACAACTAATTTGATGAGATCGATAAGAAACAATCACAAGATTTTGTGTCCAAACATTCGAATATGCAAGATAACCTCATCACTTTATTCATTAAGAGTTTAAAAAATAAAATAATGGTCAATCTTCAACCCCTCAGTTAATAAAAAATTTACACCTATAGTGGGGCCAACTCAGGTACCAAAACTAATAATTGTAATTTAATAACCTTCAGTGACAACTACACCTCTTGTGGCTAGTTCTACTACTCCATATGTATAATCCGTTATGCAAAAGGTTCATACTTTTTAGGCTAAGGTGTTATGTATTGATAAGGGAGCCACCAAGACATCACATGCTTTGGATTTTAATTTTATCTTACATACACCTTTGGCACACCACATAGTAGTAACTCCCTTATCGTCTAGATTCATGGCACCTAAACTTATATTATATGATGGTAAGGGTGACCTATAGCACCATCTTCAAGCTTTTCACATAGCATGTTTGGACTACATGTCCAATAATTAACTTCTCACAAAGTTGTTTCCACATAGTTTAAAGGATTATACTTTACAATGGTTTTGTTTATAGAATTAATTTATCACAGCATCTAATCCTTTAGTAGACATGTTTTTAACACACTTCTCCATAAATATTAGTGAAAAAATCTCATATGCACAAATTTCATAGTTAAAAAAAAATTCAAATGAACCTCTTTTAGAATATGTCTTATGATACAATATTATATTATCTAAATTGACTGGCCTTATGCTAGATAAATAACTTTATGACATATTTAAATAGAGTCTTTTACCAGCAATACATGAAGCTATGTTTATTAAGAAGTTTCCAACATTCATAGATTTGTGACACATAGTAAAGGAAAGAGAGGTCAAACTTCTATCAATGGGAAAACTAAAATATACCAATGGATCATAATCAACTACTAAGCATTCAAGTAAGTCTTTATACAAGGTAAGGGCCACTAATAACAATAGATATCAAAAGGCCATATTTAATGCATATTTAGAGCCATATCCTTATTTGGTTTTATCTACTCCTCAATGTTGAATCTTTACAAACCTTCCAAAATCCCCAGCATTGGTTTAATAGAAACTCTTGGAATGCAATTTCCTATCTCTCCCTCCCATTAAATAGGTTTATATGACACAACCTCTTCTAAATAGAAATGATTCTAACACATTCTATGAGTATCACAAGGCACCAAGCCATACAAAGAATATATGCATAAGCCTAAAGCATAAGAAACAATATTTGATTGAGGCTAACACTATCAATGTGGGCACACCCATAGAGGTACCAAAAGTACAATAAATAGATGTTAAGGCATTGAATATATTCTCAAATCCATTTTCAAAGCACATACAAGGAATAATTTAGGTGTTCACTACACATATCAAGCACATCCAACACCAAATTCATATCATCCTATTATATATGAGCCACACCCATTGCATAATATCATTGGTATGTACCACACCATAGTTCTAACTAAACCACTCATCACCTTATCAAACTAAGAGATTGTTGATGATGATATAGATTTACATGCGCTCTTTATACAAGCCTACATAGATCATCATCCTATCCAGAGTGGTATGGTTAACAATGGGTCAAGCATTATCATGTGCAATCTAACACTTCTACAACACTTGGGGTATTCAAAGTAGGATATATTCCCTATAGATAGTTATCAGTGTTTTAGTGGTCATGTTCAGATTTCCATCGAGGAGATTGTACTTCTATTACAAGTTAGACCAACACATGTGGCCACTCAATTCTTAGTAGTACCTAGTGTAGTCATGTTTTATATGTTATTGGGTAGGCCATAGATACAACATATATAATCCATCCCATCCATAGTGCACATATGGATAAAATACATACATGCAAATCAGGTGGTCAAAGTTGAAGTACTTTCATATGAATGTCCTCTACCTATTCCATAGCCAATTATAGTATAGTTACTAGATATAACATACTTATAAGTTATAATTTAAAGCACAATTATTATTAAACATCATAAATTTTAGTATATCCACTAGTATAGGTGAGGTTAATTCCTAAAATATCAAAACATATGCATACTCTCCCATAGAGATCATTATTAGAGAGACCTTGTATCATAGATATGTCATAGATTCTAGAGGGCCTTCCTCAACTCACTTTTTGTTGAAATCAATATTATTGGGTTCTCGAGGTTCTAATCAAAGGGCACCTATGCCACCTATAAAATATTCTACCATATGGGTTCCTAACCTATAGTTCATAGGACACCATAGTCAGTGCCATAAATTCCTAACACCATTACACAGGTAAATATATATATATATATATATATATATATATCATTCATCATAATAGATTATGATACCATAGTTTCCCTTTCACATAGCATGCACAATCACAATTCCATTATTTGACATAGGTCACAATGATAGTGAGTCTCCCATGAGATTCATTGGTTAGTATGATTCCTTTTTTCTTGTAAATACTTTCATTATTTCTTTTTCCTTATACATAATTAATTTTAATATTGCTTGTATATAAATTATATCCATAAAATCCAAAAAAAATATATAATATGTTAAAAACATTCAAATAATTACTCAGAAAACACAAAATTTTAGATTATATGCATTACTATGTTTACATTTATTATATTTTTAGACACTAGATATGTTATCTATCTTAGTATAATTTGTTTTATCATACATACATGCTTCACTTGTTCTTGTCAAGTGCTTATAGATTCTTATAGGACTTAGGTCCACTAAATTGATCTAGAATTGTTATTATCTACCCACTAGGGGCATATACATTGATTCATGGTTCTTCACTTGACACATTCATCCATGTAAGGGGCATATTATACACAATTTTGATTACCAGGTTTTATCCTTATATACTCTACATTCCATCTTTAGCATTGGTATATCTTGATATTGATCATTGCTACTCATACTTCGATTTTTTGTTGGATGCTACTACTGTAGACTCAGCATATGTATATCCTAGCTCTTACACAGATTTATATTTCATATTCATACATGCTTTCATTTCTAGATTTCCTAGTTTAGACTTGATTATATCTCTATGCTTTTCTATTCGAGGGCATTTGAATATGCCATTTTTTGTTGGATCTACACCACTTATATTCATATTATATAATCTTTGGACATGTGTACATGTCCTTATGTGTGATTTCTTGATTGTGTATATGGACATTTAAACATGTCCTTAAATGTGGCTCTAAGCCAACTTGTTTATTTCTTGTGTATGTATACATTTGAAATTATCCTTGTATGTCTTATTTTCTAAAATTTAGTGATATGTTCCCATGTCCCTTTTATTATGTCTACTTGGCCTAATTTATGTGCCTCATGTGTTTTTTATGTATGTTTCTTATATGTATCATGACAATGACACTTGTTTTTATTTGTTACACATAACAATTTATTATTCCATGAGGGACCTCATGCATCTACCATTCATACTTGGGTGTTGTGATGGACATCATGCCCCATCCCCCTAGGTAATTACTATATTTTACTCAATATATATATATATATATATATATATATATATATATATATATATATATGTTGATCACATATATCTTGACACCCTTGTGAAATTTTACACGTAACATACATCTTACATTACATACTTATGTTCATATCATCTTACATTCTGATGTTATTTATGCACATTATATTGGATTATCATGTAGTTATTATATATGCTCTGTCTAACACAAATTTTATAGAGCTTTTTATTTTGAGGATATTTCTTGCACAAATTCAATAACTCCAAAAGAGGGGGCATTCATAGGGGTTTGTCACAAAGATCAAGCTCCTATATTGCATTCACATTACATTTTCAGCACATAGGCTCAGTTACAAAAAATTAGACATAGGTAAACACAGTGAAAAAATAGTGACTCAAAAAGTAGTATAGTGGAAAAAATTTAAACCAGAAGGACATTAGTGCCTAAATAGGGACACTAGCACCACATGGTGTTATTTTCTACTACATGGTGTTATTGTCTAGTAGCCTTAATTTTAGAATAACTCATATTAGTTAGAACATTACAATAGGTATAATATAGGTTAGTACATATTCAATTATATATTTACCAATTATACTTAGTTTTTTATTAGATTCATACTAGTTCATCTTAGATTCATATTATTTTACTTAGATTGGGGCATCATATGCGATATAACCATTCCCATATTTAGATACTCAGATATTGTTTATTACAACTCAATCTAGAATCCATATGTTCTAATATCATATTTGGGTGCATGTGTGTGGCACATTATTTTTGTATGCTTAGTTACACATCAGTTTATCAGATGGAATGACAAATTCCATGTCATTCTCTATGTTGTATACACTTGACATCATATTCTAGATTGTCACCAATTTCATGCCTTACTCCATCTACAGTGATTAGCGTTCTCAAGTGGCCTAAAACCACCTAATATACATGAGTCACAATAGAATTGACATACACAGGTAGATATACTCAGCTAAACATTTACATTACTTCACATAGTTTAGTTTTAGATGCATCTTGTGTCTACTAACATTCATCCATAATTGTCTTTCTTCTTTGAAATATCATTACTCTTTCGTCCATTTGCAATTCCCTTTCAAAGAGGGATAAAATGTGTGCATCTAAATTTGCTTAACTTCTCCAACTTGCTTATTTTGACACTAATCTCATCTAATTTGTCTTACTAATTATGCTTTTCATTCATCTAACATCTCCATTCATTATTATTCATCATACTAACCTTACCCCTTCCTATTTCTTTATTAATTCTTCTAATTAATCCCACTTATATCCTAATCCCACTTCTCTAATATTTGGGAATTTAAAATTATTATAACCCACCTACCTACCTACTCCTAGGCTTTCCTACAATCCTACCCCCTCTTCCTCACCTAACCCTTCTCCTAATCTAATCTAACCTTCCCCTAATTATCGTTAGATTCCCTATGGAATCTAAAATCCTCCACCACCCTTCTCCTTTTCTAGAGAGTTGTCTCTCTAGATAATTTTAAGGAATTTTACCATCCTTCCTCTCTAGAGGCTTCTAATGAATTTTTAATTCATTGAAAAATATCCCTCTAAGGTATATTTAAATCCATGACTCCCTCCATTCCAAACAATGAGAATTCAACTAGAAAATCCATGATCCTTCATGGTAAAATCTTCTATCGACTAAATCTATCAAAACTATCATCCAAGTATTTTGATTAAATTAATATCATGTTGAAATTTTGATTATATTTTTAAGCTATCTCCATCTATAATATTTAGTATTTCTGTTTGAATCTTGATTGGAAACATTTGGCTTTATATTAGAATGTTGTTTTAAATGTTCATTTTATTGCATTTTGATCTAATGGTTTTCAATTTTAATGGTGGATTATAGATTTGGGTATTTTGAATATAATTTGTATATCTAAATTAATTATTCAAATTTATCATCCCACATTTGGTGACCAAAGTGGGATCCATATTTTGTGTTAATATTATGTGTGAAGTGTGATTGTGTAGCTTTTAGAACTAATAAAGTATGATTTTGGGCTCCAAATTTTTAAAATATCATTCTCTAAGAAAATAGCAATTTTGACCTGCATATAGTGATTTTGCATTTGTGATTTTGACATATTAATTATGATTTTACATAAAATCACCACCTTAGCAATTATTCATTAGGTCACTTGACTATTTTCTTGCAGTTTCACAAAATCACTTATTGCTAGTCATGGTTTTGATTAGAATCTATGATTTTGAATAGTCCAAATATGATTTTGTCAAAATTTCTTATTAGTATTTATGATTTGAAATTATCTACAATTTTGAAATATTAAGTTATGATTTTGACTGGTAGCCATTTAATTTTGATAATTCAGTAATGATTTTAACATATAGTAGATTATATAAATTTTTGATCATCTATCTAGTTTTCTATCATCTGTGTATTTCACATATTATTGTAGGTACTATTATTTTTTTCTAATCTCTATTTTTTAGGTTTGAACTAATATTTTCATATTAATCAAAACTATAACTCTGCCAATTATGATTTTAAATTAACTTAATTTAATCATGTTTTAGTCCTATAAATCACTACAAATAATCACAATCTGATAAAATAATTTCCAAACACATTCTATAAATCCTTTACTCTTTTGTAAATTCATAAATATCTCTATTTTTATTAAATGTGAAAAATCACTTATACTCAATCATGATTTTGATTTCAAGTTGCAATTTTGCCTCTGACAGTCACAATTTTACCATAACCGTTAGTAATCTACCTAGCCATTTTGTAATATTGCTACTTAGCCATCTGTAATTTTAAATTATAATTGTGTTTTTTGAAAGGTTATTACCAATTTTGAATAGGCCTAACTACGTGATAACTATAGCATTTTATTGATTGTTTAAAAAATCGTTTATTTACATCTGCAATTTTGAATTTTTATATGTGATTTTAAGTCATTGTCAGTGATTTTGCATGATATTGACTATGTATCTTTAGTTTTGATCAAACTAGTAGAAATTTTGCTCTTTATTTTTCTTCAAAAATTGTCTCTTTTGAGTACATTTTTTAGGACCATTTTCAATAAATTTTGAATCATTCCAAGGATTTCACAAGTCCTAAATTGCATTTGGCATCGCATCTGGGGCATTACCTCTAGACCCCATAAGGGGTGCTTCCCCTTGACCCTATGAGTGTTGCCCCTTAACCCCAAAAGGGTTGTTTCCCCTTGACCCTAATAGGGGTTATAGTCCCTAGGCACTCATGTCGTGGCTTCTCATTTAAAAAAAATTATAGTGTAAGATCTATGATTTTTTAGTGTTTTTATTGAGGCTCATTAGACTAACATTTGGTTTGGATTTTTACAAGGGCAAATTTGGTGGTAGTTTTGTCTTGTTTGATTTTACTTAACCACTTATCTTGTAGGTCATGTTTTAACATATTTTTGTCTTTGTCTAATGTCTTGTCTTACAGATTATACCTCAAGATTTCCTAATTAAAACTATTAATCATTTGCTTTAGATGACACCTCTTATATACTTGGCACTTTGAAAACAATCTTGTATATATATTGTATATATCACACCTAATTAATTGGTTAATAAATATTTTTACTTGATTATCTATACCTAAGGATTACATTGATGTATGATCTCCTCCTACATCCTATTAGTGAGTCTCAAAGGATTAAAAACCACTAACAAACCCTCTCAATTTTCTTTCTTAGGTAGAAACACGATGTGGAAGTGATACCCATGCACTTGTCATAATATTAGGGGTTGGTGATGTGTATTTAATCACCACACATTTAACCACACTTTATGTTCTAGTGGAGTATAAAAATTAGGGATAGTTGTTTTTAGACGAAGTGGTTGACACCTTACAAGTCTTATAGGAAGGGAAAGAGTTAACTCTTTGACCCAAGCATTAGACAACACCATACATAGATTTAGTCCCCATGTACTTAATGTATATCATGGATGCCCTAATAAAAACCTTGTCTAACCTAGAATATAACCATTAACCATAATAGGTGACTTGCTATCAGAGTCAGTATCAGCTCCCAAGTAACCATTAAGTGTAGATAGGGTTGATAGTGTTTGGGAGATACTATAATGGGTCACTAACCTATAGCCTCACCTTTGAAGCTGTTAGATGGTTTAGTGTTTAGGTTACACTCCCAATCAATTTACTAATCTTAGGTTTGTGATTTTATTGATTTTTTTTGTATTGTGATAGACCAATGTTGTTTGTGAGCCAAGTCAACCTTTCACCCAATCCTATACATGACTATCTGGGACTTAAATCATTATCTTATATATCCTTATTATGTAACTTGTACATCCTTGCCTTAAAACTTGTACATCCTTATCATCTTTTACATTCTTGCCTTGACCTTATCATCCCTCTCATCTTTTTCCATCTAATCCTAGTCATACCACTACTATCACATCATTAATCTTACCCTTTATTCCACCTATGTCACATCCTTGTCTTGTATCTTATCCTACCCTCATTACCTCATCTTTAGTATTATCATCTAGTATCATCTTACCTTGTCCATCATTACATCTTTTCCCATCATTATTTCATCTCAAGTCATACTCTGTCCATATCCTTTAATCTTACCCTAATCATCCATACACTATACATTCTTATATATTCTTATCTTGTATAACCTATGTTATCTTGTAAATTCTTAATCATATTTTACATCCTTATTTACTTTATCTATCATCATATATTATATATCCTTATCTACTTTATCCTTCATCATATCTTATACATCCTTAATCTTGTATAATCTTATATATCTTGTACATCTTATCATACCATATTAGACATATCTTAATCTAGTTTTACCTTGTCATTTTCCTATTTCTTAATCACCCTATCTAATACATCTTCATCTTATCGTTATCCTTCATCTCATCTAGTCTTACTTCATCTAAACAAAGTTTTTTAATCTTACAACACATATAGTTATCTTTTTAGGTCACACACTTGTCTAAACCATACCTACTATACCCCTAATTATCATTGCATCACTACCCTTAATCCCATAATCCTTGATCCCTCCATTTATTCCCATCTACCCTTCATCACATAATCTTATATCCATCCCACCTTGAGAAAATTAGTATAAGGCTTGAGCTAGTCCTTTTTTTGTCCTTACATATCATCCTATCACTCTAGTCTACAATTATTTTTTCTATCATCCATTACTCTATCAAATTTCCTATTCAGGCAATACCTTATTAACAACCTATCAATTTGTTAGTTTCAATCTAGCATCTAGTCATCCTTAATCTAGTTGTCTATAATCTAATTGTCTTGCCTATTTATAATTAGCACCCATCTAATCATCATCTTTCTAGTTTGAATATAGGTACCTATTAAATCCCCATCCTTTTGATAGCTTGAAAACTAGGAATTTTTGATAGATCGTTAGCACCTATCATACTATAAATTTTAAATTTGATCCTAGTCTGATATCATAATCCATTTAATCTATATCATTCTCACCTATCATACTAGCTTAATTATTCAAACTTACTTTGTCCAAAGACCATATTTATGCAAGCCCTAATATACCTTCACATCAACCCTTTTTTATCATTTGAGTACCTTTAATTTATCATCTACCCACATGGATTTGGACCCAATTCTCATGAAACAATACCTATTTTCCAATAAGGACAATATCCTTTTATGGGTTCTAGAAATGGGTGCCCACCTACTTTTAGACCTTGATCTTATCAAGCCTAAAGTAATGACTCATGTCCTTACCCATCAATAATCTCCATCTACACCTATCTTGCATGTTATCTCACCATGGCCAGTCCCATTATCCATCAATCATAATCATAATTGTAACATTCCCAAATATACAAGTGATGAGGTCACGCTATTTCAAATTATATCTTTGGAAATAAGGATGTGTGCATTTTACCATTATTAAAGATGGGTGCCTACCTTCCCAATGAGTTTGAACCTTTATACCTAAGGTCACCTCCCAAATAAGTGCCTTATCAACCCTTATCCACATCTAATTCTTGTGAAAATTAATCCCATTCTAATCCCCCATCCATTAGTCCTAGTCTTAGTCCTAACCTTCGTAGACAATATACTAATAAAGAGATTGTCTTATTTAATAAATAAATTATTGCCAACAAGGATGTAGTCCTATTTCTTCTCTTACAAATGGGTACCCAACTTCCCATATGACTAGACCCCATTCAACTAATCTTATCACCAATTCACACCCATCCATAGTTAAATCCTTCACAAATCCCCCATCCTACTAGTAAAGTGAAGCCTAGCTTGTCAAACGTATCTAATTTCAGTTCATCTCCTAAATAATCTCACACACCACCATATCCTAGTATCATGACATCATGCTCTTCCACTCCTAAGTCCATTACTTCCACATCTAACATTATATATAAGCAATATACACATCTCCCAATATCTGTAGAAGCCCTATTTTGAAAACTAAAGGCCATAGGCATGATTATCTACCCAAAAATAAGACCTCTAGATTTTTCCAAACGCACACCCTCATGGTATCAAGAAGAATAATTTTGTCTATACCAAAAATTCCATGGGCATTCTATTAATAAATGTCTCTTTTTTAGAGATTATGTAAAAAACTTAATTTATAATGGCAATAATGAAATTGAGCCTGGATCCAATGCATGTACACCTCGGAGTGTGCAAAAAAGTGTAATCCATGAGTTGATTCCTAAATATGATCAAGCTTATTCCCTCCTTAATCAAGGTCATGGCCCCAATCTTCACCATACCATAACCATCCATGATCAAACCATCCCTATATGTTATTAATATCAAATCCCCTAATTTCACAAATCTATTAAGCCTAAATCATCCATTCATAAACCTAAAGTATGAAAGGTAGTTGTGGATAGTGATGTTATCTAAAAAGCCCTATCTATGGCTACTATCAAAAAATCATCTATTGGTGACATCATCTCATCAACATCCCTATCAAATTTATCATCATAATGGTCATTTGTATCATGATCATATCCAACATCAGCATATGAATTAGAATCCATGTCAAAATTGTCATCCCTTATATATTATAAGATTCATGATGACACTTATTTCTTTTAGGATATATCTAATTTGAATTTTTACAAGTCAGAATGCATGACTCTTGATCTGTCTTAGGATGATGAAATCATAACATAATTATTGGATGTTTTATCAGTTGAAGACCATAAAACTAGATATGACTCAACTTTAGATGTTAAATCTACAAAGAGTCTTAGTAATCCTTTTGAGATTATTATGTACACTTTATCTGACATTAAGGTTGGGTTTTATAGTATCTTTTATGATGACTATGTTTCTCATCATCCCCTTAATCCACCACTTTCACCACACATCCATAATCATCCACCTCCTATAAATAATCCCTCCATTCACTCCCCAAATGGGACAAACATGAACACACACTATTGGATTCCCCTCAACATGCAATCTCCTATGCTAAATATATAAGGATTCAAGTTAATAATCAACTAATCAAGCCAAATAATCAAGTCAACTATGATCCAAAAATAATCAATCAGAGTGAAGAAGAGTTTTGTAATTGACCAAGTCAAAAAAATCAACCCCTAGTAAAAATATCCTTAATGTGCTAAGGGACCATCAAAATAAAAAAAATAATCATTTATCGAGTCAAAAATCAAATTCTCTAACGAATCCCAAATTCAAACACCATGGGTAATAAAAATGTAGGTCACCTCTAATATATTCAAAAATATCTCAAAATTAATAGCAATATGGTTGAAAATACTCCTAATATTTGGATCAAAGAAAAAATAAGTCAGAAATTTTTGGATCCCTTAACCTCATTTAGCGCACAACCCAAAATAAAAAATGTCCCCTCCACCATATCCAATAGTTTATGCAATTATTGAAGCCCATTTCCATTATCCTCCCATTTAGACCATTCATCATCATATCACTCATCCACATCCTTTACCTCAGTATCAAAACGATCCAATTCCATCCCTACCACACATCACTTTCTCAGGCAACATCATTTCTTGTAGGGGTTACAAATACACCTAGATGAGACATATGGAGGATGCTAAATAAATAATCAATGAATGTCACAAATACATTAGTGAATATAGAATCAATAATATGGTCCTAACATCACACCTTCCTATAATAGGTGTTGGTTGAAAGATAAAGAAAGTGTTTGCATTCTATATCTTTGTCACCTCTAATAAATCAATATGCTTTTAAAATTGTCAAAAAAAATTCCAATGGTAAAAACCAATCTTTTGGTGCCTTAGTCGAGTACCATGATGAAAACCAATTTTTAGCATCATGGTAAAATAGTCTATTTTCCACATTGTACCTCAATAATTGGGGGAAAAACCCACTTCCACTCACAATCATATCCCACATTCTTTGATAACCCCATCCATGTCATGGTCCAAACATATTTGTCTATCATGTTCATTTGTCCCTTATCCCTATCTGGTTTATCATTCCTTCCCATCTTGACCTTCATAAGGAGTGGAATATGTATTGGGAAACATTCTATAATAATCTTAGTATATCCTCCAATAGATGCTTGTGCAACTAGATATATGGTTCCTTCACAATGTGGTCATTGGTAATCCCTAGTCCATTCTTATTTGGTCCTCATCCCCTTTTCAACATCAACCTCATCATTTTTTCATCCCATATATTATTATATTTGTCCTTATCCTAGTTACTAGGCTTGGTATTCCCTTTGCTAATAACCCATTTTATATAGTGTACATAGATAATCTCAAAATGATCTAAAATTTGAAATATTCCAAAAAACCTAAAACGTATAAAATCCACAAAATTCCAAAACATCTTAGTCATCTTGTCATATGTTTTAAATATCCTAGTCATCATATCTTATGTCTTAGTCATGTTGTCATCTTGCCTTGTCTTATGTACTAACAGTCTTATCATGTTATCATCTTGCCTTATCCTATGTCCTAATCTTAGATTTTGAGTCCTTATACATAACCTTATCCTAATCCAAGTCATTAGTCTATTCTAACTCCATATCCTTATCCAAATTTTAATCCTTAATCCATATTTAGATCATGATCATCATGATCAATTTCATCCAACTCATCACTCAGTCACTCATCTTGTCAACTCTCATCCAGGTAATTAGACAAGACATAACAACATGGTATGTGGATACTTGTGTGTTTTACTTATTTTCTATTTTTTTCACTTATTTTCATGCATTTTATCATGTATGTATCTACAAATGTTTATTTTATTGTTTATATCTTGTATCATGTTTCTTTCATCAAGGGTGCAATGAATGAGGATGTTATAATGAAACCTTAAAAATCTAATAATATTGATTTTTAGTGGCCTATGTAGAGTTCATCATTTTCTATTTTTTATAATCATTCACTTTGACACATCCTCTTGGTCATATTTATATCATGGGACATACTTCCTAATGCTACAATTAACATTGAACTGCTTAGACTATGATGAGCCTTATTACAACAATGATGGATTGATAATAGACTACACTCATTATTTATGCTATCCTCTATGTTAGCAGAGGTTCCTAAAGCAACAAAACATTCTAAATATGAGGATAGTTAGGATATACTTTAATGCATAGGATAGTGTATTGTATTCATACAAAAAGTTAGAAAATAGGAACATAACAAGTATGAATTATCATGTGTTAAATAGGAGGTAAGAACCACCAATGATTCATTAATATAAATAGATTATTTGGATTAAATTAGATATAAAGTAATAAAAAATTATACATGATAATATGCATAATGATCAAAGTAAGAAAGTACACAGGTAACCATAACTAGATAAGTTTATATTGATATCTTCAAAAGTGGAACTCTATTTTTCTTTCAAACACAAGTATATATAGACATTTCTAGTCTATGACTATTTATCTTAATCTCATACTTGGCACCAAAAGTGTAGTTTATTCATATTCTAACCTATTAAAAGTCATGGATATAGGAAAAAATAGACTTATATATGATAAAATGAGTACATAACACATGAATATTAGACAAATATCCTACGTAGATTTACAATTCAAATTCTTCTCTGAACACTTTCTCGGACTTAAAATGTTGTCTTGTCCCAAGAAAACATCATAGGATATTCCAAAATTACACTAGTGAGTAGTGGTTAGACCAATAAGAGTTATAGTGATCACTCAAGGCATTGTTTCTAATTTTCACCTCTTACACACTACTTAGTTGCCCTCTCAAGTTTTCAACTAAGTAGCTTACCAACCTACCACCCTTTCAAGTTTTCAATAGGTTGGTATAACTAGGTGACCACCCTTTACAAGTTTTCAACCATCTTGGCCCCACTTATCTTATGAAGTCATCCCCAATGTAAAATGCTATACAAAATTTTTACTATGTGTAGTACTTAATTTAAAGGAGGTGGCATATATGTAGATGATGGCTGACCAGAAGAGTCTTCAAACTTTGATTATGTAGCTTTACACTGAGTGATGATGTATTAGAGCTTTGAAGGTGGTTGATACATAGGTATGTTGACAATCTAGGTGACTTCATTGGAAAAGGGAATCAAATTAGTATTGTAAGCATTCTAGTCCAGCATGACTTCTTAGATCATATATAATAGGGTATGAAATGGAACATGATAACCAATGAGCTTCTTGAGATATATTTCATCAGTTAGAATCATGGTTACCTTTGTGTTGGTGACCTTAGTCTGAATCTGCCACATAGCTGCTCCATCTTATCTTCATGACATTAAGCTTGGAGACCAATGAAAGAACTATGCAAAAGTTAACTCTACAAATTGAGAAGGTTATCATGCACATTATCCCTAGTATTGAGTGACTCCTAGAGTGCTCCATCCTTCTCTTTCCTAGTGGTAGTGTGGTTTCCCATGGTTGCTTTGGTGGTGGTGGTTGTGGAAAAGTTTGTGCTGGGACTAGATAAGAAATTATCTATTTGTTGTTTCCAGTCCAACAAGTTGTGTGTGACCTATTGTGTTTATAGGGAAGTAGTGTCCAACATTCCTTGGTACTCCTCCAAAAAAGTAATGAGAGTTTCATCTTTGGTTTTGACATTTTGTCCTATTGTGTCAACTACATAGAGTTTTTAGGATATGCACCAGTCCTTGGTTAACTCAAAGACTAGAGTCTTGAGTTTATGTTGGTCAAATATGACTTGGTCCCTGATTACTTGAATGACCAACTTAGGATAGGCATATTAGATAAAATTTGTAGCTTCATGAATGTGAGCATTCAACTAAACATTTTTAACCTTTGCTTGATCCATTTCCTGCTCCAAATAGGTGGCCTTCTATGCAATGGACTCTTGGAATATTGTTGTACCCTCAATTTATTTCTTCAATGGGAGTTTGGAGACATCTAATGATGTTTCCTACTTGAGGGGGCATGCTACCAATGTGCTTGAAGTCATTGAAGGGTCCAGTCATGACATAGTTGTAAGTGGGAGAGAGAAGGTGGTACATTGAGCACCCATAGTCATATGTCCCATAACCACATGCCTTCTAAAAGAAATTCTAGGAGTTGTGGACCTATTTGAGATATAGTGGGTTCTTATTCTTGTTCTAGATACTTTGTTTCAACTTGTTATTACTTAGGTACATGTTTTTATTGTATCATGGCCTCTACTACAAGTTTGAGTTACTACATAACGTCTTCAACCTATTTTCATTTGACCTCCTCCTCTGCTTTCCTATTCAGATCTTCTTGTGCAACTTACTATTTGGCTTGTTCTTCCTTTACCTAAAGCTTATATACACATTATTCTTATTTATTTTGATATTCTAGGGTAGTAGCCTTGGCTTGTTTAGTCCTTGCTTATGTCTATGTCTGTGCCTATGCCTATGCCTATGCCTATGTCTATGCTTATTATTGGTATAGGGCTTCATCTTCTTCTTACTTCTTCTTTTCAACTTCCTCAACTTGATGTTATACGTGCATGACATATTCACTATCCTAGTTTACCTATATTGTTGTGTCTTATTTTTATTTTTATTCTTATGCCTTAGCCTTGGCAATGAACTCAGCTTTTTTGTCCTTTAGAACTTGCACCTCTTGTGCTTGTTTGGCTATGTTGGCAAATTTTTGTGCCTTCATAGCCACTTTGATGTCTTTTTTTATCAGCCTCTATGTATTAGGCCTTTTATGTGGCCTTAGCTTCTTTATATTTCTAACTTGCTTGATGTTTTTGTTATTGAGCCTATTCCTTATGGCATTTTCCTATTTATTTCTGACTCATCATTCTGATACATGAGATGCTTCTTCCCTTAAAGCTTGTTGTTCTTATATTTTGGGTTTCTCAAGTGTGATCTCTTCAACCTCCTAGGCTTGAAATGAAAGTGATGAATCACTTAGATAGACCACATAGCTAAAAACCTAATATTTTTTACATCCCAATATGACCAACCTATATTTGGGTGGTGGTGAAGTGTAAGATGGAGTAGGTTGTGCTTCCTATGTAGTGGATGGTCAATCAAATGTGCATTTTTCAAGGATAGGTGAGACCCTAACCTCATGCTTGGTTTGTGGCCTATATACAAGTGATTATAAAAGGATTTCTAAAAGTGGTGTAAAGATATCTTCAACTACGAAGGTGGTAGAAGGTTTCTTCTAGAAAAAGTCAACCCTTCATTACAACTTCTCTACTTTTTCTTGCATAGTGTTGATGATGATGAATATAGGGCAAAGTGGTAAGTCCACGCACAAATTAAGAGGAACCTTATTACACACTTAAACTATATACACATCCTTACAAAAGAATAATTCCTTCTCATCTTGATCATAAAAGTATCTGGCCATATTATCAATCATTACCTAGTAGACTTTTTGTTCATCCATGCCCATCTATGGTAGCTCACACGAGCTTATAATCTATGGCACCTTAGGATCATCTAACTAGGTTTTCATGATCCTTATCTTGTGCTTCAATAGAGGATATGTATATTAATGCTTAGTATAAATATTATTCTTTTCTTTTTGTAGTTACAAACTGGTACCTTCCTCTAGTTGTTAAGTTATAGGGACAATTGTACTAGGTGGTATGTCTTGAAGTGGTGTTGCACACCTGGATATAAAATCTTTCTATTTGGTGACTTCAACCTATGCCATGGCCATGGTGACAAAAAATGGTAGAGGTCCAAAGGGCAACCTCAATAGCTTATGGATATGTATGAATACACCTTTAAACAATAAGGTGATAGCAGTGTGTTGGCCCAAGTAAAACATTACATCTGGTGGCACCCAAAAATGTGTGGTGATCATCTCCAAGTTCTCCTCCCACCTATTTTTAATTTTTCCTCGTGATCTAAGGCTCCAAGCTCAGGTCTTTATATGAGGTTGGAAAATTTTTACACTGGTCAATAATTAGTGTTGAGGTGTACCTTTCCCTTTGGGGACTTATTGTGTAAATCATAAGAGAAAAATGAGGAACTGGTACTGAAATATCTACTTAGGAGATGTGCATCACTTGTGAATGTTCATAAGTAGCTACTGAATGAAGTATTCTATCCAATTAAACTACTCATTTTAATGGATGATGTAGTGAATGATGTCCATAACCCCTTTTAAAATTTGTTTTGTAGATTTGGTCATCCTCCAAAACCTCCCTATAATGCATTATATGGGAACGTGCACTAGTTCATCATGAATTTATTTAATTTGAATCTATCTATATCCTTGAACATACAAATATATAGCCTCCTGAGACTAGGTGACGTTCTTGTCTTATATATAAAAAGGGAGTCCCCTCATATAGACATACCCAAAGCTCATGCCATTACTTCTATGTTGTTGATGATGGTGGTGTTTAGGCCAATGTAGATGTTGTCATCATTGTATCAGCCAAGGACTTGTATAATCTCCCTCAAGTCACCAAAAGTGGGAATTCAAAATAGGTGATCAACATCTGTATTGTGGAAGTGGTGGAGGGTTGTGAGAGCCAATAATTACACAACATCGGTGGGGTATTTCCAAAATAGCTTATGATATGCTACTTGAAGGAAATCAAATGTCTATGTATCATTAAATTTTGTTTGCCTTAGTTCCATATCAACACCCATTATTTCTTTTTATGCATTTGTCAAAATCCTAATGAGTTTTGAAGTATCCATGATTGCTGAAGTGATGAAATTGAAACTCTATTGACTCTATGCACAACAAAATGACCTCATCTCTTTGAAATTATAGGTCATGAAAATATTTTCAAGGATAAAATGCATACTTAGTTTGTAAGGTTATGCCTTTATAGATTTTTCACCTATTTTTTTCCACATAAATGTCGCAATGAGCTATCCATTTGACATGAATGTAATAGTAGATATGGTAAATCTTATCTAATCTAGAAATTAAGACATTAATCATTGGCACATGTGTGGAGATACGTTTTTATGATCTTTGTTGTCCGTATGGGAGTATGAGTGGATGATGTTGATGGGATACTAATTTTTTGAAGATTAAGTCAATCTAACCTTAGATCTAGTATTAACTACTTGGAAATGACTGTTATATGGTGAATATCTTGGGTGATGTGACTTGTCCTTATATTTATCAGACTTAATTTCTTTATTTCACTCCTACTAACATCCATGATGGTGCACATGAATTCTACTACACACAGTTGGCACACACTATACTTGGTATCTTGGTTCCAAAATGATAGTGAAGATATGATATACAAACACACACACACATAGAAAAATAAACACATAAAAACATGTAGAAATGCAAAATCTTAATCTACTTAGTACCCACTCACTTAGTAGAATAGATCAATTAAGACTATTAGTGGTAGGTCTTAATCCTACATCCATTCACTTGTCTTAGCAAAATGGTTCCCTATAGATCTCTCAAAATAATGGTTCCTTGATATAATATTTCATGTATAACATAAGGCCTTTTCCATCAATCTATAATTTGCCCAAAAATGCTCTAAAATTATTATCATATAATAAACTAGTTTATCTTTATGAAATTCCTTATGGCACAAATTCTTCTCATGCCATACTTTCTAGCTCTACTTATGAACTTCCTACATCCAAGATGCTCTGCATCGATACTCATCCATCTTATTTAGTTTGATAAGTCTATTGGTGAGATTCTCATGATCCCCTAATCTCATGACTATTATAATGCATAGATTGGGTACCAAATATTCCATTGGCATAAATTTTTCATGTCCATATACCAATTGGAATGGAGTAAAACCTGTATCCTTATTATATTTCATGCAATATGACCACATAATCAAAAGAATGCAATTTTCCCAATCATCCCTCTTGACATCACATATTGTTTATCTACAATTTTCCCAACACTTTATTAGAAACCTAAACTTATATGTTAGCTTTTGGATGGTATGTATTACTTTTATAATGAGAAATCATGAATTCCTTAATAATAACCTTGATGGTGTTGTTTAATAAGTGTGTCCCGTGATCACTAATGAGCTTGATGGGGCATCCAAAACTTGTAATAATGTTCTCATAAATAAACTTGGTTGCACCTTTTGCACCATAGCTAGGTGTCATACTAGCTTCAACCCATTTGGTAAAGTAATATGTCATAGTAATAATATACCTTGCTTTATTACATTTACTTGGTGGATTAATATGTCTAGAAAAATCAATTCCCCATTATTTAAAAGGCTATTTAGCTAACAAAGACTACAAGGTAATTTCATATCTTTGTAGTGGTTTACCCATGCATTGACATACATCATAGTGTTATGATACTCTATGTGCACCATGAAACGGGTTTAACCACCATAACCCACTATTAACAAATCCCTGGTAGTAACTTTTCTATTAAAATATCCTCTTATTATTTATTGGTGTGCCTCTTGTAAATGTTATGGTTGTTCATGTTCCAAAAACCTTGTGTAGTACTTCATCCTTCCCCAAATGATACAAAGCCCATTAATGATGGCTTACGACAAAGCTATGGTGGAAAACTACTTCTTATCTCTTTCTTTGAATTGCATAGGGAATACTCCTTATTCATGGGATTTATTGATTGCTTTAAAAAAATTGAGATCATAGAAATGTGAAATAAAAGAGCATTAGGAGAATCTTCTTGTAATTCTTCTAGTTCATCATTGGGAATGAGATTGAGATGATCTGCACCCACATTTTTTCTACTTAGTTTGACATTAATTAAAAAATTAAATTCCTGAAATAACATCAACCATATATAAATGTGTCCTCCAAACATTGGCTTATTAATTAGGTAGTGCAAAGCTTGATGATCCATGAAAATTTTAAATGGTGTCGCAAGAAGATAGTGTCAAATTTTATATAATGTGAACACTATAGTGAGTGATTATCTTTCATTTGTTATGTAATTCTTTTTTATGTCAGATAAATTTTGGCTTGCAAAATGTATGGGGTGGTCTAATCCACAATCTCCTGGTTGTGCAAGCACAACACTGACTATGATACCCAAAGCATCGATGTGCATATGAAAGGTCATACTCCAATCTAGAAAGACAAGGACAAGTGAAATGACCAATCTCTACTTCATTTCAATAAAGGTTGCTTAACACTTAGTATTCTAGATAAACTTCTCACCTTTACACAGTAAGTATTCTAATAGAAATGAAATGGTGGCATATCCTTTGATAAACTTGTAGTAATACCCTATATGGCCAAAAAAATATCACACTTCCATAGAGTTGACTGATGGAGGCATACTTAAAATGACTATAATTTTGGCCTCATCTACCAAAATACCTTCACTGCATACTACATGACCTAACAAGATACCAACAAGTGTAAATAATAAACATTTTTTTAAATTCAGAGCAATGCACAAAGCTCAGCAATATTATAACATGAAATGTAGTTTAGACAGATGTTCTTTAAACAAGTAAAATGTTTCCCAATCATTGAGATAGAATTTTAGGAAGTCATGAATGAAGTCCTTGAACGTAATCACCACTATGCGAGATAAAACCATAGGTGTATTCTTGAGGCCAAAAGTCATTACCTTTTATGTAAAAGATCCTCATTCTATGGAAAAATTCATTTTAGTTTTGTCTTCTTCTATGATGGGTATTTTATGATAGCCACTAAATCCATTCATGAAAAAGTAAACTTCATGTCCTATGACAGTTTTCAAAACTTCATCTATGAAGGGAATCAGGAATGGATCATTCACACATGCATAATTCAAAATTTGATAATCACCACATACTTTAATATCCCCCATTTTCTTAGGTTGTAATACCATTGGACTAACCCAATCTTCCTTTTCTATGAGATAGATTATACCTGAATCTTATATGTTATCAATTTTAGGCTTCACTTTCAACTTCATATTTGGATTCAACTTGTATGGCCATTTCTTAATGGTTTGTGTATTACTTGAGTTCAATATGCATTTCACCTAGATATTTATTGACTCCTCTGACCTCTAAAAATTTAGTGTATAATACATCTTGATAATCTCATAGGAGTTGCATAGCTTTAAAAACTTCAACTTCAGTGTAGTAATCACATATATGTGCCAATTTAGGAATCTCCTTAGTTTTAATGTTTGTTACATGATTTTAAATAGGTTGTTGGTAAATCTTAAAATTTTCCTCAGCAACATATTCTTGTAGCATGTGTTTCCATTCCTATTATATAATTTATATGTTGAATAATTTGTCTTCTTCATTAGGTTCTACGTCATGATCCTTTACTAGTTCTACTGGCCATTCAAGGTCAAATAAATTAGTCAAATCAATATCACCATTAGTATCTGAATCTTCAAGGTCATATTTTTTATCTTATATTCAGTGGAATGGTTGCATGAGAGATTTTTATTCTCTTTTAGAAGCTTTATATCTTTTTAATGTAGTATTCAGATAAGAAGTTGAATTCTTATATGCAATATATTTTGCCATGGTGCTTAGATCTTCTGTGCAGCCATGTTATAGGAAATGTTTGATTTTCAAGAGTGCATTGTGAACCAAAGGGTTTTCATATCAAAAAAAACATCTATATGAAATTTATTTATACCTGCATCCAATGCTTTGTCTCCCTCCTATGTTCTTGATTCATATAGCATGTTGATGGTAAAGGAACCAATGTATAATGAAATATGTGAACCCAATACTTCGGTGCCACACGTTCTTCAGTCTAGAATTCAACACATTTATGAATATGGATTTCAAGACACTCACCTTCTTGGAATAAAGGCTAATTATGGTAGTCAAAATTTGTTAATCATGAGTTTGAGCACATCATCCCAATCGAGCTGATCAGTTTTATGAATTACCCATCATGTCAATGTAACTCTTTTTAGAAAATAAGTCAAATCATTAACCTTTTGACTAATGGTAGGTACATGAACTTAGAGGTGAAAAATGAATTAATTGATATCCTTAATCACATATTACATAAGGATTTGTCTTTCATGTGTAAATACCATTCCCATAGGTCAAAGTTCATGACACCATGCAACTAGTTGAGTAGGTGCATGTTTGAATCTCTATTGATAGATGAATCTATTTCCTATGGAAAAGTGCCTTATCTAGTCAACTTTATATAATCTTGCATAAGATAATCTGCTTGATAATGAAATTTAACTTTTGAACAAGTAGGGGATTTAGCAAATGTGGATGCCCAATATTCTATTACAAACTAGGTTTCCAATGGCTAAGTAACTCTTGGTTTACACTTCCATTGTTCAGATATATTCAATTATTAAGTGAGTAGAGATTGTACCTAAGGTTTAGTATGTTCATACAAGAAGTTGCACTTGATTGCATGCAGAGCTTTCAAGTTCTCTTAAGAATTTACCTTCATCTAGTTGGTTTTTTGTGTGACATATGGAGAATCTAGTTCAGTCATAATGATGTAGAGTTTGTGCACATTATCCAGAGGAATGATGACAACCTTATCTTTCTAATGCACCTCTAGTTGATTTTGCATAGTATTGATAGTCAACTGACCATCATATTCCTATTTCTTGCCCATCAGCGTAGGGTAATGTGTTATTTTTATCTTTATATCAATGACTTCAAAGTCACCTTATAGGGTCAATTTTATGACTTTGATCTCAATGTCTTCTAATATGATAATGGGCTCAACTCTTCCATAGTCAGCTAAGCTCAGAGTTACTGGGCTATAACTTAGAATCGGCCATCTAATAGCCTCCCATGTAGACTTGGGAAGCATGTTGACTATGTTTCTAAAATCAAAGATAGCATTTAGAATTTCATATCCTAAAACTTCAATGTCAATTTATGCATCTACATCCCATGGATTCTTTGTTTTGACATACTAAACAAGATTTTTTGTCTTTTGTTGCCCTCACTACGCACACTCCAATAGATTATGTAGTAAATTTGTGATGATTTGAGAGATGTCTTTATTACACAATGTGCTTAAAATTTCTAGTAGATCTATCAACATAGTAATAACTCCATCCTCATGCATAATGTACATGATCTATCCATACATTTGGGCATCTATTTTTTTAGCATCTCCTTTATTAGTGTCTTGGTGTTGAATGTTTTTCAACATCTATGTAGCTACATACATGAGTCCCTTTTCTATAGCTAGGTCCAAGTAGTTGTCTTATTTTGATTTTCAAATTCCCTAATACTGAGGCATTTCAAGAGGAGGTAAACCTCTTTTTTCATGTTGGTGTTGTGTAACAGCATTTAGGAATGCATCCTCCTTAGGTTGTGCATTCACCATATTAACATTCTTGATGGCCTTATCCTTTCTTTGATTTTCCAAGATAGGATAATCTCCTGTCTCATGCTGGTAATATACTCTACAATATGCATAGTAAGACTATCTTTGAGAATTTAAAGGGAAATTTCATTGCACATGATTATACTCTCCACATAAATAGCATTATAAAGGAGTGCATTGATAGTTATTTCCTCTTCCACCTTGATAACTACCTCTATATCCACTACTAGGTCCTCCTTTGTTTGACTGATCCTTTATACCCTCCTTGTTATTGTGTTATATTCCAATGTTGATGTTGTTGGGTATTGTCTCCAATTCCAAATTGTTATTGTATAACTCATAGGGTCAAACTAGTTTGATATTGTTGCATCATTGTTGGACTCCAGGGTGATGCATATTTGTATTGCAATGATGGTGGTGTCCAAATTAACAAAGGAGGGATCCAATTGGCTAAACCTTAAGGCTATTACTAAGGGAAACTAGGAATACATTGCAAACTTACTTGGGTCACACAACCTTTATCAACCTTTTGGCCTAGAATTGTCTGCTTCATCGAGGATACTTGTTATGTAGTGATAATGAATACATTTTTTGTGATGTCTTCTTTGAGATCCTATAAATCCCTACAATTATTATCATCATGATTATGCAGGTTATAGTAATTATAATATAAATTCTATGGTATATTGACATACTGTTATAGGAGATGACACTGCATTGTTACGTACCCTACTACTCGACAGATTTCAAAGAACTTTATCTTGATCTTTGGATAATAATTATTGTGGTGTCCTTTACGACATTACATACACCATAGATTCAACTTAGGTTTATCTACCTCATGATATTACTTCATCTTCTTCATAAAATCTTGTAATGTATTTTCAATCTTAGAATTTATGATGGTAGCTTCCCCATAATCTTTAATTTTCTCCACTCATAGGGTAGTAGCTATAGCATCTAATTTAGTATCATATTGAGTTTTCACAATAGTAAAGCTAATTCTAGAATGCACTCATTTGACAAACCACATAGCTTTATATTTTTTTGTTAAGGAAAATTACACCTTATTCATAACTTCAAAGAACCTACGATCATAGTCACAAACTAATTCTCCCAACTTATACCTTATTTCCTTCAATTTTTGAATAGTCTGACTTGTACATTTCTTTAACTTAAACTCTATGATAAGCCATTACTTAACTTACTATATAATTATCTACTAAATTCCTCTATGGTATATAAACTTAAGTGCTCTTTTGGTTAGTGACCCTACTAACTTGCACTTTTTGAAAGCTTCATCGGTGATGCCCTTAGCTTGCCATCTCATTTCACAAGTTAGTAAGTATTATTCAGGGTCCATAGACCCATCATATGTCACCAGATTTATAAATGATCTTATAGCACCCATTATTTAAATTGGTATCAAGGGGATATATTTTGCAGTTATTACAAGAGGAGGCTACATTTTGTGTGATCCTACTTATATAATACAAAGTTTTATTTTCACACTAGGAGAGTCAACTTGTGTATTTTATTTTTCTTTATTTCCTTCTTTTCTTTGCTTGGTTTCAACAAACCCTATGGTCTTCAAATCCTTTCAAATTGATGTTGTTTTAATTTTAGTAACCCAAAGATGTACTATTTTCTAAAAATAGACCTTTCCAACTACTGACTTCCTATCTTCCTAGGTGAAAATTTATATTAGAATATAATAAATTAGGTTACAGGAACGTGTGCTCTTCTATTGAATGATTCTTTCCTACAACTTATTTTTATTCCATGCTTGAACCTATGATCACTCTATAACTTTATTCTATTTATTTACTTAATTATTCATGTCTATCTTCTGATAATACCGATTAATGTAGCTACACACTACATCTATCATCTAACTGCTCTACTTCTACACTATTCTTGCCTTACTCTTCGAACATCTCATCTTCCTCTCATTCTTCATCATTTATTTATATCTAATAGAATTTGTCATATTATTTCTCCATCCTTCATTATTCATCTATTTCATCTTGCTCATCATGTCTTCTTATTCATTCATCATCTATTTTACTTCTACTCTTAACTCTACTGATAGCTTCTTAGGTATTCTTCTATTTATTCCATCTATTTTGTTGTTATAACTCACATTCTAAATATAGACTTTTCTTCTAACTCTTCTTCCCTCATGTCTCCATTTTAGATTTAGGGTTAAGCCTTACCTACTCATCTAATCATCATTCACTATCATGTCATACACACCCCATACATCTAAAGTGACTACTTCATATTAGTTAGAGTATACACCATGGCCTTATCCACAACCAAAATTTTCACAAGGATGGGTAGTTACTACAAAAAAATTCCTCTAATTTATTTAAGAAAAAAATATTGCATAGCTTCAAAAGCTATATATCTTTGTACCACAAAATTATTTATATATCTATATATAGTAATATCAACCTAATAATCCATTGCTCTTGTCTAGTCAGTTTTTAATTTATGCAAGTGATCTATGTTTTCTTTAGTCCAAATTATTATTTCTTTCATTCTTGACTTAAAATAATAATATTCCAACCGTGCTAACCAATTACCAGAAATTAAATCAACTCACACCAAACATTTTCATAAATCTCTCCATAAATATGCTTTAGAATAATTTCTTGTATGGCAAGACTAGTCCATTTTGATTCTTCTTTTGCAAAATTACATACTCTTTGGTCTACCCATGCCTTAATGTCTCTCTACCATGGTAACCATCTTAGCATAATTTTCTCTAGAAGGAGTGTTCCACACTTATCACACCATTGTTAGTAGAGGTTCTTGAAGCATCAAAACATGCTAAGGATGAGGATAGCTAGGATATAATATAGTGCACAGGTTAGTATATCATATTCATATAAAAGGTTGAAAAATATGAATATAGAAAGTGTGAATTATCATGCATTAAATATGAGGTAAGAACAATTAGTGATTCATTAACATGAATAGAGTATTTGGATTAAATTAGACATAAATTAAGTAAACATTATACATGAGAATGCACACAAGGAAAAAAATAAGAAATCACACAGATAACCATAACCAAATAAGTCTTTATTGATCTCTTCAAAAGTGGAACTCTATTCTTATTTCAAACATAAGTATATATAGACATTTCTAGTTTACGACTGTTCATCTTCTTCTCATACTTAGTGCCAAAAGTAGTTTTTTTCATATTCTAACTTGTTACAAGTCATGGAGATAGGATAAAATAGACATATATATGATAAAATGAGTATATAATGCATAAATATTAATCAAATATCCTGTATAGCTTTACAATTTGAATTATTCTCCCAACACTCTATCACCTTACTAATCATCTAATCATCTTAGTCCCATCATCAATTCAATCACCCTAGACCACTCATCTAATTTCCAATCATTCTTCTAATACATTTACCATCCCATCTATATCCTCTAGTCAATCCTTTATCATCTCTCTAGTATTTAATCATCATTCCACCTAACATTTTTCTAACAACTAACATGTCTAATAGTCATCATCATATTAATATTCTAATCCATCATCATCATCCTTTAATCTAGTCCAAACTACATTTCCCTAAGGTTTTTTTAGACTATGTAGGTAGTACTCAATCACATGGTGTGCCTCAGGTCATCTTGACTACTCTCACATCTTTCCCCATCATTCATCATCATATCTCTCTTGTTCCTGATCATCCTTAAGTCTTGCATCAATCAAAACCATGATCTATAATATCAATTTATTGACCAATCACCATCCCCACAATCATCTCCTTAATATTTTTTTCAATCACCCACACCTATCAATTGGGCCCAACAAATCACACATCCATCTATTCTTACATTAGTCATCCATTATCACTATTTGGTCAATTCATCATTTAAAGTTTATGGTTTCCTCCTTTGATTGGGGCATGACCAGGACCATAACTTTATTATCACCTCTTGTTCCCTTTCATGTGTCCTTAATAGGGGAATCATCACTATCAATCATAGTATGGATCATTGATTTGATGCATTATATTCCAATTCTTCCTCTTTGTCTTTTGGTCACTCAATCATATCAGTTATTCTCTTTCATCCCTTTTATCATAACACTCAGCTTTAACTTTGAGATACACTCACTGTTAATCTTATCAAATCTTTGTCTTATTTTGGCCTGATGCTCTCCCATGCATGTGTCTTTGTATTGGATATGTTAATATCTCATGGCCTTTTCTATCTATCATATTGGTCTGTAGCTCTCCTTATCATGTAATCCTTGCCTAGGATACATCAAAATATTTTGACCTTTTATCTTATCATCATCTTGTTACAATTGATTCCCCCTTGGGATGTGTCAGCAATCGTGACATATTTATTTCCACTCCCTATGTATAGATATTTACCAAGTGGATCATATCTTTGTATCTTACTACTCATTTAGAGATCATTTTCTTAATCATCAATCTCACATCTAGTATCTCATCCCCTTGTCTACCTATTGCATCCTACCCCTCATTTCCTCTTTTGAGTGGCCATCTAACTCCTTCCTTACCACATGTCCCCTTGAGGGGGCATCATGTGTCTTCTAAAATAATTTAATAATATTCATCCATTGGTTTATTTCTTCTTTGAAATATCATTACTCCTTTATCCACTCATAATTCCCTTTCAAAGAAGGTCAAAATTTATGCATCTAAATTTTCTCAACTTCTCTAGCTTGCTTATTTCAACACTAATATCATCTAAATTCATCAAATTTATCTTATTAATCATGATTTTAATGTATCTAATATATTTATTCATCATACTAACCTTACCCATTCCCATTTCTTTATTAATTCTTATAATTAATCCCAGTTATATCATAATCCCACCTGTCTAATATTTTGGAATTTATAATTCTCATAACCCACCAACCTACCTAATATTAGGATTTCCTACAAACCTACCCCCTTATTCCTCACCTAACCCTTCTCCTAATCTAATATAGCCTCCCCCTAATTATCATTAGATTCCCTAATGGAATATAGAATCCTCCACCACCCTTCTCCTTTTCTAGAGAATTATCTCTCTAGAGAATTCTAAGGAATTTTAAATTTTTTAGAATTCTCTCCTTCCTCTCTAGAGTATCTTCTCTAGAGGCTTCCAATGAAATTTTAATTCATTGGAAAATCTCCCTCCATGGCCTATTTAAATCCATGAATCCCTCCATTATAAACAATGAGAATTCAACTAGAAAATCCATAATCTTTCATACTAAAATATTTTATCAAAACTAACATCCAAGTCTTTTGATCAAGCTAATGTCATGCTAAAATTTTGAGTCTATTTTTAAGCAATCTCCATCTATAATCTTTAGTATTTTTGTTTGAATCTTGATTGGAAACTGTTGATGCACTAAATGTGTTCCCTATGTCACTAGGGAATGGGAGGAATGTAATAAACTCAATTTGTTCCCTATGTCACTAGGGAATGGGAGGAATGTAATAAACTCAATTTTAAGTCCTATAAGACTTGGGGCTTAAGTTTTTTACACTATTAATAAAAATAGCAAAATAGTAGAGATATGGCCACCACTTGCAAGTCCGCAAGCAGACCCAACTATACGGACAACAAATTAAAGGAAGTGACACTTTATTTCTTGCCAATCTTTGTGAAATTACTATAAACTTTTCCAATTATTTCCCAATCATATACAAACCATGGATATTTACAAAATGAGCTAAACTAAAGTGAATCCTAGGTAGATCCAAAGGTAATCAAGGTAAGGTAGAAAAGAAATTTTGCTTCAAATGATCAAAGGTGTCAATTATTCTAACTTCTATGATAATAGCAGGTACAAATAACATTCACCAACCCTAGTCTAATACTCAAAGCCAAATGAACATAGATAAGACTTCAAAGGAAAGGAGATACATATATCTAAAAGCCTGTGTTGCATGTAAGTTAATATTCACATTAAATTACATAAGCAATTCAAATGTAAATAAAATTAAATAGAGAAAATAAACTAGAATATTTGTTAGCCTAATGTTAAACTCAAACCAATAGATGCATATAATGATATTATTGTCAGATTAGTTAGCAAAAAAGAAACCACTAATTCTTTAAAGCATGAGAAGTAGAAACTACAAAACACACAATAAAGCACTCATAATATCTCACAAATTCTTGGCTCTTTTACATTGATTCTATAACAAATGTTCCTATTATGATTAAAATGAGGGGGAATCCCCCTATAAATAGGCCTTAAAATGCCTGTGCAAGTTTGAGTGAGCCCATTAAAAGATTCCCAAATACAGCCAAGTGGCTTTAGTTTTTTAAAAACAATAACTAAAATTCCACATATTACAATGGAATATTCCATATTTGAATTTACAAAACATATATGAATATTCATCAAGGCCTTGGAGGAGGATTTTGAGGTGTTTTCTATTGTTGTTCTTTGTTTCTCTACCTCTTCTTTTATCTAAAATTCAAGGCATACTAATTAATCCTAGTCAATTTAGCCAAAATCTAGGATCATAGATTGGAATAAGTTAGGCATTTCTTGAATAATCCTATAGTGATTTCTAATTATAGGTCTCATCACTTATTCAATGGCCTCAGATATCACTAGCCTTTGGTTGGCAAAATCCACATGTTCATTACCTCAATGGTAGTCTTGGCATTGGTTATGTCTTGCTAGAATTTTGTAATAAATATCTTCATTTGAGCCCTGAATTCCTAGTCATCCATGAAGTTACCATCAAGTTTGGTCACCCTAGTGCCCATAACATCTTTTAAAAAAAGGTAAATTAAGAAATTTATCTTTTCTAAGGATGCAGTTACATCATTAACCTGTTCTAGCCACCTTTTCAATATTCTCCTTCTATTCATCATTATGGTCTATGTTGGGATGATGTTTTCAAGTGGTAATACTTTAAGGTCTAGCAACTTATTTCTCCTTGTAACTCTAGCCAGGTTTACCAACTTGGCATCATAGAATGCAAGTTTATGGTTATATTTAATGAACACATTATATTGTGGAGTCCCATCTTCTTGTCTTCTCTTCATGACCTTGTATAAATTGAAGACATTGATGACTACATTGATTAGCTAGACATTAGTGTTTTTTAGCACTGTAGGTAATGCTTATTCCCTCAATATCTTTATCTCATCCTGCATACCTCTTATCAAAGCCACTATGGATTATACATTGGCTTGGACCATAGATACCGGGTCCTTTACATACTCATCTACTTACCCTAGGGTGGCCTTCCTCTTATTTATTAAAGTGAAGAGGGACTCTTCACTTTCATGAGCCACAACTAAGCTAGATTGGGGTTGTTCAACCCACCTCCTCACCACTCTTTTCATTATGCATATAGCAACATCAAATCTCATGCCAGTCTATGGTGCATAAAGGACTACCTAAGGTCTCTCTTGTCTTTTTGCCAGTATAATATTTATGACCCAATTTGGGAGAAAAGTAGGTGTTGGCTTTGTTTTAGGTGGTTTACCTAAGGTAGAGGTTATATATGTAGTATGAATGTGTGATAAGTTTGTTGGGTCCATCTACCCTGGTGTGTAAAATAGAGTTCTTTCAGGGCCCATATTTAAAATAAATGAAAGTAATTTTGGAGGCACACTCACCTTTGCAAGCATAGAAATATTGAGTGGGGATGTAGGTAAAGGTGGATTTATAAAGGTGAATAACTTTAAAATGGGTCTTAATGGCCTTGCTAATGTAGAGGAAATAATAACAAGTGATGCACTTGTTATTACTACCTAGGAAGAAGTGGGACCTATAGCTTGACTAGCACTATTGTATTTGGAGCTTGATAAAAATGCAAAATTTGTAGTGGCATGAAAAATGAAATGGGGAATAATAAATCCCAAGGAAACACTAGCTTAGCTCATGCTAGTATCAACTGAGGACTGAGTGCTAGTAGTTTTAGTTATTAGTGACATTGAAGTTGATGGGGGAATAATAGTGGGAGGAGCAAATGTAGAAGCAATTTGATATTTACTTGCAACTGGAAAAGAATTAAATGGTGAGGCACTTACATTGAGAGCTTGCGCTCCAAGGGTATCCTATGGTGGGATAGTGGGAGTAACAAGAATAGTGGTTTTGGGTTCCCTTTTTCTCTTGTATACTTTCTCAATGTTTCTTCTAGTCAATGCCTTGTTGCAACTCCTCAAGGTCAATAAAAATAATATTAGGTGGACCTATGATTTCTAAGATGGCTCCCATATAAGATACAAAGATTAATGTGGGCCCTTGGGAGGGTTCAGGCTAACTATTAGATCTTCCTTACTCAATGATTGGAGGTAAGTCCTAAATGCTTGAAGTGCCAAGTTGTGGAGGTCTACTTGGCATGTTCCTAACAAAAGGAATGTTGTCTTCATATTATTCATCTTACCCTACCTCATAGTTAGCATCAAACATGTTCCCATGTGCTAGCAGTGGTTGAGACTTAGTAATATATTCCTTTTTCTTCTCTCTATTCAGTTTCATTTCCAACTCAATGTTCTTATTTCTAGCATTCTGGATCACCACCTCATCATTCAAAGCATCTATATATATCCACTCATGGACTTATTCTTGATGTGTGTATTCTATTTCCACATCCTTCTTGAGTTTGAATAGATGCTTGATAATGACATTATTGGGATCCCATGCTCTGAAGTCATCATTAGGCAATAGGTATGAATCCTTATGCCTAGAAGTTATAACAATATCATGTCACTTGGTAATTTTGGTCCTCTCTATTTTGTAAGGGACCTTATAGGGGGTCATATTATTCTTGTTATCAAAGAATCTATCAACTCCATGTATAAGTTGATAGGTCATTTTTTCCTTAGTTGTCTTCATTGGTACAAACCTTGACAATTTAAGAGGGGATACCATCACTTTTTATATCCTGCAGTCTAGGTATAACTAGTAGCAACCCATATCCCTCAAAATTTTCCTTACTTAAAGGGTAACCCTCTACATATTACATTTATTAATTAAATTATAAACCACTAGGTATAACTCTTCTATGATCACTCTTATATTACATCTAAACCAATGGATATGCATAGTAGCGAAGAGCTAAGGCACAACCTCTTAATGCTCAAGAGACCATGAATTTTGACCCAGTTGATCAGTTGCACATATTGCATCTAAAACATATCTCATCATAAATATGAGGAAACCATTCTTTCAAGTGTCCTAAATTTCATACACCAAGTTATTATTGATAATTTCCCCAAATGGGGGAATCTATTGGTCTTCTAAGATTATTTACAGTAATGAAATAGCCCTTATGTCCACATAGGCAATGTGTGGGTTCTTAAGTATTATATTTAAGAGGGATATGATAATTTTCACACCCTATTTGAATCATTGGATGGGAAATTTTCCTTGATCATCTATGAAGATAGCTCCTATTGGGTTAGTCACCCATAAAGCCAAGACCTTCTCTAGGGAGTGCACTTCATACCAGTTGTCGATGATAACTTGGTTATATTCTATCTATGGTAAGGGAAGGTCATATTACTTCTTAAATATTAGTCCTATTATGAAATAAATGGGGATTCCTTGGGATATTTACTTAATTATCCCATCATCACACGTTGACCTCTTAAAAATACCATAAACTAGGTCAGCACATGGCATGACCTCTAGCTTAGTTGAGGCCTTGTGGAGGTTGGCTGCATTAATGACAAGGATATCATAAACTAGTTTTATTATATAAGGCATGATTGCATCCTCATTAATATCCCTATTTACTTTTACATTGAAGATTCTACTATAATGAATGTCACTAGATGTTATGGCCTTAGGAATGAATGCAGTATCCTTAAAGACTATTGAAGTACCATTCTAAAATAAAAAGTCATCATTATTGAAAGCACTGATATTACCTAGAGTAGAAGGAACTACTTGTGCCATTTATTGAAATCC
The DNA here is from genome assembly GCA_037957365.1 of Torreya grandis. Lineage (NCBI taxonomy): Eukaryota > Viridiplantae > Streptophyta > Pinopsida > Cupressales > Taxaceae > Torreya > Torreya grandis. The sequence goes on from JARHVA010000208.1 coordinate 3,000,381, forward strand.
TTTAGGTATAAATCAATGTCTCTTTGTATCCCTTCATAACTTTTAAGTTTTGATAATGGCAGTCGGGAGTGCAATCTATTAACAGCTTGAGTTTTGTTGAATTATGAGAGTGTAGACAATAGAGAAAGATAGATAACAATAGTCTCAATTGCATATATTTTTGAATGACTACCCTAATTAATGTAATATTGATGTTGATCCTAGTTCATGTCATATTAATGGTGAGCTTGTCAACTTTGTATATATTTAAAACAATCCTTGAACTATTGATTTTAGCAATTAATTTCACCATAATTTAATTTAGCTTTAATTTGAATTTGATTTTCCATCAATTTTATATTTAAAGCTAAATATTACCACCTTTAAACACATGGTTACCACCTTAGATCCAACTAAGTATTTGTGTGGCCTGAATATGACTAAGTTACTTAGTTGGCTTAAAATCAAGACATGTGGCACCTTTTGATTACCTTATAGATTCTTAGGATGCAACTTTGTATGATGACTCATCTGTATCTCACCATATGACATATTTCAATTCATAGTGAGCTCTCAAGTAGTGCTTTTCAATTCTATTGGTTACAAGAATTCCATGCATCACTCTCATGAGCAATCATATATTTATTTTCTAAGTGTCTCTCTTAGAAGGCTTTTAGACAACTGTCAGAAACTTGGCACTAATCAGATGGATCAAGGGGAGACACACATCCCTCTCAGAGGTTATCTCATGGATCTTAGATAAAAAAAACATGATAATGACATGTGGCATCATTACATGGGCCCAAAAAGGACACACATCATTCTTCATGGGCTATTGTTTATTCTTCTACAAAGTGTTATTCTTGAAAGGTGCCTTGGATAGTTGTATATCATTAGACCTTGATTGGATAGATTGGGTGTGACTAAGTTTCTACCTTATGATATCTTGAAATCTTTGGATGGATGCATTGTGGCATGGATGCATGGTGACCTCAAACGAACCCAAAGGGGCATACATTACCTTAGAATGCTACTCAAGTCTAGTTGGTTGGTAATGAGACATGTGATAGTATCTCATGGGATTATACACTATGGTAGGATATGTGGTGAATGTGTGGAATCTTAGATTGGATAGGCTCACTTATGGAGGATAAAATTTTCACATGTGGACCCTAGATTTGAATTCCAACAACTAGCTTCTCATGATCCCTCTAGATAATGCCACATGGCTCATGGACTTGGTAGATTTATTCTAGGTGTCTTGTGCAGGATGTGATGAATCCTTAAGGCATTGTGAGGCCTGGTGAGATGGGCACCTATCCTTTTAGGCCACAATTTGAACTTTGTTGTCTTATGAGGCATCAAAAACTACAAATTTAATTTGATGTCCTATGAGATCAAGCGAGAAACTAAGTTAGCTTCTTGAAGATGTCATAGCCCATCTTAGGCAAATTTAAACAAGTTCAAAGAAAAAAATTATAATCAAATACCTTAAACATAGCATAATGTTAGTCCAATAAAACCCAATGAAGCTTATTGTGTTTATGTCCATCAGAGAGATAGATCACATTTTTATTAGTAAATCTCATCTACATATCATTAAATCATCCATGGTTAATAATCCATGAATGAATAAAACTTGAAGAAGACTCATATTAATTTGAATATTTATGAGTGTTAATCCTTATTTCAAGATTAATGATTAACCAAAATTTTCAAAAACATAAGTATTGGTGAATTTAGTCAAATATTCATGTAGTCAAATTGTTAATATACTTAGCATCTTAGGCATTTTTGAAAATTGAAGAAAGGAGGGTCCCCATTCTAAGAATAAGGGAATTTTTATTATCAACAAATGATAACCTCTATGAGGAAACATTGTAAAATGCTAGAATCTAGATATTTTGTTCAAAGATAAATAAAAAATTAGTTATCTCATTATGATGTTTAGTCAGTATCAAAACTACTTTTCAGAGCTAATGAAAGCCCTCATGCTTGAAATAATGTTTAAACCTTGTATACAATCATACTATGTGTGTGCTTTTAGGTTCCTTAAGCATTGTCATTGGGTTCATAAATGATAACTTTTAAGTTTCAAGACATCAAACATGAAATGACTAAACCATTCTTTAGATTTTATATAATTATACTTTACTTAGTTGAGGATTACTTGGGCATTGCTCTACTGCTAGCTAGGTGTCCATGGCCCTGATAGAGATACCTTTGGCTCCACTCCAGGCCTTGATCTACTGCCATCAAGGCATCCATAGCCCTGATAAAGATTGCCTAAATCACCATTTATGGAATTTGAAAGTAGTTTATGATTTCACTTCATGGTGTATCATTTTTTATTTTTTTTTATACCTACATTCATAAATTGGAATGGTTGGGAACTAAAATTAGCCAGGTGTAAGGTTTTATCAAGACATAGCCTAGATGTTATTTACTTTTAGATATCAAGTATTGCCCTGGTAATTTACTTGGTGAATTTAAGTGACAATATGTTGGTCTACATAGATTTAAACATGCATTCAAGTAAATGTTCATTCATCTAAACTATATTACAGTCTTTAAAATGACATAGGGTTTTCATGATAAAACTAACTTCTAATTGACCCTACCTAGATTTTCTAAATTGAAACACTGCTAGAGGTTTCCAAACTTTAGATGACCAATGTTTAAAACCAACGATCCCTTCTTCCCATTTTTAGGATTACACTTACACAAATTGAACCAATGAATTCTTATCCAAAGTAATTATTACTAAGCTACAACACACAATAGAAAAAAAATAGCAAGCATAAAGTGAGAAAGAATATAATAGGAAAGCAAAGCAAAAAGTTAAACTACTCTAATCCTACCTACTCTAACTCTAAATAAGCTTGTTGTCCTTCTGATGTTTATGACAGAGTGGTAGAGAAATAGTGTTTCATGTACTACCCATGGACTAGAAAGGTTAATTCATTCCCTTATAGGTCTTTGAGCCTGAATGCATTTAAACCTAGTATTTTTGCCACTTGATATAGTCCAATTTAGAAAGGAGTGAACTTATCATGTTTTCCCTTCTTCTCATGGGCCTTGTCCCATAGTAGGACCAAGTCTAATGTGTAGAATGCTTTAACTTTGGCTCATTTATCAAACCATCTCTTTATAACATCCTATTTGCTAACTAAAATTCTTTAATGCTTCATCTCTAGCATCATCCATCTAGATGATGTTCGGTATTTGGGATTGTATGCTTTTGTCATCTTTTATATACTTGGCCATAAACTCATAAGTGGAAAAATTTAGTGTGAAAGGAAAAATAGGTTGTTGCCCATAAACTAGTGGAAATAGGGATGCCTTGAGTGCTTGCTTATATCTCCTTCTATCTACCCATAAATCACACTTTAGTAGGGACTACCATTCTTTAGGTTTCTTCTTTATAGATTTCTTGATGGCACTCGTCAAGTTTTTGTTGGTAGATTTTGTAACTCCATTGCCCTAAGGGTAATAGTTTAAATCAAACTTGATAACTATTTGATTGTCATATGCCCATTTAGTGAATTTGACTGGCATAAATTTTGGGCCATTATTGTATACCAAAGATAGAGGCATATGAAATTGAGTGATGATATTTTCTTCTAGAAATTTGATGGTGTTGATCACCCTACTATTCTAGGTGGCCATTGCTTCAGTCCACCTAGTGCAATAAATTATGGTAGTGAGAACAAATTTATGCCCAAATAAGGAGTTAGGATTGATTATTCCTATGAAATCAAGGCCCCATTGTGAAAATGATTTTATTTTAATCATTGGTTATAAATACATGGTTGCCTTTATCTCTCATTGATTAAACACTTGACATTGATGACATGTTTGTACATGAGCATGGGTGTCTTTGAATATGGTTGGATAATATAGCCTGCTCTCACTATCTTTTTCTCTATGGTATGTCCTGAAGGGTGACCACTTCCCATTTTATCATGAAAATTGTTCATGATTTATGTGGCTTCAACTCTATAAACACATCTTAGATAGATCCCCTCACAATTTTTTCTATAAAGAACTCCACTTTTGATCATAAAATGAGATTATCTTAGCCGGAGGGCCCTTTTTACTCATTTTAAAGGTGTGGGGGACACACTCCATGTAGAAAATAGTGAACAATATATTTGTACCAATCATCACTAGACACTTGACTTGCTTCAACCTGCAAAACATCAATACATGGATCAATATTTGTAATAAGTTGGATTATACCTTAGCCTCTAACTAACTTAGTAGATTTTATTTCTATATCATATTCTTGGAGTTTGGTCATCCACCTCCCGCTTTGTTTTCCAAGTTTTTTTTTCCCAACTTCAACTTGATAGCCAGATCAGATACTATGACATACATATTATTCCTCAGGATGTAGTGTCTAAACTTCTTGATAGCATTCACTAGAGCATGGTCTTGTTTATCCATAATAATATAATTAAGTTCCATGTTTTTCAATTTGGTGCTCATGAATGCTATAGGGTGTTATTTATCATCCTCTTTCTGCATCAAGATATTGATAATAATGTGAGTGAAAGAAAAAGAGTATAGATAAAAGTCTCTACTAAAATTAGGGATTATCAAAATAAGAGCTTGAAAAATATAATCCATAATGTCTTAAAATGACTTATTTGCTTTAGTATTCCATTATATATTTACATCTTTCTTTAGCATTATGTTTAGTGGTCTTACAATTTTTGTAAAACTAGAGATAAATTCTCTTACAAAATTAATTTTGCCAAAGAAAGATTTTAACTCTTTTTTTTTTTTAGGTATTTCTACCTTTGAAATGGTGTTTATCCTATCAAGGTCAATTTTCATACCTTCCTATGTGATTACATGTCTTATAATTTTGCCTTCAATTACACAAAAGATACTTTTCTTAGGGTTTAAATAAATGCCATACCTCCTGCACCTCTCTAGCACTTATTCCAAATGCATCATGTGATCGCCTTTATTTTTATAAAATATTATTAGATAATCCATGTAAATAATGATGCACTTACCTATTAATCTTTGGAATTCATGGTCCATTACTCATTGGAAATTTTATCCTATGTTGATCAATCTTAATGGCATTTATTTGTATGTAAATGTTCCCCACTTGGTGGTGAAGGCAATTTTCATCCTATCATTCTCATTCACTAGGACTTGGTTGTATCCTTGAAAATCATTAAGGAATGACATAATTCTATACCCACTCAATAATTGAATTATCTCATCCAAAGATGTCGAGGGATAATTGTCCTTCTATGAGGATCTATTCAGGTTTTTGAAATTGATATAGAGTCTGATTTCTTCATTATTCTTTCAAATTGGAAAAAGATTTGTCACCCATGTCAAGTGATGTATGGGAAATATTATCCTTACATCTAGTAATTTAATCACTTCATTATAAATTAGTGGTTCTAACACTGGATTCACTAGCCTTTGTTTTTACCCAAAGGTTCTGTAGGCCTCTTTCAAGGGGATAGTGTGAGTAATCACACTAGTATCAAATATCTTAAGATCATCATATGACCAAGAAATGACATATTTGAACTTGGTTAAAATGATAGTGGATTCCTTTAGTGTTTCATTAGTTCAAACTAAACTAATGTTGATACTTTTCTCATCCTCAATATTTCCCAAGTTGACTTACATATAATCTTTTCCTCTCATCTTGGGTTGTCTAGCTTCAGTTATTTGTTTATCCAAGTTAAACATCCTTTTTAAGGAGATCATGCCCTTGGGTATTTGGTTATCCTTGAGTTAGATTACTCCATATTCATTATCCTTTGAATTTTTTATATAAATTTCATCCTATTCATCAATAATGTGAGATTCAAATATGCTATAATAACACATGAATTCAATTATCTACTTATCATCATCAAAAACTTAGAAGTAATTGATATTGTCTGGCACAAAGGGGCATGAAATTATTTCCATAGTAAACTCGTGCAAGTTTAAAGGCTTTGGAAGAACTAGGTTTATTGTTGTTGAAGCTAGAGCATCTACCAATTGGTTTTGTTCCCTGGACAAGGAAACAATATTAAATGAGTCAAATACTTAATAAAATCCCAAGCTCTAAATTTATACTTTCTTAAATAAGAAATCTTACACTGATATCTAATCCCGATCTGATTAACAACTAATTATGAATCACTATAGACTAGCATTTCTTTTACCTTATGTTTGATTGTAAATTGAAGTCCTAAAACAAGAGCTTCATATTCTACCAAATTATTAGTACAAATGAAATGTAATCTATAAGAAGCTAGATATTGTTTTCCTTCAGGATTTATTAGAATAATTCCAATGTCAGAACCTTGCTTAGCTCATGCATCATCAAAGTGAAATGTCTAGTGACCTTTGATTTCTTCTTTCACCTTGTCATCTACAATAACATTGGTGGTTTCCAAAGTATAAACACCTAAGTCATAGGATTGGTAATTTGCCTTTTCATTATTAGTGTTATATTCAGTGATCATGTATTTCATTTTAGATTCTCAGTCAATTCTAATTTGATTGGGAATCCCATGCCAAGGTATCCACATGTGGGAACAATCATTGGACATATGTCCATTCATGGATTTATCCAATCATGGCTCAATAGTAATACATAAGCCTTAGGTATGTCAATGACTTGAATATTGATGAACTTGTAGATTTGACATTCATGAGTGAGCTACATGTGAATATTTAACAATTCACCCACCACTTTCACTCTTGATTTTTCCAATTGCACCATTATTTTCTTTGATTTTATTAGGTTTAGTCCCAATTTTTCCCAAATTTCTAAAGGCATAATGTTAGTTGAATCACCAAAATCTAGCAAGAAAATATAAATATTCTTATAAAAAATCCTTACAGATAATAGAAATGGTGGAAATTTATGCTTACTCTTATACATTACCACATTTGCATGAGCCAGTTTAGCTTTGTTGGAGCTAGGATTTTCATTCAATGATTTTAATATCAAATCACATTGCTCAATTATTTGAGTGAGTTTATGAAACATTATGTTTACCTTGATCTTTTCCATATCTTCCACTATGTTATATCCACCTTTTGATGTTGTGTGGGAGTTTTTATTGTTGGCTAACTTTTCTTACCTTTAGGGGGTGGTGGATTATTATTTGTCCTATCATCAAGAGGTGTATCTATTTTATTATGTGGGGTGGAAGTTGTCAGAGGTGGATTTTGACCTTTCCTTCTCAAAGCATAATTGTTCCTCTTGTATTATTAGAAAGCATGCACTTCCTCAACATTATCTTCAAACTCATTTTCATCTTGACTAGGAAAATCATAGGCCTCAACCATGAAGACTATTTTTAGAGATCTAGAAGCCTCATTGGTATTGTCATAGCCTTTATAATTACTTTGATTAGTGGGATTTGTAGAGTAAAGATTTACTCTACGTTTTATTCTATTTTTTAGTTGTGCACTACAAAATTTTGTTCCCGCATGCTTTGATCTGAGACGGTGAAGTTTTGAAACAGAGTGCAGGTGCTAATTTTCCTTTTGATTCATTTTTGTCTAAGTGTCGAAGTCAAGTGGAAGCTACCAAGTGTCATCATTCGAGGCACTTTTCATAGTTTTAATAAGGCTGTAGAGATTGCCACGTACCTCATAGCAACTCAGTAGAGCGTGACAAGTGTCAGCATCCACGTTTCATATCAGCATCCACATTTCAAGAATTTCATATTAGCACCTATGTTTCAAATCTCTTTTTACCAGAAGGCTTCAAAAATCTAATGTTAGGTTGTGGAGCTAAAAGCTTCACTGATGCAGACATGGAGGAGGTTGCTGGAGAGGGTTGCGGAGTGTCACAGACACCGGCGTCGCTCAGGCCAACCGACATCGGTAGGATAAGACAGAAAGGCAACCAACATCGGTCAGAAGTCAACCGGCGTCGGCACCCCCCAAGTAGACAGGGACCAACGTCGATCACCTGTGTGGTTTGAACTGAGTGTTTTACAGGTAGTTAGCTAACAAACCAAGTGTTTGCATGTCAAGAGCCATTTTTAGACTGAGAGCTGCGGATCTAATTATTGTAATTAGGTGTCTAATTATTGTTTACATGAGATCTATTTAAAAGACTCATTGGTTGTATTGTAAACTTGTGCTAGAGAGTAAGAGAGCAATATTATAAGCTCCTTCTGTGTGTGAGGTGAGCAATGGTGTGTTCCTCCTAGTGCCCAAGTGTGGGTGCTGGATTGGAGAATCAGCAGGGTTCTTCATGTATGTATGATCTTGGTCATCAGGTAAGCATGGCTTCTATAGGAGATCTACATGGTAAGTAAGATCATTGATATGCAGGTGTATGTGTGTGCAAGGTCAAGGTTCACTGGTGTGCAGAACTAGTTTGATTTGCAGGTGTGCAAGATCAGAGAGGACAGCAACACAATAGGGAGCAGTATCAGGAGAGATCTACTTAGAGTATAGGTGTGTACTCAGAGCAAAGAGGAAGGCAAGGAAGATCCTTCCATAAGTAAGGTCTATTGAGGTGCAGGTTGTTGTAGGTTCAGGGGAGATCTACTTGAAGTATGTTTGTGTACTTGTGGAGTGCGTGGAGCACTTGTGGAGTGCGTGGAGCACTTATGGAGTGCGTGGAGCATAGGTGTAAGGTGAACACCAACTCTGTGTTTGAGTTGGGTGTTGGGACCTAAGAGAGAGATTTGAGGGAAGATTTACTATTTATGCCCTAGAGGTGTGGGAGCCCTAGAGGTGTGTAAGGAAGAAGAACTATGGCAGCCTTCTTTGTTGTATTTCCTTCTGAAAGAGTTTTAATACAAGTTGTGTATTGTCTCTCATATCATGTGTTATTTCTGAATTCTAGTTACTTGTGTATTCTGGTTTATTTCCGCATATTAAGTTGCTTGGTAATCAATTGTGTGCTTTCGATTATTCATCCCAACATCTAAGTATCAGGATCAGGCAAAAAATGCCAAGTAGCAATCATGGAAGGTCTCAATTTTGCTTTTCTAAAAGCGACAGAAGATGCCACATATCCCAGCAGGAGAGAGCGGAAGCCACCATGTGTCAAGATCTAAATTATCTTCATTTTGCTTCACCGATATAGCAAAGACTATGGTGGGTCTCAAGTTTTGTTTCTGAAGCAAGCAGAAGCCGTTAGGTGTCGCTATCCATGTAAATATGAAACAAGACCCAATTATTTCTATGATATAAATAGAGTAAAGTGGAGACCGACATGTGTCACCCTCTACAGGTTTCTAAAAAGGTAGCTAAAAAAAGTAGAGGCCACCACATAACCCTAGTTAAGTAAAGTGGAGATTACCATGTGTCTTTTGTAGAGAGAAGTAGAAATTGCCACCTATCCCTATGCTCTTTTTCAAGTTGCTTAGACAAGAAATGTTGTGGGTCTTATTGATGTTAAGTTTTTAAAGTCCAAGTGGATTGTGACAGGTGTCAAAGGTAGAACGTTCTTGAACAACGATATAGTAAGAGTATAAGTAAAGTGGAGAGTGCCACGTGTCTTCAGTAGGTGTTGCAGACAATGCCAAGTGTCTTCCTCTTATGTCTCCTAAAGTAATAAGAAGGTTTTTAAGGAATTGGCTAAGTGTTATCTAGCATTTAAGAGAAGGGAGCATCCTGTAATTTGTTTCAGCCAATGAACTGCCAGAAGACAAAGTGTTTCAGAATCTATAAAATATCTTCTGTTAGACACTTCTAGTTCAGTTAGATTTCAATTGGGCTATTAGATTGGGAATAAACAGACAATCTAGAGTGTCCAAGGCTATAAATAAGGGTGCAGAGATCACCAAAAAAAGAGGAGATACCAAAGAGAATTTTTTGATAGAATTATTGTTAAGAGTTTAAACTTTTTAGAGCTGTGACGAGGAATATCATTTGCCTTTGTTTTGTCTTCTTAAGTTGGAAGGTTTATGTAATTGTGCATGTTTATGTGCCTCTTATGTGACTGGAGAATTAATGAGAAGATTGAATCATGTGCCTTTGTTGATACTTTCTGTGTCATTGCAAAAGTAGTCTAGGCTATGTTGTCAAGAGTTTAGACTTTCTAGAGCTATGATTAGGAATGTCATTTTCCTTTGTTCTATCTTTTTGAGTTGAAAAGTTTATATAACTGTGTGTCTTTTTGTACTTCTTATGTGACTAGAAAATTCAAATAAGAAGATTGAATCATGTGCCTTTGTTGACATTTTCTGTATCACTACAAAAGCAATCTATGATGTGAGCCTTTATTTTTATTATTTCCATATTTTACATTGATCATGCACTTGTTTTCTCTTAAATGTAAATGAATCTTACATATAGTCTCACTGTGCTCAGGATTAAGGTCGAATTACATTCAGGCGCATCACCATAGTTAGATTTTCTTTCTTGCATTTGTGTTTTTATTAAAATTTCTATCCCTTTTCCCAGTATACACTTGATATAAAGAAGAGACCAGCTTCTTAAAAATATGGAGGTTGTTTCAAGTCGCAAGTCCCACATCTTGAAACTTCCCATTCTTGGTGTTAGAACAAGCACAATTTTAAACATCAACAATTTTTTGCAAACCCAGAGGGACAAATCTTGAAGTTTATTTCAAGATCATATGAACCAGAGAGCTACGAGGAGTAATAGCTATGGACCAGTAACTAGATCACAATCTATTGTAAATCTAGGTATTCTTTTGCCACCTTTGGTAACTACTCCAAGAAGAAGAGTCAACTAGTTTATACCAATACCAAGAGTAAATATGGGAGCCCCTATACCCCCAAGAAATTATGCAAGTTGGAACACTGGTAGTCTATTGATTCTCCCAAAACCACTAGCCACATGGGACCCTATCCCAGTGAATGCCCTAAAATCCCTGCCCAAATTTGGTGGGTAAGACTTTAAAACACCTGAAGAACATCTACATGATGTATCATATGTCTGTGTTATACATGTTGTCACATAGAAAAATGTGGCCATAAGACTATTAGCAGCTTTTTTTAAAGGGAAGGCTCTAGAATGGTATCGGTCCCTGACCCCAAATACCATCTCTACATGGGATCAACTTGGAGATCTTTTCTTTGAAAGATTCGAAGAGAAGGGTGATAAGTCTTCTTTATTACAGAATTTAATTACTATTCAAAGGGCACCACAAGAAACAATGACTAATTTCAATTCCAAATTTCAAAAGACTTGGGAAAGAATCCCTGCTATAGCTAGACCATTACCAGGTATGGCTATAGTATTTTATCTTAAGGCTTTAAATTCATATATATCTATTATGATTCAGTCACTTAGAGGACACACTTTGCCTGAGGCTTATGACTATGCGGTCAGAGCTAAGAATAATTTAATAGATGCTGGAAAGTTACCCCCAAGGCCTCCCATGCCCATGTTCTCGAAAATTTCCTTGCCATTACCTCAAGAAACCCCTAAAGCTATAGCCCCAACTATGTCTATGTACACATATCCTCAACCACCTGCTAAATAAATTGTCCCCACTCAGTCATCTGAGATGGATGATATCAAGAATATCCTAAGGACATTTTCTAATGAATTGATTAATATAAAGAGACAATAGAATCCTTTCCCTAGGCCTCCATATCAAGGCTATCAAGGAAATAGATTTTCATCTCAGCCAAACCAATACCAGGGTCCTCCAAGACAAAATAACCCTCAGCCAGCAAACTAATTAGTTGCAGTCCCTACACCCTCATAGACTATTCCTCCCAATTCAATTAGGGAGATTGTTCCAGGGCAAAATAAATATGCAAATAACACTAATGCATGGTGTTTTCCTTGCAATAATGCTCATACACCTAGAGATTATCCTATGGGTAATTTGCAATAAAAGGTGGCAAAATAAAGAAGAATGGATGGACAGTTTGCAAGTTCCAGTGACAATCAAGCCTATCAGTCTTTTGGTATGCAAAATTTAGTCCTATTGGCTCAAATGCAAGGGATGTCATTGTAACAAGAGGAAGAAATAGCCCCAGAACATGCTTTGTTCTCATGGGTTGAAGATGAAGAATCAATTTTCTTGAATGAAGCATCTACCTCCAAGAAACCAGTAGTGCAATTTGATTATTACACTAGATCAAAGAGAAGAATGGTGGAACAGCTTGAGGTTGTAAATAGTCAAGTCATAGAGAATCCTCCATTTCAAGGATAAAGAAACATAGGTGTTAGATAAGAAGTGCCTCAGCTAGTGCAGAATCAAGTGATTCCTGCACAAATTCAAGAAACAAACTAACAAACATAAGTTAATCTAATAATGGAAGACAATAAAATACTAATATAATATATTTGTCAAAGTAAATAAAGAAAAAGTATAGGGTTAGGTATATATAGTTTGGGGTAAATTTTAAGTGTATCAATCTCCCGTTGGGTTCAAGTAGCACTTTATGAGGGATTTTTTTATATGAGGCTCAATATGTAAAGAAGAAAGATATCCTTATTTTCAAAGAACTCAGACTCTGGGACCAATAAATGTGGTGGATCAATTGACGAAGACTCCAGCATAATTATCAATATGGGATATATTGGCTATTCCTGTATAGAAGACACTACTACAAGAAGCTCTACAAGGCCAAGCAGTGCCCAAAGGTACTATTATCAAAGAAGGACCTACTAAAAAAGAAAAGCTCAAAGATACAGTTCATCTACAAATAATAGCCCTAGTGAATAATACAGTAGAGGTTAGGAAATCCAAACTGGATCCCTTCTATTTAACTTTAATATCTGGCAAGAAACTGCTACATAATGCAATGATTGATTCAGGGGCTAGTACTACAGTAATGCCCAAGAAGATAGCTGATGCTTTAAAAAATAGATATGAGCCACTCACTAAAGGAGTCATGCAGTTAGATGGTAAAGCAATACAAATAATAGGGAGAATTAAACAACTCCCATTACAATTATATACTTGTCCTAATATAATTTTAATCAAGATGTAGTGGTCATAGATATACCTCCTATTTTTGGCCTATGCTTATCTAGAGACTTTACAGCCAAGATAGGAGGATATATGTCCCTTGATTGGTCTCATCTCATCTTAAGAACCAAATATGGTTCAAAGATGAAGATATTATCTAAGCCATTATATAAAGATCACATCACCAATGAACCAACTGCAAAGTTAGAGGCAGCTCATGCTATGATGAATAAAGAAGAAAGGGTTTTTGTTGAAGAGCCAAGTGAATGGATTAGACATAATCAATAAGAAGAAAATGATCATTTATTAGATATGATGTAAAGTTACCCATATGGAAATTATGATTCTATTGGTCTGGGCACTTACATTATACTTGATGAATGAAAGATCCCAAACTAGAATTGAATGCAAATAAAATTGATTTCAACTACTTGCAGCATTCAATCAAATGGGCAAAGATATAAATCTAAATTGCAATTGATAATATAATCCAGGTCTCATAAAATTATTACAGATGTGGTCTCAAAACCCAATTATTACATAAAACTATCAAACTGGAAATAAAAACTTGGGTTTGCGTGCACGGCCTGCTGTGTCCAAGAAAACACAGTCACCGACGTCGATGATGATGATGCCGACGTCGGTCGACACACTACCACCGTCGATCGTCTGGTGGTGAACTCTGCCTGTTGGTGTCTCTGCCTGACTACCTGACTACCGACGTTGGTCACTGATCGGCCGATGTCGGTCTATGTGCCGATGCCGGTCTCTGTAATAACTTTGGCCCACAGCTACGAACTGTGCCCTTCCCTTTCCTAAACCTGCTAGTACGGCTTGGTGCTGATCTTGTACAGATTTCGTACCGAACCTAATCTGACTATAAAAATATATAAATCTGGAATCTAAATAATGAATAAATACCTGGAACCCTTTTACATAGGCTGAACCCTGGTATACTCCGTGAATGGCCTCTGAAGCTCCAGATCTGATCAATATGCCCAAACTGAATTCCATCACGAATCCACCTCTTGAAAAGGGCTGGGTTTTCGTCCAACTCTTCTCCAATCTACTGAAGGTTTACGTCCTCAGAGATTCCAGCTGAATCACCGATTCAAGCTTCTTAGAATAATTTTTGCAAATAGAAGATATTAGATGATCCAAATGCTTTGCTTTCCCCCTCTTTTAAAGCCTTCCAGGAAACTTCTAGAAGAAGTCAATTTTATTTCTATAATAATTTAATTAATTAATTAAATAATTTTAATAGAAAATTGGGGACATTACAGTCCTCCCTTCCCGGAGATTGCTTATCCTCAAGCAATTCTCTCCAACACCAACTTCCTGGATCCCATATTATTCTCAAAAACTTGCAAATTCTTCTATCAAAAACACCAGGCTGAAAAATATCTGTGATTACATTCTCCTTATTTCTCCTAGAGAGGAGTGTGATAATCCTCAACATGTATTTAGCAAATTCACCATCACATACCTTAGACTTAGAAAAGGGCCGCTGCACTACTCTGATTATCAAACTCTCATAATCCCCATAAGGATGTTGACTTATAATTGGAAAGGAAAATGCCCTGCAACAAATAGAATTATTTGCCACATCACCTATAAAATGAGAATCCATCCTGTGAGATGACCCCTCCTTAGGTCCTCCATCTTGTGCTGCCTTCAAGATAATCTTCCTTCCCCCAGAAAGGAATTCTAACTGCATACGGTGGTGATCAATAATGTAGCGCCCAATACCCTATAACCACTGCATGCCCAAGACCACATCATAATCCTCTAAAGAAAACACATAAAAATCATCGGTCAGAGTGTAATCCCCCATCTGAATGCTAAGCTGTGGAATCCATTTGGTACAACCCAAAACTACACCATCTGCCACCTTTACCCCAAAACCACCAAACTTCTCATACTGTAATCCATGCCTTCCCACTAACTTCTGGTCAATGAAGTTATGTGTAGCACATGTATCTACCAAGCTCACTACCCACTTACCCTCAAGTGTACCTTTCAACCGAAAGGCATGAAAGTTAGGATAACTGGAGAGAGTAGCCATAATTGCTTTGGCTGATGCCAAAGGCTCTGGGGTGTCTAACTCCAGCTGTATCTGATCCTGCTCAATATTATCCTCAATGTCCATATCAGGAACCTCCTCATCTCCACACTCAGAGTTACCTCAATCAAATGAACCTTTCCTTTACCCATGCAACGGTGGCCTGGTTCCCATGGGTCTTTGCAGGAAAAACATAACTTTTTCCTCCTCAAGTCATTCCTAGTCTCCTGATTCATCCAAGGATTTTTAGAGGATGACCCTTCTTTATTTTGTGGTGCGTTGGCCTTCTGTATAGGCCAAGATTCTGTGGCTATTTTCTTATCACCCTGATAAGAAGTGGGGATAGTATCCAGTCTCAATGTCACATCAATAGCATCCTTAAGAGTGGCTGGTTGGAAAGCACGTACCAGTCCCTTAAGTCTATCCTGTAATCCTTCAATAAACAACATCACACTCCATCTCTGAGGCATATTAGGTACCATAACTGCAATACACTGAAACTCATTAATATAAGTTTCTGCGTGACCACTCTGTCTAAGATGAGCCAACTCCCTGTAGTAAAGTTATGAATCCTTATGGTTAAACCGTGCAATAAGTCTCTTAGTGAACTCAGCATAGGAGTGAACTAAGGCGTGATCCTGCGTGACCAATCCATGGTGCCACCAATCATATGCAATCCCCTCTAAATGCAACACCGCAAACTAAATGGCCTTACGCTCAGGCATGGGCCTCAAAGAAAGATATATGTCCAGCTTGTGGACCCAAGCTCTTGCACTAGTCTCTCCAGAGCCATTATATGAAGCCAATGTAATCTTCCCCGTAGCTCTATTGAGGTCATGATTATGTTGCTGCTGTGGTGGTCTATTAACCCGATCTCCCCTGAGTCTAGCTGTGTCTCTACGCTGTGTACAATACTGGGGAAAAGGAAAAACCTCCCTAACCTCTGGGGGTAAAGCTCTCCACTCTGCTGTCACTGCCAAAACGGACTCTTGGAACCCCATCTCTGGTGGATCCACCTGTACTGGTTGTCCACCTGGTACAAACTGAGGTAGTAATGGTCTATTTGGAGTAGGTGTATGGTGATGATTCCGCCTAGAGGAATGACGGGAGCTCCCCACTGAAGAGTGGGAATGGTGACTATGCTGACTGGACTGACTGCCTATCACTGAAACTGATCTATTCCTTCTCCCTCTGTGTCTCTCCACCTCTAAACGCTCCATGGTATCCTGTAATCGGTCTAGAGCCTGAACAATCCTGGGCTAGGTAGTGATGAGGGTCCTCATCATCTCTCTTTCTTCCTCATCCTGGTTTCTATGGGCATGCCTCTATTCTTCGGCCATGATAGGTGGTTGTCCTAAACCCAACTCTCACTCGTACTGAGCTCTACTACGTGTAAAATATCTATGGCTTCTATCAAATCTTCTAGGATGCATAGAAATAAAATATATTCACCCCTATAGGCTGTCAAGATGCATGGCTCTGATACCACTGAAAGATCCCAAACTAGAATTGAATGCAAATAAAATTGATTTCAACTACTTGCAGCATTCAATCAAATGGGCAAAGATATAAATCTGAATTGCAATTGATAATATAATCCAGGTCTCAAAATTATTACAGATGTGGTCTCAAAACCCAATTATTACATCAAACTATCAAACTGGAAATAAAAACTTGGGTTTGCGTGCTCGGCCTGCTATGTCCAAGAAAACACAGTCACCGACGTCGGTGATGATGATGTCGACGTCGGTCAACACACTGCCACCGTCGGTCGTCTGGTGGTGAACTCTGCCTGTTGGTGTCTCTGCCTGACTGCCGACGTCGGTCGCTGATCGGCCGATGTCAGTCTATGTGTCGATGCCGGTCTCTGTAATAACCTCGGCCCACAACTGTGAACTGTGCCCTTCCCTTTCCTGAACCTGTTGGTACAGCCTGGTGCTGATCTTTTATGGATTCCGTACCAAACCTGATCTGACTATAAAAATATATAAATCTGGAATCTAAATAATGAATAAATACCTGGAACCCTTTTGCATAGGCTGAAACCTGGTATACTCCGTGAATGGCCTCTAAAGCTCCAGATCTGATCAATATGCCCAAACTGAATTCTGTCACGAATCCACCTCTTGAAAAGGGCTGGGTTTTCATCCAACTCTTCTCCAATCTACTGAAGGTTTGCGTCCTCAGAGATTCCAGCTGAATCACCGATTTAAGCTTCTCAGAATAATTTTTGCAAATAGAAGATATTAGATGATCCAAATGCTTTGCTTTCCCCCTCTTTTAAAGCCTTCTAGGAAACTTATAGAAGAAGTCAATTTTATTTCTATAATAATTTAATTAATTAATTAAATCATTTTAATAGAAAATTGGGGACATTACAATGAAGATCATAAAATCCCAAATGTTCTAGAGGAAGAAAAGTCAAAAGATACCTCTTCTATTAATCCTTGGGTCTCTCAACATGAATTCTAGATTTTGAGTGAGAAGTCACAAGCGTATGCCTTAATCTCTGATGAAGAGGAAATAATTTCTGATTTTCTTCTTACTTTGCAAGATGATGTAGAGGAGCATGGACATTTCCTTGATCATGATTTGAATGATTTGTTTGAAATCATTGGATCAGGTTATATTATTTTTTAGGGAAGCTGTGAGCCAGTTGCAGATGAACAAGATAGTATCGAGACTCAATTACATATGAAAAATTATTACAAACTTTCAGAATTATCCTTTCAAGAGGTTGGTAATTTTGAAGTTATTAAAGAGGATGATCATGCAATAGAACCTGAGTTTAAGGTAGAAGTAGATGAGTTAATAAATTATCTATATCAAAGAGCTTCTATTTTTGAGCAAATAATCATTAAATTTGATAAGACATGTTAGTATCAAGAACCGTCATTCGACAAGCTTCCAAGGATAAGAAGAGCTTATGTATGTTGGAAGCATGTTTGATTCAGACTCACTCGAATCTAGGCAAATCAATGCGGCATACATAGAGAGCAATTCACCAAAGCTATATCCAATTCAACCACTTATCTGGAAATATAAGCTGGCTTGTCATGAAATGGACTTTAGAAATTCTTCTTTTGATCCAAGAGGGAGATAAAGATACTTGGTTAATGTATTATAGTTAGATAGTTTCCCCTTTCTGTATTGCTTTGTTTTCCCATTTTTGTTTTCCCACTTTTCTTTTAAATAAGTGTTCTTTGAACACGTAGTTAGTAGCTCAAAATTTTCAAAATTTTCAAAATTCTCCAATACATTGAATGTCTCCCAAATCTTTAGAAATCCCCAAGGTACCTTGTGTTTCCACTTACATAATGTGTCTACCTAGCTGTCCCATAAAGATTGAATAAGATTTGCTAATGGTTATCTGAGTTTAATGCCATTTTGAGACTTGATAGGTCAATAAATACCTCTTAGCAAGAGTTAAAGCTTATAAGTTCTCAAACATTCCTGCATCTGCGAGAAAATATCCTGCTACTTGCATTTTTCAATGCTTAGTAAACTTGCTTCAGTGAAAGTTTTTCTATTTGACAAAAGCTCATACCAGTTATCACAAAAAAGATATAAAAGATGGAAGGGGCACAATCTTCACAACAAGGAGCTGGGATGTATGAATCCCTTGATAAGTTTCTTGTAATTAAGTCATATTCTTCAGCTCCCGCACAACCATTGAAGACCTATCCATGAACCAGGATACCTGAAGTTGGTCAAGCAAGTGACCCAGCGAAAATAAAATATCATGCAGATGGTGTCATGGACCCAATTCTTCAGAGAGCTAGTAGCAAAACTCTTAGAGAAGGGGCACATCAAAGGTGTCTATAGAGGGCCAGAGTAGGGCAATATAAAACATTTGCCATGAGGATATGGAATTCATAATTGGCACAATTCATTATCCCAGCTATGTATCCATGCCCTGACTTGGTCGAATTATGTGCAGACTTGTTCCATGCACCCTCATGCACCATTCAACGAGGTCCATTCATGGTGCAAATCACACTACAAGCTATCAAGGATATGTTATCCCTATATCATGATAGTATAGCTATGTTTCCCACTATTGCTAAAATGCAAAGAATGTGGGCAAACATCAATACTCAATCAAGGTTCTTGAGATCTGAATTACAAATGGATGATGATGACACTACAGTGCCCACACTCCCTATAGCAAGAGCCTAATTAGCAAAAGCTAGCCAAGATGCACTGTCTATGATGGCTTTCATCTTTGGCATGAAATATGATATGGCAGTTTATGTATAACAAATGGCTATCCTCTTCAGGCTGAAGACCATGGACAAAACTCAGGAGTATAATCTTGACTTTTCTAAACAAATTGCTTTCTCAATGGTGGAAAAACTGGCCCATTTCAAATCCAAAGGGGTTTTCAGGTACTCTTCTTATTTGTTTCACCTCATGTTGTTTCAAAACTCTGACCTCTTTGCCCAACATATGTATCTTGATATGTATGACCCAAATTTTGATCTCCAAAGGACCATTCATGTGTCTGCATGGACACATATTTTGTCAAAGACTAGTGACCCATATGAATTCTAGGAATTATTTGTTACCCCTACTTTTTGTCATCTCAGCCCTGAACCAGTTATGAATAGATTATTCCCAAGTGTTTCAAATCTTCTATCCAGTTGCCCAATTCCTTGTGATTTATATTTTGGGTCTCACCATACAATTATAAGAGTCCATGGTTTTTGTGGGGAACCAATGTTGCTACCTAAGATCTTGACTCTTAGGTTAGCATTCTTAGAGGTCACCAGGCAGGTGTCAGTAGTAGATAATGATTATGGCTCTGGGAAGAGGAAAATAAAAATGTATGACCTCCCATGGATGACAACCAGCATGGTTTTAGAAACCAGAGATGCTGAAGTTATGTTGCTCAAAAAGCTAGCCTTTCTAGGTTTCCTTCTAGTAGAAGACAAATGGGTTTATGACCCAAATGGTTTCATAGCCTCCTATATAAGGACTAACAGAGTCGCAACTATAATTACACATGAGGGCCACCCTTTTTGGGAAACCAAGAAAAATCCTAGAGAAGATGCTCCTGGATTTTATGTTGAGTTAATAGACTTGCCCCTGCCGCAAAATAGACCCTGGGAAACATTCTATGTTAAGTAGAGGGATTATGATCCTAAATTCAGAATGAATTCTAGCTTAAGAAGGATATTAAAGAATAAGGATTGGGATGATGAGAAATAGAAGCCTATTGGAAATATAGGCAAGAAATTTGTCAAACAACCCATTCTTTTGGGAACGTAGACATAGATGAGAGATGGGAAGAACTATGGGATGAGTGCCATCTCTCCCCTGTATCTAGTCTAGAGACAAGTAATTTTTTGACACCGGGTGATGAGCAAGAAGCTAGGGCTGGGTCAAGCCAAGAGTCACAAGCCTCAGAGCAAGTTGTAGCTACATTAACTGTATCAGTTTGGCTCCAATCTCTCAGCATCATGGAAAAGCAAAAGAGTGTGGTGCCTTCACAACCACAAGCTTCCCCATTAGTAGCAGTTATAAATATTCCCAGTTCTCCACAAGTAGTAGATGTGGAAGGAAAAAAACATAGCCAGAAGAAGAGACACCCAAGAAGCAAAAGAGGGTACAGTTTCAGTTTGGTTCAGAAGAGGAAACAGACACCCCATAGCACCAATTACAGAGTAGTATAATTACTTCTCAGGTAAATATTATTCCTTCTTCTCCTTCTCAGTCTATTTCTTTTCCTATTGACATGATGATTTCATCTAGCCAGATGACATCCCCTGCCACTTTTTCCATTCCCATTTCTCACTTCACCCCATCTATACCACCTCAGGCTTTAACATTACCTCATTTCTCCCCCTTTGTTCCCAAGAAACTTTCCCCTCAGATTTCCCATAGCCAACAATTGGCTATTCAATATGGTTTACCATAGGGACATCCTTTTGTGGGTGGGCACATTTCCTTTCCTTCTACCTTCTAGACCCAAGCAGATGCTACTAGGAAGGCAAGGGAAGCCCGAAGAGAGAAAAATAATATCAAGGAAAATAAAGCGTTGGCTACACCCCATTTGCGGTCACAATTTGACCCCATCCAGCAGCAATTGATGGTGACTCATTTATCACCAAATGTAATAAAGCCAACTAAGTAGATGCACCCAGAGGATTACATGATGAATGTAGTGGCCATCGACATGTCCCTCTTTAGGCCACAGGACAAAATTGAGCTGCTAACCGAATCCACTTCTACAATTACTAAAGACTACTTGAAGACATCAAGGAGGCTATAGAAGATGGAAGCTGATCTAGCTAAGGAAAACTGTAATAGTTTGACCTTAGAGATCAATAGAAAAGACAATGAAATAGATAATTTGAATAAGCAGTTGCAAGATACTATTTCTCTTTAGACTCACCAAGTAGTTCAAGCCCAAAATGATTCTTTAAAGGCAGGGCTAACATAGGTAAAGGATGCAGTGACAACCCTAAGGCACGAAAAATTGGCATTGTAAGAAAAATGAGAGGAATACCTATTGCAGGTTACCCAATCACAACAAAAGCTATTAAGTGAATAGAATAATACTATGGCTATACAAACCCAATTTCAAGTAGAGCAATAGAGAGTAGAAAAATTGACACTGGAGCTGGGCAATAGGTCAAGGAATGTCAAAGTGTTAAGTCTGGTGAAGGAGCTATATGAATCCATGTGGAAGAGAATCTCTTCAGAGATTATTCAGTTCAGGCCTTCTCTCACCTTCCTGCTAAATGCACAAAAATTGTAAGTAAAGGTGGAGAGTTCAGTTGTAAACACTCTTGCTATAGTCTTTCGGAGAGTAATGGACTCAAAAACGTAGCTGCAAAAGCTTTATGATGTAACAAATGCAATGTTGTCAACAGTAGGATTTGAGAATAGAATGGTCATTATTAAGCGAGTAAATGAAGTTCTCAATTGTAATTCCGCACCCATCAGTTGCATAGAGCTTCTAGATGTCATGAAGGAATCAATGAAATGAAACAGCATGTTGAACATCTAGTACAATTAGGTCTTCCTTCTTTGTTTCTTGATGACAACACCATGTTGATGGTAGATGAAATTGAACCTTTGTTGTTGGCCAAACAGAATGATCAGATAGTTTTCTAGGATCTAAGGGATGATTCATCAGTCCCTGAAGTAGAATTTGTCTTGGTTCCTGTTTCCCAACTCGAATTCAAATTGAAGGCTACGGTTCAAATTTTGCAAAATTTTTTACACAAGGACATTATTAAACTTGATTTAACCTTTAATGAATTATAGAATAAGCAAGGGTTATCTGATGATGAGTGGTCCACCTACCAAATATCATTGTTGAAGCTAAAATTTTGAAATTTTGATCTAGCAAGAGTTGTGTTTTCTTTTTTAGCAGTCTCAAAAGTCCTTGGGGTTGCCAATAACTATAGAGTAAAGATTTAATCTACGTTTCATTCTATTTTTTAGTTGTGCACTACATAATTTTGTTCCCGCATGCCTTGATCTAAGATGAAGTTTTGAAATAGAGCATAGGTGCTAATTTTCCTTTTGATTAATTTTTGTCTAAGTGTCGAAGTCAAGCAGAAGCTGCCAAGTGTCATCATTCAAGGCACTTTTCATAATTTAAGTAAGGCTACGAAGATTGCCACGTACATCATAGCAACTTAGAAAAGCGTGACAAGTGTCAGCATCCACATTTCATATCAGCATCCACATTTCATATCAGCATCCACATTTCAAGCATTTCATATCGACACCTACATTTCAAATCTCTCTTTACCAGAAGGCTTCAAAAAGCTAAGTATCAGGATCAGGCAGAAAATGCCAAGTGGTAATCATAGAAGGTCTCAATTTTGATTTTCTAAAAGTGATGGAAGATGACACATATCCTACCAGGAGAGAGTAGAAGCCACCATGTGTCGAGATCTAAATTATCTTCATTTTGCTTCACTGATATAGCAAAGACTATGGTAAGTCTTCATTTTTGTTTTTGAAGTAAGTAGAAGCTGCCAGGTGTTGCTATTTGTGTAAATATGAAACGAGACCCGATGTTTCTATGATATAAATAGAGTAAAGTGGATACCAACACGTGTCACCTTTTGTAGGTTTCTAAAAAGGTAGTTAAAATAAGTAGAGACCACCATATAACCCCAGTTAAGTAAAGCAGAGATTGCCATGTGTCTTTTGTAGAGAGAAGCAAAAATCACCACTTGTCCCTATGCTCCTTTTCAAGTTGCTCGAGAAAGAAATGTTGTGGGTCTTATTGATGTTAAGTTGTTAAAGTCTGAAGAAGTGGATTCCAACAGGTGTCAAAGGTGGAATGTTCCTAAATAAAGATATAGTAAGAGTATAAGTAAAGCAGAGAGTGCCAAATGTCTTCAGTAGGTGTTGTAGAACATGCCAAGTGTTGTCCTCCAGTGTCTCCTAAAGTAATAAGAAGGTTTTCAAGGAATTGGCTAAGTGTTATCTAGTGTTTAAGAGAAGGGAGTGTCCTGCAATCTATTTCAGCCAATGAACTGCCAGAAGACAAAGCGTTTCAGAATCTATAAAATATCTTCTGTTAAACACTTCACATTCGGTTAGATTTCAGTTGGGTTGTTAGATTGGGAACAAGCAGAAAATCTAGAGTGTCCAAGGATATAAATAAGGGTGTAGAGATCACTAGAAAAAGAGGAGATACTAGAGAGAATTTTTTGAGAGAATTATTGTTAAGAGTTTAGACTTTCTAGAGCTATGATGAGGAATATCATTTGCCTTTGTTATATCTTCTTAAGTTGGAAGGTTTATGTAACTGTGCATGTTTTTGTGCCTCTTATGTGACTAGAGAATTAATGAGAATATTGAATCATGTGCCTTTGTTGATACTTTCTTTGTCATTGCAAAAGTAGTCTAGGCTATGTTGTCAAGAGTTTAGACTTTCTAGAGTTGTGATTAGGAATGTCATTTGCCTTTGTTCTATCTTCTTGAGTTGAAAAGTTTATATAACTATGCATGTTTCTGTGCCTCTTATGTGACTAGAAAATTCAAATAAGAAGATTGAATCATGTGCCTTTGTTGACATTTTCTGTATCACTACAAAAGCAGTCTATGATGTGAGCCTTTATTTTTATTATTTCCATCTTTTACATTGATCATGCACTTGTTTTCTCTTAAATGTAAATGAATCTTACATATAGTCTCACTGTGCTCAGGATTAATGTCGAATTACATTCAAGTGCATCACCATAGTTAGATTTTATTTCTTGCATTTGTGTTTTTATTAAAATTTCTATCCCTTTTCCCAGTATACACTTGATATAAAGAAGAGACCAGCTTCTTAAAAATATGGAGGTTGTTTCAAGTCGCAAGTCCCACATCTTGAAACTTCCCATTCTTGGTGTTAGAACAAGCACAATTTTAAACATCAACAGGATTCATGTTGAACCCTTCCATTTGGCTTTGAATGGCTTCAAATGAATGACAAAATTCAATGCAATCTAGTTTTCCATGTCTTGTGGTATTGTGCACTAGACACTTGTTGGGCAAGGCTAACTCACAAATGTTGATCTCATATAACTTTCTTAAGGCAAACTCACTATTATTGTTAGACCTATTGAATGATTTATTATATATATAGAATTTGTAATTCCTATTGAAACCCTCACTAGTATTTCCCATTTATTTCTTGAGATCTAAGAAATCATTAGTGAGTTTTTGAATGGTTCTCTGTATTGAATCTAATTCTCCCTTTAGAGGATCTGAGTTATTATTTTGGGTCATATTTTAAATGTTAGTGTTATTTATAGGCACCAATGCTTGATTGATATTTTTATAGGGATGTGTTACAACATTTGCTTGGTTGAAGAAACTTAGTTTTTAGTTGGGTGTAGCATGGCTTAATCGTAACTGGTTAATTACTGGAACATATTTTAATGAAGGCATATTATGGTTCATGTTGGGTAGGACATTTAGAGCAGGTAGTGTTGGGTTAATATTTGGTATAGAAAAGGTAGGATGCCCCTATGGGTGCATTTGTTCATCAATCTGAATGGCTTCAGCATATGCTAAAGGTAATGTGTTAACATTCAAAGCTCTTTTTAGGAAGACATATATCATCGAGTCTAAGGAATTTTTATATATTTCTAAAGTTAAATTATCTTTTGACCTATAGGGTGGGGATATCAGGCTATACATATTTTGTAAATTTGTGTTACATGTTTTAATTCATTCTTTTATATCCCTTTTGAGGGTGGTAAATTGTTGATACACAACTCATGTGCTTACTTTATCACCAAATTGGGCAATAAAAGTATCACTAAACTGATCCCATCCTATGATGGAGTCTTCCATCAAGTTGAGGAACTAATCATAAGATGCATCTCAGAAGGTAAAAGGAAAAAGGTGGTACGCCACATCCTCATGAATTACATTAATTAGCCTCAAAGATGATTTAAATGACTTTACATGCTCTTCAATGGTTACTCTATCGATGGGGGTGAAGAGAGGCAAATATTTTTCCAGGTTACTTGGTAGATCATGCACAACTTTAGGGACATTGATGGAAGAGCCAACTAACCATGCCATGATTGGGAAGAGGGGTGGAAAATTTTGATTAGATGGGGAATTTTTTTGGGTCCTAGACTTCATGTGTTTTCCTTTATCTTCTATTGCATTCTTATGAATATTTAGGGATGTTAAACGGAATTAGGGTTTAGATTGGGATCTTGTTATAATCCTAGGCAACTCCAAGATGTAGAACATGTATTAATGACTAGAGAATAGGAAAACTTCAAAGGTAGATTCATAGGTGTCAAATACTACAAATATCAGTAAAATTATTATATAAAAGCCTAAGATCAAGTAGCTTTACCTTTATATTTGAGGATCTAATCTTTGAAACCTTAGATTTTTCAATACCTACACAAATATTATTAGTTTTTCACGTTAGCCTGCAAAGATCAGTGTTAGACCAGCATTCCAAAGCATTTATATGGCCAGTTTAAAAATATAAGAGTATTTAAGCCTTTAAAAACATCCTTCATCATAAATATACATGAAGGTTTACTCAATCCTATGAGAATTAGATCAATTATGATCTTAAATGCCTAGATTCAATACAAGCAAGGTCTCAGTGATAAACCTTTGCAAAAATTCTTACAAATATCTAGATTATTTACCAGATTTCTAGTAACCTTTGCAAATATGACCAAAAAAAACCTTCAATATGCCTAAATAATGAGGTATTTCATTTATTTTTAAGGTTCTACATATATTTAGATAGCAAAATTTTCAAATTTATACGAATGAGTACTAACTTTGATGGAAATTTTTAAATAATATAAAGATTCACATAAATAATGTAGATCTTAAGTGTTTTTTAATAATATTTGTTTACTTTTAATAAATTACACATATATTTAATGAAGTACACTATAATTTCACCAAGATGCATGAAAGTAATTGTAGAGGGACCCTCCTTCTAGTGCTAGCTTTCTTTCCCTTCATGTTGATGCACTTAATGTGCTCCCTATGTCATTGGGGAATGGGAGGAAAATAATAAACTCAATTTTAAGTCTTGGAAGATTTGGGGCTTGAGTTGTTTACACAACTACTACTGAAAATAGTAGAACAACATAGATATGGCCACCACTTGTAAGTCTGCAAGTAGACCCTATTATAGGGATAGCAGATTATATGCAGTGACACTTTATTTTTTGCTAATCTTTGTGAAATTGCTCTAGAATTTTCTAATTATGGTCCAAGCACGAACAAACCATGGATATTTATAGAATGATCTAAAATAAAGTGAATCATGGGTAGATCTAAAGGTAAGCAAGGTAAGGCAAAAAATAAAGTTTGCTTCAAATGATAAAAGGTGTCAATTCTTCTAACTTCTATAACAATAATAGGTAAAACTAACATTCACCACCCTTAGTGCAATAACTAAATCCAAATGAAGATAGTTGAGACTTCAAAGGAAAGGAGATACATATATCTAAAATCCTATCTTGCATGCAAGTTACATATTCACATTAAATTGAATAAGCACATTCAAATATATAAATAAGATGAAATAAAGCACATAAACTAGCATATTTATTAGCCCAGTGTTAAACTTAAACAAACAAATCCATACAATTATATTATTGATATATTAGTTAATAGAAAAGAAACCATTAATTCTCTAAAGCATGAAAATCAAAAAATACAAGAAACACAATAAATCACTCAAACAATCTCATGAATTCTTGGCTCTTTTGCATTAATTCTATAATAATTGTTCTTATTTTTATTATAATGAGGTGGAATACCCCTTATATATAGGCCTTAAAATACCTATGCAAGTTTGAGTGGGCCCATTAAAATATTCCCAAATGCATCCAAGTGGTTTTAGCTTTTGAAAAACAATAACTAAAATGCAACATATTATAATGCAATATTATAAATTTGAATCTACAAAACATAGTTGAATATTCCTCAAGGCCCTAGAGGAGGTTATGGAGGTGCTTGTTGTTGTTTCCTTTGTTTCTCTACCTCTTCCTTTGTCCAAAATTCAGCACATACTAAGTGATCCTAGTCAATTTGGATGAAATACAGGATCATAGGTGAGAATAAGTTAGGCATTTCTTGAATAAGCATGTCATGCTCTATAAGTATAGGTCTCAATGCTTCTTTAATGGCCTCAGCTCTCTCTATCCTTTGGTTGGCAAAATCCACAATTTTCATTACCTCAATGGAAGTCTTAGCATTGTATATGTCCTACTGGAACTTTGTAACAAATACCTTCATTTGAGCCATAAATTCTTGGTCATCCATGAAGTTTCCATTAGGTTTGGTCACCCTAGTGACCATAGCATCTTATAACAAGAGGGAAATCTTGAACTCTATCTTTTCTAAGTATGCAATTACATCCTTAACTTGTTCCATCCACCTTTTCAATAGTATCCTTAAATTCATCATTATGGTCTATGTTGGGATGATGTCTTCAAATGGCATCATAGAGTGCAAGTTTTTGGTGATATTTAATGACCACATTATACTGTAGAGTCCCATCTTCTTGTCATATCTTCATGACCTTGTATAAATTGAAAACATTGATGACCATGTTGATTACCTAAATAGTAGTTTTTTGGGGCACTATAGGTAATGTTTGTTCCCTCAATATCTTTATCTCTTGTTGCATACCTCTCATCAAGGCTACTCTAGATTATGTATTGGCTTAGATCATGGATACAATATCCTCTACATACTCATCTACTTCACCTAGGCCAACCTTCCTCTTTTTTGTTAAAGTGAAGAGGGACTCTTCACTTTCATGAGCCACAACTGTTAGGATCTTACAGTACAATTGATTACTTTTGTGCAAGCAACTAAACACGAAATTAAACCAGAATAATAAGTAACTAGAAATCAAAATCAGAAAAGAATAAGAGATACAAGAAACAATGAAAACTTGTATTAAACTCTTCCAGAAGGAAATACAATTAAAGAAATCTCTCTTTCTTCCACACCTCTCAGATGTACAGATCTCTTTCCCTCAAGAGTTCTCTCTCACAATTACAAACACAATTCAACTACTTGAATTGATTCACTCTTTTTCTCATACCTATCTACAAGCTATGAAGATATATCCCTATTATATATAATTAGGGATCATGAGCTATGCATTCTCCACCATCAGATACACCTCTTAATTAAAGGTTTAAATCAGTCTTGCCAAAAATAGAAATGCGGACTCAATACTAACAATTAAACTTATCATGCAAACAATCTGTTCATCCACAAAAATAGACTTCTAGAATGCATAGGTGATTGACATTGGTCCCTATCTTCTTGCATATGATCGATGTTGGCCGATGCATAATCGACGTTGGCAGCCTTTGGTCGATCCCTGACTGATGTCGGTTGATCCTGACCGATGACAGTGACTATGTAGTCTAGCAACCTCTGCATTTGCTCATCTGGTGTAGCTTTTAGCTTCACACCTCAACAACAATTGAACTACACTAGGGCTACTCAACCTGGCTCCTCACCACTCTTTTCATTGCACCTATAGTAGCATCAAATTTCATACCAATTTATTATGTAGAGAGGACTACATGAGGTCTCTCTTGTCTTTCTTCTAGTATAATATATGTGACCCAATTTGGGACAATAGTAGGTATTGACTTTATTGGAGGTGGTGTAGCTAAGGTAGAGGCTAGATATGTAGTAAGAATGTGTGGCAAGTTTGTTGGGTCCATCTTCCCAAGTGTGCCAAATAGAGTTCTTGCAAGGCCCATATTTAAAACAAATGAAGGCAATTTTAGAGGCATATTGACCTTTGCAATCATAGCAATATTGAAAGGGGATGTAGGTAAAGGTGGATTTAGAAAGGTGAAAAGTTTTGAAATGGGACTTAATGGCCTTGATAATGTAGGGAAACCAATAGCAAGTGATGCACTTGTTATTACTACCTAGGAAGAAGTGGGGCCTATAGCCTGACTAGCACTAGTGTATTGGGAGCCTAATGAAAATGTAATATTTTTAGTGGCAAGAGAATTGAAATGGGGGATAGTAAATCCCAAGGAACCACTAACTTGGCTCATGCTAGTATCAACTAAGGAATGATCAATGGTAGTTGTAATTGTTGGTGACATTGAAGATGATGGAACAATAATGGTAGGAGGAGCAAATGCAAAAGCAAATGTAGTTTGAAATGTACTTACAACTAGAAAATAATGCAAAGGTGAGGCACTTACATTGAGAGCTTGTGCTTCAATGGTAGCCTATGGTGTGATAGTGGGAGAAAAATCAATAGTGGTCTTGTGTTCCCTTTTGATCTTGTATACTTTATTAATGTTTCTTCCAACCAATGCTGACACTTCTTCCATAGAGAACTCAATTCCTTGTTACAAATCCTCAAGGTAAATAGTAGCAGGTTTAGGTTGACCTAAGCTTTCTACGATGGCTCTCATAGTAGATATAGAGATTAATTTGGGATTTTGGGAGGGGTTAGGTTGACATTAGATCTTCCTTACTCAAAGCTTGGAGGTAAGTCTTAGATGCTTGAAGTGGTAAGTCATGGAGGTCTACTTGGAATGTTCCTAACAAGAAGAATGTTGTCTTCATCTTCTTCATCTCACCCTTCATCATAGTCAGCATCAAACATGTTCTCATTTACTGGTAGTGGCTGAGACTTATAAATATCTTCTTTTTCTTCTCTCTATCTAGTCTCATTTCCATCTCAATGTTCTTTATATCATTCTTGAACACCACCTCATCATTAAAATAATCTCTATATATCCACTCATCAACTTATTATTTGTGCTTATATTCCATTACCACATCCTTCTTGAATTTGAATAGATGCTTAGCAATGAGATTATTGGGATCCCATGCTCTGAAGTCATCTTTGGGCAATAGGTATGAATCCCTATGCCTAGTAGCTATAACAATATCATGCCACTTGGTAATTTTAGCCCTCCCCAATTTGTAAGGGACCTTATAGGGGGTCATCTTCTTCTTGTTCCTAAAGACTCCATCAAATCCATGTAGAAGTTGATAGGCCATTTCTTCCTTAGTTAGCTTCATTAGTACAAACCTCAACAATCTAAGAGGGGCCACCATCACTCATATCTTGATAACTGTGTAGTCTAGGTATAACTAGTAGCTACCCATGTCCCTCAAGGTTTGCCTTATTTTAGGGGGAACCCTATATAATTCACATTTAGCAATCGATTTATAAAATACTAGGTAGAAATATTCTATGATCACTCTTAAATTACATCTAAAATGATGGACATGCATAGAAAAAAAGCACTGAGGCATAACCTTTTGATGCTCAAGAGACCATGAATTTTGACCGAGTTGAGCAGTTGCACATATTACATCCAGCAAGTAGCTTATCATAAATAAGGGGGCACCATTCTTGTAAGTGTCCTAAATTTCATACATTAAGTTATTGTTGATAATTTCCCCAAGTGGGGGAATCTGTTGGTCTTTTAGGATTATTTGCAGTAATGGAATAGCCCTTATGTCCACATAGGTAATTTATGGATTACTGAATATTCTATTCAAGAGGGATAGACTAATTTGGATGCCATATCTGAATCATTGGATGGGTAAGTTTCTTTGATCATCCATGAAGAAATCTCCTATTGGATCAATCACCCATGAATCCAAGACCTTCTCCAGGGAGTGCACATTGTACTAGTTGTTGATGATGACCTGGTTATATTCTATCTATGGTGAGGGAAGGTCATAGTAATTCATGAATCTTAGTCCTAATATGAAATCAATGGGGAGCCCTTGGGATATTGACTTAAGTATTCCATTTTCACACTTTGACCTCCCAAAAATACCATAAACTAGGTCAGTGCATAGCATGACCTATGGCTTAGCTATTTCCTTATGGAGGCCAACTACATTAATGATAAGGATATCAAAATCCAATTGGATTATATGAGGCATGATTTCATCCTCATCAACAACCCTAGCTGATTTTATATTGAATTATATGCTATTATAATGCATGTTACCAGATGTTATGGCCTTAGGAATGAATTCAATATCTTTGAAGACTACTAAAGTACCATTTTAAAATAGGAAGTCATAATTCCTAAAATGATTTCTATTACCTAGAGTATAATGACCTACTTGTGCCATTTTTTGTAATACTTTAGTTAGAAATCAATGTCTCTTTTTATCCCTCTATAACTTTCAAGTTTTGATCATGGTGGTCATGAGTGCAATCTGTTAATAGCTTGAGCTTTTTCAAATTATGAGAACATAGACAGTAGAGAAAAAAAACACGTATAGGTAAAAAGTACAAAGAAAAATAGCCTTAATTGTGTATCTTTTTGAATGACTACCCTAATTAGTGAAATGTTGATGGTGATCCTAGTTTGTGCCATATTAATGGTGATCTTGTCTATTTTGCATATATTTGAAACAATCTTCAAACTATTGTTTTTAGTAATTAAGTGCACTAGAATTCAATTTATATTTAATTTGAATTTGATTTGCCATAAATTTTAGCTTTAAAGATAGAGATTTCCACTTTTAAACACATGGTTGCCACCTCATATCTAGCTAAGTACTCATGTGGCCTGAATATGACTAATATGCTTAGTTGGCTCTAAATCTAGACATGTGGAACCTTTTGATTTCCTCTTAGATTCTCATGATGCAACTTTATTCGATGAATCATTTGTATCTCACCATATGGTGTCTTTTAATTCATAAAAAGTTCTCAAGTGGTGCAATTTAATGCTTATTGGCCATATGAATGCCATGCATCACTCTCATGGGAAATCATAGCTTTATTTTCCAGGTGTCTCTCTTAAGAGGCTTTTGGAAAACTATTAAAAAAATTGGCACTAATTGAATGACTTGGGTGGAGATATGTATCTTTCTCAATGGTGATCTCATGGATCTCAGATAGAAATAGTATAAGAGTGACACATGGCATCATCACATAAGCCCAAAGGGAACACATGTCATTATTCATGGGTTATTGTTTGTTCTTATACCAAATGTCATTCTTAGAAGGTGCCCCAGATAGTTATATATCATCAAACCTTGATCGAATGGCTCAGGTACAACTACATGTCTTCCTTTCAATCTCTCATGAACTTTGGATGGATGTAATGTGATGTGAACATGTGGTGAAATTAAAATAACTTTAAAGGGGCATGCATCACCTCGAAAGGCCACTTGGGTCTAGTTGGTTGGCATTGAGACATGAGATATCATCTTGTGAGATTATGTAATATATAAGGACATGTGGAGGATGTGTGGTAGCTTGAATTGAATGAGATCACTCATGAGGATTAAAATCCTTACATGTATCCTTAGTATTTAAATTCCAATAGCTAACTTCTCATGAGCCCTCTAGATGATGCCACATAGCTCATGGACTTGGTAGATTTGCTCTAGATATCTTGTACAAGATACAATGAATCCTTAAGGCATTGTGAGTCTTGGTGAGATGGACACCTATCATTTTAAGCCATAGTTTAAAATATGATGTCCCATAAGGTGTCATAAATTGTAACTTTAATTTGACATCATGCAAGGTCAAGCAAGAAACTAAGCTAGCTTCTTAAAGACGTCATAGCCCATCTTAGGTAAATTTAAATAAGTTAAAAGCAAAACTTTGTAATCAAATGCCTTAAACATAACATAATGTTAGTCCAATAAAACCCAATGAAGTTTATTGTGTTTATGTCTATTAGAGAGCCAGATCACATTTTTCTTAGCAAAGCTTGTCTACATATCATTGAACTGTCCATGGTTAATAATCCATTGTTGAATAAAAATTGAAGAAGATTTGTAGTAATTTTAATATTTCTAAGTGTCAATCCTTAATGCAAGATGAATTATTAACTAAAATTCTATAAACACAAGTACTGGTGATTTCAGTCAATTTTCCATGCAATCAAATGGTTAATATGCTTACCATCTTAGGTATTTTTTAAAATTGAAGAAAGGAGGGTCCCCATTCTGAGAATAGGGGAATGTTGATTATTAATAGGAACATTTGGATTTGTATTAGAATGTTTTTTTAAATTTTTATTTTATTATATTTTGATCTAATGATTTCCAATCTTAATGGTAGATTGTGTATTTGGGTGTTTTATATATAATTTTTATATCTAAATCAATTTCTCAAATTTATCATCTCACATAAGCAACCTTTTTTTATAACAAAGTATGTTTGCATGGAACTTATAACATTTGTGGTGGATTTATAAAACTAAAAAATTGTATCCTTGAGGAGAGTACAATTAAAATTGGACAATAATTATTTGATGTTAGCAAATACAGATTCATGATATATCAATTAAAATATGGCAAGAAATCAAAAAGGTATGAGCTTGGTATAAAATAAATAGCTGTTTGAAAATTTATGGTCAAATTTAGGGAGGAAAATTTTTATGAGTATGCAAGGCACATACATAGAGTTCGATAATTAGATGGAAAATTAAAGTTAATAAATGGAACATTCCCACTTAGTTATATAATTTTAGGAGTTGAATTTGTTAAGAATTACACATTAAAACCACAAATGGAGGTTCAATCATAGTACTACCACTTAGTACATGTTGTCATTTTGTGCATATAGCATTCATTTTCATGTATCTAATACTACAAATCAAGATCAAAAAATATTAAGTGGGTACCATTTATATGTCATTGATGATCGATCACATTCTATAAAGTATGCACAATGTTGTTTTATAAATTTTCTATGGGAATTTAACTAAGAGGTGCATTACTTTAAATCAACATTATATTTGGTAAGATAATTTCACATCATAATTTAAGAACACAAAGATTTTTTATTATTTTATAAATAGCATGTGACAACTGGCATAAAATATATTTGGTGTTTTCATAAGCCTATTCGTGGAAAAGGGGAGAATGATGGTGTCAAAGCATGTGTGAAAATAACCCTTTTAAGAAAGGAGTTGATGTTCAAATATGGAAATGATTTGACTGATGTAAAAAACCATTATTTAATGGTGTAATAATAAAATATTCCATGGTGCTCAATAAAACTCTAATGTTCATAAATATTTTTGGTTGATGGAGGAATAAAATTTAGAAAGATATGAGGGTTGTATGACTATAACAGGATCGAGTGAGTGCCATTTTTTTTTTTTCTCAAATGTCATTTCTTAGACAATTCATATAAGTAACATGGCATTTTTTTGTTCTTTATATGTGTAATTTATTTATAATGAGTGAGGCACAAGAGTGGGTGGATGAATGGAGTTGTAAACCTCTAAGTCTAATTGACACATATCATATTCCACCAATATTACAACTTATGGATATGACATCGTCACATGATTTTGACCATGTATCTGATCTAGTACAACCATGTATGAGATGAATTTTAAATCAAGTACGAGATCAATCATTATGTACTAAATTATCATCATCTATCAACATCATTATTAAAAAAATGTTTTATTTTATGATGCAAGGCAAGTTTTTAAAGTTATTGTAGATAAGGATAACAAAGAGGGAACATATTATTACTTATGTTGGTGTGTAGAAGAAAAAAATAAATTGACTTCCCCAGTCATAGATGGGGAAAAATGACTATCCCACTAGGTTTGTGGTAGTTACAAAAACATGGCTTTGATGACATCCTATCAAAAATTTAGATGTAAGGTTTTTTGAAGACTATGAAATATATAGGAAGATGTTGCACTATTCAAATTTGGTTCTTTAAATAAATTTTCAATTGCTCAAATATTAGGGGAAGCCATTAAATAGGAATTTATGGAAGGTTTTTGAGTTTGACCATGAATCAATTATTGCTACTATCAAGAGTAGAGTAGATCCTATGGGTTCATTGGATTGAATTTCTAAGGTATGATGAGTTCTCAAATATAAATGTGTTTAATTTTATTAAATTTTATTTATTTTTGAGATATTAAATATAAAATTTAATTTAGTTGTCTTAATAAAAAATTTATTATATGTTAGTGGTACCAAATATGCTGCCACCTTCATGTGGTTGGCATCATTAGTATATAATTTCATTATCTTGAAACTAAGAGAAGCTTAATAAAAACTTAAGACAAATTTGTACTATTAGTATAGAATTGCATATTCTCTTGAGGTTGTATCCTAATTGGACATACTCCACCTTCAATGTGGTGGATATTCCAATTTTTAGTTGCAAATCACTAGAGGTGGAGATCTCTAACTACAAATTGAATTTTGACAACATTTGTTGTCAATGCTTTTGCATGCCAGAGTAGTTGAAAAAATGCATATATGAGCGTATTTAGAGTTATTATTCATGGGCACATATTTAATTTACATATCTTGATTTTTTGGAAGTGGTTTCTTTATAAGGGAAGGTCCCATAAGTGGAAATGTTAATTGGAAGAAATAAACTTGTCACTTAACTATGTAAAAATAGAATTTCAGGACTAACCACTCTATCATCTTCCATCGATTCATCTCTTATGTTCAATCAAAATGATCCAAGTTGAAATTATAGGGGTTTTACATGAATTGATAGTTATTTTGGTTCGTGTAAATGACTTGTGTTTTTGCGTTATGTGTGTCTAAATTTTGCCTAAAATTATAATTTTTTCATACAAGGAAGGACATTCTTAAGGCCAAAATGGATACTTTGTATCCTAACTAGCCATAATATAAGGCAAATAATGTGTTCCTAGACATTTTTTCACCACCATATACATTATGGTGATTCCATTTTTAAACCAAAAAGAATTGGAGGTGGAAATATCCAACTATGGCTTGAATGCTGACAATATTTGTCAAAGTTTTTATGTGTTGGACTAGTGTAAAACACATGTATCCAAGTGGATTCAAAGTTTTTGGTCCTATGAACATATGTAATTTTCATATCTCAATGTGTTAGAAGTGATGGATTTTCAAGGGGAGGTCCTAGAAGAAAAAATTTCTAGTGGAGGAAACAAACTTATCTTTTGACTGCATAAAAATAAAATTTTAGAATCGATCACTATATCTTATGCCATATATTCATCTATTATTTTATATCAATGTGATATAAGGTAAAATTATACGGATTTTACATGCATGTTATTATTCTTTCTATTCTTTTAAATGACTTATAGTTTTTTTTTGGAAGTTTTCCTAAAAAATTGCATTTTTTTAGGGAAGGATGTTCTTGAGGCCGGAACGAGTACTCTATCTCTTAATAAATTATATTATAAATAAAATAATATGTTCATAGACATTATTCACAAACCATGATGTTTTTTTAGCCATGAAGCACTGGAGGTGGAGATCTTCAACTATTGTTTCATTATTGGCAACATTTATTATTAATATTTATGTGTGTTGAAGTTTCAAAAACAAGTATCCAAATGGATTTGGAGGTCATGGTCTTGGGAAAATATGTAATTTTATTATATTTATGTGTTTTAAGTGATCAATGTTTAAGGAGAGGTCTCGAAAGCAAAAAAAATTATTGGAAAAAATAATTTTTTCCCTTGACTACATAAAAACATCATTTTAGGCCTGATCATTATATCATTTGCTACAAATTCATCTCTTATTTTTAATTTATATGCTTTAGGTTTCAATTATAGTATTTATAATTCATGTGACGTCTCTTTAAATTCATGTAAATTACTTATGATTTTATTTTTATACGTCTCTGAAGTTTACCAAAAAACTAGAAAAAAGAATCATATAGGGAAGGATGTTATTGAGGCAAGAACAAGTACCCCATCTCCTAACCATGTGTAATATAAGGAAAATAATGTATTCCTAATTTTTTTTCACCACCCCAAATTTTGTGATGATTTTATTTTCAGCCATGAAGCACTAGAGGTGGATATCTCCAACTACAGCTTTAATGTTGACAATATTTGTTGTCAATGTTTTAGTGTGTCAGAGTAAATGAAAAAACATGTATCCAAGTGGATTTTAAGGTCATGATCTTGGGAACATATGAAATTTTTCTAACCCAACATGATGGAATTGAAATATTTACAAGGATAGGTCCTATAATAATAAATTTCTATTAGAATAAATGAACTTATCTCTTGACTACATAAAAATAACATTTCAACATTGATCAATATATTGTCTACCATAAATTTGTCTCTTATTTTTTATTTATGTGATTTTTTGTGAAAGTATAGGATTCAAAATGCATTTGATATATATTTCAATTTTTTAAATTAATTACAATTATTCTTTTACATGTGTTTTAAGTTCGCCTAAAAACTATAATTTTCTCATATAGTCAAGGATGTTCTTGAGGCCAAAACGAGTACTCTATCTCCTAATCAGGCATACTCTGAGACAAATAACATGGTCCTATCCATTATTATCCACCCATGAATAATAATAAATGATATATAAATAACTAATATATGTTTTTCTACCATTTTTTAAATGAAATGTGAGTTAACATCATCTATATCCATAAAATACAATTCACTAATATTATTCATAACAGAAGTATTATGGTATCACTCTATGGTGAATCCATCCAATTTCCATGCCTCTTCATCAATTCCAATACTTGTATTTGGTCCATCTAATTCTTTTAACTCCCATAAATACTTTGTTTCCTCTAAGTCCTTTTTTTGGCTTTTTATTTATAGATCATGTTACTCTTGCATGCTCTGATACATCATTATTCTTGCCCTACTATTATCTACAAATTATTTTTAGCATGAAAACTTCTCCAGAAATATCATATATTTTCCTTGGGGTTTAGAGTTTAAAATTTTAGCTCTATTCATGGATTTTAAATGTGGCAAATTCCATACAAGAACAAATTATTCATGACAAATATTAATAGAGTGTATATATTTCATGTTAACCACATGAATATAATAAAAGTGGGTGATTAATAGATTTAGGAAATGGGTTTTGTAGTTAAATCCAAGAAAATATGGGAAAGTAATAATTTTAAAAATATTTTAAACCCTAAATTGGATAAAGGGGATGTCCGACATTAGCAGTATAATAGGGTTAAGAATATAAAAATGACAATACACAAGGGTGATAATCATATCTATAATAGGTCAATTAAATGATAAACTTAGATATAAGCATACACTATATTTATTATGTTGAATATAGGTTAAATATAGAAATTAAAACTAAGTTATGCATGGAAATGACAAAGAAGTAATATACTTAGTTTTATCTAATGCTAACACAATGTTGGATCTCGAATAGGTAGAAATCAGGATAGAAAGATTCTAAAATAGTTATTATATTTTGGATCTAACCCTTATGTCACTCTAGATACTAACTTTATCTTGATATGGTTACATTGATGCTACTATTTAGGTTTGATGTAATTTTATAGTACGAAATACCTACTATAAAGGGATGCAACCACTTGGATAATTTTGGGTTTGACTTTGTCTTTGCTCTGGTAGATTTAGATCTAGGTCATGGATTGTCATTCCTCATGAAATTTTAAAACCATAGTTATTTATCTTCATAGTGACCTTAGGGGAAAATGGGTTAATGGGAATACAGTTTAGATCTAAACCCAAAGACCATATTATTAGTGGGCATTGCCTACATATCCAATACTCTAGAAGAGGGCCTCAGACTGATATAGTTCTCCCCTATCTGTTGGCTTGTGTATGAATCATGTAATATGTATAAATCAAGTATAATAGTGACCTCACTTTTAATATGTAAAATCAAGTTTTTGGGATGCTCCTTTAGTACTTTATACCTGTATATGTGATGTACCTATGATTGGTATGGAAATAGAGAAGCTTTGTTCAATTGAATGTTTAATAGATTGCTTTTGATAAGTTACCTTGGTATCTATTGGTCTTTACTAAGTCTTGTAAGTGAGGAATGAATGAGGGTTGATCTTGATTTTATATCAATCCTTTTAGATAATTAAATCACATAAAATCACTTAAACTAACCATTGGGATACGTTTCATTTGTAAAATAGATGACTTTATGGCACTAGACACTTATGTTAGGTCAAGACACTAATGTCGATGTTAATGTTTGTCTTGAATGTTAATTTCCATGGAGTATAAAATTAAGTACATGTTCAAAACTTATAGAGATGGAATATAAGTACATTTTAATCATTTTGGGCAAAATAGAAGGTCTAGGTCATAAACATGACATTGATCAGGCTAAGAGATAGGCTAAGGGGAACAAGATAGAGCAGATTCAAGACGTGCATAAGAAGGAAAGGTCCATAAATAAGAGGAACAACTAAGGTCTAATTTTTCCAAGTGTACAAGACTCAGGTGTGATATAATCCATAAATATCATCTATATTTCCCCCTTTAATCTAGTAATGAAATTGCTAGTTTAAAATAAATTAATGAGAAACATGGGTGTGTATAACACACCTTGTCTTTGTGTGTGCCCAGATTGAGTGTTTTTATAGTGATTGAATTTCAACTAAGATCATGTTAGGATTTAAATTTCTTGAAATAGATTAAAATTGAAAGAGCAAGGTTTAGGATTACACATGTGTGTTGATATCACCACCTTGCCTATTGACAAGTTGATTTGAAAAATATGTATCATTGTAAGGCTTTAAAACTAAGATTAGGAAAACTATAGATAAATCTTGAAAGTGAATATATGTATATATTGTAAGGCCCATGCCCCCAACCTTGGAACAAAATTGAATTGCCAACTGGTAGTTGAGATTATCTCAACCATGCAACCCAATGATACTTATAACCTAATGAGGTTAGATGATACAATCAATTTCAACCAAAAAACTTGGTAAGATTGAGTGATTTAATCACCTCAGCCATACCAAAAAGTGAACCAACTACTACATTGGATTGGTTCAATAATGTCCATAAAATTCTATAAGGTATTAGAATGAAAAGGTTTGTGATGTGGTAACGATCCACAAAATAGTTTTAGAATTTGAAACTGATTTTGATTTTGTAATATTAAGCACACATTTCATAGTATATACACCTTAGACATGTCTCATGCTAAAATTGTGTATAAAAAGGGTACCAATGTATATAATTATGCTGAATTTGTGAATCTAAATCATATAATTGTAGAGAACATACTTCCAAAGCATTCCCCCTCTATATATGGAGAAATATAAAAATTGATATAAGTACTAATGTGGATAACATGTTTCCAAAACATACCCCCACTTTAATCTGGAGATTCTGAATACTTAATAGGTATGGAGAAAATGCTTCCATAACATGCGCCCCCTGATTCTAAAAATTGTGCCAAGTGTGGAGATCACGCCTCTATGACATGCCCCCACTAATATGCCCCCTCTTTGAGGTGAGGTAAAGATATGAACTGGTAGTTACCTTACCTCAGAAGGATAAGACAACTTTATAATCTTTGAATGTAACCATGTAGCATATAAAGGAACATGTCTAGGTATATATAGCATCAAAACATATAACACTAGTGTGATCACATGAAGGCCTAATATGCATGATGAGAATCATGGCAATGTATAGATAGTAACAATACAATCTCAATAATAAAATAAGCACACACACAAGATCACTCAAAATTAAGTAAAAATGTAATCATCTAAGGAGATTGCAAACAAGGGGCATGTTCAAATGTTGCACAATCTAAGGAACATGACTTAGTTAAATGTCCATAAAAGTAAGGATGGCATATTCAAACACCCACACTATAAACAATGACATATGTAAATGTCAAAGAGATCGCACATAGGCATAGGGGCCACAAGCAAAGGATCATATTCAAATGATTAAACAAGGCATACAATAGTAAGGTAAGACATTCAAGTAAGTGCATAAATTAAAGTATGATAAATTGACATAAACATGCCATAGTAGCCCATGGATGAAATGTGTTAGATAAAAATGTCAAGTGTATATCATATCATGTACCATGTGTAAGAAATAATCATGGATAAAGGCATGTGTAATCACAAATGTAATCTTAAACATGATAATGAAATGAGTTCATTGAACCATATAAAATGTGTGTATCAAGGTCAAAGAAGTAATGCCCCCAATGTTTGCATGAAGTAAGTAGAGGTAAGACCTAACATCTAAAATAGGAATAGATCATGGATTTGTGTATGCCTATATCACCCTCAAGTAGAAGTATGACACACATGTGTGTATTTAAAGGTAAATAAATATTCAAACCATCAACATGGGACTAACACATAGATACCAAACAGCTAATAGATCATGTAGGTGCCGAACATATTTTTAGATTTATTTGAATGTTTTTGATTTTTTTGGTATTTTGGAATGTTTGAACCTATGATGCCATCCAATTTATGGTCATATATATCTCCCTAATGTGAACTCAATGTAATAACCTTATGACATTGTCAAGGATCATGTCTAGGTTAAATATATATCACAATAGTATCATTGATGCTCTATATATGTAAAATAGGACTTTGTGGTCAAGACGTGCTAGGAGTAATAGTATAAGGGGTTCATAGAACCCATCATTGAGTGATCTATGGTTTCTATGGAATATTAGTAATAGGAAAATGTGTAGGTTCTCTAGATATCTAAACATGGTATGTATTAGATGAGGATTCCATAGAATCCACTGTATGTCTCTAATGTAATGGTGTCATAAGTACTAGCTACCTAGTAAAGGGGATTGTCTATTGATTATTATAGTCATATAAAATGTCACTTGAGTGTAATGAGTGTTACTTAAGACCACCCATCCCTAGCTTAGCTATAGACCTATCAAAGGGCCTCTTTTGACACTTATCTAGCTATTGTGTGAGCCTTTACAGATCCCTAAGCATTTTAAAATCAATACTATACCCTTCCCTAGTGCCTCAATTTTTACCACCTAGCATTGTATGTTGGACACTAGAACCCTGCATTAGTGTCCCACTTTTAGCACCAATGTTCCTTGCCTAATTTCAATCCCAATGGATATATTTTAAATTCTTAAGAAACATAAGGTTGGCCTAGAATTTCAAACCCCACACAAGCACCAAATCAGTATATATATGGATTAAAGTGATATATATATATATATATATATATATATATATATATATATATATATATATATATATATATATATATATATCACTTTAATCCATTTATCCACTATATGG
This sequence comes from Torreya grandis, assembly GCA_037957365.1. Lineage (NCBI taxonomy): Eukaryota > Viridiplantae > Streptophyta > Pinopsida > Cupressales > Taxaceae > Torreya > Torreya grandis. The sequence goes on from JARHVA010000208.1 coordinate 3,042,870, forward strand.
AAATCATATGAAAATTACATAAATAAGTTTAGAAAAAGTTATGAAAATCAAGGTTATTGATCCCTCTCATACCCTACTTCTACATACAATCATATACATCCATCATAAGCCATGAATACATAGATTTATAGTCTCAATACTCATTAAAATTACATAGGTCAACACTCATATTAGCATTCATTTTAAATTACACCAAGCACTTAAGTGGGAGAACTACATTGGGTTTGATCCCTCTTTAGAGTATCGGTATGTATGAAACTCTCAACATAGTGGGGTGTTGAGGATGTTTAGCCTACCTAGCTAACATCACACTTTTGATACTTGTGCCACTCAAATACCCTAACAACATATAGGTCTAGGGTTTGCTCCTAAATCATCTCAATACAATGCACAGATAGTGAATCAAAGATCATCCACATAGGTACAAGTAGGTCAAACCTAGTCAGAGGTGCACCTAGAAGATCAGATAGTTCCTACACAAAGGAAATAAGCATGAAAAGTAGGACACTAGTGCCCTAATGCTACTATCTAAGGTATAATACTACTATCTAAGGGAGTTTATAACACCTAAAACCTATTTTTAACACTCAGATCTAATTCTACACTAGTTTTCAACCTTCATATAATCTATCTCAGTCAATTTCCATCTAATTACTTATTTGTGTCATTCATTGTTATTCTTAGAAATATCACATTAAGTCAATTCTTATATAAATTAGTAGCTATCTTTATTTCATATTTGTACCTTGATTTACTATACTCATTCCCTTTAACAACCTAGGTCTTACACTTTATAAACCCTCAAAATTTAAATCACTTACCCTTTTGTAGTGAATGAACCTTAGTAGGATTGGTAATTAACTATCTAGGCATAAGTTTATCTTGTTCAAGAGGATTTTCATATGGAATTTAAAAAAATATAACTACCTGATTGGCATGAATGTATTTAACACATCCATGCACTATAAAAGGAGCTGATCGAAGTGTATGAATCCAAAGTATTCCCAATAACATATCAAAAATGTTTATGGAAAATAGGATTGAAAAGGTAGTAACCACTTGTGCAAGACTGACCTGTAAAGGTAGGTCAATATCACCAAGAACCTTCTAAGAGGTCTATCAAATGTTCTAACTGATCTAGTAGAAGGATGTAAATCATTATGAGTATAACCCAAGGACATATATAATGTCATGGTGAAAAAAATAATGCTTGCACAATTATCGATCATAACACTATGTATAGGGTTTTTATCAAGGTATTCTCAAATGAATATTTGAGTCATCATCCTTAATATTGCTATCATCAAAAGTAATAAATGGTCTCTGAACCTTAGGAGGAAAATGTCATGTGTAAGTACCAATAATCCCATCTAATGGGTGTCCATAATGTGATGGAGGAGGATGTGCATTATATGTTATTTGTACTTTTAGATCCTTTTTAGAATGGTCTTGGAAAGGATTATTAAATATTTTTTATTTGTGGTGATCACCAAGATGTGAATATAATTCATTTTGAGGGTCCTCAAATTTAAGCTTTTATTCATCAATAAGATCTTGTATCTTATGTTTCAAGGTAAACCACCTACCTATAGAATGCCATGGTCCTTGATGATAAGCAAAATAAGAATTCACATCATATTCATTAGGTAGAGGTTGACTCATATCAACCTTGATAGGATGAGGGAGAGATACAAACTAACACTCTACTTACCATGGGAGTAATGAAGCTAGAGACTTGGGTAAACATGTAAATTATCTCTTTGGTGCATTGGATAAGATAAGTTGATTAGGTTGTTTTAAAAATATGTTAATCATGGTGTTTATTTCCTGTTTAATCTTAGGAGGTTTTACCTTATAGCTTGGTTTGATTATAAATTTGATATTATATGAAGATTTAATTCATGTGTTTTTTTACATACTTGATCTTATTCAATGGCATAAGCTTCATTTCATGGTCCCAAACAACATGGCATAAATCATCAAAAGATTTGAACTTATTAAAAATAATGGACTCATGTAACAGAGAAAGTAAACTTTGCTTGAATATGTCTTACAAATCCTTATCCACCATAATATTGGTTATCTTAGCTATCATTGTATTATATCACAAGACATATTCATTGATAGGTTCACTGGTTCCTTGTTTTATTTTTACAATTTGAGCATAGGAAACCTTTTCAAAAATATTAATGGAAAAGAGTGTTAAAAACTAGTCTACAAGAGGTTTGAGTTCTTTCATGGTTTGAAGAGGTAAATCATAGAACCACCTTAAATCATAATCCTTGAAGCTTCTTAGAATTAATTTGGTCAAAATTTTATCATTGGAGGCATAGTCAAGTCATGTCACATAAAAGGTTTGAATATGTTTTTTAAGATCACCTTTGTCATCATAAATTGTGAACGTAGGTGAAATAAATCTAGTTGGCAAAGAGTGCAAAGATAACTCAAGTGCAAGAGGGTTATGTAACACATATTGTGAATCTATAGCAAAAGGGGATTTTAAAACTTTTTGTTCGATGTTTGTAACCTTGTCCTCAAAGGGATTTATAACTTGAAGGAGTGTTTGAATGGTATACACAGTGGGATTTAGATTAGCAATTTGAGTAGTCACCAAGGGGATGAAAACATGTTTTGAGTAGTAATGGGCATTGAAATAAATATCTATGTTAAAATAATGGGTAATTCCATAATAGATGTAGCAATAGTAGTTTCAGGAAATAAAGGTGCAAACATATAACCTATGCCCCCACTAGATATAGGTGGATAGATGGGAGTGGTCTCAACTATATTACCTTCTAAAGATCATCTTCACTAGGTGATGTAACCTTAATTTTATCTTGTTTACTTATTTCATCTCTTATAACATACAAAAGTGCATCTATTAAGCCCTTGTTATTATTGAGATGAGTAATCAATGCTTTTTTATCTTCCATTTAGAATCAGGTTATATTATTTGCTACAAATTCATCTCTTATTTTTAATTTGTTTGATTTGGGTTTCAATTATAGGATTTATAATGAATTTTATGGCTCTGTTAATTCATGTAAATGACTTACGATTGTATTTTACATGTTTCTGAAGTTCACTAAAAAAATGGGAAAAAGAATTATATAGGGAAGGATGTTATTAAGGCATGAACGAGTACTCCATCTCCTAAACCATGTGTAATACAAGTAAAATAATGTGTTCCTAGTTTTTTTTCACCACTAAAAATGTGGTGATGATGTTATTTTCAGCCATGAAGCCTTGGAGGTGGATATCTCCAACTGTGTCTTTAATGTTGATAATACTTGTTGTCAATGTTTTAGTGTGCCAAAGTAGTTGAGAAAACATGTATCCAAGTGGATTTTAAGGTCATGGTTGTGATCTAGGAATTTGACTCAAGAGAGGATGATTAGTATGGTGTTAGTTTCAAAATAAAAACAAAATGAAAGAAACACACTAACTAGCATAACATCTCTAGCCCTAGACACTAGGGAGAGCTTAGTTAACAAATATGAATAAAACACACAACTAAAATGCAAGAAAAACCCTCTTTTACCTTCCATGGATGCTCCAAAATGCTTGTTGTAGTGGCTTGCTCATTTTGTGCTCATGAATTCCTCATTAATGGAAGCTTGGCTACATCCATCTCTCCTTAACACCTTTTTCTTATAGCTTGGCTTGATTTGGAATCAATTTGGCATGGTAACACTAGTTGCTTAAAGCTTTATAATCAATTCTACATTATAAATTTGCATAATCATGTCTTTTAAAGATATTTGAGCATAATAACTTTGCACCAAAATAGCTTAGAAATGATGTTCATGGCCTCTCTATTTATAGATTTTTGAGAATGTTTAGAATCAACCTAAACCATCCATCCTAAGATTGAGATGTGTGGTTGAAGATTAATTCAATTTTTATAATTATCCTCATCATGACATTAGAAGAAGGGGCAATTAAGAGGCATGGAGGGCATCATGGAAGGCATTGATGAGACATGGAGGGCATGAATCTTGATATTTGTGGCATTTATGGCTTAAAGATATCTTCTCAAGAAATGAGGTCACCTGATGATGTAGATATTCAATATTCATTTCTAAAAACAAGTTTTCTACAATTTTCTATAGATTTCCTGATTAGGCCTTGATTTGGGTTAATTATATTTTAAGCATGTTTAAGCACTTTATGCACAAATTACTCAAATTGATCAAAATGCCTTATTATTGGTCCAAAATTTGACTGAATTAGAATTGTAAGTCAATATTATATGTATTAGAATAGTTATCCCATTTAGGATGTTACCAATAACAAATAACAAAGGCATGTGTCTCATGTAAGTTAGATCTAATAGGAAAGAGCAATCCAGAGCACCCAAGTGCAAAATTGGTATTTTGACTTGAAATAGTCTTATCAAAGTTAGCTAGCTCATAAATTACATTGCCCCATTTAGGGATACCCTAGCTAGAATTGGCACTTGAATATGTCAGTTTCACATCATTTAGAATTTTAGTGTTTTTAGGCCAAATTGTGCATTTTAGGTGGAAATTGGTCAAAATCCTAGTTGGAGATCATTGGTGGCCAAATTTAGGTGTCTACAATTTGCCCTTGTTTGGGAAGATGTTGCAAACCGTAGGCAAAGCAATGTCTTCTCAAATAATGAGAGATGGTCATATGCCAAAAATAAGATGATGACTAAAGAACAAAGATCTAAATGGTTTTGGGAAGCCTATGATGATGCCCCCTTGAGGGAGTGGCTATCATATTTTTTGATGGGCAGTCCCTCAAAAAGAAACAAGAAGAAAGGTGGAATTAACCCATGGTTAAGATTAATCCAAATAAGAAAATGCTTGCATGCATTGATGTAAAAAAGATGTTAATTTGCCCAAAGATAGTTATAATCAGGAATAAAATTCAAAATAATGGTTTACCCATAGGTGGTTATAATCATTAAGAGGACTTGGATTGGCTAAAACTGATGGTGCCCTAGTTAGGGATGATTAGCCAGTATAACTCAAGGATATAAATTGGAATACAGATTAAAGATGAGTAGGTGCAAAGTGATGAAAGAGATGGATAGAAGAATAAGATTGATCAATGTGAATGATTTAGTTACACCTGCTAACAAGGAGATGTTCATCCTAATTAACAATGATACAACTAGAATGGTCAATGGGTTAATTTTATCAAGGGTGGGATGGAAAGATTTTCCAAGGTAACAAGGAGAAACTTCTATGTCTCCATTTATTGTAGACCTTTTCAAAGCTAATTTTTATTTTAGCATGTGATGGTAGGCTTCATGATAGAACACCATGAATACTTGGCCAAAATATGCATAAGAACTAACTTCTGATCGAATAAACACTCAAAAAATAGTGTACCAATGATAAAAACCATGATGACAATATTAATGGATGAATATGGATGGACTCAAGAATAATGCGTGTAAGGAATCACCTAGTGAACATATATATACTGAGTCGAGGCAATAGTGTTAAAATCAAACAAATAAGAAAGTGAATAAACAAATAAACAACTTGAAATAAAAAACAAACAAAAATCCTAAAAATAAAAGTAAAAGAAAGCATCCCAATAATGGCCATGACCAAATAAGGTGGATCGAGGATAACTGACTAGGCTTAGGCAAGATAAATATTTTTGTATTTTTGAAATATTTGAATTTTTTTATAATTTTGAGGTATCTTAACTCATTAGAGAATGACAATATATCTATTTGCAAAATCGTGAGAGTGTTTGGCTTTGGTTGCTCACAAAATGGTGAGAGCGTACGGAAAAGGGGACTAAGGTGACCTCAACATGAATTGAACATGACCCACATAGTCTTGAAATGACCTCAAGTCATATTACTTTTGTCCACCGAAAAGGTGAGGAAAAACCAAGTAGGTCAGAACAAGTTCTCAAATCTAGAAAATGACCAGTCAAATGAAAATAGTAATGGCAAGGTGATGTGGTAATTCATGATAAACAAGTGTTGCCCCTAGTTTTCGTATAGGTGGTTATAATTAGGACACAAAAACATAGGTAAATGATACTAATTTACCCATAGGTGGTTATGATTAGTAGCAAGACTAGTGAAACACTAATTTACCCATAGGCGGTTATAATCAGGCTCACATAAATAAACTTGATAGGATGAAAGATATCTTGCCAGATCAACTGCCACATTACTTTCATAGATTGTCATTGAAATAAGGATTGGATTGATTATTGAAACTTGATCATAATCATCTCACAAAAGGTATGGGAAGAACTAAATGAACTAAGATCAAAATAAGATTGGGTGGGATGACTAAAAATAGGCTTTGGTATAGAAAGGAATGAAATGATAGGATGGTATAAAATGGTAAGAGAGTTTTCCCCCAAGTGATAGGGTGAATAGCAAGAATACATGATAATGGAAATAGGCATGTAACAATGGAAATGTCATGGCAATGTGAAACTATAAGGTACATGAAATGGTATGGTACATGTTTTTGGCCTGGGTGTAGTTTTTTATTCTATTATTCTTATTAATGTGGAGATGCACATCCTAATCAACAAATGATACAAATGGAATAATCAACCATGTTAATTATTATCCCACACCTCATCTAAATAATTTCTCTATCAAGAATGGCCTCTAGATTTAGTTGTTGAGAATTCTTTTGTGATCTTTGTTGGTCATTGATTTTGATTCCTTCAAGTGTCGAGAAGAGGTATCTTTGTAGCTTCTATAAAGGAAAGTGTAACCATGGATCATAAATAAGGATAAATAATAGATGGTAGGTTTTATTTTGAAATGGAATGGTTGATGATAATGGAATTTATAATGGTGGGGAAACAAATGAATATCAAGACTTTCAATCATAGTAATGTTGTTGATGTTGGATTCAACATAACTTTGGTTGTGGCAGGGCCGAAGACTTTTTTTCTCAATAGAACCACTAGATTTTTTTTTTGTTTGATCTTGAGAGTGGCTACTATTTGATTAGGTTGTATATTGAAAGCTATTTTGATTTGATCTTTTATTTTGAATCCATCAAGTAGTGAAGAACTTTTGTGCTCAGCTATTGGTGCCTTAATGAGGTTTTCTTGATTGTCCTATAGCACCTTTAAGAAGGTTTCACTAAGGAATGTTGAATTTTGACTTTGATTATCTTCTAGCGCTTTCAAAAAAAATTCACTAGAAGATGTTGAGTTTTGACTTTTATTATCCCTTACACCTCCAAAAAAGTTTCACAAGGAGAGAGTTATTTTGCTATATGAATGTGGTCTTGGCCTCCTTGCTCTTCTTTAACTACTATTTCACCATGGATGTAGTTTAATAAAGTGTGATTATGTCTATCCCAATCGACACTAGTGGGAGATGGAATGTCAATGATATGGCTATTTTGCTTGATGGTAATGGCCTATGGAATGGTAATGGAATGGATGTTAGCATCACAATATTTGTAGAAGATACTAGGAGAACTTATGTAAAAGTTGAAGTACTCATCCTCAAAAACTATAGAAGGATCACAAATTTAATCAAATTGATTTGCAAGGCATGTGTAACCAATGTTGTAACAACCATGAACATATTCTTCTTCTGAATCTTATTCTAACTCAAGGGAATCTAAATCTAATGTTGAGATTGATGTGGATTTAGATTTTGATGGTAAATCTAATGTCATTTCAAGAATAGAACCTAACTCTAACTCTAATTCTTCATTTGATAGGTACTTTGTTACAATGATGTCTTGTTGAATATTTGGTTTTAGATAAGTAATGACATGTGATGGCATAATAGACTCGACAAAGACTGGGACTCCTCTAGGATGGGAAAAAAGTCAAGAAACAACTCCTTAGAGATTAGATTATTAATATGAGGCTCTTAAAAAATAGGCACATGGTCGAGGTAATGATTTGTCCAAAGGCAATTATAATCATTAAGAAGTGACTCAATATAAACTGGCTCGTCAGTGTGAGACTCTTTGACAACTAGTATAGGATGAATAGGTGATTCTTCATAGGCTGACTTATCATAAGTGGTTGGTTCAACAAAAACATCTTTGATTGGTTGGTTCTCTTAGCCTTAGTTTTTAATGAGTTGTAAAATACTAGTTTTGAACATAGCTCAGTCTTCAAATGATTGGATGGGTTGAGGTTTGGATGGGATGACTTATGGTTGGACAATGGTAGGGCCTTGGGGAGCATGATTGCTCACATGAGATAAAGGAAAAATTTCTAAGATGGTAACAATAGGGCATTGTGGGTCTTTATTGCTCACACAAGCCAAAGTACTAGGTCTTAGAATGATGAAGGGGCATTATGAAGCTTGATTGCTTGCACAAGTGAACGAATGAGGTCTTGGTATAGAAATGGTTTAGCAATGTGGAACTTGATTTCTTATACAAACCAAAGGATGAGGTCTTGGTATGGGAATGGTATGACATTATTGTCTTGAAATAGAAATGTTATGATGTGGGGGAGCTTGATTACTTGCATAAGCCAAAGCATCCAAGTCTTCCTCATAAACCGTATCATCCCAGTTGTGATTTGGCTCATAAACTGGTTATTGATTATGTTCCACATATTGATTATTAAAAAGAGGGTATGGATTCATATCCCAAACAACATTATCTATAGTTGGGTCTTCAAAGTCCTCCTCACAAGCCTCTTCATACCAATCAAGGTCTCGATTTGGATCATAAGTTGTTTCGTGACTTTGTTCTCATGAATGATTAATATGAGATAGATAGAAATCTATCTCACAAACCATATTAGCATCATTGGGGTCTTGACTAAATCCATAAAAGTCATTTTGTGCAACCATTCTATCATAAGATAGATTGTAATTGACTCCACCATAAGTGTAGCTAGACATATCTTGGTCTAACTTACTATGTCCAAAGGACAAATGGTTCAAGCTTGGTCTAACTTGGTCAAAAGGTGGAGCTATATATCTAATGTGGTCTAAAAGTAGAACTGTATCTCCAAAATGGTTGGTGTTAAAATGTGGCATAAAATAGTCTAACATCAAATGTCTAATGTCAAATATCATACACATAAAAGGTCAAGCATCTAAATAACAACCAGCATATCAAAGATCTAGGTCAAAGTGTTCCAAACAAGGTCTAAACTAGGAAAGGAAAAAGTTGAGTTACTAGGTCTTTTATCCGTAGAGTCAAAAGCTAGGCTCAAACAAATAGGCATGATTTGATTTGATTTAATCTAACAAGTTTGGAAACAACTTTGACATAAACCTAGCACATGGAATCAAACATAAACACAATCAGTTGGCATAAGACATAAGACAAAAGGCTCTTTGAAGAAAGATTTTGTTTTCTCAAATAAAAGCACAAACAATGATAAGGATAGGTATTAAACAAATAAACCATCAATAGTTTTCAAATTTGGGTAATCGATTAATTGAAGTTATGCAACCCAAAAGACAAAGATCTATGTATTAGCCCCATGAATTAAGGCTTAAATAGAAATCAATCAATGTTTGAATCCAAAATTGACAAGGCTAATTGAAAACTCAATGTTGATAACTAAGATTTGACCAAATAGGCTAGACAAGATTGGATAGCATGATAGTATAAGACAAAGGTCCAAATGGTATACATGACATGGTTTGAAACAATGGTTTTTAGTACAAGGTAAACTAGTCTTGAAACAAATTGAGTAGCCTAATAGTGCAAGCATACTCGAATGATGTGGTCAATACTATGTTTCAAAGACTCAAAGGAAAAATAGTTTGACATGATTTGGGTAGCATAACGCTACCCTCTGCAACTCAAATGACACACACAAAAACAATTTTAGTAAAAATTTCAAGGCACAAGTGTGGTGTAAAATGACCAACATAATGCCTCTTTAGATAAAAGAGTGACGTATAGATAAATTAATTTTGACATGGCTTTATGAACAAATAAACAAGTTTTAGTCTTAAAACATACCAAGCAAAAATGACTAAAATACTTTAAGTATAATCATCCAAATCCTAGGAAGGGTATGGCAAAATGGGGTTGACTAAAACTATCAAGGTTTTGATCATTCTAGGGGAATCAATTGCACATTGACTTTCACATAAAATAATGCAAAAAAAACATGAAATTTGAGTGGCCATGGCATTAGCTAGTTGTAAAAAGGTCTAGTTCTTTTTACAACACTACATCCTATTATTCACTCAGTGTAGTGTGATGTCCAAATGTAAATACGTCACATGTGAAACTCTAATTAGTAGCCAAATGAGGTCAATATTTGGAGATGAAACCTTGAGTCAAAGCTTCCCTAAAGAACTCATGGGAGGTGATGAAGTCCCCATCGCAAGCCAAGTTTACATGAAATAAAAGACTAATAGAAAGACTTTAGGGTCATTTTCAAGATCACCCAAACTTTGATGAGTTTTTTGGGAGTGATTTATATGACATTATTTCTAAGCCTTGGACTAGGATTTTTGCAATAGGAATAGTGCTTTTAATTTCAAGGGTTCCCTAAGGGGACAAATGGAAGAGCATACATGCAACATCTCTCTTTTTTCCAAACAAAAATTTAATCTAAACAACTAAGTAAACACAAAAAAGCTTTGAAAAGGTGAGTTCATTTTTAAGCCAAAATGTTAAATGAGGTGTTGTTCATTTGACCCCTTGGTCTTAGTTGCAAACTTTGAAAACATTCACCATAAACATCTTTTAAGAAAAAATGTTAAACACCAAAACAAGGTTCCTAATTAATTTTTAAGCATGCAAAAGGTGATCTAAACATGTTTTTAGCAAATGTCAAGACTGGTCCTACAATAAAAACATTAGCATGTCTTTTATCCTTAAAGCTCTTTTAGGATTGAAACAATGAAATTTTAAAAAAGAGCTCTCAGGTTTATGTTTTAAGAAAAACACAGTGACCAATGTCGGTTATATAACCGACAATGGTTACATTTTCTAATTGAAAACAATTATCTAATTGGCATTGATTATACTAATGTGACTGATAACAAGTATCTAATCGATATCAGTTTCACCAACTAACATCGGTTAAGCCATCCAATCAATGTCAGTCTTACTAGCTAACGTTGGTTATTATGTACACCTGTAGCAAACAAAAAATAGAAAAATAAAGTTAGAAAATCAATTTACAAGAGTTTTAATGATCCAAATGAATATTTTAAAGCTGCAAAATGATCTTCATGTGTGGGATGTGTCTAGTACCATTAGGTGTGCCATATGTGATCTAGGAATTTGACTCAAGAGAGGATGGTTAGTATGGTGTTAGTTTCAAAATAAAAATAAAATGAAAGAAACACACTAATTATCATGACATCTCTAGGCCTAGACACTAAGGAGAGCTTAGTTAATAAACATGAATAAAGCACACAACTAAAATGCAAAAGAAACCCTATTTTACCTTCCTTAGATGCTCCAAAATGCTTGTTGTAGTGGATTTCTCAATTTTTGCTCATGAATTCCTCATCAATGGAAGCTTGGCTACCTCCATCTCTCCTTGGCACCTTTGGCTTGTGGCTTGGCTTGGCTTGGAATCAATTTAGCATGGTAACACTAGTTGCTTAAATCTTTGTAATCAATTATGCATTATAACTTTGAAAAATCATGTCTTTTGAAGATATTTGAGCATAATAACTTTGCACCAAAATAGCTTAGAAATTATGTTCATGGCCTCTCTATTTATAGATTTTTGAGAATATCTAGAATCAACATGAATTTTCCATCCTGAGATTGAGATGTGTGATTGAGGATTAATTCAATTTTTATAATTAAGAATATAATTATCATCATCATGACATTGGAATAAGGGGCAATTAAGAGGCATGGAGGGCATCATGGAAGGGCATTGATGAGGCATGGAGGGCATGAATCCTAATATTTATAGCATTTATAACCTAGGAATGTCTTCCCAAGAAATGAGGTCATCTGATGATGTAGATATTCAATATTCATTTCTAAAAATAATTTTTCAACAAGTTTCCATGGATTTCTTAATTAGGCCTTGATTTGGGTTAATTAGCTCTTAAGCATGTTTAAGCACTTTATGCATAAATTACTCAAATTAATCAGAATGCTTTGTTATTGGTCTAAAATTTAACTAGATTACAATTAGAAGTCAATGTCAGATACATTGGAATCATTATCCCATTTAGGATGTTGCCAACAACAAATAATGAAGGCATGTGTCTCATACAAGAGATTTGATAGGAAAGAGCAATCTAGAGCACTTATGTGCAAAATTGGCATTTTGACTTGAAATGACCTTATCAAAGTTAGTTATCCCATAAATTGTATTACTCTATTTAGGGATACCCTAGCTAGAATCGACACTTGAATATGTCAGTTTCACATCATTTAGAATTTTAGTGTTTTTAGGCCAAATTGTGTGTTTAGGTGGAAATTGATCAAAACCCTGATTGGAGGTCATTGGTGGCTAGATTTAAGTTTTTACAATGGTGCCAGACACATGTAATTTTTATATCCCAACATGTTGTAATTTAAGGATTTACAAGGAGAGGTCATGTATTAATAAATTTATATTGGAAGAAATGAACTTATCCATTGACTACATAAAAATAGCATTTCAACCTTGATCACTATATTAACTATTAGAAATATTATCATTGATGTCAAAGGTCTAGAATTATTGATGATAAAGGCCCCATTGTATTTAATAGTGTTTTTAATATTCATATCTTAGCTAATGTGTGCTAATATTTATTTAATATTAATGAATATATTTTTGGTTTCATATAAGTCAAAAGAGGGCCTATGGAGAATTCAAAGAGTCACGGGGTAAAAGACAAAAGAGGAATGGGATGCATTTTCTCATAAAGAGTCATCTTGAGGAATTTCAAGAGTCATCATGTCAAGACAAAAGAGGGTATGGTGTATTTTTTCATAAAGGAGCACTTTGAGGAATACGAAAAGTCACCAAGATAAAGACAAAAGGGGAAAGGATGCTTTTGCTTATGAAGGGTCACTATATGACTTTTCAAATGCAAGGATATGAAGGGTCATGCAAGTTAGGCACCATTTTCTATGAGGATTGAAGGGTCACAAAGGTTGAATACCAAAGGTCATTTGGAAAGCTATAAATAAAGGCTTGAGAAGCTATTTGTAATATGCAAGAGAGTGAATGGTTTGTATATTTCTTTGAAGAGAGAAAAGTAGGAGATATTGTAGAGCTCTATCATTTGTTGAGTAAGCAACATTGAGAGATAATTGTGTTTTATACACAAGAGGGGTTGGTGCTCTTGTGGGTTGGTTCTCACATATATTTGCAAGTATTAAAGAAAAGAAATAAGTGGTTAAAGAAAAGAAATAATATTAAGTAAAAGATATATAATATACTAATTTACCCCCCCCCCTCTCAGTATATTTTGAGCTTAACAATTGGTATCAGAGCAAGGTTCTTTTGAAAAAAATTTATAGTTTGAAGGTAGATCGAAAAAACATGATGGCTAGATCACATGAAGGTTTTTCTACAAATAAGGTACCTTTTTTTTATGGGATAAATTATACGTTTTGGATCATAAGGATGAATACTTATTTCATGGCCCTTGGATTTGAAATTTGGCAAGTAATGGTAGATGAATATGAAGAGCCACAGACACTTGTAACTACTCAGACAGAAAAGAAGGCAAGTGAAAATAATGCTAAATCTTTAAATACCATTTTATGTGGTTTATGTGATTCAAAATTTGATAAAGTTATGCAATGTAAATCTGCTCATGAAACTTGGGTAAAACTTGAGAATATTTACAAAGGTGATGGAAAGGTTTAGCAAGCTAAGCTTTAGACTTTCAAAAGATATTTTGAGAGTTTGAAGATGGAAGAGCGAGAAAATATACTAGTTAGTTATCTTTTGTGGGTTGATCAAATAGTTAATCAGATTTAAGGTCTTGGAGAAAAGTTAGAAGAATCAATTATGGTTCAAAATTTTTGAGATCTCTACCATTGAGATATGATGCAAAAGTTTTGGCAATTGAAGAGATGAAGAATTTAGCCAAGCTTGAGATGGATGAGCTACATGGTATTCTTACAGTATATGAGATATGGATTAAACAAGAGAAACCTTCAAAAAGAGAAGTTGTTTTCAAGACATCAAAGAAAGAGAAGACTAAAATTCAAGAATCAAGTGATAATTATAGTGATGATGAAGATGACAATGGAGCTCTATTCATTCATAAGTCAAAAAATGGCACAGGTAAATATCAAGAAAAATTACTTTTTAAATATTTTAATTGTGGAAAGATTGGACATTTTGGAGCTAAGTGCCCAAATAAGGGCAATGGTGAGAATGAAGAAGGAAAGTCTACATACAAAAATAATTTCAAAGAAAAATTCAAGAAAAAGAGTTTTTATTCTAAAAATCCTAGTTCAGTCGAAGATAGTGGAGTCAGTGATTCAAAAGAAGAGATTATATTCATGGCCATACATGAAGATGTCTTCACAAGCAAAAGTATAGTTGATCAAGAAGAGGAACAAGATGAATCCAAAGTAAATCTAGAAGGAGAACTCATTTGTGCCTTATAAGAGTTAAAAGCTCTTAAAAAGAAGAATCGAAGATTAAAGCTTCAAATCAAGAAAAATAAAAAAAGAGTCAAAAGAAATAATTGAATATCTACAAGCATACTTTGAAGAAGCCAAGAAGAATGAAGAAAATCTAACGGCATAGTTGCAAATAGTAAGTAAAGAATGTGAAAGGTATGTTATTGAAATTACTTCTTTAAAAGTAGATCTTGAGAAAATAAATAAAGCAATCAATTATAGAGAAGCCAAAGATTCAAATTTTGAGAATAGCACTAATATGTTGAATAAGATATTAGAAAATCAAAGATAAATGTTAGATAAGAAAGGTATTGTATTTGAAAAAGAGAAAGGGGAGGTCATTACTTTTACAGACAAGAAAAAAGGAAAGAGCTATGTTGAAGCTCTTACAAAAGAGGAAATAAAAATAGAAGAAGTTAAGAATACAGAGGACATCTCAAATAAATAAGGTTGGAGGGAACAGAGATACAAAAGGTAATCAGGTTAAAGATACACAAACAAATCCTATTTTTATAATTACTATTTTTATTGTAATGGATATGGTTATAAGAAAATAGAATGTCAAAAAATGGCTAATAATTTAAGAAATAAGGAGAAGGAAAGTCATGCACAGTCAAGCAGAAGCTACAACTCTTTTACTCTATTAGAATTTAATGAAGAGGCCATAATATATTACAAGTGTAACAACTTCGAACACATATTTTGGTATTATATAAGTGTATATGAGTCAATCAAGAAGGACTAGAGTTTCAAGGCTCCATTCATCAAGGAAAAAGTTTAGACAGGTTCATGGTAGAAGAAACAACTTGAAAAATCTATGTTGGTACAGACAGCTTTGCACGCAAGAAATGAAGAAAAGCCATGGTTCATTGGTAGTGGATGTTTGAGACACATGATAGGAGACAATAAATTTCATAACCTTGAAGAATATCAAAGGTGGTACAGTGAAATTTGGAGATAATACTACTACCATAATTGTTTGAAAAGGTACACTAAGTTTGGATAATGGTAGAACTAAAACTAAAAATGTTTTGTATGTAGAAAGTCTTAAGCATAATGTTTTGAGTGTAAGTCAAATGTGTGATCAAACACACACTAAATTTTTATGTAGAAGGTTGTAAAATTAGGATAAAATATTCAAATGTGTTGATTGCAGATACTCAAAGAACAAGCAATAAATTGTATATGTTACCAGACATCAAAGGTCAAAGATATTGTTTGAGTCAGATTGAATAAATTTGGCTATGGCATAGGAGAATGGGAAACATAAATTATAAAACTCTTGTCAACATAAACAAGAAGCAATAATTCAAAAATCGTTCAAAGATTACAAATCCATCTAACACACTTTATGAACCTTGTCAGCATGGGAAGTAGGCTAGAAGGCAGTTTAAAACAAAAGAGTACTTGACCACTCAGATGTTAGAGCTTGTTCACACTGATCTATGTGGACCTATGAGAACTCAAATTACTCAAGGTGAGAAATATTTCATGTTGCTTATTGATGATTTTTCATGTATAACTTGAGTAATGTTTTTGAAAAAAATCAAAGGTTTTCAAATATTTCAAAGCATTCAAATCATTAGTTTAGAATGAAACCAGTTTGAATATTAAGTGTCTAAGATCAGATCAAGGAGGATAATTCATGTTAGATTCATTTATTGACTTTTGTGAATATCATAGAATAAAGAGACATTATTCAGTAGCCATAAATCCACAACAAAATGGATTAGTTGAGCGAAGAAATAGAACAATTCAGAAGATGGCAAGGATAATGCTAAATGAATCCAAGATACCAAATAAATATTGGAGAGAGGCAGTCACTATAGTAGTGCATATTCAGAATAGAGTATTATTTAGATTCAAAAGTGACAAGACTCCTTATGAGCTATGGAAAGACAAACCAACAATAGTTGATTATATTAGAGTTTTTGATAGCAAATGCTTCAGAAAGAGAATCATTAAAAAACTTGGGAAGTTTAAATTTGGAGCAGATGAAGGTATATTTCTTGATTATTCTTATAAAAGTAAAGCTTATAAATGTTATAATCAAAGAACCAAGAAAATTGTTAAAATTTCAAGTGTCAGGATAGAAGAAGATGGAACACAAAGAATCAATGATCTAGTAGACATTCTTAAAATCATTGAAGAAGAAGATTTTGAAGAATTAGATGAAGATGAGAAGAAGGAGAAAAAGGACACCAAAACTCCATCCAAATATGTTTAGAGAAATCATAATGAAATTGACATCATCGAGGACATAAATGAAGGAATTCACACCAAAATAATAATGATAAGTGAATCTGAGCAAGTTAATTTCTCTTTGTTATCCAAAATTCAGCCTAGAACTTTTTCAGAAGCTAGACATGATAAGCATTGGATTAAGGCTATGGATGAATAATTAAATCAGATAGAAAAGAATGATACTTGGGAATTAGTTCCTGAACCAAAATATCATAATGTGATAGGAATAAAATGGGTTTATAGAAATAAGCTAAATGAAAATGGGAAAGTGACCAAGAATAAAGTAAGATTAGTTTGTAAAGGATATGCTTAGATTGAGAGATTAGATTTTGAAGAAACTTTTGCACCTATGTCAAGGCTAGAGGCTATTAGAATGTTTCTTGCATATGTAGTGTTTAAAATTTTTAAAGTGTTTTAGATGGATGTCAAATCTACCTTCTTAAATGGGAATATAGAAGAAGAGGTCTACATTGAGCAGCTTGAAGAATTTATTCTCTCAAATATTAGTAGCCATGTATGCAAATTGAAGAAAGTATTGTATAGATTGAAATAAGCTCTCAAATATTGGTATGAAAGACTTGATAAGTACCTGTAAGATCAAGGTTTCAAGAGAGGATTTGCTAACAATAATCTCTACATCAATAGAGAAGGTGAGCATCAATTGATTGTTGTAGTATATGTTGATGACATCATTTTTAGAGAAAACATTGAAAAGATGACAAAAGAATTTTTTGATAATATGCAAAATGAATTTGAGATGTCTATGCTTGGAGAATTGTTATTTTTCTTAAGATTTCAAATATTTTAGTTAGATAAAGGAATTTTTATATCTAAAATTAAATATGTTAAGGAAATGTTGAAAAAATTTGGTTTTGAGAATTGTGCACCAGTTGGCACACCAATATGTATAGGAAATAAAGTGAGTAAGGCTGAAAATTCACCTATTATAGATCAATTTTTGTACAGATCTATGATTGATAGTCTTTTATATTTGACAGCATCGAGGCCAAACATCATGCATGTAGTAGGTATGGTTTCAAGATATTATTTATCTTTAAATGATCCAGAGTTCATTCTAAAAAAAGTTTTCAAATCATGATGAAACCAATTTCACAGTGTAGAGCTCATTGAGAGATTTTCGATGCAATTTTTGAAATGTAAATCCGAGTTCAGGAGCTCCTGTTATGGCCATTTGAAGATTGGTCAAAAAATGTCTCTTATGACATGTGGTACGTGTTTCAAGGTTGTTTCAACATTTGGACCTATCAGAGGTCGACACGTGGCAAATTTAAAGGTTTGTAAAAAAATGATTTGATGACATGCCACATCATCAACATTCCACGTGGAGTTAAGTGACTAAGTGTGAGATAAGCTCATTGACCAAGCCATGTGGCGAAGAGTCTGCAGGCTGAAGCCTGAGCAAGGTGGTGAGACAAAGTCCAACGGTGGTCTAGTCTTGCGCCCAAGTCTCCCACAAAATGGGATGTCAACACATATCAAGGGGGGTGCTTAACTATAAAAAGCCTTGTCTTATCTTGAATCTATTGCATGTGGGACAAATGGATAGTCAAGCGCCTAAATAGAAGGCTGAAGACTTGAACCACCGACCTCCCATGAAAAAGGGATAAGCCTTGACTACTTGTGCCATGGATTTCTAAGTGTTATGAAATCCATGAACTTCTATTTAAATGTAAGCTTATGGCCGACTGTGTATTGGGAAATATAGACCAATTTATTGTATTTGGTCATTTTGGAGCCCTTAGAGGCTGAATCAGAGCTCAGAGTAAACTACAAACTTGTTTATAATTATGATACGCTATATACAATATATTTAGTTACCCATTTTGGATATTTAGTGATGCCATTTTGAGCTATATAAGTTACCAATTTTAATTTGGATAAGCCTTTACGTGAGATTTAGGAAGGTGAAGGACGAGCTGAGTCAGCCAAGGTCTTTTGAAGGTCTGATCACTATTATTTTAGAGAGATATGATCTTTTTTTTTTTTTAAGTATTATTTTTCTTGCAAATTTAGCAACAATTAATGGATTAGTTTGATAAGAACTTGGGGACGTAGGAAATTCTGAACCCCGTAAACAATTTCTATGTTTTGATCTTTGGATTCATTTTTGCATTTCAATTTTAGTTAAATTGTAGATTATAATTCAGATTCTAATCAAGAATGAAAAATTTAATCATTTGATCATTTACGAAAAATTGAATAAATTGGGAACTTAGAAAATTTTGATAGTTTCAAAGGATAAATGATGTGAACTTTCAATTCACCTGTATTTCAGTTTTGAAACTTGATTTAGATCAGATTCTCATCAAGTTTTTAATCATTCCAACATCTTATAAGTTGAGAAATTTAGTATTCATACTTAAAACTTCACTTTGAGTTTATCAGTGATGTTTACGGATCAAGTTGGTATCAGAGCAGTTAGAATGTAGGGTTTGCTTCTAGTTGTGTATTGACAGTTGCTTCCAGAATAGTTGGATTATTGGTTTTTAGATTGATTATATTGTAGTGTGCAGTGTGAAATCAGGTGTTTGTAGGAAACCATGGGCAAGTTGTCACAAATTGACACCATCAAAGATGAAAATGCAATCTTGAGATGCCAAAAATTTACACTTGAATTGCAAGTGGCAAAGTTAAAATCGGAGCTTGAATCCAAGGATGAGCTCTTGATTAGATTGCAATGTGGTGAGTGTGAAAAGGTAAAGCCTTCTACTTCAGATGCAGAGACTATGACTGAGTTCACAGTAAGTTTTTTACCATAGGAATCTTCATCTTCTTCTACCATTTTAGATTTGGATTCTAGTAATATTGTTTTTTGGTGATTTTAAAAGATACACTAAGGGCATAGTATCTAAATTGTTGTTTAAAATGGGTTATAATGGAGGAGGACTTGGTAGAGATAGCCAAGGTATATCTAACCCAATTCAAGTTGAGCGTAGACATCTCCATGCAGGTTTGGGTTATACTAGTGTGCAAGTGGATGACGGAGAAGTTTCTTCCATGGCTAAAGGAAGATGAGATTCCAATAGCGAAGGTTCTAGGCCACTAGTTCAAAGGTGTAAAGGTAAGAGAGGTATTGAGATTCCACCTCCTGATTCTTACACTAAATCTTTTGATTCAATTGATACTTTTAAGAAGTATGGACATAATGTACAAAAGATAATGCAATCATTTCCATGCACTTTTTGCAGAGTGAATAACCATAATGCTAAGACTTGTTGGAAATAAAAAGCTTTGCTTAAGAAGATTGCATGTTTGAAAGACCATTCTCATGTTAATTTGGGAATTGGCAAAAAGGGACCCTCACCTAAGAAGGATGTTTGTACTCATTGTAAAGTGAGTGGACAAAGGATTGATAGATGTTTTAAGCTTCATGCATCTTCACATTCAAGTAATGTTAAAACTAAGATGATTCACAAACCTCTCACTAAGGTTAATGAAGCTAATTTAATCCATAATGCATTTGAAAATACAACCCAGGATAAGGTAAAAACTACAAGTGAAAATCCATTTAAGAGGTTAAGTCAATAATATGCAATTGATAATGAATCCACAAAGACAATCAATTTCACTAGGAAGAAAGAATTGGTTAAGTGGATTATCACTACATTATTTTTGCAAAGAATGGTTAAGAATTAACTTAATGGAATGAACAAGCTTTGATAGATGTAGATTAGAGTTGGTGGGAACACTTCAAGATATGTTTACCATATGAAGTTTTTCAATTCTCACTTTTTGATAACTCTAAGTTTTTGATCTCCAGAATATACTGTATGGGTAGTCTAATAATGGATAAGACATTAACTCATTTGAAATAGTTGGGGATATAGTAGTGTGATGTTGTGAGTTGTTTTCTTATAGCATTTGATAGTTAGACTACTATTTTTTAATATGTATCTATTTTTGGCACATGGATGTATAGATGCATTGAAAGACCCTTTGGGCATGTTTAGATGTTAGGCAACATACACTTTTGGTTGTTTGCATTTGCTTAGAATATAAGTCCCATACTAGGGCATTGTATTTCAACATGTCCACAACATTTATTGTATGTTGTCAGCATTATAAACTTGTCTTGCAGTTACATTGGGTGTTGTTTTAGTTTTTAGCAATTCACCGCTTTACAGGATGTGACATTTGGGCAGGTAGTTTGATATGTTGTAATCACTTTTGTAGTTGTAGATTCACTTACTTATGCCTTTAAATTAGGAATTTTTACAATTTTATTGTGAATCATTTTAATGCAATTATTTATATCTCTTGCTATGATTGAGTTTTGTTTTCATGGATGCAGTAGACTAGTTATAAGATTTCAGGTGATAGTCAACTTTTGGAGACCAAAAGCCTCTTTTGTAGGGAGGTGTGATCTAGAGTTAATTATATAAAAAGTTTTCAAATCATGATGAAACCAATTTCACAGTGTAGAGCTCGTTGAGAGCTTTTTGATGCAATTTTTGGAATGTAAATCCGAGTTTGAGAGCTCCTGTTATGACCATTTGAAGATTGATCAAAAAATGTCTCTTATGACATGTGGTATGTGTTTCAAGGTTGTTTTGACATTTTAACCTATCAGAGGTTGACACTTGATAAATTTAAAGGTTTGTAAAAAAATGGTTCGATGACATGCCACATCATCAACATGCCACGTGGAGTTAAGTGACTAAGTGTGAGATAAGCTCGTTGACCGAGCCATGTGGCGAGGAGTCCACAAGCTGAAGCCCAAGCAAGGTGGAAAGACCAAGTCCAATGATGGTCTAGTCTTTCACCCAAGTCTCCCACAAAAGGGGATGTTAGCACATATCAAGGGGGGCGCTTAACTATAAAAAGCCTTGTCTTATCCTAAATCCGTTTCATGTGGGACAAATGGATAGTCAAGCGCCTAAATAGAAGGCTAAAGACTTGAAGCACTGACCTCCCATGAAAAAGGGACAAGCCTTGACCACTTATTCCATGGATTTCTAAGTGTTATGAAAGCCACAAACTTCTATTTACATGTAAGCTTCTAGCCGACTGTGTATTGGGAAATATAGACCAGTTTGTTGTATTTGATCATTTTGGAGCCCTTAAAAGCCGAATCAGAGCTTAGAGTAAAATAAAAACTTGTTTAGAATTACAATAAACTATATTAAGTATATTAATTTTCCCATTTTGGAGATTTGGTGATACCATTTTTAGCTATATAAGTTACCAATTTTTTATTTGGAGAAGTCTCTGCGTGAGATTCAGGAAGGTGAAGGATGAGCTGAGTCAACCAAGGTCTTTCAAAGGTCTGATCACTATTATTGTAGAGAGATATGATCTATTTTTATTTTTAATTATTATTTGGCTTGAAAATTTAGCAACAATAAATGGATCGGTTCGATAAGAACCCGGGGACGTAGGAAATTCTGAACCCCGTAAACAATTTCTGTGTTTTGATTTTTGGATTCATTTTTGCATCTCAATTTTAGTTAAATTGCAAATTATAATTTAGATTTTAATCAAGAATGCAAAATTTAATCATTTACGGTAAATTGAGAACTTAAAAAAATATGATAGTTTCAAAGGATAAATGATGTGAACTTTCAATTCACCTGTATTTCAGTTTTGAAACTTGATTTAGATCAGATTTTCATCAAGTTTTTAATCATTCCAACATCTTATAAGTTGAGAAATTGAGTATTCATACTTAAAAATTCACTTTGAGTTTATCAGTGGTGTTGATAGATCACTAAAATATAGTAATGTTTAGTTGGTGAAGAGAATATTCAGATATATCAAGGGGACATTGGATTATGGATTGTGATATCCCACAGGTAAAGATTTCACTTTGGCTACTAATATAGATTCAGATAGGGTAGGGTGCTTGGATGATAGAAAGAGTATAAGTAGAGAATATTTTTTCCTTGGTGATAGCTTAGTATCACGGATAAACAAGAAGCAGAATTCAATATCACTTTCTATAGCTAAAGCAAAATATATTACAGCAATATTGTGTTGTACTCAAGTGCTTTAGATGAAGTAAACTTTGGAAGATATCAAGGTAAAATATGATGAACCTATTTCTATTTTTTGTAACAACACAAGTGTTATTAATATTTCAAATAATCCAGTGATGCATTCAAGAATAAAACATATTCCCATTAGATATCACTTCTTGAGAGAGTAGGTTGCAGATCAACAGGTTAAGATGGAGTATATCAGTACTATAGAGAAAATTCTAGATATTTTCATAAAGGTACTACCAAAAGACATAATTAAGTATCTACAAGAGAAGTTGGGAGTAATTTCTTTTACTTCCTACCATTTACGTTCAGCATCAGTTGAGGGGGAGCTAAGTGTTAGCTCTAGGAAGGCCCTTTGCCATTGATGTCAAAGAGAGAGAATAATAGGTATAGGGAATAGGTACAGGTTGCTAAAATAAGGGGGAGTTACTGTATGTTTTTCAAATGGAAGTATGTGCAAGTTTCAAGATGTGGTAGTTTCAATTTGAAGTTACCATCAATGACAAAGTGGGAGATTGTTGGAAATATTATCATTGATGTCAAATAAAGGCTCCATTGCATTTAATGGTATTTTTAATATTCATATCTTGGCTAATGTTTGTTAATATTTATTTAATATTAATGAATATATTTTTGGTTGCATATAATGCAAAAGAGGGCCCATGGAGAAGTCAATGAGTCACGGGGTAAAAGATAAAAGAGAAATGGGATGCATTTTCTCATGAAGAGTCATCTTGAGGAATTCCAAGAGTCACCATGTGAAGATAAAAGAGGGTATGACACATTTTTCCATGAAGGGACACTTTGAGGAATACGAAAAATCACCAAGATAAAGACAAAAGAGGAAAAGATGCTTTTGCTTATGAAGGGTCACCATATGACTTTTCAAATGCAAGGATATGAAGGGTCATGCAAGTTTGGCACCATTTTCCATGAGGATTGAAGGGTCATAAAGGGTGAATGCCAATGGTCATTTGGAAAGATATAAATAAATGATTGAGAAGCTATTTTTAATATGTCAGAGAGTGCATGGTTTGTATTTTTTTCAAAGAGAGAAAATCAGGAGATATTGTAGAGTTTTATCATTTGTTGAGTAAGCAACATTGAGAGATAGTTGTGTTTTATACACAAGAGGGGTTGGTGCTCCTATTGGTTGGTGCTCACAAATATTTTCAAGGGGTTAGTGCTCCTATGAGTTGGTGCTCACAAATATTTATTGTGTTGGTACTTGGTAAAGGGGTTGGTGCTCTTGCAAGTTGGTGTTTTCAAAATTTATAATTTGAGTTGGTGCTCATTCATATACTTGATATTTTTCTCTGTGATTTTTCCCACTTTGAATTTTCACATAAAAATTTGGTATCTCTCTCTCTCTCTCTCTCTCTCTCTCTCTCTCTCTCTCTCTCTCTCTCTCTCTCTCTCTCTCTCTCTCTCTCTCTCTCTCTCTCTCTCTCTCTCTCTCTCTCGTGTGGTGCATATTATTGTTTCAGTTTTATTGCATATCTTGAATGTATGATTAAGTGGTTATAGAAAAGAAATTAGATTAAGTAAAAGATATATAATATATTGATTCACCCCCCCCTCTCAGTATATTTTGTGCTTAACATTAACTACCATAAATTTGTCTCTTATTTTTTATTGACGTGATTTTTTGTGAAAGTGTAGGGCTTCAACATGAATGTGATAGCTCTTTACAATTTTTTTTAAATGACTTACAATTATTATTCTACGTGTGTTCAAAGTTATCCTAAAAACTACAATTTGCTCATATAGGGAAGGATGTTCTTGAGGTCAGAATGAGTACTCTATCTCCTAATCAGGCATATTATGAGGTAACTAATGTGATCCTCTCCATCATTCTCCACCCATTAATAGTAATAAATTAAATAGAAATAAGTAATATATGATCTTCTACCATTTTGTAAATGAAATTTGTGAGTTAACATCATCTGTAGGCATATAATACAATGCACTAATATTATTCATAATAGAAGTATGATGGTGTCACTCTATGGTGCATCCATCCAATTTTCATGCCTTTTCATCAATTCTAATACTTGTATCTGGTTCATCTAATGCTTGTAACTCCTCTAAATACTTTGTTTCTTTTAAGTCTTCTTTTTTTTCCTTTTGTTTATATATTATGTTACTCTTGCATGTTATGTTACATCATTATTCTTGCCTCACTATTGTCTACAAATTATTTTTAGCATGCAAACCTCTTTAGAAATATTATTTATTATCCTTGGGGTTTGAAATTTAAAATTTTAGCTATGCATGGATTTTAAATGTGGCAAACTCCATACAAGAATAAATTATTCATGATAAACATTAATAGAGTGTATATATTTCATGTGAATTGTATGGATATAATGAAAGTGGGTGCTTAATACATTTATAAAAGGGGTTTGTAGTTAAATCCAAAAAAATATGGGTAATTAATAGTTATAATAATATGTTTAACCCTAAAGTGGATAAAGGGGATGTCCTACTTTGGCAGTATAATAGGGTTAAGAATATAAAAATGTCAATATTCAACAGTGATAATCAGATCCATAGCAGGATAATTGAATGATAAACTCATATCTAAGCATGTATTGAATTTATTAGGTTGAGTATAGACTAAATATAGAAATTAAAAATAAGCTATGCATGAAAATGACAAAGAAGTAATATACTTATTTGGTTTTAATGCTAACACAGTGTAGAATCTAGAATAAGTAGAAAGTAGGCTAGAAGGATATTTTGGAACAATTGTTATATTTTGAATCTAACACTTATGGCACTCTAGACACTAACTTTAGCCTGAGATGGTTGCATCAATACTACTATCTAGGTTTAATACAAGTGTCCACTATAGAATACCTACTAGAAAGGGATGTAACCACCTGGATGTTTTTGGGTTTGACTTTGCCTTTATTTTGGAGCATCCAAAAATGGGTCATGGACTGTCACTCATGAAATTATAAAACCCTAGTTCTTCATCTTCATAGTGATCTTAGGGAAAAATGGGTCAGTGGGCACACAATGTTGAGCTAAACCTAAAGACCCCATTGTCATTGGGAATTTCTTACATAGTTAATACTCTATAAGAGGGACTCAGACTAATATATTTCTTCTCTATGTGGTGTCTTGTGTGTGAATTATGCAATATGTGTAAAGAAAATACAATAGTGACCTAGCTTGTAACTTGGAAAATTGGGTTCTTGGGATGTTCCTTTAGTACTTTAGACCTATATATGTGATGTACCTATGACTACTACAAAAATAATGAAGCTTTGTTTAATTGAATTCTTGATAGAGTGATTATTATAAGTTGCCTTGGTCTCTCTTGGTATTTGCTAGTCTTATAAGTGAGGAATGAATGAGGGTTGATCTTGTATTTATATTAATCCCTTTGGAGAAGTAACTCACATAAAATTACTTAATATAACCATTGGGATACATTTGACTTATAAAATAGATGACATTAAGGTATTGGACACTTACATCAGGGCAGGACACTACCCTCCATGCTAGTGTTTATCTCAAATGTTAGTGTCCATGGATTAGGAAAGTAGGTACAAGTTTAGAACTTGAAGATATGGAAGATGAGTACATTTAAGTATTCTAGGCAAGATAGAAGTCTTGGTTCATAAAGAATAATACTAGTCAGACTAAGAGATAGGCCAAGGTCGCAAGATAGAGAATATGCGAGACTTGTGAAAGTAAGAAAGGTCAAGAACTAAGAGGAACAAGCAAGGTATAATTTTTATAAGTGTACAAGATTGAGGTGCTATATAATCCATAAAATATCATCTACATTTTCCCCCCTTTAATCTAGTAAGAAATTTCTAGTTTAAAATAAAGGAATGAGTACATGGGTGTGTATAACACACCTTATATTTGTGTGTGCCCAAATTGAGTGATTTTATAGTGAATGAATTGAAACCAATATCATTTTATAGTATATAATTAGTGCATATAATCTAGGATTTAAATTACTTGAAATATATTTAAATTAAAAGAGCAAGGTTTAGGAGTACACATGTGTATCGATGTAACCATCTTTCCTATTGGAAAGTTGATTTGAAAAAGATGTATCATTTTAAGGTTCTAAAACTAAAAATTGGAAAAATATAAATAAATATTGAAAGTGAATATATCCAAGGAGATAGAGATGGAGAGAGAAAGAGATATTTTAAGGCCCATGCTCCCAACCTTGATTCAAAAATGAGAATCCACCTAGGAATTGAGATAAGCTTAACCATGAAACCTAATGATACTTATAACCTAGCGAGGATCAATGATACAATCAAGTCCAACTTAAAAACTTGGTAAGAAAGAGTGATTTAATCACCATAACCATACCAAAAAGTGAACTAACTATTGCATTAGATTGGATCAATAAAATTATAAAAGTCTATAGGGTATCGGTATGAAAAGGTCTATGATGTGGTAACATTCCATAAAATAATTTTGGAATTTGGAACTAGTTTAGATTTTGTAATATTAGGCACACATTACATAACATATGCACCTTAGATATGTTTCATGTTAAGATTATGTATAAAAATGGTACCAATGTATATAATTATACCAAAACTATGAATATGAATCATATAACTATGGAGAACATACTTCCAAAGCATGTCCCCACTATATATGGAGAACTCTGAAAACTTATATAAGTAGTAATGTGGAGAACATGTTTCCAAAACATGATCCCACTATAATTTGGATATGTTGAATAATCAATGCTTCTTTATCTTCCATTTCAAAAAATAAGAAAACACTAATTTGCCTTAAGGTTTGATGTTCAAAAATCGAGTTCACCAAATATTTAACCCTAAATTTGATAAAGGGGTTATACTAACTTGGTTGTTTAATATGGTTAAGAATATATAAATTATGATGCACAAATATGATAATTAGATCTATAATAGTTCAATTAAATGCTAAACTCAGATATAAACATACATTGAATTTATCATACCGAGTATAGGATAAATATAGAAAGTACAACTAAGCTACACATGGAAATAACAATGAAGTAATATACTTAATTGGTTTTGATGCTAACATAGTGTTGGATCTGAAATAGGTAGATAGTATGTTGGAAAGAGATTTTATAACAATTGTCAGATTTTAGATCTAACACTTTTGGCATTCTAGACACTAACGTTAGCCTAGGATGGTTGTGTTGACACAATTATTTAGGTTTAATGAAAGTTTATTTTATGGAATACCTACTATAAAAATATGTGACCACCAAGATGCTTCTAGGTTTGATTTCCCTTTACTCTAGTGCAATCAAATCTAGGTCATTGACTGTTGCTCCTGATGAAATTTCAAAACCCTAGTTTTTCACCTTCATAGTGACCTTAGGGAAACATGGGTTAGTGGGCACATGGTGTCGAGCTAACCCAAAATACGCCACTTCCATTGGAAATTTTCTACATGTCTAATACTTAAAAAGAGGGTCTCATACTTATGTAGTTCTCCCTTATGTGTTGGTTTGTGTGTGAATCATTAAATATATGTGAATTAATTACATTAGTGAACTATCTTGTAACTTAGAAAATCAAGATCTTAGGATTTTCCTTTAATACTTCAAACCTATAGATATTTTTTACCTATGACTAGTATGGAAATAGGGAAACTTTGTTCAATTGAATGATTGATATAGTGCTTTTGATCAGCTTCCTTGGTCTCTCTTAGTCTTTGCTAGGTATTGTAGGTGAGGAATGAATGAGGGTTGATCTTGTACTTACATCCATCCCTTTGGAGAAGTAACTTGCATAAAATCACTTAGGCCAACCATTGGGATATGTTTAATTTACAAAATAGATGACTTTAGGGCAGTAAATACTTACATCGGATAAGGACACTAATGTTGTTGCTAGTGTCTATCTCAGACATTAGTGTCAAGGAAATAGGAAAGTATGTATATGTTCAAAACTTGCATAGATGGAAGATAAGAACATTTTAAGCATTTTGGACAAGGTAGGATCCTTGGGTCATCAACATAAGACTAGTCAAACTAAGATATATGCAAAGGGGCACAAGATAAGTAGATGCAAGACTTATAGAAGTGGGAAAGGTCCATAACTAAGAGGAATAACCAAGATCTAAGTTTTCCAAGTGTACAAGACTGAGGTGTTATATAATCCATATATATCATCTACATAATAGTATTAAATTAGAAAAATATGAAATTCATAGACTAATGATTGATGGGAAAGATGAGGGTATGAGTTTGCTTCATAATTTTGCAAAAACATAGATGAGAATATGTTTATTTCTATAAACACATATATCAAATCTTTATGCTTGAAAATACATAAAATTGTGAAACTGATAGATAATTTTAGTAGTGCTAAGGAACTTGTCATTATGCCTTACAAATATAATGAATTGAAAAAGATATGAATCTTGTGTCAATGCTTCCTAGGAAGCATGATGGCATAAATTTGTTTAATACACTTTTACCTAGGAAAATCGAATCTAAAGAGTGAAATGGATGCATATACTAAGCCCCATTAACATAAGAATCAAAAGATATGGGACTAAGAATTTGATATGTGCTAATAGGTTGTAAGAGCCGTTTATTTCCTTTCAAAAAGTTGATGATCCAAAACATCGCAATCCTATCTCAGTTTATTTTCAAAATATTAATATTTTGAATTCATATTCAAGTAAAGAAAGTAGTAGTTATCATCTCTAATTAAGATTCATATGGTTATAAATCATTTAAAATATGAAAATGATCAATTTTGGCATAAACCTTCAATTAAATTTAAAATATCTAATATGAACCCAACTAAGAAAGATCTTATTGCAATGCCAAATAAGGATGATAGAAAATGTAATGTAAAAAAAGAATTAAAATTTAAGCTTATAGCTATGAATAGAGTTTCAACAAAGAATGAAATTAAAATACTTATAATATGTCCAAAATAATTACAAGGTAAAATGTTTCAATATATATCCATATAAGCCATAAATGCATACAATATGTGAACATAATATAATATCAAAGTAAAGGCATATAGGCATGCAATGTCAACTAGGCATACATGCATACAAAAAAATATCATATAAGAAATATGCTAATCATAAAAAATCCTCCATGTCCTAGCCTTCTTTATAGAATTCTCTCCCTCATATGACTTGCTTGTATATGGAGCTCCCTCAAATTCCTTAGATTCTTCCAATATCTGAATATAGGTCCTTTTATGATCATAGCTTTCCTATAGCTAATCATTTTCATATACAAATATTAATAGAAACTTTACATAGTGGACTTGCAACTAAGTTTATAATTTAATTTTAAAATGACATGATAACTATTTAGACATTCACTTATAGTAATATTGTGGTCACACTCAATTTGTTTTTTATGTTCAATAGGGTCAATGACAAGTTGAGTCTCCCACACAAGAGTGTGAATGGGATAAACACCAAGAGTTGGTTCCCTTATCATGATAATGGAAGGGGTTGAACCCTACACATGTATATATAAAACTAAAACCAAATAACTAAATAATTAAAATATAATATCTAAATCTAAAAAATGAAATTGTCTTGTACCACATCACCCCTACTAATCATTTTAATAAGAGTATCAAATGTCATTAGGAACCCCTGCATAAATAGCATATTCACATCAGTTATATTTGTAAAACTAATAAGGAAAATTATATTAAAATATATATATATATATATATATAGGATTCAAAATTATAATTTATCATACCTCAATGAGTTGTTGCATAAATAAAATCATAGTAATAGTACATGTGTCTACTCCTACCCATATAGATCGAGGAGTCTCCATTGTCATCATCAGCTAATCAAACAAAATATGATTGTTAGTTGAGCATATATAAGTAAATACATGTACATGAAAAATAATATTAATAAAAAACTTTGTATCTATATACATCAATTGGGTAATAGAAATATATGTGCTATTGGGTGGTCCTCAATCTAGCTATCAAAAATATGGGACCATCTACCATTGCAACTTAAAAAAATTACATATATATTAATGAACTTTGTATGTAAATTAATTAGTACCTTTTGAGTAAAGATATTTTAAATTTAACATGTCAGATATTATTAATTTGTATTCTATTTTTTTCAACAAGTTAAATATATAAGATACCTATAAAGGTGAAGTCAAGGTATCCAAACCAAATGTATGTGTAAAAAAATCATCAATCAGAACCATATCATCTATCCCCATGGAGGCACCATAATAATTGAGCTACATGATAACCTCCTCCTCATCTAAAGGTCTAATGTATATAACACCATAGGATATGCAATGGTGTGGTTGGGAATTAGTGCTAGCTAGAGTGTCCCCATGTCCACCCTCTCCAACATAAGTGTGATAAAGCTAGCTTGTATGCAGAACTAGGATGTTAGTATGTGTACTAAGTGCATGAAAAGTGCTAGTATATACAACTTCATTTATTTTAAAATGAATTATCTTAGGCTGAAGTGGCTTTTGGATATGGACTCTCATAAGCTATAACATCCCTACTAGGATCTACCTAGAAATACGTGATTTTTTTAAATTTTAACAACCTATATTTTATATAGATTACATCATGAGAATCTAATCAGTGATCACATGAAAATACTATAATTATGACAATTATAAATGAGCATGATACATTATACATCTTTGATCACCATTATCATAAGAAACACATCACAATATGAATATAGAAAGTAATTACGATTAACCAGCCACGATTGATACATGTATGTAGCCACTACTATGAATGTATAATAAGTAAGTAATTAAAACTAATAATGATAATGTTTTAATAATAAATACAATACAATGTACATATATAAGCTACATGGCTCCACAGAGCATAAGTTCCCCAGATGCTAGTTTTTATGTCAATCTCAAGTGTTGTCTCCAAGTAAGTACTACTGTGGGGAGGGAGAGCATCATCCAAGTTCTTTTCCACACTAACTATAAACCAATGATTCCTTGCACAAATCCCATCAGGGAATGGTCCTCCTTTCATAGATAAGTAGATATAGTGATGGTAAAGGAATCCAAAGAGATAAGATAATACATGTGTGTTGTATGATATATAAAACTAAACATGCAATGTATCATATAGAAACTCATTCTTTTCAAAATATCATAAAAATATGTAAATTATAATCATGAAATGATAATGTATCACTTAACATTACTTTATCTAAAATTTTCAATAATTAATTATCTATGGATTAGTCAAATTTTGTACACACCACTTGATCGGATTACCTTCATCTGACATTGTGATACTAGTAAGCTAGTGAAATCCATCTCATTACTTACTCAATATCATCAATGTGATAATTGGTTAACATAATATAACCAATTAGATTCATACAGATTAAATCCTACTTGTAATCATATAACATGATAATCATAAGAATAATATATATATATACCATCAAACGTATGAATGAATCTCACAATATTATCTATCACATAAATAATAAAATTGATAGCTACAGTTTATACCATCTAGATAAAATATACATTTAATTATAGTTTCTAATTACTATAAGTAGTTTCCAAATATACTACACCCTATGATAACTCATATTGTCATAGTCTAGTGTTCTTAAGCACAACTACTAATACCATAATTAGTCAAAATAAAGTAGTTATAAATCAATGAAAGAGTAAGCTTATGTTCAAACAACTATTTATAACAAAGAAAGTCTCAGTTCTCATGAAACATACAATATTCCATTCTAATATTTGTTATACTTTCACATGGTTGTATGCACACATAAATAAGGTTATATTATAAATAAATCTATAATATAGTTTTGAACCTCCAATGGAACTATAATTAGAGTAACACACCCCTATATACAAGTATAAGCTAATTAGGAATAGATGTACCTATTGGCACAAAATATTGCACCCTAGAATAATTTTTTCAAGATTTTTTTAGATTTGGGCAACATGAGAACATTGCCAGGCATGTGGGTGTGCCTATAATGGAAATGAGCCTCTAGATTTAAGGTCTAGCTCCCTAGATGTATCTTGAAATGCTCTTATCTATGCTAGCTAATTAATTATGGGAAAAAGGATTATAGATTGCAAGAATTGAACCTACTCTAAAGGAAGGTGACGCACCAAGATGTTTCCCACAAGACTATCATACTCCATCACAAAGAGACAAGGCATACAACACTAGTCTTAAGAGTCCTAAAATACACTAGCATTAGTGTTTCAATATGAAGGTGACATACATGAAGACTATCCAAGGTAAGTGAAACTATAGATCAGTTATAGATATTAAGGCTCATTTTAAACTTAAGAATAGATCCATACACTTAACAACACTTCATATGACTTGCTAGGCTAGAATCACTTGCATCAAATATGAAAAGATTAAGAAAAAGCAAGGATAGATGAACATATCTTGACTATTCACTATATCTCTTCACATACTTTGATAAGCTAATATAAAAACTCAAACTAGATTACATCTATTTTTTAAGGTAAAGTAAAATGTCAAAACCATCAGAGTTATGCCATACATGGGGTGGTATATTTTATAAGGGCCAAAATGGTAGCTACTTATAGAACTTTGGAGAGAGGAGAAAAGAAAGAAGTTCAAGAGTCACTGGAACACATGTCTAGGCATGAGAACCAGTTATATTTTAGGAGTAACTAAGTGTGAAATAGACTATGAATACCTCTTAAGAAAATAATCCATATAAATCATAACAAACTCTCCAAAATGTTACAGAGATTCTTCAGCTAGATTTCATGAAACTATTTTCATCATGGATCATTTTTTGGGCACTCAAAACTGGGCTATGGGAGTCAACACATATGTTATAATAATCATAGACATTGTTCAAGCTGATAAATATCTTCTAAACACATGTATTCACCATATATATTCATTTATTGCCTTCTTAGACCTTGTTTTTAACATCTACCAGTTGTCATTCATCTTAGACCTCGACTGAGATTTCATGGTGGCATATGAGTTTGAAGAGCTTACTCTACTATAGAATATTTGATCCTATATGGTTGTCCAAGTGGAACTCTCTTACCATGTTATTCATTTTTTTCTAAACTATGTCTGTAATACTTACTTATTCTAGTTGAAAATGTCTCTTTGATTTGACATTTGTCATATGTTTGATCTCTAGGAAGTCCCTTAGCTTCTTAAATTTTAATTTCATCAGTCATTGATATCTAACCTAGATCATTGACTCATTGACCCATATTGCATTGTTGATCCTGATCAATATGAATAAATGTGAGTCATTTATCTACCTTTGAGTTATCAACTCCATCTGAGTTGGTGTCACATGGAGCCCCATGTTTGATTTTAGGATCTATTGTCATCTTGTCAAGTTCATGTGATTACACTATGTGTCAATCACACATTATTTTTAGGATTTTAGTATAAGTCTGTCAACTTTCACACTTATAACATGTGTCAACCTCTTGATTTCCTTAAATTTTTGACTCATCTTGTACTTTTGGATCAAGATATACAATACAATGTGGATCGTTAGATCTGTTAGGACCCACTATTTGAAAACTAATAGTTATTTCATGAGATTAAATTTTATGTTTGTGCTCCCATCAAATGACATTAATGTGACCATCATTAACATTCACATGACTATCAAATTTAAGCTCAAAATGATTTGTTTTTCTTGAGCTTAAACTTGATGTTAGCACGAACATCTTATGTTGCAAGTCCATATTTAGAAGCTTATAACTTGAGCCAAAAAGCTCACGTGGAATTAAAACTTTCAGAGCATGTTCCCAACATGAAGAATGACCTAGGGCTATGATCCTTTGGATCACGGGGGATTCTTGAGTGAATATTAAAAATTTCATAAAAGAGCTGGTTTGTTTGTTTCCATGTGATGTCCTGATGACAGTCTAGCTTCACAAAGCTTATTCTTGAGCTACTACTTGATATTTGAAAGATCGAATGAATTCCTTAAGGCATAATCAAATGTGTTCCATGATATAATTGCATTGTTCACTATGAATACATGTCACTTACATACATGACCCTAAAATGACCCCTAAGATATTAAATGGTATAAGGACTAAGCTAGACTATGACCAAAGCTATAATGGCATATGAAATGGCATCAAATGAACTAAAATCATACCATATGACATTATAAAAATCCCTTATATGAGATCCTAACTATAGGGGGTTGACTAATTTTGAACTATTGTAAAAATGGTCAACATTCTTGATGATTTCTCAAGGGTGGTATGTTTTCTATACCTTGACTAGTTGCCTAATCTTATCCATTGGGTTACAGAGTCACTTGTACATAGGTTTGACACATAAATTTATTTTGACACATAACAACAAGAAACAACAAGGACAAAATATAAGGTAGAAACAAACATATGTTTCACTGGAACATTTAAGGAACACAACACACACCATAGAAATAAAACACACAATCTACTATTTACAAAACTAAAACTTTACCACTCAATAGCAAGGCTTCAAATATATCCCATTCACAGGGATAGGTAGTTCTTCTTCATTCATCCTTGTTAACTAAAAATATTTGATTTGATTGCACTTGATGATGACATATGGTCCACTCTATATGGTATCAAATTTGGTGTGTCTCCCTGGTTTTACTCTATCTTCATCCCATTTCAATACTATGTCACCTTCTTAAAATGATCTTTGAGTTGCCTTATTTTTAAAACAGATCTTCATCAACACTTGGTGATGCTCCATAGCTTGATGAGCTTTATCTCTAGTCTCTTGCAACTTCATTAATTCTATCAATCTCACCTTGATTAGAGTGTTATCAATCAAATCTAATTGATGTGATAATTCTAAATCAAGCATCTCTTGAGAGATCGATATCCTAACTTCCCTTCCATAGACAAACACAAAAGGAGAATTACATGTTGACCTCTTGGGAGTTATCCTATCATCCCATAAGGTTATATTTAATTTGGTATGCCAAGCCCTTTGATTATGCTCCAAGGTTCTCTTAATGATTATGATCAAATTCTTGTTAGTATATTTAACCAACCCATTACCTTAAGGGTAATAGTTAGATGAAGTACTCAAGAATATGCCATTACTATTTGCCCAATCAGCTATTTTGGCACCTATAAAAGCAAGAAAATTATCTAAAATAATAGTAGAAAGAGTTTTAAACCTTGTTAAGATACTCTCATAGAACTCCAAGATAGCATTTTCATTAGTTTCCTTTAATGCTACTTCCTCAACCCATATTGTAAAATAGTCAATTACTATGAGTATCCATTTATGACCACTACTTGATGGGGGTTTTATCATACCAATAAAATCAAGACCCCATTGCATGAAAGGTTGGTCTATTTGGATAGGCTTCAAAAGAAGAGCTACAGGCTTTTATTTTCCTACAAAAAAATCATATTGTCCACACCTTCTCGCCCAAGCATGGTAATCCTTGAAAAGGCTAGGCCAATAATAACCTACCCTCATGATCTTTGTAGTTGTGGTTCTTGGAGAGAAATGACCTCTTGTTTTCTCATCATAGAGCTTCTCAATCAACACTCCAAACTGGTCATTATCAATACATCTCAATATCACATAATTAATATCTCTTCTAAAGAGGACACCAATTACAAGATAAAAGGGAATAGATTGAAACCAAAAATATATTATTTGTGACCTAATCATACCATTAGGATACTCACCATTTTGAAGAAATATGATCACATCCGGTGTCCAACTTTCTGAAGGTAAGGAACCAGTTGATTGGGAACAATCATGATTGATTAGAGCCTCTTCTTTTGGCTCATGAAGATCTAAAGGCAAATGTTCACAAAGGCCTCTACCCCTTATTAGCTTTGTCACCTTGATGTCAACATCATATTCCATTACTTTGGTGATCCACCCTACCCTCTTTTCACTAAGATCTTTGCTCAAAAGAAATTCTTTAATACTAAGATGAGAAACCATAACATGAATCCTATTATTTGAAACCATATGTCTAAACTTATTTAGTCCCCTTAAAATAACAAGGACTTGTTTCTCTACAAAGGTGTAATTCACTTCATAATCTTCTAAACCTTGACTAAAGAATACAATTGGTTGTTCCACACCCTCATCATTATTTTTCATTAGCATGGTTGATATAGTATCAAGGTTATCAAATGAATATAGCATGAATTCTATAGTAAAATCAGGATTCACAAGAGTAGAAGATTTTGCAATTGCCTTCCTTATGGATTCAAAACTTCTCTTACCCTCTTTGGTCTAAGAAAAGACCTGATTCTTTTTTAGCATGGCTGTTATAGGTTTCACGAAAGATGTGAACCTAGCTATGAACCTCCTTACAAAATTTATCTTTCCTAATAAATTTTTGAGACCTTTCTTATGCTAATTCAATGATAGGCCAAGAATATCCTCTATCCTTTAAGTATCAATAGCTAAACCATATTTAGAAATAATGTGTCCCTAGAGCTTACCTTCATGGATAAAAAAGATAAATTTCTTTGGATTAAGAGATACTCCATACTATCTACATCTTTCAAATACTTGTCTCATTCATATGTGCATTAACATCTTTAAAAAACACTATTATATCATCTAGAAAAACCAATAGCATCTCATTGATCAAACCTTTGAAGGCCATGTCCATTGCTCTTTGAAATGTAACACCATCATTTGACAAACCAAATGGCATATTTTTATAAGAAAAATTCCCCCATTTAGTGGTAAATGTTATCTTAAACTAACCATCTTCATTCAAAAGAATCTGATTATAACCTAAGTACCCATATAGAAGAGAGAAGTGTTGAGAACCTGAGACAATCTACAAAATCTACTCCATTGAGGGCAACGGATAGTGATCTTTGAGTGATGCCCTATTAAGATCCCTAAAGTCCACATAAAGTCTTATCTCTCCATTATTATTTATAATAGGCACAAGATTAGCTACCCATGTTGAATACTTGATGGAAAATATTATTTTAGATTTAAGGAGTTTAGTGAGTTATAACCTCATGGGTCATTCAACTTTGGGGTTAATGGGTCTTCTATCTAACCAATTTAACTCTAGGTTCTAACTCAATAATATGGTGTGATAGGCTAGGATCAAATATTTTTATGTCCTTATACTCCCAAGTAAATATGTCATGAAACTCTATACACAAATTAATGAATTCTTGCTTCTCTAAAATAGAACATACCTTGCCTAGTTTGAGGAGTTTGTCCTTGAACATCAAAACCCTTTCATAATTCTCCTCTTTTGTGGACATAATCACTTTCTCCTTCTTCTTTTGATAATTCTCATTGAAGATACTTTATAATGTCACTAGGCCTTTAGGTATTTTATTTTTTCTTAGTTGCACAACCTGATCACCTAATTATTCTTGGAGCCTTTTTTGATTCCTTGAGGAGAACTCAACTTCATTTTGTAGGAAGTATACAATGTATTTGTCACTATCAAACACGTACCAAGATACTTCATTATTAGGTACATAAGGTTTGATAATGATCTTAATGTGATATTACTTCCCCTCTTCTTTTATGGCAGTTGGAGTATCAAATTGAGCTCCAATGGTAGCTAGTCTATCAACGTGATTATTCTGCTCCCTTGGGATTGATTGTATGTTAAATGCATTAAAGTATTTAATAAAATACCATATTCTATGATTATATGACTTGAGAAAATGGTTCTTGGTATAAACCACATTCCTCATGTGATGCACAACCAATTCACTATCTCCACATACTTGCAAGTTCTTGATTCCTTTTTCCCTTGCCCATTGAAGGCCATGAATCAAACCTTCATACTCTGCCACATTACACGTACAACTAAAATATAATATATATGAAGCATTAAATTATTGTTTGTATGGGGAGACCAACATAACACCAGCTCCTACATTGATTTTACTTCTTGAACCATTAAAAAATATTTTCCATATCTCATCTTCTTTACCCTCTTCTTTGGCAAGTAAAGGTGTCGATATTCCATCTTCATGTATACAATATACTCCTAGATCAGTTTCCTCCATGATAGCATAAGGATCATGATAATAATTTTTATCACCATATTCATCTAGGAACAAATATGTAATGCCTTCAATCTTGGAGGAAGTAACATCATCTACATTAGAATCCTTTTTTGCATGAATAACATAATTCAAATTAAATCTCATCTCAATGTAAGGTTCAATATGAAATCTTGAAAGAGGTTGTGTCTTGATTTTCAATTTTTCCACATACTTTGTTCTAAATTCAAAGAATGAGCATTTAGCTAATAGGTATCCACCTATCTTGCTTGTGAAGTCCTTTGATAGGTAGATTTCAAAGTGGGCTAAGAGATCAACAACAAGTATGTCTTGCAAGATGGGGAAACTAACGTAATCATGCAAGAAAACTTTCAATTTATTTATCATCCTGACTATATTGGTAGGTGTACCATATAATTGAAGGACCCCTTTTCTATGTGGCTCATATTTTAGGCCCATCTTATAAGCCATAACTTTAGGCATGACAGAAGTTGAAGCTCCACTATCAACTATGTAGTTATGGACTAGCTTGTCACCCATTATGAGAGTGAGATATAATGGAGGAGGTTTCTTAGCTTGAGTGGATGGTTCAGTAATGGTATTAGGGAAACTTTCATGTACAACATGACTCTAACTTTGATTTGAAGGAGGGACACTAGTAGGGATATCAGAGAACTATTTTTGTAGGAGCTCTTTCTGACTAGGCATATGTAGAACATCCCGAAGGGAAATAAAGGTTTTCATAATCTTTAATGAATCTACAATGTTTAAAGAATCCATACCTACTTTCTCTTGAATTCTTGGAGGTAATGAATTGCTCATAACCTAAGGAGTTGGGGTGTCTTGAATAATCCTTCTAACATTCTGGTTTGGAAGATATGTAGAGTTGTTTGGGGTTACTACACCTGTAGCCATACCTTGTTGCTTTGTATAAGAATTGAATGAGCCTGTAGGCACATTACTATCACCACCTATAATACTTTTTATTGGGTCTAGTGTTGTCTACAACTGAGGTTCTTTTGTTAAGCACAAAAGTGTCCTCAACTAGGAAGTTGGTGAATATCTCTTCTTGAGGCTACTCACCTTCACTTGTATGTATCATCACTTCATATTTGACTAATAATATGGTAGTAACCTCTCCTTGAGTAACAATAGTATGCTCTCTATATTCATTAGAATCCATAAATTGGCCTTGCTACCAATTCTCACCTTGTACCAAGTTTTTGTGAACATGTACCATTTCCCTCACATTGGTGGTAGAGTTAGGACTATATACATTGGCCGGCATGTTGGGGTTAGGCTGCCATTGGCCTCTTCCTCTTCCATATTGATGTTTACCAAATTGTTGTTGGTAAGGGTATGGATTCTGATGGACACTTTTTTATATATTTACTCTCCCAAGCTTGGCTT
Source organism: Torreya grandis (assembly GCA_037957365.1). Classification (NCBI taxonomy): domain Eukaryota; kingdom Viridiplantae; phylum Streptophyta; class Pinopsida; order Cupressales; family Taxaceae; genus Torreya; species Torreya grandis. Next base: position 3,083,087 of record JARHVA010000208.1, read on the forward strand.
CTAACCATTTAATATATGAATCTTTATCCATGGAAGTATCTACCTTATTAGGAGTAGCTTTAAGCTTGGTATTGGCATTAGAATTTTGAGTCACATCTGGAGCATTAGTAGAATCATGAGACAATTGAGGCATAGACACTTTAAGTGGAAATCTTCCAGCTTGGATGAGATTATTTTTGGATTTGATAACAAGCTCATATGCTTCAAGAAGGGTGGAACCACCTATAGATTAAAGAATGATGGCAATGTTAGTACCAATAGCTCTCAAATAGGTCAGGAATACAAATCTAGGAGGTGGCCTCATAGGAGGATGTAGTCTATTCCAAGTCTTTTGAAACCTCTCATTAAAATCATGCATTATCTCTTTGGGTCCTCTTTTGATTACATTAATTTGATTTATGAGAGAGGCGTGGTCACTCTCATTTATAAATCTTGAGGTCAACATCACTCCAAATTCATCCCATGATGTGATGCATCCACCTTCTAGAGTCCTATACGAATCTAGAGCCTTCCCTTTAAGGGAAATAGAAAGGAGTCTAATGGTAATGTTTTCTTGAGTGATATTATGGAAACTTCAAAAGTTTGAGACATCTCTAATGGGCTCACTCGGTGTAATATGACTCTCACCATTGAATAGGGGTATACCTTTTGTGGCATTAGAAGGAATGGCATCATTTGCCTGAGGATGATTCATATTTTTTGTATTGAATGAAGAGAAAGTATGAGGTTTACCCATTTCTTCTTTAATATCTTTAACTTTTTCACTCCCTTAACTTCTCTTGCTAACAAAATCCTCTTGATCTTCAAAGTGAAAATTAGGAGGAGGATATTGAACTCTAAGGAGAAGTTTAGGTTGAAAGAGTGGGTCAATGGGATTGATAATTCCTCTAGATAATGACCTAATGAGAACCATGAATTATGAGAGCAAGTTTATAACAAGATAATGGCTTTAAACTAAGTTTACCTTGATGGAGTTTCCAAATTCTAATTATCACACTAATTTATAGTTGATGTTGTCAAGGTTAGCATTAACCTTGACAAGTTATCTTGTAGATAGGTCCCATCAGGTGTGATAAAACTATTAGCATCAAATATCTCACCCTAGAAGAAGTTGATCAAGCTTCTTCCAAATTTGGGCAACATGGGAATGTTTCTAGACATGTGGGTGTGCCTATAATGGAAATGAGCCTCTAGATTTAAGGGCTAGCTCCTTGGATGTATCTTGAAATGCTCTTATCTATGCTAACTGAATACTTATGAGAAAAGGATTAGAGATTGAAAAAATTGAACCTGCTCTAAATTAAGGTGATGCACCAAGATATTTTCCACAAGACTATCATACTCCATAAAGAGATAAGGCATACAACACTAGTATTAAGAGTCCTAAAATGCACTAGCATTAGTGTTTCAATATGAAGGTGACATACATAAAGACTATCCAAGGTAAGTGAAACCATAGATCATTTATAGATACTAAGGCTTATTGTACACTTAAAAATATATCCATACACTTAAGAACACTTCATATGACCTGATAGGATTAAATCACTTACATCAAAACATGAAAGGATTGAGAGAAAGAAAGGATAGATGAATATCTCTTGACCATTCACTATATATCTCTTCATATACTTTGACAAGCTAATATATGAACTCAAACTAGATTGCATTTATTTTTCTAAGGTAAATTAAAATGTAAAAACCTTCATGGCTTCACCATACATGGGGTGGTATATTTTATAAGGGATAAAATGGTAGCTACTTATAGAACTTCAGAGAGAGAGGAGAAAAGAAAGAATTTCAAGAGTCACTGAAACACATGTCCAAACATGAGAACCAATTATGTTGCAGGTGTAACTGAGTGTGAAATGGACTATGAATGCCTCTTAAGATAATTTTCCATATAAATCATGAAAAACTCTCCAAAATGGTGTAGAGATTCTTCAGCTAGCTTTCATGAAACTTTTTTCATCATGGATCATTTCTTGGGCACTTGAAATTGGGATAAAGAAGTTGACACATATGTTATGATAATTATAGATGTTTTTTGAGCTGATAAATATCTTATAAACACCTATATTTTCCATTTTTATTCATTCATTACCTTCTTAGATGTCATTTTTTACATCTAAAAGTCACTGTTCATCTTGGACCTCGACTGGGCTTTCATGGATGCATATGAGTTTGAAGAGCCTACTATGCTATAAAATTCTTAATCCTACATAGTTTTCTAGGTGGCACTCTCTTGCCACATTAATAATTCCATTCTAAATTATGTATTTCATACTTGTTTGATTTGGTTTAAAATGGCTCTTTAGTTTGACATTTGTCCTATGTTCGATCTCCAAGAAGTCCCTTAGCTTCTCAACATTTAATTTCATTAGTCATCGATATCTGACCCAGATCATTGACTCATTGACCCATATTTCACTATTGATCCTACTCTATATGAATAACCACAAGTAATTGATCTACCTTTGACTTTTCAACTCTATCTGAACTGGTGCCACATGGTAGCCCCACATTTGATTTCAGTATCTATTTTCAGCCTATCAATTTCATGTGCTTATGTCATGTGTCAATCATGCATTATTTTCAGGATCCTGTTATCATTTTATCAGCTTATGTGCTTAGGTCATGTGTCAACCTCTTAATATTATTGATTTTTTGACTCATCTCACACCATTGGATTAAGATATATGATGTAACGTAGATTGTTAAATCTATTGGGACCCACTGTTTGAAAACCAATGACTATTTCATGAGCTTAAATTTGATGTCTGCACTCCTGTCAAATGATGCTCATGTGACCATCATTAAATTTCATGTGACCAAAAAATCTAAGCTCAAAAGGATTTATCTTACTTGAGCTTAAACTTGATGTTAGTGTGAACATCTCATGTTGTAGGTCCATCTTTAGAAGCTTATAACTTGAGCCAAAAAGCTCACACAGACTTGAAAATTTTAGAGCATGTTCTCAGCATGAAGAACTACCTGGTGTTATGATCCTTTGGCTCATGGGGGAGTCCTAAGTGAAGATTATAAATGCACAAAATATTTGGTTTATTTATTCCCATGTGATGTCTAAATGACAGTTCGGCTTCACAAAGCTTGTTCTTGAGCTACTGCTTGATCTTTGAAAGCTTGGATGAATTCCTTGAGGCATAATCAAACTTGTTCCATGTTCTAACTATATTAATCACCATGAACACCTTCCACTTATATATATGACCCTAAAATGACCCCTAAGATATCATATATCACAAAGACTAAGCTAGACTATGACCAAAGATAGAATGGCATATGAAATGGCATCAAATTAACTACAATTATACCTTATGACATTATAAAAATCCCCTATATGAGATCCTAACTATAGGGAGTTGAATCATTTTAACCTATTGTAAAAATGGTCAATATCACCTATATTCTTTTTAAGCATATTATTCATTAATACATATCTTATTATAGTAATATTTCTATAATATGTATCTTATTTCACATGCTATATACAATAAGTTATCTCATTCATATTACAAATCTTATCATATAACATAATGAAAGACTACATTGAGCTATATATGTATCACATGATTTATTAAAATCTATTTTAATATTTTGAAATACTATAACTACATATATTTTAAAATGAAGAAACATACTCATTTCAATAAACTACATGATAATACATAAGTCATTATGTGAACTTTTTATTAATATATCTTATAGATTATAAGTCCTTAATGATGAGTCCACATTATGACTCATTATAACCATAATATATCATCATTCACATCCATTAATATGTCATTTAGGTTGAGAATTGCATGTAGTCTTAAGGATTATAACTAATCTAAGGTAGAATATGAATGATTTTGTCCCTTTAAGCTTATGTGAGTCTAAGTTAGCATTCTTTACATAATGTTCTAACTATTTGTATGTTTAGTCCTCCATTTTTTATATGTATAGGTAGTATAGCATCTCAATAAGAGTCTTGATATGATCCCATGAAGATAAGGAAAGGCTTTAGTCACAAACCTATCATTCTAGTGAAGCCTCAAACTTTGTTAGGCATTTTATAGACCTCGACAGATAGTTATGGACTTTCACAATCGAGCTACAGAATTTGACAGTCGAGCTATAGACTTTCACAATATGATATAGACTCATCTAAAACATGTTTATAATGCATTCTAAAGGCTCCTTCAACCATTGTATGATGATCTAGACTTCTCCATCTATCTTTTAGATACTTTCTATTTTTACATATATCTATATGTAGACTTTTATCTATATGTAATTTTCCATTTATAAACAGTTTTCTAGTTTTAACTAAAAGATCACCGCATACAACAGATTTAAAATAAGTCATTGTTTTTTCTATTCAAAATTCATTGTATAACCTCATTTTTTAAAACATCAATGTCCCTTAGACTTTAATATCTATTAAAAAAAAAAATTGGTTTGACAGATGTGGTTATTTTTTCATATGAGTCATTATGCATTTAATAAAAGTTTCATACTATTCATTCTAAATCATTGCATATATGGCTTGGCTATGTATATACTAATAAACACTTAGCTATGTTCCATGTTTTAATAAACATGATTAAATATATGGGATGTCGTACATATAGTCAAATTACTTTATATATTACATAGGTTCTATTTTATTTTGTCCATTGTTCAAATTTAGCATTATACAAATATTGTATTATTTCCTAAAACTTGGTTTGACTCCTGTATGTGAGTCACCTATATGTCTATGTTCAATTTTTTGTTTTTGTGTGTGTGTGATATAATAGGTTGATTATATATATTATATTCTCTAGTTTATACACACAAGTTACATCTATGTCATGATATTGTAAATTAGTTTGTTATTTAAATAGTAGTTCATTGTACAAAAGTATTTATCCAATCATTAATATACACATATATATATATTTAACATGTTCATCATAAATATTCAACATACATACTCAAAAATTAATAACATTGCCTACCTAACAATTTGTGTTATTATTCTTTTTGAATTCTTTGTTCTCCTTCAATATCTTCCACACTTTGTTGCCTTCTCCTCTATATAAATTACGTTGTTTTTTCTTATTTTTATTTCCTTTCATGAGAAGGGCGTAGATTCTCTTTTTTAGAATTTTTTTCTTTTTAATTTTTTGGCTTGTTTTAATTTTTATTTTTTTATCAAAGTCTTTCTTTTTTTATTTTTCCCAGTCTTAAACTTTTCTATTTCTCTTTATTTATTTATTTTTTCCCCTTTTATTTATTTTAATAATTTTTTCTCATTTTCCTATTTTTTCCTCTTAAAATATAAATTATCATATTTTACTCATTAATCTTAAATTATAATAATTAATATATTCATTAATTAAATTAACACCTTAAATAATTTAAAGATTAATTCATAAATCAATAAACTTGAATTTAATCTAATTATGCAAATCACAAACATTAATAATCATACATACAAATCATGCAAGATGAAATCCATATAATCATTTAAATTATGTTATCAATTATGTATAAACAACTATCTAATGTAAATGGCATCAAAACACACTATGCTAACCATTCCACTATGCATATAACATGTGTTAACTAATGTGGTGTGTACAAGGTTCTAGTTGAATTTTCTATCATCTCCTAGCAACTCCATCTACATCACCCTCTCTGATGATGCTCTCCCTCCATCATGCTCCAAGGGGTGAGTTATCGTGCATCAACTTCATAACAAATAGGTAGTTAGATCATAACATCATGATATACATACATCATAAAATATAACTAAAATAATAAATTAACATGATCATAATGTAAATATATACACTATAGCTAACTCATACCTATGTAATCATGTAACCTAATCAATATCCAGTTATCCCATAACAACATATATCTCAAAGCTTAGTTAAAAATAACCAAATCAAATTGTTAACTATAAATATCCATGGATAATCATGTAAGTTTGCTCAATGACGAATTGAGATGTAACATCCTTCATCCCTAAATCTGGTCATTGTCTCGTATGACTCTTATTCAAACATAAGTTTTGAATTAAAAACATTGTTCAATAGAAAAATAATAAAGTATAAAGTATTTAATCAAGCAAATAAATATGAAAATTATTTGTAAAACTCATCATGGTCATCTTAAGTAGCACTATCCTCAGCCTTATTGGTCTTATAAGACCTTTCATTGACATATCTCTATTACGTAAATGAATTTTGTGAGTATCAATTACTCTGATTGATTCTACAATGACCACCTCAGGATCTAAATCCTGCAAAGCATTCCAATCTAATACATATGTAGGATCAACTATATACTTTTTAAGATAAAAAATATAGAAGACATTATGCAATAGAGCTAGGATTGGTAGCAATACAAGCCTAGAAACTACAAGATTAACCACTTATAACACCTTGAAGGGTCCCACATATCTCGATGATAGTTTCACTGACTTTCTAAATTTAATCAAGCTCTTCTCAACTTAACCTACAAATATTTTATCACTTACTAAAAAATACCTATATGTCCTCTTCAAATCAACATAACTCTTTTATCTATCATTGGCCTCAACTAATCTTTGCCTAATTAATCTAACTTGATCTTCCATTTCTAAAAGCATCTCAGGTTTACAGACTACCCTGTCCTCCAACCTGTCCCAATTGATTGGTGTCTTGCACCTTCTTTCATACAGTGCCTCAAATGATGACATCTTCAAAGGTGATTGGTATGAGTTATTTTATGTAAACTCAACCAATGAAATATAATATTTTCAATTCTATTTTTTATCTATGTAATACATACCAAAAATATCATCTAACACTTGATTAACTCTCTTAGTCTGACGATCAGTCTTTAGGTGATACGCAGTGCTAAAATTTAGTTGCGTACCCAAAGCTAAATTCAGAGATACCCAAAATCTAAAATTCATATTTATATCATAATTTAAAATGATCTTATCTATAAATCCATGTAACTTATATACTTATTTTATGAACTTCTTCACAAGAGTAGGTGCATCATCTGTCAAATTACCTAATATAAAATAAGCCATCTTGGTTAGTTTGTCAACTACTACCAAGATCATATCATGCTTATTTCATGACATGGGTGAACTTTGAAAAATATATATACTGATCATCTGCCGCTTCCATTCTATTATATCATGTGGATATAAAAACCCATCCATATGCACATGTTTATATTTCACTCAATAACATTCAAGATAACGTGACACATAGTTTGCTACATCTTTCTTGATTTCCTTCCTAAAATATAGTGGTCTAAGCTCTTCCATGAGCTTGATTACTCATGGATGTCCCAAATATGGGTCATTGTTTAGTTCTTTTGGTACTATGATTTGTAGATTCTCTTAATCTGGATCATACATCCTTCTATTATAATGTAAAAGACCATCACTCTCCAATCTAAATCTTTTATACTAAAGATTTTGAGCATTCTCATATAATACTTTTCTAACCTAATAATAGAATTCTTCTCCTACTAAAAATTCAATTACTCAATACCTAAAATTACTCCTAATAGTAGATACAATTGCTATGTACCTTGTACAACTTAAGGCATCATCTACTCTATTTTCCTTGTCTTTGATATAGTTGATATCAAAATTAGAATCAGACAAAAACTCTAGCCAGTGTCTCTGATGAGCATTCAATTTTAGTTGGGTAGCTAGTGTCATATATAAAAACCAAAGAAAAATGATCGAGATAATATATAGACACAATGTTCATGAGATTTATGAATATTGTTGGAGCATTTATCAACCCAAAAGGTAGCTCTATGAACTCATAGTATTCGTAATGAGTTCTGAATGTTGTCTTCAGAATATCCTCATCCCTTATCCTCAGTTGATGGTATCTTTCTCTAATATCAATCTCATAAAATACCATTGCTCCTCTCATTTGATCAAAAATATTATCTATATGAGTTAGAAAAATACCTATTTTTGATAGTTGCCTTGTTTAACATTCTATAATCAATGTAAATTCAAAGAGTACCATCATTCTTTCTGATAAAGACAATAAATGCACCCCATGGTGACACACTTGGCCTAACCAACCCCTTAGACAATAATTCTTGAATTTGAGCCTTTGATTTAATCAACTCAGTGATTGTCATCTTGTATGGTGCCTCAGACTATATTTTTGAACCAGGGATAATATCGATAGAGAAATTGAACTCACATCTAGGAGGCAATCTTGATAATTATTTTAGAAACACATTATGAAAATATCTAAGAAATGTTTAATCTTCAAGAGATGGTTCCTTAGGTTCCTCCATTTCATTTATCTTGATGATAAATGCTTGGCATACTTTTCTTTAAACCCTCTTGAGTTGCATAGTAAAAATCTGCCTAAGTCTTAGCTCTCTTTTCTCACCTTAGATTTGTGTCTAATTTTCAAAATAATCAAGACACTCAACCTTATTTAAGTATTATTCAACCTTGATATTATGTTTTGTAATCCAATTAACTCCTACGATCATGTCATATAACCCTAGTGGTGCTACATACAGATCCACTACTATTATAAATTTGAGCAACCTAATCTTTGCTTCTACTAAACACTTGTCAACCATGACTTTTGAGTCATTTCCATATTGTACTAGTCATGCATTTATCATTACTCCAACTCTTCTAGTTAACTTATTAAGCATTCTAAGAGCTATAAAACATTTCATATCCCTTTTATCTATTAAAATGGAAACTAGATGTTTAAATAAAGTACATGATACCTTTATGGATAATGTTTGAAATTTGGCTTGCTAATTATCAACTGATACATGAATATGTTGTTGAAAACTACCCTATTTAGGAATAAGACCTTTATTATTTGACTTGACCTGAGTGAAATCATGAGCATAATGGTCATCACCACAAATGAAACAACCTCCAAGTGGTCTTTTTCTATCAGTCTATTGGTTTCCCTTGAAACTATATTTGAAACCATTTCCCAGTTTCTTATTGCTTGAACCATTATTGAACATGGCATTCTAACTTTCGAACTACTTTTTGGAGTCTCCACTCCTCTATTTCTAATTATTCTTTTTGAATATTGATACAGAATTTCTAAACTTTTTCTTGAACTTATCCCTAACCTTTGAAAGAGAATTCAACTTATATTCTTATTTGACTGCCTTCTCAAAGACCTGGGTCATGGTAGAAGGTCCATGAACATCCACCTCTCCACTGATCTTGGGTCTCAATCCCATGATAAATTTTTTGATCATGAACCTCTCATCTTCTAGTACTATGGTACATACTTCAAAAGTTTGGTGAACTACTAGTAGTAATCATTCATCAATAAGTCTTTTAAATTCTACAAAACTATGAGATTTTGATCAAAATAAAGTTATGAAATCTATCGTGACCTAAACAAAGTCACAAACAGATCCCAAGTAGTGGTGGTTAAGTTAAGGTTTATTTCCAACCTCTTATTTGCCCACCATGTAGCTACCTCACCAGCCAACTGATATGCTCTCCATACTACTTTAGTGATCTCAGAATAGTTTTGAATATCAAAATATTTATTCATCTTAGTCATCCATGTTTCAACTCCATCACCCATAATAGTTCCATCAAACTTAGGTAGATTTACCTTCTTCATGTCTTTAGCCAACTCTATAGCTACTTGAGCTCTAACATCCTAAGGGTTTTCCTATTTAGTAGGATGCTTTTCAGGCACATCTTAATGTTCTTCCTCTTCATGGCCATGAACTACTTATTCTAAGAATGTAATCTGGTCCTTGGTCTCATTCATGACTATGAGAATCTGATCCATCTTTGTGGATTACATAGTGTAAAATTGACTAGGATCAAATGAAAGGTTATTATCATTGACATTTGATAAAACCTATCCAGAAACTCTAGTTTTTACTATCCTCTTTTATATCAATAAAAGGATATGAAAATGTTAGTAGACTCATTAGGTCTTAGAGTTTGAACCATAGCTTTGATACCACATGTAAAATCTGTAATGTCCCCATTTTGCGAGCATCAGAGTTCCTAGGAATTAGCCTATCATTTGACCCTCATAGGCTAACAATTATTGATAGAGGGCCTCATATGGCAGTTACTCGGTGTTTAGAGACATTACTCTTCAGCTGGATTCAAGTTTTGGCCTTTGCACAGGTTTTTTGACTTAGATTGGCACACTTACTATTTATAGTAAGTCACTATTCAGGGTTTCTATTTTTAGACAGGCATCCAATCACATGGAGAACGAGAGTCGACTCTTGGCTTAGACAGCTTAACAATCAGACAAGTACATTAAGAGATATTAAAGTTTAAGTGACTTAAGTGATTTATTTAATATTTTAATATTATTATAAAGTTATAAAGTAACTTTATAATAATAAAGTCAATTTAGCATAATAAAGTGCGTTAAGTGATTAATTTAATGTGGGAATAAATCTTTTATCCCACATTGGCGAGGAAGGTGTTTTAGCTCTCTTAAGAAAAGAATAAAAGCAAAGGCAAGAGCTCATTCTCAGCATCCAGTTGAATGAATAATATTTTGATTGATTCATCTTGTGGAGCCTAGGGTTTCTGCAGTTGTCATAGTAGGCCATTGAGAACGTAAACTCTCAATTGGTAGGCAATTTTGAAGGTGTGAAATAACACCTAAATTATTGCAGTCGTGGGAAAGAATACTTCAGTTCTTTCATTTGTGCAAATTGGTGAAGTTTTCCACAAGGGTTTGAATTTTATTGTTGGAGAACATTTATAGTGGTTGTGAATCATCCTTCTTTGGCACATGGAGTTATATCATTCTTGTTGGGAGGGATTATCAACAAATTACTCAAGGGTTTAAGAGCAAATTGCAAGTTTTTTCATCCGCTGCTACAGTACTCGCGTGAATAGTGTCATGCTACAGTAACTCGTGAATAGTAAAATCGCTACATTGAGATGCTTGAGTTTCACTCTTTCCCATGTAAAGTCTCTTTTCTGACCTGCATTGGAGTTCTGGGTGTTATTCTCCAGTCCTAGCAGAATAAATCAGGTTCTCAACGCACTCTGTTTGCTTACTTTAATTTGTTTCAGAATTGTAATCAATTTGTTAAAATTTCAATGATTGTTGTGTAAGTTCTAAGGGTATTTACCTTTTTGTTACCATGCCTATTATTGACTGAAATAAGTCCAAAATTACTGTTGTGTACACTTTTGGGTGCTATCTTACCATGGTTGTGTATTAATAATGTTCTAGACTGAATCTTTTAAGTGCTGTTCAAATTTTGGGTTAATCTAGTTTGTGACAGTCATGCCTACACTTAGAAAATCCACAAAATAATTGTTGTTCTAGTCATTGCTGTTAAGGGTTCAAAATTGCATACTTTTGGTATGAACTCATAATTTCATGAAATGTAAAAGACAAATCTGTATTAAAGTCACTTGTTCCTTGTAAAGGATATTATGGATTTGTTTTTCTAGCCTTCATAGTACTATCAACATACCAATCATATTTGATCATTGGCATATGTTAGTTGCACTTTCTTTATTCCTTGGTGAAACATCATTGAAAACTCAAGCAAAACCCTGACACTGAAAACATTGAAAATCAAATGAAGGCAGAAAATTGTGGTTGGTTAGAGTCCACCAGGTGTGGGTTATTACAAAATCTCCATTAGGATCTACTAGAAATACATAAAAAAAAATTAATTTTAACTTATACTTTAAATATATTACACTATGAGAATCTAATAAGTGATTATATAAAATAATCTAAGTGTGATAACTATAAATGAATAATGTTACATCATACATCCACGATCAATATTATCATAATAAACACATCAAAATATAAATATAGAAAGTAATTACAATTAACCAGTCATGACTGATACATGTCTATAGCCACCACTATTAATTTATAATAAGTAAATAATTACATCTCACCATGATAATGTTTAAATAATAAATATAATATAATTTGCATATATAAGATACATGGCTCCACAAAACATAAGTTCTTCAGACTCTAGTATCTCTGAAAATCTCAAGTATCATCTTCAAGTAAGTACTTTTGTGGGGAGGGAGAGAATCATCTGAGTAATTTTTCACACCAACCATAGACCAATGATCCCTCACACTAATCTCATCAAAAAATAATCCTCCCTTCATGGATGAGTAAATAGTGATGGTGTGAAAATCTAAAGAGACAAGCTAGTGCCTATTCTACTCAAGATATCACATAAATATGTAAATCATACTCATGAAATGATAATGTCTCACTTAACATTACTTTATCCAAATTTTTAAATAATTAATGGTCTATGGATTAGTCAAAATTCATACACACAACTTGATCATATTATCTTCATCTGCCATTGTGAAGCTAATAATATAGTGAAATCCGTCTCACTACTTATTATCATCAATATGAGATTTAGTTAACATAATATAACCAATAAATTCATACAGATTACATCCTACTAGTAATCATATAACATGCCAATCACAAGAATAATATAAATCCATACAAATATTTCATCAAATGTATGAATGAATATCATAATATTATCTATCACATAAATAACAGAAATGATAACTATAGTTTATACCATCTAGGTAAAATATACATTTAACTATAGTTTTTAATTACTATAGATAATTTTCAAATATACTACACCCTATGATAACCTATATTATCATAGTCTAGTGTTCTTAAGTACAACTATTAATATCACAATCAATAATAATAATAAAGAGTTATAAATCAATGAAAGATTAAGCTTTTATTCAAACAACTATTTATAAAAAAGAAAGTCTCAGTTCTCATGAAACATAATATTTTATTTTAGCATTTGTTATACTTTCACGAGATTGTATGCATGCATAAATAAAGTTTTATTATACAAAAATATATAATATAGTTTTAAACCACTAATGAAACTATAATTAGAGGAACACATCCCTATGTACAAGTATAAGCTAATTAGACATAGATGTACCTAAATTCTTTGTAAGCATACTATTCATTAATAGGTAGCTTATTGTAGTAATATTTTCATAATATGTATCTTATTTCACATGCTACATATGATAAGTTATCTCATGCATATCACAAAGCTTATCATAACATAATGAAAGACTACATTGAGCTATATATGCATTACATGCTTTATTAAAATATATTTTAGTATTTTGATATACTATAACTACATATTTACCAGAATAAAGAAACATACTCATTTTGATAAACTGCATGATAAGACATAAGTCATTATATGAGTTTTTTGTTAATATATCTTATAGATTATAAGTTATTAATAATGAGTTTCATTATGATTTATTATAACCATAATATATCATCTTTCAAAATCATTAATATGTCATTTAGGTTGAGCATTGCATGTAGTCTTAGAGCTTATAACTAGTCTAAGGTAGAAGATAAATATTTTTGTCTCTTTAAGCTTATGTGAGTCTAAGTTAGCATTCTTTCCATAATGTTTTAACCGTTTACATGTTTAGTCCTCCATTTTTTATATGTACAAGTATTATAGCATCTAAAGAAGAGCCTTGATATGATCCCTTAAAGACAAGGAAGGGTCTTAGTCACAAACTTATCATTATAGTGATTTCTAGACTTTGTCGAGCATTCTACAGACCTCGACAAATAGTTATAGTCTTTCACAATCAAGTTATGGATTTTGACAATCGAGCTATAGACTTACACAGCACTCTACGGACTCATCTAAAACATGTTTCCAATGCATTCCAAATGTTCCTTCAACTATTTTATGATGATATAGACTCCATCTATCTTTTAGATACTTTTTATTTTTTCATATATCTAAATGTGGACTTCGATCTATATGTTGCTTTCCATTTATAAGCAGTTTGCTAGTTTTAACTAGAATATCACTACATACAATAGATTTAAAACAAGTCATTGTTTATTCTATTCAAAATTCATTGTATAACCTCAATTTGTTAAAATATCAGTTTCTCTTAAATCGTAGTATCTATTTTAGAAATTTTTTGGTTTGACAGATCTGGTTATTCTTTTATACAAGTCATGTATTTCATAAAAATTTCATACTCTTCATTCTAAATCATTGCATATATGGCTTGACTGTGTATATACCAATAACACTTAGTTATTCACCATATTTTAATAAACATGATTAAATATATGGGGCATCATACATATAGTCAAATTACTTTATATATTACACAGATTCTATTTTATTCCATTCATTGTTCAAATTTAGTGATATACAAACACTGTATTATTTCTTAAAATGGTTTGACCCTTGTATGTGAGTTGCATATATGTCTATGTTTAATTTCATATGTATGTATGTATGTGTGTGTATATATATATATATAATGGTATAACAGATCAGTTATATATATTATATTCTTTAGAATATACATAGAAGTTTACATCTATGTCATGATATTATAAATTAGTTTGTTATTTAAACAGTAGTTTACTATACAAATATATTTATACAATACACTAACATACACATATAAATATTTACCCTGTTCACTGTAATTATTCAACATACATACTCAGAAAGTAATAGCATTGCCTATCTAACAGTCTATGTTATTATTATTTTTGGCTTCTTTGTGCTCTTCCAATCTTTTCCACACTCTGATACCTTCTCTATAAAAATTACACCCATTTTTCTTCTTTTTATTTCCTTTCATGAGAAGGGCATTGCTTTTCTCTTTTAAGATTTTTTCCTTTTTTATTTTTTTCCTTTTTTATTTTTATTTTTATCAGTCTTTCTTTTTTTATTTTTCCTAATTTTAAACTTTTCTATTTCTATTTCTCTTTTTTTTTAATTTTATTCCTTTTTATTTATTTTAATAATTTTTTCTCTTTTTCTTGTTTTTTCTTCTTAAAAAATAATTTATTATATTTTACTCATTTATTTCTAATTATAATAATTAATATATTAATTAATTAAATTAGCACCTTAAATGACTTGAAGATTAATTTATAAATCAATAAACTCAAATTTAATCTAATTATGTAAATCACAAACATTAATGATCGTACACGTAAATAATGTAAGATGAAATCTATATAACCATTTAAAATATGCTATCAACCATGTATAAATAACTATCTAATGTAGATGACATCAAAACACACTACACTAACCATTTCATTTTGCATCTAATATGTGCTTGCTAATGTCGTATGTGCAAGGTTTTAGTCAATTTCTATGTTGTCTTCAAGTATGTCACCCTCTTCGATGATGCTCTCCTTTTGCTATGCTCTGAGGGATAAGTCATCCTACATCAACCTCATAACAAGAAGGTAGTTAGATCATAACATCATAATATATAGTTAAATTAATAAATCAACATGACCATAATGTAAACATATACACTATAACTAACTCATATCAATGTAATCATGTAACTTAAACAATATCTAAATGTCCCATAACAACATATATCTCAAAGCTTAGATAAAAATAACCAAATCAAATTGTTAACTATAAATATCTATAGATAATCATGTAAGTTTGCTTAATGAGGAATCGAGATGTAACAAAGATGATAAGGTGCATCACATGTGCCTAGTTTATCTTGTGCAAAGATTTTTTTTCAACCATGAAACTCTAAGTAATACAAATAATTAGTAGTTTTATTAAATATAAACTCATAATGAATTTTCCTCAAAAAATATAAAGGAAACTCATGGTTTTATAAGGTGGGTGATCAAATACCATCCACCATCAGTCCCAAAACTTGTCTCTTATATAATCAAGGTGACACCAATGTACTAAGAACTATTTGAATTATAATAGAAGATGTGCATTGGTTCTTAGATCAATGAATATTGCATAAATTTTTCTTTTTGTTATTTTTTGGTCTCTCACACTAGTGTTTAACTCTAGTTTTAGATTAAGGGGATATCTAAGGTTAAGTGGTATTACATTAGAATTTACACAAGGATGGTGAACTAGCCTAATGAGTAGACCAATTAATAGAAATTCAGATAAATAATAATTTGAAGTTATAAAATTGAGATTCCTAAAAATTGTAAAGTACAACTATTAATAGATATTATAATAAAATGAAATAATTGATATTTGGTTTATTATGTTCATGGAGGTCTGATCTGAAACATGCTAGAAGTGTATTAGAAGGTGATCCTATAAAATTTGTTAGATTATAGGAATATATTTTATGTGGCTTTAGATAGTTGCATCAAATCTAGATGGTTGTATCGATACAAGTGTCTTATATAGAATACTAACTTGATTTGGATGTGACCAATTAGATCTTTCTAGGTTTTTTATTGATTTTTTTTTATGTATTCAAATCATGTGCATGGGTTGTCATTCTTTATCAAATTATAAAACCTTAATTTCCCCACCCTTGGAGTGACTATGGTAAAAATAGGTCAGTGAGATCATGGTGTCAAGCTGACCCAAGGACCCCTCGATCAATGGGGACTTCTTACATAACCAATACTCTAAAGATGGCCTCAGATTTATTTATTTTTCCCCATCATGTTGGCTTGTGTGTGTATCAATATGCAACATGTGATAATCAATGGAATGCAGTGACCTATCTTGTAACTTATAAAATATAGCTCATGAACTAATTTTTGAATACTTTAAACCTATGATAATATTGATCCTATGACTGATATAAAAATAGGGATAATATAGTATGTTTTCTCGCTTGAATGCTTGATTGATTGCTTCATAGTAAATTACCTTGTGAGTTCCCCAGTATTTTATAGGTGAAGAATGAATGATAGCTGAACTTATATATATAACAAACCCTTTTATAAATATCTCACACTAAATCGCTTATATCAACCTTTAGGATATGTTTAATTTAAAAATTATATGATTTTTGGGCACTAGACACTTTATAGGAAATTTAGACACTTGCATTGGCATAGGTGTTCACTTCGGATGCAAGTGTCTAGGAATTTATAAAATAGGTGCAAGTCTAGAACTAGTATTGAAAGATAATAATCAAATTTACATCTTTTTTCAGAGTATAAAAGGCCTGGTCATCTGGATAAAAATATTTAGACTAAGAGATAATCAATTTAGGCACAAAGAGATAGTGAACACAAGCCTTTTAGTAGTGGGTAGGTTTATAACTAATAGGTACATCCATGATGGATATTTTCTAAGTGTACAAGACTAGATTACTACATAAATCAAATTTTGGTATCTACATTTTCCCCCATTTTATCTAGTAACGAAGTTTCTAGTTTAAAGAAAATAAATGCATACCCAGGTGTGTATAACATACCTTGTCTTTACGTGAGCCCAACTTGAGTGATATGTTGGTGACTAACCTGCAACCAAGATGATGTTATAGTATATAATCAATTTATAAAATCTAAAATTGAAAGAATTTGAAATGCTTGAAAGTAGAAAGAGCAAAGTTAGGAGTACACTTATGTGTTGATGCAACCATCTTTCCTTTTTCCAATTTAGTTTGAAAAGATGCCTCATTATGAAGCATTGAATCTAAGATTAAGACAAATATAAGCTTGCATATATATTAGAGGACACATACCCCCAATATTGATGTGAAGGTGAGTTTCAACATGTCCATTGAACTTGTTTCATCTCAATTATGAAACCTAAATATGTCCATGAGTCAGTGAGTGTGAATGATTTAATCAACTCAAAATATATATCTGATGAGGGTGAATGATTTAATAAAATCCACCTATAATTATGGTAAAATTATATGATTTAATCAAGTCTAACTTATAAGCTTGGTAAGACTGAGTGATTTAATCAACTCAACCTTTCAAAAGTGAACCAATTATTGCAATTGATTGGTTCAATAACAGTCCATAAAATTCCAACTTGGGTATAAAAACAATCCATAATAGTATTTTATATCTGGAAATGATTTTATTTTTTATTTTACGTTCCCTTTTCATGGCATATGCACCTCATATATGTCTCAAGCTGAAACATGGGTATAATAACATTATCAATATATAAAATGCTAACACAAATTTATATATGAATTATATAACTGTGTAATCCGATGAACATTGAATACATGCAATTATAGAGAATATGTTTACATAACATGCCTCCACTATAATCTAAAGAATTTAAGAACTGGTGTAAGTGTGGAGAACATGTTTCCATGACATGCACTCAATGTAATATGAAGAATCTATGAAAATATAGAATCCATACCTCTATGACATGCCCTCACTAATATACCCCCCCCCCCCTTTTGAGGTAAGGGGAAACATAATCAGGTAGTTACCTTACCTCAAAATAATAAGATAATTGTATAATATTTGTATGGATCATGTAACATATATGGGAACACGTCTAAGTAAATATAGAAATTAGGTATGTAGTATGAGATCACATCAAATCCTAAGATTCATGATGTAGATCCCGGCAACATCTAGATAGGAATAGTACAAGATCAATAACAAATCAAGCACACACACAATAGTAATCAAAATCAAATCAATAAGAAATGGTCTGAGGTTATACAAAGGGCATGTTTAAATGTTGCACAATCAAAGGGACATGACTTAATAAAATATCCACAAAACATAGAATGACATATTTAACAAACCATGACATGTCTAAATGTCAAAATAGGAAAGCATGGAACGGGGGCCACAATAAATGGAACATATTCAAATGCTCAAAATAGACAATATAATGCAAGAAAATATAAATCAAAGAGAATAGGCAACCAACATGAACATATCATACTAGTTCTTAAATTATGTTTGTAAACAATGTTAATTACATAGTATATCAAGTACACTGTGAAAGGTATAAGCATGGATTTGAGGCATGTGTAAGTCTATATAAGCTCAAACATAATAATATAAAGTAAGCATAAAATAATGTAACTTGGGTATATTATGATCAAAGAAGCAGATGCCCCCAATGTACTTAAGATGTGAGTGGAGGGTAATTCCAACATCTAAATGTGCATATATCATGTACCTGATTATACCCATATTACACTCAAATGAAGTGTGAAATACATGTGTATATCAAAAGGAATGATATGATATCTAATAATATGTAGAAAATAACATATGTATAAGAAATAATACAACTAGGAACATGTTTATTTGCTCTTAGACTGTTTGAAAATGCATAAGCTATCCAATTATTTTAAGAGGAGTACTATTATCTACGAGAAGTGGTAAATGTGTAACCTTTCTTAAACAAGATGTGCCATATGTTTTCAAGGTATAAGTAGGAAGTGTATTATGTTCTTTTGGTAAAAATGTTTTTTGTATCTTTGTTTTAGAGATGTTTTTCTTCATTGCTTGTAACCATGGTTTTTTGAGTTTGGTATTATATTTTGTCAAAAAATGACTAATATGCAATATAATGGAACATGATTATGATATAAGTGTGACATGATATTGGGCATATCCAAAACACAAATCAGATGTAGTATCTTTATTCACGTATTTCATGTTATATCCCAGAGATGTAAATAATTCTTGGATACATATATTGAATTCATAAGTTGGGTCA
The DNA here is from genome assembly GCA_037957365.1 of Torreya grandis. NCBI lineage: Eukaryota > Viridiplantae > Streptophyta > Pinopsida > Cupressales > Taxaceae > Torreya > Torreya grandis. Next base: position 3,102,617 of record JARHVA010000208.1, read on the forward strand.
AGTATGATATTTTGAAATTGCTTTCCATATATGCAAGGTTAAATAATTTTATGTTTTGAGGAATGATTTTTTATTACTTCGTACACATTTAACATTATCTTTTGGATGCATTTCTCACTCTTTTTTGAATTGTTCCTTTTGTGTTTTGTTTTCATTTATAGGTTCTTGTTTTTATTGTAGTTATTCCTTTTATACCTTACTTTCATTTGTAATTTATTGCTCTTTTACATTAACAAAATGTATCTTTGAATGATTTTCATTAGTATGGATAATATACCCTAGTCCTTGTCAATCATTTTGATCATCTATAGAGATAGGATGAATGATGTCTTGGGAATGTTTTCCCTATCCTTGACCATGATATTTAAATTGTTGTAGATATTTTTGTATAAAACTAAATTGTTTTGGAAATTAAGTATCATTATTGAGAGGTAGATTTGTATTATTTTCTTTTTGATCATTTTGTAACACTGTTTGGGCTAGCTTTACCTTTTTAATCCTTTCTTGTTTTAGGTTTTGTATTTTCAATTATTTTTCTCTAAATTATTTTGTAGTACCCATATTTTTTCTTTTTTCACTTATGTTCGAGGAGAAGTACTCATAATGTGAGTGATTTTCTTGGTTGATGTATCAATGATATGATCACCACTACCTTTGTGACTTTGTATTTTTTTCTTTAATGCAAAACAATAATTTGTATGATACCCGTACATTCTATGATATGCATAATAGTATTTGGATCTCCTTATAAGATGTATGGGAGATAGTTGGATCACTTTATTTCAAAGAGTTTCTCTTAAGGTTTCGCTTGGACTCTGAGTAGTCTTTTGGTCACTTTTTGAATCACTTATTTTAGATGTATTATATTTTAACTTTTCATTGGGCTAAGAAAACTTTTTGGGTATAACATTATTAGATGAAGATGCAAACACATGATTAACACTAGCATACTTAGGATTACACATATATGTAATATAATTTTGTAACTCTTTTATTAACTTATTCATATTGTTGATTTAATCTTATAGGACTTCATAATTATAAACCCTAGGTGCTTCAGATTGAAAATGCATGCATGTGCAATCTATGGATTTATGAAGGGTTTGTTTTATACCCTATTTTGGCATTATAGGATAGGTTACCTTACCCATTGAAAGAGTGATAGTATTGACCTAGAGGGATAGTAACTATCACCCTCCTTAGGGATAGGAGGAGGAAGTTATTTTTATCCATATTAAACATGATTTTCAGAAAATAATATCTAATTTTTTAAATAAGTTACAACAATTGAGAGATCATAAACATTAAAAAAAACCCTATAGCACAATAGGAGTTACATAGAAAGACATAGAGGTCGGGTTCACCAAATGTTTAACCCTAAAGTTAAATAAAGGAGATACCTAAGGTTAAGGGGTATTATATTAGTTTTTACAGAAGGATGGTGTACTAACCTAATGAGTAGACCAATTAATAGAAACTTAGATAAATATTATTTTGAATTTATACAACTAAGATTGCTAAAATAGTAAAGTACAACTATTGATAGATATTACAATAATAAAAAACAATTGATACTTAGCTAGTTTAATGTGTTCATGCAAGTTTGACCTAGAATAGGATAGAAGTGTATTAGAAGGTGATATTATAATAGTTGTCATATTCTAGGAATATCCTCTATGTGGATTCAAATGCTTACATCAGATCTAGACACTTACATTGATATAGGTGGTTGACTTTGACATAGGTGTCATGTATAGAATAATAATTAGATCTCAATGTGATCAATAAGATATTTTTGGGTTTTCTATTGATTTTATTCTGATATCTTCAGATCGTGAACACATATTGTTATTCTTTGTCAAATAATCAAACCCTAGCTTCCTCACCCTTGGAATGACTATAGACAAATGGGTTAATGGGCTTATGATATTAGGTTCCCTTAAAGACGCCTCTATCAATGGGCACTACTTATATATTCAATACTCTAAAGAAGGCCTCAAACTTACGTAGTTCTCCCCTACATGTTAGCTTGTGTATGTATCAAGATTCAACATATGTTAAGTAATGGCATTCAATGACCTAGCTTGTAACTTGAAAAATATGAATCATGAACTACTCATTGAATGATTCAAACCTATGGAAATACTTCTTATATGAGTGATATAGAAATAGGGATGAATACAGAAGGTTTGCTCACTTGAATGCTTAATTACGTGCTTCTTGGTGAGTTATCGTGTGAGCTCCTTGGTATTTCTAGGTGAGGAATGAATGAGGGTTGATATTGTATATATATTAATCTCTTTTAGAAATATATCACACTAAATGACTTAGACCAACCTTTGGGATATGTTTCATTTATAAATTAGATGACTTTTGGGCACTAGATACTTTGTAGGAAAGCTGGACATTTACGTCAATGCAAGTGTCCACTTGAGATGAAAATGTTCATAAAACTAAAAAATGGGCACATGTATAAAACTAGCAGTGAAGGCTAATAATTAGGTTTAGAGTTTTTTTCATAGTACATAATGCCTAGTCATCTCAAATAATAATGGTCAGGCTAAAAGATAAGTAATTCAAGCACAAAGAGATAGTGCATGTGAGTCTTTCAATAGTAGGCAGGTCTATAACTGAAAAGTACAACCATGATGGATATTTTTCAAGTATACAAGACTATATTACTAGATAAATTATATTTTAGTATCTATAATGAATCACTGATAATATTTTAGCATAGTAGGACCTACATCCTATTATATAAGCTATCCATCTATCAATTTGACCCATTATCATGTCAATTTTTTCTAGTAATGACTCTAATGTATTTTTCAAATAAGTAGATGGGTGTTGGTCATATAGATGTCCCTCATGGTCTTAATTATCTCTTTGGTTTGTATTTTATTTTCTACTATATTTGCAGCCAAATCTCCCTCACTACCTAGGGGGTCTTGTGGAATTGTAGGAGGGTTAGGAGGGTTTTGTGGATTTTTCTCTTCATCTTCAATTCTCACATTTTTTTTTTTGCATGTGGATAGGTTTGATGGATTGTTCAAATCTAAAAATAAATGGCTTTAACAAAAATATATATATAAATCCAGAGAAATTGTTAATTTTGGTTTTAATTTACAAAAAACTAGTCTACTTACCTCTCCTCTTGCATGACACTATTGATTATATAATTCAATGATATTTTCAAGAGACACAAACAATTTTTTTCGAGGGAGAAATGTTATTATGTGGAGCGCGTGCACAAGTTTTAGGATGAAAATTATGTCTTGTATGATATAAAAGGCTTAATGTTTTTTAATATATAGTATTAAAACTATGTAGCTTGGTATTACCAAGCCTAACACATAAAAACATGTATGCATCCCCCAAAACTTTCTACACCTACCCAATTGATTCCATGTAATTTATATATTAATCCATATATCTTAAATACATAATGTATGTATTTTAAGGTGTCTATCTTGAAATTGTCACATAATTTCTTTTATTAAGAGTTATACATTAATTAATTAATATATCATCTTCTCCACAAATTTTCTAGTGATTAGTAGCATGTCTTCAATCTAGCTATATTATTATGCCAAGTTCGAAAAATTATTTTCGAAAAAAATTAGCTCCAAACTCCACAGTATAATTAAGATATCATAATTTTTCGATCATTTTCTCTTATAAAGAAGCAAAAAATCGTATGATGGTTAAAATTATGTCAAATTTAAGATTGACCATTTTATTGATATCTCATATTATTAAACTCCATTAAATGATGTAATTAATCTCCACTAAATGATAATATTAGCTCATGGGTTGTGAAAGGTACAATGTTAATGTACATAAAAGTAAAACACTGATAAAATGGAGAACAATGAAGAAGATAAAAAGGAAGGTCCCATATAATGAGATTAAACTTGTTTAGAATAAATATTTAATGACACTAAAAGTCATAAAAATGTGTATGATAGGTGTGAGGCCATGTGAATCACTAGGTCCACAATACTTTATGAGTCTATTATATAAATTTGGAAGATGGCTGATTATATTTGATCTTCATAAATTATGACGTGAATGGAAATCAAATAAATTTATAAAAAAATAAAATAATTATCTTCTTACATCGTAATAAAAAAAGCATCCGAAAACAAAATAATCTTTGATCTTAAAGTCTAAAAAAATTAAAATATACAATACTCTTACAAGAAATGGTGTTTTGTCTTAATATAAATTTAATGAGAATAAATTTTAAATTGAATAAAAAATATCCTTATTAGAAATATGAATTGAAAATACATATTTAAATATAAATACTATTATTTATCTCTCGAAAAAAAATTACAAACATTTATTAAAAAAGCTATATGTAAATGCCATGATAAGAATATTGTTTTATTAACCAAAATCAACCCCTAGCCCAATAATATAAAATTATATAAATCACAAATGCCACTACCCAAGGTATGCATAATTACTCACAAAAGAAGATTTTTAGCTAGAGGATAACATAAATACTATTTCTTAACACCTAAACATACATACATACATACATATATATTCTAAATGCATATAGGACACTGACCCTTACAGTGTCATCGTCAATCCACTAGAAATGGCATAACTTCAGGGGTCACTCCATTACCCAATTTTGTAGGGTGGGTTGAACATTGTGATGATCAATGCAGCAAAAAGTATATGTTAAAGTGTGATGATCAATGTAGCCCAAAAAAACACATGTTAGAGTTCATGGAGTTGAAATTTGGATTATGAATTAAGTTTTATGTCGAAATAATATGTTACATTTATATATTTTAATTAGTTTTAAAGATCGAATTTTTTTTTTTTTAGTTAAATATTTTTAAAGATTTATATTTTAATGAATAATATTATAAATCATCATTTTTATCGAATTAAATTATAATATTTTTAAATATTTGATCAAAAAATTATTACGTAAGAGGTGTAACTTACAATGGTAACTAAAAGTATAATGGTGTGAGTTGTTCACTTTTATTTTTGTTAAGCAAATATAATAATAAAATAAAATAAAAATTAACGTACCAAAAAACATGTAATTAACAAATACATTATTTGAATATATATATGAGAAGATTTAAGTTATATTGTTGCGCCACCATTCCTATGTACACTGATATTTCTATGTCTCATAATATAATAAAATTTTATTTTGATTTTTTTATTCAATTTTAAGGTTTTTTCTTTTATTTTATTAAATCCATAATTTTATGACTTATTATAGACATCTAAATTTATAATTTTATATTTTATTTTCAAAGTCCATTATATATATATATATATATATATATATATATATATATATATATATAATAATTATATATACATAAATGAATCAAAATACATATAGTTATTTATATATATAAAATTGATTAGTTACATTCCTTAAATAGTTATATCTTAAATAATTATAAATAATTAATTAATTAGTTAGTTAGTTATGTTGTTTATTTATGTTTATGTTTTTTTTTAAATTCATTCATTGAACCTATTTTTAAGAGTGACAGTTATATTAATAAAGGATTATAGTCAATAATAATAATAATAATAATAATAATTTTCTTTTTTGGTTTAAATTAATTGTTGTAAATTTTGAAGGACACTTTGGAATAGATAATTATTATTTTAAAAAAATTAAAAAATTAAAATAAAAAATGAACTTTATTAGTAATAAGTTATAAGAGATGGAGATATTCAAAGACTACCATTTTTAAGTGGATAAATATATAAATGGTTGCTAAATTTAAATAATGAAGGACCCTTTCTCTGGTTGTAAAAGGACTCACTTGATAAATTTAAAAGGACTCACTTGATAAATTTAGAAAAGTGTTTCATTCAAAAACAAATTGTTACTAATATACTTTTTATGTGTGTTATAATAAAATTTAATTTTTATTTTCATAGTCCACTTTATAAATATAATTAATAAAATTCATTAAGTGAAGTGTTCAAACCGATGACACATACTAAAGAACTAGAAAATGATAAACCTTTAAAAGTTTCCATTGATGGATACATGAATAGACCTTATGAAATGGAAAGTTTTTCACTTATAGAGACAACTAGATCATGGTCATATAATCCCAAGCGAATGTGAGATAATAAATGGGAGGTCAGGAGTGTGACAACTATTATGAGAGTGTTCCCAAGGTTTACTACAGTGTCAGTGCGGGAATCAGAAAAATGGGTTGATTTATGTTGGTCAGAGTTATTGCTTTACAAGCCATTCAATAGTATAAAAAGAGATATCGGACTTGATGATATAATAACATCAAATTGGGAATCATTGAATTACCATCCTTGGCATGTGGAGCAGAGGACTATGCCAATGACAAAGCGATGTTGAATGTGATGATGTTCAATCCCTTCATCAAAATACAATGGAACATGAGTGGAAAATCAGATCAAGGCTACATCATGGGCTAATTATGGAAGTATCATAATTAGATATGTTGGGAAAAAGAGATCTTGATAGACAAGCACCATGGAATCATGAATATAAAGGAGAAGAATACACAACTTCAACTATAAATTTCATAAGCATACTGAAAAACAACAAGTTACTCATACCGGATGATATAACAAGTAATATTTCATATGGAACCTTAGGTGCCAAACAAAAAAAGATGATTGATATAATCATGAGACATTTTTGATGGACTCATAATATCACACTGCTATGCATGATAATTCAAGGAACAGTAAGAATAGGAAAATCACATCTAATTGGTGCCATTGGTGAAGATTTTGAAAATGAATCATCAACTATGGTGCGTTGTCCACTTCTATTAATTGCACCAACTGGAGTTGTAGCATTTAATATTGGTGCTTCGACAATCCACTCAACACTATGAATCCCAATCGTAGCATTTTTAGAATTAGAAGGAACAAGATTCACAAGTTTTCAAGAAGAAATACGGCATATAAAATATATATTGATTGATGAAATGAGTTTCATTAAGGAAAAAATGTTAAAGAACATAGATGCACGACTTTGTCAAGCATTACCAAAAAATGCAAATATGAGTTTTGGAGGTAGATCAATCATTTTATTAAGAGATTGGGGTCAACTACCCCTTGTGAGTGATAAAGAACCATACAATAGTATCAAACATGGAAAGTGACGACCAAAAAAGGTTTTGACATCTGCTCACAAATCTTAGAGATGCACATTCGACTATTGATGATTAGAAACTATTGATGATTAGAAAAGATTGATGTCAAGGACAATAGTGTATTACACCCAAGCATCAGGGAAGAATTTGACAATGCTATTCAATTATTTACAACAAATGATAATATGAAAAATCATAACAAAATGAAATTAAAATCATTAAAATGACCGATTACACGGAGCATTGCTACTAGAATAAGTAGTACCAATCCATCAGGGGGTCAGAACGATAAATTAGATGTGGAGTTATTAATATCTAAGGATGAAATGGTGATATTAACCTCTAATCTATGGATAGAAACAGGTCTTGTAAATGGATCTTTAGGATATATTTGAAGTATAGTATATAAACCTGGAAGTTCTCCACCAGAGCCACCTCCATATGTTATGGTAGAATTTGATAATTACTCTCGAATGTCATTTACAGATGCAACTCCACATACAATTCTAATTGTACCAATACAAAGGGGACAGACACGATAACTACCTTTAAGACTGGCTTGGGGATTATCCATACATAAATCACAATGATTGACTCTTTCTAAAGCAACAACTGATATAAGATATACAAAAAGCCCAGAGTTAACATTTGTGACCATTTCACATGTAAAATAATGTTACTCAAGTCCTTAGAACTATAACAATGTTACATATTTAATATCACATATATTATATTTATTTTTACATTTTGACGTATATGAAATTATTATTTTTAATTATTATAAAACGTGATATATATTGCTTATTTGGATGAATATGAAACGATGCATTAATTGGTATTTAACGTTAAATGTGTATGCCACACTTTCGAGTGCTACTAGCATAGATATTTTAAATACATTTATATAAAATACGCCGAGAGATATCAATCTCGAAGCGCCTATCTAACATACATCACAATATAGAAACCTCAAGATTGATATCTCTCGTCGTATCTTATATAAAAATATTTAAGATATATGTACTAATTATTCTATCATAAAATTTTATGATAACGTTCTCAAAAGTTCTTTTTATTTAATAAATTAAAAAATTCTTAAATCATAAATGACATGACACGTAATATCATGTGAGTTGAGATAGAAATAATTTGTACCTCAGGGAAAGTTGGAATATAATTTCAATTGTGACTTAAAATGGTACGATAGGGATCATGTGACATTGATAAACTTTATTGGCTTAGACAACGATAAGAAAAACTCGGTCGTGATGGGGACACCTTGCTCCCTTCAGATACCCTAACGTAGTTATAATGAACCCTACCACTGATTGGAAATTTCGCCCGACTAAAAGTCCCCGGTCAATTTGGAACATTTGTTAGAGGCCCACATCGCCTTAATTTTTGGAGATATTTTAGGAGACGGCATAATGGTACGGTAATAAGAAAGTGTAATTTAAATCATTTATCTAAATAGGATGAGCAACTTTTTTTTTTACTTTTTCATATTTTAAATTATATTTAATAAATTATAATTGTTGAATAAGTATGTATTTTAATTATTTAATTTTTTTTTTATCATTTTTATTTAATTAAATAATAATTTTTTTTAATAAAATATAGTTTTTTAAAATATAAAAAATGTGGTAATCATTTTTTTGGGTATAGATTATATGTAAAGAAGTTTTTGATTGAAAAGTGTCTATCCATTAATATAAAATAAGATATGATACAATGGTCATAAAAAGTGGTCACACCAAAAAACAGTTACATCACATCGCATGTTAGTAAATTAGAGGAACGAGAATAATTATGCAACAGCGGTAAATATGGACGTCGAGGGAGGCGGAGGAGATGGCAGACTCGGAGGCTTATCACCCCATCCTCCCATAGCTAGAGGATCTCCATTAGCAGGAAGAGCTCCCAACCAGAGTTTTGTTACTCATCCAAGGTCTCAATTTGATTTTTTTAGGGGAAACAGGCAAAGCCAAACATGGGAATTTGCCTTGGGATGGTAGACCCCAGCGTCTATTCGCACCCCCCTGAGATAGGGGAGGAGATCCCCAGCGCCCACCATCATTATCAGAGCAGGAGGAACCACTTCGACCACCATGATGGGGAGAAGGCCGGTGAGGTGGTGACCGGCGTGGAGAATAACTCATGCGTTTGGTTCTAGATCGCTTTTGCCTCGGTCCACGTTCTTGTCCTTAGGGAGTGAAGGATTTTGTGGGGGATCAAGAAGTACTTGACTGACTGCACACGGAGTGTTCCCCCAATGATCGAGCAAATGTTGAAGGTGATTGAGCTCCAGCCAGACTTTGTCTATTTGACTTTGAATTTGAAGAGTAACATTAGAGAGAACAATATTTTTGTTAGAAACAGAAAAATTATGTTCCATCTCTTCATGATTAAAGCAAGCATAGTTCCTAGCTTTCCGAATTTGAAACAAAATGTTGGCTCAAAAGATCTGCCAAAAGAGATTATATTTAGCAAGCAGTATAGCCAAGTCCCCCAAAAGAGCCATCTTCCACATGAAGAATTCCGAGCAAAAACACTGGGAAAGGGAATGGATCCAACACCACATAGACTGAATGTGGGGATAAAACCAAAAGAGATGCTTAATTATTTCTAGCTGATGGCAGGCTAGGTAGATGGGATTAGGCACACCCATATTGTTGAGTTGATCACCCATTGGCAAGGCCTAATAGAGAAGGCACCATAAAAAAGGAGCTTTTTTGGGCTCAATAGAAGTAGACCACACTATGTTAAAATGCCTGGCCCAGATCCCTTTGCAAGAGTGAAGATTCTACCTGATATTGAGCATATCAGTTGGAACATGTTGCAAAACCAGTAATTGATATCCCAATCGAGGAGTGGAACATGTTGCGAAACCAATAATTGATATCCTAACCGAGGAGTGTAATGAATGAAAGGGGTGGTTTTAGGCCAATGCCAATCCCTCCACCAAGGAATAAGATAATTAACTCCAATATTATGCAAATATTCATTAGGTATGAAACCTTGAATTTCTAAAATAGCCTCTACATCTGAATTTATTATGTGATATTTATTTTGAAGTTGCTACCGAGTGAGCCAACACCTGCTTTCTTTATAAAAGAGGTCACTAATAACCTTCACATCTTTTGTGAAAAGGCATAGCCCTTTAACCTAGGGGACTAGGGCAAAGGGAACATTATGAAAATTAAGATAGGGTGACCACCAAAGAGACTGAGAATTAAAGGAGAGGCTAGTTTTGAACCCATCACTAGCGCAGCTAAGGCAAGGCTTAAGCTTCTCCCAAGCCTTCCATAAACTTTGACTAACAAAGGTTCCCTTGATTTTGACAAGTGTTGGAAACATAATGACTAAGCGGGGGGAGGGTGCATGGGGGGTGAATCAGTGTTCAAAAAAACCTTTCATTCAAGTTCCCTTAAGCAATCATGAACCATTCAAGCAAACATATAAATCTAGCAAGCATATAGACTTATCCATATAAGCATGAAACACAAGAACACATCATATATGTGGAAAACCCTCAAGGGGAAGAAAACCCACTAATATCTACAAAAGGACTATAGTCTTATAAGACAAAAACCAAATTTAATGAAGCACCAACTCCACATGGAACACCAACCCCAACTAGCCAAACACCCATTTGACTAGGCTTTAACAAGCACCCACTTGTAAGAAGACACCAACCCACTAGATGATTCAGCACCAACTTAGTCACTTAATTTATTTGATCACCCTTAGAGCACCTTGTTACTCACACAATATATGATGATCACCTTCTTTAGCTCTTCACACTCTTATCCCTCTCAAACTGCCTTCTAGGCCTCTTCGCTCAATGAGGTCTCTTCAAGACTGATTAGGTCATATGACCTTGATCTTCATATACAAACACACTATCAAATATTCATTATAGATCCTCTACACTCCTTTAATGGTCTACAATACCTCCTTTTACTAAACAATGTGCTATTTCATTTGCATACCCTCTTCTTATTTCAATAGGCCTTAAACTACCTTGTATATATACCATTCCTTGATCATATACTACTTAGTCAGCCACACACCCTTAAACTCTTAGGTTGGCCAAATAATAGGTCTTAGGACATCTTGTAGACATGAATCAAATGAGCTTTGAGTACTTTAGGTCTGACATAACTCAATTAGGCCTCATTTCACTTTTAGGTCTCATGGAGATCTATTAGGCCTTCTTAGACACACGTTACACTTTGCTTTCCTTAGAACACTTTAAAACTCCACACATGGAAAGAACATATCATATAACAATAAAATATACCCCCACTAATGTCTTCTAGTCTCAATAAGACATTTTACAACAAATAACTACTTGAAACTCTTCATTAGTACTTAGTCTTATTAGGCCTGTGTACACCAAAAAATTTCCTTTCACTACTAAAGCTCAAACTCACTTAAGACACTCAAACATGATCAACCAAGAGCATAGATAGAGTCTATATGACCTTAGGGTCATCGTTATATGCTTGAAACACTTCAACTTACGGCAAAAAGGCTTAAACTCATCTCTTCAGTATGCTCACTTGGAACTGCCAAGACTGTCAAAAGCCAGTCATGAAACTACTTGACATCCAACACCTGAATGGACACTTTCAATGTTTCTCAATACATTAAAAAGATTATATAACATCTTCATAACAACCTTAATCACAAAAACCATAATCTCTAATATCAAACATTGGTCTTGCAGACTAATTTCTTGACCTTATCTCACACAGTCTTGCTTGAATTAGATAAGTCATGTTAGCTTTAACTTTTCAACCTCTTACACTAACTTCCAAGATTTTCAAAAGAATGAACAAGACTTTCAAGTTATAAACAACATCACCATATACATTAGACACTTCAACTCAAGGCATAGAGCCTCAAACTCATCACTTCAACTTGCTCACTCGGAACTACCAGTTTTCTTCAAAGACCAGTCATGGTGACTTTGAACTCCAACACCTATGAAGACACATTCAAAGACTTCCAATGTATTCAAAATATTATATGACATATCCATACCATATTCAAACATAAACATCATATGGTCTAGTGACAACCTTAGTCTTATAGACTAATTTGTTGACCTCACTATACACAGACCTCACTGAGTCAAACAAGCCATTTTGGCTTCATCATTTTCACCACTATACCTGATTTTCAAGCTTTCTACCTATTGCTTGGGTTTTTCACTATTTGCACCATTAAACTTGTTAGCAACTGGCTAACTTGGATGACCGGTTTAGCATACTTGAGGGTTAGCACCTATCTAGAAACTTTCAAGGACATAAAACATGACTCTTTACCTTCTTCCTCCATCCATTTTCTTGTTATGTCTAATAAAACATTTGAATTCTACATTAATTTCTTCAAAAACAAGCTTTTAACTCAACATTTTCTCTCTCCTCTCTCTACCCAATACCACCTATAAATACCTGGGAGAGTCCGCTACAATCTCTAATAGATTACATGAGCTTACCAATCTATTCTGGGCACTTTTGATCAACATCTTCAACATCAAGTCCTTATTAGGTTTCTAGGAGGGTTTAGACCTGTTTCCACTCTTAATGATAATTCATAAAGCATATCCCCTCAATCTAAAAATTAATGCCATGAATTTTGAACTAGGACCATTCCCCATCTACCATGAACTGATTGAGTTCCCCTGCAAAGGTTTGACAAGTTGATGAGCACAAGAAAATTCTTCTCAGATTGAGAACCCTTCATTTTGAGCACTCAAGAGACCTCCAAACAACTTTTCATTCCTTGACCTTCAAACTATGACCTCAAAGTGCATGAACAAACTTGAAACAACATGACATACTTCTGAAAACACTCACATGTCCATACTTGCTTTGGAAATAGAACCTCATACCCTATTAGGCCATACTCTCTCTCTCTACATCATGGTCTTCATGTTACATTAAACCTAGAAACACACCTTAATGACACTATCAATGCACTCTACACCTCATACACATGCTCAAATAACCTCATACAACCTCTCATGCCTCTGTACATCCATCTTACCAAGTCACCATACTCATACCTTCTCAAAAGGACTTTACATGTCCTGACTAGTGCCATGATTAGGCTTCTTAAGAATTATAAACTTGACAACTAACCTTGAAGCACTTCTTAAAGTATCTACACTTTACTTATATGATCACACAATGTCAAAAAACCTCTCACAAGCTTGTGTTCACTTACTTCACCAAACTTCACTATGCACACCTTCTCACAAGGTCTAGACTAGGCTTCTCAAGACACCTTGTACTCAAGAACTAGCACTCAAACATGCTTACCTCAATGATATCAAACACGAACACTCTTCAGATAACAATCTCACACCACTACAACAATCTCTTTTTGATCAACATTATATCATGACCTCATGCATACCTAGAGCCTCATAACCATGCCTCAATCCTCACTTAACCATCATAGCTCTTTGTGACAATTAGGAATCCAAAGATGCAACAACAACCTCAATGACAATCTCAGTGACATCAATGAAAACTTAAAACTTGTTAGGTTGTGGAGCTAAAAGCTTCACCAGGATGCAAACAGGAGGAGTTGCAGAGGTTGCGGAGAGTTACAGAATGAGTTGCAGGGCAATCGACGTCAGTCTGATCAACCGACGTCGGTCACAGTGCAGTGCAGAAGCAACCGACGTCGGTTATGAGTCGGCCGACATCGGTCAGGGAGGAGCCGACGTCGGCAACCTGTGTGAGCATGCAGTTTGCATGCGGATTTTGAAGAGTCTATTTTTGGACTGTCAGTTTGTATGTTAAAGACTTACTTTAGTCTTAGAGTTGCGAGTCTAATTATTGTAATTAAGATAGTCTAATTATTGTAAGCATGAGATCTATATAATAGACTCATGGGCTGTATTGTAAACTTGTGCTAGAGAGTAAGAGAGCAAAATAAGCTCTTTCAGAGAGAAGAGAGCAATGGTGTGTTCCTCCTAGTGCCACAGTACCAAGTGTAGGTGCTGGTTTGGAGAATCAGAAGGGTTCTTCGTGTATGTATGATCTTGGTCAGCAGGTGTGCAGGACCATGTTTGGAGATCTACAATGGTGAGTAAGGTCTGGTGATTTGTAGGTGGTAGCAAAGAGCAGGGAGATCTACTTGGAGTACGATTGTGTGCTTGGTGTATTGGCAGTGTTGTTACTGACTGGTGGAGGTGAACACCAACTCTGTATTGGAGTTGATTGTTGGGACCGTAAGAGAGAGAGGGAAGAAGTCCTTGAGGTGTGGCAAGCCTTTGAGGTGGAAGAAGAAGTGGCATCTTATTTATTGTATTTTCTTCTGAGTGATTATTAATACAATTGTGTATTGTCTCTCATATCCTGTGTTATTTCATATTTCTAGTTACTTATTCATTCTAGTTAAATTCCATGTTTAGTTGCTAATACAAGAGGTAATCATATATACTCTTATTGGTGGAGTAGGATCCTGACAGTTAGGTTGTGGAGCTAAAAGCTTCAACTGTTGCAGACATGGAGGAGGTTGCTGAGTTCCAGGGAGACCGGCATTGGCAGAGCATAGTACAGAAGGCAACTGACATCGGCAGGTGTGAACTGAAGGGTAGTTGGCATCAGCAGGAGGTCGGCTGACGTCGATCACCTCCAAGCAGATAGGGACCAACGTCGGTCGCCTATGGCGGTTCCAAAATTATTGTTGACGAACAGTCAGTTAAGTGAAGTGAGTGTTTGCATGATTAAGGGCTAATTATAGTCTCGAGTTGCGTGTCTAATTATTGTAATTAGAAGTCTATTTTTGTATGCATGGGATCCTATTTAAAGACCCATGCGGCATGTATTGTAATTAAGAAGGCAAGTAAAGTATTGAAGCAAGGAAGCAAGGTCAAGGAGATCTACAAGGTGTAAGGTCAAGGAGATCAGTTGAAGCATTTAAGGAGGGGATAATAACTCAGGTTGTTGAGTTGGTTGTGGTTGAGCAAGAGAGAGAGGGAAGAAGGTCTTGAGGTGTGGCAAGCCTTTGAGGTGGAAGAAGAAGTGGCATCTTCTTTATTGTATTTTCTTCTAAGAGTATTTAATACAAGATTGTGTATTGTCTCTCAAATTCTTTGCTATTTCAAGTTTCTAGTTACTTAATCATTCTGGTATAATTCCGTGTTTAATTGCTTATAAGAAAAGTAATCAATTGTGCTTCCTTGGATGGGTTCCTAACAGTTGGTATCAGAGCTACGGTTTGTAGGGAGTAGGTTATTGTTTGATTACAGGTCATTCACAGGGGTTTCTGTTTGAGTGGGAGTATAGCAATGGTAGAAGAAAGTAAGCTACGAATGGAGAAGTTTAACGGCAAGAATTATCAACATTGGAGGATGCAAATAGAAGATTATCTGTAGCAGAAGGATTTGTACTTACCGTTGGGTGGGGTTGCATGCAAGCCCACAGATATGAAGGATGAAGAATGGAATGTTCTTGATCGAAAGGCTTTGGGATCCATAAGGTTGAGCCTTGCATCGTCTGTGATTTCCAACTTATCACAGTGCAAGACAACGGAAGAGTTGATAAAATCTTTGGCAAATTTATATGAAAAGCCCTCGGCTTCAAATAAGGTATTTCTTATGAAGCAGTTATTTACTTTGCAAATGTAGGAAGGTGGATCGGTGCATACTCATCTTAGTGATTTCCATGGTTTGGTAAACCAGTTAGCTTCAGTCAATATTGTTTTTGATGATGAAGTAAAGGCTCTCTTAATTTTATGCTCTTTACCTGAAAGTTGGGATAGTTTGGTTATGGCAGTAAGTAATTCTACGTCTGCTTCTAAAATCTTAAAAGTTGATGATGTTGTGAGTGTAATCTTGAATGAAGAAATACGCAGGAAAAACACAGGTGAATCATCAGGGAATGCTCTAAGTGCAGAAAGCAGGGGAAGGCAAAGAGAGAAGGTCGAGCAAGGGAAATCAAGGTCAAAGATGGGAAGGAGATCCGAATCCAGAGGTGTCACCTGCTAGTTTTGTGGAAAGAGAGGACACACAAAGAAAGAGTGTTGGTTGAGGGATAAAGAAAATCAACATGAAGATAATGAAGAAGCAAAGGATGCAGGTATTGTGGCACAGGACGCTCTCATACTTTCTTTGGATAGTCAGATAGAATCATGGGTTTTAGATTCTGGTTCTTTTCATGCATCCCTAAACATAGATTTGTTCCATGAGTATGTCCAGGGAGACTTTGGAGTGCTTTATTTAGGGGATGGTACGCCTTGTCAAATAGTTGGCAAAGGGAAAGTGTAGCTGAAATTGCAGATGGACAACACATGGGTGTTGAACGAGGTTATGCATGTCCCAATTCTGAAGTAGAGTTTGGTTTCTGTAGGAAGGTTGGGTGATGAGGGATGAACAGTAACCCTCACAGCGGATTCTTGGAAGGTTACCAAGGGTGCACTTATTTTAGTAAGAGGTAAGAAAGTAGGTACTCTGTATTTATCTACTTGTATTACTGATTCTACTTTTGGTTTATCTACTTCAGCTGTAGATTTGAAGATGTAGCTTAATAGGCTTGGTCACATGAATAAGAAGGGAATGGACGTTTTTTATTCAAAAGGTATGAGTTTAGATTCGGAAGGCATAGATCAAGTTCATTGCAGGAAAAGGAAATTTGATGCTTTTGACAAGAACAGGGAAGCCTTGGTGTTTATGGAGGAGATGAGGGATAGAGATCAGTCACAGGGGCTGAGTAATTTTGAGTAGGGTAGTATGGACAGGGTTTTAATCCAAGATGAGCTCGTGGATGAATAATTTTTCACTTATAGGAACACACAGTCACCGACATCGGTTACTTGGAATCGACGTCGATCAGGCAGATACTGACATCGGTCATGTGCAGACCAGTAGGGTCAGTAGAGTCAGGCAGGAGAAGTCTGATGTCGGTTAGATAGGAACTGAAGTCGGTAGAGGGGACACTGGCGTTGGCTAGGGAAATGACATCGGCAGTCAGGGTCAGTGCAGGGAACCGACATCGATCAGATGCAGACTGGGAGATGGCTGAGATCAGTCACTAGAATGGATGTTGGGCGGACAGCAAGCTGTCAAGGAGTCTCAAACGCCCATATGGAGGTCAAAAAGGGTATGTGAACCTCATATTCATTGTTCACCTTCTTTATTTTATTTTTTGCTTACTGATGGTCAAGAACCAGAAAGATGTGAAGAGGCAATGCAGGTAGAATCTAGAAACAGTGGGAGCTTGGCATGGATGAGGAGTGTGAGTCCTTGGAGAAGAACCAAATAGGTATTTGTTGGTGGAGTTGTCAGCTGGAAGAAAGCACTGGATGAGGGATGGATTCCCATGTTAGAGAAGAGAGTGGATGGACATGTGAGACAGAAGGCTAGGGTATATGGTCTTGAGTAGGCTGCAGGATAATGGAGGTTTGACCGTTGTATTTATCTTTACCAGGTTGGATAATATTAGCTACATTATCCTGTTATTGTATTGTGTTGCTTGTTGCAAGGTTACATATATAGGGAGTTGCTGAGCTAAGGGTAAAGTTAGTTCAGAGGTATGTCTTGAAGAATTTGGGAGCAACAAAATTCTTTTGGCATAAGAGACATGGAAGATCACAGGTTGATTTTGTCTCCAGTGGGAGTTGTCAGAAAGTTCAGATGTGGCAGGGGACTTGGATGACAGGTATAGCATCACAGGTTTTGTGGTGGTTGGTCTTCAAGAGTGATCTTGAAGAGGGATATAGATCCAAGGGAACAAACTAGATGGTGTACAAGTACAGGTACAGTTGTAGCTGTTTATCTCCAAGTGGGAGATTGTTAGGTTGTGGAGCTAAAATCTTTAACTGTTGTAGACATGGAGGAGGTTGCTGAGTTCCAGGGAGACCAACATCGGTAGAGCATAGTGCAGAAGGCAACTGACATCGACAGGTATGAACTAAAGGGCAGCCGGCATCGGTAGGAGGTCGGCCGACGTCGGTCACCTCTAGGCAGACAGGGACCGACGTCGGTCGCCTGTGGCAGTTCCAAAACTGCTGTTGACGAACAGTCAGTTAAGTGAAGCGAGTGTTTGCATGATTAAGGGATAATTATATTCTCGAGCTGTGTGTCTAATTATTGTAATTAGAAGTCTATTTTTGTATGCATGGGATCCTATTTAAAGACCCATGAGGCATGTATTGTAATTAAGAAGGCAAGTAAAGTATTGAAGCTCTCAGTGACATCAATGACAACTAAAAACTCACCTTGTCACATAAATCAATGATCACTCACCCTGTACTTTCACAATATCACCCTTTTGACATCAATGACAACAACATGCCAACAAAATCCCCCTTTGTCATCGATGGCAAAACATTCTTCAATCTAATCACTCTCATCTCTCCCAATATAGTCAATCTCCCTTCTTGAACTTTCTCCCCATTTGAAATTAATGACAAAGGGTCATATACACTAAAAATTATGGAACCACTCATTCTCCCTCTTTGGTAACTACTCTCATAAACTGCAAAAGAACTCATAGCTACCAAGCTCCCCCTTAGACCAATCATAGTCTTCAAATGAACTATAAACCTCAAGATTACTTACCAAGCTACCAAAATCTTGATATCAATTGAAGAAATAGTAACTTTCTCTTTGTCTTCACAATTTGAGCTCACCAAAATAATCAATAGAATTCTCAAACCATCTACAACACAAGTCATGCTCAACTACCAACTGCTAGAAACATAGAACAACTTTGCTTACCTCTACTATGCTTTTCAACAACTACACTTGGAGTTTATGAACAACCTAAATAGCCCCCCCTCAAACCAAGCATCCACCATGATTTTTCTAACTAAAGAGTGTCTCCTTGAAGCTTAATGGAGTCACCCCTTTCCATAGGGCACTAAAACAATACAAACTTGGGAGATTTCCAAATCTCCATGCTCTCACAAGATTGAATATCCTTCAGGATCCTTTTAGGCTTGATTGGCACCTTAGGCTTAAACTATTCATTAACCATTTGATCAACAATATGAGCTAATAACATACATTATTTACTTGATTTCACATCTAAAGTATGCTCTACCATAGCAAACAGTCCACCTAGGCTTGTAGACTGATCATGACTCACCTTTACTATCTTTGGTTTCCACACATTCATTTGTCTTATCTCTGCACTCTAGGGGCTTCAAACCTCTTGTTTTAACTTGATGACCTTTTAAATCTATTTGGATATAATCTTGCAATGTGTCCCATATTATGACAACTATAGCAAACAACCTCATTCATACCTCTTGACTGATGATTCCTTTCATAATCCCATGCATATTTTTTAGAGTGTCTTCTACACTCTTTTGCTCTATGACCAAACTGATTGCATGCAACATAATAACCATTAAATAAATTAGCATACCTCATAGAATTATGTTGTCTAATTTGTCTCTTCATGTTGACCCTTTTGTCTTCATTAGCCTTCTCCTTGACTCGAACTGCCTCCTTTTGATCTTATTTGAAACCAAGACCTATCTTATCACGTGTAGACTTCTAACTACTCAAGATGTTATCTAGAGCATCATTACTCTTTTCAAACTTCATAAATGTCTTAAACTTGATATATGTTTGATACAATTTAGCTTTCAAGGATTCCATTTTAGTTCCATACTTGGTGCATTCTTCCTTTTTAGCTTTTAGGATTGCAGTGTCTATCTCCATTTGAGTTTCAACCTAATTGATGATCTCATCATGATCCTTAGATGTGTTACTTAGTCTCTCTTCAAACAAACCAATCTACTATTCATAGTCCTTAACTAATGATTTTAGTTTCTATATTTTTTTAATTTATAACTTCAACTCCTCTAGATCACTCACCAATTCTACCTCAAGCTTCACTTCAGCCTCTTCTTCATCTGATTCTTCATCATCCATAGGGTCTTTTCATTTTGAGCAAACCTTATTGTATGTTGCTATAGACATGAATAAGGTTTCATTATTTTCATATTCATTACTATCATCATCACTATCAGTTGTACTTGTGTCACTTACATCAGATAAGTTATTATCTTCTTTGGTATAAAAAATTCTCTTGTTCTTAAATGACCCTTTCTTCCCTTCATACTTCTTGAAATCTTTCTTACTTTTGTCAGTATTATATACCTTATTATCATCACCATGATGTTCATCACGTTATTCATCATGCTCATTCTTATCCTTCTTAGGACACTTAGATGCAAATTAACCAATCTTACCACAAGTGAAACATTTAAAATGCAACTTACCCTTGTACTTACCAGATCCAAACCTCAATTTTCTAGGAATCATGGCTATCAATTCATCATCATCAATACCTAAACATACCTCATCCTTGACCTTCTTGACTTTTGACTTCTTCTTAGCTTTGAATGTTACTTCCTTATTGGAATGTCTTCCTTTATTTGTTCTCATCTTGTAGGCAGTCAAGATGCCATGAAGCCCATTCATCTGAAGTGTGTCTAGATCATTTATTTATTGTATTACAAACACCTTTGAATCAAATTTAGTAGTTAGGTATCTCAATACCTTTTGTACAACTTTAGATTCTTTCACTTCTTCTCCAATACCTCTGATGACATTGGCAACTTCATCAACCCTTACATGTAGGATATAATGCTCTCATCTTAATTCATACTCAAACTTTCAAACTACTTTCTATGAGTCTATAATTTAGCCATTTTCACCTTGGTGTTTCTTTCATAGATAGTCTTCAACTTGTCCCATATCACCTTGGATGACTCACAATGCATCATCTTCACAAACTCTACCTCTGATAGGCCACATAGAATGGCATTCATTACCTTGGAATTGCTCTCACTTTCCTTCTTGTCTGTTGCATCAATTAGTGGTGGAAGAAGTGGACTGTATCCACACACAAATAAATTCCATATGTCATGGCCCATTGAAATTAGATATGTCCTCATTCTGATGCTCTAAAATGAATAATTAGTCTCATTAAATAATGGAACCTTACTAGCAGAGAAACTTCGTTGAACTTGACTACTAGCCATCCTTGCCTCTAGGATCTCCTTTAGGCTATTAAGCCCACTTTAAAGGACCAGGCTCTAATACCAATTATTGGAAACATAATGAATAAGATGGGTGGGGTGAATTAGTCTTTAGAAAAACCTTTAATTAAATTTACCTTAAGCAATCATGAACCATTCAAGCAAACATATAAATCTAGTAAGCATATACACTTATCCATATAAGCATGAAACACAAGAACACATCATATATGTACGAAACTCTCAAGACAAAGAAAAAACACTGATCTCTATAAATAGAATACATTCAAATAATACAAAAAAAAATTTAGTGAAGCACCAACTCCATATAGAGCACCGACCCCAACTATCTAGGCTTTAGTAAACACCCACTTGCAAGGAGGCACCAACCCCATAGATGTCTCAACACCAATTCATCCACCTGATTGATTTAATCACCTCTATAACACCTTATTACTCACACAACATATGATGATCACCTTCTTTATCTCTTCACACTCTTATCCCTCTCAAACTGCCTTCTAGTCCTCTTCGCTCAACATGAGGTCTCTTAAAGATTGATTAGGTCATATGACCTTGAGATTCATATATAGATACAGTATCAAATATTCATTATAGATACTCTACACTCCTATTATGGTCTATAATACCTCCTTATACTCAATAATGTGGTATGTCATTTGCATACCCTTTTCTTACATCAATCAACCTTAAACTACCTTAAATATATACCATTCCTTGTTCATATACTACTTAGGTCAGCCACACACCCTTAACCTCTTAGGTTTTCCAAATAATATGTCTTAGGAAATATTTTGGAAATTAATAAAATGATATTTGAGTCCATTTAGGTCTGACATTACTCAATTAGGCCTCATTTCACTTTTAGGTCTCATGGAGACCTATTACGCCTTCTTAGACACACGTTACACTTTGCTTTCCTTGGAATACTTTAAAATTCCAAAAATGATAGGAAAATTTCATATAACAATAAAATAGACCCCAAATTATGTATTCTAGTCTCAATAAGACATTTTACAATAAATCACTACTTGAAACCCTTCATTAGTACTTAGTCCTATTAGGCCTATGTACACCAAAACTCTACCTTTCAATATTGAAGCTCAAACTCACTTAAGCCACTCAAAATGATAAACCAAGTGCATATATAGAGTATATATTAACTTATTTTCATCAATATATTCTTGAAACACTTTAAATCAAGGCAAAAAGGCTTAAACTCATCTCTTTAGTATGCTCACTTAGAACTGCTAGGACTATCAAAAACCAGTCATGAAACCACTTAACATCCAACACCTGAAAGGACACTTTCAATGTTTCTCAATATATTAAAAATATTATATAACATATTTATAAAAACCTAAATCACAAAAACCATAATCTCTAATATCAAACATTAGTCTTACAGACCAATCTCTTGACCTTAACTCACACATTCTTGCTCGAACTAGACAAACCATTTTGGCTTTCAATTTTAAACCTATTACACTAACTTACAAGATTTTCAAAAGCATTAAAAAGACTTTCAAGTCACAAAAAACATAACCATATGCATTAAACACTTCAACTTAGGGCATAGAGCCTCAAACTCATCGCTGCAACTTGCTCACTTAGAACTGGCATTTTTCTTCAAAGACCAATCATTATGACTTTAAACTCCAAAACCTATATAGGCACATTAAAATAATCTTGATGCATTCAAAATATTTTATGACATCTCCATACCATATTATTTTTGGAATAAGGTGGAAATTTTTGTTACTTTTGGTGTATAGGTTTGGCATCGAGATAAGTGATGATATTGTGCGCTATGATACTAGGGTCAATACCAGGCATGTCCTCATAAGACCAAGCAAAGATGTCATGATATTTATTAAAAATAAGCTAAAATTATCATGTTCAGTAGGTGTGATTTCACTATAAATTATAATATGTTGAGGTCATGATGGAGTACCATATTTGATGTGAGTATTTCTTCAATAAGTATAACATTTCCATCTTGGAAATGATATGGTGCATTAGGTAAACAATAAATTGGATTAGATTTGGGTTCGATGATAGTGATGAAGTTATTGAAATAAGGGGATTTATTTTTTAATTTCCCAATTTTGTGATGTTGATGATAAATTTGAGTTTCTTAGGCATGAAGCAATTCAACAATGGCATCATCGCTAGGTAAAGTGGGAAGAGAACCATAATACTCAACATCTACTTTGAGATCAAGAATTTGATTACAATGGTAATCATATTTAGAATGTATCTGATGGACATCTATGGCCTTAGAATCTAATGCAATCTTGAGAGTAGGAGTAGGTTGATCAAATGAGATTGATGTATCGCGAGTTTCTTTGAACGGGGAAGAATTAGATGTAATGATGGGATATGTAGGTGGTAGATAAGATGCAATAATTTTTGGATGTTCAGAAGGTAGGATTTGTTAGACCACCCAAGGAGTATTAAGAAGTAGAGTATTAATGGGAGGTATATGACCTTTGGGAGCTAATTCAAAATATATGGAAATAGTGTGAACATCATTGTTGAAAGCATGTATTTGATCTATTTTTTTTTGATAATGTTGAACATCCAAGTCTTAGGATTGAGCTTGAGCCATGATATAGTTATCATCATAGGTTGGAGAGGTGGTACATGTTTGAGATTCAAGGGGAGTTTTAGAAGGTGAAATTATGAGATCACTGAATTTATGTGGAGATATGATTAGAAGATCTTGGAATAATTTGGCCACACAATAGTCATTGCATGTGAAGGCATCTTTTGGGTAATAAGGTTCCTAATCATTTCATGGAGAGGGAAAATCAATTATCTCATCAATGAGAGGAATAGTGTGATAATGAGGTAGTAAATAGGGAAGAAACCACTTTGAGATATAAGGAGGTAGCTTAATAGTGTTGCAAGTATGTTTCAAGTCATTAGGTTGAATACTCCAAGGTTTTTGATCAGCCTCATGATTATACCATTTGCCTTTATGTAGGAATTTGATGGATTGGCTATCGAAAGAAGTGATGGCCCTCATTCTATGAGTCCAAGGTTAAACAAGGAGTATGTTATAAGATAGGGGTAAATCAAGGACCATAAGTTTGGCTCAAATGGTCTTAAGTCTGATTATTAGGGGACGCCAAATACAAACAAGTGGTTTTTGATTAGTTTTATCAAATCCACATTAGGTGAGGCAAATTTGATTGAGATGATCCTTAATATAGCCAAGTTGTTGGATAAGCCAGAAAAGATGTCACACTAATATTGGACCCTTCATCAAATAAAACTTTACAAATAAGAGTAGTATTAATAGCTATTTTAATAAATAAGGGTGGATCATCAGCATGGAAAGGGATTCATCATTAATCATGTCCTCTTCAACAAATTAAATAGAAGGCTTGGAAGAAGGAATAATGGATTCAATGATATGCACATTGGTGGGTTGAAGTTCAATAAGGGTGGTTCTTCATCTATATAAGATGGATCTTCAATTTTTTATAATTTTTGCACAAGGAACTTGCGATGATAAGGGGAAGTATGAACTAACTCCATGAGGGAAATCTTGAAAGGCATGGAGTTAAGTTCTTTAAGAAATTTCCAATGGGATTTAGAAGAAGAACTAGTGTGAGGTTTAGAAGATAAAGTATACTTTGAAGGAAGGGAAGTTATTGGGGGTTCAGAAGAAGGGGGTTGTTCCTCATGGGATTTTGAAGCTAAATGAGTGGTTGTAGTATCTTTAAGAAGTTTTTCTTCCAAATATGGTTTCGTAGGTTTTGTGATAGGATCTTTATGGGTTAGTTTGCGATGATAGTTAACCTTAGCTACATTAACATATTGAGAATTTTTGTAATATTGGTCATAGTTATCATTAATATCACAAACATCCTTGGTATTTTGTTGATGATTAGATGTGGAAAAATATTTTTGGTTATTAGAAGAAGTTTTAGGAGCTTATCATTTTTGATGAGTGGTGTTATACTATTGATGACTGAGTTGGATCATGGCTTTTTGATTGAAGGAATCACCAAACATGTAGGAGACAAAAAAATTAGTAATACCGTCAACAAGTTTCATTAGAATTACCAATTTAGCATGGAACCAAAAAAAAATGATTAGGGTCATACCATTTAGGATGATTATTAGGATAAGTAAAGGATTTAGAGGTTGGTAAGAATTGTTTCATTTACTACATAGTTAGTGGTGTGTGAGAAGATGATGGATTATCAACCTTGGCAACTCCTTGGTTTGGTTTGAGTATTCCTAGTGATGGCATTGTTATAAGTTTGAAAATATCCTTTAAGGAATTTGGTATTAGGTTTGAATTACTTCATGAAGAAGTCTTGATGTTTGGATTGGTCAAGAGCTTCATTAAGCATTTAAGGAGAAAAATTTCATACCTTATATTAAATTGAAGGAGTTAAATAAATTATAAAGAGTTTAAACAAATTGTCATTAGTCATGTTATGATCGACCTTATGGGCTAGATATTTCCATTGTTTGATCAAATAATGAGTTGATTCGATGAGAGATTGTTTAGCATTGATGAAATGTCTAAGGCAATTTTTGGGAAGGTCATTATATTGAAACTCTTTAACTAAAGGATTGACTAAATCCTTAAGTTGCCAAATGGAATGTTGGGGAAGTTTGTTGTATCATTCTAATACATCGCTAGTGAAGGTTTTAACCAGAAGTTTAGTTGTGGCAAAAGTATTAGTCTGGATCCTCTCTTTAAAAAGATTACCAAATGCTTTGAGAAAGGATGCAGGGTCTTTACTCCCATCATACTTGATAGTTGGAGATATATTACCAATATCAATGGACATAATGAAAGGAGCTAAAGGTTCATTTTGGATATTTTAAATTATTTTTTATTCATGATAGGTTGAGGAATAACATTTACCGAGGCATCTCTATGACGTGAAGGAATATAATTTGGATTGGATTGAGGATTGAGAACCAGAGGTTGATTATCCATATTGATCAAATGAAATTGTAATTACATCATTTGAGAAGTGTTAGAAGTTTGCATTATGTTCATTTGTTGTATGACTTGTGAAAGAAGTTGAGTCATATCAATTGGCGGGTTGTTTTTTGTAAGAGAACTCCCCAAATCAGTATTAGGGGAGGGTTATTGGAAGGTGGATTACTAGTGGGATTTTTGGATAGACTTCTGTCAATTGTTCCCACAATATGTTGAAAATCTTGAAGATGAGAATTGTCTTGATAGGTACAAAAAGGATCGGATCCACCTACTTCATTTTGAGGTGTGATTTAAACCATGTTAAAATCCATAGATGAAGGAGGGGAAGAGGTGCTCTAAGAGTGAGGATTCTCTTTGGAGGTAAATAAAGGGAGAAAAGAATACTCCATATAATGTCTAAATGGATTTAGGTTGTCCAAGAATAATCTAATAGGGGATTTCATGATGTTTTGAGAAAATGAACAGAATGCTAAGGAAAAAGATAGAGAAATCTAGGACAGAGAACTAAGTCATCTAGATATGAGAGCAAGGTTAGCAATCAGATACAAGGTTAGCTAGGTTGACTGTGTATTACTGAAAAGGGAGATGACAATAGTATATATTCAACTGGGTTGACTTAGTACTATTGGACAAAAGGTAAATAAGGATACAAAATCGATCGAGTTGACTTAGTATTGTAACATGACTGGTAAAAGAAAGTACAGGGTCAATTATCTTGACTTAGTACTACAAACACGGAGAAACATAATTTGATAAGGATATAAGGTTGACCAAGTTGACATAGTAATGTAACCTGATTGGTAAAAAAGAGTACAAGGTCAACTAGGTCAACTTAGTATTGCATATAGAGGAAAACATAGTTTGTAAGAGACTGTGTCAAATAGAATGATAGTGTGCTAAAATAGGGAAAATTTTACAATATAATTGAAGCAAGAAATAGGAGAAAACACACAATCAATTAGATCAATGAGGATGATCCAATTAGGGCACACAAGACAAAACACTACACCAACATTGGCTAATGCAATTTTTTGCAATACAACACACAATGATCAAAGAGGAAGTAGTTAACTGAAAAGTAAATGCTAACTAAGTGGTCATCCTAAGTGTTGTTAGATTATTATAAAGTGTTATTTTAAGTGTGATAGGGAAGTTGGTTGAAAATAAAGAACTAAGAAACAATCTATGGATGATTTCAAGATGTTTAAGTAGAAAAAGATCTGTGTTGGTAATGGTATTGGCTTAGTATTGGGGTCTACCCCCTCACTTCACAATCCTATAGCGATAAGGGTATCAGGTGTTTTTCGATATATACCATTAACCACATGTTTATACTTAACCAAAAAACCAAGTCAGCTTTCCCCTTGGAAATGAAATCCAAGTAGATAGGCCTTAGGAAGATAAATGTTAAATGTGTTTTGAATATTGTGTGATTTGGTAGTGTGTGTAAAAAGACCAAAATAGTGTAACTAAATGATAATTTGAAAAACCACCTAATTAGACTATGTGATCTACTCTAAGCATGCAAACATCTAAAAATAAAAGTGTGAATTAATTACTAGAAAATAGTTGTTAATTCTCAAATTAAGAATGGTATAGAGTCAGTTCAGATGACACTATATGTAAATAGTACAAAATAGAGTCAATTGGGTCACTACTATTTTGTGAAAGTAAAAGTCTTTTAAGAACAAAGTTGACTAGGTCGACTTAGTATTTTAAATAGAAGATAGGCTACAAAACTAAGTTAACCAGGTCAACTTAGTTTGTTATGGAATTGTAGTTTTAAAGACTGAAAACTTGCATATAATAGAACTGTAATGAATTATTGAATTGATAGAGATAAAAATAAAGGAACCTTAGTGGGTTAGAGGATGATGAGCATTGTAAATTTTCTATTGAAGTGCCAATGTTGCTTTCAAGTTTTGCAAACTAGGTCAATTGGTTTGACCTAGTTATGTAAAACCCTATTTATTAAAGCAAGATAAGATGACTAAGTCGACCTATTTGACTTAGTTTGTTGATCTGGATGTTGATGGAAAGACTACATCAACCTATTTGACATAGTTTATTATCTAGGATTGAAGAATAATAAAGTTTCAACCTATCTAATCTAGTAACATGTATCTGATAAAGACATGCACATAAAAAATAGATTCATTTTGATATCACTGTGTTAAACTTGCACACAAAAGTTAGAACTATACTAGCTTGGTCAACATAGTATTGCAAATATATAAAAATAATAAAATGATAGAAATGAAAGCATGAAAGAAAACCTACAAGGGTTAGATTCATGTCAGGTTCACTAGAATGTATGCCATGTAAAATATGAAAGGTCTACAAATCAATCCTAGCTCGAAGAAGATAGATCCTACTTACACTTCTGATTGGGGATACATTACATAATCAAGTTCATGACCAATATGGATCCGATAGACCTAATCAAGGGATATCTTACCATAAATAATATCACTATAGAGGGTTCCAAAGCCTCCAATTAAGTAAAACTACATATTAACCCTAATTAGGTCATATATTTTCATATTCATTAAACTAATAACAAGTAAAGAAAAATCTAATCTAGTGCTCACCAAAGCTTGTGGCACAAAGTGGGGTAATAAAAAATAAAATTAAACATTCATAAGAGAATCTTATTTAAGCTATGTATATGTAAAACCCTAATGCATGGAGAGAGCAATATATTTAAAATCCATTACTTATGCTACTTATATCTACTAAATAGAGGATCAAAGTTAGAGATACTTACCTAGAAGATGAACTTGTTGTGACTCAATCTCTCCCTTGACCAAAGGTGATTTTCAAGAGGTTTTTATTATTTGTAAGGATAACTAAGAAAGGACAAAGGATCCAAGACTTCTCCACAAGACAAGATTCTTCTCCAAGTATAAACCCTAAACAAAGACTCCTCAAGTAAAATGGAAGAAGAGCAAACTAATAATTAACTTTTGTTGTCTCTCTAAGAATAGAAAATTTTCAAAAGTTAGGCTGACAAGGTTGACCTAATCAATCAAGGTAATTGGAAAAAACTAACTAGGTTATGAACTATTTCATCCATGACCAACCTATTTCTTAGTAAGCTTTGTAAATAACAATACAAGTTTGATGTCACTGACATAGTCATGTAAAATACCAAAAAGGGGTTTAGTTTAGAGAAAGGGATAATGAGGATGGTAAATGACTAGAGGAGGGTGAAAAATAGGAGGTAAAGATTAAGGGGATGGTTTTAGGAACTAGTTGGATTGGTAATAAGTGGCAATAAGGGACAATAATCTTGTGAAGTACCAATGGTCTGCCCACCCCTTTTCTAGGGTACCCTTTAGGATGTGCACTCAGACAGATTGAGTCTCGATAAGTTCTTTCAAGATATAAAGCATCAGTAATTAATAAAGTGTGAAAATATTATGTGTATACATTATGTACTTGAAAACTTTAGGGGGGCCATTGTTTATTATTTTAGGTGGGTTATTGTGAGTCTTACATTCTCTCTTATATACATATAGTTTCCTTGACTTACGTGTTCCACTTTAGTGATCATTACATTGATTTATCTTATATTCTTGGATGAATTGTCAACTAAGCCTAATGTCCATTAATTAAGTATGTATTGTCACATGTGCAGTGTTTTTCTCATTTCACTTCTTTGGTGTCTTTTCTTAGTCACGTTGACTCTACTTGATACATACCAATGAATGAGGAGAGTTAATTCTACACCGGTGGTTCTTCTTAGAAATAATAATTATGCTTCATGGTGGATGTACATGGAACACTTGCTCATGGAACATGACCTTACTCCATTCTTATATGGATAAATTATTGTTCCCACTGACCCTTATTATTACAATGATTATGCCAACTCTTGTGACGGTGTTTATGGTCACTTATTGATGCATGTTTAATGGGATCTACAACACCATGTGGAGCACATAGAGTGTCCCTCCACTCTTTGGATCACTTTTCACTCTTTTTGAATATCCAACTAAGATTTATATCACTCATCCTCCTCTTCCTATTATCTCTTCGAAGACTATTGTAATCTCTCCTCCTAATTCTATTTCTTGTGATGACACTTTCTTTATGGATGGTGTTCTTCCTTCTGTCGAGCCACCCCTAGAGGATAAGATTTTACAAGACCTTATCTATCATTTTATAGATTCTGTATTTGTTCATATTCAGGATATTACACTTCTAGAGCCATCACATATTTCTACTTTGGAGGACTCTACTAGTTCCAATAATAGTACACTTATTGAGAGTATTGATGAATGATCTCTTCATGAGGATATCTATTCTATGGATTTGTGTGCCTTATATGCAGTCTCCTTTTTAGTTTTGAGAGTTATTGAGCCATGATATACACTTCACATGGACATTCTTTCAAAAAATGTTCCATGTCATGATAGGTCTACTTTAGTGTCATTACCATTTTTTCTTATGCATGATTTTGTCAAACCTATGCAACATTTCACCCTTAGACTGTATTTAGATACCTTTGTACTACTACTCTCATCTTGTAGTGTGGAATGGGTGGAATTTCAATACACAAATCATGTTATTACTTTGGTAAAGGGAAGTAATAATGTTCGATGTGGATGGAGCTTCTTCAATCTTCTGGTAGAGGATCTCATATCAACATTGGTCACCTTGCAAGCTATACTTAGAGTGTAGATTGCTTCAACATCATATTTGGGGGGGTCTTCTTTCCCTCTCTTTTTATTTTCTCTCTCTTGGGAGATGGGGAATTTTTACTATGGGTTTTCTCCTTTTCTCTACTTTATGATATATTGCTATGTACTTGGGTACCTCATCAGGGTTTTTTTATCAGGACCCATTTATTCTACCCACCTAATCTACACTTAAGGGGGGTGTTGGTATATAGAGTTTTCCTACACTTATATTTAGCTTTCTTAGTTGTATACTTTTTATGTACATTAGGGAATTTTATCCCACATGTATGAGGATGTTGGCTTGATAAATTTATTCCACATATTTTGTGGAAGTTAGTCTCACATGCATAGTGTGGTTGGGTTACACCTATCTTCCACCTATATATGTACCTATTCTTAGTCATAATTGTAGACACCAAAAATGTGTTTGCACCTTGGTCATCTTTCACCCTTGTCCCCCTTGGCCCATGTCCTAGCCCTTATCCTAGTCCCCTCCATTCATTAAATTAAAATAACTTAAACATTTTAATTTAGTGGCCCCCTTTCCACCTCACCCTTGCCACCTTGGATCCCCCCTTGGATCCCCCCACCTCTCTCCTAGCTTTTATTACCCCAAATCTCCCCTTTATCCTCCTCCCACGCCCATTAAGCCTTCTCATGACCGTTTTCCCCATGACCCCTCGACCCGGTGGCGTGCAAGAACGGACAGAGGCTAATTTTAGCCTCTGTCCCCATTCTTCTGCTGCCGACGTTGGCTACCCTGCGGCTGACGTCGGCGATCTTGCCGGCATCGGCAACCTTAAAAATGGTTTTCTGCAACCATTCTGCACCCCCCCCCCACGAACAAAATCCTCTTGGCACTTTGGCATTCACATTATCCTTTCTCTCAACCTCGTACAGTAGCAGCAGCAGGTATAGGCACTCTACATCAGTCATTTCTTCTTGCAACAGGCTTCCACAGCTCCAACAACAAGCTCCTCCATTCTTCAGTCAGCAAGCAAAAAGGTAAGCAATTTCATTGTTTTATTTCATTTGATTTCAGTTATCTATCCTACCCACTATCTACCACTTGCTCTGTCCTTCCCCTGAGAGGCTGAAAAGCCTTCTCAGACCCTGTCTCCTGTCCATCTTCCTCTTGCCATGTCACCCTTTCAGTCTAGTCCCAGACAACTCCTTCAGTCCCTCAGGCCCAAGACAAATTCCCCAGACCTCCAAGCAATCCTTTAGACCTCTGAACAGACCTCCCTGACCCTCAGACTAGACCACAGTCCAACCTGCGCATCCATAGACCTATCCACAGTCCTGAACCCTGGCCTGACCCGTCTCTGACTACTGCCCCGATCGACCTCGGCCATTACCCCTACCGACGTCGGTAGTCTAACCGATGTCTGCGACCTTCCTGACTGACGCCGGCAACACCCCCGACCTCGGTGATTGTGTAAAGGCAGATAGCTTCTAAACACGTACACATTTGTCTTAAGTTCTTTCTTTCTGTTTTCCATCATTTATCATTTTCTGTTTTTAATCAGTATTCTATTTTAACAGTGGACTGACTCCCCCCAAGAAGCCTTTGTGCTTTTAGGACCAAGCTCTTGCTTGGCAGTCCACCCTTTTGTCTTCTAACATTCTTCGTGTTTAGTGTCTTTCTCTTTCAGGTGTCATTCCTCCACAGCCAAAGAGGAGTACCTTCTATCGTCTGGATTACGGTGCGCAGACTACATCCAGGTACACAAGCCTTGACCATCTCTTAGTTTCTCATTTTCTCTATCTTTTGAATGTAGAAAGCGATTTAGCGTAGAAACATTCTGACACGCTCGGTGGGACCCTAGGGTCTCCCTTGGGTTTCTTTCCTTCTTTTCATATAGGGTGCATTAGGATCCTTCCTTTTCACCTCTTCCTTCTTTTCTAAATGACATTATAAGCAGGAATAAAAAAAACTTTTCTTTTCTTTTCTTGCATTTCTAGACTAGTCAAAAATCATATCCTTCAACCTTTTCTCGACTTGCTTTCATCCAAACTTAACATTTCGATTTGGGGCTTAAAACACTTTGCATTCCATTTCTTCTTGTGCTTGCATTAGTCCACACTTAGTAATTAACAAAACGCATATTGAATTAATCCTAGATCACTTGATGTTACACAACCTAAACCACGTGCACAAATCAAACATCAAACTCACCTGAGACAAGGCCCGACTGGGATTTCATCCCCCAGCGGATACCTTACCCATCCTAGTGATCCTACTTGGATTTCATCACCAAGGGGAAAGCCCACTCTGTTCTCTGGCAGAGTATAAACTATAGGGAAAGTATATTTTGTCTAAGCGGGACCAGTTTACCACTGGACTCGTGAAGTGAGGGGAGCTTGTTCCTTAGCACCAGGCCATGTACGGAACCTAACCCAAACTTCTTGAGCGCTTAAACACACCTGAAACCATCCATAGACTACCTCTTCTAGGACCCTTCTACAAGCCAACCTCCCCAAACACACTTTAAGGCATAAGCCAACATGATCTTAATAAATTATTCCTAGGGATCTAACGCTTAGGGCCTGCCTGTCTCCATCTATTTTTCTGTTCCTATCTGCTTGTTTGAGTTAGTGAGGACGTTTTTCTTCTTCTCTTCTTTTCAAAAACTTCCAAATCCTCTAAGTTTCTGGAAAGCACAGTTACCGACATCGGTTTTACCACCGACGTCGGCAACCTCTTCTCACTGAAATCGGTCATCTGACCGACATCGGTACCCAATTTCCATCGACATCAGTTTTTAAACCGACGTCGGTCTCTGTCCATAACTTTTTTTCCAAAAATAGCAAGCTAAAAACTGGCTTTCTTGCTGTCCAGCATCCATCCTGCTTTTCTGAAACTGAAAAACACAATTTCTAAAACTTGAACCTTCCTTGCCTTGAATGGTTCTATCTCGCAATCAAGCCAAGGCTCTAGTCAACCATGCGAGGCATCAACTGCTTCCATCTACCCCGTCCATAACCAATCCTATAATGGAGTTCAACTCGAAAACTGAAAGAACTCTTACTCGTCCAACCCTGCCCCAGACTCCTATTATCCAAGAAGGGGACCAAGATTTTGCATGATTCTTAGACCTCAACGTCAAAGCCTTGCAGCACTATCTTGTGCATAGCCGAATGCGAGACTCCTTGGGCAATCCAATTTATGGAATGCCGACCTCTCTTGTCGCAACTACGGCCATATCGACAACATCCATAGTTTAACCTTTAGACGCTCAAGCTATCACCTTGACCAATGACCAGACCTTAACCAACCTTCCAAGTGTGGCCTCTCCCTCCATCTTTGGGCCCACTTCCATCGGGGTTTTGGCCCCCTATCAACCTCAGCCCGCTCAATCGCTATCCACTCCTTTCCAGAACCTGGTTGTATCTATTCTGCCTACCCTGGCTCCTATCAACACTAGGGTGGCTACCTATCCATTGGCCCCTATTACCACCATCCAACCTCTCGTGGCAACATCGGGCCTAGCTATGCCTTCTACCCAACCACCCTTAGCCTTCTCTTCTATCCCTACGACTAGTTATCCCTATGTTGCGCCCTTACAGGCACAACCAAATACGTCGTATGCCTCCTCTAGCCTCTTCCAAGCACCCTACAACCTAGGGGGCACTCCATCCGTCAATCCGTCAGTAGATATCATCAAAATGTTGATGGACAAGATGTCTAGCCTAGAGACTTCCATTTTTGGCTCACGCAATGCTCTCTCATACGAGCAAATTTGCAACAAGCCCATTCATCCTTCTGTTCTAATCAGGCCATATCCCAGCCAGTGGGAACTTCCAAAGTTTTCTCGCTTTCAAAGCAAGGAAGACCCACAACAACACTTACGGGCATTCAGAAATGCCTGTTACCTTATTGCCCATGATGATGCATTGCTTTTATGCACATTTCCTATGTCCCTCTCTGGTGCTGCGCTTGATTAGTACAGCTCCCTTGCCAGCCATTCCCTTTTCACATTCACGCAGCTGGCCCAGCTCTTTCTTGATCATTTCTCCATCAACATCACCAAGAAGGTCTCGATCACAGACCTCTATTCTATCCACCAATTCGAGGACGAATCCATAGCTGACTTCGTTGCTCGATGGAGAGGCCTCATCAATCAACTCTCCTTTTCCTTACCCCAGCCCGAACTTATTGAACTCTTCTCCCAAGCCTGCGTTAGACATATTTCTTCCACCTTGAGGGTTCAGACCTTCTGCACCTTCGACGAAGCCTTCACGATGGCCCATAAACTTGAATTGCGTGCCATCGAGGAGAATAAAGTCAAGTTACGGAGCAAGAATCCCAACTCTAAGACCAATGACTCCTCTTCTTCTAAACCATCATCATCAAATCCTAAGTCTAAAGCTTCAGCTAACGCTGTGGTCGTTAGACCTTCATCCTCTTTGCCTTCAACCAATCAGCCTGAGCCATCCACATCTTAGAGCGCCACCCGCCAATTCCAGCAGAGATACATACAACAACGGTATACTCCTCTCGAAGAGTCATACGTGTCTGTGCTGGAAAAACTCATTAAATAGGGGGTCCTCAATCTCCCCCAGATCCAACCACCTCCACAATTTGATCCCTCACACGCCATCCCTGCGTGGTATAGGGAACATGACTTCTGCAACTTTCACCGTGTTAAAGGACATGACACGATAAACTGCAAAACTTTTAAAAACATAATCCAAGACATGCTTGAAAAGGGTGACCTCGCCCTAGACAATCCCAATGCACCTCCTAATCAGGGCATCGACATCTTCAAGCAACCATTCCCCAATCATCCCCCGACTCAAAACAATGTCCAGACCTTGATTGACGACACTCATGAACACAACATTCGAATGGTCAATATGGTCTCGCCCTTCATCCCCGACCAACCTCGAGAGGTTAGTCCATCTATCAGTCCATCATATGTGGACGAACCTCTTTCCCCGGTTAGTTCTCTGTCGACCTCTCTCATCTTGGAGGACACCTCAACCTTATCGGTGCCACTAGTCTCACCATCCTCCTTCCTGCTGCCTATGGAAGACTCGACCCTTCCTACTCCTCAACCGCATGTGGAGGGCACCATCATCCCTGCCCTTTAGCTGCTTGAGGAGCCTCATTCTCGGGTTTCTTCTCCACCCAAGGAAGAACCTGCCTCTCCTTCGTCTCCAACCAAGGACGAATCTATCATGACTTCATCATGCCATGGGTCCAAGACTGCTACACCCATCTCGTCTTCAGCCCCGCAACCGTCAACATCTTCTCAAGAACCCAAATCTCATCCATCATCTTCTCGGCCATTTTCTTGATTAGTGGAGAAAATTAGACTTCTCCCTTCCAGGCAAGTGATGCATCAGGTATTGTGGGAGCATCTTAAAGCCCTTCAACATGCCCGTGCCCTCTCGTCTCATGCTACCAATCCTCCCAAGGTAGAATCTCCTAAGACTCTCAACAAAGACCAGACTCCCAAACCTCAACCAATCCCATCAAGACCAAAACCTACATCTACCCCATCTAAACCTCTCAAGTCACTTGGCATTCACCCTGTCTCTACCCTCACTCACCCACAAGTGAAGGTGGACTTAGACCAGACCCCGACCAATAGCAGTCTTCCAACCAAGTCAAAGAAGACTGCCAGACCGCAGAAGCGAACACCTCCTCCCCCGTCACCATTGCCTTCCATTCTGGGCCCCCATCCTTCGAATTTGACCAGAATCCTTCCCACTCTAACCTCCAATCAAAACCAGTTGCCTCCTT
Source organism: Torreya grandis (assembly GCA_037957365.1). Classification (NCBI taxonomy): domain Eukaryota; kingdom Viridiplantae; phylum Streptophyta; class Pinopsida; order Cupressales; family Taxaceae; genus Torreya; species Torreya grandis. The sequence continues at coordinate 3,139,217 of JARHVA010000208.1, forward strand.
TGCTTCCTCTTCCTACCTCCAGTCTACCCTCTCCTAAAAAGGCGGCACCTCTCATGAAGAAAGTGTTGTCTTTGCCTGTCACCGCACCATCAACCCACAAGGTGGTACGGAAACCTCTTCCAACTCCGCCTAAGCAAAAGTCACCTGCCTCGCACATATCAACTAGCACGGACCCTTTAGTGGGCTCATACTCGTTGATATTGCACTGACTTCTACAGACTTCCAACATAACCCTTCCACCCATCAGGCCTTTCTAACCTCTCAAGTCCAAGCCCTTTTGGTTCGATGACACAAAGATTTGCTTATACCATCGTGCGCTAGGACACGATACCGAGACTTGCTGTGCCCTCAAGGCCATCATTCACCGCTATATGGAGAAGGACACTCTTTTATTTGAGGACACTCTTGACCAAACCTCGACACCTTCCCATCCAACCTCTTCAACCACATCAACATCTCACCGACAGGCCATGACCCCTTCTTCACCTCCTATCTTTGAAATCAATGCTATCCATATAACCACTAGGTTGCAAAAGGACAAGGCGAAGGAAAAATCCGCCATCCCTTGGACCTACCCTTTCATCAAACCCCCTCTTGCACCCAAGCCTAAAATTTCTATCCTTGGCGCATCTCAGCCTTCTTCATCTTCCTCTTCAGGGGCGATTCATGACTCCATGTTGAAACAGCTTCACCAAACGCCCGTGAAGATGTCCCTCTATGACCTCATCCAAACCTCACCTCAGCATCTTCAAGCCCTCATCTGAGCCTTGCAGGCAGTGGAGGTCCAACCTGAGGACCCCCAACCACTTGCTACCCTTGTCCACTCTTTAGCCCCTGTTGCCTCCATCACATTCAGTGATTCTGAGATTCCCACATCCAACACGGAATATCAAGACACCGCCCTCTTCATCACTGCCTATGTTGACCGGACACGCATTAAACGCGTTATGATCAACGGAAGCGCTAGCATCAACATTATCTCAACCCATGCCTTTGATCAGCTGGCTCTTCCCAAGAATTGCATCTCCAAAATTGACGCGATCTTGTGCTCTTTCAATGACACCACCGCCACAACCATTGGCACAGTCATCCTTCACATTCGTGTTGGTCCACGCACAGTCCCAGAGCTCTTCTATATCATCGAAGGAGAGTTTCAATACAACATGTTGCTGGGCCGACCCTGGATCTGTGCCATGGCCTGTGTCCCCTCCACCCTCCACCGTTGTGTGAAATTTGAGCATGACGGGCAAATCCACACCATTCCCGATGACCCTTCACCCTTCAAAACTTGTAACACAACCTACCATCCAAATGACGTCCTCATTCCTATCAAGCCATCAACCCCGACACCGCCTCCATCCGTGGAAGCTTCGACTAGTTCACAACTGGCGGTCACCCTCACCCCTCCTCTTCAAGCAATGACCAAAGACCCCATGGAAGACATCTTCCAATGACTTTCACTTGGAGAATATCGCTTGTTGGCCTTAGACATGTTCCAAACTCCACAAGAGTATGGACGCCTTCATCTCAGCCCTAGTTATGACCATCAGATCGGGATGGTCGTGCCTTATGGTCCTCCTCACCTCCAAACTAACCTTGTCTATGGGGGGCTCAATCAAGCTCCTACCAACGGCATTCCTCTCCCTTCACCCCAACCTTTCACATCAGACTTCTCATTTCTTGGCAACCCTGCCTTTGCACACACTTACCTTTACAGGTGTGCATGGAAAGGTTTTGGTTTTGGACGTTATGAGCAGGGCTCCCATAAGCCTATTAAGCCTCTCAACGACGATGATGCCAAGAAACGGTATGGCCTGGGATATCACGACCCCACTCAGGCCCCTTCAGACCTTTGTCCCAAGCCAACCATTGACCAATCTCTTTCGGGCTCACCCATTTCTCCTTCTTCACCTACAGAGTCGGTGGTTTCCATCCCTCCTAGTTTTTTTCCCTAAACACCATCCACCTGGAACCCCTGACCTATCAGCTTGATGGGGTGTCTAGGTCTTTCCCTCTGATTTATCCCGGCATGATAGAGGATGAGTCAGCGACCATTCACACTATCCACTGCGTTGACAATGATGCCATTCTTTCCTACATGGGCACTGATGACTCTTTCATCCAGCGCTCTCTCCCTTCTGAGACCCAAGTTATGTTAAATGAATCCACCATTGACATCAACCTCCCTTCTTCCGGTGTTCCTCACGTCTTGAAGATTGGCCAATCTTTAGATGCTCAGGAGCAGTTTGACTACACCCAGTTCCTCTCCGACCATAGCAAGGCCTTTGCCTGGACTTACAGTGACATGCCTAGCATCGACCCCACCATTGCTACCCATAACATTGTCACCAAACCAGAGGCTAAACCTGTTCGGCAAAAACTTCAAAAGATGCATCCTCGCATTGCACTCCTTGTCAAAGAGGAGCTTCAGCACCTTCTTTCTGTCTCTTTCATCCAGCCCATCGATTATTCACAGTGGGTCTCTAACATCGTCCCAGTCACCAAAGCAACTGGGGGGATTCAGATCTGCACGGACTATCACGACCTTAACCTAGCTTGTCCCAAGGATGACTTTCCTCTTCCTAACATTGACTAGCTTGTTGATCTCACAGCCGGCCATGAGATGCTATCTCTCATGGATGGGTTTTCAGGATACAATCAAATCTTGATCGCATCGAAAGATCAGCACAAGACTACCTTTATCACCCCATGGGGGACTTTCTGCTATCGAGTCATGCCTTTCGGCTTGAAGAACGCTGGCACCACTTACCAGTGTGCCATGACTTATATTTTCCATGATCTCCTCCACAAAATCATGGAGGACTATGTGGACGACCTTCTCGGCAAGTCCAAGCTTCACTGTGACCACTTGACCATTCTCAAGATCATCTTCTCTCGCCTTCTTCAATACAATGTCCGCCTTAACCCCAACAAATGCATCTTTGGGGTCCTCTCAGGAAAGCTCCTCGGCTTCATCATTTCATTCTGTGGCATCGAGATAGATCCCGCCAAGATCCACGCTATCCTCGAGATGCCACCCCCGACCAATCTCAAGCAGCTTCGCAGTCTACAAGGGAAGCTCCAGTCCATTCGCCGTTTCATCTCGTAGCTTTCAGACCGTTGCCAACCTTTTCATCATCTCCTTAAGAAGGACGTCTCCTTTAAATGGGATAAGGAATGTCAAGAGGCTTTTGAAGCCCTTAAACGTTATCTGGTCTCTCCACCAGTCCTCATTCCACCTAAAGACGACCAACCCTTCTACCTTTATATCTCTGCCACCAACCATTTGTTAGGTGCCATGATTGCGCACCGAGATGAGCATCACCATGAGCAAGCGGTTTACTATATCAGCCAAACACTAGTCGACTATGAAACTCGGTATACTCATACCGAGAAACTCGGTTTGGCATTAGTCTTTTCCGCTACCAAGCTCCGCCACTATCTTCTCAACCACAAGACCTTTGTCATCACTCACACCGACCCTCTCAAGTATATGCACTCCAAGCCATATCAAAATCAACGTATGGCTTGGTGGCTCATGCTGCTCGCTGAGTTCAACCTCGAATTCATCCAACAGAAATCTATCAAGGGGTAAACCATCACTGACCAACTGGTAGATGCCCCTCTTCCCGACAATCAACCTTCGTAGTGCGAGTTTCTTGACGAATCTATCACCGTGCTTTCCATCGACGACACCGTCTACCAAATGACCATGTTCTTTGACGGCTCTAAATGTCAACTCAGTGGGGGTGCGAATGTCATTCTCATCCCACTCAAAGATGAGCCCATGCCTCTATCTTTCAAGCTCGACTTTGATTGCACTAATAATATGGCTGAATACGAGGCCTTAATTTTGGGACTTCAAACTACCCTTTCTCTCAGTATCAAGTCTATCAACATCTTCGGTGACTTGCAGCTCATCGTCAATCAAGTCAACGGCTCATACCTCTGCAAAAATGAAATTTTGCAAAGGTACAAAAATTGTGCTGACATTCTTTTGGCGTCTTTCGACCATTACCTCTTACAGACTGTTCCTCGATCCACGAACAAGTTTGCTGACACCATGGCTTCTCTTGCTTCGCATATCCCATCTTCATCATCGTCATCTCGACTTTTTGTCATGATGCATCATGTACCATTGCCTTCATACATCTCTCCCCACATCAATTATATCAACACTGTTAATTCTAGTCTACGAGATGATTGGTATACACAACTAGTGGACTACTTGTCTCATTCTGTCATTCCTCCCCATCTCTCTAGCAATGCACGGTGAGCTTTCAGCTCGCTACACCATGCTAGGGGGTCTTCTCTATAAGCGAGGCTTTGATGGCCTCCTTCTTCAATGTCTAACCTCCATTGAAGCCTCTCATGCCATTAAACAAGTCCACGACGGGATTTGTGGCAGACACTTCAGTGGGAACTCGATTGCCAAGCGCATCCTTCACTTGGGTTATTATTGGCCCACCCTTCATCAAGACTGTAGCGACTATGTCTAGCATTGCATCAAGTGTTAGAAGCACTCTAACCTGCTTCATCTCCCCAACCACGTCTTACAAGTCACTCAAGATTTTTGGATTTTTTCTCAGTGGGGCTTAGATCTCATTGGTGAGATTAACCCTCACTCGTCTCTTCGTCATCAATCCATCATCACTGCCACTGAGTATTTCACCAAGTGGGTGGAAGCCATTCCTCTCATCTCCACAAAAGCTGACAAAATTTTTGACTTCATCAACAACCACATCATCTATCGCTTCGGTGTCCCTCACAAAATCATCACCGACAATGGTAAGTCCTTCAAAAACAAGACTGTCCAAAAGCTATGCGACTCATTTGGCATCAAACTCAGCTTCTCTTCGCCTTACTACCCACAAGCAAATGGGCAGGCCGAGGCTTCCAACAAAATTTTGACTAAAATTCTCATGAAGGTGGTCAATGACATAGGAAGGGATTGGCACATTCACATTCCTTTCACTTTGTGGGCCTACCGCACTAGCATCTGAACCTCTACGGGTGATACCCCTTTCTCTCTTGTGTACGGAACAGAGGCTGTCCTACCTCTCAAAGTATAGATCCTATCTCTCTACATCTCCCTGCATGAAATTCTATCCAACGATGACTTTCGTCAAGATTGCCTAGCTCAACTTGAGTTACTTGACGAGCGTTGTCTTGCTGCCCTCAATCATCTCCATGTCTATCAAAATCGCATTAAGTGAGCCTACGACAAAAATCTATGAGAATGAGATTTCAACATCGGAGACCTCGTCCTCAAAGAGAATCAACACGTGACCAATATGGAGCAAAGTAAACGAGGCAAATTCACCCCTAATTGGCTCGGACCTTTCATCATCACACACAAGTATGGGTCAGGGACTTATCGTCTGTCATCTCTTGACGGACAGCCAGAACCTGAGCCTCTTAATGCGTTGCATCTGTGACCATTCTTCTATTAGTCGAGTACTCGTCCACTTGACATTTAACTTGGGCTCGTCCCTTGAGCAATCCCCGTCCTTCTAATCCTCATTCCTTTCAACCCTATTCCCCTTAACAAGTCCTCTATAACCCTTTTATGATGCATGGATGCTTTGTCCTAATAAAACGGAGCCCTTGACCTTCTATAGTCTTGTCCATGACTCCAAATTCTGTCAAAAAAAAAAAAATCAAGATGTCAAAACATATCCAAGGTCACAAAATCAAATCAAAAGGCAGACTGCTCCCTCGAAGGATAGCTATACTATCATTGTTGTAGCTAATAGACTGATCCCTCGAAGGACAGCTATTCAAACATTATATAAAGCAAAAATATAGACCACTCCCTTGAAGGATGGCTATGACTAAATCTTGCTACAAACAACACCTTTCTTAGAAGCTTCCCGCATCGATCAGCTTCACAAATGACCACCAAGCAAAATGACATCTCTTCGCAGACTTCCCGCATTGATCAGTCTGCTCAAAAAAAAAAAAAGAAGAAAAAAAAAAAAAGGTCATGGACTTGGCTTATAGTTGTCTCAGGGTCTCCTATAAAAGGGGGCAAATTCATCTCTGCTCTTAAAATGGGTTACCCTGTATCCTCCTATCCTAACACCTGCTCAAGGGACTTCGAGCTCACTTTAATGTCAAACTGATTCGATTACCATTCTAACACATATGGTCAACGACACAACGCTTGAATGGGGCTCTTGGTTCTAACACCCCTATCTATGCTACCATTTTGGTCCTTGTCAATGAAAGAGCAATTTGCCTTTCACCTTCTTTTCACTTTTGGTCATCAAACCAAACCATTTTCAAACCCGCATCATGACACCATCATCATCATAGTCCATTCCACATAGTTTCTATGGACAATAATACACATAAAAACTATCGACCAGACACAATTTATGTTAAGCATAAACCAATACTTGCTGAAGCATAAATAGACCTCAATTCATTTTTAGCATTCATCCATCACGACTATGGACAATTGCTAGGGATGAAGGACCCTCGACCAATGTTACAGAATACACCATTTGTAGCATCATCTTATCCTCATCATTTCGACACATGACTAAACCAATCATCGACCACTTTATCTCCTTGCTCGAACTACATTGGTCTGAGGCCCTATGACCAGGGCTATGTAGGCAGCACTCAAATAACATGACGTCCTCTGAGGTTAGCTCGACCACCCTCGTTTGTTCATCTCTTTGATGGACAAACCTTCTCTTCTTCAACCTTGACCTTGACCAAGACCAGTCTATCAACCACCTTGACCAAGTCCAATCCATCACTTTGACCCTTCCTCCCTTTTAGGGAGAACTACATTGGCCTGAGGCCCTTCACACAAGGGCTATGTAGGCAGCACTCAGAAACATGACATTTTTTGAGGTTAGCTCGGCCACATCCTTTCGTCCATCCATCTACCTTGACCAATGACCATTGGAGATCATGCCTATCTCCTCTGACTATGACCACTTCCAAGACAATGTTGCCTTGGTTATTTTTGCATGTATGCTACCCCACGACTGGTTAGCAAATTGTTCGCAGACTATTTTTGACCTTCACAAGTATAGGATTGCGAGCCGGTTGATCCCTACTACTTGTGGTATTTTCGTGTTTCTGAGAGCACTTCTTGAGCTCGGGATACCTGGAACATGATGACCATTTGGAGCTTCAGATTAGATTGAATAACCCGATCAGCAGACAACTAAATGCTGGGGCCCAGTTATTTCAATTTTGGCACTCCTCGACCCTTGACATGCGACAATTTGACCCGACCATCCCGTGAAGTGGTATACGTGCAATCACGACTATTGCAGCATTTTCACTCACCCTCTCTCTATCCATCTCTCTGTCAAATCAATACTCGATCTCCAGTTCCCTTCTCTTGACTCTCGCTTTGAGGGGGGAACACCTCATCCCATTCCTGGGGCAACCAACAACTATTTTTGTCTTGCAATTCGTCAAGAACAACCAACAAGACAAAAAGGGGCAAATGTAGACACCAAAAATGTGTCTGCACCTTGGTCGTCTTTCACCCTTGTCCCCCTTGGCCCATGTCCTAGCCCTTATCCTAGTCCCCTCCATTCATTAAATTAAAATAACTTAAACATTTTAATTTAGTGGCCCCTTTCCACCTCACCCTTGCCACCTTGGATCCTCCCACCTCTCTCCTAGCTTTTATTACCCCAAATCTCCCCTTTATCCTCCTCTCGTGCCCATTAAGCCTTCTCATGACCGTTTTCCCCATGACCCCTCGACCCAGCGGCGTGCAAGAACAGACAGAGGCTAATTTTAGCCTCTGTCCCCATTCTTTTGCTGCCGACGTCAGCTACCCTACCGGCATCGGCAACCTTCAAAATGGTTTTTTGCAACCATTCTACCCCCCCCCCCATGAACAGAATCCTCTTGGCACTTTGGCATTCGCATTCTCCTTTCTCTCAACCTCGTACAGTAGTAGCAGTAGGTATAGGCACTCTACATCAGTCATTTCTTCTTGCAACAGGCTTCCACAGCTCCAACAACAAGCTCCTCCATTCTTCAGTCAGCAAGCAAAAAGGTAAGCAATTTCATTGTTTTATTTCATTATTTCATTTGATTTCAGTTATCTATCCTACCCACTGTCTACCACTTGCTTTGTCCTTCCCCTGAGAGGCTGAAAAGCCTTCTCAGACCCTGTCTCCTGTCCATCTTCCTCTTGCCCTGTCACCCTTTCAGTCTAGTCCCAGACAACTCCCTCAGTCCCTCAGGCCCAAGACCAATTCCTCAGACCTCCAAGCAATCCTTCAGACCTCTGAACAGACCTCCCTGACCCTCAAACTAGACCACAGTCCAACCTGCACGTCCATAGACCCTGTCCATAGTCCTAAACCCTGGCCCGACCCGTCTCTGACTACTGCCCCGATCGACCTCGGCCAGTACCCCTACCGACGTCGGCAGTCTAACCGATGTCGACGACCTTCCTAACTGACGCTGGCAACACCCCTGACCTCGGTGACTGTGTAAAGGCAGACAACTTCTAAACAAGTATGCATTTGTCTTAAGTTCTTTCTTTCTGTTTTCCATCATTTATCATTTTTTGTTTTTAATCAGTATTCTGTTTTAATAGTGGACTGACTCCCCCAAGAAGCCTTTGCACTTCTAGGACCAAGCTCTTGCTTGGTAGTCCACCCTTTTGTCTTCTAACATTCTTCATGTTTAGTGTCTTTCTCTTTCAAGTGTCATTCCTCCACAGCCAAAAAGGAGTACCTTCTATCGTCTGGATTATGGTGCACAGACTACATCCAGGTAGACAAGCCTTGACCATCTCTTAGTTTCTCATTTTCTCTATCTTTTGAATGTAGAAAGTGATTTAGCGTAGAAATAATAATGTAATGCAATCTAAGGTTAATTTTGAATACATAGTGCTTAATTTATACTCTCATCTTGATTTCAGTCTTCAATAACATTCATTTGTTTGATCAACTAGTCTTTAGTCTTGGACATCCTCATCCATGGATGAATATTTCACTAAAGGTATCTCATATCAAAGGTATAAGAGCATATATCATCCAACATGAAATTTTTACTCTTATTTCCTGCTTGGATGTAGAAATTGCATATTTTACCTCTTGAAATTCCTAAAATGTAGGGGTAGATTGAGAGGGATTGGGTACATATTATTGGGTATGCATAGGTGGATTACCTTGACATGGATAAAGTTTTGGTATGGGAAACTAAGGAATTTATACTTGATTGGTTCTACCAAGAATTTTCACCTATTGATTGAGGTTATATTGTTGATAGGGCACTTATTATTGTTGATAAGGCACTTGTTGCTAAGTGTGATGCTAATTTGGAGGGAAATGTGGTCTAAATGGAGGAATAGTTTATTGGGTATTTAATAGGACTTATTGGGTATGGTAAGGAACCTAATGTTGATTCGTAAAAAAAATTTGTATAAAAGGAACTTGTTGTTAGTTGGGTAGAATACATTATTTTTGGCTTGAATAGGTGTATTTTTGACTAGAAGTAGAATGTGGTTATTAATAAGAATGTGTTATTTATTAAACATATGTTAGGGATTAGTTATCACTTATTGAAGTGGTGGGTTGGTCACCACTTATTGAGGTGGAGGGTTGGTCACCACATGTTCAGGTGGGGGATGGGTCACCACTTTTCCAAAACCAACAATACCTCTCATGTGTACCTTATAGTGATGAACATGGAAAAAACCAATAATACCTCCCAAGTGTACCTTATAGTGTTGAACATGGATAAAACCAACAATAATTCTTAAACACATCATCTAATGCTGACTATGGACAATACCAATTTACGTGATACCTATTTGATAACAAATTTTAAAACATTTTCAGACTCTTAAGGCTTAGTGTTAAATTTTTGGCTAGATTTCTAGTAGAAAACTTATGTTATTTAGTTATAGCTCCAAAGAGATACCCCCTACATTACTAGAAAATCAAGCTAATTCTAGCCAAAGTTAGACCCTTGTACCAACCTATAGTCAAGCCATTGCAACATCTAGAAAAGGAAAATATCAACTTATTAACTCACATTTACAAAGCTAATTAATTTTCTCTCAAATGCAATAGGCTAGTCAGGTCTTGGCTACTTTAGCTAACTCCCTAATTTCTCTTGATATTCAAAATCTACCACTTATAGATCCATTATGTATAATAATAATCCAAATAAGGTTAGATCATTGTTTGTGAAAGAAAATTAAAAAAAAACTTGAAAAACATAATATTCTAAGCCTATCCACTAGGATTGAGCAAGATCAAACAAAAGGTGAATCAAGTGGAAATAAAACAAACACGTTATACCTTCCTTGAAGACTTCTTTACTTATTGGTACAAAGAGGTATGTGCTCAGATTTTAGACTAGAGATCTTTGGCAATGTTGACTCAATGTATGGGTAACATTTTTCCTTGTTTACACTTGATGTCTTGAGAATTAGCTTGAGAATAAATATGAAGCTTTAGTATGATTTTGGCATATTAAGTTTAGTCTAAGAGATCTTGTTAAAATGGAAGGTGAACCCTTCTATTTATATATCTTTGGGATAGTTTTCAATCATCCATCTAATCTCCAAATGGAGGGTGGAGAATAAACCCTCAAATTTATTATTGCACACATGAAGTGTGTAAGAAAATCCATTTAATACATTTTTGGAGTGTAGAAGAAATTTTAAAATAAAAGTGCAATGATTGGTTCTCTTAGAGTGTGTCATAGGCCATGTAAGAGAGGAGTGTGTAAGAGGTTATGTAAGAGGTGTAAGAGAGTGTGTAAGTGGCAAAGTCATAAGCCACCTTGCTTGCACTCTACTCCCTATTCCTTTGACTTTCAAAATGATATCACTAATGTTAGGTAGTATTTCAATTTGTGTATTTATAAAATAGATAATTCCAAATCCATGAAATTTTCCAGTAGAGTAAGGTTAGATTTATTAAGTAGGATTAATCAATAATTAGAATAATATTGGCCTTTTGTAATGTTCTTTCACCAATCAAATATTCATTTAATTATCCTATAAAAACACTTACAAAGGAACAATTAATTTGGGATGAAATCGATAAAATTGTTTTGATAGTATGGTGTATTACCCCAATTAGGAATGTGTCATTGTAAATTTGGCTTAAATCACTAATTGTGAAAATAATTGGCCTAATTTAAAAAAATTGAATAGATTTGTGCATTATTGTAGAAACTCACTCCAATTGCAATTTTGACATGAAAGCAATGAAAATGAAGTGTCTATACGTATTACCTCTTTAGGTGGGCTCAACCATATTAGCCACACCATTCCTAGTTTTATAGAGTAATAAGGTCTTCTACAAGTTGTTAGGATGCCCTTGGGTGAAGAGACTTTGTGCAGTTCCATCTATAGTGCATTAAAGCCTAGGGTAAATTTTTCATCAAAGTAGTCATAGTTATAAGATTAAAGTATGATTATCCTAAAAAGTCAATGATATCTCCTCCTTAACCCCTGACACCATCATGATTGGTTGATATACATACTCAAGATTATTATTCAGAGATGATTGATATAACCATTTAGGATCATTATTTAGAAATCATTGACACACCTATTCATGATAAATATTCAAATGTGGTTATGTAGATAATAAAATATAATTATATATAACATCTCAATCTTGTACACTTAACAAATACCAATCATGGCTCTACCCTTCAATTGTAAACCTCCCTACTATTGAAAGGCTCATATTCACCATCACACTATGCCTAAATACTTATCTTATTAACCAACCCTATCATCTTGATGATCCACATCACATGTACACTAAATATATATATATATATATATATATATATATATATATATATATGATTTATATCCTTCAATTTTAGGTACAAACCTTCTTATTTTTCTACCATATCAGATACTACTATTAACACAAGGACACTAGCGTCAATGCTAGTGTCCAGATTCATTATCTAGTGTCCATACCATAAAATTCATATAAATTGAAAATATTTTGAAACATAGATGGGTCACCTTATTTGTATTATCTAACCCTATTGTGAGATACTTTCAAAAGGTGTGGCATAAATACAAATCAAAACCTACTTATTATTGGTCTAGTAAATACCAATCAAGCACCTATTCAAGTGGCTCATTCAATCAATTACATAAGTAAGTTCTATTTCCCTATTCTTCCCTATTTTTATATTAGTCATAGGAGTAATCATATAACATGTCTAAATCATTCAAATTATATCCCATGAGTAGTATGCCAAGCTACAAGCTAGATCATTTCATGTCCTTACATATAGCATATTTCACCCTCGTCAATATACAAGCCCACACTTAGGGGAGAACTACAAATTTTTGAGGCCCTCTTTGGAGTATTGGCTATGTAGTCAGTACTCATTAATAAAGGAGTCCTTGAGGTTATCTCAACTTTGTGAGCTCACTAACCCATTTTTGGCAAGGTGACATGACTTAAAGTGAAGAAATAGAGTTTGGGCTATATATCATCATATAGAGCCTATATATGCGATCTAGAAACATAAAAAAAAAAAGACACATAAAATATTAATATTTCCAAGTGTTCACTTATGAATATAAAAAACATTTTATATAGGATAGAAATGTCAAGTCATAGACAAAAGCATTGATGTTAGTGTCCATAGGTCAATGGTAGTGTCCATGTCTCCATAAATAATAAATTTAGAATCTAAAAATGAGATACTGAGCATCATTCTACCTATTCCTATAGATATACATCTCATATCCACCCATACATATTAAAACCAACTAATTATTATCTCTTCTTTATGTTACAATTATCAAAATATCAATTGGCATTATACTTTCTATAATTTTTAATTTTTCACAATTTAATATTGTGTTATTTGAATTCATTTAATTGGTTTGATTTAGAATAATTTTATTCATCTATTTGATTAGGATATTCTAACCCCTTAATCCTTATCTATTCAAACAAAAAGTGTTAAACATTTGGTGAACCCAAATTTTGAGTCTTCTATGTAACCATTGCTTTTTCTAGAGTTCTTTAGCTTCCTAGGGTTTTATCTATGTTATGGATTTATCTCATTTTTTATTTTACCTAAGATACAATGAAGAATTTCACCATGGAAATTTTTGTAAAACCAAGCATAACCTATGAGCAATAATGGGTATATATTTATAAAGCAATATGTATTGAGTACAAGCAATTTCAAATGTTACCAAGTGAACAAAATTGTGAATGTTTAATAGAGTTTCATTAAGCCACCCACCATTTGAGGCTCTAATAGTCATCATCTCACTCCCATTATTCACTGACGGCCTATGTTGGGTTCCATGGTCCATGCTATAAGTAATCAAAAAGGTAGGTCATCACATCATAGTGATGGTCAACATGTTCCTCCACCTCCTAAAATAAATTTGGATACACATGGAACCATTTTTTCATCCTTTAATCATGAAACTTTATGTATTTACAATGATATCATGTCTTAATTTGAAACTCTAAATAATATTCTATTACTGAAAGCACCAACATTTTCAAACAATATACCACTACCAAAGATTCCAAAAATTTTAAATGAGGTATCATTACCCAAGATTCTAAAACTTTTAAAGGATATACCATTACCAAAGGTTCCACAATCTTGAAAGGATGTACCATTACCAAAATTTTCAAAAAATTTAAATTAAGTTCAATTACCAAAGGTTCCAAACTTTTCAAATTGTGAAAATATCAAACAAATTGCTCATAATGATGTGGCATCCATTATTCCTATGTTCCAAATAGATGGTGAATTACAACTAATTATTACATATTTTCAAATGTCAAAAATTCCTACTAATTATCTTATGTCTATGATGAGTAATATAGAATAACTATAAAGGCAATTTTCACTCATCAAAGTATAAATGTTATCTTATAATGTTACTACTAATGATAACATCATAAAAAATCAACCTCTTAAAAAATGTGTATTTGAATATCCTTATCTAAAATAGTCTATTAGGCCAATGTTACCTTTATTTCTTAGCCATGAATATCCTTCCAAACATATCATTCAATATGTACATTGTTTTGATCATTAGGCCAAATATGAGCAAATATTGTTAAAAGCATTGCATGGAAACTTCACACAAGAGGCTTGGGCTTGGTTCTATAATTTACCAAAGAGTTCCTGATACATTCAAGAAACTATAAGATGTTTTTTATTGTAATTTAATACACATAATGTAACCAAATTTACATTCGAACGCTTGAAAAACTTCAAACAACATGATGATGAGTCTATTCAAGATTATGCTATTATATTCAAAAGTGCATCATATTCCTTAGCATATAGGTCCTCATAGTTGGAACTAAAATTCATATTTAGTACAGATATTATTTCTACACTCAAAGAAAGGGAATTACATAAATGTTACACCTCATTTAACCACTTATATATGGATGTGCATAGATATGCTTACTTTCTACCCAAATATAACAAATAATTAAATATATCTCCTAAAAAGTTCATAAGATTTATTAAAGATACATATGATGGGAAGGAATTTCCAAGAAAGCATAACGAATAAATATGTGGCATTTCAAATCTTTATATGACACCTTTACAAAAGTTACTCAATATGGGACCAATACCAAATGGACATACTCCACAACCACTTCCAATTACACCAAGTAAAAAACATCCTTGCCAAAAATATATAACAATTACATTATTCATGGGTGGAGCTTATTTTCGCCATAATCATATTGACTTAATATAAAAATAAGCATATTTTAATTTAAGACATTTGTCATAACTTGGCTATAATACCAAAGACTTACATCATAAGGGAATTTGGAAATACTCATTGGGATACATAATATTACCAATTGCTTATGGTCCATGCAATGTCCAAATATAATTTTGGGTCATGCCTCATACATATAAACACCCTTTTAGATTGAGAAAATTTTGGTTATACCAATTAGAAGCTAAATTAGATCCAAATCAACAAGGCATTTCATTCTTCTACAAGAGAAGATTAGTTCACATACCACATGATGGTGATGGTAATTCTACTAAGAAAATAAGGAGAGAGGAGGAGCATGCTATAAACCTTTTTCACTCAAAACACTCAAATAATGACAAAGATGATCCATTTAAAGCACCTTGACCAAAATAAATCAAAAGAATCCCAAAAATTTAAATATTCCAATAAAATACAAAAACATTCAAATAAATAAAAAATATGAAAAATATTCAACGTACACATGTTTAATAGCTCCTTTGCATCTATGTTATTTACTTCATGTAAGTAAATATCATGTCATTTATTTTCTATACACACATATGTTTCATAGGTACTTGAGTGTGATACAAGCTTACATTATATTCATGATACATATACATGCTAATGTTGGACCATTCCTCTTATCACATGATACACTATGTTGGGAACATCTTACTTATATTGGATCACGATTGATTTTGATTTTATTTTTTTATGATAACTTTTACATTATTATGTTGAGCTTATATACTAACATTTACAAATGTCTATACACATGCTTACATGTTACACCATGTACTTTATATGTTATGTTGCATGACATTTTTGATAACACATAAATGCAAGGACTAGTATGATATGTTTATGTTGATTACTTTTAATTCATTCAATCACATGGCCACTTCCTTGAGTGTATTTTTTATTTGTTATTGTCTTTTTTGTGGAACATTTGAATATGTTCCTTGCTTTTTGGCCCATGTGCCATTACGTGTTATTTATTTATGTTTGTAAATTTGAATATGTCCTCCCTTCAAGTATGTATCATTTGAACATGCCCCTTGTTTGTGGTCTCCTTAAACTCATTTTTGTGTGACATTTAGTTATTTTATGTGTGTGATTATTTTTTTATGGATCTTGTACTATTAATTTTAAGACATTACCATGATCCATATCATGCATCTTAGGGCTTTTTATTATCATCTACTAAAAGCTTCATTGATATATCTACTTAGACATGCTACTCCTATATGTTACATGATTCATACAAAAATAATATAGTTATCTTATGCTTTTTAAGGTAAGATGAATACCATATTCCACTCCCCTCACCTTAAAAGAGGGGAATATTAGTGAAGGCATGTCATAAAGACATGACTCTACACATACTTGGTTGGCATAATTTGATACAATTTACATGATTCAAATATACACTTGGGTTAGTATCCTATACATTTGGCACTGTTTTTTTTATAGATTTCGGATAGAGTTCTTAATTTTTTTGATAGATATTATACACATTATAGAGTAGAGGTTACATTTTGAAATATACTTCAACCAGAGACACATTAGAGGTACATATGCCATACAAGTAAACCAAAAATTTTAAATACATATTCAAAACATTTTACTAAGAAACACTATTTTTACTAAGAAACACCATTTTAAGCCTTTCCTGTCTATAGAAATTTTGTCCATTGAGTAGTATGGTTGAGATTCAATGCCCTTGATGGCCTTATCACTACTACCCTTTGTAGGTTAAATTAGTTATACCACTTATCTTGGATTTATTATACATTCACTTGAGTTGTGCACTTTAGATTTAGTGATCTCAATGGCTATGTCACAACTCACCCTTGCACTAGAATGCGGCATAAATAACCTCCATTTTTTTTCTTCAAATATTTTAGGTTGAATTTTAAACCTATCTCATATCTAATGCTTCATAATGGATCATCTTTACAAAATCAAAGTGCTAAAGGGAAACATGATTGCATCAACATAAATGTATACTCGTTCCTTACTCTCTTACTTCTGAATTATTAAATTTTATATTACATGCAATAATTTATACTTTAACATGTTCTTGGTTATAAGTCATACACCAATACTAAATTCATCTAGGGCTCAATCAAAGGTAAGGTGTGTTGTACACACCTAAGTACACATTCATTTATTTAACCTAGTAATTTAATCCTTATGCATTACTAGATTAAAAAGGGAAAATGTCGATACTAAAATTTAATTATATATAGCATATCATTCTTATACACTTGAAAAATACCAATTAGGGCTCTACCCTTTAGTTCTAGACCTCCATGCTATCGAAAGGCTCATATTTGCCATCTCATTGAGCCTACCTACTTTTATTATGGTTCATACCTATCATCCTAATGAACCGAGGTCACTTATACACTACAAAATTTTTAAAAATATGATTTATATCCTTCATTATCAGTTACACACCTTCAATAATTTTCTACCTTTCTAGACACTATTGTTCACATAAGGACATTAACATTGATGCTAGTGCCCAGATTCATTATCTAGTGTTTGTACCTCAAAATTCATCTAAATTGAAAATATTTAGAAACATATGAGACAGCCTATTTTTCATATCTAACCCTTCCATGAGATATTTTTAGGTGTGATATAAATAAAAATCAAATCCTACTCATTATTGATCTCGTAAATACTAAGTAAGCACCTATTCAAGCTCATTCAATCAATTTCATAATTGATTTATACTACCCTATTCTTCCCTATTTATATATCAGGGATAGGATACGACATATAATAGGTCTAAATCATTCAAAGAACAACCCATGATAAATATTTATCAATTTACAAGTTAGATCATTACATGCCATTGCATCTAGAATATTGTATCCTTGTGCACACACAAGCTCACACTTGGGGGAGAATTATATATGTTTGAGGCCCTCCTTAGAGTATTGGTTGTGTAGGAAAAACTCATAGACAAAGGGTTCCTTGAGGTTAGCTCACCTTCATGATCCCACTAACCCATTTTTTGCAAGATGACATGACCTAAGGTGAATAATGAGGGTTTGAGTAATATACAATCATATAAATCTTGTGCTCATGATCTAGACACATCAAAAATATAGGTCCAGGTAGTTAATTCTAAACACAAATAATATTATGTACAATACAAAAGCGTCGAGTCATGGATAGAAGCATCGACACTAGTGTCTGTAGGTCACCAATAGTGTCTAAGCCTCCATAAATAATATTTATAGAATTTGGTAATGGGATATTGAGCATCAATCCACTTATTCATACACCTATACATCTAAAAACTAGCTAAATATTATCTCTTCTTTATGTTAAAGTTATCAGAATATCAATTGGCATTGTACTTTATATTTGATAATTTTCTAGATTTAGTATATTATGTTATCTGAATTTATTTGATTAACATTATTTATAATAATTCTATTCATCCATTTGATTAGGCTATTCTAACACCTTAATACTTATCTATACAAACACAAAATAAAAGGGTTGAACAAGTCGATACACATATTTAGGATCAACATATAGAGTTGATTATTGCACATATACATGATTTACTCATACAACTAGCTATTCAACATCAATCACATCAAAGAGTTACTGAGAGACCACAAGGGTAACCATTTATACAATACATACTTAGTTATCATTGTGGATAGGTCAACATGTTCCATAGTGAATAGACACAATGAGACAACCTCATACTATACAACAAACACCATAGATTCCTTGGCCATCTAGAGTTACTCATCATACTTTGAGTTCCATAAGTAGTTATTATGACAAATATGGTACACCACATGATTCCTTTATCAAATTTGATCCACCCACAACTGATACTTCCCATCCATAATAGGTGACCCCTCCATAACTCGATATAAGCACTTCCCATTATACTTCCATTGGTAGGATCATTGGTTAGATTATACAAATCCCAAATATTTAAAAAAATACAAAATAATAAAATAATCATAAAATATAAAAAAAATCAAATATTTAAAAAATATAAAATCATTACTTGAACATGAAGTGATTGTTATATTAAATTATATACATATGTTATTTATCACACATTAGATAGATGGGATATTCTTTACATACACACATGCATTTCATAGATATGATTATTATGCAGGGTATACAAGTTACACATGGGCATACATATGTTGGACTCTCCTCTACCTAGTGGCCATGCCGATACTAGGGGCATCTTTTTCCACATGATTCATTATCAGATGTTATACCTCTCTAGGACCTTTGTACTATGTTGACATACATATAATGTTTGCACATGCCTTTCTAGTTACTCATATATTATACAATGATACATGATATGATATTATGCTATGATGTGACATATATATATATATATATATATATATATATATATATATATGATATATATATATATGGTGTAAACTAGTTATCTTGTTTTGTGTTACATTGATGTTGTTATGATTTTACATTATATGTTACTTTGTGCTTGACTATTGTGTATGGCCTATGGGCTTTTCTTGATATTCCATCCTTTATGTCCCTTATTTATAACATTTTCTTATGCCCCCTTGTGTGTGGCCCTTGCACTTGTTTGTTACGACCTTTTACGCCCCTTGTGTGTGACCCTTGGCCTTTTTTGTTGTGACATTTTATGTACCTTGTATGTGGCCCTTGGATTAATGTATGACACTAACACTTATGCCTATTTAGCTTGTTGGCATTAACTGGTGTTATGATCTATATCATGCACTTTTACTGCATAGTATTTTTTATAGATCCTTATACTGTGTGCTTCATTGATACATCTATCTAGATAAAACACTTATATGCCCTACATTACATACTTCACATAAAATATTTGATCGATATATACATTACTATGATGATATAATATCCATATGTTCACATGATGTTATATTTATATATGGCATGATACAACTAGATATTATTTTAAAATGAGTAACTTACATGATACATCCCTCATCTCAAAAGGGGGCATTACAATGGGCTTGTCAAAGAGACACAAGCCTCCATGAGTATAAAATTGTATCAAAGTACATATTGTAGAGATTCAAAATGGTTTAGATACATGATATATATTGGCACACTGATATATATTTAGGGAGCATGATATTGGTTCAAGCACATAAATCAACATTTTCATATTCATGAGGCATGACTCTGATTCATGTGCAAATGCACAACAACATAATTTACATTTGAAAGGAATTTTTTCGTCATTATAATTCACACATATCAAATATATATTCATGATAGGGACATGAACATTGTTTAGTCTCTTTATATCAAGCATTACATTATACATTGAGTGGAACTACATAATCAAAACTTGTGTTCCATGTTATCAAATTTGGGATTTATAGAAAACACTAAATGACAACACCATTGTGAAAAGTTAGGAGAATAATATAACAATAATATCATTCACTAATTTGGCACTATTTTATTCTAAAAATTTTCTAAAAATAGAAAATTGTAATGAGAAAACAAAGGACTTAGCTGGAAACTATATCTGTGGGAGGAATTAGAGGAACATTACTACATGGGGAGATTTGAGGATCAAAATAAAGAATTAGGAGCTAAATTTGAGCCTAGAAAATAGTGCTATGAAAATGACACTAGAGGGTGTTACTCTTATCCAACTTGGGGTGCTCTTGTCCACTTGCAATGAAGGAATCATGGTTTCTGGTTTCTTTGTGTCTTCATTTATAGAGCCTACATCTGGTACGAAAGATTATGATCACGTGAAGAGATCATTATATGATTGATTTTAATTCAAAAAATCTAGCTTGTTGATATGTGGAGACCAATGCAAATCAATGGATAAAAATGGGTTATTGGTTGAATTTGGTAAAGACCTCAACACTCAATGGCTGAGTGTTGCCTATATACCAATACTCTAAAGAGGGATCAAACTAGATGTAGAACTCTCCCATGCTATGGTGATTTTTGAATAATTAGTGTAATATGATATATGTTGGTGTAATATTGATGTGATTAAATGATTTAACCATGACTTGTGACCTGTAAAATATATTTAGACTTGAGTTCTAGGCTACTAAGGTTGTATGCAGTTAGAATTGGGAGAAATGGGTACTTTTCTCTTAGTGTGCAATTATGATTATGGTGTCTTTTGATGTGGAATCCTCCTCCAAAAATAGTTTGAAAAGTGTTTATATAGTCATATCTTTGAAATTATTTAAAAATGGGATTCATTAGGGACATAAGCTAACCCTCCTATAGCTTTTGATTTTATAAATTAGTCTTTATTTGGTGGGAAGACATAAGAGGGGGCAACGACACTAAAATGATGCACTATAGTCCCTTAGGGAACTTTCTGTCTAATGGATGATTTCATCATGTTGAGGGTTAGGTGGGGCATAAAATATGTATAAGGTTGATAATAATATGGATGATTATATTTATGGGTCATTCATCAACTTAGAAGACTGTGCAAGGTAGTTGAAAGTGATAAAAAAGATCCTTGAGATAGGTCTAGAGATAAGTTTGTAAAATAGTGGTAACAAGTGCATGGTTTTAGTTCAAATATTAATTTATGTGTCTACATTTTATCCCCTTTTATTCTAGTAATGCAACAAAGTGAAAGTAATAAAGTAAAAATAAAATAAAATAGTGTACTTGAACTAATCTATGAAGAAGAGTCATGGATGTAGGCCACAATATTGAAGTATGCTTCATGCAAAAACATGAAATAAAACATATGTAATATTAGTATTTACTTAAGATGAATATCAAAAAATGAAAGATAATGAACTAGAAATTGACAAGGAATGAATACACCTGATTGGGTATGTGAACTATTATACTTTATTGATGCAAAAACTGGTGCAAAACTGGTGACTATGGTGGGTTGTGCACTTGTAGTTTCATTACCATTGAATAGCTTGAATTGAATTATGCATGCCCTAATCCTCATTGATGAATGAGTGTGATTAATAACTCAAGGTGTGTTTGAATACATCATTGCATATCTAGAGTAGTAAAACAAATTTAAAATCTGTGTTATGAATCTCAATAGACATTTATAGTACAAAAACTAGTGTAAATATTGGTGTAAATAGTCAACCAATCACTGTAGATGGAATAAGGTTCAATTCTGGTGCAAAAATGGTGTAAATATTGAGTATAATTTGGGTCTAGTGTATATGGCATGGAGAATGACATAAATTTGTCATTCCATGTATAAGTTTGGTGTAAAAAATTGAGCAATGAGGAAACAATGTGTCACACACATGCCCCCAACTGATATCTGGTGCATATAAATTCTAAGACTAAGTAAAACAATTATGATTTTGAGTAAATTTATGTCATAACTTAGAACAACATATTGCACATGATTTTCCCCAAAATGAGTAAATTTATGACAAATTGAGTAATTCTGAAAACTAAGACTATGAAACTACTGAGTATTGTTTTGGATAAATTAAAGTTATGATAAATTCTATAAATGCCTATTTTTTAGGAATTTGGACTAAAGTGTTGGGAAGGACACTAGATTAGTTCTCTCTTATCTAATGTGATGTTCCTATCCAGAGTGAATTTTTGGGATTTTTTGAGTTTGAAACTATGTCAATTATGTAATCTCTATTAAATCTTATCTGTGTATTAATCTATGAAGTCTAGTCTCTAAGATAAACCTCTGTGAATGCCCCTCTTTTGAGGTGAGTTGCTGAGCTTGCACAAGAAATCAACTCAAAATAAGAAGTTATGCAGTAGGTTGTTGTGATGAAAAAAAAGAATTCTAACTAATTGACAAGATAAAAAATCATGGCATCATTATGTATGTAAACTAAGCATAGTAATAATGTAAGATGCATGTAGAAACAATCACTCATAGTAAGTGTGTATAGATAGATGTGACAATAAAGTATGCAAATAATTGATCAACTAAATATAGAACAATGATTATAAATATTTAGTGAAGAATGCATAATATAAATCATGGCATTAGAAGGTTGGGTGGATACATGATGTCCATCATGGTATTTAAAATATATGCAACAAAACAAGCAAGGTGTTATGGCCATGACATAAACAAATAAAGAGTACATGCACAACACATAAAACATAAAATATGAGGCCAAGAGACCATATAAAATGAACATGTTCAAATGTCACTCACTCAAATAGAAATCACATATAAGGACATGTTCAAATGTCCACGCTTGCATGAAAATAAACAATGGAGGCTTAGATCCATATAGAAGGACATGTTCAAATTCCTATATACATGAATGGAAGACACACACAAGGACATGTCAAATGTCCTCACACATATACAATCAAAGACATGGAGGCTTAGATCCATTAGGAAATGACATATTCAAATGTCCTCACAAAAAACAAAGAATGCATACAATAGGTAAAGTTGGAAGAAGCAACATAAAAACATGCATGATTAAGTAATTTTATAAACAAGAGTTAAGTTGTAGCTTGAGTATATTCAATAACTAATATTAACAATAGTATATCACAATGTTAGTGAGTGAACAATATCAAAAGATGTAATGCTATGTAAATATCTAAGGTTTGAATAAGATAATGTGGACAAATAAGGATAAACCTTATGTATACCATGCCCCCTCCAATAGAGCTAACTGATGAATGCACGTGTTGTAGGAAGCTTGTATGTAGTCTATAAATGAGTGATGATAGTCTGAGCTCACTAAGACAATAGTGGCGTAAGGGACACTAGAGTAGTATTCTCCTGTCCTCCACAATGCTCCTATCTAATTATAGTTTTTGAATGTGTAATAGTGAAAGTGTCTGCAACTAAATCTGAAAATGGTGTTTTATGTAATCTGCAATAATTCATGTACACTAGTTAAGCATGTATGATATAAATTTGGTTAAAACATGTATATAATACTATGCATAGCTGAACTGATGTATGAAAAAATATATAAGCATGCATAGGTCCTGATTTTATTATTTTATGAAATATTTTATTATTTTTGTGTTTTTGAATATATATGAATTGAAAAATAGAGAGAAGGATAATAATCTATTAGTCCCTTAAGAGTTTTATCATCAATATATTCTACATTGAATAAATAAATGGTGATCTCTTGTGAAGAGTATCATGTAGATGTGTAGGCTATGTAACATCGCCATATTCATATTTTGTATAATTAGTATTATCGAGATCATATCAATCTATATTGTTATAATCATCATCTAAATTTTAAACTTGTGGAATGCCACCCTTGTATTTTGTTGTATCTTGATATGAATAAGGAACTACCCCATACTTTGGTATTAACCTTTCTAGTTTCTTCTTTGCAATGTGTATTGTGTTATGTGCCTTTAGTGATATGCCATTACTTGTATCTATTTGTATGTTAGATGAAAATATGTTTTTTTTGGTAGATTTTCTCTCTAGAGAGGTTCCTCATTTAGAAAATGATGTGACCTTGCCTTGATGATAAAATGATATACAACCTTTATTGTTATCAATCATTGCTCCTATTAATTTTAACCATGATCTTCCAAGCATAACATTGTAAGCATTTGAATTTAAAATAAAATGAAAAGTAGGATATCACTCTTTTGAAACAAATGTAACTTTTAAATTAATTGATCCCATACATGTTTTAGATGCATTATTTTAATCCAATTGTTGATGATTATTACAAAGAGATGTAAGAAATAACATATAACAAAAATTAATTCTTGATATTCCTTAGCCTTGACATTTGTAAATTATTTGCCATTTATGTGAGTACTGATAGTGAAAGAGCTTTAATATGAGGAAAGGGTTGACATTTCCCTCTTTGTGACCAAATTTAAAATTGTAACTTTTGTAGGTATTTCATGTTTTTGACTTTCTTTTGTTAGAAATCCTCTTTTAAGAATTTTTTTTTGTTTATCTTGAATTTGATTTTGCAACTTATGTGCTTGCTATTTTTGTAACATTGCCTTTATGATACACTCCTTGTGCAATTTTTCTCTTTCATCTTATTCATTTTTTACTCTTGTTTTCTTTAACTTACCTTGTTGAATATTTTATTGTTATGAATTATCTTTTGGTATCCATTTTTTTACTGATTCTAATTTTGTCACTTGTGCTTTAGGAGATGCACTCATAAGGTGAGTGGGTTTTTTAGGTGATGTATTAATGATAATATCACCACTATCAATTGTCTTTTATATTTTATTCTTCAAATCCAAACAATGATTTGTATGATGTCTAGTATTATGTGATATGCACAATAATATCTTGACCTCTTTAGAGGATGTAGAAGAGGTAGTTTGATCGACTTATTTCTAATCATTGCCTTTTTAATCTCACTTGAAATCTTATTAACTATTTGGCATAATTTTTAAATCACTTATTGTAAATGTATTCTATTGTAGTTTCTCATTTTGATATGAAATCTTGTTAAGTATAACTTTGCTAGATGGAGATGCACATATGTAATTAATACTAGCATATTCTAAAATCTTTGCACATGTAATTTGATGTTACAATAGTATGATCTTTGTACTAAAAAAATAATGTTGATTTTATAATTTTTCTATTAACTTCTTGCCCATAGTGATGATTTGATCTTTTAGATCCTTACAAACACAAACCTTAGATACTTCAGATTGAACATGCATATATACACCTTGAAGAGGAGATGTGAAAGGTGGAGGGGTCTAAGGAAAAATAGGTTAATTAAATTCAATTAGAACTATAGGATGGGTTACCTTACCTCTTAGGATAGTGATAGCATGGAACTAGTTTTAGGGGAAAGTAGTTATCATAATATTAAGAGTTAGGAAAAGGAGGAAGAGATTTTTTTCTATCCATATAATATGACACTAAAACTTATAAATATGTTGCTCTAACAAAATAGATTAAATCTAAAAATCCTAAAACAATAAATAGGAACATAAAAAAGAAGAATACAAACCCTATCGACATCTATTTTTAGGGTTTGGTAACATTTGAATAAAAGATAGATTCACCAATATGTTTTATCAAATTTAGGATTTATAAAAATTTCTAAATGACAACACTATTGTGCAGAATCAGATGAATGATATAAAAATAATAGCATTCATTAATTTAAAACTACTGTATTCTAAAAACTTACTAAAAATATAAAAATGTAATGAAAAGAAAAATATTTATCCATAAACTTTATATATGGAACAAATCACATACTGGAACTTGCTACGTAAGGAGATCTGATGACTGGAATCAGGAGTTGGATCTAGGCCCAAACAATAACACTATGCAGAGGACACTAGAAGGTGGCACTCTTGTCCAACTTGGGGCACTCATATCCACTTGTAATGATGGAATCAAAAATTTTGGTTCTTTGTGTCTTTATCTGTATAGCTTGTATCTAGTGCACGAGCTTACGATCACTTACAGAGACCACTGTATTAATGATTTTCTTTCAAAAACCCTAGCTCCTTGACATGTGAATACTAAAGAAAATTAATAAGAAAAAATAGGTCAGTGATTGAAGTAGGGTGAAACCTCAACACCCTATGTGTTGAGTGTTACCTACATACCAATACTCTAAAGAGGGATCAAGCTTCATGTAGTTCTCTTATGCTACAATGGTGTGTGAATAAATAGTGTAATAAGCTAGATGTAGGTGCAATACTTAAGTAATTAAATTATTTAACCATGAATTATGACTTATAAAATATATTCAGATTTCAGCTCCAAGATACTAGGGATGTGTGCAATCAGAATTGGGAGAAATGGGTTTTTTTTTCTCAATGTGCAATCATGATTTTGGTGCCTTTTGATGTGGAAGTCTCCTCCTCTAAAAATGGTTTGAAAAGTGTTTATATAGTCATATATTTGAAATTTATTCAAAATAAGACTCATTAGGGACACAAGACAACCTTCTTATAGCTTTTGATTTTTTAAATTAGTCATTATTTAGAGGGAAGACAAGAGAGGGGTTAACAACACTAGAGCGGTGCCTATAGTCCCCTAGGGTGCTCTTGTCCAATTGTTGGTTTCATCATGGTGAAGGTTAGATCAGGCCTAAAATATGTTTAAGGTTGATAATAATATGGATGATTACATTTAGAGGTCATTTATCAACTTAGAAGAGTGTGCAAGGTGGTTAAAAGTGATAAAAAAGGACCCTGAGATAGGTCTAGATCAAAGTGTGTAAGAGAGTAGTCACAAGTGCATGATTTTATATTAAATGTTAATTTATGTGTCTACATGGTCATTATGAGGGTTTGAATATTATTCATTCCTTATTAATCATGTATTTTTTTTACGTGGAGTGAACTTGAGTGACATTGAGTGAAATATTATAATTGAATCTATAATCCATCTACAGTGGTTGATTCATATTTTTTGAGCAAACCTATTTTGATGGTTATCTCATTTACTTGTGTAGTTATTTGAGTTAGTACATTATGTATTTTTCTCACATTATTGAGAATTGGGACATGTTATCTTCTGAACTGAAGATACTATATAGTTACACAAAATTTGGGGCACACCACCCCAACTCTCCATGTGCTTCAACAAAAAAACATAAGCTCTCCCATGCTTCAACAAAGAAGCATAAGATCTCTCATGTTTCAACAAAGAAGCATCATCTCCAACAAGTTGTAAGGGAAACATGATTTGTATCAACACACATGTATACTCTAACTCATGTTCTTTTAAAAATTTAAAAATGCAATTTTAGATTAAAATAGTCAATTTATGGATATTGACTAACATGATTACAGGTTCTATTATTGAGTGACCTACACAATTGGAGCTTCATACTAAATATAAATTGTGTTATACACACTCAGGTATAAAATTATCCTTTTATTCTATAAATTTTATTACTAGAATAAAAGGCAGGCATTTGTAGATAGTAAAATCTAGTCTTCAATACTTGACAATAAAAAATTTGACACACATTTATTACACAGGACTTAAGCACTCAAATAAGATCCTAATCCACCATCCTCTCACACTTGCATGTTATCTTATGAGTCAACCCTTCAATTATGATGTTATACACCTACAATAATCTCACTATTTATTTCAAACTTGTAAAATGTTATGTATAAACATCTTGAGACTCTTAATTTAGTATGTCTATACATAGGTCAATTTCACCACATTCAGTCAGTATCGCCAGTTGATACATACATATTTTGGTTGGTATTGACTCACTCCCAGTAACAACTATTTTCTAGAATCAAACCCATCTTTAGGGTCAACCCATCAACGTAGCATGTCGGTAACATGAGAAATTATTCAATTGGATCCATATATAATCAAATTAATTTTTCATTAAAAAAAGATTAGTTACTCATCTGATATACATCTATACATTATTGTACATTGATAAGATCTTCCTTACTCTTCCCAAATTGTGAATATACCATTAGGAGCAATCACAATCTAAATTAGAAACACTCTAAATCTAATTCAATGGAAGCATTGTTAAGTATCAAATTTGAATCACTAGATCCATACATATATCAAAAGAGCACAATTATATAATCACATTAGATGGGATAACTACATGTGGCTTGATTTTCGTCCTCAGAGTAGCGAATATATAGGTAGTGGTCAATCATCAAATAAAGGTGATTGGGGTCAACTCAGCGCATTACACTTTCTTTTTTTAAAAGGTTTCTTGTCCTCATAAACATACCTAGGGTTTTAGGAAAATGACATTGAATTATAGATTCACACGCATCATTAGAGTTTGGGATCGAAAATATAGAGCAAATAGAGACATTCATAGGTGATCATATAATCAATATGCCATACTTTGGTGTAGGTAATTACCAACCAACATGTTAGTATCAACGAGTGATATTAACCCAGATTAGCAAAATAGACCCAACAAAGACAACAAATCAGTGCTAGAACCAAACAAATCATAGGTCTTCGTCATCATTATTTTCGCTTCTAGAATGCAGTTATAGTGAGAAAATCAACCATAAAAGCTAAGTATCCATCTCCTTATTGTACTTACTATATTTAATATATGTCACTTCTCAAATCAGAAGAATCAATCTCAGTGTTTTACATTTAAATGTATACTTGAATGCCATATTTCAATATCGAAATTACATTTCAAAGTTCTATCTTAATTAAATTAATCTTACCTATTAATCCGAATTAAGTCAAAACACTTATAAAATAAATGAAACTAGTAGAAAATAAAGCACTTACGATTATTTGTTTTAATCTTTACAATATATCCAATACATTATTATTAATGAAATGAGTCTTGTAGAGCTAAAACTATTGACACATATTGATCAATATTTATGAGAGGCCTTTTCATAATATATAAATGACCGATTTAATACAAAATCTATTGTTTTCAATGATGATTTAGGTCAACATTTATTTAAAAAATTCACCAACTTTTTAAATTGAAGATGTATGACATATGAATTATTAAATAATGCTGAGAAATCTATCTTAACTAATTGATATTTATATACTATAAATGTACAACAACTTAATTTTCAATAATTAACAAATCTTTAAAATCTTATATAAAATATATTATATTTAAAAATGATTATTAACGAATTATGTTTTTGAGATATTATACCTCCCAACTTCATAACTATAATTGACAATAAATATTACTAAACTATATATATATATATATATAATATATATATATATAGAATATATAAATTGATTGTTAAAATAGAAACGGTATTCTCAATAATGATTTAGGTCAACATTTATTTAAAAAATTCACCAACTTTTTAAATTGAAGATGTATGACACATGAATTATTAAATAATAGTGAGAAATCTATCTTAACTAATCGATATTTATATATTATAAATATACAACAACTTAATTTTAAATAATTAATAAATCTTTAAAATCTTATATAAAATATATATTTTTTTAAAATAATTATTAACGAATTATGTTTTTGAAATATTATACCTCCCAACTTCACAACCATAATTGACAATAAATATTATTAAAATATATATATATAAACTGTTAAAATAGAAACGGTTAAAGATAGATATCACTATAACTACCCTTAAATATCAAATGATTAAAAAAACTGATTATAATATGTTCATCTAAATCATAGTCTCCTCCAACCCCTCGAAAATGGGTTTTTTATTTTGTTTACAGTTTTAAAGTTAAAATTTGACAGCTATTTCCTAACATAAATTCTTGTAACAAATCTATAAAGTAAACTTTATTAAAAAATAAATAATGGTATAACAGTTAAATCGAGGTAAGAAATATAACTAATTTATAAAGTAAACTTTATTAAAAAAAATTGAGGGGTTGAATTGCTTTTATAAATTGGAAAAACTTCAAATTGTTTTGCAAAGCCTATTAGGAAGTCTATATCATAGTTATATAATAGTATAATTAAATGTATACGTGTGGGTTATTATGATGATAGCTATTTTATAATTGTAAGGTGGTGATGCATTTTCATATTTATGAGTGAGTTATATTTTTTTGATTGAAGAGTGTATTTATATTAATATAAATAAATAATGGTATAACAGTTAAATGGAGGTAAAAAATTTTCGAAAAAAGATCAAGTTCAGTGTAGGGTTACTAAAGATCATACAAAAAAGTCACATCAAATCATCATAAGTGCGTACCAACCAAAAAGACATACATAAAGATATAAGCAATCAAAGAAAATATTTATATTACAACAACGAACATGAGGGCCAAAGGAAGTGGTGGATCCTACGGCTTATCACCCCATTCCCTTTGAGCAAGAGGGTCTTCATCCATAGGTAAGGGATCTCATCTATCATTCTACTGAAGATTATTGTTTTCTTCATTGTGCCAATCAGATAAGATAGTAAGAGCCAACCACAACTACTTGTCATGCAGAGGAAGGTCCCAGTGCCTTCTATCACCTCCACTTCTAAGAGAGCCACAAGACCAATCACACTGAGGAGATTACCAATGGTGGAGGGGGGCGACCAATGAGGAGAGAGACTCATGTATTGGTTCCTAGAACATTGCCGATGCATAACATGCCCTCGCCTACGAGGGGGCGATTGTAGACATGGAAGTTCTGGAGCCTTACGACTAACCACACATGAGGCATTTCCCTAGTGATTACGAAAACGTTGGAGATGATTAAGTTCCAAGGGATCTTTACCAATCTAACTTTGAATCTGGGGAATACCATTAGAAGTTATAATTAATTTTTTAGTTATGGGTAAATATTTTTATAGAAACTGGAGTAATGAATGGGGGAGAGGCAATAATGACTAGAGCTACGAACCAAGTTAGGACCCAAATGAGAGGCCCAGATCCCCTTTATAAATCACTAATGTCACCAACGTCACTAGCGACCACAATCGGCATAACATGCCCCCTGAATAGCACTAGACATAACCAAACCACTTAACCAATACATCTATATCTCATTGGTAAAACCTTTAGATGATGTGTAATAAGATCCTCACCATACACCAGAGTAAATCTAGAACAATTAAATTTCAGATCTTAATTTTGATATAGATTTAATCCTTGTATGAAAATATATATTTTTTATTAAGAAAAATTAATCTGAAAATTTATAATATCTTGATCATAAGATAAAATTCAAAAATATATTCAAAATATTTATATTAATGATTTGTGTATTATATATATATACTTGATTTTTACAATTCTATAATCTTATGAATTTTTAATTCTCATATATTTAAAAATATTAAATAGTTTATTTTTATTTTTATTATTATATAAAAATAAATATAATCAATTTTTTTTAATTAAATTTTAAAATATCAAAAACATCTAAATTCTATAACTAGTTATTTAAGATGTTTTGTTTTTATAATTAGTTCTCAGAATCATTCAAGATGTTATGTAACAAGAAAATCTCTCCATTCAAAAAATTTATGCTTTCACAATTTATAACATTACATTACCTATTTCTAGAAAAACTGTGTTGATTTTTGATATTCAACACAATTTTTCCAGAAAAAGGTAATGTAATCTCTCCATTATTAGGAAAGGAAAATTTTTAGTTTCAACTGAAAGATTATTCCCTAAAAATATAGAGCTCCTATTTTATAGGGATAAAATTTTATTCTTTACTCCATAAAACAAATCATCTGGTAAAAGTAGGAGTTCAGGGCCCTTCCATGGATGACAATGTTTACTAATAAGGCGGTTTTTTTGCCTTCATGAAATAATAATATGGGTTGTTCTTTTCGTATGGAGTTTGGACAGTGAATCCTTATCGACTATTTTATTATGCAACTTTCTGCTAAAATAGATATTCTGAAGCATTCCAACAATAATAATAATATGGTCCAATTTCTAACTAAAAAAATTGATCCCTGCACATGCTTGGCCATGGTATGTGTATAAATACTTGATGGGCATTCAGGACTGTCATACAAAGAAAGAATGACAGGCTAACTAAGTTTGGTGGTCAGTCGCATATTGTTGGCTGGAGGGGCCAGAATTCTATTTGGGTATAAGTTGGATGCTTTGTTTACTATTCACCCAACTTTTTTGTCAGTTGCTTTATCGAATCATTCCCATTAGAAAAAGCTCCCTACTTTGATTTGGGAAGCTTCCCTGCAAGAGAAACATTTATCTAACTGATTTGAAAATATGCATATCCTTGTGGGGAATAAAGTAGCCGTCCTTGTTTGTGTCTGTGGGAAAAGAGTTTCCATTAACTTTCATTGCTTCCAAAGAGAAAAATTGGCGTGCAATTATCCAACTCCATACCCATGAGTGAAAAACGGCCGTAGAGTTGGGTGGGTGTCCACACAGCAAACAGTTGAAAAGTTGCAATTGTAGATAACGACCTTGTTTAAAGAATAATAAGTGTGTAATGCATGAGGATTAGTGTAATGATATAATATAAAGAGAGGAGAAAGCTGTAAGGCATGATATTGGCAATGAGAGCAGCTTTTGGGTTGTGGGTATTAGGAGTGCCTGCTGGATCAGATTGCAGTAAGGAAAAAAAAGGGGACAGTGAAAGTTGTAATGGGAATTTTGCAAATGTGGGTAATAGGCAGTTTTTGGCCATAGAATGGGAGGGCTTATACAACATGGAGAAAGCATATAGTCCAGTGCATGCGCACGATGGGGACCTAGGATGAGGATGAGGCAGCATGGTTGATTCAAGTGATGGTAAAGCAGCTTCTGGGTAAGATAATTGTGGATATGGGCATATTTACTGATACCAAATTGACTGACTGGTGACTACAGTTGCAGACTGGAGGAATGGTAATGGATTGAATGTTTACAGTCATCTGCATATAATCAAGTGAGTACCTAATCATACTATTTGCTTGGAGGCCTTACACAAGGCTGAGGAAGTTCTGTTGGTTTGTTCTGAGGCAACTTGTCTGCATTTTTCTCCATTTAGACTGTATCCAGCAAGTATATGTATTCTCTTTGCTGTGTATTCACACTAGGTTATGCAAGTCCGAGGAAGGCCCTATTGATTGATGCTAAAACCCCCATATTGATAGATGATAAAATCCCTTCTTTTTGAGGGACATATATATAAAATTGAAAAGGTAGAGGAGTCAAAGTTATATTTCAAATCTGGCTGAATGGATACTCCCCAGTTCTTGGCACTAAGCCAAAGACAAAAGGTTGCTTTTGATTATTAATGTACCCAACACTCTGAAAGATCAAGATGTTTATCTTTCAAGTAAGAAAAAATAAGTATATTCAGAAGGTGCATGATTATCAGGAGCCACTCCTTTCTCATAGGAGAGGAGCCAGAGTTATATTGATACTGTGGATGGCAAGTTGGTAAGTACTACTTTGTGATAGGAGAAGAGAGTCAAAATAAGTTGGATGTTAATTACTACTTTCTGATATACGAGGAGTCAAAATCATATTCAGAAATTATACGGTGAACGGTAGTTGCTATTTTATGATAGATCCCTTTCTATGTAATGGGCTCTTCTGTATTGTTTAAGAAGAGAAGTAGAGGCTGCCAATTCCATTATGTTAAAGCTATTTTTTTTTTTCTGTCTCTCTGTATTGAATCCATGGCACAGGCATGAGGATGATTCATTGGGGGATGATGAATAAGTCAGTCATGGGTAATGCAGTTTCTGCATTAACTATTGTGTGGAAACATAGATATATCTCTGATGATCAATGGGAGATGCTATATTGGGAGTTTTTCTATTGTTGTTCCTTTGTTTGGAAGTATCCAATTCAAATAGCTGCTTTTCTCGTTTGTGCTTCACGGTTAGTCAAAGTACTACTGTTCTTCTGTCCTCTGTTGATCTCTACAGGACTCTTCCTGCTGATTGTATTCAGCCTTGGTCCACAATTGGAAAGAATGAGGGCTGATAGGGACATACAGTGGCAGAGGTTTAGGGAAGCAGCTGTTAGTGATGAGGACACTGGTGGAGATAGTTGGGTATGTCAACAGCCGTGTGGAAAACTCGGACTGCCTATGGAGGTCAATCGAAAAATGGAAAAAGGTGAAGATGATTGGGTGGAATGGACAAATAGTCTTGAGAAATTGGACGGGTCTATTTATTACACAGAAGAACATTCCAGTCTAGAAAAAGATGACAAAAATGTTGACTTTGGTAAAGCTAGGGAGGAGAAGACTGAACATGATGAAGGGCCAATTGTTGTTTCAAGTAAGAGTCTCATTCTTGGCAAGGTAAGAGAGCTTATGGAGAGACTGATTGATGAATTGGGTGGGAGAGTAGAGCTTGATGGTTTAAATGCCTTGGAGAGCATCACCCAAATCCTGATAGAAAGCACGGGAAGGGGTTATCAGAAGCAAAGTAAATATTATTGCCCTTTCTCAATGAGAAAAACAGAGGATGATCTATCAGATGACGAGCAATTCCAAAAAACTTTGTTTGCTGGAGATTGTGAATTAGTATCCAGACAACGAACTGTGAATGCTGAGAGCCTTGAGCATGCACCTTGTGAAAATATAAAGGCTTCTAGGGATGATGAGAAAGATGGTAAGAACTCAAGTTTTCTTGCCATGGCAGAAGCAGAGTACAAGCAATCAGATGATTTGAAATTACATGACACAGGTTATGTTGGACAATCTGAATTTCTTACCAGACCAGACACCATTGAAACTAAAAATATTGTGGACGTTGATCATGCACCAGGAATTTCCAAAGATGAAGAGGAGCAAGGTGAAACACCGATCTTTATATCTACAGAGGACGAGATATCAGATGATGGGCATTTCCAAACAGTTTATGTTGGAAACAGTGAATTGACAGCCAGACCGAAGAGCGTTATGTCAACTTGCATAGAACAGAACAATGCATTTCTAGCATCTCAGGATGAAGGAAAAAGCGTCCCTGTTCAAGACAGAGAACAAAAGGCAGATGGACTCTCAGGTTTTGGACAGTCCGAATTTAGAACATGTAGAAGCCTCCCAGATGAGGCTTTGAAAGATGAGTTCAGATGCATCGATGAACTATGGGAAACACACGATGATTTCAGGGAGAAAGCCTCTATAATTGGGACAGCAAAAGATTGGAAGCAAATACTTAGCAATAACTACAATAGAGATCAGCAAGAGCACTATCAAATTTCATCCTCGTCAATAAAAATTCTAGAACACAAAAATATGCAGCATAATGTGCTAGCAGGGAAGCTAAGAAGTACTCTTTCGGAACCAAACACCTTTATAAAGAGGCCTCAGCTTTTGGCATCTCCAGTGATGCTTCGAGGGACAGCAGATATGGATCTCCTTTGGGAAAAATACAATGATGCAAGCCTAGGATCAGAAGCTCTAAAGAAGGAACGCATTGCAGACCTTGATGGGGATCGCAAAGAAATTGTGGATTCTGATGCCGAGGATCTACGAGAAGCCTCCCAGGTGTGTTGTCTTCAAGCATTCAAGTTGTCTAAAGGTAAAATGCCTTTGAGAAAACCTAGTTTGAAGAAAATATCTAAGGCCTTGAAAAAACTTGGTCTTCTGCCACATTTCCGAGGCCGAAAAACAACTTGAATCTGAGATTCTGGTAAGTAAATTTGTTTAAAACATGCTTGACAATTCCTCAGTTAAACTAGATACAGTTCATATTATGTGTAGTTTATTAGGGATCTGATATGAGTTTGTGTGGTAGCATATCTCTTGATCTGTATCTTTATTAATGTATATTCCTCTAGGGGAACATAGTAAAACCTAATAAGTTTCCTGCAAAGTTTATTTTGGTTTGGGCAGAGTGTATAATAGTCATAAGACTGCTGTGGAACCTCATAATGTTGCCACGCGTTGTAGCGTGAGGATGCAGCTCTGTGGAGTCTTTTGAATCAGTTTGGACATGTAAACTATGTCATTGTAAAGATTTAATCAGAGCATACAATATATCATCTTTAAAACTGAGCAGAGTCTGGTGTATGGTTCGGAAAACTTGGATTGGGCACATTTTACATTCTTGAAATTGGTATGTACTATTTTCTAATCCTTTGTTTTTTTGGCGAGAGAATAGATTCAGGGCCAGTAAAGACAGTCCTTTAAATTAATATAGATGATGTTTAAATGCTGCTAGCATTTGCACAGGAGACTGTTAATAGTTATTTTTTTGACAAGTTTAAGAAATTGCCATTGAAATCTTTGTTTTCAAAGCTGTGTTAAAGAATGTCGCAAGATTATCTTTCATAAAAAATAATTATCTGCTTTAAATAGCTGCAAACATTGGCCTGTTAGAAGCCTCTCCATCTTAGGTACATCTCAGTCTCACAACTTATGTGCCTTTCCTGTTCAGGTGAATATCTGCTAGTTAAGTTTTTCTGAGATCTTATGTAGCCTTCCTATTACTCCGGTGTTCAACTGATTATTCTGGTTTTTGATAAAATTTGTATATATGCTGGAACTGGAATTCTTGATGAGGGATAATTTAGACAGAATACACCAAGATCATCATGTAGCACAGTCTGAAATGTGTCCTGTGCAATTTAAGAGGCTTGCTATGTGCTTGGTGCTTATGTACATGATAGAACACCATGTTGTTTACTTAGGTCCTGCAATTGTGCTTTCTCTTCTTCTGGAACCAGGGAAAATTTTGTATGCCATTTATTTTTGTAATATGTCAAGTTTTATTTTCAAAAATTACATTTACTATAAAAATTTGACCTAATATTATCCATACTATAAGTTGATTGCATATGTCAAAATTTACAAGTATTAGCAATAACTTCTATGGTTTTCTTCAGCTATTGGCTTTTCAT
Organism: Torreya grandis; assembly: GCA_037957365.1. Taxonomy (NCBI): domain Eukaryota; kingdom Viridiplantae; phylum Streptophyta; class Pinopsida; order Cupressales; family Taxaceae; genus Torreya; species Torreya grandis. The sequence goes on from JARHVA010000208.1 coordinate 3,176,200, forward strand.
AATTTTTTACAGTATTTTCCAACAATGCTATACCTAAAAGGCTTTTTGTGAGAGAACCATAAGAACAATTGTTGCCACTCATATTTTCTCTAATCAGATGCATCAATTGTGTCCATATAACCTCTTATGGAGAAATTTTCAGCAGCCTTGTTTTGAGTTTAGATTCCTAATCGGTTTGCCTTTGAGCTCTGAGCCTTCCCAGTTCAAATCATAATATTCCACATGTCAATTGCAAAAACAGAGACAGGAGGTATCTATGAGTCCCATCATAGGAATACACCACCGTAGTAGACAGCTTGTAAATTACAGACATCACATAGATAACAATCATAAGCTAGAAAAGGCTTACAAGGTATGACACCAAAACTGCCAGCCACCTGTTAGTTTCCAAGAGAGAAAAGATGCTAACACATCAATCACGATACCTGTACTCCAAAGCCTGCTTCTGGATTGGAAACGTTTTGTTATGGATTATGCCTTATAAACCACCTCTTAGGTCTTATGAGAAACAAAACATGACTAAGTATTTCTTGTTTGACTAGCCGTTACATTTCAAGGGCCGAATGCTTCAGCAGGTCACTGAATTTTGGTTCCTATGAATTGTTTGCATTTACAAGGTATTACTGTTTGAGAAGCTTCCTACAATCAAAGTGATGTCATCCTGTTCTGTGATTAATAGACACGACCTACTCTGGACTATCTGAAAACTAGAAAACAAGAATTCATCAATTGAAGCCATACTAAATCTTAAAATGGGCGACAGATTGCATCATTTTCTGTGGGAAAGACACTATTCATGGGAGCAGTGAAGAAGACATACTCGTTTGATAGTGTAGCTAGACACACACAACTATCCTCTACTTACAATTTGACTGGTTCTTAGCAAAAGATGCATAAAAGGAGACATCCCCTGCTAAAAACTACTTAGAAGATCTTGCCGGGCATACATCACTGGAACAATTCTAAATTAAGAAATAAGTAGCCATTAGTCAAATGTTGTGGGATGTTTTTTTAATGAAAGGCAACACCAGAATGATTTTTTTTTAAAATATGATGGAAGGCATTACATGGAATCACTGAATAACATAGGATGTCGGCATCTCTGTTCATATTTTGGAAATGAAATTTTAGAAACGTGTACATTTACAAATTAATTTGTCTTTCAGTAGTTCAAGTTTCAGTTTGTTGGTGGTCTTCTTGGAAGGTAGCAACTACTAAACAGTCATTTCAGTTCTCAAAATATATTTTACATATACTTCTGTTAGTAATAACAAAATTAAAGCATTTTTTGTCCTTCCATTCATGTATTGCTCCTTGCCAATGGTTGATCTTTTATTGTTTCATTTTATTCGAGCATATGAATGTTGTTTAATTTTTATTGTTATTGTTTTAAATTTCTCTGTGCAAATGAAGGGGTTGTACTTTGATTGGTGAGAATGATTATAGATTACAATTGTTATGCCATCTATCAAGATATAAATATTTGGACAAATCTGAAATCAGAGGATTGAAATTAAATTTAAATTTTATATGAATTTTGATAAATGAATACTCCTCAATCCTTAACATTAAGGAGAAAGAGGTTGATTACCCTTATGCTCTAATCTAAATATTTATTCTTCAATTGGAAGACTCGTATCAGAATTAAAAAATACAAATGAATGTTGTTTAATTTTTGTTGTTATTGTATAAAGTTTTCCTGTATAAATGAAGGGGTTGTACTTTGATTGGTAAGAATGATTGTAGGTCACAATTATTATGCCATCTATCAAGATATAAATATTTGGAGAACCCTGAAATGAGAGAGTTAAAATTTAATATAAACTTCATAGGAATTTTGACAAATTAATACTCCCCAATCCTTAACATTAAAAAGAAAAAATTGATTATCCTTACGCCTTAACCTAAATGTTTATTCTTCAATCTGAAAACTATTATCAGAATTAAAATATAAAGAATATCATTCATTTTAGGATGCTGAAGCCATAATGAAAACAGAGACAAACCACCTAGAAAAAAAGTTACATGCTGTCATGGACAAATGTGGACAATCATAGTGCCGGATGTCATGCAGAGAATAGTGCCTGGAAGTTAATCAGGGAGCTGCAGGTATCTGAAATATTTTAAGGTGGTCAACTTACTGATGCAGAGCAACATAGACATATAAGAGCCTTAATAACAGAGGGGTCTTATGTTGGAGGTTATTGTCTCTATAATTTTGGGTGTTGCGGTCTCATGCATCATCAAAAGTTAAAAAACTATTTACAAAATATCTGTATTTTAAAATAAGGAGCAACTATTATTCAGGAAGAAGATTTTGAGAGGTAGGAAGCACTTGGGGGCTGAAGATTTACATGGCTGCTTTTTTTTTTTAATTAATTGTAAATATTTATTCAATCAAATTTATTCTTTTTTTTTCAAATAATTTTTTTGAGTAAAATACTCCTAAATTTTTCTAAAAACTTATATTACACAAAATTTTAAAAAATATGGAACTGCTCATAAGAAAAAACTCTCCTATAATTTTGCAGCAGGACCCCCTTGAATACAATTAACTATCCCATAACATAAGACTCTCTCTAAGCATTTTCTACTAGTTTAAAATGTTGTCTAGAAATTATTAATTTGGATATAAGCACTAACACGAATTTATCTGTGAAATGATACAGGATTTTAACTCTCATTCTCCTGGAGATGGATTCAAACAGAATTTTTTTGTTGAGGAAATGTATAAGACTATTATTTATAAGGGAAAGGGGATCAATGGGGTCTAACAGTTGTGATTTAGATTGTGGATGAAAAAGTTAATTATAAGATTAAAAAAGACTAGTAATTATTATGTAAACATTACATTGTGAATAACTTGCATTTATAACATTTAATTATAAGATGTTTTATAAGGTATCTTTTAATTAATCCTCCATTCACAACTATTAGTCATACCTCAAAAACGACATGTCATATTTTGTATTTATAATATTTAACTACAATATGTCACATAAAGTATCCTTTAATTAATCTTTCATTCATAACTATTAATCATACCTAAAAGATGATATGTTGACCTAAAAAACTTTAAACTATGCAAATCTAAAATTTGATATTTAAAGTTAACATAAAATGAAAAATATAAGACCTAAAAATTAAGGGTCACAACTACTAATCTTTTCATGTTGAACATTCAAAAGAAAATAATCTTATTTAATATGTTTGGTTAATTGAATAAATATGTCTTGACCTCAACTAAAATATAAAAGCATGCATAAAGCTCATAGAAATTGAGATTAACAAGATTATAATAATAATTTATGTATCCTCTATTTCTATCCTCTTCTTTTTGACTTTGTCTAAGGGCGCTTCCCTTTCGAATGAAGACCCTTCGAGAGCGGACCTTGTGCTTGTTGGAGTTTCAAACCCTTCTCCTTTGATGGTGAACTAAGATGCTTCTGCGCTTTCTCCACCAATGAAGCTCAAAGCTTCAATGGACTCGACAATGGAGAAGAAAGGTACAAGAATGGACGCTTAGGAATTGGTAAAAGATGACTCACAATAAATAATGGAAGGTATTCTCTCTTACTGGGGAAGAAGAGTCATGACCATTGGTTAATTGTCTGCATCTTCTCTCTTTGTTTGGTTGTTTGGGCCTTGACAACAATGGATTCACTAGTGTCGTAAGGAACTCCGGTGTTGATCTCTCTTTTTGATGATTGTTTGCAAGTCCTCTGCTTGCTCTCTAGCAGATTTCTAGCAGAATTCCGGCAGAGGATTGCTCTGTTCGTTGATTGTTGACAGTTTTTTGGTGGCTGGTTGCTCGTGTTGTCCTCTTTAATGTTTGAGGCCTTGTTGTTTCTACATTTCCTTTGGTGTTTTGTGTCATTTTGTGGGAGTTTAGTACTGATTTACTTGTTTTTGGTTGTAGGATTAAAGACTCCATCAAAACCCTCTTTTCACCTTTATAATTTAAATAATAAATTAATCGATTTAATGTTGAACCTCATAAACTACTTTACAAAATGTTTGATTGTGTTGTTTTTAAGTATTTTATAATTTAAAAATTGCTATAAGACTCGGTCAAAGGCTGGATGCCAACAGATTAATTTGTTCTCCAACAACAACAAAAGCAGAAAAAAGTTATATCATACAGAATATTTAGTACAGAAGATGTGAAAACCTTCGAAAAAAAAAATTAAAATTTTATTTAAGGTCCATGGGGTGCACATGTGGGACCCTGCCTGCCTAAAAATCACTATAGCGCCCCCAAGGGATCAATCAACGTTAAGCCGATGGGAAAGACTTCATAATGCTGTTTGATATCTAACAGAGACTCACATGTAAAGCCCGGCATAATAATGATTTCTTTGGTTGTAGTCAACAATAGTAAAGAAGTGGTGCAGACTTGGGCAGTCTAATATAAAAGCTGCTGTCATTACACCAAAATGTTTACAAACCAGTTGTAGTGTATGTAAAAGTCAAATAAATTATGTACTTGGAGATTGGCAGTTGCTGTCATTACACCAAAAAGTTTTCAGCTAATAATGCATCACCTAACTCCCCAAACATTTTGAATGTGTCTATTGAGAATTTATCAGATTTTTAAAGAAGTTGCCTCTCAATTGATTTGATTTTAACAGACCTAATGGTAATAGGGCTTTGACTCTCTAGCTGATAATATCCTGGAAAATCTCTCGCCTAAATTATCTTCTTCTCATTTTTGAGAGTGATGAGAGAGACACTTTACCCCACAAATAAATCTTTTTAAGTAGTTATTGATGGCCAAGACACATCCCACAAACATAAAAGCATGAAACCCATCACTCTCATTGTCATAAATTATTGGTGTTTTGTGTCAGAAAGATGCCCAAATCTTTTCTAAGGTGGAGTTGAAATCTTAAAAGTAATTGATAAGAATCGTCCATTGCATCAAAGTTTCAAAATCATAAAAAGTGAGAATCATGTAAACTGCTGGTATGATCTAAATGGTAGGATGGCTTTTATGTTCAACATCTATATTGGTTATAATTTTTTAGTTAGACATATCAATCATTATCATGAGTTATGTATTTTTGTTTTGGGATTAATTGTTACTTGTCAACATTTATTTGTAAGAACTGAAAGATGAAAGGTTGCACATGAAAAAGTTGGTGTAGTTTTTTAATTTTGTATAACTTTTATATATTAAGAATTGAAAGATGAATTCTCACATGAAAGAGTCGGTGTATTTTCATCTTCTTTAATAATTCTTTTACCCTGTACAACTTCTACACATTAAAAATTGAAAGAAAAAAAATTGAAAGACGAAAGGTTGTACATGAAGGACTTGGTGTAATTTTATCTTCTTTAATAGTCCCTTTATCATGTACATCTTTTACATATTAAGAATTGAAGGATGCACATGAAAAAGTTTGTGTAATTTCTATCTTCTTTAATGGTTCCTTCACCTCGTAGACACATTAAAAAATTGAAAGATAAAGAGAATTGAAAGATGAAAGGTTGTACATGAAAGAGTTTGTGTAATTTCATCTTCTTTAATGGTCCCTTCATCCTATACAACTTTTATGCATTAAGAAGTGAAAGATAAAGAGAATTGAAAGATGAAGGGTTGCACATGAAAGAGTTGGTGTAATTTCATCTTCTTTAATAGTCCCTTTACCATGTACAACTTCTACATATCAAGAATTGAAAGATGAAGAGTTACACATGCAAGAGTTAGTGTAATTTCATCTTCTTTAATGGTCCCTTCGCTCTATACAACTTCCACATATCTATTATGAGGTCTATTTGTAAGGCGGAAAATACAACCATTGTAAGGTGACAAGTGCAATCATATAAAGGTTAATTTTACTTACATGCTTACAATTTTTACACCGATATATACTTATTTGTGCAATCAACAACAAGAGGAGGGTGCTAATTTCTCTCCTTTGGAACAAATTGAGAGACGAAAAACATAACAAATAGTTTTTTAGACCAAGTTAAAAAATAATTAATCAATTTTTGAAACACATGGCCATTTTTACTAAAATGTGAAGAGATCGTTACATGAGAAACACATTCATTAGTCAAAAGATGTGCAACAATACTTTGAAGATTTCTAAAGTACCTGGTTCATTTTATTAAAATGTGAAGCAATCATTACATTAAAAACACATTCATTGGTCAAAAGATGCGCAATACCACTTTTCGAGATAAAAATATACCAATATTTAAATACACAACTATATTCTTCAATCACATTGTTCATCATTATGAATTAATTTTAGTTATCACTATTAATAATGTAGAATAAATAATTTTAATTCTAAAATTATTTTTTTCACAATATAACAATAAATAACGTTCTTTTAAAATCAACTTGAAAAATAATTGTACAATTTTTAGTGACTTAATAGAAGAATGAGAAGAATGATGTTTACGTCTAATTGTTCTCTATGTTTCTTTTGTTAAAGAAACTTTATATGTTCTAAATAATTTATGTTTACGAGCCAAGAGTTTCTTTCGGGGAGTTATTATAGACAATGATATGCGTGTACATTTTTTATCTTTTGGGATCATAGTTGTAAATGACTAAACATTATGACACTATACACATGGAGAAAGTATAACCTTTTTAAAGGCCATTAATCGATGATGATGATGATGATGATGATGATGATGATGATAGGTTTTTTAATTTCTTTCTTCTTATCCGAGAAAAATGTGAGCACATTTCAACTTAAAAATTTGGTCAACTATTTTAAACAATGAACAACAATTAATTATGAACGTGTGAGGTTTAAGTACATTAGTTGTTCTATCATTGATGTTTCACACCATTTAGTAGTTAATCATCCAAAGTGTTTTTTATGAGTTTAATTATCATGTATGATCGCTCCCTGAACACTATTTCAAGTAGTGTGACAACTTTCGACATATAAGTTGAAAACATAGATTGACACCAATAATGTTTCAAACTTCAGAGGCAATGTGATTGGCGAGGGTGGAGTGGTCTATGGATGGTCACAAGGTAGAAAAACCAAAAAAAAGTGCAAATGTATTTTGACCCAAAAACAATGGACAAAAATTAATTACAAATATGTGAGATTTAAGTATTTCGAGTTTTTACAATTTAACTTGATCACGAACAACTTAAATATTATGAAACATCAATAATAAAAAAAATTATACAAATATTTCAAAAAACAATTTTTACCAATATTATGGACTATAATCTTTTACAACGCACAATTTGTTCCTTTTAAAATTAATATGATTAATTTCAATACCAACAAAAATTTTTTAAATTTAATTAGTTTCATTGTACCATGCCAACAATGGAACTCCAATCTAATATATTTTAGGAAAAATATCTCATTACGAATTATACATCGAACATCTAATTCATTATATGATTAACTTCGATACCAATAATAACAACTTAAATTTAGCTCGTTCCGTCTTCAATTAAATGTATTATGTCAATTATAAAACTCGAATCTAATATATTTTGGGAAAAAAATATCATCACCAATTACACATAAATCATCTAATTAATTTGATTTTTAAAAAAAATAAAAAATAAAAACCAAAAAAAAAAAAGATTATCCTTATGGACAGCTATACTCCCTTTATCCTTATGGATAAACTTGAAGGATATTACTAGAAAGCAGAGTGATGAAGAAGGATCTTGGGAAGCTATTAAAAGCATCCAGCTTTAGAGGGCATGTCGCCATCTACATTATTGAAAGATAAAAGGTTGGTAAAACAAAAAGGAGATAATTATCATATAGAAGATTCTTTCTTAATGAGGGGAAAATTGAAAAGGACACGCTAAGGATATTTATAGGTTATATAAAACTAAATTTGAAGTGAGAATTTTATAAATTGGATTTTGTAATATATATTATATAAAATTAAATTTGAAAAGGTAAGAGAGTCATAAAAATTGAGAAATGCTGGAAAAAAAATTATAGTTTATTTTAAGTATGGTTTTATATAAAATAAAGAGTAAATTAGTCATAATTAAATAGATTTAAGTTATATGAATGAATTTTCAAATTTTAATTTTATCTAATAGGTTATAAAGAAAAACAAATCTAAATTATCACATAAAATTAAACTAAGTAATGTAAATGATAAAGGGATAAGGAACGATCCTCTTGTTTGTTGTTATAGAAATCTAGGATTGTAAGTTGAATGTATTGATTGTATATAACTTGTTCTTGAAATACAGAAAGTATGTGTTGCTCTTAGAAAAAGCCATGCATTGTGTAGGGGTGTCTTGTATAGACTTAGCCATGACAATTCTGTCATGGTCGTGTCTGTGTCTTTGTGGCCATGTGTGTCTTGCTAAGGTTTCACATGTTGGATTTTCTGTCACATGTGCATTGACACCTTCTTGTTATGCTTGTGACTTTGCTTCAAAGATTTATTGGGCATAATGTGCAAAATAGAAGAATATCATCCTTGGTCTAGCTTGATACTCCAAACCAAACAAATGTAATGGCATTGAGAAACAACTAAGGCAATGTTAAAAGTTATTTACCCCACATGCACGAAATTAGACCTCCATGAAGCTCTATGAGTGGGTGGATGAAATAGTGTGAGTGAGGGTTTCAAACCTACTTTTCTTTAGAAGTGATAATGTAGTTGTTGTCACTTGGATTTAAACCCTTTGAGGAGATGTCTCAACTCTCCTCATCCAAGTGGCACAATTGAAACACCTTTAGGCTGTGGGTAACCTAAAGATGCGGTGAATCTCTAGATAAGGCTAGCTCCCTTGATATATCATTTGTAGATCACTACTACACCTATGCTTGTGAGGAAAAAAGGAGAGAAAAATTGAAAGTAAATTATCCTAAAAGAGGTGATACATCAAATTTATTGATGACTACCAACTAGCCACATGTCACACATGAGACCAAGAAACTAACTAAACATACACTTCTCCAATCTGAATCTTCTCAAATCAATATTTCATTATGAGGTTGTGATGAATGTTTAGGCTAGGAGGACTAAACAAGAGGCTTAGAATGACACTGTTTGAATATACTAACTCACTCAACCTTGGCACATCAATAGAACACTTCACATGACCTGCAAGAAGAAACTTTCCAACTATAAATAGGTGAGAGAATGAAACAACAATGATAAGGAAACAAGTGATCACTAAACAAAACTAATCATCCAAGTGAACACACTATGAACAGTCATGGAAGAGGTAATAATTAGTAGTCTTTAATGATCTATGGTATGCAAATGAGCAGGGATTTGTCATACTCAGGTGGATCATAGTTTACAAAGGCCAAAATGGCTAGTTCTTATAGAACTTGAGAAAGAAGTGATAAAATAGAATCCCAAAGGTCACAAGGACACTTTTCAAGCTGAGAAATTGAGTTACATGTGAATGAGAAGGAATGTGAAACTGATCATGCAAATTCAAGAAGCACAAGTGTCACCCCAAATCATGAAACTCTTGAAATGTGGCGTATGAGTTCTCATTTTGCATAAGAAAACTACCTTCATGATTTAATCCTATTTGAACATCCTAAAATTGACTAGGGATAGTTATGATAATTAAACTAAGAGGTAAGGGTTTTAGACATGCTTTTCCATGCATTGGATGCATTACTAATCATCTAAAATCTTCTAGAAGTGGGCCATCACTACCTGCATTCAAAGGAAACTCCTCTTTCACACACCCTCACACTTGGCTTCTAAAAAGGTATCAATTTTCAATGAAAATTCATATAAGGGAGTGTATGACACATGTCAAGACCCTCCATGGCCTTAGAGGCATTAGGCACATCTTAAAAATTCATCCACTTAAAGTTCTCACACTTCTCACCATCATGTTCACTATGCCAGTTTTGATGGGATGAGATGAGAGCTCTGGTAGTCACGCTTAATTTTTTATCATTAGGCTCCTTTCAAATTTTATTTTATTCACCCTCTACCTTGATTAGCCTAAACTGTGTATAACCTTTGACTGTGTTCTACCCTAGGGTACTGTACCTATAGGTTACCTTGCATAATTAAGATTCAAATACAATGTTTACAACCACCTTAAGTCCTTTTTAATATTTTGGTACTTTTTTTCATTCATTTGTCTCATAGTTGAGCTGTATACATATTGAAAACACTATTTTCCCACTTACTGCCTGCAACAATAAATAATAGTTGAATTTTTGAGGTAATAGGACATGTAGATTGACATTATATTTTAAAGGTTATGACACATGTTCCTTGGAAGATCTCTAATTATATTTGGATTCACTTTCTATTAACAAATATGGTACCTTTATGCCTAATTCCTTGTTATGAATGATGTGGAAGCTGGCAGTCAATTGTGGATGAATAATATGTAGGTAAGGTACCTGCAAGTGAAAATGTATGTTATAGGCCTTAAGACCATGCCTAACAGACTTATCCTTTAATGATCATGAGTTATCTTGATGTCATCCTAGTCCCATAAGATTCAATACATGCTTTTAAAGTTAGCCTTATTGAGTTATTACTCCAAAGTACCCTTTCATCTCCATATAGTTGTAGGTGGGCATTTCAAGGCTTAAGACACTTATGTAGGTATGTATGGGATTTGAAAAATAGTATATCATCCTCTTTTATATGATATCTATACCACGAGTGCTCTCTTCACTATATATAACCATTCACATATGTTGGCATGGTTTAGTTTTACAATACTAGGTGAAGAGGGCTCTTTTAAGATCATGCCTGTAGATGACCACTGCCTAAGTTTAGTGCATAAATGGGCAAATTTAGGGCATCCAATTTCTATCTTCCATTAAATGTATACCTTCCATATTTTGCCTCACTTCCCTCCTATGTATAGGCTTCAAGATAAGGTTATTTAGATGAATAAAGGGCATTGAAAACCTTGTATGATTTCTGAAAAACTACTCAGTGATCTATTTTGCACTTTTGGGGATTTAATCCCTAAATCAGTCATTTGACCTTAGAAGGTGATCCAAACTTTCACCTTGCTAATTTGACACTCCAAATAGGTATGCCATGGTTTATACACACATTAGGACTTCAAGGTGAGTTTTTACATGTGTTTCAACACTCCAAAATAGCTCCTTAGTTCTCTGTTAAGCCACCTATAGGTGGTCATTCCACAGTGCAGGCAGTGAGGATGAGTAAGTTGGAAGAATGAATGATTTAAGATATTAAAATGAGTTTTGAGCTCCTTCAATGATTCTAAATATACTACTTTAATTACCAAGACCTTGCTCAGCTCAAAAGCTCCTTTTCAACATGATTAGCCTTCATGAGATACCTATACATGTTCATTAATGGCAAGAGACTGTGTTAAGTGCTAAAAAGGTTGCCTCATGTTATCCACACATTATTTGATGAACTTAACTTGATCACCCATGTGATAAATATGTTTCCACCACCATGGAACTCTCTTTTACTCTATTATGAATGCGTTCAAGCTTTAACACAACTTATTCAGATGATTGTATATGACAGTCATATAGTAGATTGATTGTATGACACTTTATGAATGCATCCTCATGAAACATTGCTTGGAGAATGAGATTGAAAAGTGAGATAAATAATAGGGAATTGAAAACATGTAAAAAAACCTATCATCAACTTCAGAAGTCATTATCAAAGCATGAAAATCTGAAAATGGTGGAAACAGGGTTGTCATCCCAAATAAGACCAGTCTGCAAACCTAAGATGATTTTCCCATCAAAACACCTTGAAACATGAAACTAGGCATGAAAAAAATTAGAGGAGGGAATAAAAATCTTATTTAATCAAACTAAGCAACTAGATTATATGGAATCATCCAAACAAGAATAAAACCTATAGGGTGCACAAATTAGCAAGCAGAAAAATATAGCCAACTTGTTATGGATGATTCAAAAAGAAAAATTGACCAATAATTAAAATATTATCATGGGAATGGATCTTTATAATTTTAATTTCACCTCCCAAAGGCATTTGGTCTGAAACCTCCTCAATTGGCCGTACTAATCACAAACCTGCTGACCACTTCTATGTGTCTAGAAAGGCAAAGGAGCATAATGGTTTTAGCTCGAATGGCACTTTCAGAGTATTTCAAGTTTGGAAATGAGTCTAATTAAGCTTAATAGTCATCTTAAAACCTTCTCTCATGTGTCAAAATCTCTCATGGGCTGTACAAGTGCCAAACTCCTCTTTTTAAGTTGATTTCTTGATTTTCAGTTAGATAACCTACAAGTTTTAGATGGCACTGACATTCCTGATAGGGAATATGATTTTTTGGATGTTTTAAAGGAAATTGGGACATTTTTACACCTTAAAAACTATGCCACTTGCATTTATTACCCCTTAAATGCCTAAAAAAGACATAATGATTAAAATGACTAAGACCAAGGCTAATATATTATTAAATGACATCAAAAGATCTATAATACACCTTATGACATAATATTAGACCCCTTAAAACACCAAAAAATTGAGTTTTTACCTATAGGGATCCCAATTTGACTTATAGAGTCAAATTTGGTCAACAAATTGGTGACTCATAGGGGTAGTATGCCTGCTATGCTAAAGATCAGTAGCCTTATCAATCCATTAGGTTTAGGGAGTCATATGAAGTCTAATACAAACAATAATACCTAACACTTGACAAAAAGGATTTGATCAAGACAAGACAGCTAATTACCTCAACCACACAAAATAAAGGACACACACAAAGTAAAGTAAACACACTAACAAGACACACGTGTTCAAAGCACTTAGGGAAAATAGAAAACAAATAATTATGCACAACTAGCAACTAAGCATCCCTCCCTTCCAAGATCAAAAGGAAAATTTCTTGCATCTTCTTCTTTATGAGATGAAGCATAGTGCTAAGCATGTTTCTTGTTGGATTGGATGCTTTGTAGATCAGACCTATTCCTTGGCACTTCACTTGATCTACTCTCAAGTAGACCATCCTTAAATAGGTCTATAATGTAGGTAAATTCTTCTTGAACTTGTATACATACCTTATACTGTTGTCCACTCTTCATCTCATGATCAACTTGTATCTTCTTGGTAGGCATGGCTTCAAGAGGAGTAGTTTCTTATTCTTTAAAAGATTTAAGCCAATAGGAGCTTATTCCATCCTTCAAGAGCTGATGTGTTTATCCCAATTGATTAAGAGGATGATAACCCATATTTATTATTTCAAACATATCATCATGAAATGGATATGCTTCTTGAAAGGACAAATTTTAAAAGTTACTTTTTATTTGCATACTCACTTGAGTGTCAAGGTTGCCTTCTCTATTTTTGACTAGATCATAGCCTCCTTGAAGAGGAATATATCCTGATCCAATGATTGCAAATAGGTCATCCCAAGGTTGATTAGAGACCATATTTTCTTTCCCATCTATGATGTCTTCGATAGTGATGGAAGAACCAACGATTATTTCTTCCTCTTTGTCAAAAGGAAAACATTCTTCCATATCAACCTAATCAGAAGTTTCCACTTAAAAAATCACCTCTTCTTCAACATTTAGGACCCCTTGAGGGATCTCAAGTTGCATCTCAACTATCATAACCTGAATTTTCTTCTTAAGGGCTGCAAGATCTTCAATCTCCTTTTCCTTCTTGGTGATGCCAATACTAGGCATCTTGAAATTAGGTGACTTAGTCCAATGAGGCTATCAAGGAGCTGTATTTTATTCAAGCAAGAGTTCTAAATTTTTACCAACTAACTAATCCTCTTGGAGATATCATACCACAATTCCATCAAAGGAAAGGGTGATGGGGTGAGGACAAGATGAACTAGCTGGTAGAGGTGGAACATATAACTCAAAATCAGATTGAGAATGAATTGTAGGGGATTATTTTAGGAGCTCTTGAGGAAGGGGAGGTAGACCTCGGGATAAAATAGCTTGGTTTTCTTCCTTTCATTTGATAATCACTTCATTTACATTTGATTCAACTTGAGCACTCTATTGATGAAGGTTAGATGGGGTGTGTTTAGGCATAGGATCTTCTTTTGGCTCTAAACCTTTCATCACACCTTGACTTAACAATTTCATTCTCAACTCTAACTCTTCAATTTGCTTGGCTAGTTTCTCTTAAAAAAGTATCTCTTGAAATTGATAGGCATCATCATAAGGATAAGGATTACAAGAATGTTGACATTGAAGACAAGGAGTCTCTTGAAGAGGGGTGGGAGGGACTTGCATAAAATCAAGCTCTTTCTCATCTTCACACCCTTTATCTAGGCTTTTATCCCCTTTCTTTCCCCATGATTCCACTTCCTTATTCTATATTAGGATGTTAGGATTACAAGTCTCTTCTTGAGGTAGTGATATAGTTTCAGGAGTGGATGAAGTGTTCAAAAAACTTGGTATCTCCTTAGGCTTGGATTCTCCACCTTGTCTCAAACTTAGGATTTCATATCTAGAAGTCACTTCTAATAGGAGAGGGCAATGGGGGCTTAGATTCCACTTCTTTTACTGATGATATGGACTGCTACATCTACTTATTGGTGCACTTAATTTACTTATTAAGAGTTACTTCAAAAACAAGGTTTATCTTTCCAACTCTCTCTTCCAGCTGATTGGGATAAGGATGACTTTGGTAGGCTTGTTGGGTTCATAAGTAAGAATCATGTAAAACTTATGGAAATCTTGGGGAGTGGATATGAGGGATGATAGATTTGGTGAGGCTATTCCTCATAAAATTTTAATTTATCTTTTAAATATGCAATCAAGCCACCTACATCTAGCATCTCACTTGTGAGCCTTTGCCAATTGGCTCTCTCAATAGGTGCCCACTCTCTCTTAACCAGCTCTAATTCATCTCTCACCTTATGAATGAGATTACTAGGAATTTCTTGACCATGTCCCCATAGTGTATCAAGCTCTATCATGTGCTTCTCATATCCCAAGAGAGTTTGCTTGAAAGTGGAAATAGATTGATTAGAGAAGTGACTATGTTGACTAGGAGGAGCAAGGTATTGAGAAGGCTGGTTATAGGTTTGATACAACTCATAACAAGGTTGGTAAGGATCATATTAGAGCTGATAAGGATCATGACATGATTGGTAAGGATCATACAAAGGCTAATGGGGAATTCCATAATCTTGAAATAACTCACCAACTTGTGTAAAATAATATTCAACACCAAAATTAGCCATGAAACTTCTTGGGAAGCTTGAACTCAAAGAAAACCTTACCAACAATCTTAAAAAAAAAACCTAAGCTACTCGACTAGCTAATGTAACTTCAAAGTTGCCATTGATGCTTGGATAGATGCTTCTAAAGGCTGATGTGTTTAAATATAATATGAAAAATCTTTCAACTTCTTGGACTAAGAGTCACATTGAGCATGCCAAAAAATGTTATCACTTGGATTTTCATCCTTTGAGGATATTTCTCAACTCTTTTCATCCAAGTGGCACAATTAAAACACCTCTAGGCTGTGGGTAACCTAAGGAGGAGGTGAATCTCTAGATAGGGCTGGCTCCCTTGATGTACCACTAGTAGATCACTAATACACCTATGCTTGTGAGGGAAAAGAGAGAGAAAAAATGAAAGTAAACTATCCTAAAGGAGGTGATACACCAAATTTATTGGTGACTACCAACTAGCTACATGTCACAAATGAGACCAAGAGACTAACTAAACATATGCTTCTCCAATTTGAATCTTCTCACATCAATATTTCATTATGAGATTGTGATGAATGTTTAGGCTAGGAGGACTAAACAAGAGGCCTAGGATGGCACTTTTTGAATAAACTAACTCACAAAACCTTGATACTCAATAGAACACTTCACATGACCTGAAAGAATATTTCCAACTATAAATAGGTGAGAGAATGAAACAACAATGCTAAGGAAACAATACGTCATCACTAAGAAAAATCAATCATACAATTGAACACATTATGAATAGTCATAGAAGAGGTAAACATCATTACTATTTATTGATCCATGGTATGTAAATGAGTATGGCTTTGCCATACTCAAGTGGAGCATAGTTTACAAAGACCAAAATGGCTAGTTCTTATAGAACTTGAGAGAGAAGTGAGAAAATAGAATTCCAAAGGTCACAAAGACACTTGTTAAGAGGAGTAAATGAGTTACATATGAATGGGAAGGGAATGTGAAACTGATCATGCAAAGTTAGGAAGCACAAGTGTCACCCCAAGTAATGAAACTCTTGAAATGTGGCATAAGAGTTCTCATTTTGCACAAGGATTCTGCCTTCATGATTTATCCCTATTTGAACGTCCCAAAACTAACTAGGGATAGGTCTAATGATTAGAATAATAGAGAATGGTTTTATACATGCTTCTTAATGCATTAGATGCATTACTAATCATTTAAAATCTTATGGAAGTGAGCCATCACTGTCTGCACTCAAAGTAAACTACACTTTCACACACCCCTCACACTTAGCTTCCAAAAAGGCATTAATTTTACATTAAAATTAATAAAATGGATTGGATGACATTTTAAATACCCTCCATGGCCTTAGAGGCATCAGGCACACCTTAAAAAGTCATCCACTTGAAGTTCTCACAACTCACCTTCATGTTCACTATGCTAATGTTGACTAACTAAGATGAGAGCTCTCGTAGGCACACTTAGGAGTTTTTAAAAGGAATTAAATGGACATAAAGAGTTATCTTAATTCTTAATATTCCTTTAAAATTTTATTTCATCTCTTGAAACCTTCTAGAACTTGCATAATTCACAAAATAGTCAAAAAGAGCAAAGTTTTACACTACCTATACAGATTTTGTCCAACTAATCCTAATGGTATGGATATTTATTAAGTCTTATACAACCTTAAATCATCACTTTGGGAAAACTAGGCCATTAGAGCAACTTCTCATCCTCATTTCCTTCATCAGGTCATTCCAAGGGTTTAGCAAGGGTTTACCCTCTTAGCCATTGTTCATAGAGATTTCATGTTTAAATTTCAATTAAATTCCACAAAATGGCTTATTAGGACCCTATATCATATATTCAAACATATTGGATCTCCATGGAAATCTTTAAAGGAGATGTAAGCTTCCAAAGTTGCTTTATCAAACTCTTCCTTTGCTTTGCATATGCCTAATGTTGCCTTTGAGTGAAAATATGACTTACCTATGCTTCATATACATTAAAATAGCTCATAAATGTCCAAAGTAATCCTATAAATATGTTACAACTGATTATAAATCTTACCTAAGGTTGGAAAGGAAGTTAGCCCCTCATTTAGATTCTAAGCCTAAACCTGCCTAACAGGCTTGCTTGCAAACTTAGCCATCCAGACAATCCTATTTGGTTCCATCATTCTATGATATGTTTCTCATGTTTACTTAGGTATGTTTCAACTTTGAAAACCTCCTTGAACTGTTTCTATAGCCTCTAGTCGATCCTTTAAACCTACTTTCCAAAACCAATAGGGTTTATGCACAAAGGGAGTACCCTCTATCTGAGATAAAATAGAGAGAAATTACCTATTTTATCAAAAAATTTTGAATGTTGGAGAGGATTATTAAACTCCTATATATTACCTCCACCAAATTTGAGCCCTTGACCAAGTCATTTGACCCCCAAACCTCTTTAAATTTTAAGGCAGACTGTTACAGTGGTTTGGGGTATGAATTGTGCGATGCGTACTATGAACCCCTTCCCTATTTTTCCCATATTATGAGGATTTAATTAAATTAAATCCATGATTATATATTTATTTCAAACACATTTATTATTGGGATCATTTTAAACTTTTTTTGCTCACCCTTTACCTTGATTGGCCTAGACTGTGTATGACCTTTGATTGTGTTTTGTCGTAGGGTATTGCACCTATAGGTTACCATGAATAATTCATCTTCAAAGATATTGTTTACAACCCCATTAAGTCCCTTTTAATCCCTTTTTACTTTTTTTAATTCATTTATCTCATATTTGAGCTGTATACATATTGAAAACACTATTTTCCCACTTACTACCTGTAACAATCACTAATAGTTGACTTTTTGAGGTGACAGGACCTGTAGATTGACATTATCTTTAGAAGGTTATGCTACATGTTCCTTAGAATATATATGATTCCATTTTTAGTCAATTTATATAAATAATTATGGTACCTTCATGCCTAAGTCATTGTTATGAATGATGTGGAAGCTGGCAGTCAATTGTGGATGAATAATATGTAGGTAAGGCACCTATAGGTGAAAATGTATGTTCTAGGCCTTGAGACCATGCCTAACAGAATTATCCTCTAATGATCATGAGTTATCTTGATTTCATCCTAGTCTCATAAGATTCAATATATTCTTTCAAAGTTAGACTTATTGAGTTGTTACTCCAAAGTACCCTTTCATCTCCATACAGCTATAGGTTTGAATTTCAAGGCTTAAGACACTCTTGTAGGTATGTATGGGATTTGAAAAATAATATATCATCCTCTTTTATATTATATTTAGATCATGAGTGTTATATTCACCATATATACCCATTCACATATGTTGGCATGGTTTGGTTTTGCAATACTAGGTGAAGAGGGCTCTTTTAAGACCACACATGTATATGACCATTGCCTAAGTTTATTGTATAAATGGGTAACTTTAGGACCTCCAAATTCTATCTTCCATTAACTTTCTGACCTCTACATTTTTCATGGCTTCCCTCCTATGTATAATCTTCAAGATAAGGTTATCTATATGCATAAAAGGCATTGTCAACCTTGTTGTATGACTTCTAAAAAACTACCAGGTGCTCTATTTTGCACTTTTGGGGATTTGATCCCTAAATCAGTCATTTGACCTTAGAAGGTGATCCAAACTTTCAACTTGCCAATTTGACACTCCAAATAGGTTTGACATGGTCTCTACACACATTATGTATTTAAGGTGAGTTTTTTCATGTGCTTCAACACTCCAAAATAGCTCCTTAGCTCTCTGTTGAGCCACCTACAGGTGGTCATTCCATAGTGTAGGTAGTGAGGATGAGTAAGTTGGTAGAATGCATAGAATATGAGATTGAAATGAGTTTTGAGGTCCTTCAATGATTATAAATATACTACTTTCATTACCAAGACCTTTTTCAACTCAAAAGCTCCTTTTCAACATGATTAGCCTTCATGAGATACTTATACATGTTCATTAACGATGGGGGACTATGTTAAGTGCTAAAAAGGTTTCCTCATGTTATCCCCACATTATTTGATGAAATTCACTTGATCACCCATGTCATAAATATGTTTTCACCACCATGTAACTCTCTTTCACTCTCTTGTGAACATGTTTAAGCTTTAACATAGCTCATTCAGATGACTGTATATGGCAATCATATAGTAGACTAATTATATGGCACTTGATGACTACATCCTCATGAAACATTGAGTAGAGAATGAGAATTAAATGTGAGATAACTAAGAGGGCATTGAAAACATGTAAACAAACCTATCATCACCTTCAAAAGTCATCATCGAATCATGAAGATCTAAAAATGGTAGAAATAGGCTTGTCATCCCAAATAAGACTAGTCTGTAAACTTGAGATGATTTTCCCATCAAAACACCTTAAAACATGAAACTAGGAATGTATAAGAGGGAATCAACATACTATGAAATTATAATAAATAACTAGATTATATGGAATCATCCAAACAAGAGCAAAACCTATAGGGTGTATAGATTGACAAACATAAAACATAGTCAACTTGTTAGGGATGATTCATAAATCAAAATTGACCAATCCTTGAAATTTTGTTATGGAAATGGATCTATCTGAGTTTAATTTCACTTCCCAAAGGCATTTGGTCTGAAGCCTCCTCAACTAGCCATACTAATCACAAACTTGTTGACCACTTCTATGTGTTTAGAAGGTCAAAGAAGGAGTAGAATGATTTTAGCTCAGAAATGGCACTTTAAGAGTATGTAAAGAAAGGAAATGAGTCTAAAGAAGCTAAAAAATCATCTTAAAACCTTCTCCCATGTTTCAAACTCTCTCATGGGCCGTACAAGTTCCAAACTCTTCTTTTTCAATTGATTTCTTGATCTTTAGTTAGATAACCTACAAGTTTTAGATGGGACTAACATTCTTGATAGGGAATATGACTTTTTAGATATTTGAAAGGAAATTAGGACACTTGAACACCTTGAAAACCATGCCACTTGAATTTATGACCCCTTAAATGCTTAAAAAATATAAGGATTAAAATGACTAAGACCAAGGCTAATATAATATTAAATGACATCAAAAGATCTATAATACACCTTATGACATAATACTAGACCCCTTAAAATACCTAAAAATCAACTTTTTACCTATAGGGGTTCCAATTTGACCTATAAGGTCAAATTTGGTTAATAGTAGCTATTGCAGTCTTATACCCCTTTGATATAAAGAAAATGATGAGATACCAAGATAGAATGAAAATATTATAATTATAAAGGATTTGATTCTTGGCTCTATGTTATGATTTTGATGTACAAATTCACTAATACCTCAAGGTTTTGGTATAATGGTTCTTTACATTTGGTATTATGTCCTCCACCTGAGTTTAAATCATGGAGTGAGTGGCTATGCCAACATTACAATGTTTATATAGGGCTTATACATGCAAGGGATCCTAATGTATGGGCACAAATCTATCCCATAGTATAGGCTTCAAAATCATGGTGGAATGTTATGATCATGATGTTGGATTCACTAATTCCTTGAGGTTTTAAACTAAATAATGAGTGTGATTCAAATCATTGCACACGTGTCTCTAACCATAATCATCCAACCATCTGTAAGTGATATTGGTAGGTGATAACTCACGAACTTTTTCCCTAGATTCCATTGTGATACTCTGATTACATTTAGTATCATAATTGTACCTCCTTGGTGTCCCTGCAAAATTATTCCTCCTATGATTATATGTTCTATATTTTGTTGTGCTACTCTGATTCCATGCATGACCATAGTAATTATGCTTTGTCTTACATGCATAGTCTTTGTGATTTCCACACTAATTCGATGTTCCATATTCTGTTGCATTATTCAGTTTCCAACATACCCATAGTAGCTATCCTTTGGCTTCCAAGTGTAACCATATGTATTTTTCCTCCAATTTCCTATATAGTAAAAATGATTGTTGATATGATGTTCCTTGATACACCTCCATGATTGATTCATATTATGAATATGTTGGTGTATCTATTCCTCAACCTTAGTATCATGTTCTAATTTTGTGACCTTATTATCTTCCACCTTTTCATGTGATAGTGCCCTTGTCTCTTGAGTAGATGAAATTTTCTTCTTTGTTTGTATTGTTTTGTTATCTAGGTCTTCACCTGAATCTCCCTCATGCTCTTATTCACTACCTTCAACTTATTCCTCAACTTCTTCCCTGAAATTTATTTGTGCCTTACCACATTTGATATCGTGTAAAGTGACCTTATTTTTCCTATACCAAAACTTCATGAACTTTTATTTCACATTAGTATTGATCATTCCCAAAGTCTCTAACCAAGGATATCCAAGAACCATATCCACACCCTCCATATTGATGTTAGAGTGGGCCACAATTGGATCTACTCGATAGGATCAAATGCACAAAGAAAACCTATATAGAATAGTGAAACCTAGAAAAAAACTCAAAAGAGGAAGAATATTATATCTCCAAAAGAAAGTTGCATTAATAAGCATTAGCTAAAAAGTACATAAGATGGTTCTATATATAGGTGGAAAATGGACAAGTCCCAACATTCTCATGCATGTAGGATTATTTTTCCTTAAAGGACCTTTATGAAACCTAAGCAACCTTGACTAGACCATGTAGACAAAACCTAGTGGGATAAAAGTCTACCCAACACCCCCCCTTAAAATGTAGCTTAGGTGGGTATAAGAATTTGGTCCCACCATAAAGGCCTAATGAGGTACCAAAGTACATAAAATGATCCCCCATAGGAGGAAGAAAATGAAACTACATGAACCCCAAGAAGATCTCATAGATGAAAATACTTTCTCCCAGTGAAAGGTTTGGTGAATATATAAATAATTTACTCTATTGTCTAGATGTAGTGGAGATCAATAACCTACTCATAGATGAGCTCCCAAATAAAATGCATGCCAATCTCGATATGTTTGGTCTATTGATGGAGGAACAGATTCTTGTAGATCTGGATTGTGTTTTGGTTGTCACATAAGATGATTGTTGGTTGTCAAAAATGGATGCCAAACTCATGAAAAATCCCCTAAAGCTAAATAGCCTTAGTGGCAACATCAATAAATCCTCTATATTTTACCTCTATAGAAGATAAAGCAATAACATTTTGTTTCTTGATTGACCAACTGATCAGACTTAAACTAAGAGAAAAAATATAGATTAAAGTATAATTATAATTCTAAATGTCACCATCCCAATATGAATCTATATAATTGATCAAGTCAATATTGATGCATGTGCCATAGTGAATCTCAAAACTATGAGTACCTTGAATGTAGTGAAGGATCCACTTAGCTACTTTCCAGTATAACTCATGTGGTTCTTGCATGAATCTAGAAACTTTGGCCACATCATATGAAATATCAAGTCTAGTGTGCATAAGGTAGATGAGACTGCCAATAAGTTGTTGATATAAGATAGCATCAACCAAAAAAGATGGGTAATCAGCCTCAAGCTTCACACTAGATAGAAAAGGATTTGATGCTAGATTATAGTTAGCCATGCTAAAATGTGCAAGCAAATCAAAAGCATACTTATATTATGCAATAGCGATCCTAAAGTTTCACTGAGTAATTTCAATCTCAAGGAAGTAGTACAATAAGCCCAAGTTAGTCATTGAGAACCTATCAGCCAAAACAATTTTCACTGCTATGATGGTGGATGGAGAACTCTCTATGACCAATAGGTCATCCACATAGAGAAATTTAATCAACAATAAATCATCATACCACAAGATGTAGATATTTGGATCAGAATGGAATCTAGTGAACCCAACTAAAATAAGAAAGGAGTCCATACTGGCATACCAAGATCAAGGAGCTTGTTTGAGGCCATAGATATATTTTCAAAGTTTGCAAACTAGGGAAGAATCTTCCACAAATCCTTGTGGTTTCTTTATGTATATTTTTTCTTTGAGGTCATTGTGAATAAAGTTACTCTTCACATCCATTTGATGAACATTCTAGTGATGTGTTGTAACAGTGATGAGAGTGAGTCGAATTGACTTCATTTTAGCAACTAGAGTGAATATCTTGATGTAATCAATGCCAGACACTTGAGAAAAACCCTTTGCTATCACATGTGCTTTGAACTTATCTATGGACCCATTTACTATAAACTTTGTTTGATAGATCTACCTAAATCGAACAAGTTTTCTTCCCTTAGTAAGTAGGACTAATTGCAAGTGTTGTTCCTCTACAAGGAATTATAATCCTCTTCCATATTAGGATCCCAATCAAGAGTGATTGATGCCTTGCAAAGTTATTATGGATCAAAAGCATATACAATGAAAATATGTGGGGCATCTTGAAATTATGAATGATTTTACCTATTATTTGATAAATCTCCAACCCATTGGCCAACACTTTATAGTGTATGTCTAGCCCAAAGAGGACCAGTGCTCAAAGAGTTAGGATGAGATTCCTCATCATCTGAAGATAATCTAGGAAAAAGAAGAGGGGTATCCTCATCACTACTCTCATGGATAGAACTAAAATAAGAATCATGATTGTCAAGAGGTTGATCAGGTGGATCTGAATCATCAAAACTATCATCAAATAGAAATGCATCTAAAGAAAGGTGAGAGATGTTAAGTGTGGAGTCTGAGGGACCCTCTATGAAATGAAAACTCCTCTTAATGAACAAATCATGAGTAGTGGGATGGAGAAGCCTATATGCCTTAACACCCTCAGGATATCCAATGAAGATGCAAGACTAACTCTAAGGTTCTAGTACCTTACGTGTCTTCTTCAAAATGTAAGCCATAATAGGTGAAATAAATTCTCAAAAGTACTCAAATATTGGTTTCCAACTATTCTAAGATTTAAAAGGAGTGAATCCCTTCAATGCCTTATGAGTAAATTAGTTCTATATGTAATAGTCATAATTGATAGTCTCAACCCAAGATTGAGGTGCAAGAGACTTGGATTGTAGCATACAGTTGGCCATTTCCTTCAAGGACCTATTCTTATGCTCTAAAACACCATTATGTTAAGTATTATATGGAATTGTATGCTGTAATTTAATCCCCTCTAATGTACAAAATTGCTCAAAATGGTTACTTACATACTCACCACCATTATCAGTGTGTAAAATATTGATGGCTTTAAATAACTATTTTTTACAAGCACTTTGAAGTCCTAAAAATGGTCAAACATATGATTTATGCCTAAGAAAATTCACCCAAGTATACCTTGAATAGTCATCAATGAAAGTAAGCATGTACTTTATCCTATTTAATGAAGGTTTTGGAATGGGCTAGCAATGTCACTATGAATGATTTCTAATATTTCTTCATGGTTTGCCCTTGTCATACTTGTCTTATGGATGCTTACCAAGAATGCAACCCTAACAAACTCTGTCAGAAAACTTAACTCATGCCAATCCCAAAACCATGTCTTGATGACTGAGTTGCTTCAAGTAGCAATAGTTGAGATGGCCAAATTACTCATGCCATAGTTTACTCACCTCATCTGGATAAGTGAGTAATGTAGTAGAGGGTCGATCAGGAGCAAAATGCGAGAAATTATATAATCTAGATTGGTGATCTTCTTTCCCAAATGCAATAATGAAGAAACTGTTAGCTTCCCTAATAACCACAAAATTGAGAGTGAACTCAACTCTCTTTCCCAAACTAACGTGAATGATCTGATAAATAGATAGGAGAATGGTGGATAAAGAGGGAATGCATAGAACATCATGAAATGTCCCATCATTCACTCTAACTGATCCACTCCCACTAACTTATATAGTAGTATCATCACCCAATAGAATGGAAGGCATAAAACAAGGCTCTAAGGATTCAAACATGTCCTATGTTGAAGCCATGAGGTCTAATGTAACATAATCAATAACCCATGTGGAAGGCTAGGATTCAATCACAACAAGTGTTTTGCCCTTATCTTTTCCCCTATTACTGTCTTTATCCTTTGAAGACCCCTATGCTGATGAACTATGAGTGGAATAGTTAGGGACACTGATATTGTGATTCTTGAAAAAAAAATTAGTTGGTCAATCTTTTTCTTCATGCATTTGGATTCATCATGCCAAAATTTCTTACAATAGCCAAATGTGTGTCACTCTTTCTTGGATTTCTTGGAGTCTTTTAATTATTTTGGCTTAGAATAAGATTTCTGACCCTTTCTTTATTCTAGATCCTTCTTGTTTTGTTTCTTCTCTTTGATATTGGAGACCTTTGATTTGTCATTACTCACAAATAAGGCATGAGATTTAGAGGACTTCAGTGTACCCATTTGAATGAGTTTATGTTACTCCCAAGTCAAGTCAGCAATAAAGTCATCCAAGGATGGCATTGTCCATGCGATTATAAGGGCACGCTTGGTGGTGTTGAAGGTAGAAATAAATACATAATAGTCAATCCTAATTTGGCAAAGATATAGATAATTAATTGATCATCTTTTTTTATCAATGTCACACAATTTTAACTATAACTTGAGTGTTTTGAATATTTTGAAGAGGTCATGTATCATATCAAAGTCGCCTGGGCTTAAACTGATGAGCTTATTCTCCAACTCATGACCCCTCATTTAATCTTGCTTTTCAAAGAGTTTATCTAATAAGGTCCACACTTGATTGACAAGCATAATAGACCTCAATCTTCTTCACTTTGGCTGTACCACTTCACCTTTTTTATGTCAGATGTTGGTTTTATTTCTGTACCCATCATGATTCAGTGTCAACAGTTTTTCCTTAAGAGGATTTGCACTTTGACTTTCCACTTATGATAGTTTAATAGTGTAAGAATTACAATTAAACTAAGATCCATGGTGCAAAAAAGAAGAATTTACTAAACTATATGTGTTATAGAGTGATACTGTAATACCCCTTGAATCTATAGGTTTAAATTGATAAGGCATGAGAATAGCACCAATGCAAAGAACTCAAAAAATTACACACTTTCAAAAAATGACACCTCACAAGGACTAATGGGATGAAAGTTATACTTGATTGAAGTTCAATATGGCAAGGTGATCTTTCACTTTATAAAATTTGAAAAAAATGTTGAGTGTTCAAGACTTGGAATTGGGTGCTAGAGTTAAGCTCCCACTAGTAGGAATCCAAATTTAAACCCTTTTTATGTGACCACACCATATGACCAGAGGAAAAGGGGTAGGATGAGGGCTCTCCCCCTTGATGATGTTTCTTTACACTGTGATGTGACTTGGTGAGTGATGTCACTCCCAAAATGTATCCATTTTGCCAATGAATAGTGACACAAATTATTAGCTTAAATTTGATGATTGAGCACATGTTGGAGGTACTCACTAGTGCTCATTTATATGTTTGGCACTAGCAAGAAGGTGGGCCTTAGATCACATGATCAGACATGGGAATTTTTACTCATCATAGAATTGGTGGCTTGGTCATTGGGCCTTGGGCCACGTGATGACACACCACACAAAGTGCACTCAAAATTACATCATTAAATTTGAGGTGACCAAGCCTTGGGCCTTGAAATGGTGCATCATGTGGAGCTCATGTAGAATTGCATCATTGTGTCTGAGGCATCTAGGCTAATGGGCCTTGAGCCTTGAGGTGGTGTAGTATATGGAACCATGTCAATGCATTTGAGGTGTTTGGGCTAGTGGGACTTGGGCCTCACAAAGGCATGGGGCATGGACATGCATAGGTTCATGGTTGTGCATTCATGTTGTCAAAGGTCATATAAATGGTCCTTTAAACTCTTGGATGTGTGAAAATATGCACATGCTTTAGGTGCCACATCAATGCATGGAGGAGTGCCTAAAGACGTTGAATTTTTTTGTAAATCCCAGATTCTATAGAAAATTATTGAAAATGGCAAAAAATGCCTACAAGGAGAACTTAGGTCTTTGAAAATTTATATGTCCTTATGAAAATATAGTAATTACCCACTTCATATTTTTCAAAACCTAGAAAACTTTTCCAATATTTGAGTATTGGATGGTACAAAAGCTGCATATTTCTAAAAAATGCCCTCAAACTGTCTAAAAATAGCAAAAATTGACTATCAGAAAACTAGGCAATGTTTATAGCCAATCCTAGGGTTTTGATACCTTATGAATCCAAAGGCATTATCTATCTTTCATTACGAGACACTAGTTGTATAAATCTGCACAGATTTTAGAGAAATCCCACTAAACCCTTGAAAACTTAAATCACAAAAAACACCTGAACAAGCTGAATGTAAGGTCTCACAATAGAAATAATGGCATTTGGATACCAACAAAACTTTGATACAATGTTAATGTCATCCAAAATCATATCTATTGGATAAGATCAAATGCATAGAGAAACCCTGTATAGAATAGTGAAACCTAAGAAAAAACTCGAAAGAGGAAGAAACTTGTCTCTCCAAAAGAAAATTGCATTAATAAGCATTAGCCAAAAAAAATATAGGAAGGTTTTTTATTTAGATTAAAAATAGACAAGTCCCAACATCCTCATGCATATAATATTATTTTCCCCTTAAAAACCTTTATTAAACCTAAGCAAGCTTGACTAGATCATGTAGATAAAACCCAATGGGACAAAAGTCTACACCAACAATAGAAAGCATACAAATCTCAATTGAAAACATATTTGTCTATGGTGAGATTAAAATCTTCAAAAAATTGAATATTCTTACCATCTATTTGAGCCTCCTTGATATGCTTTGCTTGAACATGTAAAATGTTGAGCTATATCTATGTTGATTAAGTTATACTTGTTGCTAAGGTTTATGGACACAATGACCTTATTTTGAATGCATTCATGAAACTAAAAAAATGACTCTAATTTCTTTGGATACAAACTATTTAAATCCTTACCCTCTAATGCTTATTCCTCTTTTAAATCTTTGACATCTCCTTCTGCACCATATGTAGCCTCCTCATCATCAACATTATGCTCTATTTCTTCTTCTTTGTCATCACCTGAATGTGTTTCCTCATTATCATTATTTTCTTCCACTCATTTTTATTATTCATCATCTACATTATCTTCATTATGATCATCATTTATTTTTATTTTATATCCCATGAATCTACAAAAATTTGGTTTTTTCCATCTTTCGACTCCTAGTTGAACCCACCAGAGTTGTGCAGGAACCTTGAAATGATGTGACAATTTTTTTCCATGTTATATTATCAAAAAAATAATTTTTAATAATTATTCACCATTATCTAACATCTATATCATCCTCTCTATAAAAAATCTAACTCTATGATCCACAAAAAAACTAGGTCTATGAAAACCTAAAATTTTAGTAACTCACCTGAAATTGATCTAAACAGTATAAAATTTTTAATATAGATTCCATGTATGATATGGTAACTTTAGTGAATAAAATCTAAAATTTTAGACTTGTATAAAAAATAAATGAAAAAATCATAAAATCATAATAAATTACACAAATCTTCCAAAAATAATAATTTAGCTTTCCTGTATGATGATACTAAATTGGTAAAACTTTTATAAAAAAATCCTAAAATTTTGATAGATATCATGAATTTATTACAAACCATAAAATAAAAATAACTCCCTCAAAACTGATCATCAAACCTTGATTTTTTTTGTGACTTCATGGAAATATTATTCAACACCCCAAAAAAATTTGTAAAAAATATCACAACATATTTTAAGATATAAATAATTTTATAAACTTAGGGTTTTATCCATAATATTTGTCCAAATCGATAATTTGATACCACTTGTTATGATCCACACTTATAATATTTGAAATATGTAGAATATAATTCAGATCAAAATTACATAATAGATATTGGTGGGCCAAGATACCCAAATATTCAAGATATGTAATAATAGAATAATTACCTTTAAGTTAGGGCAACACCATACAATACTCCTTTAGGAAGGAATAACTCCACAATTCCATTTTGATGGGGACAACCTCCAATATCCTTCTATCTAATAGAAGACTCACAACTTACTTGATTAATTGATGTCCTTTACAATGATATTCATCTCCTTTATATCTTTATATCTAACTCTAATCAACTAAAAATGGATGGGTAACCTCCTATTCCCAATGTAGGCTGACTCATTACCCAATATACTGATTCTATAAGTTACTCATCTAAACCATATAATGACCCATGCAACTAACTAAGGGAGATATGTGTCATATGTCGGCATCTCCATAAACCCACATATATTAATATATCATATCCTAGATATATAACACTCTAAATTGACCTTTGATGATAGATTTGATGTGTGATATGTACAACTCCCTCTATTATCTTGTTTTCCTCTTTTAAAATTATTTGACATGACCTTGTATATATAGATTGACCTAGGATAATTTATGCACATTATCTGAATTTATAAAGGTAAATTTAAATTCATAAAACAATGAAAAAAGTGCAAATCAACCCAAAAAAGATAAAATGGAAAAACCCACATAGTGTGCAAGTTTTTCTCAGATCTGTAATGTACAAGGGTATGTCCTAAAGATGAGTCAAGTTTTATTTTTAGGGCATGGCTAGCCAATAGTTAAGTAATATTCCAAGTGTGTTAAAATATACCATTTTGATAAAAAATTATGTCCTTTTTAGGCTTGATATACCAAGTGTAGACTTATGTGGGTTTGGGATTATCTTTTTAATAGGTTAAAATGTAAAATTTTGTCCCATATGGTAAATTAGGGTATGACATTGGGAATAAGTGTATTTTGCCAAATTTAGTTTTCTACATAATGCCATCACTTTGATATGGGTACATGAGTGAGATTCATGTATGTATTAAAGCATAAAAGCAAATAATTAGAAACACACACCTTCACTTACCTAGGGAAGGATGAAGGGTTTACGATGCACACTTGAGTTAAGCTTCCATCCACATCATATAGCTGATGTACCTAAACCAAATGTGAAATGTTATATATAGTCAAATGCTCATGATATTTATTTATTTATTATAATTTTCTAATTTGAATTTGTATTTGAAAAGATGACACAATAAAAAAATACCTACTAGGTATCATTCTAAATGTCGCATCATAAAGACTTTTGACAGGTATTAAAACATAGCCAACACTATTTTGGAGTCCTCATAAACCAACTAGAATTTTGACAAATGTTTGAAATATACCCAACTATGAACAAGGATGGACACATAAGAAAGTAATCACACACAACTATTAGTGTAGCTATGTAGCAATCAAAATGTAGAATATCCATGTGATATAACATATATCTACCAGAAGAAGATGTAGTAATCTATGCAATTTAGTTCAAAATGATAAAATAAATTCAAAGATAAATATCATCATGAAAAAATATGTTTAAATGGAAATGCCCCCAAGCTAGGACATATTGTCTATGAAATTTCCCCTCCTATATATGGGGACATAGTGATAAATCTATTATCATGTAACCTATTAATCTACATAACATTCACTCAAGAAAATAATGTGTAAACCATGGATATTGAAAACCTATAGCATTGGTAAACATGTAACATGCATTAAATAACATTTTTTAATTTTCTTCAATATTGATATGTTTCAGCCCTTTTATGGGTAATATATGAGCTATGTATATATCAAGGTTCCTAAATGTAGTGTGATAAAATTCATGAAGATTATATTGAGTATTATGATCTATCAATGTAATATTGAAAGACAAAATGTCATATAGGTCATAAATGTATGATACAATTGAAATGTAATGATATATGATTTAATTGACTGCATGGCAAGGATAAATAGTAATTTAACTATAAGGTAAATATAATGATGTACATGGGGAAGATTCCATTCCTCCCAATTGAAAAATACTCAAAGATATTAAGATATGGTAATAAATAAAAAATTGGTACTAACAAACCATATGTTAACATATGTGTAAGATATATAATCTAAATTTGGAACCATGCAATGCTAATGTCTATAAGATATGTCAAAAAACAAACATGTAAGCGTACAATGCCCCCATAGGCAAATATTTATCATATACACCGATGTGAAAGATATATCCAAGTGAATAATGTCTATGAAAAAAATAACACTAAGATGTAAATAGTGTCAAGCACATGAAAGTCCATCTAATGTAGTGAGACAAGGCATTTGACTAATATGGCCTACTAATGTGATATATGTATGATCAATATATATCTTAGGATAAAATATGGGTGTCATGACCCCCATGGGTAGATTATGTTAATGTCATGCTCAAATAAACTCAGAATATGTCATTGAGAAACATGTGCGGGAATAATTCCCCCATCAGAAAATATGTGTATATAAATGTAGATCATGCTTGAGTATGATGCCCCCATAGGAAAATAGATAAGTTCATGTATGAAAACATATTTCTGATGTTTTATCTATATGATTTGAAGAAAAACACATATAATGCAACTAGGCATAAGGTTGTAGAAAAAAGGAAAGGAGAAAGGTTTTAAGCTAGAAGATTGAGATGAGAAGGATTCTAAGTAACTTATAGCTTCCAGAAAAACTCAATGCATGTTATGATAAAAGGTCCTGATAAGCATGTTTTCATCATCAAGAATACTAGTGTAAGTGCTAAGAATGGGATTAAATTTTAATGGACAAGGCCTTTAAAACATCACAAGAAACATGAACCAAGTGAATAAAATAATGTCAATGGAAATAGTTGTAAAGTATCAAGTGAAGTAGAGAAAATAGAAGAGTGCAATGAAGCTCAATAAATATGCCTAAATCATAGTCATATAAATAAGGATAGTAATGTATAAAATATTGATGATTTTTTAAAATATACCTATCAAATATGGTAATATGAAAAAATAACATGAACATATGCATGCACACACACAATATATATATAAACATATGCATGCACACACACAATATATACCTTATGTAACAAGATCCATGTAAAAATAGCTCTATATAGAAAATTAGATTACTTAAATGATGTTACTATATAACCATCAAATGAATAAGAATTGTCCCCCATAGATGCAATAAAAATGTAACTATAATCATATATAGCCAGATTATTGTATCTCTCACATAATCAAAGTATACCATGATAAACACATGTGAAGACATGAACATGTAAAACTTTCTAGTGTAAGTAGATAAGCACTAAGATAAATACAAAGAGAATTTTCATATTTTTATCTTTTATGAATGTTAATGGACTTTTCATTTTTTGACAAAGTAAGCACTAGGATGAAGGCAAATGTAAGGCAACACACATAGAAGAAGAAATATATGTGCAAGACTATGGTACAATAAATATCTCTAAAGATGTATACACTAAAGTCAGTGTTATGCCTTGTGAGAAATTAATCTATGTAGATAAGGTCATATGGACACCCTAGACATGTTTCATCAAATAATAAATGATCATCACAAAATTATTGGTACTATTCAATAGTTGTTAACTTTGTTGGTTTCTGACATATATATAAGAGGGTGGGCTTATCTCTAAGTATTACACTTTTAAAAAAAATTGTGATGTGATTGTGCAATGCTAACTTCAAGTGACTCAACCTTTAGAGATAGGGTTTGGATTTGTTTTTACAAGTTATTAATGGAATGCACCATAGTCATTATGTCATGTGTATAATGGTTATAATCTCAATAGGTTTGTTCAAGGATTAAGTCTCATCAATTATAATGGAGGCATGCACATTATTTTGTATATGCATAGGAGTGAAACATGTGTTGCAATGCATGGATGATTTAGAAAAGCAAACGCTAGGAGAGTTAATATAAGAAGCTTTTGTAGTCATGACCTCATAAAATCTATGCATTATTTTGTAAAGGGAATTATGGTTTGCAAGTATAATTGATTTTAAATATACAATAATGTGCACACTAATTATTTATTTTATCCATTTATATAATGTATACCATGAATATAATTAATTAATTCACACCTAAAGGTATATGAACCTTATGGATATAAAGGGTGTATAAACCTTAGTCTAAGAACTTAAAAATGGAAAAAAAAATCTAAGAGGGTTTTTTGGAAACCCTAGATTGACTATGTGAAAGAGTTAAGGTTCACCATTTATATTTACCCTAATTATGGGTTTATATAAAATGAGGAATAAACTAGTTACAATTAAGTAGATCTAAGCATACATGCATGAAAGTATAAAATTAAAGTATATTCAATTAGCTACAAAGAGAAAAAAAATATGTGCCATAGTTAAATTAAGTTGTTGGTCCCCAAATTTTGTATTAATTTATTCTAAATACTTTTTGGAAGATGATATAGGAGAAATGGGTATGTAAGTAAACTTAGGTGTGGAAGTAAGTCAAGGTGCATAAGGCCTTGGATTAAAAGAATCAAGTCATAAAGAATAATGATGCAAGACTCAGAAAATTAATGTATGACTTGGACAAGGGCATGTAAGGTGGAAACGGTTAGGAAATAGTTCACACAAGCATTAGAAGAGAATAGTCAAGCGTGGATCTAGCACCGACCTATGAGAATATAGGAGCAT
The DNA here is from genome assembly GCA_037957365.1 of Torreya grandis. Lineage (NCBI taxonomy): Eukaryota > Viridiplantae > Streptophyta > Pinopsida > Cupressales > Taxaceae > Torreya > Torreya grandis. The sequence goes on from JARHVA010000208.1 coordinate 3,209,798, forward strand.
GACATCAAATATTTTGCATAGAGTGGGTATATAGAGGCAGTTAGGCCTAAATCAATAGGAATTCATTATAATGGATTCCCATGACTCATTATTGTTAATGGTCATTGACAAGTCATCACTTACGTATTAATGTTGTAATTGAATGATCGAGGTAAAACCATGTATAAATACCCCCTAGTTTTACTTAGAAGAGTTGTTATAATGGTAGTTTTATAATTGTAACCTTGAGCTTAGTCATGATGTTGATGTGTATTAAGACATATGCATGGTGATCATTGGTATGTAATAAGATGGAATAATTATGCTACTAAAATACCTCTTGTAAACTTGTTGTGAAACTAATGGTACCACTACTCTTTTTCTATATTTTCACCTGTCTCTTTTCCTGTGATAATTAACTTTAATATGATGTCTTTGATTAGAAATAAGTGCTCATTCAATTACCCTAGTATAGAGAGCCCAATATATACACCATCGTGTGATAAAACTAATGAGAATCAATCTTAAGCTATTTAATTTGGGTGAGTGCAGGAGGCCATTTCTCACATGATATGCCAATGCAATAGCTAGTTGGACTTCTTATTCTCTTTAGGTGCACAACCAAGAAAAGTATTGCTAAACTAAATCAAAAGACACTAACATTTTATTTCAATTGTAAGGACCCATGTTACTAGTTAGCACGATGGTATGAAAATGGTCAAGTGAACTTTTTTGAGAATATTGAGTAATAGATTGGTAAAATAGAAGAAAAAATTGTGCTCCAATACCTTGAACCAAAATATTTTGCATGTACATGGGTAGATAAACATCTATATGATTCTATATATGAAGCACTATTTGTATAATTGCCCTGTACTTACATGCTTGGCTTTCAACGTATACACAAAACCATTCAAGATATTATGAGCAAAAGGTTTCTTGATCGATAGAGCATCAAATATCCTTGGCCAAGTTGGAAACTACTTGAACATGCATAGTAGATATCTAGTGGAAAATAATGCTTAACATTTATATTTAGAATATGTGGTCTATACATGTTCTTTCTCAGAAGAAGCATAGTTCATATTCTTAAGAGAGCTGAATGAAAGGTATATAAAATAATTCCATTTAGAGATTAAAAAGCTTATGGTTGAATTTGGGCTTGAACACTTTTGTACGGACAACTAAACTCTCTTATGAATGAGCAACACAAATAGTGGTAAAATGGAGGGGTATGAATTGATATGATATTTAAAGTTTAACATGGAAGTCAGGCAACAGGGAATGTGTAATCAAAAGTATGATGAGGCCAGACGCATGCCTATGAGAGGCAACAATATAAGGGGTCAATGGGAGGATAATAAAAGTGTCATGAGAATCCACATGAGAATGAAAATACATAATGAGTACCCCCTAATCACAAGTTCATACCCTTCAATAGTGCATGTATATACACATAATATTTTCAAACTTTATCAATTACTAATGCTTTCTATCTTGCAGGAACCCATCAAGTCTTAATCTATCTGATTGCATATCTTAAGGGGTGTACTGATAAATGGGTGGGCAGACCATTGGTGATTCATAGGATTGTTATCCCTTACTACCACTTTTTATCAATCCAACCATCTCCTAAAAACATTCCCCTAAGATTTGCCTCTTATCTTGCACCTTCCTTTAGTCATTTTCCACCTTCATTAGCCTAAAATCCTTTTTGATATTTTATGTTACACTATTGGCCCCATAGACATTGTACTCTAATTGATAAAACTTATGTAAGGACTACGTCAGCCCCTGGCTAACCTAGACCAAGACCTAATTTATTTTTGTCAATAATGATACAATGTCGATTGGGTCAACCTTATCAGCCTAAACGTTTGGAAAGGACTAGGGTTAGATCCATGTATATAAACACACTCATTTTTCCTTTCTTAGATAGATAGAAAGAATTAACTATTCATTTGCACTTATTTACAATTTTCTCTTTTGTCATTCTACTTGAGGAATCATAGCTTAGGGTTTATACTTGGAGAAGAATCTTGTATTATGGAAAAGTCTTGGATTATTTGGCCTTTATTAGTGATCCTCACAAACCAAAATAACCTCTTACAAAGCACCTTTGGCCAAGGGAGATATTAAATCTTGATGGGTTCATTTTTAAGGTAAGTATCTCTAACTTTGCTCCTCTCTTTTAATAGATAGAAGTAGAATAAGTAATGGATTTTAAATATATTGGTCTCTCCATGCATTTGGGTTTTACCTATACATGAATTAATTAGGATTATCTTATGCATGTTTAATTTTATGTTCCCCAGTTTGTGTCACAAGTTTTAGTAAGCACTACATTAGACTTCTACCTTATTTATTATTAGTTTAGTGAATATGAAAACATAGGACCTAGTTAGGGTTATTGCATAGTTTTGCTTGACTAGAGGCTTTGGAAGCCTCCTTAGTGATATTATTATGGAAAAATATTCCTTGGATAAAGAAAATGGATCCATATTGGTCATGATTCCAAATATTTAATGTGTTAACAATTAGAAGTGTAATAGGATTTATCTTCTGTGAGCTAGAATTGATTTATAGATTAGTTGTTTTTTCCTTTATATACATTCTGGTGAACCCAAAGTGAATCTAAACCTTGAATTTTTTTATTTCACTCCATAATTTCTATCATTTTATTACATTTTTCCATATTTTTATTACTATAGCAAACCAGTCGATATAGTTCTAACTGTATGTGCACATGTTTAACACACAGTCACTTCAAAATACATTTGTTTTATCTATGCAGGTCTTCATCAACTACAATTTATTAGATTAAAACATTCAACACATTACTCTTCTTTAGTTCCAAATTAGCATACACTTTTGAATATGTTGACTCTATCTACTGATTCTTTCTACCAGCATAAAGGTCAATGAACACTGTCAAACAGGTCGACCTTGTTCCTTATTCTTCTTCAGCATATAGGGTTATGAAGAACTCTATTAAACTGGTTGCCTCATTTTGCATAATTTAAAAAAACTAATAAGGCATTAAAACATAAATTTTTTAAACCCACCAAGGTTCCTTCCTTTCCTCTCTCTATCATTTATGTACTTCTTTTAGTTTTATTTTTCATGAGTTAGCAATCTTCAAAACTGTAACCCTATAGCTAATTAGGTCGACCTAGTCGACCTAATTCTATAATCTGTCTTATGTTTGAGAGACATAGTCGACCTATTTGAATTTTTTCCTATATACCATAATTTTATAGAATAATAGTGACCTAGTCAACTTTTTTTTGTACTATTTACATATAGTGTCACCTGAACTGACTCTATATAATTTTTAATCGAGGAATTAGCATTTATTTTCTAGTAATTATTTTACAATTTCTTTTTAGTTGTTTCCATGCTTAGAGTAACTCACATATTATAAATAATTATTTTTTCAAATTACCATTTTAGTTACACTATTTTACTCTTTTGTACACACTACCAAATCACTTAACATCAAAATGCATTTAAACAGTTATCTTCCCAAGGCCTACTTACTTGGATTTCATCACCAAGGGGGAAGCCAAATTAATTTTTTGGCCAAGTATAAATATGTGGTTAATGGTATATATTTTTGAATCACCCAACCTTATTATCATTACAAGATTATGAAGTGAGGGGGTAGACCCAAATACCAAGCCAATACAAAGCACTATTAGCCCAAACATCCTAAAACCAAGTTTAGACTACTTTATAGTTCCCTATTTCAACTAACTCTCCTATCACATTAAAAATAAAAAATTTCTAATAATATAATAACACTTAGGGTGACCACTTAGTTATCATTTACTTTTTAGTTGATTTCTTGCTCTATGATCATTGTGTGTTGTATTGAAAAATTTGCATTGGCCAGCATTGGTGTAAGGTTTGAGTTGTGTACCCCAATTAGATCAATCATATTGATCCAATTATTTGAGTGTTTGATTTAATTATTGCTTCCAATTATCTTGCAAAAAAATTCCCCTATTTCCAAACACTGTCATCATGGTCGATACAATCTCTTATAGACTATGTTTTACCTTGCTACAACCAATACATAGTCAACCTGCATGACTATGTCTTCTTATTCATCCATTTAGTTATTTGTTTAGTAGTACATAATTAAACTAAATGATTGTGTATCCTTATAAACCTACTTCCCCTCCCTATTTATAATACACAATTGACCTAAATGATTATGTATTCTTATCTACCTATTGGGTTATAACACACAGTCGACTAATTTGACTTTATATCCTATTTGCTGACATTATCCTTACATCATTTTTTACTTATTAACCTTTATCTCTCATCATGAACTTCCAATTTGAGGACAACATGGAGTTGAACTAAACATATATTATGAGATTTACCAATCCCAATAGGTTTTCCCATAAGAAACTATGGCTCTTACTTTAGATGAAAGTAATGGGTATGTGGCCACTCGTACTATAACTTATGGGAATCCTCATGTGGCTTCAGTTCAAACCCTCTATTATTCTTATAAGATCATCCTAAATTTGAGTATAATCCACAATTGCCTTTCTTCATTAATGAATTTCCTTAATATCGAGGAAAATACCCCTCCACTATTTATGACCTTATGATAATTAGTCAAGAAGAAGAACCCCATTCACCCTCCCCCACATTCTCACACAAATTTAGGGGAATAGCTTATTTACCTCTCAACCTCTTCCTTCTCTTTTGACCCCTTCTCATAATATGACCTTTTCTTCTTTAATTTCTTCTACCTCCATAACAAGTATCTCTACTAGCAAGGTAGGTTCAAGATCTAGTGGACCTCTTCCAAGACCATCTCTTCTCAATTCCCCCACTAGTGCATCATTTTCTACCCATGGTATTCATATCACTAGTGCTTCCTATTCTTCTAATCCTTCTACTAGCGCATCTTTTGAAACACATGCTAATCATGCTACTAGTGCCTCTTTTTTTAATAATACCTTTCATGTCACTAATATGACACATGTCAATAATCATAGTGGTACCCAAGACACTAATACCAATGCTAATTCTTCGTATGTTGCATAAAATATCACTCAAACCCATCAAATTTTGTTGCAAATTCTTAACCAAATGAATGCTTTCCAAGCTAACAATTCCCACCAAATGATGCAAATGTAGAATCACCTTATTTATTTCCAAAATCAACCTTAGTTACACTAGGAACACAAAACTAAAATTCCCCCCTACCCCCTTAGGGATTCCCATGACAACCTTATTCTTCACCCACCTCTTGTAACAAAATGATTAAACATATTCAAAATAAACCTATTACACCTCAAATTTCCAATATCCATATAGGAGGTATCACCCTTACCATTAGGTACAATGAATCGATTGATCCTACCTTACACTTAAAAACATTTAAAAATATATACAAAGATTGGGTCAAATCAAAAACTTTTGACACTACAAATCTTAGTGAAAACTTTATCTAGAGATGCTATATATTGGTATAACCAATTCCAATCTCATTCCATCACTATTTTGGAAGATCTAGTTAACGCTCTAGTATAAGAATTTTAAACTAGTGACTTTCTTGAAAATACCTTGGCTCATTTTATTAATTGTAAGCAAATTGAGACAGAAACCACACAAAATTTAATTAAATTATTGAATACCTTGTCTAATAGGTGTGAACACATGGCAGATGATAACCTCTTTCATCTATTCACCAAATCTCTCTATCCTAAGTTGTAGTATTGGGTCCTGATTCTCTCTCCATGTACTTTGGAAGAGGCCTTCAACCAAGCCAAGTGCCAAGATTTTCTCATGCATCAGTTTAAGCGATCCCAACCTCCTATGAGAACTCACATGCTCATCAAAAAAAATCATCATGCCACTAATGATGGTGTCACTGATTCTTATGATACCATTCATAATATTCAAGCGATTACTCCTGAACTTGCTCCAGAGCAAACTCTGCCTTTGAACCACATCCTTAATCCTCACTTTTATCCAATAAGCAACATCAATGTTCATAAGCCATTATCCTTAGTATAACTCTAAAAGCATATACCAAGGTCTCTTCCATGATATTTTGATCGCACCCACCTATGAAATCATGGTACAGTTCAAATAAATTCTATTGGTTTCATGCTAGTAGGGGTCACTCTCATGAGACTCATAGGCAATTATATAAATTAGATATGGATTTATTCTTTAGTCCAAAACTTGGCCATAATTCCCTCATTCATAAATGTCAATAATTCTATCATGGCCTTCAAATCTCACAAAATTCAAAGGAAAAAATCAAGATTTGAACCAGGCTAATGCTCATCTAGCCATTTACAAAGATCCTCTTCCAAACCATCAAGACAATAATGATAATACTACTCCTTCCACCAATAATGTTGATAGTCTTATAGACCCAACTCCCAAAGAGAATGTGGTCAGCATGACTAATATGCAAAGGGTAGTTACCTTCATTGACTCTTATCCTACCCACACACCAATCATATCACACTTGTTGTGTTAACCAAGATTCTTCCCTAACTCACCTAACAGAGTTAGGGAAAGAGGATGTTATCTATTTAAATTAACCAATTCCAATACCTCCATTGGATAAAACCTCTCATACCATTTCTACAATTTATCCAACCTCTTTACCCATTACTAATAATACTCAACCTTATAATACAACTTCCTCAAATATATCACAACATAAACCTACATCAACTACCTCATCCTCTCACAATAATTAACCAATTTGTCCCCCTATCAAACCTCCTACATCTTATCAACACAAATTTACTCCTTCTAAGGAAATCCTCTAACATTATGACCCTCTATCCATCAGTCCCCTCATGGGTTATGATGAATGGGATCCTATCATGAAGCTTACTAATCTCCCATCTCAAATCCCCTATCTTGAACTCATGCGCAACTACCTTATGTAATTACTATTCAAAATGAACATCCTCCATCCTCCCTTACCAAGATGTGAAGCTACCTTATCTGGGTTAGAAGATATCATCTTAAAACAATGCAAAGATATGTCTATACACATTGACAAAATAGTGGACACTTCTCTCTCCTTCAAATTCCTTATTATTTCTATGATTTTAGATGAGATTTTGCTTCATGTAGATGATATTAGCCTGTTTATAAGCATCCAAATAGATGACATCAAAATCAATCATGCCTTGATTGACGAGGGTTTTAGTACTTATGTTGTCTCCCTCAACTTCATTAAAACCCTTAGATACTCTGAATGTAATCTTAAGTCCACATGCATCACATGGCAAGGCTATGATTGAAGGCAAATGCCCCCCTTAGGTTGTGTGTGGCTCCCTATCACCATCCCACCTATCATTATTCGAGTGAAGCTTATGATATTTAATTTTCCTCTTTCCTATAATATCTTACTTGGCAGGACATGGACTCATCGCATGAGGGCTATCTCCTCTTCTGCCTGCTAATGCATCAAGTTCCCTCACAATGGTGAAATCTATAAGATTCAAGGTGACACTAACCATTAGAATTTTGAACAATTCCAAGACCATGGTGTATTAAAAATTCCAACCCTTGAACCCTTTCCAAGTGTTCCATTCCAAGAATATCAACATTTTAATTTCCATGCCAACACTATACAAGGTTTTTAAGGTCACCCTGTATTCATCAGGAATATACCACATAACCTCTTAGATTATGATGATGATGAGCCCAATAAGATCAACCTTAAGATACAAACTTCTGATCTCTCTCCTCATCTCATTTCTCATCTTCCACCCTCTCTAAATCTGCATTCCCATCAACCACTTAGTGATGATATACATGTAGTCTTAATTAAGACTCAACACTCTGCTCATTATGCCACCTATGATGAGAAGGTCATGCCTACTTGCACAATTAATCTTCATACACCCGACTGTGATGATGGTCATACCTTAGATGATCCATTTATAGGTCTTGTTTAGGTTTAAGATGTTGAGATCCTTCATTATCATTTTTCTTTGTTTTAGTCTTTATTTTTGTCATATCACATTTTGTCTTATATAGTTCATAATTTTAGCATTATTCATCTTGTTCTTAGGGTAGAGATGGTAAATTCACATGACACACCTCTATTTTCCAAAGAACCTCTTAGGATCATGATAATAGATCATGTTATGACTGGTCCCTATCACTTTATTAGATACTAGGATCCCTATAACTGGATTTCCTTTGAGATGCTTGATACTATCCTTAAACCCTCTATGTATCATGATATTCCCTCTATAGATCCTAGTCTAAATCTTATTCCCACTTTAGGTGAGTTTCTTCCTACTTATGATTCTACTTCTCCTTCAGTGTATCCTCATCCAATATCTCCACCAACCCTACCTCCCCTTGGTGATGGCCTATTTATTTTACTGTAGCTTGATCCTCTGCCTACTCAATAGACCAATCAACCATAGTATGAAATTCATAGGGTTCATGTTATTAGAATAGATATTATAAATTATCCCAGGCTTCCCTAGATTCTACTTTCACTCCCTCCATTAGTATACCCATAAAGTGTACTAATAGTCATATATATTACTTCCATGGCAAATATAATCATTCCTCCACTCATTGTCGATAGCTTTGAAAATAAATAGATACCTTGCATCTTACTATTAATTATCCTTCACACAAGGCTATACTTCCCCTCAAGTTATTACCTAGGTATATTCACAAATATAGAGAGTTATATTATCTATGGCACCAATGTGGTACCCATTGTATGCAATCAAAATTACATGGTGCACATGAATCAATCCTAGATTGAATAAGATAGATCACACCTACACTTTTGATTGGGGCACACACTTTTTAAGTGGGAGCATGACCAATATGAGGATCCACTAGATCTGATTAGGGGATCACTTGTATCATCGATCACAACACATCATGTTAGGCAGGGTTCCAAATCCTATAGTCTAACATAATCAAACTTCAACCCTAAAAGAGTCATATGGTTTATATATTCACTTATGATGATTAAAAAAAAAGTAAAATAATCTAATAACAAGAAATTTAAACTAATCGAGTGCTCACCAAAACTTGTAGCACAAAGTAAGGGGTTAAATGCAAAGCAATCAAATACATGTATAGAGAACTTCAAATAAAGTAAGTATGAGAAACACCCTAATATATGGAATATGACGAGTAATATTATTCGAGCCAAAACTTATGCTACTTATATTTACTAAAAGAGAGGAGGACAAAGTTAGAATATACTTAATTGAATGTGAACCCATCGTGACTCAATCTCTCCCTTAGCCAATGGGGATTCACAAGAGGTTGTTGTGGTTCATAAAGATCAATTTGTTAGGCCAAAGCATCCAATACATATCCACAAGACTAAGATTATTCAAATAATAAACTTAAGCTGAGACTCCTCAAGTAGAATAGTGGAAGAGCAGATTGTGAAGAAGCACGAGCAAATAATAACTCCTAATTGCATTCATATAGAAATGACTAAAATGACCTTGAATATATAGGAGTATCTGACTCAAAAATCACTCAAACATGTTGGATATGCTTGGTCGATCGAGTTGACCTAGCACATTATCGAGATAATACCTAAAATTTGTGCTAAGTTGACCAAATGGAAACTAGGCCTAAAGAGCTAAAGTGACCCCAGACTATGTTAGGTTGACTAGGTTGACCTAGCTTATTAAACAAGTAAAATGGGTAATAAGTAAGGGAAAGAAGGATAGATAGAGGAAAATACTAGAGGAATGTGAAAAGAAGGAGAGATAGCTTAAGGAAAGGTTTTAGGAACTAAATGGATATGTAATAATATGGCAATAAGGGACAACAATCTTGAGAAGCACCAAAGGTCTACCTACCCATTTCTTAATGCACCCCTTAAGGCATGCACTTAGAGAGATTGAGTCATAATGGGTTTTTTCAAGATGTAAAGCATCAGTAATTGATAAAAGTGTGAAACTATTATGTGTATACATATGCCCCACTCGAAGCTCATCACGTGTCATTAAGGTGTAATAAGGGATGGTGTTTCGAGAAAGAACATAAGGACACACACAATATTGATGCTAAAAAAATTGTAGTATTTTAAAAATAAAAAAATAACTAAAAGCAAATGACAAAAATGAAACTAACTAAAAAGTAAATGACGCGTACCTTGACTTCTTTTATCATGGGATGTTTGTTAGTTGTGTTTTAATTTTGATTATGGAGGGTGTAGAGACTGCTTTAGACAAAACCATGAATACAAAACTAAGGATAAAAAAAACAAATGCAAGAAAAGCTAAGATAACTGGTGCTATGTGGATAGGATGTACTTGGGAATTTGGCAAGCTAGGTGACAAGTGCTATGTTAGACCAAATGAGCAAGTCAAATAAGAGTAAATTGGGTAACCAAAAATCCAAGGCTACTAAAGACCGAAAAACTCAAACAAGTAAACCTCAAGTAAGAAAACTCAAATTCACTAAATCAAATAAAGGATACATGTCAAATAAGATGGTAAAAAGAGGATTCAAAAAGAAAAAAGGTAAAACAACATTGATGAGTGAGTAGTAACAATCCACATCTCAATCATCAATGGAAAAAGGGGATGCATAAAAGGGAAAACAACATGGTTGGGTGAGTAGTAACAATCCACATCTCACACAATAATGGAAAAAGGGTGCGAACTTAGGTGTCTACAATAGTAGAACAACAAAATCAAGATAAATGGGAAAAGGAAATAAAAGTAGTTTTAGTAAATATATAGAACATGATGAAAATGATCCATAGTTTCTAAAACATGTTATTTTGCATCTAAAGATAGATAAAAATGAAATAAACTAGTGTTATCATGTTTTTAAGAAATGAAGAAAAAAATTAAAAAATAGGGAAAGTAGATTTGGAATCATAATTTGTCTATCAAGGGGGGAAATGAAATGGGGTGAAGGGGAGAATGAAGGAAAAACCAAGGTAGAGGAACTCTTTATCAAAGTCAAGACACTCAAATTTAGTTTGTCAAAATAAGAGGAATGTTGACCTTAAGGACTCTAAAGAACTTCTCTTAGCTACACAAGTCTTAGGTCAACAAATGGAGTATATAGATCATCCCATGAAGGCTATATACATGAAAATTAAAATGGATCTACCTTCCCATGATGTGTTCCCTACTCCTCAAGATCGCTTACAGAGCTGTTAGTCTACTACAAATATTGGGTACTTGCGTGAGAAAGTAGAAAGCATTATAGATTTTTTTTTGAGATCCCCTATTCCAATCTACTGGTCTACTGCATCTCAAAGGACTTTGGCTCTATGTGAAGCTGATTGTGGAGTTTGAGCTTTGATTGGAGATAGGAGATGTGTTTTTAATCACATATTTTGGTGTGATTAGACTTTTAAGATTTGTATCCTTCCTTTTAGATATCATTGCCTTTTGTTTTCAAATGATTGGCTTTTAACTTTCTTTTTAATTTTTAAAAAAATTCCTCTTCCATACAAATTTGGAAGACCAAACATAGGTGCTAGAGATTACTTTCATTTGAAAACTTTGGGATAAGGTTGCTAAGAGAAAGAAAATCAAAGAACATGGGGTCTAAGAGTCTTGAAAATCAAGGTGAAAAAAAGTGTTATCTTGACTTCGACCTTATTTTATCCAAATGTGGAGGCGAAAGAAAGGGGCAAAAAAGAGGAAAATGACACATGTAACAAATTTGAATTTCTTCAAATTGAAAAAACATTGACAAAGTGAAAAAAGGAATACAATGATAGCAAAGGTGTGATTCATCATCATAAGACTGTGAGAAGTGAAGGAAAGCATGCTAACATAGATTGTTTACAGATTCCATCTAGCAAAAGAAGCAAAAGCTAATGTCTAAATAACAAGGATCATAAAGAACATGAAAAGAAAGGTAATTTTCTAAGAAAGGCCAAGTTTTATCCATGGTCTTCCCAAGAAACTCACAAAAAGAAAACCCAAGGGTTGCCAATAAGCAAAAAGTGAGGGAGCCTTTATATAAATCACCTCACAAAGAAAGACCCAAAGGATGCCAAAATAACATTAGAAAGAACCAAAAGAATGAAAAGGCATAAATGAGAAATAAAAAGAATGGTCATTTTATGAGGAGGGTTAGGATTTATCCACAGTCTTACCAAGAAAATCATCAAAGAAAAGCCCAAGAGGATGCCAAAATAACATTAGCAAGCAAAAGGAGAATGAAAAGATAAGTGACGAATACTATGGTACATCAAGAAACTAAAAGACCCAAAGGGAGGACTAAAGGTTTGAAAAGGAAGGAAACTACTGCATAGGGAGAGACCCATGCTAAAGTAACCTAAAAAAATATGCTAGATAGATATATAGTGAAAGCATGATAAGATGGGAAATGATTAAGAAAATTATTTCTTAAGGAATTGAGTATTGGTGGGCTATTTGAAAACATGGCCTTCATTGGTTTGAAGGTGATATGTACTTGGTCTAAGAAAATCTTTAACTAAATAAGGACCGCACCATTTTTGGGTGTACTTACCTTATTTTTCATAGGTTTAATCTAATTTAAGGATAAAATCACCAACATTAAATGTTTAGTTTTTAACACGTGTGTTATGTTGTCTGGCAATGCAAGCCTTATATTGGTGATTGTGATGCAAGGAAAAAAGATGATGTTTATCAAGTAGATGAAGGGCATGAAGTTGAGCCTCACATAATTATTCATTGAGAATGATGCCATGAAGAGATATGCAAAGAGAAGGAAGCTCAATTTCAAGAGGAAGAACTGACTTAGAATCATAGACTAGAGAGAATAGAGTTTCCCCAGTGATAGTACAAATACTAGTCTGATAAGCCTAAAGTGTAGGATAAAGATGAAGATACCAATCCATGCGGGTTTCATTAATTTTATATTTTGAAGAATTTTATTGAGAATTTTGTTGGTGGCCTCAACTTGACCATTGCATTGTGGATGATAAGGAGTGCAAAACTTGTGATTGATTTTGAATTTGGTGCAAAGTTGTTTAACATGCTTATTTTTGAAATTACCACCATTATCAGAAATGATGGTGTGAGGAAAACCAAAGTGAAAAATAATTTGGCTAAGAATGAATTTAGATATAGTAGGATTGGTAACATTAACAAGGGGCATAGCTTTAACCCACTTGGTAAAGCACGTGGTGGCAGTGATGATGAAGACATGACCATTTTGGGAATGAGGAAGCTAATGAGATCGAATCCCCATATGGAAAATGGCCAAGGAGATTCAATAACTTAAAGTTTGACTAGTGGAAAATGAATGAGGTCATCATGAAGTTGACAAGGATTACACTTTTTAGTATATTCAATAGCATCCTTTTCTAGATTAGGCCAATAGTAACCCATATATAGGCATTTATGGGTTGTAGCATGTTTGCTACAATGACCACTACAAATGCCCCCATGTGATTGCTCAAGTAGAGGAGGAACATCATCTTGCATGACACAATAGAGCAAAGTACCTTTGACATTACAATAATAAAGGATGTTATGTCTAAATACATACTTGAAAGCTTATTTGTGAAGATGCATTTTTTCATGAGAATCCAAGTTAGGAGGATAAGTTTGATGTTCTAAGAATTGATGATGTCTTGATACCATGAACATTATCGGATGGTGATAGCCTTGATGTGGTAGATAGGGGAATTTGAAGGGTTAGTAGATGATGGAGATTTGATTATTTATATGATAAAATAAAGATAAAAAGGAACTTGATGTGGATGAAAGAGAGAAGTTAAAGAGGCAAGAGAATCAACAATGGAATTTGGTCTCTCAGAATAGGTTCAATTGTAAAAGGGGTAAAATCCTTGGTAAGAGTGGTTGCAATTTGATGATAGGTAATAATATTTTTAATTTTACATTGATAGGTACCACTATCTTGATGGAAAATGAGCTGAGAATCACCCATAACATGAAAATATTGTATGTCTAGATCAAGAGTAGCTCTCATGCCTAATACAAGAGCTTCCTACTCAACCATATTATTGGTGACATCAAAAGTAAAATATAAAGATAAAGGAATTATTTTATAAAGAGTACTAGTGAGAATGTAACCTACCTCAGCTCCTTGAAGGCATTTAGCACCATCAAAATGAAGGGTCCAAATATCCTCATGCAAGTCAATATTGATTTTAGGGAGCTCCTTGATAACTACTTTTGGTTTGGTAGTATCGGAGGGAGTGGAAGGTTCATTAGATTTATTGGCTTCAAGATCAATATTAAAACTATGAAAATAATCTTTAAGATAAATTCCTTGAATAAGACCTTTAATGTAAAGAATATCATCATTAGGAAGGTCATCTTGAAGTGAAGAAGTGGCTGGAATGGGAGTTGTGGCAATTTGGTCAGCTATGACTTGCCCTTTGATAAATTTTTGTGTGACAATGTTAAGATCAAATTCTATAAGTAAAATCATCCACTTGCTAATTCTATCTCCTGGAATAAATGCTTTGGAGAAGAAGTGATGAAGGGGGTTAGATGAACAATGACATAGGTGGTTTGGTAAAACATGTAGTGATGAATCTTTTCAGCTGCAAAATAGATGGTGAGGTAATAATGCTTAACTTTAGTATAACATGTTTCATAATCAATGAGGCCATGGCTAATGTAATAGATGGAATACTCCTTACCTATATCAGCTTCTTGGGCAAGCATTGCTCCAACTGAAATAGGTGTGGAAGAAGTATAAAGAATCAAGGGTTGATCATTAGAAGGAGGATGAAGAATAGGTGGATGAAGCAATGACTCTTTCATGTTGTCAAATGCTTTTTTACATGGATCCATCCATTCCAAAGCTATACCTTTCTTGAGAATAGAATTGATAGAGTGAATTTGATAAGCCATCTCAAGAACAAATCATCTAATTGCCCCAAGCTTGTCTAAATAGGTATGAATGTCAAGAATAGAATGAGAGATGGGCATATGTTGATAATAACATTAATCTTGGTTAGAACAACATCAATGCCATGGAGAGAGACTAATAATTCTAACAATTTTCCAGATGTAAATCTAAATACACATTTAAAAGGATTAACTCTAACTTTATATTTGATGAGAAGATCAAAGATGATGGCAAGATCAGAAAGATGATTTGTATGATGCTTGGATTTAGAGATAAGACCATCCACATATGTTTCAACAATGTTATAGATGAGATCATGAAAGATATGAGTCATAGCATGTTGTTAAGTAGCTCCATCATTTTTGAGACTGAATGGCATTTTAATGTAACAATAGACACCCTATTCCATGGTGAATGAAGTCTTATGTTGGTCCTCGAGAGCTATATGAATCTGATTGTATCCTAAAAAACCATCCATAAGAAATAACATTTCATATCCAACTGTGGAATCAAAAATAGCATCTATTGAAGGTAAAATAAAGTTATCTTTAGGACAAGTAAGATTAAGATTGCAAAAAACAATGAAAATATGAATTGCCATTGTGACCTTTAGAACAGGAACAATATTAGAAACCCATTCAGAATAATCCACAGGTTTAATAAATGTAACATTAAGAAGTTTGATAATTTCTTTATGGCATAAGTTGCTAACTTTAATAAGAAACTTGCATTGCTTCTGATATATAGATTTCACATCAAAATAGGTAATGATGCTATGGACCGGTATGCTAGGGTCAATGCTAAGAATAATTTTCTTGGTAAGACCATGTGAATGCCTCTTGATACTAATTGAAAAATAGGATGAAATTATCATTTTCAGAAGGTGAAAGTTCTTTGAAAACTATTATTGGTTGAGGACAAGATGGAGTACCATAGTTGATACAAGTTGTTTATTTAATAAACATGTCATTACCATCTTGAAAGTGGTATGGTGCATTGGCTAAAGATGAAATTGGATTAGATTTAGGATCAATGCTAGCGATAAAGTCAATAAAGTAAAGAGTTTTATTTTTAAAATTTCCAAATTTATGATGTTGTTGTGGGATTTGTGTTTCTCGAGCATAAAGCAACTCCAAAATAGGTTCATCACTAGGGAAGGTAGGAAGAGAACCATAATATTCCACATCTACTTCTATATCTAAAATTTGATTACCATGTTGATCATATTTAGAATGTATTCGATGGACATTGGTTGCCTTGACATCAAGTGTGATTTTAAGAGTAGAATAAAGAGATGGAGTAGAATAGGTCGATGGAGAGATGATGGGAGAAGCATTAGATTCAATTAGAGAATCTAAAAGAGGTAAAGAAGATGAAAGCACTTCCAAAGGTTTAGAAGGCATGATTTTCTCTACCACCCAAGGAAAATCAATAAGACAAAGGTTGATAGGAGGTACATAACCCTTAGGTTCTAAGTTATGACCTAAAAAAATGGTATGTACATCCTAGTTGAAATAATGAATTTGAGCTAAGTTCTTTTGATAATGTAAGTCATCCAAGTCTCTAGATTGAGCTTGTGCCATGATATAATTATCATTATATGTGGGAGAAATTGTGCATGCTTAGGATTTGGGAGGATTTTCAAATTGTGAAATCCTAAGATTACTAAATGTTTGAGGAGTCATGATGAGAGGATATTGAAATAACTTAGCCACTCCAAATTCATTGCAAGCAAAATCATCTTCTAGTAAAGATGGGTCCTGAGCAATGCATGGAGGGGGAAAAATTGGTAATCTCATCCATGATAGGAATGGTATGATCTCTGGGTAAGAGGGAAGGTGGAAGCCATTCCAAAATATATGGAGATAATTTCTTAGTGTTGCAAGTGTCTTTTAATTCATTGGGCTCATCGTAGTCATAATTTGTAAGAGTAACTTGTAAATCAAGATTCATATTGATGAACTCAGGCAAAGGAGCACTATTGATTTTAGGAATCATGAGAACATGATATTATGATTTAAGATTAGGAAATTGGATACTCCATAGGTTGGGATCGGCTTCATGCTTATAACATTTTCCATTGTGTACAAATTTAATGCATTGACTACCGAAAGAAGTAATGGACTTCATTCAATGAGTCCATAGATGATTGAGGAGTATGTTATAGGATAAAGGAAGATCAAGAACCATAAGTTTGGTTCACATGGTCTTAGGACCAATGGTTAAAGGAAGCCATATACAACCAAGTGGCTTTTGATTATTCTTATCAAAATTGTGACAAGTAAGACAGGTTTGTTTAAGATGACTTTTGTTATAACCAAGGTGTTGTAAAAGCCATAAATATGTCACATTAATAATAGAACCTTCATCAACAAGAAATTTTAAAATAAGGGTGGCATTAATGGCTATCTTGATGAAAAGAGGTAGATCATTGGTATGAAAGAGGATTTCATCATTAATCATGTCCTCTTTAAGGAATTCAATAGAAGATTTGGAAGGACACATAGACTCAATGGTATTAATGTTTGTTGGTTGAGAATCAATAGAAGGTGGTTTTTCATCTAAATAAGATGTGTATTAAATCTCTTGTAGTTGTTGCATAAGGAATTTATGATGATAAGGTGAAGTGAGAACCAACTCCATGAGAGGAATTTTACATGGCATAGAGTTAAATTCTTCTAGTAAATTCCAATGAGATGTAGAAGAGGAGCCACGAGGTTTAGAAGAAGGCAAATTAGGCTTTGGAGGAATAGATGTGGTTGGAGGATCAAAATGAGGAAGTTATTTCTTAGGTACTTCTGAATCAATATTGATAGTGGTAGTATCTTTAAGCAATTGTTCTTCCAAATAAAGTTTTTTAGGCTTGGTCACAAGATCTTTATGTGTTGGCTTCCTACGATAATTAATCTTATCCATATTGACATATTGAGAGTTGTTAAGGTATTGATCATAATCAATGCCAATTACACAAACATCCTTAAAAGTTGGTTGATTATGGGAAGAAGATTTTTTATTATTATTAAATGTAGAGGCTTTAGAGGGTTGTCATTTAAAAAAAAAACATTAGTGTATTCTTGACGATGGTGCTTAAACATGGTTTCATGGTCGAATGAATCATCGATCATGTATGAAATAAAACATTTAGCAAGCCCTCTACAAGACTCATGAGAATGACCAACATCAACATGAAACCAAGAAAAGATATTGGGATCATACCATTTAGGAGGAGCATTAGGATATATGAAAGGTTTAGAAAGATAAAAATTGTCTCTTTTGATGAACCAAAAGAGGCATGTGAGACAATGAATGAACATAATTTTTGTCAACACCAAGTTTGGTTTGAGAAGTATTACTAGTGATATCATTAGATGTTTGGAAAGATCCTTTAAGGATTTTAGAATTAGTTTCAAATTTATTCATAAGAAAATCTTGTCGTTTAGCTTGGTCAAGAGCTTCATTAAGAGTTTGAGGAGTAAAGGTTTGAACCTTGTATTAAAGAGTGTGGGTTAAAGCTATGATAAAGAGTTTGAATAGGTTATCATCAAGCATAGTATGATCAAATTTGTGAGCTAAGTATTTCCATATTTTAATAAAGTCATGAGCTGATTCATTAGGATATTGTTTAGCATTTATGAAATGGCTAAGATGTTTTCAAGAAGATCATTATTTTGAAACTCTTTAACTAAAGGATTGACCAAATATTCAATTTGCCAAATAGAATGTTGAGGTAATTGATTATACCATTCTAATACATCACCAATGAAGGTTTTTACTAAGAGTTTATTAGTGGAAAATGTATTAGTTTGGATCCACTCTTTGTAGAGATTACCAAAGGCTTTATGAAATGAGGCAGGGTCTTTAGTCCCATCATATTTAATAGTTGGTGATATGTTACCAATGTCAATAGATACAATGAAGGGAGATAAAGGCTCATTTTGTATAGTTTGAAGCATTTTTTCATTATTGGTTAAGGAATAATGTTACATGAGGCATCTCTAAGAGGTGGAAGAATGTAATAAGGATTAGCTTGAGGATTCATGATTGAAGGTTAATTAGACACATTGATCAAATGTTGTTGAAGTTGCATCATTTGATTGGTATTAGAGTTTTGCATAATGTTCATTTGTTGAATCACTTGGGCTAATAATTGATTTGTATCAGGTGGTGGGTTGGTGTTGGAAGGAACATTTCCCACATTGGTGTTACAGGGTATATTAGAAGAAAAGTTATTAGTGAGATTATTAAATAAATTTGAGTCAATCACTCCCACATTAGTTTGAATATTTTGAGAAGGTTCTTGATAGGTGCATACAGGATTGAACCCATCAACCTCATCTCAAGGTGTTATTTGTACCATGTTGCAATTTGTAGATGGAAGAGAAGAGGTGTCCCAAGAGTGATGGTACTCTTGGGAGGTAAAGAAAAGGAGAAATGAACACCCCATATAGGATCTAAATTGATTAAGACTATCCAAAAATATTTGATAGGGGACCTCATTTTAATCAAAGAGAAATGAATAAGATGTAGATCAAAAAGGATGAAGAACCAAGTTGAAAAGCAGGGGAAGTAGAAAACAAAGATAGGTCAACCAGGTTAACCTAGTAGAAAATTTTGACCTGTAGATTGTGCTAGGTCAACCAGGTTAACCTAATGCATTGAATAGAAGTAGCAAAAATAGTCTGGGATAGTGCAAAGTCAAGTTGGTCAATATAACACAATAGATAGGGAAAGGGAAAGGATTTTTAATAAGATTAAAAATGAAATAAGGTATGGATATAGCTATTATACAAAAGTATACACTAAAATGAAATACATAGTCAATTGAACTGATGTTGGCCAATCTAATTGGTACATATAAACATATTACAATTTTGAAAGAAAAGTATAGACCAGAGTGAAATAGAGAAAATAAGAACTAACCTTGGTGTTTTGGAGATGGAAAAAAAAAAGATAACTAACTTATAAAATTAGAGAGAACTGATCCAATCTACAAAGCTGGGTCGATCTGGTTGACCAAGTGAGATAGGAACCTGCTTCAAAAGCTAAAAAAGTGTGCTAAGTCAACCTGGTCAACCTAGTAGGCTGAACTAGATGTTTGGAAATGTGTTAAGTTGAGCTAGTCAACCTAGATTACTAGACTACAAATATGGAAGTCTTGAATCTAGAACCTACATTGTGAATCCTGAATAGGAACCTGCTACAAAGTGGCTCTAAATGGGCTAGGTCAACTTGGTCAACCTAGTAGGCTAAACAAAAAGTCTACAAAGTGCTAGAAACCTGTACTAGGTCAAGCTAGCTGATCCAATTGCATGTTCTTACACATAAATAAAAATAGTTGGGTTGACATAATTGAGCCAATAAGTCAAAACATATGATATAAAAGATGACAAAAAGAATAAAATAAGTGAAAGAAACCCTATAAAGGTTTGATTCACGTTGGGTTCACCAGAATGTATGCAATTGAAATTACATGGTATGCATGAATCAATGCTAGATCATATAAGATAGATCACACCTACACTTCCGATTGGGGCACACACTTGTTAAGTGGGAGCATGACCAATATGAGGATCTGCTAGACCCAATTAGGGGATCACTTGTATCATCTATCACAACACATCATGCTAGGCAAGGTTCTAAAGCCTACAGTATAACATAATCACACAACAACCCTAAAAGAGTCATATGGTTTCTATATTCAATTATGATAATAAACAAGAAAGTAAACTAATCTAATAACAAGAAAGTAAACTAATCTAGTGCTCACCAAATATTTTGCCACAAAGTAAGGGGTTATGTAAAGTAATCAAATACATGTATAGGGAACTTGAAATAAAGTAAGTATAAGGAACACCCTAATACATGGAATATGAGGAGGAATTTTATTGAAACCAACACTTATGTTACTTCTATCTAATAAAAGAGAGGGGAGCAAAGTTAGAATATACTTACATGAATGTGAACCCATTGTGACTCAGTCTCTCCCTGGGCTAATGGGGCTTTGTAAGAGGTTGTTATAGTTCATATTATTAGGCCAAAGCATCTAAGACCTATCCATAAGACTACGATTCTCCAAATAAGAAACCTAAGTTAAGACTCATCAAGTAGAATGGTGGAAGAGTAGATTGTGAAGTAGTGCGAGTGAATAATAACTCCTAATTGCATTCATATGGAAATGACCAAAATGACCTTGTATATATAGGATTATTTGACCCAAAAATCACTTGAACATGTCAATTATGCTATGTTAATCGAGTCAACCTAGAATATTATCAGGCTAATGCCTAAATTTTGTGTTAAATCATCTAGATGGAAACAAGGCCTAAAGAGCTAAAATGACCCCAGACTATACTAGGTTGACCTAGCCTATTGAACATGTAAAAAGGGTACTAAGCAAGGGAAAGAAGGATAGAAAGAGGAAAATACTAGAGGAATGTGCAAGAAAGGAGAGATAGCTTAGGGAAAGCTTTTAGGGGTTGAATGGATAGGGAATAATATGGTAATAAGGGAAAATAATCCTATGAAGCACCAAAGGTATATCCACCCCTTTCTCGGTGCACCCCTTAAGGCATGCACATAGAGAGATTGAGTTGTGATGGGTTCTTATAAGATGTAAAGCATCAATAATCGATAAAAGTGTAAAAATATTATGTATACACCCATCACATTGATCATTATCGTATCCTCCATCAACATCTCCAAGATCACCTTATGAACATTCATGTCCTATTATCCCTCTTCCTATAGGTCACCCAAGCAAGAAGGATCCCATTTCTTCCCTTGTGGTTCCTCCACCTGTGGCCCCTTCTTCACCTATGATTCCTCCACTTATGGTTCCTCCACCTACAGATCTTCCTTCACTTATGGTCCCTTCTCCACTGATGACTCCTTTATGTCCCATATATTCCACTCCTATTCCTTCTCCTAAAAATCCTATGAATGATGACCCTCATGAGCATGATCCTTCAGTCATGCATATATTTTATGTCGAGGAGATTTGATGAGAAATATTCTCCTAGATTTCTTTGAAGATCAATGAGACCCTCACTGTAGTTAGAATCCAACTTCATAGATATCTATCAAATGTTATGGGCAATGTTTGTGTATAAATTTACCAGTATTTATGAACATAATATGGTGTTTTTTCTCTTTATTATTCATTTTGTATTAGACATGTGCTTCAAGTTTATATTTATCTACTCTATATCATTTGACACTGTGTCAAATTTTCCTTTACTTATCAATCTTATATGGCTATTTATATTTCACATAATATGTTATCTATGGTGTCATTTTATTTCTTTATGATATATTATGGATTATTCTCATGACTACATGATTTTTCTACATGAGTTCATTTATTTCCATGAATTTCTTGTTATTTTTTCATGATTGTTTGCTACCTTATCTCTATAACATGAATAATCATTATTTTGACTTGGTTATACAAATCTTGTTCCCATTAGTACTCCTTATTTACCATGTGATCAGTTATCAAACAAGTCATCTCATTATAATCTCATTTTACTGGTCCATCTCGTATTACCCTTATTTCATTTCAAAAACTAAGCATACACATGGTTGAAACTTGAGATAACATGTTGGTTCATAGGTAAGCCTAGGTGTTTTTGTCATTCATGTCTTTGGATACTTAGCTTCTTTTATCCAAAGACCGACGCTCATTTGTGTGTATCATTTTGTCTCTCATGATTTCTCACTCCAAGTCCATATGTAAGAGGAATTTAAAAATCCATAAACATTTAAAAGACAAATCATTTTAAAAAAAGGCAATGATATAAAAGGTGACATTCAAAATTTCAAAATTCGAATCACACTAAAAGATGTGATTCCAAGCACATCTCCTTTATCTAATAAAATATCAAACTCCATAGTTGTCCTCATGATAGATTTGAGGTCCATTGGGGTGTGTTATACCAATAGATTGGGAAAGGAGAATAAAAAAATATTTTAGTGCTACCTGCTTTCTCACATAATTACCTGATCTTCGTAATAGACCGATGACTCTATAAGGGGTCCTGAGGAATGGGGAACATGTCATAAGGTAGGTCTATTTTAATTTTTATTCATATAGCCTTCATGGGATGATCTACATACTTCATTTATTGACCTAATACTTGTGTGGTGAGGAGAAGTCCTTCAAAGTCCTTAATGTCGAAAGTCCTCTTGTTTTAACAAACTTAATTTGAGTGTCTTGACTTTGATAAAGAGATCCTCTACCTTTGTTTTTAATTTATTATCCCCTCCACCTATTTCATTCCCCCTTGATAGGAAAGTGTGATTTTAAATCTATTTTCCCTTCTTCTATATTCTCTCTTCTTCACATCTTGAAATCATGTTAGCACTACTTTGTTTTTCAATTTTATCTATCCTTAGAACCAAATAATATGTTTGAGTGACTATGGATTATCAATTTTATACCATAGATTTACATTTATCAACTTACTTTGGTCTCTTTTACCATTTTTTATTGTTGTGTCACCTTTTTTTTGAACACTTGAGTCCATTTCTCTCTCGTGCACTTTTTCCATTGATGATTGAGTAAGGATTGTTACTGCTTACTCATTAATGTTGTTTTACCATTTTGCTTACCCATATTTTTTCAATTAAGGATTGTTATATCTTTTACATTGATGTTTTATTACCATTTTTTTGACATATATCTTTGTTTTGACTTGGTGAGTGTAGACACCTAAAACTAGACACCGATAACCTCTAACTAGGCTTTTGACCAATTTCTACCAAAGTGCACAATTTGGCTTAAAAATACTAAAATGCATTAAAAGATTTGAATTTGACATATTCAAGTGTCGATTTTGGCTATATTATCATTAAATGGGGAAATGTAATTTATGGGCCAGCTAACTTTGATAAGATCATTTTGAGTCAAAATGCCAATTTTACACCTAGGTGCTTTGGATTGCTCTTTTCTATCAAATTTCTTGTACGAGATGCATGTCTTTGTTATTTTTTGTTGGAAACATCCTAAATGGGATTATGGTTCCAACACATTTGATATTGAATTTCAATTCTAATCTAGTCAAAATTTGGACCAATAACAAGGCATTCTAATCAATTTGAATAATTTGTGCATAATGTGTTTAATCATGCTTAAGAGCTAATTAAACCAAATTAGAGCCTAACTAAGAATTCCATGGAAAGTTGTTGAATACTTGTTTTTATAAATGAATATTGAATATCTACATCATTAGGTGACCTCATTTCTTGGAAAGACATCCCTAGGCCATAAATGCCACAAATATCAGGATTCATGCCTCCCATGCCTCATTAATACCCTCCATGCCTCTTAATTACTCCTCTATCCCAAATATTGATGAGCCTATTTATGAATTTTAATTACATAATTAGATTAATCCTCAGCCACACATCTCAATCTTGAGATGGATGGTTCAGGTTGACTCTGAGCAATCTCAAAAATTTATAAATAGGAGGTCTTGCCTATTGAATTTTAAGCTTAATTTGTGCAAAGTTACCATGTCAAATTTATTCCAATATCTCTCACATTACAAATTTATGATGCCAAAATATTGAGCCAAGCCAAGCTAAAGCCACAAGGTGCCAAAGAGAAAAGGAGATAGCCAAGCCTCCTTTGATGAAGACTTCATGAGCACAAACCGAGCAAGCCACTATAACAAGAATTTAAAGCATCCAAGAAAGGTGAAGGATTCTTGATTTTATTTACTTTTTAGTTGAGCTTTTCATTTTTTTTGTTATTAAGCTCACCCTAGTAACTAGACCTATAAATGTATGCTAGTTAGTATGTTTTTATCAATTTGTTTTCATTTTGAGACTAACACAATACTAATCACCTCTCTTGAGTCAAATTATTAGTTCACATAATGGCATGCCCAGTGGGACCCAACACATCCCAAACATGAAGAAGATCATTATGAAACTTTAAAATCTTATCCGGATCATTAAAACTTTTACAATTTGATTTTCTATCTTTATTTTGCTATTTTTCTTTGTCACAAGTTTATACAGTAACCATCACCAGTTGAGTAAACTACCGATGAACCACTGTCGATTAAGTATAACCATCATCGGTTAACATTAGTAAAACCATCATAAATATAAATAGCCATCATCATTAATTAAAACTATCATTGGTTTGGATAAACATCACCGTCATCGGTTAGTATAATCATCGATGGTCATGATGTTTTTTTTACACAAACCCAAGAGCTCATTTTTCTAAGCTGGTTGTTTCATCTTCAAAAGTTTTTCTAATCTAAACATATTGCTAACATTTTTTTTGTAGGTTTTACTTGAAAAGTCATCAAAGCATGCTTAAATATATCCTTTTAAACTTATTTTAGGATGTTTTAAAATGAATCAAACTTTTCATTTTGGTGCTTAAAGGAAAATCATTTAGGGTGATATTACTTAAATCTTGTAGTTAGCTTTCAAAGTTACAAATTAAGACCAACCCCGTGGTCAAAATGACACCACCAAATCTTTCATTTGGGCTTAAAATTGAACACACTTGTCAATTTTGCTTTCATTGTTTCAATTAGCACTTTATTTTTATAAAATATAAAGGATGTTGCGTGTATGCTCTTCCATTTGTCCCATTTAAGGAACCCTTGGAATCAAAAGCACTTTCCTTATTTGCAAATTTCCTAGTCCAAGGCATAGAAAGAATGTCAACTAAATCACTCCCCAAAAACTTGCAAAAGTATTGGCTGACCTTGATAGCAACTCTAAAGTCTTTTTATTTTATGCTTTCTTTATTTTATGTAAACTTGGCTTGTGAGGGGGATGTCACTACCTCCCATGAGTTATTTAGGGAAGCTTTAACCTAGGGTTTCATCTCCCATTATTGACTTCACTTAATCCTTTTGAGTTACACATGGGACGTATCTACATTTAGACATCACACTACACTAAGAAAATAATAGGATGTAATGGTTGTAAAAAGGACTATACCTTTTTACAACTAGCTAATGCCATGATCACCCAATTTTTATACTTGTCTTTTGCATCATTTGATGTGAAAGTCATTATGCAATTAATTCCCCTAGAAACATTTGAAATCTTGCTAAGTTTAGTCAACCCCACATTACCATACCCTTGTTAGGATTTGAATTATTATGCTTAGTATATTTTGGTTATTTTTACTTGGTATGTTTTGACACTAAAAATTGTTTGTTTGTTCATAAGCGATGTCAAAACAATATATTTGAGTTGAGGAGGGTAGTGTTATGCTGCCCAAATCATGTAAAAACATTTTGAGCCTTTTGAGTCTTTGAAACATAACATAAATCACATCATTTGAGCATGCTTACATCGTTAGGTGGCTCAATTTATTTCAAGAATAGTTTACCTTGTATCAAAAACTGTTATTTCAAACCATTTTATGTATACCATTTAGACCTTTGTCTTGTGTTGTCATGCTATCCAATCTTGTCTAGATTATTTAGTCAAATACTAGTTTTCAACTTTGAGTTTTTAATTAGCCTTATCAAGTTTGGATTCAAACATTGATTGATTTCTATTTAGGCCTTAATTTGTGGGGTTGATGCACAAATCTTTCTTTTTTAGGTTGCATAACTTTAGTTAATCGATTGCCCAAATTTGAAATCTATTGATGGTTTGTTTGTCTAGAGCCTATCCACATCATTGTTTGTGCCTTTGTTTGGGAGAAACACATCCTTTCTCCAAATGCCTATTGTTTTATGCCTTATGCCAACTGATCATGTTTATGTTTGATTCTATGTGTCAGGTTTATGTCAAATATTTTTCCAAACTTGTTAGATTAAATTCACATCAATCTTTTGTTTCAAGTCTAGCTTTTGACACTGTTTGGCCAAAAGTCCTAGCACATGTCTTATTTGAGCCTAGCTTTTTACTTTGCATTTAGACACAAGACCTAACGACTCTTTTCCCCTTTCCTAGTTTAGACCTTGTTTGGAACACTTTGACCTAGACTTTTAAAATGCCAATTTTATTCAGATGCTTAACCTTTTATACATATGACACTTGACATTATACATTTGATGTTAGACTATTTTATGCCAAGTCTTAGCACAAATCATTTTGGAGATACAGCTCCAATTTTAGACCATATTGGAGATATAGCTCCACCCCTTAGACAGTTTTTTATAGTTTGTAGAAATCTAAGCCTTTTTATTTCAGAGATTTCATTATTTATTAAAATATGTCTAGCTACACTTATGGTAGAGTTACGTATAATCCAACTTATGATAGAATGGCCACACAAAATCCCACTAGTAACCCCTATAGAGAAAGATTTTCTAAGGAGTTTTATTATTCTGTCTATAATACTCCATATGGAGAACATAGTCAAAATCCATAGAATCCAAATCAAGACCTTGATTGGCATGAAGAGGCTTGTGAGGAACACTTTGAATACCCAACTACAGATATTATTGTTTTGGATATGGATCCATACCCTCTTTTCAATAATCAGTACATGGAACATATTCAAGAACCAACTTATGAGACAACTCATGACTGAGATTATATGGTTTATGAGGAAGACTTGGATGCTTTGGCTTATGCAAGCAATCAACTTCCACAACATCCTTTTGTTATCCGATCATCAACTACCCATAACCCTCATTTGGATTATCCAAGCTATCAATCTCTACAATATCCAAGGAATACCATTACCATCCCTAGACCTTGTCCATTGACTTGTGGGACCAACCAAGCTCCATAACACCCTTCCATCATTCTAGGACCTGGTCCTTTGACTTGTGCAAGTAATCAAGATACAAACCACCCTATCATTACCATCTCAAGTCTTTTTCCTTTGGCTCATATAAGCAATCATGCTCCCCAATGCCCTACCATTATCTAACTGTAGGCCATTCCTCCTCCATTACCAATCCCATCCAAACCTCAACTAATCCAATCATTCCAAGACCAATCTGTGTTCAAAATTGGTATCTTCCAACTCATTAGTAATTAGAGCCAATAATACCAACCAATCTAAGATGTTTTTGTTAAACAAACCACTTGTGATAAGTCATCCTGTGATAAATCACCTATTTATCCTATCCTAGTTGTCAAGGAGTCTCACATTGATGAGCCAATATTTGTTGAGTCACTTTTTAATGATTATAACCCCCTTTGGGTAAATCATTACCTCAACCATGTGCCTATTTTTCAAGAGCCTCCTATTGGAAAACTAATCTCTAAGGAGTTGTCTCTTGACCTTTTTCCCATCCTAGAGGAGTCCCACTCTAACAAATTAGTTTTTGTGGAGCCCATTATGCCATCACAAGATGTTACTTGTCCAAAACCAAATATTCAACAAGACATCATTGTAATAGAGTACCCATCAGATGAAGAATTAGAGTTAGATTTAGGTTCTATTCTTGAATTGACATCATATTTAGCATCAGAATCTGAATCAACATCAGTCTCAACATTGAATTCAGAGTCCCTTGAGTTAGAACTAGATTCAAAAGAAGAATATGTTTGTGGCTATTATAACATTGGTTATGCATGCCTTGTAGATCAATTTTAATACATTTGTGATTCTTTTATGATTTTTGAGGATGATTATTTCAAATTTTCCACAAGTTATCCTAGTATCTTCTACAAGGATCGGACAACCTCTCCCCATTCTATTACCATTCCACAGGCCATTACCATCAACCCAAATAGTCATATTATTGACAATCCATTTCTTATAAGTGTCAATTGGGACCGATATAATCACACTTTATTAAACTTCATCCATGGTGACATAGCAGTTGAAGAAGAGCAAGAAGGCCAAGACCACATTCATGTAACAAAAGAACACTCTCCTAGTCAAACCTTTTTAGAGGCGTTAGGGGACAATCAAAGTCAAAAATCAACATCTTATAGTGAAACTTTTTTGGAAGTACTAGAAGACAATCAAATTCAAAATTAAACATTCCTTACTGAAACCTTCTCAAAAGTGCTATGGTATAATCAAGATAACTACATTAGTAAAAACCTCTTCAAGGTACCAATAGTTGAGCATAAAAATTCTTCAATGCTTAATGAAGATATTATCAAAGATCAAATAAAAATAGCTTCCAATCTACAACCTCATCAGATAGTAGCTAATCTTAGGCCCAAACAATAAAAAAAATTGATGGTCCTAATGAGAGAACGAGTCTTCAGCCCCACCACAACCAAAATTATGTCAAATTTGGTATCAACAACATTATGTGTGACTAGAAGTCCTAATCTTCATTTGTTTTCCCATGATTATACATTCCATTATCATCCATCACTCTATTTTAAAAAGAAACCTACCATCCATTATTTATCCGTATTTACCATCTATGGTTGCACATTCCTTTACAAAGGCTAAAATGATACCTTATCTCAATATTTGAAGGAACCATAATCAATGACCAATGAAGATCACAACAACATTCTAAAAATCCAAATATGCATTGAGTTCTTGATAGAGCAATTATTTAGATGATGTGTGGGATAGAAATTAACATGATCAAGTATTTTATTTATATCATTTATTGATTAAGACGTGCATCTCCATTTCAACAAGAAAAACAAAATCATACACCATTTACCACATCCACCAAAAACATGTACCATACCATTTCACATTGTCATGCCATTGCCATTGTTACATATCCATTTGTCATTGTATCATATTCTTTCTATTCACCCTATCACTTGGGGGAAAACCCTCTTACCATTTGTTCCAATTTATCAAAACCCATAATTATCCTTAGCAAGACCATACCATCCTATCATTCCATTCCTATCTAGACCAAAGCCTATTTTTAGTTATCCTATCCAATCCTATTTTGATCTTGGTTACTTTGGTTCTTCTTGCACTTTTTTTGAGGGGATTTTGATCAAGTTTCAACTCTTATCAAATTTGTGTTTACCATGATAGTCTATGAAAGTAGTGTGATAGTTGATCTGACAAGATATCTTTCATTTTACATCCTATATCGGGTACATTTATGTGAGGCTGATTATAACCACCTATGGGCAAATCGGTGCTCACCAGTCTTGCTACTAATTATAACTACCTATGGATAAATTAGTATCATTGACCTAATCCATTGTATCCTAGTTATAACCACCTATGGGCAAACTATGGGAAACACTTGTTTATCATGTATTGATGCATCACCTTACCATTATTATTTTCATTTGACTAGCTATTTACCAAATTTCAAAACTTGTTGGGACCTAGATGGTTTTTTCCTACCTTTTTGTGGATGGAATTACTATGATTCAAGGTCATTTTAGGACTATGTGAATCATGCTCAATTCATGTTGAGGTCCCCTCAGTCCCCCTTTTTATACACTCTCACCATTTTATGAGTAACCTAATCCAAACACTCTCATCATTTTATGAGTAGGTATCTTATCATTATCTAACGAGTTAAGATACCTCAAAATTCTAAAAACATTCATAATATTTCAAAAATCCAAAAACATATGTGCTATCTAAGCCTAGTCAGTTATCCTCGATCCACCCTATTGGGGTAAAGTCATTGTTAGGATGCTTTATTTTGATTTTGTTTTTAGATTTTTTGTTTATTTATTTATTTATTTATTTCAATTTGTTTTTCTATTTGTGTGCTTTTTATGTGTTTTATTATTTATTTGTCTTCTTGCTTATTTGTTTGCTTTCAACATTATTGCCTTGACTCAGTCTATATGTGTTCATTGGGTGATTCCTCAAGCACATTATTCTTGAGTCTATCCATATTCATATGTCAACATTGTCATCATAGTTTTTATCATTGGTGCATTGTTTTTGAGTATTTATTGGATCAGGAGTAAGTCCTTATGCATATTTTGGCCAAGTATTCATGGTGTTATATCATGATGCCTACCATCACATGCTATAGCAAAAAGCATCTTCAAAAAGGTCTATAATCAATGGAGCCATAAAAGTTTCTCCTTGGCATCTTAGCAAATCCTTCCATCCCACCTTTGATCAAATTAACCCATTAGCCATTCTAGTTATATCATTGCTAATAAGGATGAACATCTCCTCATTAACAAGTACAATTGAATCATTTGATATTGATCAATCTCATTCCTTTATTATTCATCACTTTATGCCCACTCATATTTAATCTATATTTTAGGTTGTATCTTTGATTTATGCTTGCCAATCAACCCTAACTGGGGCATAATCATCTTTAGCCAATCTAGGTCCTCTTAATGATTATAACTGTCTATGGGCAAATTATTATTTTGACTTTTAATCCTGATTATAACCACCTTTGAGTAAATTAGTATCCTTTTTACATCAATACATGCAAGCATTTTCTCATTTTGATTAATCTCAACCATGGGTTAATTCCACCTTTTTTTTATTTATTTTTGAGGGATCATCCATCAACAAATGTGACGGTCACTCCCTCAAGGGGGCATCATCCTAGGCTTCCCAAACACCATTTAGAGCTTTGTTCTTCAACCATCATCTTCGTTTTGACACACAAGCCTTTTCTCATTATTTGAGAAGACATTACTTTACCTATGGTTTGAAACACCTTCCCAAATAGGGGGTAAACTATAGACACCTAAAATTGGCCATCGATAACCTCCAACTAGGATTTTGACCAATTTTTACCAAAGTGCACAATTTGGATTAAAAACACTAAAACAAATTAAAAAATTTGAATTTGACATATTCAAATGCTGATTTGAGCTAGAGAATCATTAAATGGGGTAATGAAATTTATGGGCCTTTGACTAACTTCGATCAGATCATTTCGAGTCAAAATGCCAATTTTACACCTGGGTACTCTGGATTTCTCTTTTTTTCTCAAATTTCTTGTACAAGATGTGTGTCTTTGTTATTTTGTGTTGGAAACATCCTAAATGGGAATATGGTTCCAATGCATCTAACATTGACTTCTAATTCCAATCTGGCCAAATTTTGGACCAATAATAAGGCATTCTGATCAATTTGAGTAATATGTGCACAAAGTGCTTAATCACGCTTAAGATCTAATTAAACCAAATTAGAGCCTAATTAATAATTACATGGAAACTTTATGAATACTTTTTTTAATAAATGAATATTGAATATCTGCATCATTAGGTGACCTTATTTCTTGGGAAGACATCCCTAAGCCATAAATGCCACAAATATCAAGATTCATGCCTCCCATGCCTCATCAATGCCTTTCATGTATTTTAATTGCTCAGCTATCCAAAATATTGATGACCCTATTTATGAATTTTAATTACATAATTAGATTAATCCTTAGCCATGCATCTCAATCTTGAGATGGATGGTTTAGGTTGATTATAATCAATCTCAAAAAAATATAAATAGGAGGCATTGCCTATTGAATTTTAAGCTTAATTTATGCAAAGTTACCATGTTAAAGTGATTCCAAGAGATCTCACATGCTAAAGTTATGATACCAAAATATTTATCCAAGCCAAACCAAAGCCACAAGGTGCGAAGGAGAAGAGGAGATAGCCAAGCCTCCTTTGATGAAGACTTCATGAGCACAAGCTGAGCAAGCCACTACAACAAGCATTTGAAGCATCCAAGGAAGGTGAAAGTTTCTTGTTTTTATTTATTTTTAGTTGAGCTTTTCATTTTTTTTTGTTATTAAGCTCACCCTAGTAACTAGGCCTGTATGCTAGTTAGTGTGTTTTTATCAATTTTATTTCATTTTGGGACTAACACAATACTAATCACCTCTCTTGAGTCAACTTCCTAGTTCACAGTGAGTTTGTCTTTCTTACTTAAGGTTAATTATTTGAGTTTTTCAGTCTTTAGTAATCTTGGATTTTTGGTTACCCAATTTACTCTAAATTTTGTCTTGGTCATTTGGTCTAACATAACACTTGTCACCCCAAATTTCCAAATTTCCAAGTACATCCCATCCACATAACATCACTTATCTTGGATTTTCTACATTTGTTTGTTTTTTTATCTTTAGTTTTCTATCCTTGGGTTTGTTGAAAGTAGTCTATGTGCCCTCCATGATCAAAACTACAAAATATAGCATATAACCATCCAACGATAAAGGTAAGTCAAGGTATGCACACATTACTTTTATTTTCACTTATTTTCCTTTTAATTGTTTAAATTTTAGTTATTTTTGCTTTAAAATACTTCAATTTTTTAAAACTTCAGTGCTATGTGTTGCTATGTTTTTTCTCCAAGCATTATCCTCTATTGCACCTAAGTGACACATGATGATATTTGAGTGGCACATATGGATACACATACTATTTTCAAACTTTATCAATAAATGATGTTTTATATCTTACAAGAACCTATTGAGTCTCAATCTCTCTAAGTCAATGTCTTAAGGGGTGCATTGGAAAAGGGGTGGGTAGACAATTGGTGCTTCATAAAATTGTTGTCCCTTACTACCACTTGTTATCAATCCAACCATATTGTAAAAACATTTCCCTAAGCTGTGTATTGTATTAGGTTTTTATTCTTAATAAAGATTTAGCACTTAAGTGTAGCCCAATGAGCTAGTGTACTGGCCCTTTCATGCAACATTGTGGTCTTGTGTGCTCACCTACATCATGCAGCTAGAGATCAACTCCGACAGGTTTTGTTGTGTTGTAAAATTAATAGTCATATTCCTTATGTTAAACATATATTTAATTAGAAACTGCATAGAGAAAAAGAGAAACTACTCTAATCTTAGTATCATTATGTTCTACCACCATAATCATTCAAAAGAGTGTCTTGAAGTTTTGAGATTGTTGTTTAGAAGAAGAAAAAAATAGTAAAGATTTGATACTAAGTTCCAATCATTAAACATTCAACTCAACCTATTATAGGTACATAATTATCCACTCAACTGAACATGAACACAAGAATGGTTATAATATTTTCAACTCATCTATTAATCTTCAACAAATTATTATCAAGAAAAATTCATTTTCATAGTGCTTTACAACAAGGGTATTTATACTTGTTTATCCCTAAACAAATATTTACAACAATAATCATAGGGGTAAATGACCAATGAACTATCTACAAGCTGAGAGTCATGGCACTCTATCAACAAACTTCTCCTAAGGACCCAAAAATTTATGTCCCCTAGATACTTGCTCTATGATAGATCCTTACTACCATGTGTTAATATCTTTGTGGGTCAGTGTACAAAAATTGGTGGATAAGGTGTAGGTGACCCTTATGAATCACTTCTACTTTCCATGTGCTCACCAAGTCTTTCACTATTGTTTTGAATCCTATGCTCCCAAGTTAGTCATGAATAATTCTCCTTTAATTGGGTCCTCTCATGCTATTTTTTTGTGCATTAGTTCTCTCGTGCCCTAAAGGTTCTGCACCATAGTCTTCTACACTATGCTTCTTCTACACAATGCCAGTTTTATACCAAGATGTCAAAATACTTAGCCTAAATTTGGGGGCCAACATCATCCCATAATATGCTCTTAGTTTACCCCAAAATAATTCTTATTGGTGACCTCTACCAAAAACTCATTCCCCATATACTCGATCTGCTTCTTGACATTATCCTAATGTGACAATATGTCGAGGGACTTAGTAGTTATTACCTCAATGGCCTTCTTAAATTATTCATCTCCTCAGGTTGGCTAGATGTCACATTGACCTTCTTGACCAATTTACCCAAGGTCATGTTGACATCCTTCTAGACGTATTTGAGTGATGAGACATTTTTAACAACTTGTTCTCATAGGGATGCAAAATTGGCAATTAATTATTGATGATGTGTATTGATATTTTCCTCCATCATCTCCACATCCTTGAATGCTTTGGCACACTCAATGTGATCACTTATTAAGAGTGAAACTGTTTCTATGCAATTTCGCTTTCACATTCAAAGGAGAGAAAATGAGAAACTTAAGAAATGGTCAAGGCTTGTATGTACCTGGATATAGTCTGCGCACTTTAATCTAGACGTTGTGAGAACTCCTCTTTTGTTGTGGAAGAATGACACCTGAAAGAGATAAACACTAAAAACACGAAGAATGTTAGTTGATAAGAGGGTGGATTGCCAAGCAAAAGCTTGGTCCTAGAAGCGCTAAGGCTTCTTGGAGGATGACAATCCACTGTTTAAGATAGAATATGACAGAGATAGAAAAGAGAAATAATGAAAGATGTGAAAAGAAGGAACTAAAAACAAATGCGTACCTGATAAGCTGCAATCTGTTAAACATAGTCGTCGACGTCGGTGATATTGCCAGCGTCAGTCAGGAAGGTCACCGACGACGGTTAGACTGCTGACATCGATAGGGGAAGTGGACGAGGTCGGTCAGGGCAATTGGCCAGGGATGGGTTACAGGTCTAGTTTCTGGTCTGCATAATGGATTTGGTCTCGTCTGAGGGTCTAAGGGTCTATGAGGGATTCAGAAGGACTGTTTGGGATCTAAGGGACTGAAAATCTTATCAGGAAAAGGAGTGAGAAATAGAAAAAGGCTTTTCAGCCTTTTCGTAGAGCAATTTAGTCAGGTTGATTAGATGGGTCTTAAGATGGTCTGTAGGTCTCTGATAACTTATGTTGGGTTGATTGGACAGAGGGTGTTGCCTAAAGAGAGACTAAGGGAGTGTCAGAGGCAAAGAAAAAGGAATAAGGGGTGAGAGAAGGCTTTTCAGCCTCTCCGAGAAGAACAGGGAAGGTTGGGTCAAGGATGCTTGGAATAGACAGAAGATAGAATACTAATATATTTGAAATAATATTAGGATGAAAAAAAGTACAAATACTTAGCTGTGATATGAATTGGCAAAGGTGCAGAAGCTATGTTTCGGTTGTCGCTGGTGATGGAGATATCGTGCAGTCCCTGTGTAGAATGTCTGATGCAAGACCGTAGTGCCTAGAAAGTGCTGCCAAGAATGCTGATCCCTACAAGAACACCAAGAAGCCCAGAACACTGAAAAGCAAAAGCATGAGAACTTTGTTTCGCTGGAAGAGGATTCGAGAGTCGTGATTATCTTTTGAGATTAGCCGATCTGTGATTGGGGTCATCAAAGGGTCAAAAAATTTGGTTAAGTATAACCAACGTCGGTGATTCCGCTAGCGTCAGCCGACATTTGACCGATGTCAGCGGGTGCAGAACGGGCAAAAAGAGCCACCAAGCCCGTTTTTCATCCGCCAAGTGCACTATCCATTGGAGAATGTCAAAGGTTGGGCTAAATATGCACGAGAGTTGGTTAGGTGGTTAGAGAGAAGTAAGAATAGGTCTTGGGTGAGTCATAGGATGGGAATTATTCCAAGGCGAGGTGTCCTAGGCGAAGTGTCATGGGTGATGTGTCCAAGGAGGGGGGTTAATTCAAAATAAGTTTATTATTTTAAATTAGTAATTGCATGTTTTAGGAATGGGTTAGGAATGGATTAAGGGGGAAGGTGACCAAGGGTTAGATACTATTTAGGTGTCTACATTTGCTCCTTTTTGTCTTGTTGGTTTCTCTAAATGAACTGCAAGACAAAAATAGGAGTCGGTTGCCCCAGGTATGGGATAAGGTTGATTTCGTCTTGTTAGTTGTTCAAGTGAACTGCAAGACAAAAATAGGCGAGGGTTGGTTGCTCTGATTATGGATGAGCTATCTGATACCTCATCCATAATCGGGGCAACCAACCCTCACCTATTTTTGTCTTGCAGTTCACTTGAACAACCAACAAGATGAAATCAACCTTATCCCATACCTGGGGCAACCGACTCCTATTTTTGTCTTGCAGTTCATTTAGAGCAACCAACAAGACAAAAAGGGGCAAATGTAGACACCTAAATAGTGTCTAACCCTTGGTCACCTTCCCCCTTAATCTATTCCTAACCCATTCCTAAAACATGCAATTACTAATTTAAAATAATGTTTCTATGCAATTTCGCTTTCACATTTAAAGGAGAGAAAATGAGAAACTTAAGAAATGGTCAAGGCTTGTATGTACCTGGATATAGTCTGTGCACTGTAATCCAGACGTTGTGAGAACTCCTCTTTTGTTGTGGAGGAATGACACCTGAAAGAGATAAACACTAAAAAATTGAAGAATGTTAGTTGATAAGAGGGTGGATTGCCAAGCAAAAGCTTGGTCTTAGAAGCGCTAAGGCTTCTTAGAGGATGACAATCCACTGTTTAAGACAGAATATGACAGAGACAGAAAAGAGAAATAATGAAAGATGTGAAAAGAAGGAACTAAAAAAAAATGCGTACCTGATAAGCTGTAATCTGCTAAACACAGTCACCAACATCGGTGATATTGCCAACGTCGGTCAGGAAGGTCGTCGACGACGGTTAGACTGCCGACGTCGGTAGGGGAAGTGGACAAGGTCGGTCAGAGCAATTGGCCAGGGACGGGTTACAGGTCTAGTTTCTGGTCTACAAAATGGATTTGGTCTCGTCTGAGGGTCTAAGGGTCTATGAGGGATTCAAAAGGACTGTTTGGGATCTAAGGGACTGAAAATCTTGTCAGGAAAAGGAGTGAGAAATAGGAAAAAGGCTTTTCAGCCTTTTCGTAGAGCAATTTAGTCAAGTTGATTAGATGGGTCTTAAGATGGTCTGTAGGTCTCTAATAACTTATGCTAGGTTGATTGGACAGAGGGTGTTTCCTAAAGAGAGACTAAGGGAGTGTCAGAGGCAAAGAAAAAGGAATAGGGGGTGAGAGAAGGATTTTCAGCCTCTCCAGGAAGAACAGGGAAGGTTGGGTCAAGGATGCTTGGAATAGATAGAAGATAGAATACTAATATATTTGAAATAATATTAGAATGAAAAAAATAAAAAATACTTAGCTGTGATATGAATTGGCAAAGGTGCAGAAGCTATGTTTCGATTGTCGCTGGTGATGGAGATATCGTGCAGTCCCTGTGCAGAATGTCTGATGCAAGACCGTAGTGCCTAGAAAGTGCTGCCAAGAATGCTGATCCCTATAAGAACACCAAGAAGCTCAGAACACTGAAAAGCAAAAGCATGAGAACTTTGTTTTGCTGGAAGAGGATTTGAGAGTCGTGATTAGCTTTCAAGATTAGCCGATCTGTGATTGGGGTCGTCAAAGGGTCAGAAAATTTGGTTAAGTATAACCGACGTCGGCAATTCCACCGGCATCGGCCGACATTTGACCGACGTTGGCAGATGAAAAATGGGCTTGGTGAAAAAAAAAAAACAAAACTAGGTCATGGACAAAATCAAATCAAAAAGCAGACTGCTCCCTCGAAGGACAGCTGCACTATCATTGCTGTAACTAATAGACTGCTCCCTCGAAGGACAGCTATTCAAAATCTATAAAGCAAAGTATAGACCACTCCCTCGAAGGATGGCTATGACTAAATCTTGCTACAAACAGCACTTTCCTAGAAGCTTCCCGCATCGATCAGCTTCACAAATAACCACCAAACAAGTGACATCTTTATGTGGACTTCCCGCATTGATCAGTCTGCTCTAAAAAAAAAACTGGGTCATGGACTTGACTTGTAGTTGTCTCAGGGTCTCCTATAAAGGGGCAAAATTATCCATACTCTAAAACGGGTTACCCTTTCCTCCTATCATATCACCTACTCAAAGGACTTCGAGCTCATTTTAATGTCAAAAGTGATTCAATTACCGCTCTAACATAACTATGGTCAATGATGCAACGCATAAATGGGGCTCTTGGTTCTAACAACCTCTGTCTATGTTGTCATTTTGGTCCTTGTCAATAAAAGGGCACTTATGCCTTTTACTTTCTGCCTACACTTTGGTCACATTCAACCACATCATTTGTCAAAACGATTCAATCCGACTCTTTTCAAGCCACTCACATAGCCTAATCACTCTGGTTTCCATAGACATTAATACACATGGAAACTATCAACCACACAATTTATGTCAAGCATAAACCATTACTTGCTGAAACATAAATCGACCTTCAATTCATTTTTAGCAAACATCCATCACGAATATGGATAGTTGCTAGGGATGAAAAACCCAAACCAATGTTACAGCTTACACCATTTGGAAAAGGCTGTAGCATCATCTCATCCTTGTCATTTCAAGCATGTACCCTCGGACATATGGGAAATGCTATATCCTTATCATGACCAAAATCAACCACTTCGATTTTTTTCCTCCCTTCTTGGGAGAACTATATTGGCCTGAGGCCCCAACGACAGGGGCTATGTAGGCAGCACTCAGTTAACATGGGGTCTTCTGGGGTTAGCTCGGCCATTCCTTCATTGCATTCCTTCATCACATTTCTTCTATCACATTCTTTTGTCACCTGCCAAACACATCACAAACAAGCACATATTTTTCATAATCATTAACATTAATCATTTTCATCCATATCATTAATCACTAATCTTAATCATACATCCATCATCATATAAACACAACAATGTCAGCATCATAATCCTAAACATCAAATCAAAACATGTATCAAATCAAAATAACATAGCACATTCACAACATTTTTCATAAACACATCCATAACTCATGTCAATGCTCAATATCTCATCATATATATATATCAATGTTTATACAATCGCACAAATCTGTTCCTCTATCTCTATCTCATACATCTCGCATCAACGGCTCACAAGTCAATATATACATCAAAAATAAATCTCAAGGTTTGCCCTCAAGGCTGTGGCTGTGGTGGTGGTGGCGGTGGCCAAGAAGATGCTGTATCCTCTCCCCCCTCTAATCTGTGCCGTCTACGAGACCTAAAAGCCATCGCTCGAGACATAGATCACTGTCGGCTCTGCTCTACCCTCATCTCTGAGTATCACTGTATCTGAGGGAACCCCCTGATGGCCCTCTCATAATACGCAATCTTGTCCAGCGCATCACTGTATCTAACTAGAGATACAGTCTGTGGTGGACCCATCTGTCCTGCTGTCATGCCCTGTAATGACCCCTGTGGCTGTGGCTGACCTAGCTGCACTGATGCCGATTGTCCTGGCCCCTATGAAAATGCTGGTTGTTGTGAGGGCTACTGCATCAAACCTTGACCTCTCAAAACCTATCCTGCCGCTGCCTGTGCTTGGGCTACGGTGAGCTGTCCCTATAGCAGTCTGACCTGATCTGTCAACACTGTCACTTGACTCGTCATCTCTGTCAGCTGCCCTGTAACCCCTGCCAACTGTCCCTACAAAACTGTGACCTGGGCCTATGCCACGTCCCTCTCCTATCGTGCAGTGTCCCTCTCCTCATAGGCTATATCCCGCTCCGTGGTATGGCCTGTGGATCTGGCTGTGGCCCTACCTGCAAACCTGTGTACTAATTTTCCCACCACACCGTGTAGGCCTCTGTACACCTGGGTCAGCCACCCCAGGTCCTGTCGATAACTCTTCAAAATCTGGGCCCTCTGTCTCTTCTAGTAGTGGGAGCGGTGCCTCAATGTCATCCCGTCTGTACAGTGGGAATGTAGGAGGTACGTCCTATAGCAGCCCATATTGGCACCCCACTCTCTCTGCTAACACTCTCTCGAGCTCACCAGCTCGCCTGCCCCTGACCCATCTCATGCTCTGCACTCCAACCAGCTGCTCTCCCTGGTCTCTGAACACTGGATAAACCAAGTATGGTCTCTAAATGATGTCTACAAGAATCAGGGCCTCCAGTACACCCGCGAAGCCCTTGGCGTAACTTCGACCCCTCAACTTAAACATTTTTCATTCTTCTTTTAACCAGGCAGCCAAATGACATCGGTTAACGTGTCAGCAATGGCACTCACATAATCGATGCTGGTCACTTAGTGACTGACGTCAGTAGGTTAATGACTAATGCCGATCGCTGATCGGCTGACGCCGGCGTCCCCACTGACGTCGGTGATTGGTTCGGCCCCAGGGCCGACCGGGGTGAGCCCTAAAAATTAGCGCTTCCCTTTTGACCACCCTTTATCACCCCAAAACCTTCCTAAATCACCCTAGGATGACCTACCTACCCTTCCCACCCTCCTAGCTACCCCTCCCCCTCGATTTTTGCCTAAAAACAACTAAAATTTCAAAAACTAAATCCAAAACAAAAATAGTCCAAATAGGGTTCAGGACCCTCCTACCTCATCCCGGCATCGTCGGCGTGGTGGCACAATGGGTGCCACTGGTGGTGGACCTCCCGTGTGTCCTCTACTCGCCTCTACCATCTCCGCTGTGTCTCTCTACCCTCACACTTCACCAAGCCCACAAACACCTTTGCAGCCTCCAATCACTCTCCAACTCGCTCCCTCTCTCCACCAATGCCTATCTGCCACCTCACCGCTTCTCCAATCAACTCTGGGTCACTTTCAATCACTTGAATCCAGAGCACTTTTTTCTCTCTCAGTCAAATAATCACAAATGACTTTTAGTGGGCCGCCAATCTGGTTTTGTCAGATTTGGCAGGCCATCGACATCGGCATCGGCGTGCCCTAATCTATCGACGTCGATCGAACTCTACCGATGTCAGCCATTTTTTGATACCGACGTCGGTTTTTCTCATCGATGTCGGCGTCCTTCAAACCTTCTTTTTTCATCACGTGGCCCCAAAATCATGCCCCCAATCAGTTAGTCCTCCAGACCACATCATTTTGGCCCACTAGGGCACAATTGAGATCACTTTTGCCTCCATCCATCGACCACCGAACCTTGGAGATCATGACCATCTCCTGTAACCTCAACTACTTCCAAAGCGATTCTGCCTTGGTTGTTTTTGCATATATGCTACCTCATGATTGGTTAGCAAAATTGTGCGCAAACTTTTGACCTTCACAAGTATAGGATCGCAAGCTAGTTGATATGCACTACTTGTGACATTTTCATGTTTTTGAGAGCACTTCTTAAGCCTGAGATACCTAGAACACGTCGACCATTGGAGCTTCAGCTTAGATTGAATAACCCAATCAGTAGATGACTAAATGCTGGGGCTCGATTATTTCAATTTTGGCATTCCTTGACCCTTGACCTGTGACAATTTGACCTGACCATCCTCGTGACGTGGTGTACACGCAATCACAACTTTTGCAGCGTTCTCACTCTATCTTCACCCTTTTCATCCACTCTCTGTCAAATCAGCACCTGATTCCCAGTTCCCTTCTCTTGTCTACTGCTTTGAGGGAGATACCTCATCCATAATCGGGGAAATCAACCCTCACCTATTTTTGTCTTGCAGTTCACTTGAACAACCAACAAGACGAAATCAACCTTATCCCATATCTGGGGCAACCGACTCCTATTTTTGTCTTGCAGTTCGTTTAGAGCAACCAACAAGACAAAAAGGGGCAAATGTAGACACCTAAATAGTGTCTAACCCTTGGTCACCTTCCCCCTTAATCCATTCCTAACCCATTCCTAAAACATGCAATTACTAATTTAAAATAATAAACTTATTTTGAATTAACCCTCCTCTTTGGACACATCACCCATGACACCTCGCCTTGGACTAATTCCCATCCTATGACTCACCCAAGACCTATTCTTACTTCTCTCGAACTGCCTAACCAACTCTCGTGCATATTTAGCCCAACCTTTGACATTATCCAATGGATAGTGCACTTGGCAGATAAAAAATGGGCTTGGGCTTGGTCAAATGTCGACCGACACTGGCAGAATCATCGACGTCGGTAGGGGAAGTGGACAAGGTCAGTCAGGGCAATTGGCCAGGGACGGGTTACAGGTCTAGTTTCTGGTCTACATAATGGATTTGGTCTCGTCTGAGGGTCTGAGGGTCTATGAGGGATTCAAAAGGACTGTTTGGGATCTAAGGGACTGAAAATCTTGTCAGAAAAAGGAGTGAGAAATAGAAAAAAGGCTTTTCAGCCTTTTCGTAGAGCAATTTAGTCAGGTTGATTAGATGGGTCTTAAGATGGTCTGTAGGTCTCTGATAACTTATGCTGGGTTGATTAGACAGAGGGTGTTGCCTAAAGAGAGACTAAGGGAGTGTCAGAGGCAAAGAAAAAGGAATAAGGGGTGAGAGAAGGCTTTTCAGCCTCTCCGAGAAGAACAGGGAAGGTTGGGTCAAGGATGCTTGGAATAGACAGAAGACAAAATACTAATATATTTAAAATAATATTAGGATGAAAAAAAGTACAAATACTTAGCTGTGATATGAATTGGCAAAGGTGCAGAAGCTGTGTTTCGGTTGTCGCTGGTGATGGAGATATCGTGCAGTCCCTGTGTAGAATGTCTGATGCAAGACCGTAGTGCCTAGAAAGTGCTGCCAAGAATGCTGATCCCTATAAGAACACCAAGAAGCCCAGAACACTGAAAAGCAAAAGCATGAGAACTTTGTTTCACTGAAAGAGGATTCGAGAGTTGTGATTAGCTTCTGAGATTAGCCGATCTGTGATTGGGGTCGTCAAAGGGTCAGAAAATTTGGTTAAGTATAACCGATGTCGATGATTCTGCTGGCGTCAGCCGACATTTGACCAACGTCGGCGTGTGTAGAACGGGCAAAAAGAGCCACCAAGCCCATTTTTCATCCACCAAGTGCACTATCCGTTGGAGAATGTCAAAGGTTGGGCTAAATACGCACGAGAGTTGGTTAGGTGATTAGAGAGAAGTAAGAATAGGTCTTGGGTGAGTCATAGGATGGGAATTAGTCCAAGGCGAGGTGTCCTAGGTGAGGTGTCATGGGTGATGTGTCCAAGGAGGGGGGTTAATTCAAAATAAGTTTATTATTTTAAATTAGTAATTAC
Source organism: Torreya grandis (assembly GCA_037957365.1). Taxonomy (NCBI): domain Eukaryota; kingdom Viridiplantae; phylum Streptophyta; class Pinopsida; order Cupressales; family Taxaceae; genus Torreya; species Torreya grandis. Next base: position 3,253,210 of record JARHVA010000208.1, read on the forward strand.
ATGTTTTAGGAATGGGTTAGGAATGGATTAAGGGGGAAGGTGACCAAGGGTTAGACACTATTTAGGTGTCTACATTTGCCCCTTTTTGTCTTGTTGGTTTCTCTAAACGAACTGCAAGACAGAAATAGGAGTCGGTTGCCCCAGGTATGGGATAAGTTTGATTTCGTCTTGTTGGTTGTTCAAGTGAACTGCAAGACAAAAATAGGAGAGGGTTGGTTGCCCCCATTATGGATGAGGTATCCCCCTCAAAGCAGTAGACAAGAGAAGGGAACCAGAAATTGGGTGCTGATTTGACAGAGAGTGGATAAAAAGGGTGAAGATAGAGTGAGAATGTTGTAAAAGTTGTGATTACGCATACACCACGTCACGAGGATGGTCAGGTCAAATTTTTGCAGGTCGAGGGTCAAGGAGTGCCAAAATTGAAATAATCAGGCCCCAGCATTTAGTCATCTGCTGATTGGGTTATTCAATCTAAGCTGAAGCTCCAATGGTCGATGTGTTCCAGGTATCCCAAGCTTAGGAAGTGCTCCCGAAAACACGAAAATGTCACAAGTAGTGCAGATCAATTGGCTTACGATCCTATACTTGTGAAGGTTAAAAGTTTGCGCACAATTTTGCTAACCAATCATGAGGTAGCATATATGCAAAAACAACCAAGGCAGAATTGCTTTCGAAGTAGTCGAGGTTACAGGAGATGGTCATGATCTCCAAGGTCTGGTGGTCGATGGATGGAGGCAAAAGTGATCTCAATTGTGCCCCAGGGGGCCAAAATGACGTGGTCTGGAGGACTGACTGATTGGGGGCATGATTTTGGGGCCACGTGATGAAAAAAGAAGGTTTGAAGGATGCCAACGTCGGTGAGAAAAATTGACATCAGTATCAAAAAATGGCCGACGTCGACAGAGTTTGGTCGACGTCGGTGGATTAGGGTACGCCGATGCCGACGTCAGCGGCCTGCCAAATCTGACAAAACTAGATTGGCGGTCCACCAAAAGTCATTTGTGATTATTTGACTGAGAGAAAAAAAAGTGCTCTGGATTCAAGTGATTGAAAGTGACCCAAAATTGACTGGAGAAGCGGTGAGGTGGCAGATAGGCATTGGTGGAGAGAGGGAGCGAGTTGGAGAGTGATTGGAGGCTGTAGAGGCATTTGTGGGCCTGGTGAAGTGTGAGGGCAAATAGACATAGCAGAGATGGCAGAGGGGAGTAGAGGACCCGCGGGAGGTCCACCACCAGTGGCACCCATTGTGCCACCACGTCGACGATGCCAGGATGAGGTAGGAGGGTCCTGAACCCTATTTGGACTATTTTTGTTTTGGATTTAATTTTTGAAATTTTAGTTGTTTTTAGGCAGAAATCGAGGGGGAGGGGTAGCTAGGAGGGTGGGAAGGGTAGGTAGGTCATCCTAGGGTGATTTAGGAAGGTTTTGGGGTGATAAAGGGTGGTCAAAAGGGAAGCCCTAATCTTTAGGGCTTGCCCCATTCGGCCCTGGGGCCGAACCAGTCACCGACATCGACAGGGATGCCAGAGTTGGCCGACCAGCGACTGGCATCGGTCATTAACCTGCCGACGTCGGTCACTAAGTGATCGGCATCGATTATGTGAGTGCCATCATTGGCACGCTAACTGATGTTGTTTGGCTGCCTGGTCAAAAGAGGAATGAAAAATGTTTAAGTCGAGGGGTCAAAGTTATGCCAAGGGCTTTGTGGGTGTTGGGTCAGGCATAGATAGTGAAATAGGGAAAAATTTTAATATGAGATTGACTTTGGTGGATGCAGGCACGACTGACTTTGATGTTGCGGGATCGCCTCTCGACATTGTTGATGCAGATGCGCGGAGGGGTGACAGTTGATGAGTGGGCGCAGATAAGTGCAGTTGGACTCGGTGGGCTGCAACGCTACTACAGAGTGGCACGAGATGTGAGTTTGATGGTGGTGCTGATCAAGCGGTGGGATCATTCCACCAACACCTTTCACCTGCCCACGAGAGAGATGATGGTCACAGTCAAGGATGTGTACCAGATTTTGCGGCTGCCACTACACAGAGCAGACCTTTATGCGTGCTCGAGGGAGGTGCACGACATTCATATGGTTACGCTATTTAGAGAGCATGTCATGGAGATGAGCTACCACTCTACGAGCTTTGCATATGAGCCTTTGTATGTTACAGATGAGGACGCACATCAGCTAGCGGTGTTGATGATGATAGGCATCACTGTGTACGCATTGTTAGATGTAGAGAGTAGTAGGTTTCCGATCGCTATGACTGGAGTTTTGCTAGATATGCTAGAGCAGCGAATAGTGTTTGCTTGGGCACCAGTGTTTTTGGCCCAAGTGTATAGGGAGCTATGGGGTATCAGTCGGTGGCAGCGATACAGCTTGTGCGTGGGCCACCTGCTACATTGCTGGGCCTATGAGCATATAGTGGTTACCTGTCCTCTTGGCCTCCCAGTGGCGATTTTGGCTGGCTTCAGGGTTAGATTCAGGTGTTGGCACGAGGTGATGGCACAGACGTGGGTAGACAGAGTGGTCAGAGACATTGACCACTATAGAGGGATACTGGAGGCCCTGATTCCTATAGACATCATCTGGAGACTATACTTGGTTTATCCAGCATTCAGAGACCAGGGAGAGTAGCTGGTTGGAGTGCAGAGCCTGAGATGGGTCAGGGGTAGGTGAGCCGGTGAGCTTGAGAGAGTGCCAACAGAGAGATTGCGGTGCCAGTACGAGCTATTACATGATGTACCTCCTGCATTCCCACTGTACAGATGGGATGACATTGAGGTGCCGTTCCCACTACCAGAGGAGACAGAGGGCCTAGATTTTGAGGAGTTACCGACAGGACTTGGGGTGGCTGACCCAGGTTGTACAGAGGCCTACACAGCATGGTGGGCAGAGCAGTACATAGGTTTGCAGGTAAGGCCACAGCCAGATCCATAGGCCATTACCAGGGAGCGGAATACAGCCCGCAAGGAGAGGGACACTGTGCGGTAGGAGAGGGACGCGGCACAGGCCCATCTCACAGTTTTACAGGGACAGTTGGCAAGGGTTACAGGGTAGCTGACAAAAATGATGAGTCGAGTGATAGTGTTGATAGATCAGGTCACACTGCTACAGGGACAGCTCACCATAGCCTAGGCACAGGCAGCGGTAGGACAAATTTTGAGAGGTCAGGGTTTGATGCAGCAGCCCTCACAGCAGCTGACATTTTCACAGGGGCCAAGACAGTCAGCATCGGTGCAGCTAGGTTAGCCACAGCCACAGGGGTCATTACAGGGCACGACAACAGGACAGATGGGTCCACCACAGACTGTATCTCTAGTTAGATATAGTGATGCGCTGGATGAGATCGCGTATTATGAGAGGGCCATCAGGGGGTTCCCTCAGATACAATGATACTCAGAGATGAGGGCAGAGCAGAGCTGACAGTGGTCTATGTCTCGAGCGATGGCTTCTGGGTCTCGCAGATGGCACAAATCAGAGGGGGGAGAGGATACAGCATCTTCCCAGCCACCGCCACCACCACCACAGCCACAGCCTTGAGGGCAGACATTGAGATTTATTTTTGATGTATATACCGGCCTGCGAGCCGTTGATGTGAGATGTATGAGATACAGACAGAGGCATAGATTTGTGTGATTGTATAAACATTGATATATATATATGATGAGATATTGAGCATTGACATGAGTTATGGATGTGTTTATGAAAAATGTTGTGGATGTGCTATGTTATTTTGATTTGATACATGTTTTGATTTGATGTTTAGGATTATGATGCTGACATTGTTGTGTTTATATGATGATGGATGTATGATTAAGATTAATGATTAATGATATGGATGAAAATGATTAATGTTAATGATTATGAAAAATATGTGCTTGTTTGTGATGTGATTGGCAGGTGACAAAAGAATGTGATGGAAGAAATGCGATGAAGGAATGCAATGAAGGAATGGCCGAGCTAACCCCAGAAGACCCCATGTCAACTGAGTGCTGCCTACATAGCCCCTGTCGTTGGGGCCTCAGGCAAGTGTAGTTCTCCCAAGAAGGTAGGAAAAAGATCGAAGTGGTTGATTTTGGTCATGATAAGGATATAGCATTTCCCATATGTCTGAGGGTACATGCTTGAAATGACAAGGATGAGATGATGCTACAGCCTTTTCCAAATGGTGTAAGCTGTAACATTGGTCGGGGTTTTTCATCCCTAGCAACTATCCATATTCGTGATGGATGTTTGCTAAAAATGAATTGCAGGTCGATTTATGTTTCAGCAAGTAATGGTTTATGCTTGACATAAATTATGTGGTTGATAGTTTCCATGTGTATTAATGTCTATGGAAACCAGAGTGATTAGGCTATGTGAGTGGTTTGAAAAGATTCAGATTGAGTCATTTTGACAAATGATGTGGTTGAATGTGACCAAAGTGTAGGCAGAAAGTAAAAGGCATAAGCGCCCTTTTATTGACAAGGACCAAAATGACAACATAGACAGGGGTTATTAGAACCAAGAGCCCCATTTATGCATTGCATCATTGACCATAGTTATGTTAGAGCGGTAATCGAATCACTTTTGACATTAAAGTGAGCTCGAAGTCCTTTGAGTAGGTGATATGATAGGAGGAAAGGGTAACTCATTTTAGAGTATGGATAATTTTGCCCCTTTATAGGAGACCCTGAGACAACTACAAGCCAAGTCCATGACCCAGTTTTTTTTTTTTTTTAGAGCGGACTGATCAATGCGGGAAGTCCACATAAAGATGTCACTTGTTTGGTGGTCATTTGTGAAGCTGATCGATGCGGGAAGCTTCTAGGAAAGTGTTGTTTGTAGCAAGATTTAGTCATAGCCATCCTTCGAGGGAGTGGTCTATACTTTGCTTTATAGATTTTGAATAGCTGTCCTTCGAGGGAGCAGTCTATTAGTTACAGCAATGATAGTGCAGCTGTCCTTCGAGGGAGCAGTCTGATTTTTGATTTGATTTTGTGACCTTGGATATTTTGACATCTTGATTTATTTTTGACAGAATATTGAGTCATGGACAAGACTTATAGAAGATCAAGGGCTCCCTTTTATTAGGATGAAGCATCCATACGTCATAAAAGGGTTGTAGAGGATTTTGTTAAGGGAAAAAGGGTGGAATGGATTGAGAATTAAAAGGACAAGGGTTGCTCAAGGGACGAGCTCAAGTTAAATGTCAAGTGGATGAGTACTCGACTAACAGTAGAATGGTCATAGATGCAAAGCATTAAGGGGCTCAGGTTCTGGTCGGCCTTCAAGAGAAGACAGACGATAAGTCCCTGATCTATACTTGTGCGTGATGATATAAGGTCTGATCCAATTAGGAGCAAATTTGCCTCATTTAATCCGTTCCATATTGGTCACATGTTGGTTCTCTTTGAGGACGAGGTCTCTGATATTGAAATCTCGTTCTCACGGAGTTTTATTATAGGCGCGCTTGATGCGATTTTGATAGACATGGAGATGATTGAGGGCAGCAAGACGACGCTCGTTGAGTAACTCAAGTTGAGCTAATCGATCTTGACGAAAGTCATCATTAGAAAGAATGTCATGGAGTGAAATGCGAAGAGACAGGATCTGTACTTCGAGAGGTAAGACAGCCTCTTTTCCGTACACTAAAGAGAAAGGGGTAGCACCCGTAGAGGTTCGGATGCTAGTGTGGTAGGCCCACAAAGCGAAAGGTATTTGAACGTGCCAATCCCTTCCAGTGTCATTGACCACCTTCATGAGAATTTTAGTTAGGATTTTGTTAGAAGCCTCGACCTGCCCATTTGCTTGTGGGTAGTAAGGCGAAGAAAAGCTGAGTTTGATGCCAAATGAGTCGCAGAGTTTTTCGACGGTCTTGTTTTTAAATGACTTGCCATTGTCGGTGATGATTTTGTGAGGTACACTGAAACGACAGATGATGTGGGTGTTGATGAAGTCGACAATCTTGTCAGCTTTTGTGGAGACAAGAGGAATAGCTTCCACCCATTTAGTGAAATATTCGGTGGCAGTGATGATGGATTGATGACGAAGAGACGAATGAGGATTAATCTCGCCGATGAGATCTAAGCCCCATTGTGAGAAAGGCCAAAAATCCTGAGTGACTTGTACGGCATGACTAGGGAGATGAAGCAAGTTAGCATGCTGCTGACACTTGATGCAATGCTGAACATAATCACTACAGTCTTGATGAAGAGTGGGCCAATAATAACCCAGATGAAGGATGCGCTTGGCAACCGAATTACCACTGAAGTGTCCACCACAAATCCTGTCATGGGCTTGTTTAACAACATGAGAAGCTTCAGTGGAGTTTAAACAGTGAAGAAGAAGGCCGTTAAAACCTCTTTTATAGAGAAGGCCCCCTAGCATGGTATAGCGAGTGGTGCGCTTGATGAAAGCCCGCCGCGCATTGCTAGAGAGGTTGGGAGGAATGATAGAATGAGCCAAGTAGTCCTCAAGTTGTTTATACCATACATCTTGTGAACTAGAGTCTATGGTGTGGATGAGATTGATGTCAGTTGAAATGTATGAAGGCAATGGCACACGATGTACCATGACATAAATTCTTGACGAGGATGATGAAGAAGAAGGAATATGCGAGGCGAGGGAAGCCATGGTGTCAGCAAACTTATTCGTCGATCGAGGAACAATCTGCAATAAGTGATGGTCGAAAGATGCTAGAAGAGTGTCAACACGGTGCTTGTACCTTTGTAAAATTTTATTTTTACAAAGATATGAACCATTGATTTGATTGACGACAAGTTGTAAGTCACCGAAGATGTTAATGGACTTGATGTTTAAAGAAAGGGCAGTTTGAAGTCCCAAAATTAAGGCTTTGTATTCAGCCATATTATTGGTACATTCAAAGTCGAGTTTAAAAGATAGGGGCATGGGTTCACCTTCATGTGGAATGAGGATGACCCCCGCACCCCCACCGAGTTGACATTTAGAGCCGTCGAAGAACATCGTCATTTGGTAGAATGTGTCATCAGTCGAGAGAGTGGCGATAGATTCATCGGGAAACTCGCACTGAGAAGGTTGATTGTCGGGAAGAGGGGCATCTGCTAGTTGGTCAGCGATTGTTTGCCCTTTTATAGATTTTTGCTGGACAAATTCTAAGTCAAATTCAGCAAGAAGCATGAGCCAACAAGCCATACGCTGGTTTTGATATGGTTTAGAATGCATGTATTTAAGGGGATCAGTGTGGGTGACGACAAAGGTTTTGTGATTGAGAAGATAGTGACGGAGCTTAGTAGTGGCAAAGACTAATACCAAATAAAGTTTCTCAATATGAGTATACTGAGTTTCATAGTCGACAAGTGTTCGGCTTATGTAGTAGACTGCTTGCTCACGGTGTTGCTCGTCTCGATGCGCGATCATGGCACCTAACGAATGATTGGTTGCTGAGATGTAGAGGTAGAAGGGTTGGTTGTCTTTTGGTGGACTGGTGGAGAAATTAAATAGCGTTTGAGGGCTTTAAAAGCTTCTTGGCAATATTTATCCCATTTAAAGGAGATGTCCTTCTTGAGGAGGCGATGAAAGGGTTGGCAACGGTCAGAAAGCTGCGAAATGAAACGGCAGATGGATTGGAGCTTCCCTTGTAGACTGCGAAGTTGCTTGAGATTAGTTGGAGGTGGCATTTCGAGGATAGCATGAATTTTGGCAGGATCTATCTCGATGCCACGAAGAGAGACAATGAATCCCAGGATCTTTTTGGAGAGGACCCCAAAGACGTATTTCTTGGGGTTAAGACGGACCTGGTACTGAAGAAGGCGAGAGAAGATGATTTTGAGGATAGTCAAATAGTCACGACGAAGCTTAAACTTGCCAAGCAGGTCATCTATATAGTCCTCCATGATTTTATGGAGGAGATTGTGAAAGATGTAAGTCATGGCACGCTGATATGTGGCACCTGCATTTTTCAAACCAAAAGGCATGACTCGATAGCAGAAAGTTCCCCATGGTGTAATGAAGGTGGTTTTGTGTTGATCTTTCAGTGTAATCAGGATTTGGTTATATCCTAAAAATCTGTCCATGAGTGATAACATCTCATGGCCAGCTGTAAGATCAACAAGTTGGTCAATGTTTGGAAGAGGAAAGTCGTCTTTGGGACAAGCTAGGTTAAGGTCACGATAGTCCGTGTAGATCCGGATCCCCCCAGTCACCTTGGTGATAGGAACGATGTTAGAGACCCATTGCGGATAATCAATGGGTTGGATGGAGACAGAAAGAAGGCGCTGAAGCTCTTCTTTGACAAGAAGTGCAACACGAGGATGCATTTTTCAAAGCTTTTGCCTAATACGCTTAGCCTCTGGGTTTGTGACAATGTTATGAGTGGCAATGTTAGGGTCGATGCCAGGCATGTCAGCGTAGGTCCAGGCAAAGGCTTTGCGATTGTCTGAGAGAAATGTGGTATAGTCGATCTGCTCTTGGGTGTCTAAAGACTGACCAATCTTTAAGACATGAGGAACATCAGAAGATGAAAGGTTAATGCCAATGGTTGATTCATTTAACATAACCTGTGTTTCAGAGGGGAGGGAGCGCTGAATGAAAGAATCATCGGCACCCATATAGGTAAGAATGGCGTCGTCGTCTATGTAGTGGACTGTGTTGATGGTTGTCGATTCATCGTCTATCATGCTAGGATAAATGAGAGGGAGAGACTTGGGAACCTTGTTGAGCTGGTAGGTTAGGGGTTCTAAGCAGATGGTGTTTATGCAAAAAAAAACTAGGAGGGATGGAAACCACCGACTCCATAGGTGAGGATGGAAGAATAAGCGAGTCTGGAAGAGATTGGTCAATGGTTGGTTCGGGGCAAAGGTTTGTGGAAGCCTCAGTGGGTTCTTGGAAACCCAGTCCATACCGTTTCTTGGCATTATCGTCATTGGGTGGTTCGATAGGCCGATGGGAGCCTTGTTCGTAGCGTCCAAAGCCAAAACCCTTCCATGCACACCTATAAAGGTAGGTATGTGAAAAGGTGGGGTTGCCAAGAAAGGAGAAATCAGATGTGAATATTTGAGGTGAGGAAGAAGGATTTGATTTAGTAGGAGCTTGATCCAGCCCCCCATAGACGAGATTGGTTCGAAGGCTAGGAGGACCATAAGGAATGACCATTCCGATCCGACAGTCATAGCTTGGGTTTTGATGAAGCTGTCCATACTCTTGAGGAGTCTGGAACATGTCTAGAGTAAGTAGGCGATATTCCCCCAGTGAAAGTCTTTGGAAGATATCGTCCATGGGGTCCTTGGTTGTTAATTGAGAAGATGATGTGGTGGCAACTGCTATTTGTGTACTAGTTGACGCTTCTACGGATGGAGACGATGTTTGGGTTGATGCCTTGAGCGGGATAAGAACGTCGTTTGGGTGATAGGTTGTGTTACAAGTCTTAAAAGGGGATGGGTCGGCAGGAATGACATGGACTTGTTTGTCATGTTCAAATTTGACACAACGGTGAAGTGTTGAAGGGATGCAAGCCATGGTGCAGATCCAGGGTCGCCCTAAAAGCATGTTATATTGGAATTCTTCCTCAATGATGTAGAAGAGCTTCGAGATTGTGCGTGGACCAACATGGATATGGAGGACAACAGTGCCAATAGTGTTAGCGGTGGTGTCATTAAAAGATCTAAGGATTGCGTCGATTTTCGATATGCAATTCTTGGGAAGAGCCAATTGATCAAAGGCGTGGGTGGAAATGATATTAATGCTGGCACCCCCATCGATCATAACTCATTTAATACGGGTTTGATCAATGTAGGTTGTGATGAAAAGGGCAACGTCCTGATCTTCCAAGGTAGAGGTAGGAATTTCAGAATCACTGAAAGTGATAGAGGCGACAAGGGATAAAGAATGGACTAGGGCAGGTAGTGGTTGAGGGTCTTCAGGTTGGACTTCCACTGCCTGTAGGGCTTTGATTAGAGCCTGGCGATGCTGGGGGGAGCTTTGGATAAGGTCATATAGGGTCATCTTCATAGGCGTTTGGTGAAGTTGTTTTATCATAGATTCTTTGATTGCCTCTGAAGAAGGGGGTTGGGATGCACCTAAGATGGAAATCTTGGGTTTCGGTGGTTGAGGTGCCTGGACAAAAGGATAGGTCCAAGGAATAGCAACTTTTTCTTTCGCCTTGTCCTTTTGTGACCTAGTGGTTATATGGATAGCAATGATTTCAAAGATAGGAGGTGAAGAAGGGTTCATGGCATGTTGGTGAGATGTTGATGTGGTTAAAGAGGTTGGATGGGAAGGTGTCGAGGGTCGGTCAAGAGTGTCCTCAAGGAGAAGAGTGTCTTTCTCCATATAGCGGCAAATGACTGCCTTGAGGGCACAACAAGTCTCGGTATCGTGTCCTGGCGTACAATGGTATAAACAAATCTTTGTATCATTGAACCAAGACAGTTTTGACCCGAGGGGTTGGAATGGCTTGATAGAAGGAAGGGTAATGCTAGAAGTTTGCAAAAGTTGGCGTAATATCAAAGCATATGAACCTACTAAGGGGTCAGTGCTTGTTGATGCATGATGCAATGGTGACTTTTGATTGGGGGATGTTGAAGAAGCTTTTCATACCACCTTTTGGGTTGGTGGTGCGGTGATAGGTGAAGACGGCACTTTCTTCGTGAGAGTTGCCAAATTTTTGAGAGGGGGTTGTCTTGTGGTTGGCAAAGGAAGTAATGGAGGTAATTTGTTTTGGTTAAGGGTCAGAGTGGGAAGCACGCCGATTAGGGTAGAAGGATGAGGACCTAAAATGGAGGGTAATGTTGATGGTGGAGGAGGGGTTCACTTCTGCGGTCTGGCAGTCTTCTTTGACTTGGTTAGAAGACTACTTTTGGTCAAGGTTTGGTCTAAGTCCACCTTCACTTGCGGGTGAGTGAGGGTAGAGACAGGGCGAATGTCGAGTGACTTGACTAGTTTAGATGAGGTGGATGTAGGTTTAGAAGCGAGAGTCTGGTCTTTGTTGAGAGTCTTGGGAGAATCTGCCTTGGAAGGATTGGCAGCAGGAGACGAGGGGGCATAGGAATGTTGAAGAACTTTAAGACGCTCTCACAATCCTTGATGCTCCACTTTCCTTGAAGGGAGAAGTTCAATTTTCTCCACTAGTCGGGAAAATGGTTGAGAGGATGTTGGATGAAGTTTGGATTCTTGAGAAGATGTGTTAGGTGTGGCAGTAGTTTCAGACCTAAGGTCTGTGGGAGTTATAACTGGATTGTCATTGATTGAAGAAGATGGAGAGTCAAGTTCTTCTCTTGGTGGAGAAGGAACTGAAGAATGTGAATCCTCAAGTGGGTAAAGGGCAGAGATTATGGTGCCCTCCACTTGCGGTCGAGGAGTAGGTAAGGTCAGGTCCTCCATAGGCAGAAGAAAGGAGGATGGTGAGACCGGTGGTGCCGGTAAGGTTGAGGCGTCCTCCAAGATGAGAGAAGTTGACGGAGAACTAACCGGAGAAAGAGGTTCGTCCACACGTGATGGACTGGTAGATGGACTAACCTCTTGAGGTTGGTCGGGGATGAAGGGCGAGACCGTATTGACCGTTCAAATGTCGTGTTCATGAGTGTTGTCAATCAAGGTCTGGACATTATTTTGGGTCGGTGGATGATTGGGGAATGGTTGCTTGGAGATGTCGATGCCCTGATTAGAAGGTGCATTGGGATTATCTAGAATAAGGTCACCCTTTTCAAGCATGTCTTGGATTATGTTTTTAAAGGTTTTACAGTTTCTCATGTCATGACCTTTGACACGGTGGTAATTGCAGAAGTCATTTTACCTATACCACGCAGGGATGGCGCGTGAGGGATCAAATTATGGCGGTGGTCGAATCTGGGGGAGGTTGAGAATCCCCTATTTAACAAGTTTTTCCAGTATAGACGCGTATGATTCTCCAAGAGGAGTATACTGTCGTTGTACGTATCTCTGCTGGAATTGACGGGTGGCGCTCTGAGATGTGGATGGTTCAGGTTGATTGGTTGAAGAGGATGAAGGTCTAACGAATATAGCATTGGCTAAAGCTTTAGACTTAGGATTGGATGATGAAGGTTTAGAAGAAGAAGAGTCATTGGTCTTAGAGTTGGGATTCTTGCTCTACAACTTGACTTTATTCTCATCGATGGCATGTAATTCAAGTTTACGAGCCATCGTGAAGGCTTCGTCAAAGGTACAGAAGGTCTGAACCTGTAAGGTGGAAGAAATATGTTTGGCGCAAGCTCGAGAGAATAGTTCAATAAGTTTAGGTTGAGGTAAGGAAAAGGAGAGTTGATTGATGAGGCCTCTCCAGCGAGCAACGAAGTCAGCTATAGATTCGTCCTCGAATTGGTGGATAGTGTAAAGGTCTGTGATCAAGACTTTCTTGGTGATGTTAATGGAGAAGTGATCAAGAAAAAGCTGGGCCAACTGTGTAAATGTGAAGAGGGAATGGCTGGCAATAGAGCTGTACCAGTCAAGCGCAACGCTAGAAAGAGACATAGGAAATGTGCGCAAGAGCAATGCATCGTCATGGGCAATAAGGTAACAGGCATGTCTGAATGCCCGTAAGTGCTGCTGTGGGTCTTCCTTGCTTTGAAAGCGAGAAAATTTGGGAAGCTCCCATTGGTTGGGATATGGTCTAATTGGAATGGAAGGATGAATGGGCTCATTGCAAATTTGCTCGTATGAGAGAGCATTACGTGAGCCAAAAATGGAGGTCTCCAAGCTAGACATCTTATCCATCAGCATTTTGATGATATCTGCTGACGGATTGGCGGGTGGAGTGCCCCCTAGATTATAAGGCGCTTGAAAGATATTAGGAGGGGCGTATGACGTGGTTGGTTGCATAGACGCAACATATGGGTAGCTGGTTATTGGAGCGAAATTTGGGGCCAAGGGCACTTGTGTTATGGGGTTGGTAGGCACAAGTTGGATAGGGGCCATCAAGGATGGTTGAGGATTAGCCACGCTTGTTGACGGGTAAACGGTTACTCTTGTGTTGATAGGTGCAAGAGTAGGGGGAATAGAGACTAGTAGGTTTTGGAAAGGTGTGGGGTTTGGTTGAGTAGCTTGAGGTTGAGAGAGTACCGAAACCCCCATGGAAGTAGGTTTAGATGGAGTGGCTACGTTTTGAAGGTAAGACACGGTTAGGTTATTGGTGGAGGTGTTGACTTGATTGTTTAGTGGCTGAATTGTAGGTGCTGTTGATGTTATTCTTGTCTCGACTAAGGAAGTCAGCATCCCATAGATTGGGTTCCCTAGGGAGTCTCACATTTGGCTATGCGTGAGATAGTGTTGTAAGGCTTTGACGTTAAGGTCCAAGAATCATGTGAAATCTTGGTCCCCTTCTGGAACAATAAGAGTCTGGGGTGGGGTTGGGCGAGTAGGATTTCTTTCAGTCTCCGAGTGGAACTCCATTATAGGACTAGTTATAGATGGTGAAGGTGGAAGCGGTTGTTGACTAGCATGGTCAAGAAGGGCCTTGGTTTGACTGCGTGTCAAAACCATTCAAGGCAAGAAAGGGTCAGGTTTCAGAAAACTGTGTTTTTTTTTAGTCTCAGAAAACCAGAATGGATGTTTAAACAGCCAAAAAGTTGGATTTTAAGCTTGCTATTTTTGGAAAAAAGAAATTGGACAGTGACCGACGTCGGTATAAAAAACTGATGTCAGTGAAGAACACTGTTGATGTCGGTCAGATAACCGATGTCGGTGCAGAAAAGTTGCCGACGTCGATTACAGGACCGATGTCAGTTACTGTGTTTTCCAGAAACTCAAAAAAAAAGTTTTTGGAAATGAAGAAGACGTCCTTACCAGCTCAAAAAAAATAGATAAAAACAAAAAATAAGATGAGAACAGGCAGATCCTAGCGTTAAATCCCTAGAAACAATTTTATTAAGATCGTGTGGCTTATGCCTTAATGTGATGTTTGAGGAGGTTCGCTGTTAGAAGGGTCCTAGAATAGGTAATCTAAAGATGGTTTCAGGTATGTTTAGGCGCTCAAAAGTCTGTGTTAGGTTCTGTACATGGCCTGGTGCTAAGGAGCAAGCTCCCCTCACTTCACGATTCCATTGGTTAGCTGGTTTCGCTTAGCCAAAATATACTTTCCCTATAGTTTAGACTCTACCAAAGAATAGAGTGGGCTTTCCCCTTGGTGGTGAAATCCAAGTAGGATTGCCGGGATGGGTAAGGTATCTGTTGGGTGATGAAATCCTAGTCGGGCCTTGTCTCAAGTGAGTTTGATGTTTAATTTAGTGCACGGGGTCTATTTGTGTAACATCAAGTGATCTACGATTTATTCAATATGCGGTTTACTAATTACTAAGTGTGGACTAAGAAATGCAAGAAAGCAGGAAATGGAATGCAGTATATTTTAAAGCCCCAAATCGAAATGTTAAGTTGGAATGAAAACAAGTTTGAGAAAGGGTTGAAGAAAATGATTTTTTGACTAGTCTAGAAATGCAAGAAAAGAAAGAAAAAGTTCTTTTTATTCCTGCTTATGATGTCTTTTTAGAAAAGAAGAAAGAGGTGAAGAGGAAGAAACCTAATGCACCTAAATGAACAAAGAAGGAAAGGAACCCAAAGAAGGCCCTAAAGGTCCCACCGGGCGTGCTAGAATGTTTCTATGCAATTTCGCTTTCACATTCAAAGGAGAGAAAATGAGAAACTTAAGAAATGGTCAAGGCTTGTATGTACTTGGATATAGTCTGCGCACCGTAATCCAGACGTTGTGAGAACTCCTCTTTTGCTGTGGAGGAATGACACCTGAAAGAGAAAAACACTAAAAACATGAAAAATGTTAGTTGATAAGAGGGTGGATTGCCAAGCAAAAGCTTGGTCCTAGAAGTGCTAAGGCTTCTTGGAGGATGACAATCCACTGTTTAAGACAGAATATGACAGAGATAGAAAAGAGAAATAATGAAAGATGTGAAAAGAAGGAACTAAAAACAAATGCATACCTGATAAGCTGCAATCTGCTAAACACAATCACCGATGTCGGTGATATTGCCAGCGTCGGTTAGGAAGGTCGCTGACGACGGTTAGACTGCCGACGTCGATAGGGGAAGTGGACGAGGTCTGTCAGGGCAATTGGCCAGGGACGGGTTACAAGTCTAGTTTCTGGTCTGCATAATGGATTTGGTCTCGTCTGAGGGTCTAAGGGTCTATGAGGGATTCAGAAGGACTATTTGGGATCTAAGGGACTGAAAATCTTGTCAGAAAAAGGAGTGAGAAATAGGAAAAAGGCTTTTCAGCCTTTCCATAGAGCAATTTAGTCAGGTTGATTAGATGGGTCTTAAGATGGTCTGTAGGTCTCTGATAACTTATGCTGGGTTGATTGGATAGAGGGTGTTGCCTAAAGAGAGACTAAGGGAGTGTCAGAGGCAAAGAAAAAGGAATAAGGGGTGAGAGAAGGCTTTTCAGCCTCTTTGGGAAGAATAGGGAAGGTTGGGTCAAGGATACTTGGAATAGACAGAATACTAATATATTTGAAATAATATTAGGATGAAAAAAAGTACAAATACTTAGCTGTGATATGAATTGGCAAAGGTGCAAAAGCTGTGTTTCGATTGTCGCTGGTGATGGAGATATCGTGCAGCCCCTGTGCAGAATGTTTGATGCAAGACCGTAGTGCCTAAAAAGTGCTGCCAAGAATGTTGATCCCTACAAGAACACCAAGAAGCCCAGAACACTGAAAAGCAAAAGCATGAGAACTTTGTTTTGCCAGAAGAGGATTCGAGAGTCATGATTAGCTTCCGAGATTAGCCGATCTGTGATTGGGGTCGTCAAAGGGTCAGAAAATTTGGTTAAGTATAACCGATGTCGGTGATTCCGTCGGCGTCGGCCGACATTTGACCGATGTCGGCAAGTGCAGAACGGGCAAAAAGAGCCACCAAGCCCATTTTTCATCCGCCAAGTGCACTATCCATTGGAGAATGTCAAAGGTTGGGATAAATACGCACGAGAGTTGGTTAGGTGGTTAGAGAGAAGTAAGAATAGGTCTTGGGTGAGTCATAGGATGGGAATTAGTCCAAGGCGAGGTGTCCTAGGCGAGGTGTCATGGGTGATGTTTCCAAGGAGGGGGGTTAATTCAAAATAAGTTTATTATTTTAAATTAGTAATTGCATGTTTTAGGAATGGGTTAGGAATGGATTAAGGGGGAAGGTGACCAAGGGTTAGACACTATTTAGGTGTCTATAGAAACATCAGCCATTTGCTACCACTAGGCTTATTATACTTGGAGCTGAGCCTCCAAGATCTTATTTGGATGTGTCAGCAATTCAAAAATCCCATCTAAAATGGGGATAACTTCCCCAACTCTTTCTAAGGCACACTTTTAGACTTCAATTACCTCAATGAATTGATCTTCTATCTCTAGTCCCTTTTCTATTGATATGGGATTCTCCTTGTATTACTTCAATAGAAGGTTCACCAGGGTTTCTAGTCTATATATGGCATCCCCATTGAGAGGTACACCATCCAACAACACTGTCTCTTGGCCTAAAATTATCTTACATAATTTCAATGTTTAACTTTCACCTCTGTGGCCTCTTTTACCTATTGATTTAATGCAACCACTTCTTTGATGAGCACCTTCTTGGTGGTAACTTCTTTATTATACATACCCACTACCTGGGTATGTTTATTAATCATGCTACATACTTCAGAATCTAATAAAATATTCTAGCACATGACCTCCTAGGCCATCTTCAAGAATGTTGTGCTTGCTTATAGAGAGGTGATCTTTTGGGGATCCACCGACAATGGTTTGGGAAACATAGGAGCATTAAGACCTATAATAAGGCTATCAGAAGGGAGCTTAAAGGCATGATCCTCATTATACATGTCCAATAAAAAGGACACATGATTCCTTGTCTCTAGGGTTGTATCATAGGGAATGAAGTGTGGCCATAGATATAGCATCTTGTGAGGGACACCCACTTGATAATGGTCATACAGATTGGTAGATGAATCAATAGTAAGTTCTTATGTGGATCTAGTTGGCTCTTTTCTTTTATTTGAGTTGCATTCCAAGACCTCGACCTCTATGTTGGTATCTAAATAAGTGCTAACGATGGCCATTCCACTCATCTCTTGTTCTTCCCCATCCTCTTTTTTGTCATAAAGGTGTTCAATGTCAAGTGGTGAGTCATCAGAGGTGGATTCATATTCATACACTGAGGAGGGTGTCTTCTCAAAATTAGATTTTGATGCTTGTTCTTAGACTTCAGGGATTTCATTCTTGGGTGCTTGCTTTATGACTTATTGATGTGCAATTCCTGATAAAACTTTGGGATAGATGGCTATGGAGTTATTTTAGGGGGTGAAGGTAGAGTTAGAGGAATGTGTAGAGGAGAAGGTAGGGGCATAAGGACTTGTGGTAGTGGAGATTTGGGTGGAGAAGGTCATGGAGGAGAAGGGCATAGTGGAAAAGGGTGAGGTGGAGAAGGGTACGGTGGAGATGGTTAAGGGGTGAGGGTCTAGGTGGTGAGGGGTTTGGCTATGGTGCTTAGGAAGTCTTCTACCACTTTTTGGGATCCTACTGACCATTCAAACTGACATCATACTCAGCCTACTTTTTATTTTTCAATGGAGGTGCTGGTGGGAGCCATTCCTTCTGATGTTCTACACCCTTTGAGTCTTTCCTAGGTTGCAACATATAAAACAAATTGTGTACCTATTTTCCCACCAGTATTTACTTGACCTTTATATCTATCAGGTCCATCTCCTTCTCCTTGTATGCCTTATTAATTAGATAAACATACATATTTTAGAGGATATGAATCTCTAAATCCATCTTTTCTACCTCCAAGGCAATATCTTATGCATCATATATCTAGTTCATGAAATTGATGAAGTACCATCCCAAAAAGGTATATGGTAACTTTAACCATGCAAAGAGTTATTCGGAAGGGACCATCCTAATGCAAATAAGAGAGAAGTGCTGCTTCACTGTAAATTATGCTTACTAAATAGCCAAAGGGGTAAATCCTTTAGGATGCACCATTCATTCTCAAATTCCTCCTTTATCACATTAAACTAATACTTCATTTTTATTTTGTATGATGGGGTACCCCAAGCATGTGAATGCCTTGAAGTGCTCAGTATGGGACTTGTTCTTAGGTGGGTATGTCCACATTAATGCTCTTGTGGTGTAATCTAATACATCAATTTCATAAAAAACAATCAAAAGCAAAAATACACCCCATGAAAACCTATAGTTGGGTATCTGACGGGTCTTATCAACATCCTCAAAAAAATTCTAGCTAAAGTACAAAACCCAATTATATTTTAAGCCCTGAGTTACTTGGTGGGTGATGTAGAGGTGAGCCATGTCTACCTCCTTCCAATGATTGGTCCTACAACCTAGAGGGTAGGATCCCATAGGTTTTTTATATGCATGGCATGGATTTACTTCTGATACATTAGTTTTTTTGTTATCTTTTGGACCACATCAATGTTTTCCAAGTCATTGGACATATCCAACCCTGCACACTGTAGTCCCAACACTTTGATTATATTCTCAGGTTTGATCTTCATACTTCACCCAATGAAATAGAGATAGTCTTCATGTATGTGTGAGAGTAAGAACTTGATGGCCTCCATGGGTTTTTCAAAGTATGGAAAATTGAAAAGCTATAATAACCTTACAATGTCTAGTGTGTTGAACATCTTAAGATCATACACCAATTGGTTCTTGGTGTTCTATTGCTTGAATTGATAATCATTCTATAATTCAACCTCATTTCTAGGTTGATGATGGTTGTATTCAAAGATCCCATAAGTGGGCACCTTGGAGACCAAATTATTTGCATGTAACACTAACTCAGGATACTGCATTTCTTCAATCATTAGTAGTGGGGGTATAGATGATTGAGTCCTCTTTCCATGCATTGTGGTTGCTCCTGTGGTGTTTCTTCTCTAATGAATATTGTGTCTCTTCCAATTACCTCCTCTTATTTTGGTATTGGAGGTAATGGATTGGTCTTTAGGGCCTTTTTCTTAGGCTACATCACCCTCTAAGGAGCCTGAAGGTTAACACATGGCCATCTAATATTTATAAAGGATTACATGATTACTATTGTAAAATTTGGCTTTTCAAGATTAACTACCCTCTAATGGTGGAATTTTCCTATAACCTTCAACTTTTCCTTGTCGTGATCATGTCCCAAAATTACCGTGTGTTCTTCTTATGTAGACAAACTCATAATACTTGTATATAGCTTCACATATTTTTCTATGGAATTGAATAAACTTGCTTTGCTCTTAGATCTAGAATTATTTGCTCTTGAATCTTAACTCTTATAAATTCAAATAATTGCAAATGTAAAATGTAATAATGAGTTAACTTACCATTTTATAGGCTCGAGGGAGTTAACCATATTTACTATCCCTTTCTTTTCACCCATCACTTATCATCATAAATGCATTTTCTAATGACCATCATTCTTCAACCATTGCTTCTCATAATTAATGCATTTAATGGTATTGCCATGTCACATTATTGGAAAATTTCAAATAATTACTATCCTTTTTGCATTAATGACACATCCCATCCCTTGCCTTTCTTTGAAGTGGAAAATAGTTGTGTCCCATATTTTTCTTGGAGTGGATGAAAATTGTATCTTTCAAAATTTAAACTAACAATAATAATACCCTATCCTTAGGCTATATAATTTGTGTGCCTTAAATTACTTTCATGCCATAAATACCTTGTGTTCCCTAAGGAACTTGCATGCCTATCTTTAATCATGAATTCATATTTCTTACCTGAAACTAAAACTGAGTCATGGACCTCCATGGAAATACAATTTCAAGCTTAAAGATGATTACATTAAAGAAACATTATGCACAACAAAGGAAGTGATTTTATTTAAAAACATGAAATCCTAAGATAATGACATAAGACTTATTATTTTATAATATTTTAACTATTTAGAAGTGAAATATGGGTAGAGATGACTGCCATTGTAATACCCAGTGAGAAACTATCCATCCAACCTTTGTAACTGACAAAATTTGGTAGGTCAAATGATATGAATGATAAAAGGACCATTTCAGTGTTAAGCACGGGATATACTGAGAGGGGGGGTGAATCAGTATATCATATATCTTATTAATCTTTTATTTAACCAAATTCCACTTAATCAAACATTCAAGATATGCAATAAAACTCAAACAATAAACACCACACAAGATAGAGAGAGACACTAGATATAACGTGGAAACCCAATGTGGGAAAAACCACATAGAACAATCTCAAGTATATGAATGAGCACTAACCCAAACAATATTCACAAGCCAAGCTTGCAGGAACACCAACCCCTTTTTTGAGCACCAACCCAATAACTATTCACGAGCACCAACCCATAGGAGCACCACACCCCTTTGCCGAGTACCAACCCACAGGAGCACCAACCCCTTTGCTGAGCACCAACCCAGTAATAATTCGTGAGCACCAACCCCTTTGTGTATACCACACACCTATCTCTCAATGTTGTTATCTCAACAAATGATAGATCAATACAACATCTCTTTCCTCTCTCTCACCTTTGCTCTTCCAAGCTAGATATAACAAATACAAATCATATTCATCTCTCACAATTGCTCTTCTAAGCTAGATATTACAATATCAAATCAACTTCTATCTCTTATATTACAAATGGCTTCTCAAGCCTTTATTTATAGCTTTCCAAATGACCTTTGGCCTTCCCCCTTTGTGACCCTTCAATCCTCATGGAAAATGGTGCCAAACTTGTATGACCCTTCATATTCAAGCCTTTGAAAAGTCATGTGGTGACCCTTCATGACCAAAAACGTCCTTCCATCTTTTGTCCTCATCTTGGTGACTTTTTGTATTCCTTAAAGTGTCCCTTCATGAGAAATTGTGCCCTTACTCTTTTGTCTTCACTTGGTGACTCTTGGAATTCCCCAAGATGACTCTTCATGGGAAAATGTGTCCCATCCTTTTTTTGTCTTTACCTCGTGGCTCTTTGAATTCTCCATGGGCCCTTATTTTATCTCATATGCAACCAAAAATATATTCGTTAATATTAAATCAATATTAAGTCATATTAGCCAAGATATATTTATTACAAATAACATTAAATGCAATAGGGCCTTTATCACCAATAATGCTAGACCTTTGACATCAATGACAATATTTCCAACAATCTCCCCCTTTATCATTGATGGCAACCTCAATCTTGAAACTGCCACATCCTGTCACCTACACATACTGTCATCTGAAAACATACAGTAACTCTCCCTTACTGTAGCAACTTGTACCTATTCCTTGTACCTATTTTTTGCACCTGTACCTATACCTATTATTCTCCCCCTTTGACATCAATGGAAAAGGGCCTACCTAGAGCTAACGCTTAGCTCCCCCTCAACTGATGCTAAACATCAATGGCAGGAAGTAATAAAAATTACTCCCAACTCCTCTCGCTGATCTTTGAATGTATCCTTTGATCGTGCCTTTGAGAAGATATCTGACAAAACATATACATTGTTCCCTGTCCTTTGAGCATCTGCAATCAACTCATTTGAATCTTTTCTTCTAATCTCACAACCTTTATCATGAAACCTTAATGCGTATCATTGATCACATATTTGACTAACACTCAATAGATTATGCTTAAGACCTTTTACATATAAAACATTCTTAGTCTTAGTTCTACCATAATCCAAACTCAAAGTACCTTTTTCGGCTATCTTGGTAGTGGTTTTATCTCTGAATCTCACTGGACCACCATTGATCTTCTTTAGAGTTGTGAAATTACTTTTATCACCTGTCATATGCCTCGAACATCTGCTATCAATTAACCATGGCTGATCTTTACCTCTTACATGTAGAGCTGTCTGAACCATCATAGAATCTTCAGGTTGTTTCTTCTACCATGAACATGTCCGAGCCTTCTTATTAATGAATGGAGCTTTGAAACTCTGATCTTTCTTGACTGACTCAAACACACTTCTATAATACTGAGTTATGTGTCTAAAGTTGTTGCACTTGTAGCATACTATGGTCTCTTCATTAAAGCTTGATAGAGGAGTAAAAGAGTTGTGGCTTCTGCTTGACTCTCCTTGACTTTACTTCTCCTTATTTATGAAATTGTTAGCTCTTTTTCTACATTCTAATTTCTTGTGATTATATCCATTACAATAAAAAAAATAGCCATAAAAATAAGACCTGTCTGTATATCTCTTACCTGATTGTCTTTTGTAGCTTTGTTCTCTCCAGCCTTCTCTATTTGAAATGTCCTCTGTATTTTTCACTTCTCCCCTTTTTGTTTCCTCTTTTGTAAGAGCTTCAACATAGCTCTTTTTATTTTCAAATCTGATCCTTGTCTTATCTAAATTTGCTTTTTGACTTTCCAATATCTTATTCAGCATGTTAGTGCTATCTTCAAATTTTGAATCACTGACTTCTTTATCACTGACTGCTTTCTTAATATCTTCTTTTAAAGAGGCAATTTCAATAACATACCTTTGACATTCTTTTCTTGCTATTTTCAACTATGTTGTGAGGTCTTCTTCATTCTTCTTGGTTTCTTCAAAGTGTGCTTGTAGATCTTCAATCATTTCCTTTGACTCTTGTTCATTTTGCTCAATCTAGCGCTTTAATCTTCGATTCTTCTTCTAAATAGCTTCTAACTCTTCTAAGGCATAAATGAGCTCTCCTTCCATATTCACTTCAGCTTCCTCCTCTTCTTCTTCTTGATCATCTTCATGTATGGCCATGAATATAATCTCTTCTTCTTCTGAATCACTGACTCCACTATCTTCACCTAAGCTAGGATCCTTAGAATACATGCTCTTCTTCTCGAATCCCTTCTTAGATTTGCCTTTGAAATTAATCTTGTCTGTAGGCTTTTCTTCTTCATCATTATTAACCTTATTTGGGCATCTAGCTAAAAAATGTCCAATCTTTCCACAATTAAAACATTTAAAAGGTAATTTTCTTTGATATTTACCTGTTCATCTTTTTGGCTTGCGAATGTAAAGTGCTCCATTGTCATCTTCATCACACTGGAACTATAACTTGATTGTTGAATATTAGCTTTCTCCTTCTTCGATGTCTTAAAATCTGCTTCTCTCTTTGAGGGTTTATCTTGTTTTGTCCACATTTCATATGCCGTGTGAATACCATGAAGCTCATCCATCTTTAGCTTGGCTAAATTCTTCATCTCCTCGATTGCCAAAACCTTTGCATCATATCTCATTGGTAGAGATCTCAAAACCTTTTACACCACCTTTGACTCATCCAATGTTTCTTTAAGACCTTGAATCTGATTTATGATTTGATCAACTCTCAAAAGATAACTTGCTATATCTTCTTCTTCCATCTTCAAACTTTCAAACTGCCTTCTAAAAGTCTGCAGCTTAGCTTGCTGAACCTTTCCATCACCTTTGTAAATATTCTCAAGTTTTACCCAAGTTTCATGATCAGATTTACATTGCATAACTTTAACAAATTTAGATTCACATAAACCACATAAAATAACATTTAAAGCTTTAGCATTACATTCACTTGCCTTCTTTTCTGCTAGAGTAATTGCAAATGTCTATGGCTCTTCATATTCCTCCACCACTACTTTCCATATGTCGAATCCAAGGGCCATCAAATAAACCTTCATTCTCATGCTCCAAAAAGCATAATTCATCTCATCAAACAAAGGTGCCTTATTTTTACAAAATCCTTCCTGTGAACCAGCCATTGTGCTTTCCCGATCTACCTTCAAGCTGTAAAACTTTTTCAAAAGGAACTTGCTCTGATACCAATTGTTAAGCATGGGATATACTGAGAGGGGGGGTGAATTAGTATTTCATATATCTTATTAATCTTTTCTTTAACCAAATTCCACTTAATCAAACATTCAAGATATGCAATAAAACTCAAACAATAAACACCACACAAGATAGAGAGAGACACCAGATATAACGTGGAAACCCAATGTGGGAAAAACCACAAAGAACAATCTCAAGTATATGAATGAGAACTAACCCAAACAATATTTTCAAGCCAAGCTTGCAGGAGCACCAACCCCTTTACTGAGCACCAACCCAGCAACTATTCGTGAGCACCAACTCATAGGAGCACCACACCCCTTTTCCGAGCACCAACCCACAATAGCACCAACTCAATAACAATTCATGAGCACCAACCCATAGGAGCACCAATCCCTTTGTGTATACCACACACCTATCTCTCAATGTTGTCATCCCAACAAATGATAGATCAATACAACATCTCTTTCCTCTCTCTCACGTTTGCTCTTCTAAGCTAGATATAACAAATACAAATCATATTCATCTCTCACAATTGCTCTTCTACGCTAGATATTACAATATCAAATCAACCTCTATCTCTCATATTACAAATGGCTTCTCAAGCCTTTATTTATAGCTTTCCAAATGACCTTTGGCCTTCCCCCTTTGTGACCATTCAATCCTCATGGAAAATGGCAACAAAATTGTATGACCCTTCATATTCAAGCCTTTGAAAAGTCATGTGGTGACCCTTCATGGCCAAAAACGTCCTTCCATCTTTTATCCTCATCTTGGTGACTTTTTGTATTCCTTAAAGTGTCCCTTCATGAGAAATTGTGCCCTTACTCTTTTGTCTTCACTTGGTGACTCTTGGAATTCCCCAAGATGACTCTTCATGGGAAAATGTGTTCCATCCATCTTTTGTCTTTACTTCGTGGCTCTTTGACTTCTCCTTGGGCCCTTCTTTTGTCTCATATGCAACCAAAAATATATTCGTTAATATTAAATAAATATTAAGTCATATTAGCCAAGATATATTTAGTCCAAATAACATTAAATGCAATGGGGCCTTTATCACCAATAATGCTAGACCTTTGACATCAATGACAATATTTCCAACATTTAATGTATATGAATTTTTCTAAAATGGCACACAATTTTGGATTCGTATAACAATACCTTCATTTTTAGGGAAAATGTTTTGTGCTTTATGTGGTGGCCATTGCATGCTCTTTGTTTAAACTTTTCCACATCCTGACTCTAATGAGCGAGGAAATGATCTTCATCAAGCTATAACAAAGTATCTAAGTGTGATTTCAAGGATGAATCCTCATCCAATTATCTTATGCATGCAATGCAAAGAGATGGTACCAAAAATTCAACTAGAAATATTACTTCTTTGTCATATACTAAATTGAATGGGGTGATTTTGTTTAAGCACTTGTAAGTTGTTCAATAATCCCATAGTACTACAGATACCCTATCATCCCAATTAGTTTGGCCAATATTAAAAATCTTCATCAGGGTGGTTCTTAGGATCTTATTAAAGGCCTTGACAATGCCATTGGCTTGAGGATAATACAACATTGTTTTGTGGTGTGCAATCATGAACTCATCTAGTAATATGTGAATAGTTTCATTTTGGAAATGGTTACTATGATCACTCATAAAACTAAGTAGACATCCAAACTAAGTTATGATATGCTCTCAAATGAAGTGAAGAATAGTGGAAGCTGTATAATATCTTGTTGGCATAACTTTATCCCAATGCATGAGGTAGTTAGTTATTGTAAGACATACCAAGAACCCATTCGCCATCTAGCTGGAGTGATGGGGCTAAAAAAATCAATGGCCCATTTCTCAAATGGTTTTTGATAGGGAATTTTTTGTAGAGGCATGACATCTCATTGATTTGATTTCCCTACATGCTGACATATGTCACATTACTTAACATATACTTTAGCATCTTGAAAAAGAGTAGGCCACTATAATACAACCGGTAGAACTTTACACGTGATAGCCTTTCCAATAAAGTGTTCTCTGACACTACCTTTATGAACTTCTTGAAGTATCTCAGAACACTCATGCTTCATAAGACAACACTGAATAACCTCATCATGTCTGAGCTTGTAAATATCCCCTCCTATGACTTGAAAACATGTAGTATAGACCATAAGTTATTTCTTGCCTTAAGGAGTGAGATAGTTAATTATTGAGCCAGTGGTTAAAAATTGTGAAAATGGCTTCCATCTCCTCAGGTACATGAGTAACATAGAAGAGAAGAACATCAGGTATGTTGTTCCCAAAATATGTCACTTGCTTTTGTGGACAACATACTGACCATTTTGGTCTTGAAGATCAAAACTCTCTCTTTCCTTTCTCAAAATATTTTGAACAGTTGAGTTTTTCAAATATTCAAGCCTTTTCGGCTAAGGAAGTCACAGGTTCAACAAGCGGGCTTTCTTTAGAAACAAGTTCCAAACACTTAGGCATTTCAAGGATGGTTCAATGCTGAGGTTCAATCAAAAGACTTAACCATGGGCTTTAAACAATTGGAATGAACCACTTTGAACTGTTGAACCATTGAACCCCACCTCCACAAGGTTCAACGAGTTCAAAGGTTCAACGACTTTGGTGGACTTGAAGAAAAGAAGGCTTCAAAGAGTGAAGATTGAACTATTGAACCATTGAACTTTGAACCAAAAAGAGTTCAAAGTGGTTCAAAGGTTCAAAAAGAGTTAAGCACTTCAAAGAGTTCAATGAGTTCGAAGACTTCGGCAGACTTAAAAGAATAAAGGGATTCGAAGAGTTAAGATTGAACCATTGAACCTTGAACCAAAATAGTTAAAAACTTCAAAGGTTCAATGAGTTTGATGGAAAAGGAAAGGATCCATAAAGTTTGAAGTTTCAAAGGATCCAGAAAGTTTGAAGCTTCAAAGGATTTAAAGAAATAGATTGAACCAATGAACCGTTGAACCTTGAACCAAAATGGTTCAAAGGTTCAAAGAAGTTCAAAGTTTAAAAGGAAGCTTTGAGCGAATGAAGGAAGTGGAAGATTCTAGAAATAAGTTCAACCAAATGGTTCAACAAAAGAAAAAGAGAGTGAATGTGGCCCTTTACAAAACATTGAACTGCTGACCATTGAACCACTTTGAACCGTTGAACTATTGAACCAATGCACTTCAAAGGTTTAAAGGTTCAAAGTAGTTCAAGTGAATAAATGACCAATGGCATCCCCGTAGACGTCAAATTCAGGGTAATAAAATATCTATTGATTTTCAAAGATGCAGACTTGAGAACAAACTCAATGACCAGCCAAAGAAGGAGCCAAAGGAGCCAGCAGAAAGCAAGAAGAAAGCTTGAGAGCTCAAAATGCAATAGGAAAGAGGGAAAGCTATAGGAAATTTAAAATATCTGTTGGAGAGTTATTCTTAGTAGGTGGAATAGTCCACCAGGTGGACATCAGAGAGCGTGAATATTCAAAGGCGTGGCCTAGTTTTCTTCCTTTGAGTAAAAGTGAATGGACAGTCGTGTAAGCATCATAAAGAAGACCTAAAAAACCATGCTTAGGAGGAGAGATTTGAGATGATTCAGAATGCCAAAGTCAAGGCCGATGACCTATTGCATCATGGCCCTTTCACAGATATTCAAGGCATTCAATTTAGCATGGGCCATTTTCATGAAAACAAGTGCCCAAGTCTTTCTTGGAATGCTATATATTGTAATCTCTCATTTTATGCAAAAGGGGATATCTTTGTTATTAGAAGTGAAACTCTGCCCAAATTGAAAGGCATTCTTGAGACTTTGAGTTCAGACTGTTAATCATATTTTGTCATTTGAATGAGAAAGCAAGTAACCTTTTAGACTGTGTGCTGAAATAGCTTGTGTTATCTAGGAAATTGTTCCTATGTCTGTTTCTCAAATACAGTCTTGTTCATTTAATCGAATAAGCAAAATTAGTGGAAATAATCTAGAAGGTGTCCTAAAGTTGACTATGGGAGACTTTGTGCTGCCATCACTGTCTTTAGTCTATTTATTTGTTGTTTCAATTTAAAGGATACTGGAGAGACTTTGAGCTCCCCTTATCCTTCGTAATAGTTTACTCTATTGTAGTTCTAGGTGGAGACTTTGGGTTATGCTTAATCCTACTATGTTCCTTTGTCCTAATCAGTGGGAGAAACAATGAAATACTTTGTACTTTCATGGGCTTCTTGTGGTTACAGTTACTACCCAGGAAGAATCTTGCTATTGGCTGAATATCACTTTTGAAAGAAGAGAAGTACATTCAGTAATTACACCAAAATTCTCCTCTATTTTATGACCATCATCTTTGAAAAAAGAGAGATGGATGCTATGATTTCACCCCTGTGTGTATTTTTAGTTTATATATATATATATATATATATATATATATATATATATATATATATATATATATATATATATAGTAGTTTACAGAGAACCTCCCCTGCCTTATAGGGAACCTCCCCTTGATGAGAGGAGAGATTTATCCCATTTTGCTATGGTAAGCCTGCACAACTTATTGTATAAATCTCCTTATGTTATGGTTGATGTAACCATTTTGCTGTCAGTCAGCTGGTGACAAAATATTCACCCAACAAGGTATGTCATCTTTAATATCACATGGTGGCTCTCCAAACTCAATTTGGGATAGATAGTCAGTCTACAATTGGATTTTATAGGTTTAACCATGATGGAAAATTAAAAACTCTTGGAACAACACTATCTAGTGACAAATCTATCCATGTAACACAAGTTTGTTTACTAATTACTTCAAGGCCTCATGATCTATATAGAAGATAAAGTGTGTTTCTAATAAATACTATCAAAACTTATGTAGAGCATAGACCATTGATAATACTTCATGCTCTATAGTATTGTAATTCCTCTTAGTTGGAGTGATTTTCTTACCAACAAAGTAGATAGGATGTTCAAGGTGACCTTCCCCTATTTGTGGAAGAATTGCACCGATTGCCATTCTAGATGCATCAACATGGAAGTGAAATGGTCTTGTCTAATTAGGGAATTAGATGATTACAATGATCACTAGCTTGTCCTTTAAAGTCTCAAATGATTCTTGATAGGATCATGACCATATGAAGTGCTCGATATGATTTAGAAGTTCCTCAAGGGGCACAATAATCTTTACATATTTGTGGATGAATTTTTTATAGTAACCTATAGGTCCTAAAAATGTATGGACCTCATGTTGAAACTTGGGTGCTGGGAGTTGAAGAATAATGGATACCTTTGTTGGGTCCACCAAAATTCCATCTTTACATGTGTCCTAAGAGCACACTGAAAGGTGTAGCAAATAGGTACTTCTTTAAGTTCAATGATATTTGTAAGACTCCAAAACACTCAAGCATGAGCCTTAGGTTAGAGAAATGGTCCTTTACCAAACAATAGACCATCAAGTCAGCCAAGTAAACTTGAAGAAACTTATGGATGAAATACTTAAAGGCTTAAAAAACTATTTATGAGGACATAGTTGGTGTATTTTTTAACCCAAAAGCCATGATAATATACACAAACAAGCCCCATTTAGTATCAAATGTCATCTTTGGTTGGTCCTCCTCGATAATATGGACCTGATGGTATCCTAAAAATCCATTTGTGAAGTATATATCTCACATATAAAAACACCTTTCAAGGATTTTCTCTATGAATGGTGTTGGGAAAGGATCAATGATACAAGATGCATTAAGTACTCGATAATTAATGCAAACTTAGATGCATCCATCTTTATTTATACTAATCACCATGGAACTAATCCACTTAGATTCATCAATGGGGGTGATTACTCCAATGTGTAGCATATTGTCAATTTCCTCTTTGACATGCACCTATAGATTAAGATTCATCCTATTGGCCTTTTTCTGACTGGTCGAGCACCATCAACTAGTTTTATATGCATCTTTCCTAAGTATTGATGAAATCCATTTATCTCGTTATATATCCTTGGAAAAACATCTTGATATTTTTTTAATAGTTTGAATATTTTTGAAATTTCAATGTCAGTCTAGTAATTACCTATAATAGCCATCTTTGGTTCTTGATCTATGCCGATGTTTCATTGGATAGTTTGAATTGGCCCAAAGTAGAAGTGTTATACATTGGTACCAATATCATGAATAGATCATGTGACATAATCTATATGAACATCCAAATGATTTTATAAAGGGTCAAAGGGGTTCTATCCTTCATTTTATTCTACTTGAAACACTAGTTTTTGTTTCCCTAGACACATCTCTTTACATTGGTCCTGATCAAGGATTGGTTCTAGTACAGAAATAAGTTATACTGATGGTTCATTGAAGAGAATTAGAATTTATTTAGGGACATAATGGATAATTCTTAGGTGATCCTCAATGGAACTGGGATTACCAAAAATAGCTTAGCACATGGCTTGAAGAGTGAGGCACAAATCCATACTTGGATAAGAATAAGATAGTGCCAAGCTCATGTTCTCCTTTAATAGATGGCAAAATTGGGTACCCATGTGTTATTATTCATAAACATACAATGCCCATGCCCAGGTGTGTAAAGTCATATAGAATTCATGCACCCACAAGGACTCTAGTAAGTAAGACCCTTCATCTCCTCACATTGTCTTGTAGGCTTCTATATAGGGTTTAAGTGCTTGTACTCCATTGTAATTGATTATTCTCTTAACTTTTTTGTTGTGATAAAACTGGTGATGTAAGGATAAATGTACTTGATCCCATTAGATAAGGTGCTCATAATTGGTTTGCCACTATCTTGTAGTTGTACCATCAAATAGGTAAACTAAGGGTCAAATACGGTCCATGTCAGTGTGGAAAAACTCTTCAAGGCACTAGAAAAATTCATGGACTTCCATCTATTAATGGAAACATGGAACCTAATCAAGTCTTTCTATAGGTGCATCTATCATTGGTCCCCTCATGACTTAGTTTGTGATAAGGTGAATGAACTTGTGGTATTTATGGTACTCGCATGAAACATTCTCCTGACTATTAATGGTACTACACACTCTTCTAGTGAAGTCATAGTCACCATGGGCCTAATAATTGCAAGCATTGATTGTAGTGTCAAATAGGGACTGAGTGTCTAACCGTCATAGAATGCCATTAGGAGTAAGATCCCTTTTCTAATAATTCCTAATAGTGACATTATAGATGTGGTTAATATTCTCTTCCACATTGATAGGTTCTATATAAGTCCCCCATATGTTTGATCTAAAGGAATCACAACATGTTGGTCAACATTCTCAAAACTGATGTAACACTTCTTAAAACATAAGTCTAAATTATTTTCATAACACCAAGATCATCGTAATAGAGTTTGGAAATCATCAACCTTTGCTAACTCAAGAACCTCAAAGTCAACCTTAAAAGGTAATCTAAGTATATCAACTATGGCATTCCTGAGGACACCGATCATTAAAGCACAAGTTTTTTTAGCCATGAACAATACATGTGGTGATGGCTGCAATGCTAGAGTAGCCATTATTCTCTAGGCATCCTTAGTGAGGACATTCACTTCTACACCAATATCAACTAAGATGTCTCAAATTACCCACCCATCGATGGAAATATTCACTAGGATTTCTTTATCTTCTAGTGGGGTAGAATGGATAGGAGCATCTTTCCATCATGCATGATTTAAACAATAATCCTAAATCTGTCTAGTCACTTGAGGTTGAATGTTCATTGGTGCTTGTAGCTAATTTTTAAGCTAGATGCTTAGTTGTGGGATAATGTATTCATCTATCATACACTTACACAACTCTTGTAAGTCATCTCTTTCCAAGTTTTATGACTTTGATACCTTCTGCATATCATCACATTGTGTTGCTTCTTTGTATTTGAGAAATTCAATTTTTCCTTAGAGTTCTTGCACCAATGTCATAGTGTCCTCGAGTACATATTTCTATTATTGGACATCAAGATACTTTCTTGCTCATGAATCTTCATGCTATACCTTCTTAATAGGATTAGAGGTAGACTAAGATTGTCCTCCACTATTCATGGTAATATTCACTTGTTGAATTATTGGGGTGATTGAATACACGTGTCAATGTGGTTTCTTAATTTGAATCATACCAACACCATTTTTATTTCTCTCCTTAGTGATAGTTGTGTATAAGTCAACACACATTTATAGATTGTGGTCCTTTTTACACAAAGCACATGTAGGGTAGATCAGATAATCTCTATGATAGTGGTCCAAGATCCACATTTGTAACATGTCCAAGGTGGGAATTGACCACCTTCACATCCTCGTCCTCTACCTCAACCATGATAGCCACCATTATCCTAATTGTTGACTATAAAGGCTTGGCATATACCATATGCTCATGTTTCATGGATGTCACTAATTAGTTAGTAATAATTAATGTCATGAGTGTAGGCATCACATATATCACAATAGTCAAACACTTTTGAGTGTGTTGATCACTGCAAAAGAGGATAAGAGCATACATCATACTCTTCATGAAAGATTTCACATGACTAATTCACTACAACATAAATGTTCTTGTGCAGGCAGTTACTTAGGGTGTGTCCTTCAGACTTGAAATCAGTGTACCAAAGGCCACTATGAGTATCATGTGTATTGTTTGAATTTAATTTCTTAAGATGCAACACCATTGAAGGTATCTAGGCTTCCATGAAATGACTAATCCTAATATCAATACTACCAACCACTTTACAATGGAGGGCAGCTTCCAAAACCTCATGTGGGCT
This sequence comes from Torreya grandis, assembly GCA_037957365.1. NCBI lineage: Eukaryota > Viridiplantae > Streptophyta > Pinopsida > Cupressales > Taxaceae > Torreya > Torreya grandis. The sequence goes on from JARHVA010000208.1 coordinate 3,285,679, forward strand.
AGTGAAGGTCTTTTGAGATAATGTGCATTGAAATAGAAGTAAAAACCCTCCCATAAACCATTGTGTACACTGAGTAGCATTGATTTTAAATGACAATTTTGACAACCCCCCTTGCATCATACTCTCATACACTTTTTCTAAGATCCTGCTTTATATCCTTCAACATGGCTATGCTTTGTTGTTCAAATTCAATAACATCAAATTATTGAAGGAATGCCATTTTAAGTTGATCATAGCCAACCACCACTTATTAAGGGTCAAAATTTCTATACCATTTGTGCATTCACTCCAATAGTGTAGTTATGAATTGGGTGGATTTTCTCTTAGACAAAGTGATGCCTCATGCCTTCTAGATGAGTTCACACTTATGGACATGTTCTACTACATTTTCCATGCCTCGATATTTAGGTAAGTGGAATGTCATTTCATAATATATTGTTATTAGCTGAGGTGATTGAACTGGTGGTTGTTGAGAACCTCCAGACCTTATCTCTTGAGGGGGAAATACACCACTTCCTCCTGTGCTACCACCTAGTCTACCTCCAATACCTCTAGTAGTAGTGCTCATGACATGGGACATGATAGTCAATTGATTTATCAAATTTGGGCATGTACTCTATCCACCTTGAAGGCTAGGTCCTCTAGGCATCCCAAATTATTCCATGAAATTCCCTTGAAGAGGGAAGGAAAGTGTTAAGTCTGTATGAGTGTCAAATGGCTCAGTTCTAATACCCCTTATAAGTTCAGTCTTTGATTCCACAGTATTTTTATCCTAATTATGTATATTTACTTTATCTAATTCAAAAGCATGAGCATGCACTATGGTTGGGGAGCTTGGTTGGTTTAGACTTGGTGCTTCAGTTCCTACTGTCTAGCTAGTTTCTCCTTCATATGATATCAGTTTCATGGGGCATAGTTCAAAAGTGATGGGGTCCTCGTTATGTGTTTTTACTTCCCTATGGATCCTAACAACACTTCCTAAGTTCTCTCGATCTCTTCCCATTTCATTGAATCTTATAATCTCTACCAAACTTCATCATATTTATGCTTTCACAATGCCCCTTGATTGACTACCATTCTAAACCCACAATCTTATACCAAATCTTATTTACTCCCCTTAAAAATGCATGGCTCATGTAAAGAAGTATTTCACTCTCCATTGGCATAGTCTCAAGTCCATAGTCAATAAATAACTTCTTTATTTTTAAAGAGAAATGTCTAAATATAACAACCACACAGTTATCTAAGGAACTAGAACTTGGCTTATTCAAGACATGAATAGGTAGTTACAATGTACCCTAAAATGTAGCTGTTTAAAACTCCTCTCCACTAAATGTTGATAGCTCATGTCCATAGAGTTCAAAATCATGATAAATCACTTTGTCATTCTAATGTCCAAGATTGTCTTCTCCCAAGGTTTTGTGGCCATCCTTGAGCATACGTAGATAACTAAGTGTGCAAATGAACCAAGATATCAACAAAGAAAGTTTCATATAATGCACTATAGAAATGCTAAACTACCCACTATTGTGTAGAAACTATTGGTTCAAGGTAAGGAAATAGAATGTTATCTTCAACTCTAGTAATCCTTTGTTCAATAATCTCAAGGGTGATATGCTCAAACATCTTCCATGACTACGTAGTAAGTGTTATAGGTCCCATCAATAGAACCAAAATGTTGGGTTTTTATTCTTAATAGAGATTCGATGATGAAGTGTAGCCCAATGATCTAGTGCACTAGCCCGTTCATGCAAGACTATGATCTTGCATGCTCACCCAAAGCATGCAGCTAGAGACTAGTTCTCATAGGTTTTATTGTGCATAACATTAACAGTCATATTTTTTTATGTTAAACATATATTTAATTAGAGATTACATAGAGAAAAAGATAAACTACTCTAATCTTAGTATCATTATGTTTAACCACCATAATCATGTAAAATAGTGTCATGAAGTTTTAAGATTGATATTTAGAAGAAGAAAATATTAGTAAAGATTTCATACTAAGTTCCAATCATTTAGTGCTCAACTCAACCTATTGTAGGTGCATAACTCTCCACTTAACTGAACATGAACACATGAATGGTTATAATATCTACAACTCATATATTAAGCTTCAACAAATTATTATCAAGTGAAATTTATCATCAAAGTGCTTTACAATAGGGGTATTTATACTTGTTTATCCCTGACCAAGTATTTACAACAATAATGATAGGAGTAAATGACCAACAAATTATCTACAAGTTGAGAGTCATGGTACTTTATCAACTAACTTCTCTTAAGGACCCAAGCCTTTGCACCCCCTATATACTCACTCTATGATAGATCCTTTTTTCCATGTATTCAACTCCTTATGGGATGGTACAAAACTTTTGATGCATAAGGTCTAGGTGACCCTTATAAATTGATCCTTAACCATTCTCACTTTGCATACACTCCCTAAGTCTTCTGTTATTATTCTAAGTCCTATGCTCTCAGGCTCCTCATGACTAATTCTCCTTTGATTGGGTCCTTTCATGTTGTTGTTTTTGTGCCTTAGTGCTTTGATGCCTTGAAGGTTCTATGCCATAGTATTTCGTGGTATGATCCTTCCACATCGCACCGGTTCCATGCCAAAATGTCAAAATACCTAGCCAAAATTTAGGGGCAAACATATCCTATCTTTCACCCTCCTCTAGTCATTTTATGCCTTTATTAGCCCTTCCCTAGCCTAGAATCCTTTTTGATAGTTTACATTACACTGTCTACCCCATCAGTCTTATACTCTAATTGATAAAACTTATCTAGGGTCTAGGTCAACCTAGATGAATACCTAATTTGTTTTTGTCAATAATGATATAATGTCTATTGGCTCAACCTTGTCAACTTAAACTTTTAGAAAGGACTATAGTTATATCCATGTATATTTACACATTCATTTCACCTTTCTTAGAGAGATATAAAGAGTTAATTATTCATTTGTGCTGCATTACATTATGTTCTTCCACCATTCTACTTGAGGAGTCATAACTTAGGGTTTCTACTTGGAGAAGAATCTTATCTTATGAAAAAGTCTTGGATACTTTGGCCTTTCTTAGTGATATTTAAAAACTGCAATAACCTCTTGTGAATCACCTTTGACCAAGGGAGAGATTGAATATTGATAGGTTTATTTTCAAGGTAACTATCTCTAACTTTGATCCTTTTTTTTAGTAAATAAAAGTAGCATAAGTAATGGTCTTTGAATATATTTCTCTCTTTATGCATTATGGTTTTACCTATACATCACTTAATTAGGATTCTCTTATGCATATTTAATTTTTTATTTACTAATCCCCACTTTGTGCCACAAGATTCAGTGAGCACTAGATTAGTCTTTTGCTTTAATTTCTACTAGTTTAGTGAATATGAAAACATAGGACCTAGTTAGGGTTATTTCATACTTTTTCTTGACCAGAGGGTTTGGAATCCTCCCTAATGATATTATTATGGTAAGAGATCCCTTGGTGAGGTATAGCAGATCCATCTTGGTCATGACACCGAATATATAATGTGTCGATAATTGGATGTGTAGTTAAGATTTATCTTCTCTGAGCTGGGATTGATTTATAGATTAGTTGCATTTCCCTTTGTATATATCATGTACACATGAAAGAAGTACAACATGCACTGATAGCAAAATTGAATCTAGATAGATCCAATTCTCACACCATAATGCATGATCATGCATTTGAGTTTGACATAACTCTTGTAATAAATAATGATATTAACAATGAAGAATATGACGCCGAGTCAGTAAAAGAATCTTTGGGACTACAATTTTAACATAAAAATTTACATTAAAAATTTAATTTTCCATTGAAAGTATGACCTATCGCTCACCTTAGATTGCCAAGTCAACCTAATATAAATAGTGGGAAATCTTGAAGCCCAACCATATCAAATAAACCTTCCTCAATACCCACTATTTCTAGTGTACCTATTGCTTTATTATTTGGGAAGTATCAAGTGGGAACACTGGAAGAATTGTAAGACCTCTACCCTAGGGTTTAGGAGGAATTGGAAGAAGAAAAAAATAGGGTGCACTAAAACAACCAAGTGCACCTATGGTGTACTATGGGATGACACTTCATCTCCCTAAATATCAAGGTGTCAAAACTATGGTGGAACACATTCATAAGTGTTAACTCATTTAGAGAGTGTAGGGTATCACTTCTTTAGAATGAAAAGATAATCAATTTTCCACTACTTTATTAGATAATTGCATAAATGGTAGCATAAATTTAACCCTCAATAAGCAATTATGAGTTATGAAATATTGAAAATTTCATTCCTTCAAGAGTTTGACATTCTTGAGTTTGAACAATAAAGGATAATTGCCTTAAAGGATATAAATCAAGAGCTCAGTGAGAGTGTACGTAAATATGATGCATATTTTAGAATGATTCTTTAAAAAATATCATTTGAGATTAACCCAACACAACATGATCAATGGTTTGTTGGAGTGTTTTTACTATCATTTCATTGAACTCTACCCCAAAAAACCTTTACCAACCCACACAAGGAACTAAAAGCTTCTCTTTACACTAAAATTGTGGGAAGTATAGATATTGGGATCAACCCCTTTATGGAGGCTCAGATTTATGCTATGACCTCTCAAATAGAGAATATAATGACCAATAATGCTCATGACACATGCAACAACCTAAGGTATGTTGACTGCTAAGTAGAGGTCCATAACAAGAATAACTAATAATAAAGGAATGTTTGCATTGTAACAAAATAATCTTGTTAGATATGCCAAGAAGATCATGATGTATGGAGTTGTCCTTTACTCCAGCATGCTACCCAGACTAAAGTATCACTATACTATAAAATGTGTGATGCATACACACGTGATATTGCAGTAGTAAATTTGAGTACAATGGGTTTGAGATCATGTAATTAATCTAAAATCTACTCAAACATCAAACTACCTAGGTAAGATCTAGAGCCATTAATATCAGATGTAACTATATGAATGAATACTTCAAACCGACATTCTAAGCCTAAAGAAAATTACTCTAAACCATGATTAAATGAAACAAAACAAGAGGATTGGATTGAGATTACCTTAGACTCAGAAATTTGACATTATGTTACTTGACCAAGGATGTTGATGATGGATTCAAGGATTTGTTTGATATGGAGACTTCATGAACGTAATAGATACATTCCTAGTTAGTTTCAATGGAGGATTGGGTTGCTTACATAGATTATGGAGGGAATGATCAATGGTTTAAAGTCAAAGTTGGCTTGTGGAGATTTAAGGTGGAGGATTATCTAATGAATTTAAAAATCTTTAGAAGCCTCTAGATTTAAAGGCTTTTAGAGAGGAAGGGTGAGAATAGAAAGGATTCTAGAATTGAAGGATTATAGAATCCTCTTAGGATCTAATTAGGATTAGGTGGGGGATTAGGTAGGTGATTATGGACTAGGGGTGTAGGAGAGCCTAGGAGTATACTAGTGCAGGTGGGTAGGTGAGTCATGAAAATTTAAAATTCACAAATAATAGATAAGTGGGGATTAGGATAAGATAAAAGATGATTAGGTGAATTAATAAAGAATTACGATATGCCTATGGTTAGTAGATGAAGAATGATAAAAGGGGATATTAGATAAATGATTAGAAAAGGGGGGATAAATGGGATAATTAGTAGGATTAGGTGAGATTAATTAGATAAGCAAAATTATTGTCGACTAATAGTAATATTAGTGACATTAAATGAAGTGAGTAGATTTAGATGCATACATTTTGCCCCTCTTTGAAAGGGCATTATGAGTGGATAAAAGTGGAAAGAGTAATGGTCTTTTCAAAAAAAAACCATTTAATAGATGAATGTTAATAATCATGATGTTAGTGGATATGATTCCCCCTAAAAGGGATATGCAGGTAAGAATGAGATGGATGGCCACTTGAAAGGAGAATCGAGGGGTGGGCTGCGAAGGATATACAAGGGGATGAGATACTAGTTACAAGATAGATGATGAACAAAATTGACCTAATTAGTGAGTTATAAATAGATGATGCCTCTAGAAAAGACACATACATAGGAAATAGAGATGACTTGGTCATGGTTGTTGACACATACTAAGGGGGAATTGACCATAGCATGATGATGATCAGATTAAAAAGTCTAAAAGCTTTAGACATATCCCGATCAAGTATTCATACAAGGGAATGACATATGTTAGGATAGATAAGGATGAGATAATATTAATGATGGGTGTAGATCAGAGCTAAATTTGATTGAAATGATGAAGATGATTATAGAGATTGATATGATCGAGTGATCAAAAGAGAAGAAATACACTGCATTGCATCAAATCAATGAACCAAAATATGATTAGTAAGGATGATGTCCCTAGAAAGGAAACACACAAAAGAGATATAGATGATAAATTGATCAATCAATGATGGATGGAAGAAAATATTGAAGTTGTTACTTGTCAGGCCTAATTGATAAGTATGAGTGATTGACAAAAAGATTAGGGATGTGATTACAGGGATGATTATTGATCAATAGATTGGTTGATTATTAATTTATATAATGGCTCAAATATTTTATTGATTCAAGACTTGAGAATAAGGAAAGATAGGATATGTAGACACCTAAATCTAGCCATCAATAATCACCAACCAGGCTTTTGATCAATTTCCACCTAAAATGCACAATTTGGCCTAAAAACACTAAAATACATTAACTAAGTTGAAATTGAGATATTTAAGTTCTAATTTTGGCTAGGGTATCACTAAATGGGGTAATCCAATTTATGGGCTAGCTAACTTTTATCAGATCATTTTGAGTCAAAATGCCAATTTTACACCTAAGTGCTCTGGATTGCTCTTTTCTATCAAATCTCTTGCATGAGACACATGCCTTTATTATTTTGTATTGGTAACATCCTAAATGGGATAATGGATCCAATGCATCTGACATTACCTTCCAAATCCAATCTAATCAAAATTTGGACCAATAACAAGGCATTCTAATTAATTTGAGTAATTTGTGCACAAAGTACTTAAACATGCTTAAGAGATAATTAAACCAAGTTAGAGCCTAATCAATATCCATGGAAAATTATTGAATAATTTGTTTTGGAAATGAATATTGAATATATGTATCATCAGGTGACTTCATTTCTTGGGAAGACATCCCTAAGCCATAAATGCCACAAATATTAGGATTCATGCCTCCCATGCCTCATCAAAGCCCTCCATGCCTCTTAATTGCTCCTCTATCCCAAATATTGATGAGACTATTATCAAGTTTAATTGCAAAATTGGATTAATCCTTAGTCACACCTCTCAATCCTAAGATGGATGGTTCAAGTTGATTCTGATAAATCTCAAAAATCTATAAATAGGAGGCATTACCACATCATTTCTAAGTCTTGATAGTACAAAGTTATAATGCAAGATTGGTTCTATTGGGTGAATATTTTGTCGACCAGCTAATTGGTGAGTAAAATAGTTCCTATCACCACAGCATAGGGAGATTGGTCTTCCAGGTGTGCATTTTTACCACATCAATAGGGGACAAATCTCTCCTCTCATCAAGGGGAGGTTCCCTATTAAATATGTGGAGGCTATATACTATATATATAAGTAGAAAGTAAGACACATGGGTGGAATAAACCATCCATCTCTCTTCTTTTAGAGATGATGCTCATAGAACAAAAGAGAAATCCTGGGTGATTGGTGAAGGTACTTCTCTTCTCTCAGAAGTAACATTTAGCCAAGAGCCAGATCCCTTCTTGGATAGTAAAAATCTTGGTGAAGTGACAGAAGGCACTTCTCTTCTTTCAAAAGTGTTTGTTCTTACAAACAACAGGACTCTTTCTGGTAACAAGTGACTGGTAACAAGGTCCAAAGTAACTAGCAATCTAAGATGTAGCTCAAAGTCTCCACCTTGACTACCCTAGAGTGAGATATGAAAGATAATGAGGGCACAAAGTCATCCCAAGGTCTTTTACATAGAAACAGAAAAGAAAAACACACACTGAAGACAACTATGACAGCGTAAAGTCTAAAAGTAGTTGGCTTCAGGACACCTTCCTTATTACTTTCACTAGCTCTGCTTGTTAAATCAAATAAATAAGAATGCTTCTAGGAAATAGACATAAGAACAATTCCCTAAAGTAGCACAAGCTATAACAGCACAAAGTCTGCAAGTAATTTGCTTTCTCATTTAATCAAAGAAATATGAACAACAATCTGAGCTCAAAGTCTCAATAATGCCTTTCAATTTGGGTAGAGTTTCACTTCTAGTAAGGGGAATATCTCCTTTAAATGATATAAAATATTACATTATATAGAGGCAAAGAGAGGCTTGGCACTTTTTCCTATGGAGTGACCCATTCGGCGCATTAATGCCTTGGATGCATTTTGATTCTGTCAGGAAGGGCCATACTGGAGCAGGGTGTCTACCTTAACTGTGGCATGTTGATTCATCTCCTTTGTCCACTCCTTAGCTTAAATCACTCATTCCATCACCTTCTTAGCTGTGCAACTGTCTATTTTGCCTTTATCTCAAAGGGGACAAACATGCGGCACTTTCAATGTTTACATGCCCCAAATATCTACCCGAAGAACTACTTCACCTACTAGAAATAACTCCTACAAAGTTTCCCTCTTTGTCTCTTCCTTATCTTGGCCTTAGTATTAGGCTCTTTGAATGCATTCAGGTTCACATTTCAAGTCCACAAAAATCAATAGACACTTTATTGCAGCTAATTTGGCATTTGCGGGTCTTTCTTCTATTAAAGGTTACCAACTAGCCAGTCGCTCTAAATTCGACATTTTCAGGCATGTCAATCTATTTTGGCATGGGTGAAGACATGTGGTGGCATCCACAGCTTTGAAATAAGCTTATTGGAATAAGCTTTGAAATTTGTTAAAGGCTGGAGGTGCAGATGCAGACATGTGGCAGCTTTTGCTGCACTAGGACGGGACACATGGTAGGTTCCATGCTTTGAAGCTTCATTTGAAACTATGTCTCAGCATGTGACACTTGGAAACTTCCACTGCGCTTTGAGGCTCAACCTTTCCTGGAGGGAACTTGCCCTTTGGGGTCTTGAAAAGGGTCCATTTATGAGCATCGAGTGTCCCCTCGCAAGGGTACCCACCCTTCAGGATCCTCTAGGATGACCTTTGGACTTTCATTCTTCAGCGGGCTATCATCCCTTTTATTTCCTTTAGACAAAATGTCTGAAGAAATTCCTTCAAACAAATTTTTTGAAGGAAATATTTCCTTATTTTTGTGTGCCTCTGCATTTGAAGGTGCTCCATCCTTTGACTTGTGGCATGTTTTACCACTTTGAACAAGTGCCACATGGTGTCTTCCACTGAAACTCATTGCAACCTTCCACTGGTGACACTTGGCACTTCTCACAGATGATGACACTTGTTGGCCTCCATCGATCTTTGCAAGGGATGTGTGGCATAGTCCACTGCTCTTAGGACAACAACTCGAAGCCTTCTACGATTGCCACTTGTCACCCTCCATAAAATTATGGAAGAAGCTTTATCGAAAGGAACCCTACAAATTATAAGGAACTTTGAGAAGCAAACACTGACACTCGTCATGTTCTACTGAGTCATAATGGGACACGTGGCAATATCCACTACTTCTTAGAAACAAAGTATAATGGGGCTCGGCTGACGACACTTGGTAGCATCCACCTGACTCTTTCTTTTGTGCACACTTCTTTCCTTAACTGAGGCAACCTTTGAACCTTTAAACCCATGAACCTGTGAACTCGTTGAACCTATGAAGCGGTTCAAGGTTTAATGGTTTGGTCGGTTCATTCCCTTGATTTGGTTGAGTCATTTTGACATATTTGAACCAAGCATGTTGAACTATTTGGATGTTAAACCCATTGAACTGATGAACCACAATAGTTCAAGGTTTAATGATTCAATGGTTCAAGCCTTTGAAAATCGTTAGGTGTTCGGAGTGGTGGAACCTTTGAAACGGTTGAACTTTGAACCTCTAACAAATGTGCCTAGCTCTTGTTGATGACGTTGAACCTTTGAACCTATTGAACCCATGAACCCGTGAACCAAAATGGTTCAAGGTTCAATGGTTCAATCCTTGCTTTGATTCTTGTTGAGAGACATTTTTGATCAAACCAAGGCACTAAACCAATTCTGAAAATGACTAAGTGTTGGAAACTGGTTCTTTTGATTGGACTCACCTGCAGAAGCCTTTGAACCTTTTGAACTTGCTAATCCCTTTATTGAAAAAGCTTGAAAAATGGGGAATTTGAAAGCTCAGAACAACTTTTTGGAAACGGAAGAGACAATTTTGGTATTGTAGGGCCAAAATAGTTCATATATTGTCCCAAAAATGAGAAGTCATTTTTTGGGGACAACAGGTTCTAAAAGTCTTGATAGTGCAAAGTTATAATGCAAGATTGGTTCCAAAAGTCTTAATAATGCAAAAATGATTCTAAAAGCTATTGTAATTAGTGTTACCATGCCAAATTGATTTTAAGCCAAGCCAAGCTAAAGCCACAAGGTGCTAAGGAGAAGAGGAGATAGCCAAGCCTCCTTTGATGAAGACTTCATGAGCACAAGCTGAGCAAGATACTACAACAAGCATTTTGGAGCATCCAAGGAAGGTAAAAGAGGGTTTTTTTTGCATTTTAATTGTGTGTTTTATTCATGTTTGTTAACTAAACTCTCCCTAGTGTTTAGGCCTAGAGATGTTATGCTAATTAGTGTCTTTCTTTCATTTTTTTTTCATTTTGAAACTAACATGATACTAACCATCCTCTCTCGAGTCAAATTCATAGATCACATAATGGCACACCCGATGGGACTAGATGCATCCCACACATGAAGAAGATCATTCTACAACTTTAAAATCTTCATTTGGATCATTAAAACTTTCACAATTTGATTTTCTAACTTTGTTTTGTCATTTTTCTTTGTCACAAGTTTACACAATAACCATTATCAGTTAATAAAATCATCATCAGTTAGTAAGTGTAACCATAATTGGTTAGTATAACCGATGTCGATCACTATGTTTTTCTTAAAAACACAAACCTGAGAGTTCTTTTTCTCAAGTTCATTATTTCAAACCCAAAGTAGCTTCAAGGTTAAAGGACATACTAACATTTTTGTTGCAAGACCAAGCTTGAAATTTGCTAAAAACATGTTTAGATCACCTTGTGCATGCTTTAAAATAGATTAGGAACCTTATTTTGGTGTTTAACAAAAATTTAGATGTTTATGATGAAAGTTCTCAAAGTTTTAAATTAAGACCAAAGGGTCAAAATAACACCATCACACCTTTCCATTTGGGCTTAAAAATGAACTCACCTTTCCATTCACTTAGTTGTTTAAATTAGATTTTTGTTTGGATAAAAGAGGGGTGTTGCATGTATGCTCTTCCACTTGTCCCCTTTAGGGAACCCTTGGAATCAAAAGCATTGTTCTTATTACAAATAGCCTAGTCCAAGGCTTAGAAATAAATTCATCAAAAACACTCCCCAAAAACCTGTCAAAGTTTGGGTGACCTTGAAAATGACCCTAAAGTCTTTCTATTCTATGCTTTCTTTATTTTATGCAAACTTGGCTTGTGAGGGGGACTTCATCACCTCCTAAAAGTTATTTAGGGAAGATTTGACCCAAGGTTTCATCTCCTAGCATTGGCTTCACTTACTCCTTCTAGGTTACACATGGGATGTATCTGCATTTTGAAATCACACTACACTGAGTGAACAACATGATGTAGTGGTTATAAAAAGGACTAGACCTTTTTATAACTAACCAATGCCATGGTCAGCCAATTTATGTGCTCATATTTTGTATCATTTTATTTGAAAGTCATTATGAAATTGATTCCCCTAGAAACATTTGAAAGCTTGTTAGTTTAGTCAACCCCACATTTCCATACCCTTTCTAGGATTTGGATGATTATACTTAGTGTATTTTGGTCATTTTTTCTTGGTATGTTTTGAGACTAAAATTTATTTGTTTGGTCATAAAGCCATGGCAAAATCAATTTGTTTATATGTCACTCTTTTATCTAAAGAGACATTATGCTGGCTGTTTTACAGCACACTCGAGCCTTAAATTTTTTGCTAAAACTTATTATTATGTATGTCAATTTGAGTTGATGAGGGTAGTTTTATGCTACCTAAAACATGTTAAAACTATTTTGCCTTTGAGTCTTTTGAAGCATAACATAGATCACATCATTCAAGCATGCTTATGTCATTAGACTGCTCAATTTGTTTCAAGACTTGTTTCACCTTTTATCAAAAACCATTTGTTTCACACCATGTCACATCAACCATTTAGATGTCATTTATGTGTCATCATGTTGTCCAATCTTATCTAGCTTGTTTGGTTAAATACTTGTTTACAAAGTTGAGTTTTCAATTAACCTTGTTATGTTTGGATTCAAACATTGATTGATTTTTATTTAGGTCTTAATTTTTTGTGGTTGATATATAGATCTTTCTCTTTTGGGTTGCATAACTTTGGCTAATCAATTACCTAAATTTGAAAACTATTGATGGTTTATTTGTTTAGTACCTATACTTATCATTGTTTGTGCCTTTATTTTATAAAACACAATATTTATTCAAAGAGCCTTTTGTCTTATGCCTTATGCCAACTAATCATGTTTATGTTTGATTCTGTGTGCCAGGTTTAAGTCAAAGTTGTTTCCAAAAAAATTTAGATTAAATCAAATCACATGATACTTTTGCTTTAAGTCTAGCTTTTGATGCCATTTGGCCAAAATTCCTAGCATATGCCTCTTTGTTTGAGCCTAGATTTTGACTCCACATTTGGATAAAATACCTAATAACTCAACTTTTCTCTTTCCTATTTTAGACCTTGTTTGGAACACTTTGACCTAGACCTTTAACATGCCAATTTTTATTCAGGCGCTTAACCTTTTGTGCGTATGAAATTTGACATTAGAAATTTGATGTTAGATTGTTTTATTCTAAGTCTTATCACAAACCATTTTGGAGATTCAGCCCCACTTTCAAACCATATTGGAGATACAGATCCACCCCATCGACCAAGTTAGACCAAGTTTGAACCATTTATCCTTTGGACAATTTTTCAAAGTTTGTAGAACTCTAAGCCTTTTTGTTTTGGAGATTTCATCATTTGCATAGATATTTCTAGCTATACATATGGTGGAGTCATGAACAATCCACCTTATGATATAATGGTTGCACAAAACCCACTAAGAACCCCTATAAACAAATATTTTCTAACAAGTTTTATTATTCTCCCTATAATACTCCATATGGGGAACATAGTCAAAATCCACAAAATCTAAATCAAGAGCTTGATTGGCATGAAGAGGATTGTGAGGAGGAGTTTGAAGACCTAACTATAGATAATTTTGTTTAGGATACAGATCCATACCCTCTTTGTAATAATCAGTGCATGGAACACAATCAAGAACTAGCTTATGAGCCAACTCATAACTAGGATGATATGGTTTATGAGAAAGACTTAGATGCTTTAGTTTGTACAAGCAATCAAGTTCCATGATGTCATTTTTTTATCTAATCATCGACTACCCCTAACCCTCCTTTAGATTATACAAGCTATCAAGCTCTAAAATATCCAAGGAATACCATTACCATTCCTAGACCTAGTCCTTTAGCTTATGCAAGCAACCAAGCTCCACAACACCCTTTCATCATTCTAAGACCTAGTCCTTTAGCTTTCATGGGTAATCAAGATCCATACCACCTTATCATTACCATCTCAATACTTTTTTCTTTGGCTCATCTAAGAAATCATGCTCCCCAAGGCCATACCGTTATCCAACCACAAGCCATTTCTCATCTAGAACCAATCCCATCTAAACCTCAGCCGATCCAATCCTTCAAATACCAAGCTATTTTCAAAATTGGTATTTTATAACTCATTAGAAACCAAAGCTAAGAAAATCAACCAACCCAAGATGTTTTTATGGAATTAACCACTTATGATAAGTCAGGCTATGATGAATCACCTATTGATCTTATCCCAGTTGTCGAGGAGTCTCACACTAACGAGCTAGTCTTTATTGAGTCACTTCTTAATGATTATAACTACCTTTGGGAAAATCATTACCTTGACCATGTGCCTATTTTTCAAGAGCTTCCTATTGATAATCTAGTCTTTGAGGAGTTGTCTCTTGAGTTTTTTCCCATCCTAAAGGAGTCCCAATCTGACAAACCAATTTTATTGGAGCCCATCATTCCATTATAGGTTATTACTTATCCAATACCAAGACTTAAACAAGACATCATTGTAACAGAGTACCCATTAGATAAAGAATCAAAGTTAGAGTTAGGTTTTATTCTTGAATTGACATCCAATTTACCATTTGAATCTGAATCAACATCAACTTCAAAGTCCCTTGAGTTAAAATCAGATTCAGAATAAGAATATGTTTGTGGTTGTTACAACATTGGTTGTGCATGCTTTACAGATCAATTTGAATAAATTTGTGATCCTTATATGGTTTTTGAAGATGAGTACTTTATCTTTGACATAATTTATCCTGGTATCTTCTATGAGGATTTTGCAACCTATCCCCATTTCATTACCATTCCACAGGCCATTACCATTAACTAGCATAGCCATATTATTAACATTCCACCTCCCACAAGTGTCAATTGGGATCGATAGAATCACACTTTATTAAACTACATCCATGGTGATATAGCATTTGAAGAAGAGAAGGGAGGCCAAGACCACATTCATGTAGCAAAAAAACACTCTCCTACTGAAATCTTTTTGAAGGTGTTGTGGGACAAGCAAAGTTCAAACTCACCCTCTTCTAGTGAAACTCTTTCAAAAGTGCTAGAAGAAAATCAAAGTCAAAATCCAATATTTATTAGTGAAACCTTCTCGAAGGTGCTAAAGGACAATCAAGACAAATTTATTGGTGAAAACCGCATTGAGGCACCAATAGCTGAGCATAAAATTTCTTCACTACTTGATGAAGACAAAATCAAAGATCAAATAAAAATAGCTTCCTATCTAAAGCCTAATCAAATGGTAGCTACTCTCAATACCAAACAACAACAAAATCTAATTTTCCTATTGAGATGACAAGTATTCATCCCCACCACAACCAAAGTTATGTTGAATCTGACATCAATAATATTACGTGTCATTGAACATCCTAATCTTCATTTATTTTCCAGCCATTCCACATTCCATTATCATCTATAATTCTATTTCAAAATAAAACCTAACATCTATTATTTGTCCTTGTTTACCATCTATGGTCACACTTTCCTTTATAGAGGCTAAAAAGATACCTTGTCTCGACATTTGAAGGAATAAAAATCAACAAACAATGAAGATCACAACATTCTTAGAATCACATTCTATAACTAGTTCTTGACAGAGTAACTATTCAAATGAGGTGTGGGATAACAATTAACATGATCAAGTATTCTGTTTGTATCATTTGTTGATTAAGATATGCATCTCCATCTCAATAAGAAAAATAGAATCATATGTCATTTAGCACACCTAGGATAAAAACATGTACCGTACCATTTCACATTGCCATTCTATTTCCATTATTACATATCTACTTACCATTGTCGCATATTCCTCCTATTCACCCTATTACCTGGGGGCAAACCCTCTTACCATTTTATACCATCTTATCATTTTATTTCTATCTAAACCAAAGCCTATTTTTAGTAATCCTACCCAATCTTGTTTTCATCTTGGTTTAATTGGTTCTTCCCACACCTTTTATGAGAGAATTCCAATCAAGTTTCAAAAATCAACCAAATCTATGTTTAAATGATAGTCTATGAAAGTAGTGTGATTGTTGATCTAGCAAGATATCTTTCATTTTCTATCCTATATCAAACTTGTTTATGTGAGCCTAATTATAACCACCTATGGGCAAATCAATGTTTCACCAGTCTTGCTACTAATTATAACCACCTATGAGAAAATTAGTAGCATTAACATATGCCATTGTATCCTAGTTATAACTGCATATGGGCAAACTAGGGGCAACACTTGTTTATCATGCATTATCACATCACCTTACCATTATTGTTTTCATTTGACTATCTATTTGTTAGATTTGAGAACTCATTGGGACCTAGTTGGTTTTTCCCTAAGTTTTGTGTGGATGGAATTACTATGATTTAAGGTCATTTCAAGACTGAGTTGGTCATGCTCAATTCATGTTGAGGTCACCTCAATCCCCCTATTCATACACTCTCACCATTTTGTGAGCAACCTAAGTCAAACACTCTCATCATTTTACAAGCAGGTATCTTATCATTCTCTAATGAGTTAAGATACCTCAGATTGCCAAAAATATTTATAATATTTCAAAATCCAAAAATATTTGTCTTGTCTAAGACTAGTTAGTTATCCTCAATCTGCCTTCCTGGGGCATGGTCATTGTTAGGATGCTTTCCTTTGATTTTGTTTTTAGGATTTCTATTTGTTTGTTTATTTCAAGTTGTTTGTTTATTTGTTTTTTTTTTCTTTTTATTTCTATGTTTGTTCACTTGTCTATTTGTTTTCTTCCAGCATTGTTGCCTTGAGTCAGTCTATATGTGTTCATTGGGTGATTCCTTGAGAACATTATTCTTGAATCCATCCATATTCATACGTCAACATTGTCATCATGGTTTTTATCATTGGTGTATTGTTTTTGGGTGTTTATTAGATCGGGAGTTAGTCCTTACGCATATTTTAGGATAGTCTTTATGGTGTTCTATCATAAAGCCTACCATCAAATGCTACAAAAAAAATAGCTTTAGTAAGGTCTAAAATCAATGGAGTTACAAAATTTCTCCTTGACACCTTGGTAAATCATTCCATCCCACCCTTGATCAAATTAACCCATTGGCCATTCTAGTTGTATCATTGCTAATAAATATGAGCATCTCCTCATTGGTAGGTACAACTAAATCATTCACATTGATTAATATTATTCTTCTATCCATCTCTTTCATCACTTTGTACCCACTCATCTTTAATCTATATTCCAGGTTATATCCTTAAATTATGATTGCTAATCTTCCCTAACTAGGGCACAATCATCTTTCGCCAATTTAGGTCCTCTTAATGATTATAACCACCTATGGGCAATTCAGTATCCTTTTTACATCAATGCATGCAAGAATTTTCTCATTTGGATTAATCTCAATCACCTATTAATTCTACCTTTCTTCTTATTTCTTTTCAATGGATAGTCCATCAACAAATGTAACAGCGACTCCCTTGAGGGGGCATCATCCTAGGCTTCCCAAAACCATTTGGAGATTTGTTATTCAACCATCATATTCTTTTGATCATATAGGCCATTTTTCAATATTTGAGAATACATTGCTTTGCCTATAGTTTGCAACATCTTCCCAAACAAGAGCAAACTGTAGACACCTAAAGTTGGCCACTGATAACCTCTAACCAAGTTTTTGATCAATTTTCACCTAAAATGCATAATTTGGCCTAAAAACACTAAAGTGCATTAAATGAGGTTAAATTGACATATTCAAGTGCCAATTTTGGCCAGGGTATCACTAAATGAGGCAATGTAATTTATAGGCTAGCTAACTTTGATCAGATCATTTCGAGTCAAAATGCTAATTTTGCACCTAGGTACTCTGGATTGCTCTTTCCTATCAAATCTCTTATATGAGACATGTGCCTTTGTTATTTGGTGTTGGTAACATCCTAAATGGGATAATGGATCCAATGCATTTTACATCACCTTCCAATTCTAATCTAGTCAAACTTGGACCAATAACAAGGCATTCTGATCAATTTGAGTAATTTATGCACAAAGTGCTTAAACATGCTTAAGAGCTAATTAAACCAAATTAGAGCCTAATCAAGAAATCCATGGAATTTTTTTTAATAATTTGTTTTGAAAATGAATATTTAATATCTACATCATTAGGTGACCTCATTTCTTGGGAAGACATCCCTAGGCCATAAATGCCACAAATATCAGGATTCATGCCTCCCATGCCTCATCAAAGCCCTCCATGCCTCTTAATTACTCCTCTATCTCAAATATTGATGAGCCTATTTATCAAATTTAATTGAAAAATTGGATTAATCCTTAGCTACACATCTCAATCCTGAGATGGATAACTCAAGTTGATTCTAATCAATCTCAAAAATCTATAATTAAGAGGCCTTACCACATCATTTCTAAGTCTTGATAGTGAAAAGTTATAATATAGGATTGGTTCCAAAAGTCTTGATAGTGCAAAGTTATAATGTAGTATTAATTCTAAAATTCTTGATAATGAAAAGTTATAATGCACAAATGATTCCAAAAGCTATGGCAATTAGTGTTACCATGCTAAACTGATTCCAAGTCAAGCCAAACCAAAGCCACAAGGTGCCAAGGAGAAGAGGAGATAGCCAAGCCTCCTTCGATGAACACTTCATGAGCACAATCTAAGCAACCCACTATAACAATCATTTTGGAATATATAAATAAGGTAAAAGAGGGTTTCTTTTGCATTTCAGTTTTATGTTTTATTAATGTTTGTTAACTAAGCTCTCCCTAATGTCTAGGCCTAGAGATGTTATGCTAGTTAGTGTGTTTCTTTCATTTTATTTTCATTTTAAATATAAAAAAATACTAACTATTATCTCTTGAGTCAAATTCCTAGATCATAGGATATATGTGATAACAAATGATATGACAATAAAGGGTGAGAAGAGATAGTGTGGCCGAGTTATCCTTAGGCACTAAAAAGTTGCCAAGTGTTGCCTACATAATCTGAAAAGACCTCATGATGATGTAGTTCTAACTAGTGGATAAATGAAAATGATCGACTAAAATGTAATGATGATGAGGATGATGATTAGTGATTAGAGGATGATCTTAGTGATTAAATAATATGATCCAAATGACGAGATGAAGATTATGAGGATAAAAGATTGAATGTTAGTAGAATGGGTCGAAAAGATTAGAAAAGTGAGGGGAATAAAGATGATGAGATGATTAGATAAATGATGAGGATGTAGATGATTAAGCCATCACAACTATCATAAGTCTCATCATATTCTAATTAATTTGATAAATATAGAACTTACGAGTATGCCTCATGATATAAGTATGACCAAAAGGATTATATTGTTATCAATATGATTGTCATTAATGTCAAAAGGGAGATTATTGGCATTATGGATGTAATTGATGCTCAGGGATGAATATATAAATTAGAGGATATGAAAGGGATCCTATCAAAGGTCAAAGATTAATGGAGTGCTTGTGTGCATGAGTGGAATTCATCTGGTTCTTCATTATGTTCATATAGACATTTTGGGTCTAGCACAGGAAAATCTAAAAAAGTAGTTTGTTGACATCACCATTGCTACATGTGAATGAATCTAGGGGAGTTGGTCATATCATTGTGATCACAATTGTCCCTAATTTTTATGCACCATATTTTAAGTCATGAAATGAAGTGTAGTCAAAGATATGAGGATACAAAGTTGGCTAATCAAACAAAATTCACTAAGTTTCTATACTTAGCTAAATTTATAGAAGCGCTCAATCAAAGCCAAGTAAGCATGTTGATGAGGTTAACATTAACACACATGGAGGTATGAGGACAAAATGATCATATGGGTTTTTTCATTTTTTTACCTAGTTTCTATGTGTTGAATCTCAGGTCTTGTGATGTAGCATGAAAAAAGATATGCATGTGTAAAGTTGGGCTCCTAGGCATTTTAATAGTGTTTTCCCAAAATCAAATTTACATATGTTGAGAAAAGATGAGAAGGTATTTTCATGATGTCATATCTTGAATGTATGAATATTTTTTTGATCAGATGAATATATAGATGGAATCCCCTATGCGAAAGGATCTTATGCACTAAATTATAGGTCATGTGATGAAGCATATCAAAATTTATGTGAGAATAAAGTTGTCCTTCTAGGTAGTTCTAAGCATAATTAGCCCTATGGCAGAAGAATCTAAGTGATAAGATTAATGGCATCATATCTAGCATGTGAAAAGGATTTAAGAAGCAATGAGCATATGGGTTTGTTCATTATCATGCCTAGTTTATATGGTCCAAATTTTAGAATAGGTAGATGAGAGAAGAAAAAGTTATGAAGGTATAAAGTTAATCTTCCAAGAATATTAAGATGGTCCCCATAGTCAAATTTGCACAAGGTAAAGTTTAAGCTTCTTATAATATCTAATAGTGAGCACTTAATCATATGTTGAAGATCCAATGATGCATAGTGAAGTCAATATGTCAAAGGCACCTATGAGTGAATGTACTAGTGAAAGGTGTCATAATCATAGAGCTTGAATAGTAAATATATGGTACAATTCAAATTCAAATAGTTAATGATCAACATTATGATGCCCATTGTCTCAATAGAGGGACCTAATAGTAATGTACATAAGGCACGTGCTAATGTAAAGTGTCACATTCTTGAGAGCTCATCAGAGATAAAGTTTGAGCTTGTTAAAAGATCAAATGATTCATATCTGATCATGAAATGAAGATCTAACAAAGTGAGTGGACTCAATGGGATCAATTTCTCAATATTTAACAAGACATAGGTGAGTTAAAGACTAAGCTAGTTTGATGAGATCGATAGAGTATATTCATTCTAAAGACTCAAGAATCCAGTGAGATGACATTAGGAGCTCAATGTTTAACCATAGATAGAGATAAATTTCATGAAAATTTGGAGATCCAATGGCATGTGGGAGCTCAAATCAAATGATTTAACATATGCATTTTAAATTTGGAACATTAAATCTTGAAAGCACACAAGGATCCAATGGAGCACATAAATTTGTCAGAATTTGATCCAATCGATGCATTTTAAAGTTGAGAAAATTAAATGTGGATCATCAGATCATGGTGTAAAACTTAAGATCAATGATTTATATTTAAAGATATGATCATTCCAATGGTCAAGTCGAGGAACATGTAGTTAAACCATAAATTATGACATAGACAATGAATTTGATTGAGGTGATCAATCAAATTTATGTAATATGACATGTGCATCAAAACTAGAGCCCAATATATGCTAAATATAGCAATAAGACCAAGAATCATGATGGTGGAGCATGAGTTCAAGACACAAGAAAACTTGATGTTAAAGTTAGGAACCTAAAGTCTAATAGAACTGAGCATAATGTGTTAGCAAACAAGTGTGAACACAAAGAATATACATAACCCTAGATCAAATGATTATATATTTCATATAGGATATAGCCATAAGTTGTTATTTCTACTGTTGATGCAGTTGAATTATGTCAAACAAAGAAATATAAGAGAGATAGAACCAGAAGAGAAGATAAGAGGTCGTAGAGAGAGATGAAGTGTTTCAAATAAGAGATATATATAGACATATAGATAGAGGGCCAGAGTGAAAGAGTAGAGAGGGACAATGTGCAGAGTATGAGTAGTAACAAACCAGACCTATAATAGAGAATTGAGATTGGATTCTTTTATGAATCTATATTATAATTTGGATTTGTATCTCCATATAGATCTTACTGGTGGGTGTCATAAAATAAGTTGAGTTAGTTCTCAGTTAGGGAGTGGGTGTTTCCTTAGAGTTGGTGCTCTTAAATTAGGGAGTTGGTGCTTCTTTAGAATTGGTGCTCTTAAACCAAGGGATTGGTGCTCTTAAACCAAGGGATTGGTGTCTCCTTAAGGTTGGTGCCCTTACTAACCAGTGAGGTTTTGACTATAAGGCTAGATTAGAACAGTAGATTCTATTAGTTATTTTCATTGTGGTATTCCTATATTGGGTTTTCTATGTATACATCTAGTGTTCTGTGTTTTTGTGTGTGTGATCTCTGCATATATGTTTTAATCTACATATCATTTCTAGTTTGTTTTTAAAAGGAATTTAAAAAGGACTAATTTAGTCAATCTACTAATTTACCCCCCTCTAAGTAGATAGTTATGTTCCAAAAATTGGTATCAGAGCCCTGGTTCTTTAAAAGAAGATTAATTAGCTCAAGTATATATTGGACAGTGAACATAAATGGCTAGTCAAGAAGTCTCTTTCTCAAATAAAACACCTCTTTTTGATAGATCAAACTATGCATTTTGAAGAATTAGAATGGAAGCATATTTATCCTCATTAAGGTTTGATGTATGTATGTTTATTGTAAATGGATATACAACCCATGTTACAACTCTTCATGATTAGGCTTCACATAAAGCATATGACAACAATGCTAAGGCAAACAATATTATCCCTTGTGGATTATCTAATTCAAAGTTTATCAAAGTGATGCATTGTCAAAATGCATAAGATATTTGGAAGAAATTAAAGAGCATAAATGAAGGTGATAATAAGGTAAAGCAAGCCAAACTAAAAACATTAAAAGTCAAGTTTGAGAGCCTTAAAATGAATAAAGAAGAGATAATTATGAACTACCTCCTCAAAGTAGATGAAATAGTCAATGCAATCAGAGGACTTGGAGAAGAGATGAAAAATTTGATAATTGTCAGAAAGGTCCTAAGATCTCTACCATCAAGGTATGATTCTAAAATATATACAATAGAGGAAGCAAGAATAGAGGAAGAAAGAGAACTGGATAAGCTCATTATTGATGAGTTACATGGAACATTCATAGCCTATGAGATGAGAATGGGAGAAACAAATACCTTCAAGTGAGAAGCTACATTCATAGCATCCAAACTAGTAAAATCAGAAATACCTACATCTAGATTTGAGGAGACTGATGAAGAAGAAGCTAACTTTGTTAGAAGATTAAGAAGAGGGTCTAAAAATTACAAAGGTTAGTTAGCCTTTAAATGCTTTAATTGTGGTAAATTAGGAAATTTTTCTACTAAATGCCCTTATAACAAGAAGGATAACTCTGAGTAAGAAAAGGATAGTAAACAGGTGAAACCTCACTATTCCAAGAAGAAGAACTTCTTCAAAAACAAGAAAGGCCTATACACAAAAGAAGACAGTGCTTCATTAGATGACAGTGATAGATTTGATGATGACCATGATTGTGATTTTATGGCTAAGGAGAAGGAAGTCTCATTCATAACATTAGGATCAACTTTTATGGATCAAAAAGAAGTTGAAGACTTAAATGAAGAATAAGGAGAAGTGGATCTAGATGTTTCTAATCATTTTTCGCTTTTCACATTCAAAAGAAATAAGAAACTTAAAGTTAAATGGTCAAGGGTTTGTACGTACCTGGATGAAGTTTGTGCACCGTATCCAGACGATTGAAGGAGCTCCTCTTTGGCTGTGGAGGACGACACCTGTAGATAACAAAGACTTAAACAAAAAAATGTTAGATAGATATATGGTGGACTGTCAAGCAAAGCTCAATCCCAGAAGCGCAAAGACTTCCTTGAGGGATGACAATCCACTAAGTTGATAAAAGAGTGTTGCTAGAAATAGAAATGGTGAGAAGACTGAATAAGAAAAATAGAGATAATGCGTACCTGTATTCTGCTGTTAGTCTGTCACAGTCACCGATGTCGGTGGTTCTATCGATGTCGGTTGGTCAAGTTATCGACGTCGGTTATGCTACCAATATTGGTAAGGGAAATAGCTGATGTTGGTCAAGGCAATGGCCTTGGGCGAGTTTTGGACAAGGTTGTGGTTGACAGAGGGGTTTGGAATGTCTGTCTGGGTCTGGAGGTCTGTGTAAGATTACAAGGAAGTCAATAGAGTCTTAAGAGGGACAAGGGGTAGAGGATAGGGTGTTAAAAGGAGTAAGGATATGGGGGAGGCCTCTCAGCCTCTCTGGGAAGAAAGTCAAGTTTGGTTGATGATATCCAAAAGTGCTAAATAGAAGCTAACTGCTAATGCTTTCTAAATTACTGAAATGAAATAGAAGAAGAATACTTAGCTCTTAGTTGCTAAAGAATCAGAGGTGTGAATGCTTGTTCTCAATGCAGCTGATATGGAAGACTTCCTACAATATTTCTAACCCAAAGTCTGAAGCTATTTCTATAGAGTTCCTATAGCCTATGATGCTTGGTGTGCATCCGAGAGAGAGAGAGAGAGAGAGGTCAAATTCTAGGAGCAAGAGAATTAGCATTCGAGGTGCATTCGGGGGGTCGAGAATTCACCTTTGGGCCTACTTTAAGCAACTGACATCGGTGATACCGCTGGATTCGATTGATTGTTGACCAACATCGGTGGCTAGAGAATGGGTAAAAATGCTAAAATTAGCCTTTTGCCCATTCTTCCATCTGCCAGGGTCAATTGTCATTGATAAACGGTCTGAAGGTGGGTTTAATGGGTGCGAGAATTAGTGGGGGGAGTTGAAATAGGTCTTAGATTAGTCATGGGGTGATAAATGAGGTATCCAAGGGTAAGGTATCCGAGGTGAGGTGTCATGGGTGAGGTGTCAAGTGTGATGTGTCCATGGTGAGATGTCAAGGGAGGTGTTATTAATTTAAAATAGGTAATTTATTTTAAATTAATAAGTGTATGGGCTAGAAATGTTTAGAAGTGGACCAAGGGGGAGTCGACCAAGGAGTAGACACAATTTTGGTGTCTACATTTGCCCCTTTTTGTCTTGTTGGTTGTTCTTGATGAACTGCAAGACAAAAATAGGAGTAAGTTGCCCCAAGTATGAGATAAGGTCATTTTTGTCCTGTTGGTTGTTCTAGTGAACTGCAAGACAAAAATAGGAGTTAGTTGCCCCAGATGAGGGATGAGGTATTCCCCCTCAAAGTGGGAGTCGAGGGAAGGTAACCTGATATCAGGTGTCGATTTGATAGATAGTAGATGGATATGGTGACGGTTGAGTGTGAACACTGTAATAGTTGAGATTGCGCGTATACCACTTCATGTGATAGGTAGGTCAAATTATCGTAGTCAAGGGTCGAGGAGTGCTAAAATCAAAATAATTGGTCCAAGCATTTAGTTGTAGTTGATTGGGTTAAACGATCAAAGTTGTAGCTCTAATGGTCATCATGTTCCAAGTATCTCGAGCTCAGGAAGTGCTCCTAAAAAACATGAAAATGTCACAAATATTGGGGATCAACTTGCTCGCGATCTGACAAAAGGTGTGAGGGTCATAATATGGGTTGCGGACAATTTTGCTAACTATTCGTGAGGTAGCATATATGCAATCAAAACAACCAAGGCAGGGTTGTCTCAAAAGTGGTCATGGTCTGAGGAGATAGTCACGATCTCCAAGGTCATTGGTCGAGTCAGGCTGAGATATAAGTGATCTCAAGTGACATTCGCTATGGTCAGGGAGATGTACGTGATCTCCAATGTGCCCCATGAGAAGTTTAAGTAACTCATTCAATGTTAGAGCTGATTGTTTGGTCATGAGTTTGGGTTGGTATAGATAGTTGGTCCATTAGATGGATGGATGAAGGAATGGCTGAGCAAACCTCAAAACACCCCATGTCAACTGAGTGCTTCCTACATAGCCCCTATTTCAAGGGCCTCAGGCCAATGTAGTTCTCCCAAAAGGGAGGAAGAGAGTCAGTTATGGATGTGGGTTTGACTAGGTTAAGTCATGGTTAAAGGTTAAATGGTTTATCCATCGAGTAGACGAACAAATGGATGTGGCTGAGCTAACCCCAGAGGACGTCATGTCATTTGAGTGCTACCTACATAGCCCTTGTTTGAAGGGCCTCAAACCAATGTAGTTCAGGCTAGTTGATAGGTTGGTTTGCTCAGGTTATGGCTATTAGCATTTCCCATATGTGTGATGGTACATGCTTGAAATGATGAGTGTATGATGATGTTACAGCCTTTTCCATATTATGTGATGGTGTATTCTGTAACATTGGTGATGGGGTTTTCCATCCCTAGCAAGTGTCCATATTAGTGATGGACATATGCTAAAAATGAAATAAGTATGCTTATGCTTCAGCAAGTAATGGTTTATGCTTGGCATAAATTGTGTGGTCGATAGTTTCCATGTGTATTGGTTTCCATAGAAACTAGTGTGAATAGGCTATGATAATGTTAGTGGTCTGAAAAAGGTTTGGTTGGTTTGGTTTGGTTTAGAAAATGATTTGGTTGGATTTGAATTGGTTGTATGTGACCAAAGTGTGTAAGAAGTGAAAGGAGCATTGCTCTTTCATTGACAAGGACCATAATGATAGCATAGATAAGGGTTTTGGAAACAAAAGCCCCATTCATGCATTATGTCTTTTGACCATTGGTTTATGTTAGAGAAATAGTTGAATCACTTGACATTAAGTGAGCTTGAAATCCCTTGAGTATGTTGGGTAATAAGTTTGATGATGTGATATGTCAGGATAGCGTAACCCTTTTTAGCAAGGATAACTTTGCCCCTTTTATAGGTGACCTTGAGAATGAATATAGGCAAGTCCATGACTTAAAAGTTTGTCAGTCAATGTTTTTTTTTTGGTAGATTGATCGATGTGGGAAGTCTACGTGGGGATGTTGTTTTGTTTTGTGGTCATATGTGACGCTGATCGATGCGGGAAGCTTCTGAGAGAGTGTTGTTTGTAGCAATATTTTTAGGCATATCCATCCTTCGAGGGATTGGTCTATATTTTTGCTTTATATGTTTTGGAGGGCTTTGAATAGTTGTCCTTCAAGGGAGCAGTCTCTTAGCTATAGTAATGATGATGCAGCTATCCTTTGAGGGAGCAGTCTGCATTTAAAGTTTATGACCTTTGGATATGCATCCCAGTTTTATATTTTTTTGGACTAAAATTTTAGTCATGGACAAGCCTGTAGAGGTTTAAGGGTTTCCCTTTTATTAAGACAAAGCATACATGCTTGACAAAAGTGTTAAATAATGTTTATAGGGAAATAGGGTTGAAATGAATAGGAATGATGATGATGGGGGTTGCTCAAGGGATGAGCTCCAGTTTAATGTCAAGCGAATGAGTACTTGACTAACAATAGAATGGTCACAGATGCAAGGTGTAAAGGGGCTCAAGTTCTGGCCAGCCTTCAAGAGAAGACAGATGATAAGTCCCTGATCTAGACTTGTGCGTTATGATATAAGGTCCAAGCCAATTAGGAGCAAACTTGCCTCATTTACTTCTTTCCATGTTGGTCACATGTTGGTTTTCTTTAAGGATGAGATCCCCAATTTTGAAATCTCATTCTCTCAAATTTTTGTTATATGCACGTTTGATATGATTTTGATAGATGTGGAGATGGTTAAGGGCAGCAAGACGACATTCATCAAGTAATTCAAGTTGAGATAATCGATCTTGATGAAAGTCATTGTAAGAAAGAATGTCATGCAAAGAGATGCATAAAGAAGGTATTTGTACTTCAAAAGGTAGGACAGCCTCTGTTCCATACACTAAAGAGAAAGGTGTAGCACCCATAGGGGTTTGAATGCTAGTGCGGTAGGCCCACAAAGCGAAGAGAATGTGAATGTGCCAATCCCTTCCAGTATTGTTGACCACCTTCATGAGGATTTTGGTTAAGATTTTGTTGGAAGCCTCGGCCTGCCCATTTGCTTGTGGGTAGTAAGGTGAGGAGAAGCTGAGCTTGATGCCAAATGAGTCACAAAGTTTTTGGATAGTTTTGTTTTTGAAAGACTTGCCATTATTGGTGATGATTTTGTGAGGTACACTGAAATGACAGATGATGTGTTGGTTGATGAAGTCGATGATTTTGTCAGCTTTAACGGAGATGAAGGGAACCGCTTCCACCCATTTAGTGAAGTATTTGGTTGCAATAATAATGGATTGATGTCAGAGAGATGAATGGGGGTTAATCTCACCGATTAGGTCTAATCCCCATTGTGAAAAGGGCTAGAAGTCCGTAGCAACTTATAGAGCATGGCTAGGGACGTGAAGCAAGTTAGCGTGTTGTTGACATTTGATAAATTGTCGAACATAGTTGTTGTAGTCTTGGTGAAGAGTGGGCCAATAATAGCCTAGGCGAAGGATGCATTTGGCAACCGAGTTACCACTGAAGTGTCCTCCACAAATCCCATCATGAACTTGTTTAATGGCATGAGATGCTTCAGTGGAGGTTAGACATCGAAGAAGGAGACCATTGAACCCTATTTTGTAGAGAAGACCCCTTAGAATGGTATATCGAGCTGTGTTTTTGATAAAATCCCATCACGCATTGCTAGAGAGATCAGGAATGGTAGAAAAAGTTAAGTAGTCCACAAGTTGTTTATACCAAACATCCTGTGGACTTGAGTCAATGGTGCTGACATGGTTGACCTTAGTGGATATATATGAAGGTAATGCCAAATGGTGTATCGTAACATAGATTCTCGAGGAGGCAGATGATGATGGGATATGTGAGGCGAGGGAGGCCATGGTGTCGACAAACTTATTCATAGATCGAGGAATAGTTTTCAAGAGGTAATGTCGAAAGATTCTAGTAGGGTGTCAACACGGTGTTTGTACCTTTGCAAAACTTCATTTTTACAAAGATATGAACCATTGATTTGATTGACGACTAGTTGTGAGTCGCCAAAGATGTTGATGGTCTTGGTGCCTAGAAAAAGGGTAGTTTGAAGTCCCAAAATTAAGGCTTCATATTCAGCCATGTTGTTGGTACATTCAAAGTCAAGTTTGAAAGATAGAGGCATGGGCTCACCCTCGTGTGGGATGAGAATGACCCCTGCACCCCCACCGTGTTGACATTTGGATCCGTCAAAGAATATTGTCATTTGATAGAATATGTCATTGGTGGATAACGTGGCGATGGATTCATTAAGAAATTCACAGTGAGAAGGTTGGTTGTTAGGTAGAGGGGCATCCGCTAGTTGGTCAGTGATTGTTTGCCCCTTTATAGACTTTTGTTGGATGAATTCCAAGTCAAACTCAACAAGAAGCATGAGCCAATGAGCCATACGTTGATTTTGGTATGGTTTGGAATGCATGTATTTTAGAGGGTTGGTGTGGGTGATGACATAAGTTTTGTGATTGAGAAGATAATGACAGAGTTTGGTAGCGGCAAAGACTAATGCCAAGCAGAGTTTTTTGGTATAATTATATCGAGTTTCATAGTTAATGAGCATTCGGCTTATGTAATAAACTGCTTGCTCACGATGTTGTTCGTCTCGGTGCGTGATCATGCACCTAAAGAATGATTTATTACTGAGATGTAGAGATATAAAGGTTGGTCATCTTTAGGTGGAATAAGGACTAGTGGAGAGACAAGATAGCGTTTAAGAGCCTCAAAAGCCTCTTGGCAATCCTTATCCCAATTAAAGGAGACATTTTTCTTGAGGAGGTGATGAAAGGGTTGACATCGGTCAGGAAGCTGCGAGATGAAGCGACGAATAGATTGGAGCTTCCCTTGTAGGCTGCGAAGTTGCTTTAGATTGGTAGGTGGTAGCATCTCGAGTATAGCTCTTATCTTAGCAGGATCAATCTCAATGCCACGAAGAGAGATGATGAAGCCCAAAAGCTTCCCTGAGAGAACCCCAAAGATGCATTTCTTGGGGTTAAGACAAACGTTGTATTGGAGGAGGTGAGTGAAGATGATTTTCAGAATAGTCAAATGGTCATTGACGGAGCTTAGATTTGCCTAGTAGGTCATCCACATAGTCCTCCATGATTTTGTGGAGGAGATCATGAAAGATGTAGGTCATGGCGCATTGATATGTGGCGCCTGCATTTTTTAGGCCAAAAGGCATGACCCTATAGCAAAAATTCCCCCATGGGGTGATGAAGGTGGTTTTGTGTTGATCTTCTGGCGCAATCAGGATTTGGTTATATCCTGAAAACTTGTCCATGAGTGATAGCATCTCATGACCGGCCGTAAGATCAACAAGTTGGTCGATGTTGGGTAGAGGAAAATCATCCTTTGGGCAAGCCAAGTTAAGGTCATGATAGTTGGTATAGATTCAGATCCCCCCAGTTGCTTTGGTGATAGGGATGATATTTGACACCCATTGTGGATAATCAATGGGTTGGATGAAGGATACGGAAAGAAGACGTTGAAGCTCCTCTTTGACAAGGAGTGCAACACGAGGATGCATTTTACAAAGCTTTTGCCTGACAGGCTTAGCCTCTAGGTTTGTGACAATGTTATGGATGACGATGTTAGGGTCGATGCCAGGCATATCGTTGTAGGTCCAAGCAAAGGCTTTGCTATGGTCTAAAAGGAATTTGGTATAGTCAATTTGTTCCTGGATATCCAATGATTGACCAATCTTTAAGATATGAGGAACATCAGAAGATGGAAGGTTAATGTCAATGGTCGATTCATTTAACATAACTTGCATTTCTGAAAGGAAGTGATCGTTGGATGAAAGAGTCATCTGCACCCATGTAGGTGAGAATGGCATCATCATCCGTGCATTGGACGGTGTTGATGGTAGCAGATTCATCGTCTATCATGTTTGGATAAACGAGAGGGAGAGACCTGGATACCCCACCTAGTCGATAGGTTAGGGGTTCCAAGCGAATGGTGTTTATGAAAAAAAAAAACTAGGAGGGATGGAAACCACCGACTCCGTAGGTGAAGATGGGGGAATAGGTGAGTTTGGAGGTGATTGGTCTATGATAGGTTCGGGGCAAGGGTTTTCAGAAGTTTCAGTAGGTTCTTCAAAACCTAGGCCATGCCGCTTCTTGGCATTCTTTATGGCCTCATCATTTGGTGGTTCGACGGGCTGGTGGGAGCCTTGTTCGTAGTGTCCAAAGCCAAATCCCTTGCACACACACCTATAAAGATAGGTGTGAGCAAAGTTTGGGTTGCCAAGAAAAGAGAAGTTAGACGTAAATGGTTGGGGTAATGAAAGAGGATTCCCATCAGTGGGAGCTCGATCTAGCCCTCCATAGATGATATTTGTTTGAAGATTGGGAGGACCATAAGGGATGACCATTTCGATACGATGGTCATAGCTAGGATTGTGATGAAGTTGTCCATACTCTTGAGGAGTCTGGAACATGTCCAAGGTGAGTAGAGGATACTCCCCAAGTGAAAGAAATTGGAAGATATCTTCCATAGGGTCTTTTGTTGTCACTTGAGGAGGTGGTGTAGGTGTAACCGCCGTTTGCGTACTTGTTGAAGCTTCTGCAGGTGGAGGTGGTGTTTGGGTCGATGTCTGGAAAGGAATGAGAACATTGTTGGGTCAATACATTGTGTTGCATGTTTTGAAAGGGGAGGGGTCTGCAAGAATGACATGGACCTAACCGTCATGTTCAAATTTGACACAACGGTGTAATGTAGAAGGGACACAAGCCATGGCACGGATCCAAGGTCATCTTAATAACATGTTATACTAAAAATCTCCCTCGATGATGTAGAAGAGCTCTGGGATTGTTTGTGGGCCAACATGAATATGTAAGATGACGGTGCCAATGGTAGTGGCGGTGGTGTCATTAAAAGATCGAAGAATTGCGTCAGTTTTTGATACGCAATTCTTTGGGAGGGCTAATTGGTCATAGGCATGGGTGGAAATGATATTGATGCTGGCACCCCCATCAATCATAACTCGCTTAATGTGAGTTTGATCAATGTAGGTTGTGATGAAAAGGGCAGAATCCTGATCTTCCAAGTTGGAGGTAGGAATTTTAGAATCACTAAAGGTAATAGAGGCGACGGTGGGTAATGATTGGACTAAGGCAGCTAGTGGTTGGGGGTCCTCAGGTTGGACCTCCACTGCCTGTAAAGCCTTGATTAAAGCTTGATGATGTTGTGGAGAGCTTTGAATGAGGTCATATAAGGACATCTTCATGGGAGTTTGGTGAAGTTGTTTCACCATAGAATCACGGATTGCCTCTAAAGAAGTTGGTTGGGATGTACCTAAGATAGAAATCTTGGGTTTGGGTGGTTGAGCAGGCTTGACAAATGGGTAAGTCCAAGGAATAGCAACCTTCTCTTATCCTTTATCCTTTAAAGTTTGTGACCTAGTGGCCACATTAATGGTGTTAATCTTGAATAAAGGGGATGAAGGAGGTAAAGGGACCATAGTCTGATGATGGGATTCTGATGAAGGTGGAGAGGTTGGAGCGACATTAGACGGTGTTGGAGATTTGTTGACAGTATCCTCAACAAGAAGGGTGTCTTTTTCCATGAATTGGTGGATGACAACCTTAAGGGCACAACAATTTTCAGTGTCATGCCCGGGTGTGCGATGATATTGGCAAATTTTAGTATCATCGAACTAAGACGGCTTTGGTCTGAGAGGTTGAAATGGTTTGATAGGTGGAAGAGTGATGCTAGAAGTTTGCAAAAGTTGGCGTAGTATCAAAGCATATGAACCCACTAATGGGTCCATGCTTGTTGATGCACTAGGTGTTGATGACTTTTGTTTGGGAGTTGTTGAGGGAGATTTTTGTACCACCTTTTGGGTTGGTGGTATAGCCACTCGTGTAGATGACACTTTCTTTGTGAGGGGTGCCAAATTTTTTAGAGGAGGTATGTTTTTGGTGGGTAAAGGGAGTAATGGAGGCAACTTGTTGTTGATAGGTGTTGGAGTAGGGAGCACTCCTATTAAGGTAGAGGGATGTGGGCCCAAAATGGAGGGCAATGATGATGGTGGAGGAGGGGTTCTCCGACGTGGTTTAGTAGCCTTCTTTGGTTTAGTGTGAGGACTACTATTATGTGAGGCAAGGTTCAAGTCTACCTTCACTTGTGGGTGAGTGAGGTTAGATATGGGGTGAACACCGAGGGATTTAACTGGTGTTGGTATGGTGGATGTTTATGAGGGTTTAGGTTCAGATGTGGATGGTTGGGCTTCTAAAGATTTGGAAGTAGAAGCCTGGTCCTTTTCGAAGACTTTGGGAGATTTTGTCATAAAAGGGTCGACAGTACGAGATGAAATGGGATGTGTAAGATAAGGAGCTTTGAGTCGCTCCCATAATGCCTCATGCTCTAACTTCTTCGAATGGAGAAATCCTAAGTTCTCAACCAATCGAGAGAATGGTTTGGAAGATGTTGGATGAGGCTTTGGTTTTTTAGAAGATGTGGGTGGTTGTGAGACCGAAAATGTGTTAGATGTAGCGATCTTAGGCCAAAGGCGAGAAAGAGTCATCACTGAATCATCTTCAGTCGAAGTAGGTGAAGAGACAAGTTCTTCTCTTGGTGGAGAAAGAATTGGAGAATGTGACTCCTCAAGAGGATAGAGGGCAGGGATGATTGTGCCTTTTACTTGTGGTTGAGGAGTAGGAAAGGTAGGGTCCTCCATTGGTAGTAGGAAGGATGAAGGTGGGGCTAGTGGTGCTGGTATGGTTAAAGTGTCCTCCAATATAAGAGGGGTAGATGGAGAACTAATAGGAGAAGAAGGTTCTTCCACCTGTGGGGGAGAAATAGGAGAAGAAGGCTCTTCTACCTATGGTGGACAAATAGGAGAAGAAGGCTCTTCTACCTATGATGGACAAATAGGTTGATTAACCTCTTCGGTTTTTGGAAGAGGTTGGTTAGGGATGGGAGGCGAAACCATGTTGACTATGCGTATATTACGCTCTTGGGGGTCATCGGCCATGGTTTGAATGTTATTTTGACTAGGGGGATGGTTAGGGAAAGGTTGTCTAAAGATGTCTATGTTTTGGTTAGGTGGCATGTTTGGGTTATCCAAAACAAGATCACCTTTATCTATCATGTCTTGGACAATGTTTTTGAAGGTTTTGCAGTTGTTTATGTGATGGCCTTTGACATGGTGATAATGACAAAAGTCATTTTCCCTATACCATGTAGGGATGGCTTTTGAGGGGTCGAATTGAGGTGGTGGTCAAATTTGGGGGAGATTGAGGACTCCCTGTTTAACGAGTTTATCCAACACGGACGTGTATGATTCTCCAATTGGAGTATATTGATGTTGTATATACCATTGTTGGAATTGTTTGGTGATGCTTTGTGATGTGGAAGGTTGAGATTGGTTATTTGTTGTTGTAGAAGATGATGGTCTAAGTACCACAGCATTTACTGATCCCTTAGACTTGGAATTGGAGGAAGAAGATTTGGAAGAGGAGTCATTTGATTTTGCGTTAGTATTTTTACTACGCAATTTGACTTTATTTTCTTCGTCAGCATGGAGTTCAAGCTTCCTGGCCATGGTGAAAGCTTTGTCAAATGTGTGGAATGTTTGGACCCCCAAGGTAGATGAAATGTGTTTGGCACATGCTTGTGAAAAGAGCTCAATGAGCTCAGGTTGAGGTAAAGAAAAGGAGAGTTGGTTGATTAAACTTCTCTATCGAGCAACAAAATTAGCTATGGATTCATCGTCAAATTGTCTGATAGAATATAGGTCCGTGATGGAGACCTTTTTAGTGATGTTGATAAAAAAGTGGTCAAGAAATAGTTGAGCTAGTTGAGTGAAGGTAAATAGAGAGTGACTGGTAATAGAACTATACCAATCGAGGGCATCACCATAAAGCGACATGGGAAATGTGCATAGTAATAATGCATCATCATGTGCTATAAGGTAACAAGCATGTCTAAACGCTTCGTAGATGTTGTTGTGGGTCCTCCTTACTCTAAAAGCGAGTAAACTTGGGAAGTTCCCACTGACTAGGATATGGTCTGATTGGGACTGAAGGATGAATAGGTTCATTACAGATTTGTTCATATGAGAGAACATTTCTTGAACTCAAAATGGATGTCTCAAGATTAGACACCTTATCCATTAGCATCTTGATTAGATCGACTGGTGGATTGATAGGTGGGGCACCCCCTAAGTTGTAAGGTGCTTGGAAGGAGTTAGGAGGGGTGTATGACGTAGTTGGTTGTGCTTGTATAGGTGCAACATATTGGTAACTAGTCATAGGGACTGATGTTGAAGTCAAGGGTGGTTGTGTTATGAAGCTAGAAGGCAGAACTTGGCTTGATGTCACCAAAGGTGGTTGAGTGGCGGCAACACTTGTTGAAGGATAGGTGGTTACTCTTGTATTTATGGGTGCAAGAGTAGGTGGGATGGAGACAATTAAGTTTTGGAATGGTGTAGAACTTTGTTGAATGGTTTGTGGTTGAGGGGGTACAGGAACCCCAAAGGAGGTAGGTCCAGAAATAGAAGGAGAGGTCACACTTTGAAGATTGGTCATGGTCGGGTTATGGGTTGAGGCAATGGCCTGGATGACCATGGGTTGGTTACGGAGGCTATTGATACGATTGCCGTGTCAACTAAGGAAGTTGGCATCCCATAAATTGGGTTGCTTGAAGAGTCTCGCATTTGACTTCTTGCGAGATAGTGCTGAAGAGCCTTAACATTGAGGTCAAGGAATCTTTCAAAGTCTTGGTCCCCTTTGGGAACAATATGGGGTTGAGTTGGGGTTGGAGTACGCTCAGTGTCTGAATGATACTCCATTAGAGGACTTGATATAGAAAGGCGAAGGCAGGAGTGGTTGTTGCCTTGCATGGTCAACAAGAGTTTTGGTTTGACTACATGTCAAAATCATCCAAGGCAAGAAAGATTCTAGTTCTAAAACTGTATGGTTCAGCCTCAAAAAACCAGAATTGGTGTTTTTAATAGTAAAAAGGTCAGGTTTTTAGCTTGCTATTTTGAGAAGAAATTTTTTGATAGTGACCGACGTCGGTGGAAAAATTGATGTCGATGAAAAGTTGTCGATATCGGTCAGATAACCGATGTCGATGAGGATCAGTTGCCGATGTCGGTGGAAAAATTGATGTTAGTTACTGTGTATTTCCAAAAACTTCAAAAAACTGAAAGTTTTTGGAAGAAAGAAGAAAGTTTTGAGTTGTTCTTAGAGCTCAGAATGTGACCTCACCAGTTAAAAAAACTAGATAGAGACGTAAAAATAGATGAAGACAAGCAGCCTCTAAAAGTTAAATTCCTAAGAATAAGTTTTAGAGTCTTGTTGGCTTATGCCTTAGAAGAGTGTGTTTGGGAAGTTGGGCTTTTAGAATGGATCCTAAAAGAGGCAGTCTAAGGTTGGTTTCGGGTTGAGTTTTGGTGCTCAAAATCTGTATTAGGTTCTGTACGTGGCCTGGTGCTAGGAGCTTGCTCCCCTCACTTCACGAGCCCAGAGACAAGCTGGGTCGCTTAGCCAGTATATACTTCCCCTAGAGTTTATACTCTGCTAGAGAACAGAGTGGGTTCTCCCCTTGGTAGTGAAGTCCAAGTGGGATTACCAGGAAGGGTAAGGTATCCGCTAGGTGATGAAATCCTAGTCGGACCTTGTCTCAGGTATGTTTAGATGTTTGATTTGTGAATGTGGTCTGGTAGTGTAACATATGTGTACTATGCTTTATTCATAATGCTGTTTTAATTACTAGATGAGCTAAAAATGCATTCAAGCAGGAATGAGATGCAATATATTTTTAACCCAAATTGAAATGTTTTTGTTCAGATGCAAACAAGTTGAGAAAAGGTTAAGAGTATGAACTTCACTACTCTAAGATGTAAGAAGGAAAGGTGACAAGAAGAAAAAGAAAGAGATTCTTTTTAACTTCCGCTTATGATGTCGTTTCAAAATAAAGAGATAGAAGAAAAGGATGCAAGAAGAGACCTAATGCACCTATATGAATGTTTGCCTTTTAGAAGAAATGAAGCCGAGGAAAACTACAGGGTCCCACTGGGCGTGCCAGAATGTTTCTACTCATTTTTTGCTTTTCACATTCAGAAAAAATAAGAAACTTAAAGTTAAATGGTCAAGGGTTTGTATGTACCCGAATGAAGTTTGCGCACCGTATCTAGACGATTGAAGGAGCTCCTCTTTGGCTGTGGAGGACGACACCTGTAGATAAGAAAGACTTAAACAGAAAAATGTTAGATAGATATATGGTGGACTGCCAAGCAAAGCTCGGTCCCAGAAGTGCAAAGACTTCCTTGAGGGATGACAGTCCACTGAGTTGATAAAAGAGTGTTGCTAGAAATAGAAATGGTGAAAATACTAAACAAAAGAAATAGAGATAATGTGTACCTATATTCTGCTATCGGTCTGTCACAGCCATCAACGTCGGTGGTTCTGCCGGTGTCGGTTGGTCAAGTTGCCGATGTTGGTTATGCTGCCGATGTCGGTAGGGGAAATGGCCGATGTCGGTCAGGGCAATGGCCTTGGGTGAGTTTTGGACAGGGTTGTGGTTGACAGAGGGGTCTGGAAGGTCTGTCTAAGTCTGGAGGTCTGTGTAAGATTGCAGAGAAGTCAATAGAGTCTTAAGAGGGACAAGGGGTAGAGGACAGGTTGTCAAAAGGAGTAAGGATATGGGGAAGGCCTCTAAGCCTCTCCAAGAAGAAAGGTCCAGGTTTGGTTGATGATATCCAGAAATGCTAAATAGAAGCTAACTGCTAATGCTTTCTAAATTATTGAAATGAAATAGAAGAAGAATACTTAGCTCTTAGTTGTTGAAGAATCAGAGGTGTGAACGCTTGTTCTCGATGCAGCTGATATGGAAGACTTCCTACAATGTTTTTAACCCAAAGTCTGGAGCTATTTCTATAGAGTTCCTGTAGCCTGTGATGTTTGGTGTGCGTCTGAGAGAGAGAGAGAGAGGTTGAATTCCAGAAGCAAGAGAATTAGCTTTCGGGGTGCATTTGGGGGGTCGAGAATTCACCTTCGAGCCTACTTTAAGCAACCGATGTTGGTGATATCGCCGGCGTCGGTCGACTGTTGACCAACGTTGGTAGCTAGAGAATGGGTAAAAAGGCTAAAATTAGCCTTTTGCCCGTTCTTCCATCTGATAGGGTCAATTGTTGTTGATAAACGGTCTGAAGGTGGGTTTAATGGGTGCGAGAATTAGTGGGGGGAGTTGAAATAGGTCTTAGATTAGTCATGGGGTGATAAATGAGGTATCCAAGGGCAAGGAATCCGAGGTGAGGTGTCATGGGTGAGGTGTCAAGGGTGATGTGTCCATGGTGAGATGTCAAGGGAGGTGTTATTAATTTAAAATAGGTAATTTATTTTAAATTAATAAGTGTATGGGCTAGAAATGTTTAGAAGTGGACCAAGGGGACCAAGGGGGAGTCGACCAAGGAGTAGACACAATTTTGGTGTCTACACTAGAGTGTGAACTCATCTTTGCTTTAGAGGAAATAGAAAAGTTAAGAAAATAAAACTCAAAATAGAAGAAGCTTGGAAAAAAAGAGATTGAGAATATGTCCAAAAGTCTTGAAAAATCTAATCAGATGGTGGTTAGCCTAAAGACACAAGTTGAAGAGGCTAAAATGATAGAAGATGTAGTCAAACTTGAATTACAATCTAAATCTAATGAGTGCATGAAGTTAGAAGCAGAGATAGTAGCTTTGAGAAAAGAGATTGAGAAAGATAAAGATCAAATAGATAAAGGTTTGAAGTTGAAAGGAGGATCAGACATTCTTGATTATTTGATCAACTCTCAAAAGATTTCAAAAGAGAGATTTGGTCTTGGTTATGAAAAAGGAAAACGTTCCATAACTAGTACATCTACTAACCTATATTACGACTTCAAAGTATAAGGATACAAATAAATACATAAGCACAACTGATGTGAATAAAGCTAAAAAGAAGCCTAAAGAAAAGAAAAATATAAAGGTAGCTGATCCAAATGGATACACAAAAGTGAGAGACTTGAAAAAGCTAGAGTTTAGAGAGTTCCTCATACTACATAAATAAAAGTTGTGACCAGGTATTCCTCATATTTATATGGTCATTTTTATACCTATGTTTGGTCATAGGGCTATTGATTGTATATTTGTACTTATAAGGAGAACACATTTTGTAAGCAGAAATTCATTTGCATCCTTGTTAGATACAAATGTAATATGTTATAATTGTAATAGTTTTGGTCATATAGCTAAAGAATGTAGAACAAACTTTGTAAGACCATAAACACAAAGCAAGAAGAAAGGCATATCTTCTAGTGTGAACAAAAGTTCACAAGTATTTGAAAAGGAGAAAAATAAGACAAATAAGAAACCCAAAGTTATGTGGAAAGTAAAAGATCAATCTATGATTACTCAAACTACACTTTGTGCCACATATCAAAATTTGTGGGTAATAGATAGTGGTTGCTCAAAACATATGACTGGTGATAAGATCAAGTTCATCAAATTGAGAAAATGTAAGGAAAGATCTGTCAACTTGGAAGACAACATTGTGGTAAATATCAGAGGTAAAGGAAACTTGAGCATAGATAGAAAATTGACTACACATGATGTCCTTTATGTTGAAATATTGAAACATAATCTGCTAAGTGTCAGATAAATGTGTGATAATGGATATAATTTCACATTTAATGTATAAGGATGCAATTTAAGGAGATCTATAAGATTAGTTGTTGAAGGGAAAAGAACTAAAATTAATATCTATAATCTTGTTGAAGTGAATGGTAATACTACCTAAAAGGAAAGATTGATGAGATTTGGTTATGGAATAGAAGAATGCCCCATGTTAATTTTGAAGACCTAGTAAAGGTAAGCTCAAATAAGTTTGGTAGACACATGCCTAAGATAACTAAACCTACAAAAACTACTTGCAAATAATGTCAACAAAGTACGCAAACAAGGGTCAGATTTCAAATAAAGGAATATGCAACTAGAAAGCCTCTAGAATTAGTTCATACTAATTGTTGTGGTTCTACTAAGAAAAAAGGATCTAAAGGAGAGAGATATTCACATTATTTTTATATGGTTACTCAAGAATTACATGATAACCTTTTTGAAGGACAAATCATAGGCATTTGAGAGATTCAATATCTTTAGGGCCATGGTGGAGAATGAGATTGGATGAAAGGTCAAATGATTAAGATCTAATAAAGGTGGTGAATTCACCTCAAATGAGTTCATTGATTATTGTGAGAAGTATGGAATCAAAAAACATTACTCTATAACAAGGACTCCACAACAGAATGGAGTTATTGAAAGAAAGAATAAGACAATCAAGAAGATGGCCAAAATAATACTAAAAAAGGCCAAGTTACCTAATGGATATTGGAGAGAAGCAATCCAAATTACAATATATATTTTGGACAAAATTAAACTGAGGTTAAATAGTGACAAAACTCCCTATGAACTATGGTATGGAAAACCTACCTATGTTAAGTATTTTAGAGTATTTGGGGGTCTATGATGAAGGAATATTTCTTGGTTATTCCACCCAAAGAAAAGCCTACATATGTTACAATAAAAGGCTACACAAAAATATATAGACCATCAATGCCAAGGTTGAATAAGGCTTGAAACATGTTCAACCTGACAAAGAAATTTGTATTGAATAAGAAGCATCTAATGAAGAGGCTTAGGAAATGAATGAAAAGGCACATGTAAGATTTGTTCAAAAGGATCATCCTATAGATCAAATCATTGGGAATAATAATGGGTTCAAATAAGGAGAAGAATTGCATAAAATAAGGAGCAAGTAAGTTTTGCTCTAATGTCTAAAATTGAGCCTAAGAGCTATGTTGAAACTAGCAAGGATGAAAATTGACTAAAAGCCACGGAAGAAGAACTGAGCCAAATTAAAAAGAACAAATCTTGGGAATTAGTTCCAAGACCTTCAAGAAATAATGTGATTAGTATAAAATGGGTCATTAAAAATAAGCTCAATGAGGATGGAACTGTCATAAGAAATAAGGCAAGATTGGTGTGCAAAGGATATGCACAAGTTGAGGGCATATATTTTGAGGAAACATTTGCTCCAGTTGCTAGATTAGAATCCATAAGAATGTTTCTAGAATTCTCTATTTATAAAAAGTTCAAAGTCTATCAAATGGATGTTAAGTCTACTTTATTGAATGTGAACCTAGAAGAAGAAGTTTAAATAGAACAACCTGAAGGTTTTCATCTATCAGAACAAGAAGAACATGTATGCAGACTAAAGAAAGATATGTATGGTCTAAAATAGGCACCTAGAGCATGGTATTCAAGGTTAGACCAGTACTTGTAACAACAAGGATTCAATAAAGGATGTGCAAATAATAATTTAAACTTCAAATTAAAAGGTGAACATATGTTAATTATTATTGTATATGTAGATGACATCATCTTTGGTGGTAGTAACAACAAAAAGTGCAAAAAAATTTCTACACAAATGCAATGTGAGTTTGAGATGTCTATGCTTGGAAAACTTTATTTCTTTCTTGGTGTAGAATTAACACAAACTAATGAAGGGATATTTATATCCCAAACCAAGTATATAAATGAAATTCTCATGAAGTTTAGAATGAAATATAACAAACTAGTTAGTACTCCCATGATAATTGGATGCAAGTTAAGCAAGGAGGATGAGTCACTTGATGCAAATCAAATTATATACAGATCAATGATAGTTAGCTTGTTATACCTAACTGCATCAAGACCTGATATCATGTCATCAGAGTACATGGTTATAAGATTTCAAGTTACTCCTAAAGAGTCACATTTCAATGCTATGAAAATAATCTTCAGATATATCAAGAACACAATTGACTATGGCCTATGATATCATAAAAGTGATTATTTCACTTTGACAACATATACAGATGTTGATTGGGTAGGAAGTGTGGATGATAGAAGAAGCACTAGTGGTGGTGCATTTTTCTTTGGAAACATACTTGTTTCATGGTGAAGCAAAAATCAAGAGTTGGTTACACTTTCTACAACAAAAGCAGAGTATGTGGTAGTAGTGGCATGTTGTACTCAAGTCTTGTGGATGAACAAAACACTAACAGACATCAAGGTAGAGTATAAATCACCTATGTTTATTTTTGGTGATAATTCAAGTGCTATTAACATATCAAAGAATCTAATGATGCATTCTAAAACTAAGCACATATCAGTCAATTATCACTTATTAAGAGAAGGCTATAGATTAAGAGGTCATAATGGAGTATGTGCCAACTCAAGATCGAGTTGCAAACATATTCACCAAATATTTTCTAAAGGAATAATTTGAATATTTGAGATAGAAATTGGGAGTAGTGGCTCCTATTTCACATCACTATATCTTAGTGATAGGGCATGAGACTAAGGGGAGTATCATAGAAGCTTTGTTAATCCCTATAAAAAGACAAAAAAAGAAACTTAGGTATGCATAATTATACAAATTTCTAATGAGTTGATGGTTGCAGATTCTTGGACAAACTCCTTTATTTGATAAAGGGAGAGAAAATTTGGAAAAACATTGATAAATTTGGATTCCCTTTGCCATTGATGTAAAAGGGGGAGAAAAAGTGCAAATGCTCTTTATAAAATAAGGATTAGATTAGGTGTCCAAGTTGAGTTTTGGCAAAAGTGCCATGGAGAAAAAGTGCAAATGCTCTCTATAAAAGTTTGAAAGAGTAGAACATGTGTCCAAGTTGAGTTTAGGTAAATGTCTCACTGCCTAAGGGGAGTAATTTTGGTATGAACAAATTCAATTTGTAAGAAATGTGAGAGAAAGATTAGAGTATTAGAAGATCATAGCATTTAGTTTGGCATCAATAATAAATGGGGGAGATTGTTAGTAATATGATTATCATTGATATAAAAAGGGAGATTATTATAATTATGGATGTCATTGATGTTTAGGGTTAAATATGGTGATTAGAGGATGTTTAAGGGATCCTATTAGATGTTAAGGATGAATGGAGTGCATGTGTGCATGAGTGGAATTCATCTGGTTCTTCATTATGTTCATCTAGACATTTTGGATCTATGATAGGAAAATCTAAAAAGATAGTTTATTAACATCATCATTGCCATGTGTGGATGAGTTTGGGGGAGTAGGTTATTATAAACACCTAAATATGGCCACTGATAACCTACAATTAGGGTTTTGACCAATTACCACTAAAATGCACAATTTTGCCTAAAAACACTAAAACATGTTAAATGATCTAAAACTGACATATTCAAGTGCTGATTTTGGCCATGATATCCCTATATGGGATAATGAAATTTATGGACCAGCTAACTTTGACTAGATCATTTTGAGTCAAAATGCTAATTTTGCACCTAGGTGTTTTGGATTACTTTTTCATATAAAATATCTTGCACAGGACATGTACCTTCATTATTTTCTATCAGTAACATCCTAAATGGGATAATGGATCCAATGCATCTGACATGGACTTCCAATTCCAATCCAATCAAATTTTGGACCAATAACAAGGCATTATGATCAATTTAAGTAATTTGTGCATAAAGTGTTTAAACATGCTTAAGAGCTAATTAATCCAAATCAAGGCCTAATTAATAATTCCATGGAAACTTGTTGAATACTTATTTTTAAAAATGAATATTGAATATCTAGATCATTAGGTGACCTCATTTCTTGGGAAGACATCCCTAGGCCATAAATGCCACAACTATCAGGATTCATGCCCTCCATGCCTCATCAATGCCTTCCATGATGCCCTCCATCCCTCTTAATTTCCCCTTCTTCTAATGTAATGATGAGGATAATTAAAGACTTAATTCTAAAAATTAATTAATCCTCAACCACACATCTCAATCTTGAGATGGATGGTTCAGGTTGATTGTAGACATTTGTAAAAATCTATAAATAGGATGCCTTACCACATCATTTCTAAGACTTAATAATTCAAATTTATAATGGAAAAATGATTCCAAAATCCATTTAAACTAGTGTTACCATGCCAAATTTATTCCAATCCAAGCCATAAGCCAAAGGTGCGAAGGAGAGATGGAGGTAGCCAAGCTTCCATTACCAAGGACTTCATGAGCACAAGCTGGGCAAGCCACTACAATCAACATTTTGGAGCATCCAAAGAAGGTAAAAGAAATTTTTCTTTTTCATTTTAGTTGTGTGTTTTATTCATGTTTATTAACTAAGCTCTCCCTAGTGTCTAGGCCTAGAGATGTTATGTTAGTTAGTGTGTTTCTTTTATTTTGTTTTCATTTTAGAAATAACACCATACTAACCATCTTCTCTTGAGTCAAATTACTAGATCACATAATGACATGCCTAATGGGACTAGACGCATCCCACACATGAAGAAGATCATTTTTTAGCTTTAAAATATTCATTTGGACCATTAAAACTCTTAAAAATTGATTTTCTAACTTTATTTAGTTATTTTTATTTTCTATGGGTTTACACAATAACCGACATCAATTAGTAAAATTGACATCAATTGGATAGCTTAAGCAACATTGATTAGTAAAACTGACATCGATTGGATAGTTGTAATCAGTGACATTAATATAAGCAATGTCAGTT
Source organism: Torreya grandis (assembly GCA_037957365.1). NCBI lineage: Eukaryota > Viridiplantae > Streptophyta > Pinopsida > Cupressales > Taxaceae > Torreya > Torreya grandis. The sequence goes on from JARHVA010000208.1 coordinate 3,329,657, forward strand.
AGATAACCATCATCAATTAGAAAATGTAACTGACGTTGGTCATTGTGTTTTTCTTAAAACACAGACCTAAGAGCTCTTTTTTTAAAGTTCATTGTTTCAAACCTAAAATATTTTTAAGGCTAAAGTACATGCTAACTTTTTTGTTTTAGGACCAAGCTTGAAATTTTATAGAAAAATGTTTTACATCACCTTTTTCATGCCTAAAAATCAATTAGGAACCTTGTTTTGTTGTTTAACAAAAAAATTAGATGTTTATGGTGAATGTTTTCAAAGTTTGTAACTAAGACCAAGGGGTCAAATGAACACCACCTCATTTTCTATTTGGGCTTAAAAATGAACTCACCTTTTCAAAGATTTTTGTATTTACTTAGTTGTTTAGATTAAAATTTTGTTTGGTAAAAAGAAGGATGTTGTGTGTATGCTCTTCCATTTGTCCCCTTTAGGGAACCCTTGGAATAAAAAGTGTGATTCCTATTAAAAGTAGCCTATTTCAAGGCTTATAAATAAATTTATCTAAAGTACTCCCCAAAAACTTGTCAAAGTTTGGGTGACCTTGAAAACAATCCTAAAGTCTTTCTAATTTCATGTTTTCTTTATTTTTATGCAAACTTGGCTTGTGAGGGGGACTTCTTCACCTCCTATGAGTTATTTAGGGAAGTTTTGACTCGAGGTTTCACCTCTTGACATTTACTTCATTTGTCTCCTAATTAGAGTTTCACATGAGATGTAGTGGCACTTTGGACATCGCACTACACTGAGTGAACAAAAGGATGTAGTGGTTGCAAAAAGGACTAGACCTTTTTGCAACAAGCTAAGTGATACGGACCTACAATCCATGCTTTTATTTTGCATTGTTTGGTGTGAACGTCATTATGTAATTAATTAGTTGGTCTTGTCCTAGATTAAAGTCTTGTTTGAAGTCAAAATTTGGTGTAAATAAACAATTCAAATAAAACACATAGTCTTAATTTTCCTTTGAACAAAGAAGCATTATGTTGCCCACGTGAAAACATCAATTTTCCTTGTTCAAATTTCATCAAAAGCTTGGGAGTCATATCATCCATTTTGGCATAGTTATGCTACCCAATTGAGTCTAGACCTTTACCAAAGTTATTTAAAGTCCTTCACTTATAATCTAAATTTATAATTGCACCATTATAAGTTCACAGGGTTGATGTGTAAGTGGATTTGCCATTTGCACTAAACTTGAGGGAACTTAAGTTCAATTTCCCATTTTGGTTGAAGGTCATTTTAGACTCATAATCATTGTCATTACTTGATAGATGTAAACTATTTTGTGCTAAACACTTTCACTTTGATTCTATTCTCCATAACATTTTGAGTTAAGAAAAATAGTGTTATGCTGTCAAAATTGTGATAAATTATCTTTGCCTTACAGAGTCTTTGAAACTTGTCACACCTTTTGGGTAGTATAGAATCATTACGTTGCAGAAAAAATTTCATATATTATTTCATAGACCCTCTTGCATAGAGTTCAAATTTGTTCCTACATTTTTAGATCAATCCAAGTATTCTTTTGTGATCCTTTTTTTAAAACACAGTTATACCATTCAATTTTGTCTAGCTTATTTGTCAAAAGAACCAAGTTTTATATCATTATTTATGAGAAAATAAACTATCTCTAAAGTGCCTTTTGTTTCATACCTTATACCTAGTTGATCAAGATCATATCCAAGAATCAAATGCCTAGTGTTTGTTAAAAGTGTTTCAAATCCATTAAATTAAAACTTTCATCTATTTTAAAGTCTAGCTTTTGATGCCGTTTGGCCAAGAGTCCTACCTTATGCCTTGTTTGAGCCTAGTTTTTGACGTCATGTTTGGCCAAAAGACCCAGAAACTTTTAAATTCCTTGATTAGATTGATTTGAAACACTTTGACCTTAGAGTTTAGCATTTTGATTTTAGGTCCATTTACTTTCTTATCTTTGTGTGAATAGTGAAATGTTAGACACTTCACACTAGCTTGTTTCCTCAAAAATCTTTGCCTAAACCTTTTGATCCTTTTGACAAATCTAGACCAAGTTGGAACATCATTTGTTTTAGATTTTGTCATTTTTAGAGTTTGTATAACCCTTTGACCTTTTATCATGAAGCATTGACTATGGATCCCAACATGTATTCCTACACTCAGTGAACTCATGTACAATCCAAGGATTAGTAATGTGGTGGTGTAAGAAGAAATCTTGTAAGACATATGCAATTAATATTGCTTATAAGATGGATTCTTATCCATCTTATAATACTTAATAAAGGGCACAAAGCCAAGATCCATTGGCTAACTATCTGGTCAACACACCACTTTATTCAGAATAAGACTAAGAACAAACCACATATTACCTAGTTACTATACACACAGTGGATGAGCTAGTTCTTCAATAGTCATATTCTATTAATACAGATTCCATGTATGATCCATTTTTGTTTGAGTGACATTTTTTAGAGAACAAATATGAGATTTTGGATAGAGCCATAAAGGTAGGGGCCAATTTTCTAGCAGACTTCCCTCATGCAAATTTACCAAGTCTAGTAAGAGTGCCCCACAATATCATTTATGATCAACATGATTCTTCTATAAATCCTATGGCTCTAATCCAAACAACGCATCAAGACCCTAATATATCTAATCAAGGAAAAATCATCATGAAAGATCACTTTAACCAAATGCAGATAACATATCAAACCTACCTAAATTTAGCACGTAATTTCAATCAAATAAACATGGTGAGTAAGCCTCTTATTAACCTTGTTCCTTCAACATGAGTTTTGATAGAGTTAAATGGACAAGAGAATCCAAGTTTTGACCCATTCATACAAACCAATTTGATAGATAACTTGATGCATATGCCCATAATTGAAGAAGTGTCTTCAGCCTCTACATAGAATAGTGAGCCAAACATAGTGGACAATGTGCAAACAACATCCAATCTCAATCAAAGTAGTACTAATGCACAAACAACTAGCCAAAAACATGTGCATGTAGTTAATCTCATGAGTAGATCATCATACCAGGGAATACGAGTTTCTACATCCCAACCTTAATTGATTGCTTCCTCAAGTGTACAACCTACAAGATTAGGTAGTCAAACAATGGCCAATGTCACATCTCGATGATAGAATGTGATGAATCATATACCTCCTCAATAAGTAACAAGTAGTATTCCACAATAGTAGGCACAATATAGTGTATCAATGCAACAGAGGGCAAATGCATTGCCACCTCAATTAGGGGCAACTAATGTTCCACCTCACCAAGAAATGACGAACATACCTCTTCATTCATAGACTAATATTGCAATCTAAAACCAAGCAATGATTAGTCAATAATGTGAAAATATTGTTTAGCTATAGATGTCAAATTTGTAACCTATTTTCACTTGTCCATAAGGATTCATGCAACAAGGAGGTCCCCATGCTTCTCAAGTACCTACTAGATAACTATTGGTGCAAAATGTGCCACAAATTTAAAGACAAGGTCTTAAACCACAAGTTCCCACTCAAAATCAAGGTTTGATTAGTCGATAGCATGTCCCTTTTCAACCAAAATAGGGACAATATAGCTATATCCCTCCATCCCAACCTTAAAATCCTCCAAGTCAAACCTTTATCACCAACCCAAACCAAAATATCGTGTAACTAATTGTGCAATTTCAAGTACATCCTAATCCACGTATGCATATTCTTGGTCCATTCCCCAACCAAACCAATGTACCCCAATAAAAATATATATCACACCCTAGTCAAAGTGTCTCACTTGTGTCCTCCTAACCATCTACCTAGACCAATATTCTCCCTCAAACCAATGTTTCTTCTAGCTTTCTATCCCAAGAATTGCAACATATGAAGGATGTAATTATTGCCATTCAAGTAGGGAAACAAACTAAAAAGTTCAAATTGGATAACTTGTGTTCCTACCCATTCAACATGGAGTATTTTTAGATACCATTTCCTCCAAGATACAAATCATCAAAATTTGACAAATACAAAGGGAAAGGTGACCCTAAGGCTCATTTCACTAAATTTTTTATCGCATGTCAACTAGTGGCATATAGCGACATATACCTTTTGTTTTTGTTTCCAAGGAGCTTGGCTAGACAAGCCTTGGAGTGGTGTTTAAAGTTGCCCAAAAATTCAGTAATCGATTTTGATGATCTTCTTGATAAGTTTATGTAGCACTTTTTCTATAATCTTGAGCATGAGATTTCATTAGTAGACTTAATGCAAGCAAAGCAAAAAGCTGGTGAGAGTTTTACAAGTTATTTACAGTGATGGAGAGCCCTTCAAATCCATTTCACCCATAGTTTACTAGATAAATAATTAGCCATTGTGTTTACCAAAAATTTGTATAGTGAGATAGCTTATCATCTAAAACTACAATGTGCACATACTTTCAAAGAGATCATTGATAAAGGTTTGTTGATCGAGCGAGTGCTCATCAATAAATGAGTCATCAATCTTAACTCAACTAATCAAAATAAAGGTACCAATCAAGGAAATGGCTAACATCCACATCTTATTCAAGTGCAAGCATCACAACCGACATAGGCCAATAACCAAGAAAGATCGAAGCAATTCAACCATAATAAGAATGTTGTGGGAAATGGAGTAACCAAATATTGTCATGTAAAAATAATGCAAACATCATCTACGCCACCTTTTTAGCTTACTCCTATGTAGAAATCTCTCCGGCCAATGTTGCAAGCACAACAACCAAGACCTATACAACAAATACAACATCCTTTAACATTATAAACCCCTCCTCAGTGTCTTTAATGACCCTGGAGAACCTGTTTAGTCTATATTTCACAAGCTTAATACCACTAATTTGATTAGCTAGCCTATACCAAAGCATTATCTAAAAGCCATTCCTTATCCTGATTGGTACGGGAAAATGAATTATGTGACTATCATCAGGTCAATGGGCATAATCTATGAAGATGTGTCCAAATCAAGTATTTAATTAAGAATATGTTGGAAAATGGGGAGAAAACATTGGATAATGGTGCTTCCACTTCCAATCAAACTCTTGAAATTTATCAAAACCCCTTTCCCTGACATAACAATCAATAATAGCAAAATAATCGACAACAACAATACCCAGTGCAACAACAAAATCAATAGTATCAAAATTAAAGGCCAAACCAACAGAATCAACAAAATCAGGAATAGAACCCAAAATGATAGAATAATGGACAAAACCATGGTTAAAATGGTAACAACCAAAAAACCTACCATGTAGTTGCATATGATTATAACAAGGTTGTAGTTGATATTACAGGGAGTAGCATCAATACCATCTCCATTAATCATAGACCAAGCACTAATCAGCCTAGACCAATGCTAAACAACAACATTTAGCCAAATTACATGGATAATCCTTCTTTCACATAGGAGTGTATACAGGTAAACCAACAAACTAAGACTTCCCCTTTTGGACCTTATATTGACAACACACCCTTTCCACATGACCACATGCGAGTGCACTAGCAAACGAGACTTGTCCTATCTAGTCCCACACCATTCCCAACATTTGTTAGCAATAATGGTCTAGTATTTAATCCTGATTAGAAAATCACAACTCAGTGGTCAAAGATTACTAGCCCAGGCCCACAACCATCTGCCACTTTGCCTATCATTTGACCAACTATTTAGCCTCAAAATAAACCATTCACTATTGATATTGTGGAACAATTACAGAAGATACCAACACAAATTTATATTTTAGATTTTCTAAGCATGTCAATAATCTACAATAATATCTTGAATGAGTTTTTGACCCAATCCACTATTGATAGTGACATATCCCTTAATAAATTTCAAGCTTTGGTTGGACACCTAGCTCTAACCCAACAAGTCACATTTATCCAAAGCGATCTGTCTTCCTTTGGCCCGCTCCATAATAATATATTATAAATAAAAGTTTATATAAGATGGCACAAAGTGAAATGTGTCCTTATGGACAATAGATCAGGCCTCAACATAGTGTCTCTAAAGCTCATCAAGATTCTTGGGTACACAATGGTAGATCTTCAGCCAGAAATAATAACCATCAAAGCCTATGATAATCAAGAAAGAAATTCACAAGGCACCATTAGTTTACCAGTTATCATTGGGCCTTTGACCCATGATACACTTTTCCATGTGCTTGATCTTGAGTTATCATACAATATACTTCTAGGCAAGCCTTGGTTACATGAGATTCATGCAATCCCATCAACACTACACCAATGTATCAAGGTTTCCCACTCAAAGATGGAAGTGAATATTTGACGAGATTTACACCCATATGAACAATGTAAACATCTTGAGGCTAAATTTTAAAGATATAATTATTAGTATGGCATGAATCCAAGTTCCAAGTAGGATAAAGGAAAGGCTATACTTATTGATTCATCACTGGATAATTTCATAGATCCTAATACCTTGGATTCCCTTTCCCACATGCTACCTCCTGAAGCTTTTAATCATTTCAACATTTCAAATAATGGACCAGGAGAGTATGTGACCCATGATACATTTCATATTACCAATCTTCCTCAGAATCTAAAAATGTTTGGGTGTCCTAAAGTCACCCCACGTATGCATTGGCAATAAAAGAACAAAGATAAGGGCCCTGTGATATTTGTACCAGCATCTGGCCTCAAACTTGACCCTCTTAAAGGGGATGAATCATAGGTATACAATGAAAACCAAGTTGATTATTATAAAAATGCAAATTATCCTATTCCCAATAAGATCATGGAGCATCACAATTATGAAGGAAGAGGCCTTGGATTGAATCAGCAAGGAACCATCAAGCCAATTTTTATGACTAAGTATGAAATATTTTATGGACTTGGATTTAAACTGCCTGGGGATGACCCCACATATCTTATTCAAACTCCATCACTAGCGATTAGTGATTATGATGCCAATAGCAAAGTAGAGTATGATCATAGCCTCACCTTTGATGACCTATTTGAAACCAACATGTTTGATAACAATGCCTTTTGTACCCTTAACCTAGCCATTTATCACAACCCTTTAAGATTATATTATCCTCAATTGATAGAGTAGGACCAATAAGAATCTAGTCGACCAATTGATGAGTTCCAGAATGATGAGGCATTATATGACTTTTTAAGCCTTAGAGACAACATTCTATTAGGAGATCACAAATCAATATTCTCAATCACATTGGATTCTATAGCTTATTTTGGAGAGCGAGTGAACACCCTTAGATTAAAAAAAAAAGTAAAACATTGAGGTCCCAAAGTGAAAACCTCTTTGAGGCACTTTCTGACCAGGGAAAAAGTAAAGATAAATGCCATCCTAGTGGTGAAAACTTGTTTCAAGTGCCATGAGATGGGGGTATTCATTTTTCTTTGAATTTAAACTAGGAGACCACCAATGATGAACTTGTCTGTGGATCTGAGTTTAATTTTGAGCAACAAGTATTTGATCAAATTCTTCAAAAAAAATTGACTATTTTTATCACATAGCTAGATCTCCCATTAGGGGACTTAAATTCATCATGCCTAGGAGAAGTTGAAGAGCAAGTCCTAATGGAGGACCCTGACATAATCCAATAATTCAAGTTATTGCCTACTATCCTAGAAGATGGTTAGGCCCTTCTAGTCGAAGACCCAATAGAGATAAATATCAGGAATCCATTAGACCTAAAATGGATAAAATTAGGCACATCTCTCACTGAGAAGGAATATGATGTCTTTATATCTCTATTGAGAGAATTTGTAGATATTTTTGCATGGGTCTATTATGGCATGCCAAGTTTAGACCCTGCCTTAGTTCTGCACCACCTTATGGTTAATCCTGATGCCAAACCGGTAAAACAAAAGCTATGTAAGATGCATTCTCACATTACTATATTGGTAAAGAAAGAGTTGAAAAAACTCTTAGTAGTAGGATGTATCCAATCCATTGACTACTCAAAATGGATCTCTAATGTGGTACCTATTAGTAAAAATCTTGAAGGGATCAAAATTTGTACTAATTTTTGAGACATCAACAAACCTTGTCCTAAAGATGATTTTCCCTTGCCTAATATTGACATGATCATCAACTATATGCTAGGTTATGAAATGTTTTCACTCATGGATGGATTTTTAGGATACAACCAGATTAGAATAACACTAGAAGACCAACATAAAACATCGTTCACCACTCCATGAAGAAAATTTTGTTATTAGGTAATGCCATTTAGCCTTAAGAATGTGGGGGCTACATATCAAAAGGCCACGACTATCATATTCCATGATATGATGCATGATATTGTTGAAGACTATGTCAATGACATATTAGGCAAATCCAAAACCAAGGCCAACCATCCAACAGTGCTATATAAGATATTTGAAAGATTACAGGAGTACAAGGTTAGACTCAATCTAAAGAAATGTGTGTCTGATGTAACTTTAGGTAAATCACATGGCTTCACCATGTCTCATAGAGGTATTGAATTTAATCCAGCTAAAGTCCATGGTATAACTGAGATGTTGCCACTAACTAATTTAAAACAACTCCTAGTTTGTAGGGTAAGATCCAATCTGATGATTCATCTCTCATTTAGTAGACAAGTGCCATCCATTTACACCCTTTTGAAGAAGAGAGTTGCATTTCACTAGGATGATCACTACTAAATAGATTTTCAACAACTTAAAGACTATCTTATTAATCTACCTATTTTATTACCTCATATGGAAAAAAATCCATTCTTGTTATACCTATCAGTTATTGACCATGCTCTGGGGGCACTCTTGGCTCAACATGATGACAATGGAAAAGAGCATGTTGTATACTAGCTAAGTTGTACCTTGGTTACATATGAACATAACTATGCACCTATTGAAAAAGCTTTTTTGACCATGGTTTTCACAACTCAAAAATTGTGCCATTACATGTTGAATAATAAGACCATGGTCATTTCAAAGGTAGATCTACTCAAGTATCTACTATCTAAAATATATTTTCAAGGTGGAATGGTTAAATGGATCATGATTCTCAGTGAGTGTGACATAGAGTATGTCAATCAGAAGGTAATCAAATGACAAGTTCTTGTAGATCAACTTGTTAAAGCACCTCTCATAACCACACAACTACTCACATTTCAATTTCTTGATGAATCCATAATGACCATTGTTGACACACCCCTTGAGGAGTATATTTTTAAGCTATATTTTGATGGTTCATTTATTAGACATGGATCGAGGGCAGGCCTATTTTTTATTACATCACAGGGGGATCTAATTCTTAAATCATTTAGAATCAGCTTTCCTTGTACAAACAACATGGCCAAGTATGAAGCACTTATTACAAGATTTATATAAGCAGCACATTGGAATATATCTCATCTCTAATTTTATGGTGATTCTCATTTAATCATCAATCAGGTCACATATTATTTTCAAACCAAAGATGACAAGCTAGTTCCATATAAAGCCATGGTCAACACTCTTAAACAACAAATTACCAACATTCAGTTTGAGCACATACCAAGGGCTAGTAATAGAACTATAGATGCCATGGCTACTATTGGATCTTTGATTCAACAAATAGATAAAGCTAGAGAGTATCAGTTACTCATCAAGAATTTTTTGGCACCATCTCATGAACCTTCAACTGTTGCCATGATTTGTGATATTGTTGGTCCTAATTCTTTCTGGTGCTCAGACCTTTACAACTACCTTCATGACCAAGTTTTACCACTGAACCTATCTCAAAAACAAACCAAATCCTTCATTCATCATTCTACTCATTATACTCTACCTGGATCCACCCTTTACCATCATAGTTTTGATGGAACTATGCTTCATTTTTTATCTTTGATAGAGTCTACACTAGCGTTAAGAGAATTTTATGAAGGAGTATGTGGATCTCATTCTAGCAGGGCAATCCTATCCAAAAATTTGTTGTGTACTAGTTATTATTGGCCCATAATCGATGCAGATACCAATGCATATATAAAAAAGTGTAATAAATGTCAATGACACACTAATTTGATTCATGCCCCAATAAAAACTTTGAAACCAATGTTGACACCATGGTCATTTTTTACATGGGGGGTTGACCTCATTAGGAAGATCAACCCCACTTCATCTGGCAGCCATAAACATATCCTTACCACCACTAAGTATTTCACTAAGTGGGTTGAAGTTATACCCCTCACTTACGTGATTGGAAAACAAATTTCCAAATTCATATTCAACCATCTCATTTGTCATTACAGTATCCCCTCTGACATTATATCTGATAATAGAGAATCATTCAAGAACAATGATGTAGACCAACTATGTATTGAATACAACATCACACAACATTTTTATACATCATATTACCCTCAAGGTAATGGCCAAGCTAAGGCACCCAAAAAAACTATTGTCAGTATTCTCAAAAAAATTGTCAATGATGTCGATCATGATTGGCACTTGTAGATATTCCCTGCCCTTTGGGCATACCATACCAATCATCATACCCCCACAAGAGTTACTCCATACTCACTTGTTTATGGTACTGAAGCCATCCTTCTCATTGAGGTTGAAATACCTTCATTGTGCATCTCTTTTAAGCATGTCCTAGATGATCATGACTATCGAGTAGCTCACCTGCAAGAGCTAGACCTACTTGATGAGAAATGCATAGTTGTACTCAATAATATTCAAGTATATCAGAACCGACTCAAAAACCACTATAATTAGTGTGTTAAGTATAGAACATTTGAACTTGGTGATCTTGTTCTTAAAGAAAACTAAAAGAATACCATGGCTGAGAAGAAGTATAAAGGGAAATTCAAACCAAACTAGATAGGGCCTTTCATCATTACTATAGATTATGGATCAGAATCATACAGGCTTGCCACACCAGATGGAGATGAACTTCTTAAGCTGATGAATATTATTCATCTCAAGCGATACTATGCTTGAATGTTAAGGTGTATTATCTATAAGGACCTTTTGAGCTATGCCATTTATCACTATTATTCTTTGTACATATATCATCCTTATCCATCCTCTTAACCTTATCCACTTTCTACTTCTAAACTATTAACCTAGTGTGTTCTAAAGCCTAGCCCATTTGACCTTGCTTTTTGCCATTCATTACACATTTTTAGCATCAAGGTATTTGATTAGTTTCATCAGTTGGTTCAAGTACTTTAGATAGAGATCATATTTTGGGACAATATGATAAAAGTTTCAGTATTTGCATCCTTCATTTATTATTCCTTTCTTACCACCAGTCTTGCTACTAATTATAACTACTTTAAGCAAATTAATAACCTTGATCTATGTTTTTGTCTCCTAGTTATAACCACCTATGGGCAAACTAGGGGCAACATTAAACCTTGATATACCAACTTGTCACTTCCTATATTGTACTATGCCTTTTTACCAACTATGCCTATTTTGTTTGAATTGACTACTACACTAGTCCAGCTTCTCCATTGTAGGATAGAACTACAGTGACTTGAGGTCTTACTCTGGGACTATGTAGGCAATTCTCGATACTTGTTAAGGTCAACTCAGTCACCCTTTCCACTATTCTCTCACCATTTTGTGAGCAACCTAAGCCATGATTTAATCATTTTTTGAACAATATTCATTTAAATTCTCTCACCATTTTATGAGCTTGAACCATTTAGTGTCTCATCATTCTTGATCGAGTTGAGATACTCCAAAACAATTCCAAAAACATTTGAAAAATCATTAGAAAAGAACGAAAATATTGACCACTTCTTTATCTTAAGGATTTTGGGGACCCTTACTAAGTTACAAGTAAATCACTTGTCATTTAGTTTCCCCATCCTTTTTGGCCTTTTTCTCTCATGCACTTGCCATTTTTCAAGACCATTCCTATTCTTCTATCACATCCATTCTATTTGTTTTCCTCAATTATCACATTCTTCCCATTCCCTAGGAGAACCATATTTGGCCTAAATTTTTTATTATATATTACATCCATAGATCTATGTAGGCAATGTCCACTTGCTTAGCATATATGGAGATATCTTGACCCCCCCCCTTCCTTTTATTCTATTCCCCCGTTTTGTTTGTTTGTTCAATTGTCACCTCTTTTCTAGGGGCAATGTTTTTATGGTTTCTATTTCATTATTTAATTGTTTGTTTTTGCTTATTTATTTTGTCTGACTATTTGTTTGCTTTCAACACTATTGCCTTGATTTAGTTTGTGTGTTCATTGGGTGATTCCTTGCCCACACTTATACCTGAATCTATCCATATTTATTTGTTTACATTATCCTCATGGTCTCTATCATTGGTGCATTTTTTTCTATTGAGTATTGGATTATAGGAGTTAGTCCTTATGCATATTTTGGTCAAGTCCTCATGATGTTATATCATGATGCCTAGTGACACGTGCTACAACAAACCTCAACTTCAAGTAATCTATGCAGTAATGGCAGCATCTCTTTAGTACCAACATCTTGATTCCATCCTAATCATATCCCAACTAGAGTAATTAACCATAAAACAATTTAAACCTTTATTAGTTCAGATAAGTATCTCCCTACTAGTAGGTTATTCAAATTCATCATTATCCTCGACCAAGTTTATCATCTTTACTATAATCAGGGTCCAATGATTATAAACATCTATGGGCAAATCATTGCACACCGTCCCACCTGTATTTCTCAATGATTATAACCACCTTTAGGCAAATCATTATGTTGTTACCACTTTACTTTTTCTACCTATACAGGGGCATGTTGTTGTATTTTTTGTCTATCCTAATTGGGGCAGCTCTGTCTTCTTAATGATTATAATTGCTTTTGGTTAAATCAATGTGTTATCATACCATGTTGCCACTATCATAGTACAAGGTTTATAACTGCCTTTGGGCAAACCATTGTGCACCATCCCAATTGCATTATTAATGATTTTGAATACTTTTTTAGTATCATTTTTTTTTCACCCCATCAACTTTCCTTTTTTTGGTCCCCTCATTTCACTTCTTTCTTTTCGAGGGCTCGTTTGTTGACCTTCTTGTGCCAACCATTCCTTCGAGGGGACATCATGCAATTAGTTTATCATCATTGTAGTTGTAGGCATACATGACCTTTTCATTATTTGAGAAGATGTTACTATGATTATAGCTTGAAATGCCTTCCCAAATAGGGGAAAACTATAAACACCTAAATTTGGCCACTGATAACCTCCAATTAGGCTTTTGACCAATTTCCACTAAAATGCACAATTTTTCCTAAAAACATTAAAACATGTTAAATAATGTGAAAATGACATATTTAAGTGCTGATTTTGGCTAGAGTATCCCTAAATGGGGCACTGCAATTTATGGGCCAACTAATTTTGATTAGATCATTTTAAGTTAAAATACCAATTTTGCACCTATATGTTTTGGATTGCTCTTTCCTATCAAATCTCTTGCACAAGACATGTGCTTTCATTATTTTTTGTTAGTAACATCTTAAATGGGATAACATATCTAATGCAATTGATATGGACTTCCAATTCCAATCCAATCAAAATTTGGACCAATAACAAGGCATTATGATCAATTTGAGTAATTTGTGCACAAAGTGCTTAAACATGCTTAAGAGCTAATTAATATAAATCAAGGCCTAATCAAGAATTCCATGGAAACTTGTTGAATACTTATTTTTTTAAATGAATATTGAATATCTACATCATCAGGTGACCTCATTTCTTGGGAAGACATCTCTAGGCCATAAATGCCACAAATATCAAGATTCATGCCCTCCATGCCTCATCAATGCCTTCCATAATGCTCTCCATGACTCTTAATTTACCCTTCTTCCAATTTCATTATGAGGATAATTAAAAACTTAATTCCAAAAATTGAATTAATCTTCAACCACACATCTCAATCTTGAGATGGATGGTTCAGGTTGATTCTAGACATTTGCAAAAATCTATAAATAGGATGCCTTACCACATCATTTTAAAGACTTAATAATGCAAATTTATAATGCATAAATGATTGCAAAATCCATTGTAACTAGTGTTACCATGCTAAATTTATTCCAATCTAATCTAAGCCATAAGCTAAATGTTCTAAGGAGAGATGGAGTCAGCCAAGCTTCCATTACCAAGGACTTCATGAGCACAAGCTGAGCAAGCCACTATAATAAGCATTTTGGAGCATCCAAGGAAGGTAAAAAAAAGTTTTCTTTTGCATTTTAGTTGTGTATTTTATTCATGTTTGTTAACTAAGCTCTCCCTAGTGTCTAGGCCTAGAGATGTTATGTTAGTGTGTTTCTTTCATTTCATTTTCATTTTGGAACTAACACCATACTAACCATCCTCTCTTGAGTCAAATTCCTAGATCATGGTTATATTGGTATGATCACATGAGTCCCTAATTGTTATGTGCCATGGTTTAATAAATGAAGATGCAAATTTGGATACTCAGATAGAATTCACTAAGTCTCTAAACTTAGCCAACTTTGCAAAAGGGCTTAAGCAGAGCCAAGTAAGCATGTTGATGAAGTCAACATTCACACACATAGAGGTATCAAGATAAAATGATCATATGGGTTTTTTCATTGTTTTTCATAGTTTCTATGCACTAAATCTCAAGTCACGTGATGTAGCTCAACAAAAGATATGTATGTGTAAAGTTGGGCTCTTGAGTATTTTGATAGTGTTTTCCCATAGTCAAATTGTATGTCAAGAAAAGTTAAGAACTCATTTTTATGATATCATATCTTGCATGTATGAAGTTTTATGAAGTAAACTAATATATGGATGGAATACCCTATGTGAGAGTATATTATGCACTAAATTATAGGTCATGTGATGAAGCACATCAAAAGTTATACAAGAACAAAGTTGGCTTTCTAGGTAGTTCTAAGCATAGTTAGCTCTATGACAGAAGAATACAAGTGATTAGATTAATGACATTATATATATCATGTGTGAATGATTTATGAAGATATGAGCATATGGGTTTGTTCATTATCATGCCTAGTTTATATGGTCCAAAATTTAGAACAAACAAATGAGCAAAGCAAAAGATATGAAGGTGCAAAGTTAGTTTTCTAGGTATATTGAGATGGTCCCCATATTCAAATATGCATAAGGTAAATTTTGAGCCTATTATAATATTGAATGATGATCACTTAATCATACATTGAAGATCTAATGACATGTAGTGAAGTCAATATGGCAAAGGCACCTATGAGTGAACATGCTAGTGACAAGTGTCACAATCATAGAGCTTGAACAGTAAATCTATAATATAGCTCAAAGTCAAATAATTAGTGAAAAATATGAGGATTCCAAGTGTCTTAATAGTGAGAACTTACAACAATGTACAAAAGGCATGTGTTAATGCCAAGTGTCACATTCTCGAGAGCTTATTAGAGATAAATTTTGAGATTGTCAGAAGATCGAATGATACATGTGTGATCATGCAATGAAGATCTAACAAATCAAGTGGACTCAATGGGATCAAGGGCTTGATATTTAATGAGATAGAGGAAATTTAAAGACCAATCTAATTTGATGAGATCGGTGGAGTATATTTGTTCCAAAGACTCAAGAAGCAATGAGATGAGATTAAGAGCTTAATGTTTAACCATAGACAAAGATGAATTTCATGCAAATTTGGAAATCCAATAGCATGGGGGAGCTCAGATCAAATTATCTAACAAATTCATATTAAATTTGGAACATTAAATCTTGGAAGCATACAAGGATCCAATAGAGTACGTAAACCTATCAGAACTTGATCCAATGGACTCATATTAAAGTTGAGCAAATTGAATGTGGATCATCATATCATGGAATGAAACTTAAGATAAATGATCAATATTTAAAGATATTATCATCCAAATGGTCAAGCATAAGAACATGTAGTTAATCCATAAATTATGACATAAACAACAAATTTGATTATGATGATCGATCAAATTTATGTAATATGGCATGTGCATCAAAACCAGAGCCTATTATATGCTAAATATAGTAATAAGACAAAGAATCATGGTGGTGGAGCATGAGTTAAAGATACGGGAAAACATGTTAAAGTTAGAAACTAAAGTCCAATATAACTGAGCATGATGTGTTAGCAAACAAGTATGAACATAGAGAATATATAGAACCCTAGATCAAATGCTCATATATGTCATCTAGGATATAGTCATAAGTTATTATTGTTGTTGTTGGTATAGTTGAGTTGTGTCAAATAGAGAAATATAAAATAAATAGAACTAGAAGAGAAGAGAAGAGGCTACAGAGAGAGATGAAGTGTTTCAAATAAGAGATATATCTAGACATAGAGATAAAGGGGTAGAGTGAAACATTAGAGAGAGATAATGTGCAGAGTATGAGCAGTTACAAACCAAACCTGTAATAGAGAATTAAGATTGGATTCTTTTATGAATCTATATTATTATTTGGATTTGTATTTCTGTATAGATCTTATTGGTGAGTGCCATCAGATATGATGAGTTGGTGCTCAATTAGGAAGTGGGTACTTCCTTAATATTGGTGCTTTTAAATCAAGGAGTTGGTGCTTATTCAGAGTTGGTGCCCTTAAACCAAGGGATTGGTGTCTCCTTAGGGTCATTGCCCTTAAATGTATAACCAGTGAGGTTTTGACTATGAGGCTAGATAAGAATATTAGATTCTAGTAGTTATTCTCATCATGATTTTTCTCATATTGGGTTTGTGTTTTTGTGTGTGTGATCTCTCTATATATATTTTTTAATCTACATATCATTTCTAGTTTGTTTTTAAATGAGCTATATTTATATATTCAAGTTCCAATTTTGGTTAGGGTATCCCTAAATGGGGAAGTGCAATTTATGGGCCAACTAACTTTGATCAAATCATTTCAAGTTAAAATGCCAATTTTGCACTTGGGTGCTCTAGATTGCTCTTTTCTATCAAAAATATTACATGAGATTCATGCCTTTGTTATTTTGTGTTGGCAACATCCTAAATGGGATAATGGATCCAATGCATTTGACATCACATTCTAATTCCAATCCAGTCAAATTTTTGACCAATAATAAGTCATTTTAATCAATTTGAGTAATTTATGCAGAAAGTACTTAATCATGCTTAGAGTTAATTAATCCAAATTAGGGCTTAATTAAGAATTATATGGAAACTTGTTGAATAATTATTTTTAGAAATGAATATTGAATATCTGAATCATCAAGTGACATCATTTCTTGGGAAGACATCCCTAGGCCATAAATGCATAAAATATCAAGGTTAACCCCTCCCATGCCTCATCAATGTCTCCCATGCCTCTTAAATTCCCCTTTATCCCAAATATTGATGACCCTATTTATTGATTTTTTATTACATAATTGGATTAATACTTGTCCACACATTTCAATCTTGAGATGGACGGTTCAAGTTGATTCTAGCCATTTTCCAAATTTTATAAATAAGAGGCCTTGTCACATGAATTTTAAGCTTAACTTGTGCAAAGTTACCATGTCAAATTGATTCCAAAAATCTCTCACATGCCAAAGTTATGATGCCAAAATATTTAATCTAAATCCAAGTAAGGTGTCAAGGAGAGATGGAGGTAGTCAAGCTTCCATTGATGCAGATTTCATGAATAGAAACTAAGCAAGCCACTACAACAAAGCATTTGGAGCATCCAAGGAAGGTGAAGGATTCTTGTTTTTCCTTACCTTTTAGTTGTGTTTTTCAATTTTTTTTAATCATTAATCTCACCCTAGTAACTAGGTATGAAGGTTTTAGTTTAGTGTGATTTTATTTTGATTTATCCACTAACATAATACTAATCTCCCCTTCATCATCAAATTCCTAGTTCACATAATGGCACACCCGGTGGGACCACAACCCAAAAATTTTATCACAAATCCTTTAAAATAAACATAATAGCTATTTTCATGTAGGATTTTAGAGTATGAAAGCAAAGAAAGCAAAAATTTGAGAAAAAAAGTCCATTTTTGTAAACCATGATTTTGCTCTCTAGATGGTCAAACGTAACTCTAGTTTGACCTAACTCAGCTCTGGTTCATCCCAACTTAGCTCTAGTTCAACCTGACTCAGCTCTAGTTAATCCCAACTCAGCTCTAGTTTATCAAAACTCACCTATGAACCTAACTCACCTGTCTAACCCAACTCACCTATCAACCCAACTCACCTATCCAACCCAACTCACCTGTCAACTAAACTCACCTATCCAACCCAACTCCCTTGTCCAACCCAACTCACCTATCAATCCAACTCACCTGTCCAACCCAACTTGCCTATCAACCTGACTCACTTGTTAATGTAACTCACATGTCTAACCCAACTCACCAATCAACCTGACTCACCTGTCAACCCAACTCGCTTGTCCAACCCAATTTGACTGTCAACTCGAGAGCTAAAAATATTAATGTCATTTTATCAAGATCTTAAGTGCTTCAAAGTAGGCCCTTATAATTGTGTTTTTAAATTTTGAGGGGGTATTTTGGAAATTGGTTTGAATGCTTTTGACTAACCAAATAAACTTTCATTTGGATTTAAAATGAACATGCTTGATTTCACACATTTGAATTAGTGCTTAAAATGAACCTAAGATTTGGCTAAGTCTTAGATACATTTCATTTAGTGCTTAAAACACATCATAACTCTTGCAACATTTTAAAATTTGGTGTTTTAAGCATGAAATTAGGCTAAGTCTTGAATCTTCAATTTGGGCTTAAAATGAACTTAGGTCTTTATTGCTTCATGTGGCCTTTTTTGTGCAATCTTTTACCATTTTAGCAATTAAGTCCAAGGGCCAAAAGGAACATCACCTAATCTCTTATTTGGTGCTTAAAATTGAACTCATTTTTCAAGTTTATATATAATAGGTGATTAATTAATTGATTGGTAAAAAGAAGGATGTTGCGTGTATGATCTTCCATCCATTCTCTTTAGGGAACTTTTAGAATAAAATTTTTTATCATTATTACAAGCAAGCCTAGACCAAGGCTTAGAAAGAATGTCATTTCAATCACTCCCCAAAAAATCATCATAGTTTGGGTGACCTTGAAAATGACCCTAAAATCTTTATTTTCATGTATTTCATTTCATTGCATCTTGGCTTATGAGGGGGACGTCATTACCTCCCATGAGTTCTTTAGGGAAGCTTTGACCCAAGGTTTCATCTCCCAGTATTGAATTCACTCACTCTCACTAGGATCAGAAGGTTTGAGTGGTAAAACCACCTTCTAGTGATGGAGTTTCACACGAGATGTATTTGCATTTGGACATCACACTACACTGAGCAAACAATAGGATGTACTGGTAGAAAAAAAGACTAGACCTTTTTGTAACTAGCCAATTTCATGATCACCTAATTTTGGTGATTTTATTTTGCATCATTTTACATGAAAGTCATTATGTAATTGATTCCCCTATAAATGTTCAAAATCTTAATAGTTTAATCAACCCCACATTGTCATACCCTTGCTAGGATTTGGACAATTATACTTAGTGTATTTTGGTCATTTTTGCTTAGTATGTTTTGAGACTAAAACTTGATTGTTTGTTCATAAGCCATGTCAAAATCAATTTGTTTATACATCACTCTTCTATCTAAAGAGGTCTTATGCTGGTCATTTTATACCACACTTGTGCCTTGAAATTTTTTCTAAACTTATTTGTGTGTGTGTCATTTGAGTTGCAGAGGGTAGTGTTACAAAACCAAAATCATATCAAACCATTTTGCCTTTGAGTCTTTGAAACATAATATTGATCACATCATTTGAGCATGATTACATCATTAGGTTTCTTAATTTGTTTCAAACTATGTCACATCAGCCATTTGGACCTTATTTATGTGTTGCTATGCTATCCAATCTTGTCTAGTTTGTTTGGTCAAATACTAGTTTTCAATGTTGAGTTTTTAGTTAACCTTGTTAAGTTTGGATTTAAACATTGATTAATTTCTATTTATGCCTTAATTCATGGGTTTGATACATATATATTTCTCTTTTGGGTTGTGTGATCTAGGAATTTGACTCAAGAGAGGATGGTTAGTTTGGTGTTAGTTTTAAAATGAAAACAAAATGAAAGAAACACACTAACTAGCATAACATCTCTAGGCCTAGACACTAGGGAGAGCTTAGTTAAAAAAAATGACAAACACAACTAAAGGGTAAGGAATAAAATACAATAATTCCTTCACCTTCATTGGATGTTCCAAATGCCTTTATAGTGGTGGCTTGCTCGGCTTGTGCACATGAAGTCCTTGGCAATGGAAGCTTGGATATCTCTATCTTTCCTTGGCACCTTTGGCTTGTGGCTTGTCTTGGCTTGAAATAAATTTGGCATGGTAACACTAATTTCTTGAAGCTTTTGGAACCATTTGTCCATTATAAATTTGCATTATCAAGACTTGGAAATGATGTTCATGGCCTCTCTATTTACAGATTTTTGAGAATGTCTAAATCAACCTGAACCATCCATTTCAAGATTGAGATATGTGGTTAAGGATTAATTTAATTTTTGAAATTAATTTTTTAATTATCCTCATCATGACATTGGAAGAAGGGGAAATTAAGAGGCATAGAGGGCATCATAGAAGGCATTGATGAGGCATGAAGGGCATGAATCTTGATATTTATGGCCTAGGGATGTCTTCCCAAGAAATAAGGTCACTTGGTGATGAAAATATTCCATATTCATTTCCAAAAATAAGTATTCAACAAATTTCCATGGAATTATTAATTATGCCTTTATTTGGGTTAATTAGCTCTTAAGCATGATTAAGCACTTTGTGCACAAATTACTCAAATTGATTATAATGTCTTGTTATTAGTCCAAAATTTGACTAGATTGAAATTGGAAGGTGATGTAAGATGCATTGGATGTGTTATTCCATTTAGGATGTTATCAATATAAAATATCAAATACCCATGTCTTATGCAAGATATTTGATAGGAAAGAGCAATCTAGAGCACCTAGATGCAAAATTAGTATTTTGACTCAGAATGATCTGACCAAAGTTAGTTAGCCCATAAATTGCATTACTCTATTTAGTGATACCCTAGCTAAAATTGGCACTTGAATATGTAAGTTTCACATTATTTAGCATGTTTTAGTGTTTTTAGGCCAAATTGTGCATTTTGAGAGGAAATTGGCCAAAACCCTGATTAGAGGTTATTAGTGACTAGATTTAGGTGTCTACAGTTTGCCCCTATTTGAGAAGGTGTTGCAAGTTATCAGCAAGTAACATCTTCTCAAAGAATGAAAAGGTCCTGTATGCCTAAAATTGTAATGATGATAAAATAACTGTATGATGCCCCCTTGAGAGAATGGTTGGCACAAAGAAGTCAACAACGGTCCCTCAAAAAGAAAGAAGCAAAATGATGGAACCAAAGAAAAGAAAGATGGAGTGAAAACATAATGATATTGAAAAAGTAATCAAAACCATTAAGAATGCAAGTGGGATGATGCACAATGATTTTCCCAAAGGTGGTTATAAACATTATACCCTGATAGTGACAATGTGGTATGATAACACGATGATTTTCCCAAAGGTGGCTATAATCATTGAGTAGATAGAGCTGCCCTAGTTAGCATAGAAAAACAAGATAATAACATTCCCCTGTATGGGCATAAAAAGTAAAGTGGTGACAACACAATGATTTGCCCAAAGGTGGTTATAATCATTTAAAAATGTAGGTGGGATAGTGTGCAATGATTTGCCCATAAGTGGTTATAATCATTAGAACCTGATTATGGCAAACATGATAAACTTGGTCGAGGATGATGACAACTTGACACAGAGAGTAATGATGAATTCGAATAACCTACTAGTAGGGAGATGCTCATCCAAACTAATAAAGGTTGAAATTATTTCATGATTAATTAGTCTATTTGGGATATGATTGGGAGTGAATCAGGATGTTGATGTTGAAGAGATGCCACCATTGCTGAATAGACTTCTTGAAGCTAAGTTTTGTTGTATCATGTGATGGTAGGCTTCATGATAGAACATCATAAAGACTTGGCCAAAATATGCATGAAGACTTACTCCCATAATCCAATAGTCAATATAAAATAATGCACCAATGATAGAAACCATGATGATAATGTAAACATATGAATATGGATGGATTCGAGTATAAGTGTGGATAAGAAATCACGCAATGAACACACATAAACTGAATCAAGGCAATAGTGCTTGAAAGCAAAAAAAATAGACAAATAAATAAAATAAGTAGAAATAAACAAATAAACAATGTAAATAGAATCCCTATGAACATTGCCCCTAAAAAATAGGTGATAGCTTAACAAACAAAGAAAATGGGGGAATAGAAAAAAAGGAAGGGGGTGGTTGAGTTGTCTCCATATGCACTAGGCAAGTGGATGCTACCTACATAGTTCTATTGATGTAATAT
Source organism: Torreya grandis (assembly GCA_037957365.1). Lineage (NCBI taxonomy): Eukaryota > Viridiplantae > Streptophyta > Pinopsida > Cupressales > Taxaceae > Torreya > Torreya grandis. The sequence continues at coordinate 3,352,031 of JARHVA010000208.1, forward strand.
CCAATAAAAAACTTCAGGCCAAATGTAGTTCTCCCAAGGAATTGGAAGAATGTGATAGTTGAGGAAAACAAACAGAATGAATTTAATAAAAGAATAGGAATAGCCTTTCAAAATGGCAAGTGCATGAGATAAAAAGGCCAAAAAGGATGGCGAAATTAAATGATAAGTGATTTTCTTGTAACTTAGTAAGGGTTCCCAGAATCCTTAAGGCAAATAAGTGGTCAATGTTTTTGTTCTTTTTTAACAAATTTTCAAATGCTTTTGGAATTTTTTGGAGTGTCTCAACTTGATCAAGAATGATGAGACACTAAATGGTTTAAGCTCATAAAATGGTCAGAGTGTTTAAACTAAGGTTGCTCGTAGAATGGTGAGAGCATGGTTGAGGTTGCTCACAAAATGATGAGAGTGTGGCTTAGGTTGCTCACAAAATGGTGAGAGAGTGAAGAAAAGGGTAACTAAGTTCACCTCAACAAGACTTGAGTACTACCTACATAGTCCCAGAGTAGGACCTTAAGTTAGTATAGTTTCACCTTTACAATGGAGGAATTTGACTCGTGTAGCATTCAATTCAAATAAAATAGGCATAGTTGGTAAAAAGACATAGTATGACATAGGAAGTGGTAAGTTAGTACGTCAAGGCTTAATATTGCCCCTAGTTTACCCATAGGCAATTATAACTAGGACACAATCGAATAGATCAAAGGTACTAATTTTCATTAAGGCAGTTATAATTAGTAGCAAGATTGGTGGTAAGAAAGGAATAACAAATGAAAGATGAAACTGATGAAACTTTTATCACACTATCCCAAAATATGATCTCTATATGAAGTTCTTCAATCAATTGATGTGACTAATCAGATACCTTGATGTTAAAAATATGTAATAAATGGCAAAAACCAAGGTCAAACGGGCTAGGCTTTAGAACACACTGGGCTGATAGGTCAAAAGTAGAAAGTGCATATGGTGAAGGGGACATATAAAGATGATATTTGTATAAAGAAGAATAGTAATAAAGTGGCATAACTAAAATGATCCTTATATATAATACACCTTAGCATCCAAGCATATTACCTCTTGAGATGAATAATATTCATCAGCTCAGGAAGATCATCTCTATTTGGTGTGGTAAGCTTGTATGCTCCTGATCCATAATATATAGTAATGATGAAAGGCCCTATCCATTTTGGTTTGAATTTCCCTTTATTTTTCTTCTCAACCATGGTATTATTTTAGTTTTCTTTAAGAACAAGATCACCGAGTTCAAATGTTCTATTATTAACACATTGATTATAGTGGCCTTTGAGTCAGTTCTGATATGATTAAAGATTGTTAAGTACGAGTGTGCATTTCTCATCAAGTAAGTCTATCTCTTATAGGCAAGCTACTTGATAGTCATGATCATTTAGGACATGCTTGAAAGAGATGCATAGTGAAGGCAATTCAAGCTCAATGGGAAGGATGGCTTTAGTACATAAATGAGTATGGAGTGGCTCCTATAGGGGTACGATGATTGGTATGGTATGCCCAAAGAGTATAGAATATCTGCAAGTGTTAATCATGACTAGCATCATTGACAATCTTTTTGAGAATATTGATAATGGTTTTGTTGTATGCCTCAGCCTAGCCATTACCTTGAGGGTAATATGTTGTACCAAAATGTTGTGTAATGTTATATTCAATAAATAGCTAGTCTACATCCTTATTCTTGAATGATCCTCCATTATCAGATATAATGTCAGACGGGATACCTAGCAGCAAATGAGATGGTTAAAGATGAATTTTGAAATTTACTTTTTAGTCACGTAAGTGAGGGGTATAACTTCAAACCACTTAGTGAAATATTTGGTGGCAGTAAGGATATATTTATGTCAATCAATTGAAGTGGGGTTAATCTTCCCAATGAGTTCAAGTTCCCATATAGAAAATGGCCACGGTGTCAACATTGGTTTTAGAGTTTTTGCTAGGGCATGAATCGGATTAGCATGCCGTTGACATTTGTCACACTTCTTTACATATGTAGTGGCATCTGCGTCTATTTTGGGAAAATAATAAACAATACACAAGATCTTTTTGGATAGGATTGGCCTGCTAGAATGAGCTCCACATACTCCTCCATCAACTTCTCTTAATGCTAGTGTAGACTCTACCAAAGTTAAACAATGAACAGAGTTCCATCAAAACTTTGATGGTAAAGGGTGGATCCAAATAGAGTATAACAAGTGGAATGATGAATAAAGGCTTTAGTTTGTTTTCAAGATAGGTTAGGTGGTAGAACTTGGTCATGCAAGTAGTTGTAAAGGTCTGAGTACCAAATAGAATTAGGACTAACAATATCACAAATCATGGAAATGGTTGAAGGTTCATGAGTTAGTGATGACAAATTCTTGATAAGGAACTCATACTCTCTAGCTTTATCTTTTTGTCAAATTAGAGAGCCAATAGTAGCCATGGCATCTATAGTTTTATTACTATCCCTTGGTATGTGCTCAAACTAAATGTTGGAAATTTGTTGTTTAAAAGTGTCGACCATGGCTTTATATAGAACCAACTTGTCATCTTTGGTCTGAAAAGAATATGTTACGTGATTGATGATTAACTAAGAATCACCATAAACTTGGATATGAGATATAATCTAATGCACTGCTTATCGAAGTCTTACAACAAGTGCTTCATACTTGACAATATTGTTTGTACAAGGAAAGCTAATTATGAATGATTTAGGGATTAAATCTCCCTGTGGTGTAATAAACAATAGACCTACCCCTAATCCATGTGAAGTGAATGAACCATCAAAATATAGTTTCTAGGGCTGCTCCTCAAGGGGTGTGTCAATGATGATCATTATGGATTCAGTAAGAAATTGAAACATGAGTGGTTGTATATCTATGAGAGGTTCTTCAACAAGTTGATATATAAGATTTTATCCCTTGATTGCTTTTTAATTGACATACTCTATGTCAAACTCACTGAGAAGCATGATCCATTTATCCATTCTACCTTGCAAAGTTGTTTTAGATAGTAAATACTTAAATGGATCTACTTTTGCAATGACCATGGTCTTATTATTCAACATATAATGGTGTTATTTTTTTGGCTACGAAGACCATGACCAAACAAGCTTTCTCAATAGGTGCATAGTTATGTTCATATGTAACCAAGGTATGGCTTAGGTAGTATATAGCATGCTTTTTTTTTTATCATCATGTTGAGCTAGGAGTGCCCCCAGGGCATGGTCAATATCTGATAGGTATAAAAAGAATGGCTTTCTTAGCATAGGAGGTAATAAAATAGGCAAATTAATAAGATAGTATTTTAGTTATTAAAAGGTTATTTGGCAATGATCATCCTATTGAAATGAAACTCCCTTCTTCAAAAGGTGTGTAAACAAATGGCATTTGTTTGCTAACTAAGAGATGAAGTGACGGATTGAGTGGATCTTACCCTGCAAGCTATGGAGTTGCCTTAAATTGGTTAGTGTTAACATCTCGGTTATAGCATGGACTTTAGTTGGATCAACTTCAATACCTCTACAAGACACGATGAAGCCAAGTAATTTGCCTAAATTTACATTGAACACACATTTATTTAGATTGAGTCTAACTTTGTACTCTTGTAATCTTTCAAATATCTTACATAGCACTGCTGGATGGTCAGCCCTAGTTTTGGATTTTCTTAATATGTCATCAACATAGTCTTCAACAATATCATGCATCATATCATAGAATATGATAGTCATGGCCCTTTGATATGTAGCTCCAAAATTCTTAAGGCCAAATGGCATTACTCGATAATAAAATATTCCCCATGGAGTGGTGAACACTATTTTATGTTAGTCTTCTAGTGCTATTCTGATTTGTTTGTATCTTGAAAAGCCATCCATGAGTGAAAGCATTTCATAAATTATTGTGGAGTTAATGATCATTCTGATATTAGGCAAGAGAAAATTATCTTTAGGATAATCTTTGTTGATGTCTCAAAAATTAGTACAAATTCTGATCCCTTCAGGGTTTTTGCTAATAGGTACCACATCAGAGATCCATTCTGAGTAGTTAATGGATCAAATACATCCTAGTTTTAAGATTTTTTCTCTTTCTTTACCAATACAACAATATGAGGATGCATTTTACATAGATTTTATTTTACCAGTTTGGTGTTAGGATTAACCATAAGGTGATGCAGAACCAAGGTGGGGTCTAAACTTAGCATGTCAGAATAGGCCTATGTAAAGATATCTACAAATTCTCTCAACAGAGCTGTAAAGATGTCATATACCTTCTTAATGAGGGATACACCTAATTTTATCCATTTTAGGTCTAATGGAGTCTCGATATTTACGTTTATTGTATCTTTGACTAGAAGCGTTAAACCATCTTCTAAGATAATAGGTAATTACTTAAACTATACCAGTTTGGTGTTAGGATTAACCATAAGGTGATGCAGAACCAAGGTGGGGTCTAAACCTAGCATGTCAAAATAGGCCTATGTAAAGATATCTAAAAATTCTCTCAACAGAACTGTAAAGATGTCATATACCTTCTCAATGAGGGATACACCTAATTTTATCCATTTTAGGTCTGATGGAGTCTCGATATTTACGTTTATTGTATCTTCGACTAGAAGGGTTAAACCATCTTCTAAGATAATAGGTAATTACTTAAACTATTGGATTATGTCAAGGTCCTCTGTTAGGACTTGCTCTTCAAATTCTATTAGGCATGATGAATATGAGTCCCCTAATGGGAGATCTAGCCATGTGACAAAAATAGTTAGAAATTCTTAAATAATTTGATCAAATATTTATTGTTGCTCAAAGATGAACTCAGATTCATAGGCAAGTTCATCATTGGTAGTCTCTTGGTCTAAATTTGAAGAAGAATGAACAACCCCATCTAATGGAATCTAAAATAGATTTTCACCACTAGACTGGCCTTTATTTTTACTTTTTTCCTAGTTAGAAAGCACCTTAAAGAGGTTTTCACTTTGGGACCTCAATGTTTTACTTATTTGTTTTTGGTTAAGGGTGTTCATTCGCTCTCCAAAATAAGTTGTAGTATCAAATGTGATTGAGAATCCTGATTTGTGATCTCCCAGTGAAATATTATCTCTAAGGCCTAAAAAATTGGAGAATGCCTCATAATTCTAGAACTCATCAATTGATAGAATGGGTTCTTGTTGGTCCCAATCTATCAGTTAGGCATAATATAATGGTAATGGGTTGCAATGAATGGCTAGGGTAAGGGTACAAATGGCATTATTATCAAACAGGTTGGTTTTATCTAGGTCATCAAATGTGAGGCTATAATCAGAATCTGCTTCACTGTCAGCATCATCATCACTAATCGCTAGTGATGGAGTTTGAATAAGATATGTGGGGTCACCCCCAAATATTTTAAATCCAAGTCCATAATGTCTTTCATACTTAATCATAGAAATTAGCTCGATGGTTCCTTTTTGATTCGATCTAAAGCCTCTCCCTTCATAATTGTGATGCTCCATGATCCTATTGGGAATAGGATAATTTTCACTCTTATAAAAATCATCTTGGTTGTCATTGTATAACCATGATTTATTCCCTTCAAGAGGGTTAGGATCTAGGCTAGATGTTGGTACAAATTTGATAGGTCCCTTATCTTTGTTCTTTTATTGCCAATGCATATGTGGGGTGACTTTAGTTAAATAAAGGTTTTTAGATTTTGAGAAATATTGGCAATATGAAATGTATCATGGGTCACATACTCTCTTGATCCATTATTTGAAATGGTGAAATGATTGTAAGCCTCAAGAGGTGGCATGTGAGAAAGGGAATCTAAGGTATTAGGATCTATGCAATTATTCAGTGAAGGATCAATAAGTATAGCCTTTCCTTTGTCTTGCTTGGAACTTGGATTCATGTTGTATTGATAATTATAGCTTTGAAATTTAGCCTCAAGATGCTTGCAGTGTTCATATGGGTGTAAATCTCCTAAAATATTCACTTCCATCCCTGAGTGGGAAAACTTAATACATTGGTGCAGCATTGATGAGACTACATGAATCTCATGTAACTAAGGCCTACCTATAAATATATTGTATGATAACTCAAGATAAAGCACATGGGAAAGTGTATCATTGGTCAAAGGCCCAATGATAACTGGAAAACTAATGGTGCCTTGTGATTCCCTTTCTTAATTATCATAGGCTTTGATAGTTATTATTTCTAGCTGGAGATCTACCATTATGTACCCAAGAAGCTTGAAGAGCTTTAAAGACACTATGTTGAGTCTAGATCCATTATCTATAAGGACATGTTTCACTTTATGACATCTTATATAAACTTCTATGTATAGTGGATTATTAAGGAGTGAGCTAGGGGAAGACATATCACTTTGGTTGAATTTGACTTGTTGGGCTAGAGCTAGGTGTCCAACCAAAGCCTAAAATTTATCAAGGGATGTGCCACGAGCAATAGTGGATTGGGTCAAAAATTCATTCAAGATGTTCTTGTGGATTATTGACATTCATAGAAAATCTAAAATAGAAATTTGTGCTGGTGACTTCTGTAATTATTCCATAATATCAAACTTCTTGTCTTGGTCAGTAGTGAATGATTTATTCTAAGGCTAAACAGTTGGTTAGATGACAGGCAAAGTGGTTGATGGTTGTGGGTTTGAGATAGTAATATTCAACCTCCAAGTTATGATTACATAATCAAGATTAAATATTAGACCATTATTACTAACTGATGTTGAAAATGGTGTGGGACTAGATAGGACAAGTCTTGATTGTTGGTGCACTTGCATCTGGTCATGTGGCAAGAGTGAGTCATCAATATAAGGTCCAAAAGGGGAAGACCTAGTTTGTTGGTTTGCCTGTATGCACTCCCAGGTCAAAGAAGGATTATCCATGTAATTTAGCTAAATATTATTATTTAACAATGGTCTAGGCTGATCAGTGTTTGGTTTAGGATTAATGGAGATGGTATTAATGCTACCCCCTGCAATATGACCTACAACCTTGTTGTAGTCATGTTAAATTGCATGGTAGGTTTGTTGGTTGTTACCATTTTGACATTGGTTTTATCCATTGTTCTATCATTGTAGGTTCTGCTACTAATTTTGTTGATTTTGTTGGTTTGGCCTTTGATTTTAATACTGTTGATTTTGTTGTTACACTGGCCATTGTTGTTATTGTTGATTGTTTTTCTACTACTGATTGTTATGTTGAGGAAAGGGGTTTTGATAAATAAAAGACTTTGATTAGAAATGGAAGCACCATTATCTAATGTTATCTCCCCATTATCCAACATATTCTTAATTAAATACTTGATTTGGACACATCTTCATAAATTATGCCCATTGACCTGATGATAGTCACATAATTCATTTTCACATTACTAATCAAGATAAGGAATGCCTTGCAGATAATGCTTTGGTATAGGCCAACTAATCAGATAAGCAGCAGTAAGCTTATGAAATATAGATTTAATAGGTTCTCCTAGGTCACTAAAGACATGACATGCAAGCACGGTGCTCCTATGAGGAGGGGTTTGTAATGGTAAAGGCTACTATATTTGTTGTGTAGGTTTTGGTTGTTGTGCTTGTAGCATTGGTTGGAGAGGTTGTTGAGTAGGAGTAAGCTAAAAATGTGGTACAGATGATATTTTCACCATTTGGACATGATGGGACTTAGCTACTCCATTTATGATAACATTCCTATTATGGTTGAATTGCTTTGGTCTTTCTTGGTTATTAGCCTATACCGATTGCGATGCTTACACTTGAATAGGATGTTGGTGTTGTCTATTTCCCTTATTGGTACCTTGATTTTGATTAGTTGAATTAAGATTGAAGACTCCTTTATTGATGAGCACCTACTCAATCAACAAACCTTTATCAATGATCTCTTTGAATTTATGTGCACATTATAGTTCCAAATGATAAGCTATCTCACTATGCAAATATTTAGTAAACATAGTGGCTAATTATTTATCTAGTAAACTATGGGTGAAATGGCTTGCAAGGGCTCTCTATCACTACAAATAACTTGCAAAACTCTCACTAGCTTTTTATTTTGCTTGCGTTAAGTCCACTAATGAAATGTCATGCTCGATATTATAGGAGAAATGTTGCACAAACTTATGAAAAAGATCATCAAAATTTGCTATTAAATTTTTAGGCAACTTTAAAAAACACTCCAAGGCTTGTCCAGCCAAGCTCCTTGGAAACAACAGCAAAAGGTATATGTCATTATATGCCACTAGTTGTCATTATATTTGTTGAATTTGGGTGTTTTATATCTTGGAGGAAATGGTATCTGCAAATACTCTATATTGAATGGATAGGAACATGCATTAACTAATTTGAAATGTTTAGTCTATTTTTCTGCCTGAATGGTAGCAATTGCATCCTTCATCTATTGTAATTCTTGGGATAAGAAATTGGAAGGAACATTGGTCTAAGGGAGAATATTAGTTTGGGTAAATGGTTAAGAGGTCATAAGTGGGACACTTTGACCAAGGTATGATGGAGATACCTATTGGGGTATATTGGTTTAGTTGGGGAATGGACCAGGAATACGCATACATGGATTAGGATGTACATGAAATTGTACATTTGGCTATGTGATATTCTAGTTTGGGTTGGCGATAAAGGTTTGACTTGGAGGATTTTGTGATTGGGATGGTAGGATATAACTATATTGTGCCTGTTGTGGTTGAAAAGGGACTTGTTACCGACTAATCAAACCTTATTATTAAGTGGGAACTTGTGGTCCAAGACCCTGTCTCTAAATTTATGACATATTTTGAACCAACAGTTGTCTAGTAGGTACTTGAGAAACATGGGTACCTCTTTATTGCATGAATCCTTGTGAGGAAGTGAAAGCAGGTTGTAAATTTGGCATCTGTCATTGATGAATATTTGCATGTTGTTGACTAGTCATTGCTTGGTTTTGAATTGGCATATTAGTCTGTGACTAAAAAGGTATGTTCATCATTACCTAACAAGGTGGAACATTATTTTCCCCTGATTGAGGTGGAAATATATTCATCTTCTATTGTGTTGATATACTAGATTGTGTCTATTTTGTGGAATACTACTCGTTACTTGTTGAGGAGGAGTAAGATTCATCACATTATGTCATTGAGGCATGACATTAGCCATTACTTGATTACCCAATCCCATAGGTTATACACTTGAAGAAGCAGTTGGTTGAGTTTGGGGTGTAGAAACCCCTATTCCTTGGTATGATGATCTACTCATGGGATTAACTATAGGCACATGTTGTTGGCTAGTTGTTTATGCATTACTACCACTTTGATCAAGATTAGATGTTGTTTGCACATTGTCTACTATATTTGGCTCACTATTCTATGTAAAAGCCAAAGACACTTATTCAATAATGGGCATATGCATCAAGTTATCTATTGAAGAAATTTTTATGAATGGGTCAGAACTCAAATTCTCTTATCCAATTAACTCTATCAACACTCATATTGAAGGAACTAGGTCAATAAGAGGCTTACTCACCATGTTCATCTTATTAAAATCATGTGATAAATTTAGGTAGGTTTGATAAGTGGTCTGCATTTGGTTAAATTGATCCTCCATAATGTTTTTGCCTCGATTAGATATATTAGGGTCTCAACATGTTGTTTAGACTAGAGCCATAGGATTGCTACAAGAAGCTTGTTAATCATAAATGATATTATGGCGCACTCTTACTATACTTTGGAAATTTTCATGAGGGAAGTCTAATGGGAACTTGGCCCCTACCTCTATGGATCTAACCAAAATCTCATCTTTGTTCTCTAAAAAATCTCACTCAAACAAAAATGGATCATACGTGGAAGCCATATTAGTAGGATATGGTTGTTGAAGAACTAGCTTGTCCACTATGGGTGTTGTAGCTAGGTATTACATGATTTGTTCTTGGTCTTATTTTGAATAAGGTGGTGTGTTAACCAGATAGTTAGCCAATGGATCTTGGCTTTGTGCCCTTAATTGAGTATTATAAGAGGAATAAGAATCCATCTCATAAGAAATATTATCCGCATAGGGGTCTTGCACCATTTCTTCATGTGCAACTACATTACTAATCCTCAGATTGTACATGAGTCCACTACGAGTTTAGGAGTACATGTTGGGATCCATAGTCAATGTTTTATGACAAAAGGTCAAAGATTTATATAAAATATAAAAAGGACAAAATCTAAAACAAAGGATGCTTCAACTTGGTCTATATTTATCAAAAGGATCAAAAGGTTTAAGCAAAGATTTGTGAGGAAATAATCTAACATAAAGTAGCTAACATTTTACTATTCACACTAAGATAAGTAAGTAAATTAATTGAAAATCAAAATGCCAAACTCTAAGGTTGAAGTGTTTCAAATCAGTCTAATCTAGGAATTTAAAAGTTGCTAGGTCTTTTGGATAAATGCAACATCAAAATCTGGGCTCAAATAAGGCATGTGCTAGAACTCTTGGCCAAACGGTGTCAAAATCTAGAATTTGAAAATAGATGAAATTTCTAATCTAATGAATTTGAAACACTCCTAATAAACACTAGGCATTTGATTCTTGGACATGAACTTGATCAACTAGGTATAAGGTATGAAACAAAAGGCTCTTTGTCAATAGTTTATTTTCTCGTAAATAATGGTATAAAACTAGGTTCTTTTGATAAATAAGCTAAGAAAAATTGAATGGTATAATTGTGTTTTAGACAGAGGATCACAAAAGTATACTTGGATTGATCTAAAAATATAGGAACAAATTTGTATTTCACATCAAGTATTACATTATTCCATGTGTTCAATACTAATTTGTTCCATTATTTCCTATTGAATGGGCACTATAACACATGCTTAAATTTTGTTCCATTCCTTCCTAACCATTAACATGTGTTTCAGTTCTCCTTCAATAAGAAGGAATGGAAAAAATAGTATTTCACACATGGGATAGATAAGGTCACTGATATAATAGATATTACCCATATATATAGATACAGTGTAAGACTTTTTCATGATCTCTCAGTTCCCTTAATAAATCCATCATTGACTCTCATTGTCCCTAATCACTCCTTCATTGACCCTCATCATCCCTAATCACCCCATCTCATCTTTTATCATACCTAATCACTCCTTAAGTGACCCTAATTATCCTTCCTCATCCCTTATCACTCTTTCCCAATCCCTAATCACTCCCTCCAATACCTTTATGGTGGGTGTAGTGGCTTTTTTATTGTGGTTGATCATCCCTAGTCATTCCTTTCTCTATATAGGTTAGAATGCCCCCTCTCCTTTTAAGATATTATTTGATCAATTTTCCTTCATTTGAAGTACGTGTTTCAGTGCCCATTCAATAGGAAGGAATGAAATGAATCAATATTGCACACATGGGGTAGAGAATGTCACCCAAATAATAGATATTACCCCTTATATATAGATATATTGACATACATTTTCATCATCACTCATCATCCTTAATCACTTCTTTATCAACCCTCATTGCCTTAATCTCTCCCTAATTGGCCCTCATCATCATTAGTCACTCCCTCATCATCCCTCATCATCCCTAATCACTCTGTCATCATCCTTACTTATCTCTAATCACTCCCTCCAATACCTTTATAGTGGGTGCATTGGATTTTCAATTGTGCATGATCATCCCTAGACACTCCTTTCTCTATATAGGTTAGAATTCCCTTCTCCTTTCAAGATATGGATTGGGTATTCAATCATGTATTCAATTAAGTATGAAGTATTAAAGATATGGTTAGAGAATATATATACATTTAGTATTAGATACAAGTATTCAAGATCAATATATGGCTCATGTATTTTATCAATTAGGGCATACTCAAGTAGGTAGGGAAATAAAGATAGGTAGATAGGGCACATTTAAATAGTTAGGGAAAGAAGGATAGGTAGATAAGGAATACTAAAGTAAAATAAGGTAGGTAGGGCATAGTTAAGATCAAGATATGGCTCAGGTATTTAGGTAGGATATACTCAAGGTCAAGATATGGCTCAGATATTCAACTAGGTAGGGCATACTCGAGTAGGTAAAGTGGATAGGGTATACTCAAATAGGTAAATTAAGTAAGGCATAACTAATGGTATAAATATATTACATACGTAACATGATTCAAAAATTTAATTTTAATTATATCTATTAGGAAGTAGTCTTACCTTGCCAACAATAGAAGATGAGTAGGTAGGGCATAAATAAGTAAGTAGGGAAAGAATATATGTAGGATATAGATCAAGAAGCCATATTTCCTTGATAGCTAAGAATATATTATAGAAGAGGAAATTAGGTAGGACAAGAATAAATACATATATAAGGAGGGAATATTCCCTTACCTTATCAGGTAGGGCATAGTTGAGTAGGTAGGGTAAGAACAAATCTATCAAAAAGTAAGCATCCCTTGATAGCCATGCCTTAATTCGAAGTAAAATATAGATACCAAGAAATAAAATATACCTTGAGAGTTATACCTTAGTCCCTTGATATCCATAAATAAGTAAAGCTTCCCTTGATATACTATTAGGTGAAGTAAAGCTATATTTCAAGAAGGCAAGCTTTACTTACCTTACTCCTTGGCATAGATAAAGTAGGTAGGAAAAGTTTCCACTGATTTAATGGGTAGGGAAAGTTTGAGATTGAGGTAGGGCCTTCATAATGGTTCCCCACATATATATGGTACGGACCTTGTGCCTAAACTATCCTATGATATATTATATTATGGATTGAGGCATATTTAGAGTATGACAAGGCCTCATTTTGTTCTTTAGGTCCCACTAGGCCATGCCCAAGCTCTAAGTAGCCCCTTATAATACATGGGATTAAGGAATATTACCTTAATTACCTTCATAATGTTGGATATTTTTTAGTGATTTCATGGAGGTGTCCATGTGAGTGGATGAAGTGTCTTGACAGTCTAAGTGTCAATGACAAAGTGTGCAGTGTGCTTGTCCTAGTACGCTTGAAGTAGGATTGGTTGATATTCAGTTTTGGCATGATTAGGGATGGGTATACAATATTGAGAATGTATGAGGGGTCCTATTAGATGTAAAATATGATTTTAGATCTTGTGAAAGTTCATGGTATTCATCTGGTTCTTCATTATGTTCATCTTGTCATAGTTGGTTTTGTGATATAAAAATCTAAGTAAGCATATTGATGATATATTTCACACATGTGAAGGTTAGAGGAATCACTTAATATATGGATGGATTCCCCTATGAGAGGAGATAATATGGTTCAAATTTAAGGACATGAAATTGATTGTAACAAAAGTTATTAAGGGGCAAAGTTGGCTTCTCAGATAAAATTTACTATATTCCCATACTTAGCTAGACTATCACTGCACGTCATGCAGATATGGATGAACCAAAAACTTTGATAATTTTTTTTTGGTAATTATAAATTAAAATTAGATAAAATTAATTCATGGATATATTATCTATAGTTTCAAGAAGGTCCCTTGAAAATTTGGACTCTTGAAGTGTTTTCTAGCTCAAGTTATAAAGCTTAAAAGTTGCTCTTACAGACTGTGTCGGGCCAGAGACCATCAAATTTAAATAAGCTAAAGTCTAAGGTCACTAGTTAGTATATATAATGGTTTGTGTTAAATAATATATATTTATCTAATATTTCACTTAAAATTCAATTTTTCAAATAATGAACACATGAGTGATAAGTTTCACATCCACAAAGCTTGGACAAAAGATCAGTAGTTTGTGGTTGATCATGAGTAAGAAGATCGACAGTGCGGGTCGATTCAAAGATTCAATGTGTGTAGAAGGAATTTAGAGATACCAAGTGTCATAATATTATTTTTTATTATCTATATCTAATGGTGATCATTATAATATAATGATTGAGCTACTTAGAGGAGATTGACGAAGTACATTTATTCCAAATTGTCAGGGAGCAGCGAAATGATGACAAGTGCTCGATGTTTAATAGTAAAAAAAACATAAAGATTAGTATAATTTCAAGGAAGATAGATGATGGATATTATTTTAAGATATGAGAGGGAAATATATGATGAATATTTTTTTGAAGTTTAACATTTGCTTAGTGACTGCTGGAATTCAAATATTTGAATTTATGAGGGAAGACCAGTCTATAGTTTCTATTCTATAACTTTTGATATATGCAAAATTTGATCATGGTGTAAAAGGAAAATTTGTATAATACTTCATATTTCATCCATATAACCTATTTATAAGGTCTAATTATTTTTACAGTCAAATATATAGATCTCTAAAGTTGATTGTGTATGTGTTCATACTTTGCAAGTAAACTGGGAAGGGTAATTGAGTTTGTTTTGTTGGTATTTGGATGTTTCAAGGTGACTTAGATATTGGAGAGTGTTTTAAAATATTTTAGGATGATTTTTATGGAATTTTTAGGATTGACTAATCCATATTTTATATAAATAAATGCTTAGAAGATGACTATTTGTTTGGTCATGGTGTTCTTGTGTACACGGCTAATGTTTGAGTAGATTGAGCATATGCAGAGGAGTGTTGTGATGTCTATAATAATTTTAGGATGTCTAAGGCATCATGTGGAGTGTAAAAATGATTTTATAAGTGGTATTTTTTTTATAACTTTCTTGATGGAGTGTTAAATAGGTGAATAGGTTTGCATGAGACCTATAAGGGCTACTAAGGCCTAATTGAAAGGTGTAGCTACTTAAGGGTGACACATGGATGGTATGGCAGACCTATGAAAATGGTATTGAGATATTTATCAGTATGATATAAGCCTTAAGGGTTAAGGCAAGTCTAAATTATGACTAAGAAGATAATAATCATGAAGGCTCTATAAAAGGCAAAATCAAATGTGGTGATTTCTAGACTTGAGAAAAGATGTGTATGTGAGAGTTGAAGAGTGAAAGAAAGAAGAAAGGGTATGTACCTAGTGGATGGGTTGTAAATAGAATTAGGTTGATTACTATGTGTATGACCTGAAGTTTATATTTATAATGTTAAAACTAGAAATCTTGCAAGTTTGAATATTGAGGATGAGCGAAGGATATATGATGTCTATGTGAGCTTGGTGGTTGATTTGAGAGGTAGATCAGAGTGTGGATTATGTAGTGTGCATAGTGGAAGAGAGATGATATACATTTTAACTCTATTAGATTGGCAGGTAATTAGTGATCAAGATATGTTCATTTCATAGGTGTTGGGAGGGTACTCAACATATAGATCAGAAGGACTTGATCATCTTAGGGGTAGGTGCTCCTTGTGAAACTGATGTTTCACTAAATTCAGTCAGAAGGAATTGACCAATAGATTTTTGTAAGGACTTGATCATCCTAAGGTTAGGTTTTCTTTGTGAAACAAGTGTTTTACTAAATTTTGGTTAGAAGGACTTGACTAGTCATATGTTTGTGACCATCTTATAGGACAAGTAGTTCATGTGTTTGTAGGTTTGAGAGTGGGTTTACATAGATCTTGTGTTGTGTGTATGATCTTGCATTATCTTAATTATTCATTGTTATAAACATCTTGTATACTTCATGAATGGTTGTATTGAATGCTTAAGTGTTTAAAGAGTTTGGAAATTGAATTATATTTTTTTCACCATTGATTCACCCCCCTCTTAGTGATTTTACCTCTAAAAATTGGTATCAAAGAAAATCCTTTGATAAAGGCTTGATATCTTGAAGGTGATTCAAGGTACAATATGGATAGCCATCAAATAAAGGAGGTTTTTCCACTAAGCAAACACCAATGTTCAATGGATCTAATTATGTCTTTTGGAGTGTGAAGATGAGGACCTACATCATGTCCCTAGGGTTTGACACTTGGAAATCTATTATAGATGGTTATTCTTCACCTATTGTTCCTCCATCCAATGTTGTAGATAAGAATTTGTTTGAAAATAATTTTAAGGCAATGAATGCTATCACTTGTGGTCTTTCAAAGATTGAATACACCAAGGTAATTCATTACATATCTACCAAGGAAATGTGGGATAAATTGAAGAATATTTATGAAGGAGATTCAAAGGTTAAGTTGGAAAAGTTGTAGACTCAATGAAGATAATTTGAGAGTCTTAAGATGAAGAAAGAATATTTTGTGTCATCATTTCTATAGAGAGTTGATGAAATTATGAACATCATCAAAGGTCTTAGAGAGAATATTGAAGAAGATACTATAATTTAAAAGGTATTAAGGTCTCTCTCTCTCTCTCTCTCTCTCTCTCTCTCTCTCTCTCTCTCTCTCTCTCTCTCTCTCTCTCAAGTTTGATCTAAAAGTGTCTATTGTAGAAGAAAGTCATGATCTTACTTAGTTGATGATGGATGAATTGCATGGTATCCTTATTGCCTATCAGATGCGAGTAAATGATGATATACCACCAAATAAGGAAGTAGCATTCAAGATAGAAATGATTCCAAAGAAGAAATTCCAAGATAAGAAACTCAAGGAGGAAGACATATCTGATTTTTATGAAGATGAGCTAATTACTTTGTTTACAAGGAAATTGAAAATAGGGTCAGGCAAATATAAGGGTATACTACCCTTAAAATGATTCAATTATGGAGAGGTAGGACATTTTGATAACAAGTTACCTCATAAGAATAAGAAGAATAATGATGAAGACCAATATGAAGATAAGAAAACATATAGGTTTGATAAGAGAAAGAAAGGATTCAAAAAGTACAACAACAATAAGTCCTTCAAGAACAAGAAGAATCTCTACACCAATAAATATTTCTTCTCATTAGATGAGAGTGAGGATAGTGATTATGATTTTTATAATGAAGATGATGGTCCTCTTAAAGATAAAGTCCTCTTCATGGCTGAGGAAGGAAGTTGCTCATATCAAAATGAGTCTACTTGGAGTGATTCAGATGATGGTAAAGATAAGGTGGACTGTGAGACTAAATTGATGAATGCTGTTGAAGAATTTAAGATTGAGAAGAAGATTAATAAAAATATTAAGTCTCAAATCAAGGATTATGAAGATTAATTCAGTGTGTTTGAGGTAAGAATGAATGAAGACACCAAGGAGAATGAAGACATAGTCAAGCATCTTAGTTGTCAATTGGAAATCCCCTCTACAATCCTAAAAGTTATGTAATTGAAAATCAATCATTAAAAGTTGAGTTAGAGAAAACATCTAGTAAGATAAATTCATTTATGAGATTTGAAAAGAGCTCAAGTGATCTAGACAACATTCTAAGTGGTCTAAGGCATGCAAGTGATAGAACTAGTGTTGGATACAAAGAAGAACCAAAAAATACAACTCAAGAAAAGATGAAGACTAATGTAAATTAGACCTTGAAAGTAAACAATCAGTTAAGGAATGAAGATTCTGATAGAGTGAAGACAAATCAGATTAAACAACCAAATGTCATGAGATATGCAAGTTTCAATGGTTACTGTTACACATGTAATCAATTTGGGCATAGAGATAGAGAATGCAAGAGACCTATTATAAATGATTTTACATCGAAATATGATGGGGGTCATCATTCAAAAGGTGTGAAAAAATTTAAGTGCTTCAACTATCTTGATGAGGGACATCTCACTAAGCATTATCAAAATAAGGTAAGATAAGGTGAGTCTTCTTCAAAAGGAGTAGTTTGTTTCAATTATCAAAAGAATGGACATATTATAAGATTTTATTCTAATCAAAAAATACAAGATAAGCTTCTTACAAATGTTATAGTGTGCTTCAACTATCGATAGAGAGGTCACATTGCTAGATTTTGTAAGCAAAGGCCTACAAGATAGAATAGGTTAATCAGGCTCCTAGAGTGAAAGAAAGAAAGCAAGTTAACTCATAGAAGCCAAAGGTGGTAAGTGTGATTCATGATGAGTCTATAGGTCCAAGTAATTTATTTTCTATGGTGGATAATGCTACAAAAGTTGGAGAGTGCCAAGAGCTCTCATTGTTTGCTCATGTTAGGAATGAAGAGACCAAGCTCAAGGAGAAGACCAAGGTTATGCTTGAGGCTAGTTATAAGGTGTATTTGGATGCTAATGAGCATCTTGCTATTATTGAGCAAGTTTCATGTAAATAGCATTAGTTGTCAATACCTAGTGATGAGGTTTCAAACTACAAGGAAGATTTTTCAAGTAAAAAGGTATGTCATGAATCTATGTTATCCCCATGTGTTGTTAGTACAATATTAGAAGAGAAGGAGAATGTTGTATTGGATGAAAAAAAAATTTATCTTGAGCTTAAGAAGAAGAAGATGAACTATTAGTATCATTTGACCAAGGAGGAGAAGGAATATGAGGAGTTGTGGGAAACTTTTGGTGTCACATTGTTCTAAGGAACCATGTGAAGTAGGAGGTCTCTATCTATGCTTCTTAAGAGACTCCTTTCAATGGAGAAGCAAGTTTTGTAATGGTATTCTTCAAAAGGTCCAAGAAGGCAAGAAATGAGTGTTTCTAGTTGGAGGTGGTATATCAAGATGGGATAAGTGCTTTGATGAGGTTAGAGTGATGTCATAAGGTGTTTTTTATTATGTATGCAGTGTTAATAGGATCAAAATGGTTGTTTTTTTTAAGGTGGCATAAGGAGATTGATGTAATGTCAAGAAGAGTTTGGTGCTCAGAAAGGTCTGTGCACTTCTTTTTTATGTGTTCTATGTGGTTTTGTTTCTTGAAGATCATGTTTGTGCCTTTTAGAGGTTTTGTGTGCTCTCATGTTTATATTTATTGTTGTAGATCAAAGCCATGGTATATGAAGTCAAGTTCCTAACCTTAAATCTTGTTCTAGAAGTGTGTGATGGTTATCTCTAGGTATGCAATAAGTTTCAGATATGGGTGTTAACCAGAAGGAGGTTTGTTGACCTTGTTTATTTTGAGATTCTAGAGTTTTGGGCTATGCTAGAAAAGTGGTTTGACTTATGATTTGAGGTATAAGGCTTATTAATAGGTTTAATGGTCCAAATGGGTTTTAAAATCAATCTTCACATAGATTTGAAGGTTTGTGTTTTTCAAATTATTCAATTTTTTTGGTCAAAATGGAGGCTTAATTAGCTAGTATATTTGTGAAGGAAGTATGTTGTAGAGGAGGATATATGTGATAAAAATTGGTGTGATTAAGGGGGATTATGAGAGTGCTTTAGATATGAAGTTTTAGGTCTTTAAATTATGTCTACTAAATCTTATGGGCTCTACAAGTTCTAGGTAGGGCTACAAGGAATCTAGACAGACCTAATGTGAATATTTTCTTAGTTTATCCAAAAGAGTAAGGCATGAGTGTTTAAAATCAAGTTCTTAGGTTGGTTTATATAATGTTTCATATTTTGTGAGTGGCATGAAATTATGTTGGTGGTCCTTGAGGTGGATTGAAAGAGAAGGCTAGTAAGCATATGTGGTGGTTCTTCATGATGTGTGGAGATTTGAAGATGCTCAAGAGGTGAAATGGCTCATATATCTTATGGGGAGTCCCTATTATATGTTATTTGGTGAGCTGAATTATATTTTAGGGCTTTTGTGTGTTATTTATTCATTGGTTATAGTGCTTGGTTCAAGAGAGTGTTAGCATGTAGCAAGAGAAAGTTGTCAAGGCAAAGAAGAGGTAGGCTCAAAGTAAGAGAGAGTTTGTATCATATTTCTAAGGTTTTCCTCTCCTATTTGTTGTATTTTCAAGTCCTTATGATCAGTTTGTGCCCACTTTATCATTTTGTTAAAGGGACAGTAGGTTCTTATTATGAGAGTGCTTGAAGAGAGAGGAAGGTGAGTTGTATGATGGGTGTTGACATAAATGATAAAGGGAAATATTGTTAGAGAGTTATTAGTGATGTCATGGAGGTGTCTAGGTGAGTGGATGAAGTGTCTTGATAGTCTAAGTGTCAATGACAAAGTGTGTACTATGTTTGTCCTAGTATGTTTGAAGTAGGTTTGGTTGATCTTCAATTTTGGCATGATTAGAGATGGGTCTAAAGTATTGAGCATGTGTGAAGGGTACTATAAAAATTCAAGGATGATTGGAGATCTTTTAGAAGTGCATGTTATTCATTTAGTTCTTCATTATGTTCATTTTTGTGTAGTTAGTTTTGAGATAGATAAATCTGAGTAGGCATATTGATGATGTTATATTTCACACATGTTAAGGTTCCAAGAATAGCTTGATATATGGATGGATTCCCCTATGTGAGGAGATCATATGGTTCAAATTTTAGGACATGAGATTGATCACAACAAAATTTATTAAGGGGAAAATTTACCTTCTCAGACATAATTTATTATGTTCCCATACTTAGCCAGATCGACATTGCACGTCATGCAGATATGGATGAACAAGCAAGCATGAGAATTTATTTCTAGAACTTATAAAGTCAATATAGGTAAAAAGAGTTCATGGATATATTTTATATAATTTTAATAAGGTCCCCTAAAAACTTGTAATCTTGAAGTGTTTTCTAGTTCAAGTTATAATGCTTCAAAGTTGCTCTTACAAACTATGTTGGGCTAGAGATTGTCAAGGTTAAATACAATGAAGTCTGAGGTCACTAGTTAGTAGACCTAATGGTGTGTGTTAAATAATATAGCTTGATCCAATGGTGCACATAAAATTTAGTATGTCAAATAATGAGTGTGCTAGTGATAAGTGTCACATTCATGAAGCTTAGACATAAGATCAATGGCTCATGGTTGATCATGCAGTCAGAAGATCAATGATGAGGGTCGATTCAAAGAGTCAATGTGTGTAGAAATCA
Source organism: Torreya grandis (assembly GCA_037957365.1). Taxonomy (NCBI): domain Eukaryota; kingdom Viridiplantae; phylum Streptophyta; class Pinopsida; order Cupressales; family Taxaceae; genus Torreya; species Torreya grandis. The sequence goes on from JARHVA010000208.1 coordinate 3,372,716, forward strand.
CACAAAGATTACAAGTGGAAAAATATCAGGTGTTTTCATCTAGATCTAATGGTGATCATTGTAAGATAATGATCAAGCTACTCAAAGGAGATCGATGGAGTGTGTTCGTTCTAAATTATTAGGAAATAGCGAGATGATGACAAGTTCTTGATGTTTAACAGTAAAGCAAAGGTATAAATTAGGAAAATTTTGATTAATATCAATGATGCATATTTTTTCAAGCTATGAGAGGGCACGAGATGATGGAATAGTGTTTGAATTTTAACAGTTGCTTAGATACCGTTGGAATTCAAATATTCAAATTTACAAGGGAAGACCAGTCTACAATTTTTGTGCTATAAATTTTGATATATTAAAAATTTGATCATGGTGTAAAGGGAAAAGTTGTAGAGGACTTCATGTCACATATATAAAATTTGGTTATAATGTAAATTTTTTGTACAATCAAAGATATGGAGCTCCAAAGTGGACTATGTATGTGTTCATACTTTACAAGTAACCTAAGAAGGGTAATTGAGTTTATTCAGTTGGTATTTGGATGTTTCAAGTGGACTTAACTATTGGAGAGTGTTTTAGACTCTTTGAGGATGATCTGTATGGAATTTTTAGGTTTGACCAATCCATATTCTATATAAACAAATTCTTAGAAGTTGATTTTTTATTCATTCATGGTGTTCTTGTATACAAGCCGTAGATTGAGCATATGTAGAGGAGTGTTATGATGTATATAATCATTTGAGGATGTTGAAGGGGTTATGTGGATTGGACCAATGGTTTTGAAAGTGTTCCTTTGTTTTTGAATTGCTTGATGGAGTGATAAATAGGTGAATAGGTTTACATGAGACCTATAAGGGCTACTAAGGCCTAATTGAAAGGTGTAACTTCTTAAGGGTGACCCATGGATGCTATGGCTGACCTATGAGAATGGTATTAAGATATGTATTCATTTGATAGAAGCCTTAAGGGTTAAGGAAATTCTAAAGTATAATTAAGAAGATAATAATCATGAACGCTCTATAAAAGGTGAAATCAAATGTGGTGATTTCTAAACTTGAGAAAAGAGTTGAAGAATGAAGGAAAGAATAAAGGGTGTGTTTCCATTGGATGGTTTGTAGAGTAGAGCAGATTGATGACTGTGTGTATGACTTGTAGATTATATTTTTGATTTAAAAGATAGTGCTCTTATAGGTTTGAATATTGAAGATGAGTGAAGGACGGATGATGTCTGTGTGAGCTTGGTGGTTTATTTGAGAGGTAAATTAGAGTGTAGACTTTGTAATTTACAAAGTTGAAGAGAGATGATATACATTGTATCTCCATTAGATTGGTAGAAAATCAGTAATTAGGATATGTTCCTTTCATAGGTGTTGGGAGGGTGCTCAACATCTAGGTTAGAATGAATTGATCATCTTAGGGGTAGGTGTTCCTTGTGAAACAGGTGTTTCATTAAAGCCAATCAGAAGGACTTGACCAACAGGTGGTTAGAAGGACTTGATCATCCTAAGGGAAAGTGATCCTTGTGAAATAGGTGTTTCACTAAATTATGGTCATCAAGAATTGACTAGTCTCATGTTTGTGATCATCTTATAGGACAAGTAGTCCATGTGTTTGCAAGCTTGAGAGTGGGTTTTATTCCCCAAGAGGGTTTCCCACATAGATATTATGTTGTGTGTGATCTTGCATTATCTTCATTATTCATTGCTATAAACATCTTTTATGCTTCATGAATGGTTGTATTAAATTCTTAAGTGTTTGAAGGGTTTGGAAATTAAATTGGATTATTTGTGATCACTGATTCACCCCCTCTCAGTGATTATACTTCTAACACATAGATCAAGTTGGGTATAGATTGCATTGGGCATAGATCGAGTTGGGTTGGGAATAACACTCTTTTAGCTACCATATTAAAAAAAACTCTACCATATTGGTGACCACCTATTTATCTATCTATAAATTCAATTTATTATGGACATACTCTCATTGACATATATATAAAATGAGAAGTCAACTATGGGGTTGGGATTGGAATTTTCAACTAGCCTCTGGTTTCCCCTATCATATAGATATAAATTTGGATTCTCAACTTTGAGATTTGGATTATTAGATGCCCAAATCCAAATCTATATATGTAATTAATATAGTTTCATCCCACCCTTTGCTTTATTTCCTACCTTTTTATTCTAGCCTTCAGCTTTATATACACACTCTCTCCATAGTTTAGTGGTAGATCACCATATAGATCTTTGAATCCCACTAAATAACTAGGAGATATCTTTGAGTTTATT